>OY728138.1:1673645831-1676145831 GCA_963277665.1 Viscum album
AAACTATGGCTTCGAACTCAAATTATATATATATATATAAATATAAATAGTATATTCATTATTTAAATAAATTAATTTTAATTTTAAAAATATTTAAAAATATAAAAATATTTATTTATAATTATATAAATACTTTTAAGAAATTTTATTTATTTATTTTTTATAATTATAAATATAAAAATTTATAAATATAGTAAATATAAATTTATAAATATATTTATTTTACAATATATATTTTATCATTATTAATTAATATATAATCTTAGATACATACATTTAAAAAAGGGGTGAAATTGAATAATTAAAAACAGGTACACTTTAAAAATATTGAAAAAATAGATAAGTTTTATTAATTAAATATATTTTGTAAAAAATATGGATATATATATTGAAGTAAAGATGAATACATATTGAAAATACTAAAATATATTAAATATATATATATAAATAAATAATAGAAAATGATTAAATTGATAAATAAAATAAAAGATAAAAGATAAAAAATATTAAAAATGAATGAATAATATTTAACTTTAAAAATATTAAAAATATAAATAATATTAATTTATTAAAAACATAACAAATTAATTTTTTCATTTGATAATGAAATTCTAAAATATACTAAAATTTGAATAAATTACTTAAATATTAGGTGTATGTGTTTTTATATAATATTTCTTTAATTACATAAATATTTTTGTATGTGTTGTATATAATAATTAATCTATTAACTATATATATGTGTAATCATTGTAACACACGACAATTGATATATGTTAAACTAAAAAATAAAACAACATTAAAAATTAATAAGACATTAATATGTTTTTAATTGTCATATTTTATTCATGTTCTATATATTTATATATAGTATATTTTCTTTTGTTACAATTTATAATATATATATATATATAATACTAATTCATTTTTATTAATAGTTTTTTATTAAATAAATATTAAATAATTTTTTAATTTATTTAATTTTATTTGTTTTTTTAATTAATAGAATTTATTCATTTTTATTTTTTTCATTTTATATATCTATATTTAATATATACTATTTATCAATATTTTTAATCTATATATATAAATACATAGAATTTATTCATTTTTATCAATAATTATTTAGTTAATAAAATGACTAATATTTTTCTTCATTTACACATTTTTAATTTTTATTTGTTTCATTATTTCATTTTACTCATTTTTTCATATCTATATATTATATATATATTGTTTATTAATTTTTATAATATATATGTATATATTTATGTATATTCAATTTATTCATTTTTTATCAATAATCATTTAATTAATAAAATTTTTAATATTTTTTTTAATTTTTATTTGTTTAATTATTTAATTTTATTCTGAACCTTTATCAGTGATAAAAGAGTGCTGAAAAATTCTACCCTTTATCAGTGATAAAAATAAATCATTGATAAAGCAAACATTTGTTAGCGCTAAAAAAAGTGCTGATAACGTGACATTTTATCAATGATTTTAGTGCTAATAAAAGGTACCCTTTATTAGTGCTTTTTTAGCACTGATAAAGGCCATATTTAGTAGTGTTTTTTTCTAGCACTGTTAAAAGACACTTTTGTAGTAGTGATATGAGTCATTCTATATGTAATGTATGAGTCACTTGATATCATATCCTTAATGGGACATATTCCCTTTGAGCTATCATATCATCTATTATTTAGTTACTAACAAATAGGATGAACTAGAAAGGGTTGTCCTTACATAAATACCACATCAACCATTTCTAGGCCACTTTCACCTAGTATTCCTAGTCACATGAATTTAAACCACATAATATATATCCTTACTACATGGTGTAAAATTGTATATACTGATCTAGTCACATCACATTAAACTATATAACTCGAACAATGTGGGATTTGATTCATATTAACCAAGATATATAAGATGCCTCCTCAAGGTTGAATCCCAACACCACATAGGTCCTAGATGGAAAACCATAAAACAAAATTTAATAGGTCTTGGATTTATGACCTTAAATGAAACACCACCTAGTTATGGTTGCAAAGCCTGAAAAGGAACCATATTGGTCCTTATCACTTGAACTTAAAAGGTATGGAAGGTCCTATTAAGCATCACTAAACTATGCGAGTTTTGTTTCCCTTTGTAGGGATATATAGGAATCCACTATCATAATCTTTATCCCAACTTCAAAACACCAATCTCTTCTTTAGATGGTGATTAATTCCACAGTACCCAACTGTGCGGCTGTAAACCATAACATAATCACCATGTAAAATAATAATAAAAAACCTTTTGTATATATATATGTTCACATCGATGCATGGTTTCTATCAATATCTAGTAGAATGGTAACTAATAGTAATATTATTATTAGGAATGATTCATGTATATGTTTTATATCTTAAAGATAATTCTAGAGTAGGTAATAATTCCCCACAAAAGGGTGAGATAATCCTGAAATCCCATCCTCTCTACCAATATGCAATACAAAGCACCATTGGTAAAGTCATAATGGCTGCATTCCTTTGGAAAGTAGGTCCACATGAACTCAAACTCCATAGATGCAGTGGATCGTTAGAAAGAAATGGAATATTTTATGTGAATCCATTACCCATGAATGTGATCAATTAACCATTATCTAAATTGAGATTACTCAATGATGGGTTTTTTGTGGTTGTTGATCCCCTATATACTTTTAGGAAGTCTCATAGAGTAACCTTCAATCCATATAAATACATCACATCATGAATTGGTCAATGTCAAGTGCACTACCAGACATATACGTTACACACAATGAATTCCATGGATTCAGAACCCAGGTGGATATAATCACCAACCAAACATCTATAACGCTTGGTGGTTAATTCCCTATAACAATTGTATAATCTCAATAACTATATCCCAATATTTTCAGTGGCTCAAAAAATACTATAGGAGATGATGTCCTACTAACCATCCCACCAGCGACGAGATGTGAAGTCATAGGTGGCACCGATTAACACCTCCAACTACTTAATGATCCTCTCCCCAAAGCACAACACTTATCTCACTTAAATTTGTGAAGTGTCGAAAGATGTGAATTAAACCCCCTGATTCTCAGGACCTGCCTAGGAGGTATACTGTAAGCCACTATTTCCAACACAACTGTGCAGACCCAGCCCCACAATATTATGTTGGGGAGGCCAAAATGGAGATCTCATCCCAATTTTCTCAAACTAGGGTACCCATGAGGTTGTCTCAATGAGGGTGAAAAATAAATAAATCCCAAGAGTAGGCTCATATTCTTGTTCCCAACAAGGAAGCTCGTTAGCATATATTGATGGTGACTGAAGAGAAGACCCATATCCCTTCTCTCACCCACAAACCCTACAAATATATCTTGGCATCTATAGAGGAATCCCAACCATATATATATTGATTCCTACTTGGGAGTAATCTTATATCCATTATCTCATCAATATGGTCCATCAACACACTTGGATAAAGAATGAATACCAGAGGTAGGATCATTCCCCCATTCCCTTAAGAGTATATCGACATGTTTTAATCATAGTTCAAGAATGGGATCATGTTCCCAATCCCATTATATAAGGTCAATGATATATCCCAATAACAAAAAAGGGTCAAGATCATTTTATATCCATACACATGAAGGCCATTATCATATCCCAGTGGAACCCAAGGAGTTAGCTCATATACCTTCTCCCAAATCATAGGATTGTTGGAATATTTGAACCAAAAATGTAAGAACAAGAAAATATCCCATCCCCAATCTAGGATATTCATCGATATATTACTGTGGATACACAAGATTAAGATTCTATCCCTAATCCCATAAATATTTAGAAATATTTTTGGCATATTTCAACAATGATCAATGAGTAGGCTCATATCCTTATTCATATCAATAAATTTCATTGAAATATTCTTAGAACTGTTAAGAAGCCTCATTTTAGGGATCCTTCTCATGAGGGTATTTTCCCATAATGTTCACCTTTACTTATGATTGAGGTTCTTAACCTAGTCACCCAACAGAGAAAATCCAAAATGAAATCTCACTAAGGTAAATCTACCACCAAGGAGTAGGCTTACATCCCCACCCTTTTCAAGGATAATATTAGCAATACCCTTCAATGTATTTCAATATCATCCCAATATTTTATCATCTCCTCATCAATATGATAAAGTACCTATATACATGAAGGTCCACCCCATGGCACCATTATTATAATCATTGGAGTTTCTCCCTAGAGTACCTATTATCTATGCCCTCACTATATAAATAAAGATATCAATTATAGAGGTCCCCCATAGTGAAAATAATGAAGGTCCTACTCATAACATGAATAGGAACTAATAATAAGGTCATCCCCTTTCCAACTCATTTGCAACTGATAACCATGGAGGTCCTCCCTATGGGAACCTACCTAGAAACATTGGTGGCCCTCCCAAGGGTATATGTTTTAGATGTTCTCCTTGTGATGAAGTAATAAACTATGGATATCCTCCCAATGACCCTCATTTTAAAGTCCCCACCTATAATTATTGATCTTCTTAACATCGAGGTCTTACATGTGTTAGAAAACTACTGAGTTTTCCCTCATACCAAGAGAAACTTGAAGAACCAAGTCCATCTACACTAAGTTATTTATCATTTATTGATGACAGAATGTACCAATCAAAATATATTCCTAGGATATTATTATGATTTTCAATTCCATCATACCAATTTCCCTTTGATGAAACTGACAAAATTATGAGTAGTCCTACTCCTTTCAACAAATCAGCAGATAGGTGGCCTTTATGTTTAGATCAGGTCAAGGAACCCCTCATAGAGGATGAAAAGAATGACATGGTCATGTGGAAAGATCTATATATGGAAATAATACTGGTTATATTTTGGACCATTTATATTTCCCAATATAAAATTCTCAGGGAATAGAAAGAGGAGTATATACACTATTTTTATTCTAATTTATTGGTTAGACTCTGACATCTCCTAACTAAATATCAATCTTATTTGGAGTACACTATCCACCTTGAGAAGTTGAGTTAACTCTACATACAAGTTTTATTCTTCTCTTTCTTAGTGGACTAAACCCCTAAGTCATAATAGTAGTAATATTTCCTCTAACAACCTTCCTTAGTATCATTAAGGTAGTCTACTGGATAATCATAGATACCCCACCAAACATGTATTATATCCAAGGATTTCTATAGCTATAAATTTAGTGTATTTTTTGTTTGTTTTCAATCCACATTAGGGTCGATTAGGGAGTTTTCATGAAAAGATATATTATGGTTCAGATGGATCCAGTGTTGAAGGTGGCATCATTTCCTAGTGTTTTACAAAATGTTTTATCTCAAAATCAGGAGAAAGTAGAAAGCTTCACAAAATGTGGATTTCAAGGATTGAATCTTCATAAATATGGTAAAGGCATGAGTTTACCAAATAATGGGATTTTAAAATATTGGGTTTCGTGAAGGATGGGTTTTCATGAAGGCGTGTAGTATCATGAACGCACTATGGAAAGACGATGTTCTCATGACTATGATAAGCTTTACGAATGCACAATGGAATGAAATTAAATCTATGCACCTACAAGAGGGTTTTTAAATGAGTAAAACTTCACTGGATCTTCATGAATAAATGAGATTCACGAATAGGATTGAATAGGTTTCAAAAAGGCTTTTGGGATCTTGCGATCTTCATGAAATGTAAATTCTATAAATAGGAATCTACCCCTCATTTTGAATAAGAGGAGAATTTTAGAAAAAGATAAATTGATCAGAATTAATGAAAGATGAGAGATTTGAGAATCAAGAATTATTTTCAAACATGATCATTTTGAAAAGACTTGTTAAGTATTAAATTATTCTAAGGATTTTTTGAAAAATTATTTTGCAAAGACTGATAGTTTTCCAAAGACTTAGTGTTCTGCAAAGGCTATGAGATTCATGAGGTATGTGATCTTCATGAAGGTTTAGAACTTCATGAAGTTGTGTTGTTTCATGAGTGATCAAATTTCTTTGACACAAAAGAGGGTTTTGTGAAGGCTAAGATATCTACAAACAATAGTGTTGAACATATGGTTTAATTAAATAGTTCTTTCAAGTGAATCTACTAAGGTCTATGATTAAAAAAATAGTCTCATACTAATAAGTGACAAAGACTTAAATGACCAATATACTAAATCAAACTTCAATAATTAAATTGAGTAAGAATTTATCCAATGTAGTGATATAGGAGGATTCGACGAAAGTGTTCTGAGGGAGGCAGTGTGGTATCTATAAAATTATTATAAAGGAAGTGTTCTTGGTATAGAGTAAATATCTCTAATATTTTGTATTCCATAATAACTAGTGAATTTTAGTAGATTTTTTTATGAGTGATACACTATCAATGTATGCTTCATGGACTAGCCCTTATTGGTTAACCAAGTAAAACTATTGTGTTTTCTTTCTACATGTGAATTTTTATTAATTACATGATTATATCAGAAATGTTTTACAAGTTCCTACCAACCTGTGAATAATATTTTTCCCTTTAAAACAAAAAGTTAACACCTAGACTCACCCCTTCCCCTCAAGATGTTCTAGGGTCCTATAATTGGTATCGAAGCCCAGATTATTGATTTTTAATCTATCCTCAATTGTTATGAAGAATTAAATGAATTTTAGGGGAGTTACAGGTCTTTCTATGATTGAAATAGATAAAAAATGCTTGGTGTTGATGTCAAAGATCAAAATGCTCTTACAACAGCATTATCTAGTCAAATCTATTTGATGGTAATGAGTTAGACTACATCCAAGTCCATGTGGTAGAAATTGTAAAATATATACGTGGGTGATAACAAAGAAAAGGAGGAAAAAATTCAAGTCTTGTATAATCAGTTTGATGATTTAAAAATGCATCCAGATGAAAATGCTAACATTTTTTTAATCACATAACTGAAGTTGTCCGATCTATTTGAGGACTTAGTGAATAGACTAAGGATATTGAGATTGTGAAGAAAATATTGAGAAGGCTCCCACATATATACAATCCAAAAGGATTAACTCTTGAGGAAATAGATTTTTTTGGGATTTCTCTTGATGAACTTCTAAGAAGTATGGTGGCTTATGAAATGAGATTCAAACTAGAAGATGCATCCACTCCAATAATAATGGAAATGGAATTCAAAGCCATGGAAAAACATGATATTTTCAAAGTTAGTTATGATGTGTAATAAAAACTTTCTTTTCTATTTAACATGAAATTTAGGAGAGGAAAATTGATATTTGAATGTAAGATTCCATTGAACTGTTTTAGATGTGGAAAAGTAGAGAACATTGCCTCTCAATGCCCATGCAAATTTGATGATGTAGAAAGTGAATTATAAATCATTCATAAGCCATAGAAGAGGTTCTTTAAAAAGGGAAAATTCAAATTAGGAAAAACATTAGAGAGAAATATATTCATCTGCAAAAAATCACAAGATTATAATGAATATTTGTAGGATGTATAAATTGAGTTTAAATTTGAAACCAAAGTGTCTATAATGACTACAGATTAAAAGGTAGAACCAATAAAAGATGAATATAATCATTTGATTAGTGTTGTTGTTCTCAATGCATAACTTGAGGGTGTTCTTGATGATCTTGAAAATCAGAGAAATAGAAACATAAAGATGAGAGCTGTGATGAAAGATTCATTAGCGCATGATGATTATATTGAAGGAGAAATTGATCAACTGGAAGGATATGAAAAATAATATTTAATAACTCTTTAAATATTCGAATAGGTTGTGGAATTTAAAGTCACAATTGAAGAGTAGGGAAAATTAATCAATAACCATACATATAAACTAAATGAAAAGGCTAATATATTTTATAGACTAGAAGAAGAAGTTGTTACTTTAAAGAGTAAAACAGATACTGAATAAAAATCAAAGGAAATGTAGAAGAAATTACAATTTTAGAAAATATCATATGAAGAGCTATTAGAAAGAAATAAACATGGTTTTTAAGGAGTATAGAAGAACTTTAATGATCATATGTCTAGATTAATGGGAGAAATTGGAATTTTATATGATGAAGAAACATAAATGGCTAGAAATGTGATGAAACATAATAAAGGTAATCATAATGTTGCACATGTCAAAAAGGTATCGATTTTCCCAACAATAAAATCATCAAAAAATAGAAAAGAGAGTTAAGAATAATCCTCAAGTATCCAAATAGGGTCTTTAGTCAAATAACATTACAAAATAATGGTACATGTAGAGGAATGGAATTGAGAATATATTAACCCTTATGAAATCTCAATTATGTGGATTTCTAGTCCAAACCGTGTCTTACTGTGAAGAGGCAAGGAGATATCTGAATGGGAAAGCATCTGTAAGTCAACAATGGAGAATAAGACTATATAATTTATCATATATAAAAAATAGTTTCTAGGTATATTTTTTCCTTGTTTTAACTATGTCCATAAATATATTCATTTTAGGTAGAGGAAAGGTGGGAACAATACCTATAGAAATCAAAGAAAAATCAAGAACCCTAAACCAATCAGAATTAATATTTAAAATAGTTATTCTCATTTGGAATAAAAATTGGAGTATAATGAAACCATTATTATTGAAAATATATTTTAAAGGACATATTTATCCTCCACTCAATCAAGTATCTAATGATATGAAAATAATAAGATCGAGAAATCCAATCTTACAGAAATAGATCTCAAAGCTACAAAGAGTAGTAGCACATGAATTATTAACAATGGATGCTCATTCCACATGAAAAAAATACATATTTCTTGAAAAATGTTAAGAAAAATGTTGATGGAATAGTGATATTTTAAAAAAAAGGTGAATTAAAGATCAGCGGTAGTAGAAATACATAACTAAAAGATGATGAACTAAGGAAAGGTGAAGTTATCTATGTAGATGGTCTTCATCACAATCTCCTATGTGTTGTTCAACTATGTGACTCAGGACTGATAGTGACATTTAATAATAAGTGGTGTATTATAAAAGGAAATACAGGTAATTCTCTAATGAAAGGATGTAGAATATATTGTAATTTATATGAGGTTGATAGTAAAGAGAACACTTATTACTTAATAGTTAAAGAAGAAAACAACTTTTGGAACCAAAGGTTGGGTTACAATAATTAATATTTTATGGAACAAATATTTAAGAATAAGAGATCTATTGATATTCCCAATCTAAATAATGATCTAGAAAATACATGTGATTCATTCATGCCTGGAAATATGTTTGGGAGTTCATATCGGCCGAATAAAGAAAGGTAATAAAATATTCTTGATCTCATCCACACACACGTATTTGGTCTAATGAATGTGGCTGAATCATATGCTGAGAGGATTTTCATTATTTATATTGATGATTAAAGTAGATGGGTTGTGTGATTTTTATATTGAGGAAAAGGGAAGTGCTTGATTTCATGAAGAGCTAACATAAAATTTCGGAGAAAAAAATTATCCACACATTCAAGATTCCATGATATAACAATGAAAGAGAATACAGATCCATTGAATTTTAAAATTACCTCAGAAAACATGGGATAAAGCATGAGGTGTCTAGAGTGAGAACCCCTCAACAAAATGGGGTCGTTAAATTCATAAATTGATAGGTAAAAAATATGGATAGAACTATGATTATTAAGAGTCGTGTTTCTCATAATTTATATAAAGAGGTAGCTCAACCAGAAGTGTACACTCAAAATCAAACATGGTTTTTTATAGGATAAAAAAAATTCACTCTATGAGATAGGGTATGTAAGGAATCCCACTCTAAAGTGTTTTATTATTTTTGGAGGTAAAATTTTCATCTGAAATGGAGAAGGAAATCAAAAAATTATGATGATGTTTTATATGAGGAAATATTCCTTTGATATTCAATGAAGATTAAAGACTATAAATGTTAGAATAACCATCTTATAAATATTATGGAAATAAATTATTTCATGATCATTGAGAATAAAATAATAAATACCTCAAGGAGCTCATATATTGATATGATTGGAGATGAATAATAAATTGGACAAGGTACATATTTAAATGTAGAAATAGTGTAAGGATTGAAACAAATCAGGGTTCACAATATAACGATGATTTGGAAGAATAATTAGAAGAGGAAACCATTGATAAAAAAACTCCATGAGAACATCATAGGAGAAATAAAATAGTAGATATTTATTAATCCAACATCATTGGGGATTAGACCGCACCCACAAATACAAGGAGAATGAGGAATGAAGCACATTATTCTTTCAATTCAATTATGGAACAAAATTCATTTGAATAAGAAATGAAGGATGAATCATGGGTTAGGTCTATGAATGAATAACTAGATCAGATTGAAAAGAACCAGGAAATGGATCTTGTTAAGAGACTAGAAAATCACAATGTGATTGGAACAAAGTGGAACTTCAAAAACAAATTCAATGAGCATGGAAGTTTGATCAGAAACAAGGAACACATTATGTGTAAATTCAATGAACATATTGAAGGAATTAATATTGAAGAAACATTCACTTTAGTAGCTATATTTTATTTTATTAGTCTCTTCCTTACCATGAAAATTCAAAGTGGGTATAAATTTTATCTGATGGATATCAAAACTACATTCTTAAATGGTGTTATTGAAGAAGAAGAATACATTTAACAAATGATAGGATTTTTTATTGTAAATTATGAGATGAATGTTTTCATATTAAAAAATGATCTTTATGGTATAAAGAAGGTACAACAGTCATGATATTATCAATTGGATACTTCTCTGAAAAAGCTATAAATAAAAAAGGAATTTTCAACCATAATCTCTATGTGAAAAGTTATCCAAAAGATCAATTTATGGTTCTTATTTATGTATATGATATTATTTTTAGATAAATATGGAAGGGATCAGAGGAATAATTTACTAATCACATGAAATATGAATTTAAAATATCTATTATTGGTGAAATCACATACTTTTTGGGGCTATAGGTGGTTCAAAAGAGGTATTGTATCATTTCTTAGGATAAATATGTAAGAGATTTACTGAATAAATTAAACATGCATGACTCCAAACCAATTTTTTATTTTGATTATAATAGGTACACAACTAGGAAAACATGAGGATTGGATATCTATGGATCCCACCATGTATAGAATAATCATTGGAATCTTATTATAATTGTTTGTAATATGGATAGATATCATCTTTGCAACATACTTAGCAGATCGATTTCAAAGTAATCTAAAGGATGAGTATTTTGTTGTAGTTAAATGAGTCATGAGGTATATTCAAGGTACTCTCAATTTGGTATTATACTTTGTATTAGGAAGAGATAATGAATTATTAGCTTTTTATGATGCTGAGTAGGTTGGAGATGTGGTGGATAGAAAGTTCACCAGTGGTGGTTCTTTCTTCTTGGAAAAAAATGTGTGTTTTTGTTAAGAAATTAAAAGGATTGAACTTCTCTTCGTGTTAATTAATTATTATATATCACTATAAAAAATGAATGAACTCGTATATTGTGGATAAATAAGAAAATTACTAATCTTGGAGATGAGGAAAAATAGATGATGGTGATACATTGTGGAAACAAGAGCATGATTGATCTTATGAAAATTCCTGTTCAACACTCTCGTACCAAAATTATTTTTATTAGATTTTACTTCATCAAAGAAAAGTCTGAACAAGGTATGATTTAAATGGAAAATGATGGGACTAATGATCATGTGTCTAAAATTCTGACAAAGCCACTGGTCATACAAATGTTTGAGAAACATCGGTTGATCCTTTGTGTTCAGCCACCTCCCATAACACGAGGAGGTTATAATGACCCCATCTTAATATTTTTTTCAACTATTTAAATCATTTTTTAGATTTTATTTAGGTATTTATGGGAGATAAAATCAAGGACTTTTTTATCCCTAAAATTACAAATAAAGGTTCTTTAGGTTTATTTTCAAAGGGGTAGATAAAAAAATTCAATAAGCATTTGGTTTACAGAATTGGTTGATGGTCTATAGCTGTATAAAATTATATTTTCCACTATTTTTTCTATATATATATTTTCTCATGTAGAATTTGACTGATAAATGAGTAATTTCATATCAATTAGGTTTTTGGTCAAAGGTGGTGGTTTGTTGAATTTATCTATACATTTCCAACAAAAACAAAGGGATAGATAATTGGAACCAAAGATTTTCAATTTTAAAAATGGATTTTATTTTGTGTTTGTTGTTAATACACACTAGGGTAGATTAGTGAGTTTTCAACACAAGATATATTATGGTAAATTTGGCTTCAGTTTTGAAGGTGGAATCATTTCCTAGTGTTTGATAAATTTTTAATGTTCAAAATCTAGAGAATGGAGAAATATTTACTAAAGGTTGAATTCCAGGATTAACTCTTCAAAAATATTGTAAAGGCATGTATTTATTGAATACTGAGTTTCATTAATATTGGGTTTCATGAAGGCATGGAGCATCGAAAACACACAATGGAAAGATAGTCTCACTGTGAGTAAGAGAAGATTCACAAATGTGCAATAACATGACGACAAATCTATGTGACTACGCGAAGGTTCATGAATGAGAAAAATTTCACCAAAAATTAAAAAATAAAGGATGTTTAAAAATAGGATGTAAGAGGTTTTAAAAAGGGATATTGGGAGCATGGGATCTTTAGTGAAGTAAAAGGTTATAAATAAGTATCCACCCCTCATTTAGAATAAGAGGAGAATTAGAAAAAAAATATGAATCTATATGAAATCATGAAGGTTGGGAGTATCACATATAAGAAATTTTTTATGAGATTGAGCATCCTGAAAAGAAAAATTGTGCTTAACTGATGCTAAGGATTTTCTGAAAAAGGATTTTTTGCGGATATTGGGAGTTTCACGATGACTTACTGTTCTACAGTGGTTGTGATATTCACAAAGGATATGGGATAAATGAAGGTTGGGAGCTTCATGAAGGTGCGTTGGGCTGTAGGATCTAGAATTTATTTGAAACATAAAAGGGTTTCATGAAGGCTGGGAGATTAAAAAATAGTAGTTTTAAACGCCTGGTTAAAGTGAACAGTACTTTCAAGTGCATCAACTTAGGACTATGGTGAAAGTAGAGTCTCATGCTAATCAGGAACAAAGACTAAAATTCCCAATATACTGAAGTGGGCTTCATGTCGTTAAACTAAGTAAGACTTCCCCCATGGTAGTGAGCATGGGGTAGTTGATAGAAGTGTTCTGAGGGAGGTAGTGTGCTATACCTAAAATTCTTATAAATTTAGTGTTCCTGGTATAGAGCGACCATGTCTGGTATTCTTTATTCCACAATAACTAGTGAGGTTTAGTGTATTTAGTTATGATAGGCACATTCTCATTGTATTATCCTTGGACCAGTACTCAGTGGAGAACTAGGTAAAACTAATATGTTTTCATTAGGCATGTGAATATTTATTAACTGCATGATTCCATCAGGAAAGTTTTAAAATTACAACCAATATAGAAGCATGATCCACCACTTTAAAAGAAAAAATTGACACCCTAATTCACCCCTCCTCTCTCAAGGTGTTATGGGGTCCTACAATGTTCACATCATAGAGTGGGGAAAGTATGGTGTTAGAGTTGGTTCCTTAGAACCAACTGATTTTTTAATTATTATTACCTATATATTCATGGTCTTCAATAGTAATAAATTTTTTATCTAATTATGGTTATTCTATTGCATAACATCTAATGTGACAATGTTCTTATAATAGTTGTCACATGAAAGGTCATAATAGTTACTTTCTATGATGATAACCATGAAGTACTATGATGAAATTTTTAAATAAATGTTCTATGTTTGGATTATATCATCTGAATAAATATAGATGATAAAGACTATTAGGTTTTGGAGGCTCATAAGAGATTTATACTTCTTATCATGAAGTTTTACTTTGGTAATATTCAAGAGAGGAGGTTATTATAATAGACCTGCATGTATGAATTCCATATATTTTATGAATCATTGGATTTTCATATCTATAAACATGTGTATTGATCCTTACACTTTACATTGTTATTAATTAATATCACGAGTCACGTAATTTGATGAATTAATGAAAATTAGGATTCCATATGTTCATTTAGAATTGGGATATGCTGGGTGCATCACGAATGATATGGCATTAATGAATAAGTCCAAAAAAATATTTCCCTCTTACAAGCTAATAGAAGTAGATATCTCAGACCCTTTAATTGAAATGGAATTTAATGATTAATTCCATGTCCATGATGGCTTATCAATGAGTTCGTTTATTGAATGTAAAAGAAATATATATCAAGCATATATGTCGATGAAACAAGCAGTTCAACCTACATAATGAGATATCAAGACTAAGGGAATATATTATACAATGAGAATTTGTATGAGTTTTATTCATTGTTTCATTTAACTTATTTCTCTATGAGTTTATAAACATATTTCTAGAAGCTAATCGAGGAATCTAGGTGAGTTATCCTAATTCCATTGAGAAATAGACTTATAGGGTCACACAATAAGTGTATCCATAACCTTAGTCAAATTATCTATGAATTTACTATTATAATTAATATTCAATTCTAAAAATAATGTCTTTAACAATTCTACAAAAGGGTTTTATCAATGATTAAAAAGTGATGATATTGTGAACGATGTTAGGGGGTATTTAATAGCTCTAAAAAAGAACTATTAAAGGCACCCTTTAATAGCACTAAAAAACACTATTAAAGGAATACTTTATGATAAATTTTTCTAGTGCTATTAAAGGGTAGCTTTTAACAGTGTTAAAGAAGTCTTGTTAAAAATATGGAAACAAATTCATTTTTCATAGACCCGACCCCTTTTCTCAGCACTTACACCCCCCTTTCTCAGTGCTTTTCACTACCCATCTACCATCACACATCCTGCCTCCTTTTCTCAGTGCTATAAGGCTATACTGAATAATTGTGCATTCCTGGATTCGACCCAGGACCTCCCTTATGCGAATGAATTATGTTTAACACTATGCCATGCATATATTATTGTATATTTAATGACTTTTCAAATTATTTTTATATATTTTGAAATGTGTGATATATATACACAATTATATTTATTTAAATATATTATATACTAATATCTATTTATATATATTAGAATATATATATATATATATATATTTCTGTGTGTGTCTTTACTAATATACACAAATATGTATATATAAAAGTTATATATACATATGATTGAATTTTAATAAGGTAAAGAAAATGTAATTTTTTTAAATTAAATAAAATGAATAATAAATGTTTATTATATATATTTAAAAAAACATTTCTATGTAAATATGTTGATATATGAATTTATCCAAGTTATTATTTCAAGTAAATATAAAAAATATGACTATATTTAATTATAAATAAAACTAAATTTTGAAAAATGATAAAATTTTAAAACCGTAATATCAATATGAATGTAAGTCCTAGAAATTAATTTAGTCCCCAATGAAAATGGGTAGAAAGACCAACCTAAATGAGGCTGAAATTCAATTGAATGTTAAAAAAATGGGGCACCCTAAATAAAAACTCAGTTTTAGAGGCATTTTGAGTCTTTTTGGGCTATTAAAAACGTGATGGATGTTTAACTATGTCACTAGGGGTGTATATTTCATCACTATATTTGATTTTATATGCACTAGATCCGTAACAAACACCTGGATAAAAATTTATGACTGTTTGAAGTTCGAGTTACGTTTTCAACTTATTTTAGATCGTTTAATAATGAATTGATTCTTTTATCTTCTAATTGATATTAAATTACTATTTATTGATAATAATTATAAAATTATTGATTAAAAGTATTTTTTAATTATTTTATAATCCATTTTCACTAAATATCTTTTATATTAATTGTATATTTCTATTTACCTTATCTAAAACATATTATAAATATATATATATAATTTATATAAAAAAATAAATAAATATTAATATATTAATATATTAATTTATATTATTTTTTGAAATATATCCTATATCACGGCTAGTAAAAAATCACTGATATAGGGGGGGTCTTTCTCAGCGGTTTTTAGCGCGGTTAAAAACCCTATTTAAAAGTGCTAAAAAGCACTATTAAAGGGGGCCCTTTATTAATGTTTTTTCTAGCACTAAAAAAGGGGGTATTTAATAGTTCTTTTAGCTAGCACTGTTAAATACCGAGCACTGGATAAAATTAGTTTTTTAGTACTAATTTTTCTTATGGTCTGAGGAATAATAATTTTTTAGGTTATGCTGATCATATATATTCAGCCATGGGTTATTCGAGAGAATATATATGTGAGTATTTAATAAAAAAAATAATGTATGGATATTTATATATTTAAATAAATATTCATTATTTTAGGTGTGAAAGATGATTAGTAGGATTGATAGGCCAAGTTAATGGTTTAGTGGGAATGATGTATTTAGTATCATTTAAATAAATATTTATTTATTTTGTAAATGATATTAAAATTATTCATAAGTTTTACGCACATTAAAGAAATAATAATAATAATATTACTATTATTTAATTTGGGGTTTCCTGAGGATTCAGATATTGGATAAGGGTATATTTGAAATGAACAATTCTTTAACCTAACTGTATAAACCTGGTTATTTCATTTCTAGGGTTAGAATATTATTGTACACAATATTCTATAGAGTTAATTCTCTCACGCTCTAGCGAAAAATATCTCCATAATGATCTCATGAATGAATATATTTCATCCTTATCCTCCCTCTCAATTCCCCAATATAATTGGATGAATCCTTTAAGCCTCAAATTAATTCTTGTTTCAATCATTGAATAATGATTAAATGGGTTATAATAATTTTTTCTAGCACCTCGGGATTCTATATAAACGTTTTGAGGTTCATGGAGAATGTGTGGATACTGAGAAAGGGATTCTATAATTGGAATATTCAATATAATGATGGTATGATAGGATGTTCTTAAACAATTCAAAAATGAATAAAGAATTACAAGGTGAGGTAATTCTTATTTATACATAATAATTATAAATTATATATGAAAGATCTTATTTCAAGGGTTCTATAGTTTCTATTCATCATGTTATGAGGTGAAATCCAAGTAAATCGTTGAAAACTATTATTTATACTTTGTACAACTACTTCTATTTTATCATAGAACCTTTAAGTGGTATCAGATTAGTCACATATTAATTTATAATTATTTATTAACCATTGGTCAAATTACACATTTTTTTAGTTTTAATTACAACTTTATTTGTTCCTTAATCCAAAAAATTTGATAACATATTCTTTAAACTTCATATTACCAAAAATAGACCAAATGTTGATGAATAAAAATGGTAGCTACCATTAAATGGTGCCTTAGATTCTGGTAGGATAACACAGATGCACAATGCAGAATTTAAAAAAATATTTCATATACCCAGATTCACCACACCAAGATGAGTTACATCGTACATGAGTCAAAGTGTGGGTGAAAATTATGTGGAGTCATTACACATAATGTATTGACCGATCATATGGAACATGACTTGATATGTTACATGGCATGTAGCTAGTTTACACACTGTATAACCCCATATAGTTTGTCCCTATGGGAATCGTGGAAACCATGTGGTCAAAGTAAGAAACATTTATTTATTACACACTATGTAATGAAAGACAACCAAAAAACGTAGACCTGTTATTATTACACGAGGTATAGCTTGTATACACAATGTGTAATGTATAAATGACTACATAGATTACATGTGATTCTATAGGTGTGTATTGTAAATAACCACATAATAGAGAACACAACATGTATCTAGCTATACATGCCATGTAACTCATACCCATTCACACTGAGCCATGTTGTACATTTTATAAATTAAATACAAGGAATTATAATTAATTACAATATCAAACCAACCACACGACATGTAGATGGATTATATCATGAATATTTCATTTTTTAGAGTAATAAATTCTTATTTAATTTTAATTTTATTTAAACTAAAAACCATGTATGGCCATCATACATGTTGTGTACTTCACATGCATTACTAGAAGTACACAATTCATATATTAAAGTAATTTCATTTATTACAAATGCTAATATGATTACATGTATTGGCCCCTATAACTACACACCATGTAATAATGTAACATTTCATATACACTAGATGAGATTAAATTACACAGTACATGAAAAAGACTGTACGAGACACTATGTAGTTCATTGGGTACATGACATGTTTCTTCTAGTACACACCTTGTATTTAATTAATTTTAAATTAAACTAATTTACTTAATATTATAAATGATTGGAATCATTGGGACTATTTAGATGGATAATTAAGATAAATTTATGAATGAATTAATAAGATAATTAATTTATTAATTTAGGGGGTTTTTCTTAATAAAGAACAAATTTAAATGAAGGATAGATAGTTTTAAATGGGTAATCATTATATGAATGGATGATCATGATATTAACTAGAAAATGATTATGTTGAATTTATTTTATTTTAATTATTATTCTATGGGTTTTGTGATATTAATTATTAAATTAGAATGATGGTTTGCGTATCATCCCCTCATCTTTATTATATAGGGTCATGAATGTCTATATTTTATTTTATGCAACCCCATACCCCATTCCCCCTCACTTGCATGTGAGTAAACATATGTAAGGAAAGGGGATCCTAAGTGAGTTAGGGAGATGTAGGACAGAGATGTGGTGAGACTAACCAAGGAGATATATAAGTGGACTTGGGTAATTCTATGACTCAAACCAACCTTTAGTTAAAGGAGTTATTCCCATTGGGTCAAGGGTTAGTTTATTTTATTTTTTGATAAAATGAATAGTATTAAAACTCATGATCATACCACATATATTGATTTTATTTATGTCAATTGTATGATTTATAATTTATGTTTATTGTATTATTTATCATTATGGTATAAAATTAATGAATTAACAAGTATTCAAGATGAAAGAAAATAAATTTATTATTCATAATCTGTTTTATTAATTCAAGGTTAATCCCTTATGTAAAATAAAAAATACATTAAAAGGACTAAAAAGGAACAAGTAAATAATATTTACACATAATGTTAAAAATCTTTCAAAAGAAATATTAATTCGGATATCACCTTCAATTGATTAATATATAATACTACCATTGATCAAAATATTGGTTTTTTCCAAATTAGGAGTCTATAAAAGTTTTAGGTTGACTTATCCAAGTTATCATAAAGAGTAGTGTAACTTTCAATACTTGGTGTAACTTGGTGGAATGTATTGAGGAAATCCAATATTATGATTTTGGGATAGGGAATTCCACTCAACAAATCAAGGATCTATGAGTTAATTTAGTTGGAAAGACCTGCCTACCTAAATACCTTCAAGTAATTGACTAAACTCTTTTCAAGGTTATAAGAAATGAAATATGGATCCTTTACACTATAAAATACACAAGTCAGGGTATTTTGAATCCAATTATTATGGATAGTGAGATTCAATAAAATAATGTGATACTAATTAATAATATTTATTATATCACATTTGGTAATCAATATAAATTAATATTACCTTCTTTTATTTTTTTTTGTTTGAAAGGGAAATTAATATAGCCTTGAAATTATCACTATGATTGATATTGGAGAATGAAAAAACCCACACCAGTAGTAAATTACATGAGTGGTACAAGTTCTTATGCATCGTACTATTCCAAGAGTAAAACTATTATATATTGGATTTACATATTCCTGAAGCGCATTTCAAGAATCATAGTAAGGAAGAGTTCTATGTCTACTTAAAACACTTTGATGATGTTCTAGATGTTTGGTGTCTCATTTTATTGTCCATTTATAGTGATATTCAAAAGATGCATTAGGATATGGATTCATATATTATATTGTCTCATATATGTGATATTTATCAATAAAATTCTAGAAAATAGTAGTATGAGATATTAAAATAACTTTTCACATGAAAAATTAGAGAAGGAGAACCAATTGGACCTCATTAATCAAGTTTATTGGATATATTGAGTGACTAGACATTGTGGGATTCAAAATTACAAATGAGTTGTGCATCAACCTTGTACTTGCCTGACTACCCCTAGATTCTCTATTTTTATTATTAATTAAAATATGAAAAATATTGAGATGTTTCTACCAACACTCCTCACTTTGATTTTTAAAGAAGATAAATATATGAGATGTAAATAACCAAGAGTCCTTATGGTGAATAAAAGGAAGATAAAGGAAAAGAGACTTAAAAATCATTCTATGTATAAACAATTAGTGCACCATCCTTCCAAAAATAGGATGTTATAGAGGCACACAAGGGAATTAGATGAAAAATATTATGAATTTTGAAAGAAGGTCCACTATAAGAATAAATACACTGTAATAATGATGTAATAGAAATCTTAAAGTGTGTTCATTATCAAGTGTAATGATTCCATATATACCTATTGGGTATTAGATACAAATTTTACTTCACACATTTGTATCTAAATATAGGAACCAAGTAAATCCATGAAGGTTTCCAGAGGGGAGGTGTATCTTTGAGTATCCAATAGATCAATATTGGATTACTTGTCTATAAGATAATACCACATTAAATTTCCAACAATAATAATTATAGTCTTGAAGAATTGTTATTATATGACTAGTGTCACCAAAAAAGTTATATCTACATCATGTTTAAGTATGTATGGATTTTTATTTAATTTTGGGAGTAAAATATTCTACTTTTAGAAGGTCAATATTTGTTATGATATGACACACCTTAATAGTAGAATTTATATACTAGAATATGATAACCATGTATTGTAAATCAATAATGAATCAATTTAAAATGACTCATATCACACCTAGATGTGGCATCACTTAATTGGTCATGTAAATGAGAATAATATGTAAAATATCTATCAAGATGGATATTTAAATTCTTTAAACTAAAACCACTTGATAAATATCATAGTTTTTTCAAGGTCAAATGATCAAACCTCCATTTGGTGGAGAAGGTAAAAGGGATACAATGATTTTTGAATTGATAAACATTGATGTGTGTGGATATTTCCCAAGTTGGATACTCATACATTATTACTTTTGAATAAAACTTGAGTATATTTAGATATGTATTATTAATTAAGTATAAATAATAATACTTTGAGAAATTTAAGGAGTTCAAGAATAAAGTAGAGAGTCCGCATGGAAAGAAGATAGAATTTTTTTTACCTGATCGAGTTATATAATAACTTAACCAAGATTTAATAGACTATCTACGGAATTTTGGAATTTTATCTTTCATCACCCCTCCTTATATTCTATAGTGTAATAGAGCTAGTGAATGGATGAAACACACCTTGTTAGACATGGCATGGTTAATGATGAGCCATAAAGATATTCCATTATACTTTTAGGGATATGAATTATAGATTGTGTCATACATGCTAAACCAAGTTCTAAATAAGGAAACAAACAAAATTCTATATGAGTTAATGTATGTGATGAAATTTGTATTATTTAAGTTATATACATAGATACCTGAGGTGTATGTTAAGGCCAATTATGAAACAAAACTACCATTTTGAGCCATGAAGTGTGTCTTTATAGGATATCCTATGGAAAAAATGGGATATTATTTATATGTCTCATATATAAAAGGGTAATATTGGATATACATTCCATGTTAATTGAGAGAGAGAACAAATCCAAAATATATAGTGGAAGAAAAATTGAATTTGGTAAAGTTGACAGTCAAGATACATAGGAGTTGACACATGAAAAAATTCCATAAAAAATCTTAGAAGTGTTTATTATAGAGTCTCAAGTACTATGTAAGAGCATTGAAGTGGTCAAATAACTAGAGAGATATCATTTTATAGTCATTGATGATAGTGACACAATATTGGTTGAAAATGATGATCCATTGACATATAAGGAGGCAGTAAGAATACCAGAGGATAAAATATGTCAAGAATCCATGAATTATGAGATGGATTCCATGTACTAGAACCAAAGTTATGTTTTCTATTATCTACTAGTAAATGTAAATTCTTTTTAGTGAATATGGGAATTCAAAAATAAAATTGATATGAAAGGTAAAGTTAATACCTATAAGGATTGAATAGTGTCTAAGGGGTTTAAGTAATGCCAAGGAATAAACTATGATGAAATATTTTCACCAATTTCAATACTAAAATTCATTTTAATTACAATTTCTATAGAATATTACCATGATAGTGAGATTTGGTATATGGATTTCCTTATATCTTTACTTAATGGGAACCTTATGGAAGATGTTTATATGACACAAGAAAAATTATTTTTGACTCTAAAGGATTCCAATAAGGTATTCATGTCATAAATATAATTTTATGGCTTAAATTAATAATCCAGATCATGTAACATTCAATTTGATGAATCCATAAGGTTTTTTGGTTTTATAAATAAAAAATCTGAGCCCTATGTTAATAAGAATCTTAGTGGGAGTGTATTCATTTTCCTAGTAGTATATATTGATTAAATATTACTTATTGAAAATGAGAAACAAATATTATAGTTAGTTAAAGAATGGATGGAAAAGTGATTATCTATGAAAGATTGATGGATTGGTTGTCATGGGCCTTACAATAAGAAATTTATGAACCCAAGTAAAATATAGTCATTAGTGAAACTCATGTTGTCTTTTGAAAGGATATATACTTTTAGTGAACTTTTCTAGAGTGTGATGGTTTTTTGTTTGTTGAAAACATTATCAATTTTGTTTGAGAATGTAATTAAATTGGTTTTTCTTTAATGAAAATAGTTTTCTATCCTTGAATATTCCCCACACATACTTGTTAAATCATAATTCAATTTTAATATCCAACTCTAGGTCACTAATAATTTAAATCCATAATTGATCAATATCACCTGATTGTTTCAACTCAAATAGGAACATGAAATAATTATTTTATTCCCTATTATTACATATACAAGTGATCAAATTCTTTTGATTAGTGTTGAACACATCCTCACTTCTATCCACTATTTGGGAGACAAAGTGGGTTCAAGGGGATTGTGTGTGCAAACTGATAAGTAGATAAGAAAAATTTAAAAAAAATTAATGAAAACCTCATATTATCTAATAAATAAAACAATTTTAGAGAAATTAATCATATTATAATTAACAATTATTCATATAATTCGTTAATATGGGTGGGAGAATATTCTGCGCTTAACCACTATATGTCACGAAGCTACCCGGGTACCCTAGTAACCTGATAACCAAGATAACCCTAACATGGCTCGAAGGGAATTCCTAATCTCCAATGGTTAGAAACTAGAACATATCATCATACATCATGAAAGTGGGAATGAATTTTCTACAAAACATAGCGTAAGTAAAAGAGATAATACAATATGCATATTAAAAGAAAAACTCCACTGGGGGTAAAGTACCAGAATACTATAAGGCACAAAAGCCCAAAGTATTACAACCCAAGTACTGAAACTGAAAAAACAGCCCCATGGTCCCTAATGAAATAACTCACCATGTACAAATATCAATATCTAGATCTACCTCCAAGGGATCCCTTCCCTTTACTTGAAACTAGAAGAAGTAAGTCTATAAACACCCGAAGGAAAAATTACGGTGTGAGCCTAATCCCAATAGGATTCTACAAAATATTCTATAAAAAATCCCTAATATAGAATATCCAAATAAAGGTGTTCAATTTACAAAATAGATAGGTTTTTAAATTTAAAATAATATATAAAAAACCTGATATATAATGTTTTAAAATGATAGAAAATAATTTTAAATCACATGATTTACTTTAAAAGAGATGGAATATTTCTAAAAAAATGGATCAAATAAAATATTTACACACACCAATTTATGTAAATCTAGAAAAGGCATGTAAAGTAGTTTTTACAACATTGTAATACATTTATATCTCATATATAAATAAACAAGAAAGAAATATGGTCATCTGCCAAGTAGAAATGATATTATTAACTAGATATTGGATCCCACACACTCTAAGGGATCAAAAAAAAAGCACACACACGTCCCCTTGACACTGTCCAAAGACGACTTGTCATTATTCCCTCGGGGATGTGATCCTCCGCAAGTATATTTTATAATTTTGTAATAGCATAGAGTGTATCCTAATAACTCAACAACTACTAAAGGCATGCATGTGATCTTACATGATGGGAAATTTATTTTAATACTGCTTAAAATACAATTAAATTCCATTCTTCCATTTCAAAACTGCCAATTTTTTTTCAATTTAAAACCAAAACAGGTCTTAATAAAAAACATGTCTCTTTTGTATGATAAAACCACTAGGTTTATATCAAAACATTTTAAGTCATTTTCACAAGTTTGAAATCCATTCAAAACCAATTCCACCCTATTCATAATTCATTTCCACAATTAAATTAAAAAATTTAATTGAAAATATTTCCATCAAATCCATAATTTAAATTCAACAATTTAAATCAACCTATTTCCATAAACACACTGCAGTTCAATGGAAGTGGGTTTTTTCTAAATTTTTATTCCAAAACCATTTAAAATATCTTGATTCACTAGAATCAGGTTTTTATCAATTTAATTGAAATAAAATTTGATAAATTTAATTTAAATAAATAATTGAAATAAATCACGTAGTATATGGATAATAAATTTAGATAATTGGGATGGAACCACCTACATATTTACCAAAACCCGACACTCGTAATGACACCCATCAATGAGAAAGAAGGTGTAGAAGATCTTGAAACTCAACCTAGAATCAAGATCCAACATCACATGGAATAGATCCATCAATTCCAAGATGATCTGTTGAAATCCTAAAAGAGGAGAAATATAGATAGATGAAGAACGATGAGTAACGCTAACATGGATATTACCCGCCAAATAAATGATGATTTATTACCAGAGGAATGGATTTGGAAGGGTTGGAAGGCTCCAAGAATAACTAAAGAAGGAATTGGGTTGAAGGAAGATGAATTATAGAGGAGTGAATTAAAAATAAAAAGAGCACTGTCTCCTTTTACAGGCTGCTGTTGGGACGTTACATGATGTGTAATCTAGTTACACGTTGTGAAAGATTTAATTTCCATAACGGTGAAGATGTATTGAATCTGTAACACCCCTTCTAAAATAGGGGTATTACATGATGTGTAACCCCTAATCATATCCTGAAATTCTTGAAATTTGTAACTGATGAGACCCATGTCATGATGCATTAAAAATGAACTTGAAAATATTTCATATCATGTAAAAGGAATTCACAGTGTGTAACCATCACACCATGAACCATGCTTCATGGATTGCACCCAACAATAGTTACATGACGTGTAATATCCTAGAATTTTACAAAAACACACTATTTAAAGTTGAAAAATACAAGAAGTGTCAGACTTTACCATTATAGGTATCCTCTCAATCCAAACTCTACCCTTACCCAATCAATGAAAATGAAAACAACGACAAGGTTTAAGACATACCAGTTAGAATGGTAATGGGATGTTACAACCTCCCTACCATTTGAACTTTTTTTGTCCCCATTAACTCTATAATAAAGATTCCATGTTAAAGATATGGGGCCACTACTCTCTCATCATTGCCTCACGTTCCCACATCTTGTGACCATTAGAATCATGATTCCATAGCACACGAACCAATGGTATCATCTTCACACGAAGTACCTTGGTCTCAGAATCCACTATCCTAATTGGCCACTCAGTCAAAGATAGATCTGGTTCAAACTCAAAATCACTCCATCTCAAAATGTTATATGGATCCGATAGATACTTTCTTAACTATGAAACATGGACTACGTTATGTATTGACATTAGCTATGGTGTAAGTGCTAAATGGTTTGAATCTTTCCCCACCTACTCAATAACCTCATAAATTCCCCAAAACGAAGGAGCAAGCTTCCCTTTCCTCCCAATATTTCTATGACCCAAAAGAGGTGAAACCTTTATGAAAACCTAGTCACTAATGGAAAAATACAAAGGTCTATGATGATGATCAATGTAAGACTTATATCAGATATGTGTTATCAACATTCTTTGAAAAATCAGCTAAATCTTTGTTTTCAAATCTTGCACTAGTGTCTCCTAAAGGACACTCCAAAAGTGGAAAGTAAACTGAGGATCCTTATCAGAGACTATAGAATATGGAACTCTATACAACCAGACAATATCTTTCACATAGATATTCTCTAACTCCTCAAATTTGTAAGGACAAAGGGCATAAAAAGGTACTCATAATGACCATACCTAATCCAAAAGGTGGTTTTCTGAATGTCATATTCCTTTATCCTCAACTAATGGTAACCAGATCAACTGTTGATCTTTGAAAACCACTTATCCCCTTTGAAATGATTAAAATGATCATCAATTTATGGTAATAGATACTTATTCTCCAACGTAACTCAATTGAGATTTTGGTAATCAAACCATAAGTTAAGGGAACCATCATACTTCTTAGAGAAGAGAATTGTCCTGCCCAGGGTGACAGACTCGGGCGTATAGAGTATTTATCAAGAAGGTCATACAACTAGGACTTTATCTCTTTTAGTTCATCTAGTTCGATGTGGTAAGAGGGAATTAAAATTGGTTGAGTACGAGGCATTAAGTCATTGGAAAACTATACCTCCCTCATTAGTGGAAAACTTGAGAAATCAAAATGAAACACATCAGGGGACTCAAATATGACTAGAGGGAAATCTAAACTCATTGAATCGTACACCAGATCAAAATCAAACACTAATATCACTTTCCACAATTCTAGATAAGAATTTCTGACTCTACTCAACCTTGGGTACCATTCTCACTAAAAGACAAGAGACACACCACTGGGTGTAGTAAGATGGACCAGTCAAAGATAATAATAAATCTAGACTCTTTTAGTAATGATCCAATCCATACCAAATATGACGTCAAGAGATTTCATGTTGAGAACTAGAAAACTCTAGTATAACTCAATATATAGTCGAGAGAGGACATTAGAAAGACTATGGAGACCCTCCTCTCTCTTCATACCAAGGGGTGTAGTAATATTCATTGAAAAAATTATGAGCTCCATAGGAAGATTAAGAGTATTAATGATATGGTTTGAAATAAATTAGTGAGACACACCAATATAAAAAAGATTAATAATTAATTACGAATCTATATTAATGGTACCTCTCATGGTTGCTGGAACCATGTCTGCTTCCTCTAGTGACTCTTCCATTGTGCGAAGTAGAATCGTTCTGGACGCATGTGGATGGAACCCTTTTAAACATGAAGCATATGATTTCTCCATAGTTTTTGTAGGTTATGATGATCCTGTGCCACTATAAAGAGTGGAAAAGTTGTGGAAAAACTTTTTCGAGTTCTATAAACATCTACATGAGCTATAGTTCTTGGGCGCCTCAGTGAAAACCCTTTTAAGAAGGACCTATCTTTCCACACTAGTAACAAATCAAAGAACTTCCTCTTGGTGTTATAAGAGGTTTGGAAAATATCTACTATAGAGAACTAACACAAGAATCATCATGATTTTGTTTTCCTTGGATGGAACTAATGCTTCCACTGGGAGAAAAAGGAACTCCCATCAACCCTAACTTTCCATCCATGTCCATCTCAAAAGTCATCTCCCTATCCATCATATCAACATAAGTGGGGATCTTCAGCAAGAAGACCTGAGAACAAATATCTAATTGAATCCCCAACTCAAATCACTGAGCCATCATCCTTTCATTATATACTATCTCAGGTGAAAACTGAACCAACTGAGTAAAGCGATTTGAATACACGGTCACAATTCTATTGACCTGCCCAATCTTGAAAAACTCTATAGCCTTATCCATTACCATTGAATCTGGATAAAACTGATCAGTGAAAAGAACCTTGATGTATTTCCACTCTAAGCCCTCATTCTTCATTTTTTTCACCATCATGTCCCACTATCTTCTTCTCGGTCCTTCCAACACGAAGGTGGCACACTTCACCTTGATCACATTCTATGTCTCCAAAAACTCAAACATACATTCTATCTTCCCCAACCCTTTTTTAGTATGGTGAGGATCAGTGGAGCCTTTAAAAACTAGTGGCTTATGGTGAAGGAACTCTTCAGAATGATTTCTAAGAGTGTCCCCCTAAGGTTCCATAGCTGGATCCTAAATTGGGACGGGAGGTGGTGTCTATCCTAGATCTTTGAAAGTGAACACAATCATCTCAACCAAATTTGGGTCCACTAAAGGATTTTATTGTCGCGGTTCAACAATAACCTCCCCTTGGATCTAATTTTCACATCTTCTCAGAGGCATGATGCTAAAAAACATTCACAAATAACCTTGGAGATATTATATAATTCTCAAATAGATAAATGGGGGAAACATAAATCTTAATATATAGGATAATATCATTTGGATTTCACTCTATCCAAATACAAAATAGGGAAAAGAATAAAACTAGTATGCAAGACATCTTTCCCTAACTACCCCTGGAGACTTAAGGTTCATTACGGTGAGAGCTGGCTAGGAACTCAATCACAACTACCTCCTAAGTCCTAACAAGATTTTAAAAAGGCATACAGACTTCAAGACCAAAAATGAACAACCTTATTTGACACCACTTTTTCATGAACTAGCTCTGGTACCCTGGTAACCTGATAACTGTGCTAGCCCTGACATGAACCAAAGGGGATTCCTGATCCCCAGTAGTTGGTGACTATCACCTGGTATCATACATCAAGAAAGTGGGAATGAATTTTCCAAAAAACATAGAGGAAGTAAAAGAGACAAGACAATATTAATATCAAAAGAGAAAACTCCACTGGGAGTAAAGTAATAGAATACAACAAGGCATAAAATCCCAAAGTACTAAAACCCAAGTACTAAAATGGAAAAAACAGCCCCAAATTCCCAAAGTACACAACTCACCGTGTCCAAATCTCAATAGTTGGATCCACCTCCAAGAGATCCCTTCCCTTTGCTTGAACCTAGGAGAAGGAAGTCTATAAACACCTAAAGGAAAGAGTAGGGTGTGAGCCTAATCCCTATAGTATACCACCAAATATTCTATAACAGATTCCAAATATTGAATATCCAAATAAGGGTTTTCAATTTTCAAAATAAAAATGTTTGGAAATTTAAAATCATATTTAAACAAAACATGATATACAATTTCAAAATGATAGAAAATAATTTTAAAGGAATGGAATTACTTTACAAGATATTGAATATTTCTAAAACAATGGATCCAATAAAACAGTTACATAAAATAGTTTATGTAAATCCAAAAAAGGCATACAAATCAGTTTTACAATATTTTCATACCTTTATATCTCATATACAAATAAACAAGTGAGAAATATGGTCATATTCCAGGTAGGTATGATAGTATTAACCAAATATAGGATTAAAATCTCTTTAAGTGATCATAGAAAAATGAGTATACTCATGTCCCCCTAACACTGGCCAGAGGTGACTCGTCACCCTTCCATCGGGGATCTGACCCTCTGTAGGTATGTTTTAGAATTTTTTAATAGCGTAGATTGTATCCAAATGACTCACCAACTACCTAAGGCCTGCATGCACTCTTACATGATGAGAAATATATTTTAAGACTTCTTAAAATACAAATAAATCCCATTATTCCATTTCAAAACAGCCAATTTCGTTCCATTTGAGGAAAAAATGGGTTTTAATAAAAAACATGCCTTTTTCATAAGATAAAACCACTTGGTTTCTATCAAAACAGTTTAATCCATTATCAGAAGTTTGAAATACATTCAAAACCAATTCCATCATTTTCATAATTAATTTCCACAATTAAATTAAACAATTTAATTGAAAACTTTTCCATAAAATTTACAATTTAAATCAACCAGTTTCCATAAACACACCACAATTCAATGAAAATGTGGGTTTTCCAAATTTCCATGCCAAAACCATTTCAAATTTAAGGATTCACTAGAATTAATTTTGTGTCGTTTTAATTTAAATAAAATTTGAGTAATTGAATTTAAATCAATAATTTAAATAAAAAATCAATAGAAGGAAAATCAATTTGTCTAATCAGAATGGAACCACCTACCTCTTTCCCAAAACCTGACACTCACCACGACACCCGTTAATGAAAACGAAGGCGTAGAAGATCTCAAAACTCAAACAAGAAGAAATATCTAACATAATAAGTCATATATCCATCTATTAAAATATGATCCATTGAAATCATAAAATAAAATAAAGAGAGATATATGAATAATGATAAATAATTCTTACTCAGATATCACCCGCCAATGGAATGATAATTGATCGCCAAAGGAATGGATACAGAAGGGTTTGAAGGCTCCTAGAATAACTAGGGAAGGATTTGGTTTAATGGAAGAGGAATTATAGAGGAGTGACTTAAAAATAATCAAGCATACTACCTCTTTTTATAGGATACTGGCAGGGAGTTACATGACATGTAATCCTGTTACATGCTGTGAAAGAATTAATTTCCATAACGGAGAAGACACATGAAAAATTTAATTCCCCATTAAAATAAGGGTATTAAATGATGTGTAAACCCTACTCACATTGTGAAATGCCTAAGATTCTTAACCAATGAAACCCCATCATTACACATTTAAAATCAACCTTAAAATATTTCATGTCATGTAAAAGGCATTCACGGCGTGTGGCCATCAAATCGTGAACCATGCTTAACATATTGCACCCAGAAGTAGTTACACAGTGTGTAACTTAGTTACATAGCATGTAATATACTGGAAGTTTACAAAAAACACTATTTAATTTTTAAAAATTCAAAAAAGTTTCATACTTTACCATTATAGGTATCCTCCCAATCCAAACTCAACCCTTACCCAAACAACGAAAAGGAAAACCATGAAAGGGTTTAAGACATACCTGTTAGAATGTTAATGGGATGTTACACTATAGTTATAGTATTCCATCACCAGAGAAGGATTAAAATAAATAAAAGAAGAAAAATAAACTCTTACAGTAGTATCTCAGTTGACTAGTCAACCCCCTTTCAATAGTAAATCTTATCCCCTTTTATATAAACAATAGAATAATCTGGGTCATTTGCAGTTAATATGATTGATCATCCTCACATGTATGGAACATGAGTTTCAAATTTAATATAGTTTTGTTCTACCATAATGAACTCAGAGCCCTCTAGAGTTTCAGTTCCCAGAATTCATTCTGTTAGATGGATTCAATGTATATAGTTCGAAGTGTGTAAATTTATTTTGTTGAGAGGTTCTAAAATATTCCATATTCATGATCCATTAACATGATATTTATCTTCCTAATCTCATTGGATGATTTCAACATGGAATATTAGAGTCATTTTTCTTTATTTAGGTAGATCATACGAATGAAAATACATTTTAGGTCAATCCTTTTTTATTATTGAAATTTCAAATTTTAATTCCCCATGGTTCAAAAAGAGATAATTTTTAATGTCATACATGGTGGAGAATGTATAAAAAAGTGGATAAAATGTTTTATAGACTTCAAAGAATGTATTACACATGGGGTTAAGTCAAATGCACCCTCTATAAAATCATTCATGTTTTATGAAAGTGTTACATGTTGTGCAGAAAGTCTTATGTAATGACTGAAACTGATGCCTTTTCTATATTTTAATAAACTCTAAAGTCATAAACACTAATAAATTATTACATTTAGAGAAAAAAAATATTGATAAATCTTGATAAGTTTTATGGTTTGGTTAATGAGTCTTATGAATTGGATAGGGAGTATTACATGATTCCCCTTTGATAGATTAACTTCATACCTATAACCTATGAAACAAAAACATAGTGTAGGATTTGTTCACATCATTCTTGAATTAAATCCAATAGAGAAAATAAAAATTAAAATCCTATTAATAGTTTAATCCCAAACCAATTCATGGATCTTATATTAATTATATATATGAATAAAACAACTAAAAATTAATATTTATATCCATATTTCGTTTTAATTCCAGATTCACATCATTACCAGATTTCAACTATTTGTTTCAAATAATAGGAAACCAAATGTAAACATCAGATAACATTCATAGAAAAAAATAAAATTTTATCGCTTGATCAATGACTTAGGTAAAGAATCTTACAGTCTATGGAAAAAGATCATTCATGATAGATCTAAAAGGATTCTTGTACTAAGTGAGGGTACATACATTTACCTGTTACTGAAGAGATTTCGTATGGAAAAATCCAATAGCGGATTGGTTCTAGTGTCACATGGTATAAATATCTCTAAGAAAATGCATCCTCAGACATAATAAGATAGATATAGAGAGAGGAAATGAAAATAATCCCATATTCGTCTGTGATATCCTCTATCATGTATGCCATGTTATGTACCAGGCTTGATGTTCCCTATCCCTTGATTATGGTAAGAGGATATTAAGGAAACCTATTATTGGAATACATTGAATTCAACCCTTATGTACCTATGGTGTATTAATGATATGTTCATAGTTTATATAGGAGATGAGGATCTATTAATCAGGAGATACCCAAAGTCCATCTTCTAGATAGATCATAAAAATATGAAATCATAGTTTGATTATGTATTAACCCTTAATAGAGGATCCATGATCTGGAATTGCTCAAAGTAGATATTTATAATCTATTGTATATCATATTTAGAGTATATTTAAGCATCTCATATAGCTAAAGAAGTAATTCAGATATGAAACTTTGCCTAGATTATTAAATTGGTAACTATAAGCAAAGATCCTATCACACTGTATTGTGATAATACTAAAATATTGGCTCTAACTAAGGATCCAAGGTCACATCATGTAATTCCCAGACCCCAGTTATCCAGAGATGGTGCATTATTACATAACATTATCATGATCATAAGGGATCAACTCCTGAAAGAATGATCAGTTTAGTATCCTTGGATGTACTAGATACATAAATAAGTTTTACATTACATTATGAAATGAAAAATCACATTGTCTCTCCTTTGAACACACTCATATCCCTTAACCTATCCCTATAGGTCAGTCATAATATACATATTCACATCCTGGAAAAAATAAAGTAAAGAAAAGGGGATATCTCAGATACTGAGTAAGGATAACAATATAATGGAAACTGTAATAAATAGGCATAAACATTTAAGGAAATGTATAAGACTGAAACATAAGACTTTTAAACTTAAACAACACCATAATATGGAAAATATAAATCAAATAATTCAATTTACTTATTCACATGGATGTTATACTAGTCTAATAATAAAATGAAATATCAATACCAAATTTCATAATGATGGAATGCATAATGCTGGACATTATAACCACATAGTCAAGGCATCATGCCAAGAATACAAATAAAATTTTTGTTAAGGCCTTGTGGAAAGACACTAGTTTGTATCATGAGACCTACCGATGCATCGAGTGTTTATAGTGGGCCCCACCTATCACTTAATACGACCAATGCATTCCTCATATGAAAAGTTTTAAACATAACATAAACATTCATATTAAAAATAGCATACGAAATGTCAATAATTTATCCATAAACCATGAATGGTATAAAAATAGGACATCCATTGTCAAAAATATCACAAAACCTTCAATACAATATGGATTATTGTTTCATAATGAATCAAATTCAAACAAGCGTAAAATCCATCAAAGGATGTTGACAGAGATGAAAATTTGTCCAAAAACTATTTGAGTGAAATATCTCTTTCTAATTTAAAACCATTTAAAAGTAAATAAAAAATTTATTTTGAAAATATTCTTATAAGATTTAAAGGGATTTTTTGAAGGTTTTATAATGGCGAAAAATGGTCTCACCTTCCATATAAGTTAAAAAAACATGTTTTCCTTAATTTGTTAAAAAGGTCATAAAGGACCTTGTTTGGAAAATGACGGAAAGATTCTGTTCAAATATTTTTATAAAATTCAAACAAGGGTATAAATGAATTTAACCCATATTTTAGGAAATAATTAAAATGTTGTTGAAATACATTTTTAAGAAACATGGATGTGGATTATAAAGAAATCCTAGTAGAAAATTAAGTATAAAAAACCTCAGATAATAAAGAGATTGTGAAATTAACCCTTACCTTGTAATTTTACTAAGTCAAGGGTATGTCAAACTTTTGTATAATGGTTAAATCATTGTTATTAAATAATACAAGAACCACATACATAAATATGATATCATATATTATCCTTTAATATTTCTTTTTTATAAATATTTTAGTATTATCATTGTTTTGGATGTTAATTGATTCATATTCCATTATATTTTTTGTTACGTAAGTCATGTTTCTTATAGATAGGATGTATTTTATTCATACCCAAAATTATATTAAGTTCTTAAACACAATTTTTAGTCATAAAATGAAAATTATTCTTGAATGGTTATGACGGGGAATGAAATCTCATCGCATTGTGGAGACGATAAGCCGTACGTACACACAAGTGACAATATCATTATTTTGATGGTGAAATCATATATAGATGGATGGTATATTATATATACAGAATAATTTACATCTTATATTTTTATTTAAATAAATTATACTCATTATTATACCCATCCAAATAATTAATTGTTGAATAACAAACTACACCACGATATGGAGACGGTAAGCCGTACGAAGGCACATATGGTGACTCTGTCATTCATAGGATGGATATAATAATGAATATTGTTGTAACAAATTTATAATAACATCACAGTATATATAATTTACTAAAGATTTTATTTTGTTATGGAAAAACAAATAAAGAGGAAGTGGAAGAATAAAAGAACCTTGAAATAGGTGATGAAATAATTACCTCTTCTTCGGGTGCTTTCCATTGATTTGAACAAAACGGCTCCATAAGTTCAATTTCTTGATATATGTAAGGCCTCTAGGATAATGTGATGGTAGTTGGTAGGATATTTGAGCAGGTTTTGAATGAGCCAAATAAATTTGGATGTGCTAATTTGAGATAAGGGATGTGCCCTTTTATAAGAGAGGTGAGAGGAACTTTAGGAAAATATTGAAATATTAATTTATTATAATTTTTTTTTCAGTTTATAATAGCCCAGAATAAATTTATTTAGAGGATAAGTTTGGTATGGGTCTAAATCTTTTCAAACAATAGGTTTTAGACATGTTTAGGTCACCATATTAACCTTATCTTTTAGATTTAACTCTTAGTTAAATTATTTAACATTTACCATGTCTTCGTGTATTTATATATTAAATGGTTAATAAAAATAATATAAAATGGAAATATAACCTCAAGTGGTTTATTAATGACATATATAACCTTATATATGTCCTTTTTCCAAATTTTATATTTTTAAATGTATTATATCATTTAATAAAATAGTATTTTTTTTAAACGCATTTATGTCAATTTTGACACTATATAGTATTTGGTTTTTGTGAAAGTCATAAAAACTTAATTACTTAGAAACAAATACATTTTATCAACCATAACATGTAATATTCACCTATAAATTTTTTTTATGACATAAATTTTTTTAATTTACATTAATATTAATATTTATATTATCAATTATTTTAATCATTCATTAGTAAGGTAATTACTGCATCATTATTGTGACATAAATAAATTTAATTATTTAATGTCTAAAAATTATAAATAAAATAACATGATGTATTAAATAATTTTATATTTATAATGAATACATATAGTTGAATTCAACTTATGGGTAACCCTATATTAAAAATGTTTTAATTATTAAACATTGAATTTAACAATTTCAACTCTTCTTTAAATAAAATATAATAAAAGTCATAAGGTAATACAAGTGGATAAAAAGGATCATATTTTTTCCTAAGGTTGATTTTGTTCGTAATTAACTTATTTAGTATAATTAGTACATGTTTTGGGGTAATTAAAATATCCTTTTTACCTTTAATTACCCCATTTACTTTTAACCGTGGTAAATAAAATTCAAAAGTTACTATTCACAAAACAATATTTTAATCCTTTTAAACCAAATTTTACTTAATAATGAAAATTGTGTGTATTAGATATTTTAATTAAAATTCACAGAATCATTGAAATTATGTTTTATTCAAAATTGCAAATGTGCCTAGAAGGGAGGTAAAAGATGTTAAAAAGATCAATAAAATTTTATATGTCTAATATTATTATAAAATGACTCCAATGAATTAAATTTGAAAAATATAGGTATTATGTATCTATTTTTACTTTAAAATAATTTTAAATTAAAAATAATTATTTAAATAAAAAGTCAGTTTTAAAGAATAACACACTGTTTTTCACAACTCATCAAAAATTGAATGTTTTCATAAAAATACCAAAAATTCACCCTAAGATAATTTTGATATTACAAACCCAAAAATTAAGTCCATTTTGAATTTGTTTTATAAAATTTCAATAAGTGGGTATTACTATTCATAACGGCTTTTTAAACGGCTAGTTTGATTGGTCGGGGTGTGCTAGAACTTAGGGCTGCGTACAACGTAATCTATTTTATTATTAAAAGAGAAGCATACCATGAAATATTTGGGTGTTACACATCAATGGAATAAGAATATACTTTGGATGTATCCCCTCTTGGCATATTTTTCTCAAAGGGGCGAAGTCACAGTAATAATATTTTCTATAGAGTAGACATAGTAGACCCATTTGTTATATCTTTATTTAATAAGAAGAATGGGCATCATATAATTAATCATTTTTTCTATGTAAGAATTTGAAATATTTTTAGGAATATTTTGAGAGCCATACGTTGAGACAGTGTAAGATTCTGAGGCCCGATGATACTAGGATTGATATTATAAAAATATTTAACATATTAATATCAAGCACTCATAGTTTTTCTGAAATATTGGATTAACTTTTGAATGATATTTCATATAATATTTATATGTCCAATTTTGAATCTAGAACATGGGTTTTACCCTAGGCATGATATAACGTTGGTTGGCGTTGAGTGTTTGTCTTGGGTATCACCATGGGAGAACTAACTAAAAAAATAAAATATATTTATTTAATTATTTAATTTAAAATCATAACCTCGAAAACTATATAAATAACTATTTATTATAAAATTACAAGGTTATCTACATAACCCATGATATTGATATAGAGAGAGATTGTGGATGAGTGTTCTTGGATGATGATGTTGGATCTCACTTTGACATTTAGTATACCAACAGAGTTTTTGGATCTCATAAACGACTATGAAACCGACCCATTATTCATCAATGAATGATCCAAACTAAAGGCTGGGCATTTGATTTGTGTTTTTATCCCTATTAAAGTATGGAATGAATGTGAAATATTCATTTTACCCATTAATTCATGGACTAATATTTGTTGGGTTATCTAACATTTGATTTCTCTTTTTAGATCTAAGAATTTGAAATTTATTTATACTTGATGATTCTTGTGATTTAATTATCCACCATTAATTGGATTCCATTGACAATGTCTAAATTAACATGGCCATTGATTGAGTTTCACTTTGTGTTATGTGCGTTTCTCACTCTATTCATGGTGTTCATCATCAATAATTGGTAAACTAATGATTCAATGATATCTGGGTGCACCGATCATTATGAATTTGTTCTTTGGAATAATATATCATGGTCACGAGTTTGGTTTGGGTTTTGGAGATGTGATGAAGGAATAGAGATAACAATGAGATCCTAATGATGGATGGTGTAATGGTTGATTTGTGAGCTGGATTGAGAAGTTCTCACTAACGTTCAGGATCGTTAGTTCATGTAAATGGGATTTTATGGGGTTCTTCTATTTGATGTGTGGTGGATAGATTTGGATATATAATGAGGGGTTTGGTCATGTTAAACAAGGGGCATGACTATAGTAGGATTTCAATGTGAAATAGGTTCAGTTGTGGAATTTACAAATGAATCCCATGCCTCCCCCTTTTTATATATATGAATTATTATATATATATTATAAAAAATAAAAACTAAATTATTATTATTCAAGAGAGAGGGTGTAGTGGTGCCACCTCTCAAGGGGAGATATCCAATTTGAAATAGTGGAAATTATTATAATAGTGGGTTCCCTAGACCCAACATGAAGAGTACCTTTTATTACCATATCATGTATATAGTTATATATACATGATGCATTCTTACCATAATAGTGTAGATATTTCACCATCCACTATTTAATGTTAATGTCCATTGATTAATTTTCCTATAAAAGATTATAGAATATCCATGTCTATAATGAGAACCTCGATATATGATGAAATTAATCTAAAACAAAGTTCCTATGGTCTAGATACTTCTTAAAAACTGGACACAATAGATATTTGACTATTGGGTGCTAGGGTCTCATAATAATTGTGAATTATTCTCATAATGATTACATTTAGTCATCTCTAGTAGTGAGATCACAAGGATAACCCTTCCAATAGTAACACCACATTTTCAGGTGTCATTGGTTGTTCCTATCTATGGACATGTGCATTGGTCTCTAGAAATTAGATCATTACCGATGTGTACCATTTGATTGCTTAATTTTATGCAAGACAAAAAATGATAATGAAATCATGGTGAGGTTGCTTGTGCTGGGTGCATCATTGGTGCTATGACATTGTTTGAATGTTCAAGAAAGGATTTTTCACTTCCAAGTCAAGGAAGTAATATATTTCAGGATTGGATGATCAGGATGGTGCTACCTTTATAAGTCTTTATTCAAAGAAGTCTAAAGGTAAATCCATCTAGATAGATTGAAAAATAATAAATTAAAAAAACGGTGATGACACAAGTGTGAATCCTACTTTATGAGACATTTAAATACAAAGAGATTATAATACACAATACGTCTTCATAGGTTGGTTATCATTGCTATGAAAATCCTTATCTCTTTAGGGGTCTTTATGGGTTTCTATAATCTTCTCTTAGTCTATGGATTTTATTCACTACTATCAAGATAAGGGTCTAAAGGGTCACAAACACTAGTGTATTCAATAATCTTCCATATTTAGTCGAATAGGTATATTAGATATAGTGGGACCCACTAAGAGGTTTGAGTGTTGTCCAAGGTATCGATCAAAATAGAAAGAATGAAATTATTTATTATTCAAGTTATGAATAATTGGTATTAATTTATTTAAAGTATTTACAAGTTAAGTAAATATGAGAAAGTATTAAATAAATGAATATTATTTTAATATTCCAAGTTTGTTTAATATTTAGTGGGAATTATGAGTCGAATTAAATTACTTGGGTTTATTATGTAATATATATATATATATTGTAGGTATGTGATAAAATAATATATAATATTTATGTAGTTTAGTTAACCACAATTATTTATTTAGAGGATATTAAATAAATAGAGGTCAGGGAACCCATATGGGTATTTCATCATCCAGTATAAATAACTAGAGTGAGGCTCTAACTATGTACTATTCATGGTGAATTTGGAATAATTTATTTCTCCTCATACTTCCTAAATAGATAATATCTCAATCCATTCATTCATATTGGGTTCTCCCTCACACATCAAATGAATGTCGATGCAGTGATTATTAGGGCATCAAAGGATTCAAGGGATCTCTGCACTGGTACACAGAATTTGATGATCGACACTCTATTGGATTTTGAAGGGAGTGTGGATGATCTATAGGGATCCCACTATGAATCCTTTATGAAATGATCATTGGTGACGAGTTTCTCTTAAGTGTGACTTCATATCTCAATAGGTATATTTTATGTTTATATTTATGTGATCATTTAATTTAAGTCAGATCCGTAGACCATACCAGGGCTTGGATTGTCGGTGGTGACAAGTTTCGTCATCCCAATGATGAAAATTTTAAAATCCCCAGCCCAATAGCTTTCGTTAAACACCCAAATACCTTCAATTGATATCATAATTAATTTCATAGATTTTCTGATCTATATAAAAATTAATTTTCAGTAAATTAAGTAGAGGGTTTTAATATATTCCCAATGGTTCAGACCATGCATCAATCTAATTTTGAATGGCTATGTTTTGACCATTCAATTTTTTTATTGAGATCGGATTTTCATTTTGATATAGGGTTTTAAAATTTCAATGATTATTTCCACTCGTCTCGAAGATCTATCCATGATCTAAACAGTTTCAGTTCATCGGAAATAATACCAATTACGAGAAAATTAATATTTTATTATTTACTTAATTTGAATAATAATTTTATTTTAATAATAATAGTTAATTTTTTGTTACAATAATATTAAAATAGAAGGCTAATCATTATCCTTTGAGGAAATTTTTAAAGGGTGTAAAAATTTATCCACACTGGACAAACTTAAAAAACAAGGCACAAGTTGGGGGGTGGGATTGACTCATACTAATAAAAAGAGTGTAAAGGTCCCTTCATATGGAAGTCTTCCTGCACAGGCCCCCTGGTCCCCTTCTCCACCAGGACAGCTACCTTCCTCATGATAGGTCACCACTAGGGCCACCTGTAGCTCCTTCAGTGGTTCCCCTGCTTGACTGCAGATAGCTTAGGCTGCCTCATCACCTGGGCATAAAACAACACTGATGCACTGCCCAATCTTACTACTAGCTAGAGCCAAAAACTCTACATCCACATGAGTAAGGGTTTGTGATCTGCTATTGGACTATAAACCCTCTCTATTCACCTCTTATGTGTTGACCGACACACTGCACCTCTTTATCAGCCTCCTGTGCTAGATCTCCACAGTGACATGCCTCCCCTTGGTCTAGCCTCCTGATCAATTATTTAAATTAATCAAAATTAATCCATTTAATTAATTTAATTTTAGCCATAATTAAATTAATTAAGTTATTAATTTTGGTTTAAAATAATAATTTTAATACCTGAGATAAAATTAATTTAATTTTATAATCAAATTAAATTAATTAATTAATTTAATTTTTGGTATTAAAATTAAATTAATTATGAGACATAATATAATTAAATTATTTTAATATAATTAATTAATTTAATTTAATTAATATTCCCTCATACTTTAATTTATTGTAATTTAATTTTTATTCTGCTTTAATTTTACCCACTTACTGGTCTTTAGCACCGACTTGTGTATATCCATAATTATCTATTTTAACTATGTGTAATGTTTGTAATTAATTAAATGGAGGTATGTGCATTGTTTTTACTTTTTTATCAAATTTTATAATGACCTACACATCTATTCTATCATCTGTACATTTCAACCCTAGTTCCCCTCACCTATGTTTGAGTATTTTTGTACACTAGATGAAGGTGGTGTTTAGTGTGGACCACTCTAAGATGATGCAAAACGCCTTGACAAAGATGAAGCATGATGTGGACCCCATCAAGATGAGGTGAAATACATGAAAGAAATAGACATACTGGACATGGGAGAGCTGCATCACGAGTCAAGTGATGCCTTATGTACTATTCCCCTAGGTCGTTTTAGATGGTCCAGACCAGTCAGGTAGTAGATTTATTTTATGCATTTATTTATTATTTTATGCATTATATAATAGTAGGGAAATACATAAAATAATAAATAATGAAATTCATAAAAAATAAATGAATGTTTTTCTATTAATCTTTACTTTTGATCGCGATAATATAAATGAACAAGATTAATATAAATGGATTGCATTCATCGATAGAAAAACAAAAAAACCCTCAATGAAATATTTATTCATTAAATTCCTTCCAACATTTAAATTTGAACAAAAAACGGGTGTTTGGGATGCTCATCATGCCAAAGATGAGGGCGATTCTTACTATCGGGGAGTTCATAAGATAATGGTTGGTTGAATTAACTATATTGGTGGTAATTATTATACAAATCTATATTTTTATCATTTTAGAGGCATGATTTGAGTAAATCTAGTTACAATTTTTAGAAGTTGGGACTTCACTCAACAGATCAAGGAACTATGAGATAATGTGGTTGGCCAGTAAAATGCCTACCTTAAACCCTCCAAGTAGTGGCCTAACCAAATATTGTTGACTATAAGGGGGGGGGGGGTTCAGGGATACTTTACACTAGAATACTCAAGTGACAAAGTATTACAATTCTAGTAAAGTGGGTTACTTGAATTTGATATAATAGTGGGTGACATTTAAATGATTATAATAATCAATAATGTCAAATTCAGTAATCAAGATAATAATCTGCTAAATTTTATTTTGTTTTAAATGACATGAAATACCACAAAAATATCCAAAATAATAATTTGACAATATAAATTTCCAAACTAGAAATAATTTCCAAGCATAGTATAGAGGCTTGCACAGACTACTACAATTTTGAAAATTCAAGGTATTGGTGTTCCAATACCTGTTAATCTACCTCAAGAAGCGAGGGTGATAAATATGATTACCAGAGACTCGTGTGTTAATCATATGATGGTTATGTCATAATTTTATCACCAAATTCTGATGAATGTTGTGTTCACTACATTCAGACAGGGTTGTATAACATGTTGTCTCATCTCCAGGAAGTATTGAGGAGAAAGGGAAGCAAGATATGAATAAGGTTATGATTACACTAGCATGTGTAAACCAAAACATGGATCATGATATTTCAAAATAACCCTTTCTCATATCATTTTAAACTATTTAATCATGTTTCATTTTAGGTTACAAAACCGATAGCATTGAGTAAACACTTCATTACCTCATTAGGAAAGATTCACCGAGAAAATAAGAATATAAAAGACGGATTAATATCTAATTCTTATGGTGAACAAATTGAAATGAGAAGTAAAAAAGTCCAATGGTAATTCAATAAAAAATCACATTCACAACATAATTCAATGAAAGAGTTATTAAAAATAGGTAATTTTCATTGCATATTATGAAAAAAACTATGGAAGTTTAATCATAATAAAATGATTTAATGAAGCTAATTACAACTTCATCAGGAATATTCATTATATAAAAGTAACATTTCATTAAAAATTCTAGTTTGTTAAATATAGTATTCCTTTAACATATTTGTATTTAAACACATAAACTAATTATTTATAGACACATTACAAGAAGTAAGGTACATTCTCAAAGTGGATGAGAAAGGGTGATTCCTAAGTTAACATTGAGAAGTACCTGACTTCTAATTTCCAAGTGAATGATTATAGTTGAAAAAGTTGTTGAGTATAACCAAAAAATTTATCTATTGTGTTCATTGAAAATAAGGATAAATTTTTATAATTTAAAGAATATTTTTTTGTGGGGTATCATACTTAATAAATAGTTTAGTGATACTTTAATCAAAAGCATTACGTGATGAATGGAAATTGTAAGGCTTACATATTCAGTTGTGTTAAGATAATTATTTATCAAGTAAAACTAAAAGTTGAAATCAAATATATACCCATTTTGGTATATAGACTTATTAAAATTAAATACCTTTCATATTATCGACTTATTTAGTTTGGAAAAAGAAACCTTTAGAAATAAAGGTATTCCAAAAAGCTTCTGGAAATAGTTCAGTAAGAGAGCATGAACTATTCCATGGGTAATATAGTGCTATAAATATATATAATTCATAATATTTATTTTAGTAATTAAGGAATGTGAAATTAAAGTATGATAAATTCATGGTCAAAAGAAATGAGTTACTTCAGGCCAGCATCCCGAAGAATATCTTGATCAAGAATCCTTTGATCATTTTAATGTAGTGTTGAGTAATTATTAAAGGCACATTACCTTATTTTCATATGATATTGATGTCAGTGTGGAGGATCAATGAAATTTCATACATATAAACATTTATCAACAAAATTTAACATAGATAAATTCACAAATGTACATTTTATACATCAGATTCGTGATGTAAGGAGTATCAATGTTTCAATTTGTAGAAAAATGCATTATATATTTAATAACATGCTTGGAAAATAATAAATAAATAACATAACCATATTCCAACTATAATAAAAAATGAATATCATACCATTCATAGTATGATGTAAATCAATTTTTTTATAAGACATGTGTTTAGATGCAATAATTTTGTTAAGATATAAACAAACTTGCATCAAGCTAAAGACATTGTGCATATACATAATTATTCTAACAAATGATTAGGATAGTACATAAATACCAATGATAGAAATTATATAGTCAATTTATATACAATATTTCTATAAAATGGTAAAATATCTATTAGATATAGTTGTATCCATATTCACTTAGTTTTAGTCAGTGTAAGAGATGCACATGTAGTTGGCATATGAACTAGTTCCATGTGTGCATGTGTAAGAAGAATGTTCCAGTGACACATACTATATAGGAAGGTTAAAACCATAGTGTTGGTTTTCTATTCACCATGGTTGGTGATACATTATTAAGTGAGAATAATAATTCCTAGAAGTAAGTAGTATATGATAATTATCCAAGATTGACATGTTCAATTAAAATTCAAAAATAGATTCCATGTATCCAAGTGTAAATGGAAATTTAAATTGAATACTATAGTGGGTATTCAAGTGAATTGATACATGGATCCTAAAAGCATGGTATTAATAAGGATCGATAGGTAATCTAAGTCAGTATTCCTAAATCAATTAAAATTTTACTTTTCATAGATAATATCTATGATCAATTTATTAAGCATTAGAATTTATGACCACCATTCATGGAAGTTGTCTATACAACACAACCATAAAGTTATATTTACATCATATAATTATAATAAAGGTTAAAAGTTATTGAAATCAAATTTAGGATTGAAGTAATTAAAAGGATTATATAATATTCATTTGGAATCAATCAGTGACATGTTTCTTCCAAAGGTTGGTTGGAGCGTAATTGTTTTCCATGTAAAATATTTATGATAACATATGGAAAACATAAATTGGTCTTATAGTTAATTAAGATTAAGATGATTTCAATACTTCAATGATTGAAGTAAAGTATCAACCTAAGTTCTCGAGAACAGAATCTACTGAGGTATATCTAACAGTTTCTTGGACCTATTAAATCATACAAATACTGACATGGTATTGAAAAAATACAAGTTAGAACAATTCAACAAAAGAATTGTTTACATTTGCACCTGACATAAATCACTCCAAGTAGACATCCAATGGCATAAGAGGAGATAAATTGGTGATTTGAGTTCCATAAAAAACATCGATGGATAAATCACGTATGTCATGATATATAAAAGATATGGTATTTAAAACATATAAATTATGGTAGGAAAATATCATTTATATCTAGGAGAACTAAAATTATAGAAGTTATAACTATCTGATTGTACTTGGGAAAGTACAAGTGATATGTACCAAGTATATGAAGAAGAAATGATACATGTTTGAGGGAACAATTATCTTCCTTAAAATCAATATGATCTAATATCGTAGTTAGGCTATGATGTTCAGTGATACCAACTCATTAAATCTAATCGTAGACATACCTACAAATACTAAGTATGTTTCATCTTCTGAGGAAACTATGATGTAGTTAAATGCAAAAAAAATTTCTATTTGTTATAATCTCACATAGTAAGTGATGTATAATAAAAATTTAAATTAAGATATTCTTAATAGACAAGATGTTAAGTTATAAAAATAGACAAAAGTGATATACTTAGGGATACCATCTCTTGAGAAGTTTTAATAAAAGAGACGAGGTTGCAAATAACAGAATATCCCCACAAAAGAATAGTCACATGACAAAAACTAATGCCAAAACTCCACAAGAACATGATCTTGATCATGTGAGAGACAAAAAGTTTCATTAGAACGTTGGATCTAGTGAAAGTGGGACTTTTTTAACAGTAGGTTCCCTAGAAGCTTCTTGAATAGTACTTTTGATTACCATATCATGTATATAGTAAGATGTACATTATGTATTCTTACCATTATAGTGTAGATATATCTCTTTCTACTATTTAATGGTAATTTCCATAGATTAATTATCATATCAAAAGGTTATAGAAGATCCCATGCTGTAATGAGAACCTCAAGATATTACAAAATTATTCTTAAACAAAGGTCGTATGGTCTAGATATTACTTACTGACTAGACACAATAGATGTTTGACTATCAGGTGATGGAGTATCATAAGCATTGAGAATTATTCTCATGAAGTTCACACTTAGTGATCTATAGTAGTGAGATCATGATGACAGAACCGCCAATAGGAACAACACATGTTTCAGGTATCATTGGTTGTTACTATATATAAATATATTTATTGGTCTCCTGACTTGAGATCATTACCAATGTGTACCATTTTATTGTGTACTTTGATGTAAGGAAAAATCCAAGATCATTAAATTGTAGTGAGTTAGATTTTTTTGGGTGAATCATTGGTGGTATAACATTGGTTAAATGGTCAAGAAATGATTTTTCACTTCCAAGTTAAGGAAATAATATATCTCAGGCCTAGTTGATATGGATAGCGGTACCTTCATAAGCCTTTGTCAAAAGCAGTCAAATGGTAAATTCATATGGACAGATTCAAAAATAACAAAGAAAGTAAAGGGAGATGACACAAGTGTGCATCCTACTTTATGATATATTTAAATACAAATAGAATATAGTACACAATATGTGTTTGTTGGTTAGTGGTTGTTGATATGACAATCCTTGTCTTTTTAGGGGCCTTGACGGGGTTCTAGACTCTGCTCTTGGTCTGTGGATTTTATTCACAATTATCAAGATAAGAGACTAGAGGGTCACACATAATAGTGTATTCAATAATATTCCTTATTCAGTTGAATAGGTATATTGAATATGGTAGTCCCCACCATGATTTCTGAGTGTTGTCCAAGGTTTCGATCACCAAAGAAATAAATAAATTCATTATTATTAAATTTATGACTAAATATGTTGAATTTATTTAAAGTATTTACAAGTTAAGTAAACCATCTATGGAATAATAACCATGACACTGAGGTGTCCAATTAATGACCAATGTTGGATATTTTATTCCAAATCATGACTAGCCACAAAGTAACGTACATACGTGTTATTATGTAATGTGTTTTCTTATCAGTGTCCTTTTTGGGAAAGTAAATAGCCTATCCTGAGTGTTTTTACACAAGGATATTTGTCCATTCATGAATATTTTTGGTGACATATCAATGGATTTATGTTTTATCATCATCAAACCAATTAAGATCCTTGTGTTTTCATCAACCATTTTCCAAACTCAAACATGGGCCCCCAAATAGAATAATCTAATAATATTCCCATGTAGAACGCAATAGTGACCTTCAATTTAGATCTATAGGTACATCATGAGGTGTTAATAGCAAAAAGTTTCCATCAATAATGCTTGACCATTGGAATTGTTTTGGTATGATCATTAGAGATAATCCTGTGTTGGATTTCTCGAAGTATTCTTGGGAATGGATCCACCATATTCTTTACATAGACAGAGTTGGAACTCCCCCATACTATAGAGGGCTCGAGCCCTCTATCTACAAAAGTGGAAATCCTCTATCATCAAGATCCGATGAGGAGTAGTTCTTATATGGGAGTTGGGGTTCCCTTGGCTCTAGATAACTTTAGATAGGAGGGAGCTACTCCACACATATTTTGGTGAGGTTACATAGGATTCATGGTTTGATGTTGTGGATCACTCAGTTTTGGAGTTCAATAATGAGGTGTGGGAACCTCCACAAATATTCTTGTATGTTTGTGCATGATGGTGGGAATCAAAGATATAGCTTTGTAGCTATAGGTAGGATCAGAAATATTTTTAGGTCAACAGAGATGGATATCCTCTTGCTCTCATATTTTGGTTTCTTGTGGAGTATATTTGGTTTATGGATGTTATGGTTATTGTAGTTGTTATCTCATATTCTGATTAACACACCCTCTTGGTGATGATAAAACTACTCTCTCTTGATTTATTATGCTTAGTGATTTCATGGTGTGCTACCGGGTATGTATATACTTGCCCCTGAATTGGATTTTTCGACATGTATTGCATCTAATGTAGATGAATTATAGATTAGGAGTGACTATTATGGACCTATTATTAATGGATCTTATTAGTACATAGTGATGCTGACCATGTTCAGTAGTGAAACTTTAAGATTGTGATCTGGGATCTCCCCCAAACAAATACTTATAGCTATTTTTAGTTCATATTATTGCAATATTTTTATTATTAAATTTGAATATGATAGATAGAGAGATAAAAGATAAATTATTTTCAAAAATGGGAGATATGTAGGATGAGATATAAAAAAGGATATATTTTTATTATCATCGATAGAGGGTTAATGTGAACCTATATATATATGGTGATGTGATGAAGAAGAAAATAAAGAGGAGGGATAATAAGATGTAGCCACTATGAGAGATAGTAAGAAAGGGGGTTCCACCATTGTTGTTTCTAAACAGTCGACGAAGGAGAACAAAGAGAGATGAAGATGATGGTGAGAGAGTTGTTGATAAAGACATGCAAAGAGGTCCATGTATAAATTTCCAATTGATTTCAGAGATCAATTACTGTGTCCCAAGTGTGATGATAAGTGGTACAATGAATTTTTATGTCCATGAGTGGATAAAAAATTCCTTTGGATGAGTTTTGAAAAATACATCAGGTGCATTTTGAAATTCCTTTAGGTGATTTGTAAAATTCATTTAAGTGAAAAAATCAGTCGGCAGATTTTTTTTTGTGTTTTTTAAGTTCTTCTATTACAACATTGTTCTCCAATCCAACAATTGGTATTAAAATAATTCCATGGTTTCAACTTGAGAAGATCGAGATGTATCAATGGATTCACATTGAAGAGTTTTTCAGAGATCTATAAAAATGGTTCCAGTAATGGGTATGATGAGTTATGTCAGTTTCAACATGGATGATTCGATGCATATGGATATACAACTAAGGTGGAATTGATATGATAGATATGATCATGTCTAAATCGATGAATGTTGATTCATATGGTCACTATGGCAATGGAGTATTAAAATTTTAAATCAAAGTGAATATTTTTGGGATATTTTAATTTTAAAATTTTAATATGATAGATAGAGAAAAAAAATAGATTAATGGGTTTTAAAAAAGAGAGAAACATGGGATGGGATATGATAAAAGGAGATATTTTTCTTATTTTTGAGAGAGGGGTGATGCACACCTATACTCTTTTCAGTTATTTTATGTTCGGGTTCCCCCCTGTATTCCTGGTTGGTCGTGTTTTTAACCTGTATATCATTTTTATTACACTATTGTACTCTGATAAGTATTTTTATAGAAGTTTTTGCTTGCATGGTTTTACAATAGTTGTTATAATATTTATTATATTCATATACACTACTGTATGGAGATAGTTGGATGTGTGCATATAAGTACATTATAAAAAATCCTCCCATTTTAGTTATTATTTCACAGCACTTGTCACCAGATCCTAGCCTATTGGAGGTAATATTGGGGTTATAGTGGATCAGCTTACCACTAGATAGTCCGACCCTAATGGGTTAGGCTATTACATAGTGGGATTAGAGAAGTTTGTCTTAGTACTAGAGTTTGGAGATGGTATAGATGTGAGGTTTTGTTTGGGAACTAGGGAAATGATGTTAAAGTGTCTCAAGTTTAGATATTAGACCCGGGAACCCAATGTTTGTGAGAGTACCAACATATCTATACACTAGGACTCTGAATACGTGTTTGTGGACTCGACATACTAAGACATTGGTTCTAGGGAAACCAATGGAAAATGCATCATATAGGATTGAGTCCTTTGACTTTAATTTCCTTCTTGAGTCATCTCCTCAAATATTCTCTTTGACTATGGTATGTATTGAAAACTTTAAACCAATATCCGTAATGAAATTTAGATATTATTTTAAAGATAGTGTCATGATAAAGACCAGTTAAGTAATGAGGCCTCAATTTAGTGATCCATTCATGAGGTGTTTCCTCTAGATAAATAGTGAGATGTGCTACCACCCATTGAGTAGTGCATGGAAACTCTTCTAGTTGTCCCGTTGGGTGATAATATGCATGTTGAGCAGTTAATGGATATAGTAGGACAAGATTATGGTACATGTTACCTTATCATGTAACCTGAGTTCTAGTATTAATGATAACTAAGATTCTAGGCCATAACATATCCTTAGGTAGTAGAGTACTGACTCAAGATTGTGGTTTGGGTTTTGTGGATTGTGAAAACCTTGAACGATTGGGTGGTTATTCCAAGTTGCTTGTTTCCTTTATGGGGTATTTATAGGCTTCTGAGTTACTAATAGGTGATGCACCCATGTTGAGTGAGCACCATGAGTTTCAGTGATAGGGGTCTCCCAGGCTTCGCGGTGATCCAAGCTCCACCATATCTTGAGGTTGAGTAATGGAATGAGCCTAGGTTTTGAAAGTCCTACTTGTATTGGACCCCTCTTGATAGTGGAACCATTGACGAGATTTACCCATAGTGATATAGGGTGTTGATAAACCCATGTGTTAGTGACGTTGATGTGGATTTAGGAATTCCAAGAAGATGGACATTTTCCCCATCAAGACGCATTCTTATGACATGATCTAAAAATGTGTGGGTGAGTCAGTGTCACCCAAAGTAGATAGTGAAAAGGTGTGACAAACAAGTCCCTTTGATTTGTGTGTATGGAGGATTTTAGTGTGTTGAAGTGTCAAATCAGGACCTGGTTGTGGTGTATAGGTTGTTATGGGGAAATACGGATTTAGGAATCTGAGGCTTGTATCCCCGAGGATTAAAGTGTGATAAACGTACAACATATATCTTCTCTTCTTCCGTTTCAGTTTTGGTACATGGTTGTAAGCTAATTTTCCATGGAAACATACGTTGTTCAATACTTAGAAATACTTGTGGATCCTTTTAGATTAACTATTACATTTATAGTCTTCTGTAGAGAGGATCAGTGATCACACAAATCTATACTATGAACCAGCTCTGAGAGGATATGGAGCAATATATAGAATCTTTCTATAGCAACAAAGAAGCCCTACGATGTTTTCTGCAATATGGACCGGTTGGCTACCATCCATGCTCATTTGGTTTCTACCAGTGAATGTGGATGTGTTTCTAACTTATGGGATGGAATTTTACTTCTTGGTGAGATGGAAACCTAGGTACAGAAGGATGGGTTTATTAAAAATAGGTTATAATCAATTAATCATCATTTGAAAATTATTACCCTTATGGAGGAATATTTTATCAGCTATTAACTTCATAAAGTGGTGGAAGAGTGTGAGGAAGTATTTTAGGAGGCTAGATGGGCCCATAAGGGGCGCAACTTCAGCTAGGGTTTCCACTACTGTCGTCATCCTCTTCTCAGATTCAAAATTCTTTGGTCTTCCTGCCCTTATGGTTCTTACCTTCGAGCTCGGCGTGCGGTCTGTGGCGGTTTCGAGGGTACAGATCTATCCCACTGCTTCATCTCCTCACATCCTGATTGTGGTTTCACTCGATTACCTACCCTGTTGTTTGTTCAATATCCATATTATTTCGATCATCTATCCCTTTCTTGGCTCATTGGAAAGACCATGGTGGCATCTTTCATATCAGTTCATCTCAGGGGTCATCCGCGGAGGTCTTCTCAGGGTTCGGTGGTGCTGATTCCATCCCTAGGTGGTGCTGCTCCACTTTTCTTTCTATGTGGATACCAGGTTCTTGTGGGTGATCTATGATGGAGGGTTTGGGTTTGTTCTTCCTATGTTATTGAGGTTATAATACAACATGGGTTCATGTGATTTGGATCCTTGGTAGTTCGGTGAAGGTCCAATGATTTAGGCATTCTACGAGGCATGGGATGGAAGGTGTGGTCTTCTTCAGCAGCTTTGATGGTGGCACCCGGTGTTGTGATTATGTTTCAGTTCAATGAATCAGGATTCAACATGGTTGTGGACGGTTTGAGGTTTTTCTTGGGATGAGTTTGATCTGCTTCATTCTACTGGGTTTGGGTTTGATGTGCTTCAGAAATGCATGAAAGGGGTCAACGAAGTGTCGTTTGGTCTAGGGTTGTGCTGTTGTTGCCTATGGAGTAGGGTGTAGTGTGCAGACGGCTTGGTCTTCCTCACTCCAGTTTCTTTGTCACCCTTTATGTATGTTCTCTTTTAAGGGTCTATCTCACTTAGTTGGAGGGTTTGGGTGAATTATGACAGGAGTCCACCGACATGTTTGTAGATTTGTGCTGCTGTCAACGTTCACATCAGTGGGCATTTTAGGAGACTGGTTCTGAGGTTTCCCATCTTTCCTGATGTTTGTATTTCCTGATTTTTGGTACCTCAGCCTTTTCTTGGTTATTTCATCTCCAGTAGTGATGATTTTTTAGAATGAATTCTTGAATGTATTTTTCATTCATTATGTTTTTATGTTTTTAAGTGGTGAAATGGTGAATTTGTGATGTGGAGAATTCATATATGGTTTCTCACTTTTTTCATTAAATGTGTTTGTATAATAAAAAAAAATTCAGTCAGTGAGGAAGTATTTTCAGAGGATGTGTCTGGTTTAACTCCACATGAAAGGTAGTTTTCTACATGGACTTTCACCCATAGATGGCCAGAAATTTCTGTCATCATATCTGATGGACCCGTAGAGCCCTGAATGATAAATGTGTAGTTTCAGGATCTAATGAGGTGGGATTTCATAATATCCATTGTATTTTTCTAATTAGTATACTGATGTTCAACTTGGATCTCGATATGGTCTTGAGTTTAGGTGTGGATTGATGTCACCAAAACTATGTGGCTATTAGAGAGGAGTATCCACCTCGAATAATTAATGATATATTTGACTTTAGTGTTGGGAGAAGTGGTTCTTAGAGTTTTAACTCAGATCAGGTTATCACAATCTCAGAGTTTGAGAAGATTTTTAGAAAAGGTGGGTGTATAAAGTTTCCATAGTTTCTTTGAGTTATTGGTGATACTCTTCAGTGTGTTCAGTGCCCTAACCAATTTGTGGGACTTATGAACCAGACCCTTATCTATTCTTGTACTTGTTCATGGTAGTCTCCTACGATGAAATCCATGTGTACTCGACATCCGATTAGAATCATGTGATAAAATTCATGATGGTTCTGTACTTGCCTTGAGAGTACCATATATATTTTAATTTCTTATGGTATCAATTTAGGACTCAAGAGGTCAACTTTTTGAGGTATGACTTCTCAGACATGGGTGTGACAGTAGACCCAACAATGGTTGAGGCAATGCTATCTTGTGATCCACCATAGGGCATGGCCATGGATGAAAATGCTCACAATAATTTTTTTTCATTAACTATTATTGATATTGAAAACTAATAATTTGGACTCTTTTTAGTTGACCATTGGAGGTGAGTATGGTGTAGCGTACCTACATTCGATGGTTGTTAACCCTTCTCCTTTTTAGCATGTTAGGGAGGCATAACTTGTGGATATCGATTGTGAGATATTGTGTGACCAAATATCCAATGGAGATGTTCCTAATGGATTATATGAAGGTGGGGAGTATGTTGTCCTACCGAGGATGGACTATGAAACCATTAATTGTGTGTAATGAGGTGTCGAGTAGGTTTATTTACCTTAGTATTACATCCAGTAGATCTGAGGATTTACGAAAATACATTTGAATTGGTTTGGTGCCCAAGGATATCACCACATGTTGATGAGTTAACCTCTTGTTGTTTCACTAATCAACTGGTGAATACCAAGATATATTGGTGAAGATTTCCGGACTCCTATACATACATGAGGTAGGTTGGATTCATGAAATTCCCTAAAATATCATTTTATACCATGACGCTCTAATCACATAATGATTATGGAGAAGATTAAAGAGGCCTTTAGAAATTGATTATAGTTGAGGACAATGTTTCTACCCCAGACATATGTCTAGGTAAATAGAACCTTTCATGTTTTGTAGAAAATGATTTGGGGTTTCATGTTATTTATGTTTCATAGCATGGAGGATCATCTAACATTGGTGGAGGTTTCATATAACAGTAGTAACCACTCTACCATCGATGTCTCACCATTCAAGGATGTGTACAGGTGACCCTGTTGGCCACCACTGTACGGGTCAGAGCAAGTGGGTGATAGTGCCTGTGGGTCCAAATTTTGTGCAAGTGGTAGTAGTAAAGGATTCAGTTCATCTAGTAGAGTATGAGGACTTCCAAGAGCCATAAAGATTTCCTTGAAGACCCACTATGTAAGCCTTTGGAGTTCAAAAAGGAGATCACATGTTTCAAGAGATCTCACCTCATCACAGATTGCTGAATTTTTTCAAAGGTGGAAGAATGTCTTCAAGGTTTTTATGTACTTTTTTTAGATACTGTGTTGGGTTAGCAATGTGTTGTACTACTTTATCGTACAATTTCAACGATACCAGATGCACAATGTATTCCATGTGTTACACTTGAAGAGATATGTACATGAATCGTTGCCTTATGTCGACCACGATGTAACACCCTGAGATTTTATGAGAAATATTATTTTTAATTTCTATGATGTATTATGTTGTACGCTACACCAAGATTAGATTTCACTGTACGCAACACCGTATTATCTTGTAGTATACACAAACACTATTCTTGGCTTGTGTTTCATGCAAGAGCGACCTTCCTCAATAGCGTGTGTTGTACACAATACCGAGTTTCACTAAACAATGATATATTGTTATAATATTATTATGAACTAACTGTTATGAATAGTATTAACCACATTTTGAATTTTATATCAATATCATTCATCTTACACATTTTCTATATCATGGTATGATAACAAAATAAAATTTTCAGGTAAAATAAGTATTTATCAAAAAATACAGTTTTGCCGCCTTTTGATGGCCCACACATTTTAAATAAATTTTTTTAACAAGTTTATAAGTTCAATTTTAAAAAATAAACTTATTCTTTGGAATCAGGATATAAAAATTTACATTGGATAAAGTTTTGATATTTTTCCGATAACGTTCATATTTTTATGAATAGTAAAAATACGATAAATATTAATTAAAAACAACTTTTTTCATCAAGATAATTTATATGGTTAAATTATAAAATAGAATTGTTTTAAAGTATAAATATAATATATTTTTACCATTTAATATAATTTATGTCATTATCATTAATTTTACATTGAATTCATAGGTAAAAACATTTCAATCTTTTGCAATGTTTTAACTTTTAAAACCCATTTTGTCAACAGCGGGATTAATTTTAAATAAAATACTACATCTGTGTATTGAATTTGGAAAAATGGATTCCATATTTTGAATCATTAGGTCCAAATTATATTAATAGGATACTTTTTTATTTTTAGGAATTATGAATAGTAACTACAATAAATTTTATTTACCATATTTAAAGGTAAATCGGGTAATTAAGGGTTAATATAATATTATAAAATTACCCTAAAACTTGTCTTAATATAATTGGATGATTATATCTTTCCCTAAATCATACTTGGGTCGAAATTTAATCTATTGGAACCCACTTGGATGTGATTAAGACCTTTAATTCATTTTATTTATAGAAAGTGAAATATGTCTCACTCAAACTTTAATTATTAAAGTATTTTTAATATAATGTTATACAGGATATAAATTATATTATAAATAATCATTTGAAAGATAAAATGTTTTCATTATCATGGTAATTTATTTTTAATCTTTAATTAATTTAATATATTATACATTAATGATGCAGAAATTATTTATTTAGTGGAAAATCACTTTTATAGTTTTTATTAAAATACTAATACCCATAAAAAAGACCATAAACTTGAACAAACCATATTGTTAGAGTATCTATATAACCTAATAATACAAGGGTCGACTTTAGGACCATTTAAAGCCTTATAAAACCGATTATGACATTTATATTATTTTATTTTAAATGATGTCAAAGTTGTCACCTTCATACTTTAATAAAAATAAAATTTTAAAAGTTCGTTGTTTTAAAATATAAATTAGACAAAATGTATTCTCATAAAACATATTAGATTTATCTAAATCATAGTATTTTATTTTTAATTTTTATTCAACAAATATATATATTAAATAATTATACAAAAATTTTGTAGTAATTATTTTATTAAGAGAAGCATCAAATAAATGGTTTTAAAAATACTAAAATAAATACTATATGAACTAATTAATGTTCTACACGAATTTTATAGATGAATATGACATGTTATGAATCTTTTAAATATTTTTTTTCGAATATATCCTCTATGTGGATTTTATTTAAATTCAAATAAATGAATTGTGTCAAAATTGACACTATTGATATATTATGAAAATAACATATTATTAAATTGTTTAAAAAACACAAAAATATTTACAAATTAAAAATTAAAAATTATATGGTCTAAAATGTAATAAAGTATCAAATTATTTACAATTAACAACACATAAGTAAGTATTTTTAACCATTTAAAATTTATAAGATTATTACCACAAATAAAATTAAATAGATTAAATTAGGATAAATCAAAATGAAAAGGTCTAAAATAAAATAAAAACATGTCTAAATTTTATTGGTTGATTATATTACAACCCTATATTATCTCATATCCAAATTGGAGTCACTTTTAAAGTTTTTATTTGGGTTTTGAGTTTATTATAAATTAATATTTTTGAGGATTCCAAAATTGCCCCTCTCCTCTCCTATATAAGGGCACCTCCTCCCTCTCCTCTTTACAACATTTTGAACCTTCAAGATCGGCCAAAACCTAAACATTTCCCTTATACACTTCCCTAGAAATATACTATAGGTCCTGGTATTCTTCAAAGACCAACTTTAGTGCCCTAAGAGGAGGTTTTGAAGAGGTGCGTTGAAGAAGAGGTAATCTCTTCTACCGATTCTTTCAAGTTTCTTTATTATTATAATTTATCTTATTTAGTTGTTTTATTATAAATTATTAACATAAATATAACTAATATACTTATATGTTATTATAAATATGAAACAACTATATTTAACCTTTTATCCATCCTACGAAAAATGAAATCACCGCGCCCGCGTACGTACGGAATACCATCTCCACGCCGTGGTGTAATCTATTTTCCACCACCACATTACTTGGATGCGTATAATGGTGTAAGGAATAACTATATATGGTTATTATAACATGATAATAATTATGAATATTATATAATATACTCCAATTCCATTCAATAATTATCGGAATGATATCATCGCTCGTTCGTACGTACGGATTACCGTCTCCACGATGCGATGAGATTCATTCTCCACCTTAACCATTCAAGAATGATTATAAAGTATATATAATAATTAATAATGAAATATATGAAATAATAATGCTACTGGATTTGTGTATATATATATTTCATTTACTTCCATTCAATCTAATAAGGAAACGAAAACAGCGTTCATGCGTACGTACGACCTACCGTCTCCATGAACGATGTATTTCATTCGATTTGTCGATCTATTATATATATATATATATATAATATTCTGAATATATATTATATATAAATATTTTTTTACATTCTGGAATTAATTAAATCATGATATAAGTAATTATATCAAGAACAACAAGTCCAAACATGTATGATAAATGAAACGATTTTACCCAAAATGCTGCTTTAACATGGAATTGACAAAGAACGAGTAATATAAAGTCATAAGTGAATCATATATGATATCATAAATATTATTATGGTTCTGTTACAAGTCAATAATATGTTTAAACCCACTATGCAGGTGTTTCAGACACGTATGGAAGAAATTGGACCAAAGGTAAGGGATTATTTCGTCTCACTTTTATTTCTGTGAGACATATGCCTTAATCACCATCAATTTCATTTGTATGGTGTTTATGCTTCCCATGAATGTTTTATGATTTTTATTATGAAGGATATTATATTTAAATATTCCTGTAATTTTCTTTATTTTATGACATGTATGATTTCACCGATCATAAATGGTAAGGGATAATTATTCCAATCTCGTTCTTATCCGAGATTGTTTATTCGTAAGTATTTACTGGGGTTATATTTATCATACATATCCATGTTTTATAAAAATGTTTTCATAAAGTGTTTAATATTTTTCAATTTAAGTTTAAATTCATTTTTACCCTTTGTTTACTTTTACCACATTGTATGGAAGGGATATTTCTTTTGTTTACCGTACAAGGTACTTTTTAACTTTTCCAGCAAAAATACGAGGAGAATGTTTTTTTTAATTTATACAGCGTGAATGGATTTTTACGGTTTCATAACACCTTATTTTAATTAAGCTTTTTCTACATGATTTCATGATTATTTTTAACAAAATACTTTTCTTTTAAAATTACATGGCATTTTGTGAAAAGAAAATGATTTTGAAGAAGAAATGATATTTTCTTCAATAATTCATTTCAAGTTTTTTATCAAAACTATTTCCCATTTAAGATGAAATTATTTAGTATGGTTATGTTTCAAGTGTAATTTCTCTATTATTAACATGGTTTTATTTTTCTTATGATGAAATGATATCCATTTGTTTTATATGGATTGTATTAATATGGGATGATCTTTATGAAACCCATTATACTCTTTGGGTTATGATGAATGATTTATGATTGTTTTGTGGAACACATAAGAATGGTTTCATTATGAGATGGGTGGGACCTAAATCTCCCTCCAATTATTTGGGTAAATATTTATATCACATGAGATAGAAAAGGCTGGAACGACAAGTGAATCTGGTTCAGTAATACAGGGCTGGAACAGTAAGTAAACCCAGTTCAGTAATGGACTTTGTCCACTATGATGGTCTTGGAAGCAATTCCTTGGCTACAATGGAAATAATATCACGTTATTAATGTTTTTATACATATACATGTTTTATTCCCATGCTATTTTATCATTATTTATGTTCTTTAATGATCTATTCCTTCCGTACTTCCATGATTTATTTCACATCTCAAGATTTAGATGTTTAAACTTTATGTTCATGTTTTGAAGTTCAAATGTATATGGTTTGTTTTATTATCTCAATTATTACCCTTATTGAGCATTTGAGCTCACCCTTTATATGTTTTCTTTTCCCCAAGATATAAAAAAAGGTTTTAGGTAAGAAAACAAAAGGGGAATATCTTTATGGGAGATATTGAAGATCTTTCACCATGATTAGAATATTATGTTCTGAGTTTCCAAAGATACTAAACTATTATGGTCCTTGGGTGTCTATTTTATTATGTATTATGTATTCCGAGAAAGTAATGTAATTTCCATGTACATCAAGATTTGGGTCTCTACAGTTGGTATCAGAGGAAAGGTTTAGTTAACCTTTGGAAACTAGGATGTGAAATCTTTAGTGAGATCCCTAGAGATATTTCTAAGGTATTTGTAGGGATGTTCCAAAGGTTAAGTATAAGTATAAGTATAGGTTACAGTACTAGAATTTTGATAACGATCATGAATAACCTAGGATTAAACCTAAGATGTTAGAGATTGAAAGTAGTCCACTTGATTATGTTGTTTTCCTAGTATGATTTTTGCCTCTCACACTATTCTTTTTGGGTTTTAGAAAATGGTTGGAAATAGGATGATTCATGATAATGTATGATATGATGGATAATGGGATGATATTATTCATGAGAAACCAAATGAAACGGGATTTGGAAGTCCAAACATCGTTATTATGCCTAATCAGAAATCTCATATTATGATCAATAATCTCAACTTTGGTATGTTTCCTGACTCAGATAATAAGATAAAGATGGAGTTTAATGATGATCATAGAGGAAAGAAAGTTCAATTTTCTTCATGTAAATCATGTGGGAAGAGACATCAGGGAGAATGTTTTAAATGAACTAGAAGATGCTTTGGGTGTGGAAAAGAAGGACACAAAACCAGTAATTTCAAAGGAAAGGGTTTAGTTAACACCATGGACAAGGATAATGGTTTTGCTAAGACATCAACAACGGTTAAATGTTTTAATTGTGGAATTAATGGGATCTATGCAAACCAATTCCCTAAGGGAAAGCCTCATGAAGAGAACTAGCATGGTCATATGAGTAGTATTTATGTTGATGATGATGAAGAGACTACAAATGATATATGAGATGAAAGAAGTGTTGAAGAATAAAATGATGAAGCTCAATCAATGGTTTAAGAAGGTAGTGGAATGATTATATATCAAAAGTTATGTTGTATAGGTAATTTAATGGTACTACGGAATAAAGAAACATTTAAGGATTGTTACACTATTGTTTTTCCTAAAGTATTTGAAAGTATATGTTGAATGGTACTCGTAACCATGAAAGGTTATTCAGATATTTCTATAAAGTAGATGATATGCGCATAATGAAGGGATAAAGAGATAAAGATATGTTTGATAGTATTAATGAGATCATGACTAGTATAAGCACAAAGTGATATCATGGTTTGAGTATATAGATTTTTTTTGGGATTTTGGTATGTGGAAAGAGTTATCTTTTGATAGCATTCATGTTTTCACTAAGGTTCTATGGTAATTCATGTTTCAAAAGAATACATTATTAAGGTATTTACATGTTTATAATGTGACCAAAAACATATATCTTATGATATATGGGTGATAAATGATGGTAATCACAAGCTTTGTATATGACCTCTCTAGTAATCTTTTTCTTTATACTGTGAGTTTGGACAGAAGTATTTTGGATAAGCCTAAAGGATGAAATGAATTAAGTAAGACATCAGATAGTATTGTTTAAGGCTAGAACTTTTTGATATTATTTCTGAAATGTTATAATGGTATAGTTTTAGAAAAAGGACAACCCGTTGGATGGGAGACAACCAGTTGCGTCAGACAAGGATGTAGGAATCGAACCCACAACTGATGTGCAACTGGCCTTTATCACCTACCAATGGCCTACAGGAAGTCTATGATTAGTATAAATTAGTTTTATTTTATTAAGCGGTATGATAATTGACTTATATGTCCATTTTTGGAATTATATATGGTTAATCTCACCATATATGGACTTATGTATATTTAATGACTTTTGCTATCTTTTTGAAATAGATGGAATAACCTATAATTCTATAACATGATCTACTAACATTTCAAGAAGGACAAATTAAACTCCATTTATTTAAATAGAAGATGAAGTGGAAATTGTTCATGGAATGACCAATGATGATATTACACTGAAATCATGTTAGTATTTATCGTTGTGAAAAAATTCATCATCTTTAGGGAAATGATCTTGAAAACCAAAAACGTTGTCCTAATACCCTCATATTCGATGAATCAGATGATACCTTATATCATCAAAAATTTATGGCTTTGTGATTGTTGTATTTTTAATAGCCATGTTCTCTACCACTCACCATCAGAACATGATGGTTATATTTCTCTTCCATATCCATATTTTCACCTATGTTCTCCTATGTGGAAACCCAGTGATGAGTTAATTTGGGTAACCATTACATTTCATACTTTATTTTTTAAAATTAATTTTTAGTATTCTTTCTTATGATGTGGGTCTCTATGAAAGAAACTTTCAAGTAGTAAACCATTTATAACCCTGATGAATTTTGAGGGTGAAATTCATTTTAAGGGGGGTAGAATGTAACACCCTGAGATTTTATGAGAAATATTATTTTTAATTTCGGCGATGTCTTTAGTTCTAGGGTACACAAAGATTATATTGCGCTATACGCAACACCATATTATCTTATAGTATACGCAAACACTATTCTTGGCTTATGTTGCGCGCAAGAACGAACTTCCTCAATAGGGTGTGTTTTATGCAATACCGAGTTTCACTAAACAACGTTATATTGTTATAATATTATTATGAACTAACCATTATGAAAATTATTAACCACATTTTGAATTTTATAACATTATCATTTGTCTTACACATTTTCTAGATCATGGTTTGAGAACAAAATACATTTTTCCGGTAAAATAAGTATTTATCAAAAATATAGTTTTCCGATTTTCGATGGCGCACCCATTTTAAATATAATTTTTTAACAAGTTTATAAGTTTAATTTTACAAAATAAAATTCTTCTTATGAATAAGTATATAAAAAATTACATTGGATACATTTTTGATAATTTTCCGATAACGTTCATATTTTGATAAATAGTAAAAATAGGCTAAATTTTAATTAAAAACAACTTTTTTTATCAAGATAATTTATATTATTAAATTATAATATTGAATGGTTTTAAAGTATAAATATAATATATTTTTACCATGTAATATAATTTATGTCATTATCATTAATTTTACATTTAATTCATAGGTAAAAACATTTCAATCTTTTGTAATGTTTTAACTTTTAAAACTTGTTTTGTTAACAGCGAGATTAATTTTAAATTAAATACTAAAACTTCTGTGTATTCAATTTGGAAAAATTGATTCCATATTTGGAATAATTAGGTCCAAATTATATTAATAGGCTACTTTTTATTTTTAGGCATTATGAATATTAACTACGGTAAATTTTATTTATCATAATTAAAGGTAAATCAGGTAATTAAGGGTAAATATAATATTATAAAATTACCCTAACACTTGTATTAATATAATTGAATGATTATATTTTTTCCTAAATCATACTTGGGTCGAAATGGAATCTATTGGAACCCACTTGGATGTGATTAAGACCTTTAATTTATTTTATTTAAAGAAAGTGAAATATGCCTCACTCAAACATTAATTATTAAAGTATTTTTAATATAAGGTTATATAGAATATAAATAAAATTATAAATATTCATATTTAAGTTAAAATGTTTTTCATTGTCATGGTAATTTATTTTTAATTTTTAATTACCTTAATAGCTTATACATTAATGATGCTGAAATTATTTATTTAGTAAAAAATCAATTATGTAGTTTTTATTAAAATACTAATACCCATAAAAAGGACCTAAAACTTGACAAAACCTTATTGGTCGAGTATATATATACCCTAATAATCCCAGGGTAAACTTTTGGACCATTTGGATCCTTATAAAACCGATTATGACATTTATAATATTTTATTTTAAATGATGTCAAAGTTGTCACCTTCATACTTTAATAAAGATAAAATTTTAAAAGTTGGTTGTTTTAAAAGATAAATTTGACTAAAAATTTTCTCAGGAAATATATTAGATTTATATTAATCATATTATTTTATATTTAATTTTTATGCAACAAATATGTATATTAAATAATTATAAAAAAATTTTGTAGTAATTATTTTATTAAGAGAAATATCAAATAAATGGTTTTAAAAATATTAAAATAAATATTATATGAACTAATTAATTCGATAAAATAATTTTATAGATGTATATGACATGTTAGAAATATATTAAATATTTTGGTTCGAATATATCCTCTGTGTGGATTTTATTTAAATTAAAATAAATGAATTGTGTCAAAATTGACAATATTGATATATTATGAAAATAACATATTATTTAATTGTTTAAAAATCACAAAAATGTTTAAATATTAAAAATTTAAATTTATATGGTCTACCATGTCATAAGGTATCAAATTATGTATAATTAACAACACATAAGTAATTATTTATAACCATTTAAAATTTATAACATTATTACCACAAATAAAATTAAATAGATTAGATAAGGATAAATCAAAATGATAAGGTTTAAAATAAAATCAAAACATGTCTAAATTTGATTGGTTTATTATATTACAACCTTATATTATCTCATATCTTAATTTGAGTCACTTTGAAAGTTTTTATGTGGGGTTTGAGTTTATTATAAATTAATATTTTTTTAGGATTCCAAAAGTGCTTCTCTCCTCTCCTATAAAAGGGAACCTCCTCCCTCTCCTATTTACAACATTTTGATCCTTCGTGCTTGGAAAAAACCTGAACATTTACCTTCTATACTTCTCTATAAACATACTAGAGGTCCTGGTATTCTTCAAAGAACAACTTTAGTGCCCTAAGAGGTGGTTTAGAAGAGGCGCGTCGAAGAAGAGGTAATCTCTTCTACTAATTCTTTCAAGTTTCTTTATTCTTATACTTCCTCTTATTTAGTTGTTTCATTGTAATGTAATAACTTTAGTATAACTAATATAATGATATGTTATTATAAATATGAAACAACTATATTTCACCTTTTATCCATCCTACGGAAAACGAAATCACCACACGTGCATACGTACATAATACCGTCTCCACGCCATGGTGTAATCTGTTTTCCACCACCACCTTACTTGGATGGGTATAATGTTGTAAAGAATAACTATATATGGTTATTATAACATGATACTAATTATGAGATATTATATAATCTACTTTAATTCCATTTAATATTTACAGGAACGATATCATCGCTCGTGCGTACGTACGGATTACCGTCTCCACGATGCGATGAGATTCATTCTGCATCTTAACCATTCAAGAATGATTATAAAGTATATATAATAAGTAATCATGAAATATATGAAATAATAATGATACTGGATTAATGTATATATATATTTCATTTACTTCCATTCAATTTAATAAGGAAATAAAAAAACGTTCATGCGTACGTACGACCTACCATCTCCATGAACGGTGTATTTCATTCCATTTATCGATCTATTATATATATTATCTTATGAATATATATTATATATAAATCATTTTTTACATTATTTAAGTAATTAAATAATTATATAAATAATGATATCAAGAACAATAAGTCCAAACATGTACGATAAATGAAATGATTTTACCCAAAACACTGCTTTAACATGGAATTGACAAAAGAACGGGTAATATAAAGTCATAAGTGAATCATATATGATATCATAAATATTATTATGGTTCTGTTAAAAGTTAATAATATGTTTAATCCCACTATAAATGAGTTTCAAACATGTACAAAAGAAATTGTACCTAAGGTAAGGGATTATTTCGTCTCACTTTTATTTCTATGGGACATATGCCTTAATCACCATCAATTTCTTTTGTATGGTGTTTATGCTTCCAATGAATGTTTTATGATTTTTGTTATAAAGGATATGATATTTAAATATTCATGTAATTTTCATTATTTTATGACACGTATGATTTCACCGATCATAAATGGTAAGGGATAATATTCCAATCTCATTCTTATCTGAAATTGTTTATTCGTAAGTATATACTGGGGTGATATTTATCATCAATGTCCATGTTTTATAAAAATGTTTTCATAAATTGTTTAATATTTTTTCATGCATTTTTAAATTCATTTTTACCCTTTGTTGACTTTTACCACATTGTATGGAAGGAATATTTCTTTTGTTTACCATACAAGGTACTTTTTGACTTTTCCAGAAAAAATATGAGGAGAATGTTTTTTTAACTTATACGGCGTGAATGGATTTTTACGGTTTCATAACTCATTATTTTCATGAAGCTTACTCTGCATGATTTCATGATTATTTTCAACAAAATTGTTTTCATTTAAAATTACATGTCATTTTGTGATAAGAACATGATTTTTAAGAAGAAATGATATTTTCCTCAAGAATTCATTTCAAGTGTTTTTATCAAAACTATTTACCATCTAAGATGACATTATTTAGTATGATTATGTTTCAAGTATAATGTCTCTATTATTTACATGGTTTTATTTTTCTTATGATGAAATGATATCCATTTGTTTTATATGGATTATGTTAATATGGGATGATCTTTATGAAACCCATTCTATTCTTTGGGTTATGATGAATGATTTATGATAGTTTTTTGGAACACATACAAATGGATTCATTATGAGATGGGTGGGACCTATATAGCCCTCCAATTCATTGGGTAAAGATTTATATCTCATGAGATAGCCATGGCTAGAATGGAAAGTTACTACGGTTTAGTAATACAGGGCTGGAATGGAAAGTAATCCTGGTTCAGTAATGGACTTTGTCCACTATAATGGTCTTGGAAGAAATGCCTTGGGTATTATGGAAATAATATCATGTGCTTAATGGTTTTACACAATTACATGTTTTATCCCCTTGCTATTTTATCATGATTGATTTTCCTTTATGATCTATGCCTTACGTACTGCCAATATTTGTTTCATATCTCAATATTTTGATGTTTAAACTTTATGTTCACTGTTTGAAGATCAAATGTTTGTGGTTTGTTTTATTTTCTCCATGCTTACCCTTACTGAGCATTTGAGATCACCCTTTATATGGTTTATTTTCCTGAGGATATAAATAATGGTTTTAGGTAAGAAAACAAAAGGGGAATATCTTTATGGGAGATTTTGAAGATCTTTCACCATGATTGGAAGATTATTTTCTGAGTTTCCAAAGACACTAAACTATTATGGTCCTTGGGTGTCTGTTTTGTTATGTATTAAGTATTCCACAAAAATAATGTAATGTCCATGTACGTCAAGCTTTGGGTATCCACACTGGGTGAACTGTATAGTGAGGGTGGAGTTTCTTTTTTGAGGATTTTGAGGATCTTGGTAGTTTTTGTGAAACAATAAGATAATAAACTTTATATAAAAGTGTTTTCCCTAGGGTGTGTGCTTTTTGATAGAATGAAAACCTTATAGAGTGAAAATTGGAGTGAGTAACCTATTTGAGAGCATTGTTTTTCCCTTATGAGTGTACTTTATCTTTTTAGGATGAAAATACTTGAATGTGGATTGATTGTAACAACCCATTTCTTCATTTTAATACTTTTTTATATTTCCAGGAATACATTTCACGACAAGAATTAAGATAGTGCAAGATTATGAGGCCTGGTGGACCATGTATTGATATTATAAAAATATTAGATATATTAATATCACGTGTATGCATTTTTCCTTAAATATTGTAATAAATTATGAATGGAGTCTCATATTGGAAATCTAAGAACACATTTGAATCCGAAATGTGTGTTTTACCCTAGAAGTGACATAACCTTGTCGGTTTCGGGGTGTTTGGCATGGGCATCACAGTGGGAGAAATAATTAAATAAATTAAATATATTTATTTAATTATTTAATTTAAAAGTTTTAACCAAGAACCCTATATAAATATCCGACTATAAATAAATTCTTGGGTTATCCATGAGACCCTGGAGATTGAGAGAGAGACTATGGATCAACATTCTTTGAAGATGATGTCAGATATCGCTTTGAAAATCGTTAAACCGACAAATTTGGTTGATCTCACCAATGATGATGGTAAAAAATTGTTCTATGTTAGTGAATGATCCAAACATGAGTTAATGAATTTGATTTATGGATTTATCATAGAAAGTTTTTGGGACAAACACAAATTAATCATTTACCTCATAAATTCATAGATCGATCTCCGCTGGGATGTCCAATGTTTTATTTCTCTTCATAGATCTCAGAATTTGAGATCTAATTGTCCTTGATGAATCTTGTGATTCAGTAACCCCCATTATTTAGACTATATTGATGATGGAAAAATAAATATGATAATTGATCAAGGATCAGTTTGTTTTATGTGCCGTTATCCCTCCATTTTTGTTGTCCATCATCTGTAACTGATTGACTAGTGATTTAATGATACATGGGTGTACTGTTCATTGTGAATTCATTGTTTTCACAAAAGATCATGGTCACGAGTTTGTTTTGGGTTTTGGATACGTGATGGAGGCTTGGAGACAACAATGAGATCCTAATTATTGATTGGGTAAAGGTGGATTTTCATGTTGGATTGAGTGGTTCTCACGACTGATCAAACACATCAGTTCACCACAATGGGATCATGATTAGGTTCTATGATTCAAAGAGTAGTGGCTGAACTTAGATCTTTGGTGAGGTGTTCGATCATGTTCATTGTAGGGCCTGATTTCAGAAGGATTTCTGTGTGAAATAAGTGATATTTTGAGATTTATAGATGAATCCCATGCCTCCCCATTTTCATAAATATGTTTTATCATATATATTTTATAATAATAATAATTAAATTATTATTATTGAGGAGAGAGGGGGAGTGGATCCACCTTTCAAGGGGATATCTCTTGTATGAAAGAGTGGAAATGAGGTAATTTATACCCTGTCTTCATTTTATAACTTATAATAATAATAGTTTAAAATATTATTATTGATGAAAGAGGGAGTTTGGGACACATGGGAGGGAGGCATAGGATTTTATAGGTGCATGGCAATGTGAACATCAGGTTAATTCCTACCACATTTTCATTATTATTATTATAATAATGATAATTTTAGTAATATTATTATTATTATTGAACGTTGTTTCAGCCGTAACTTATTCATATGATGTCATGTAACGACCTGACCCTAGTTACCCAGAGTCAGTGCATTATTACGTATAATTGGCATGATCACACAAGATCAAGTCTCAAAAGACCGATTAGTTTAGTAGCCTTGGAATCACTAGATACATTCATAATGTTTACATTATATCATTAAGTGAAAACTACAACAACATCTTGTCTTCATATCCCCTCATACTATCCCTGCAGTTCATTCATAAATTACTTCTTCATATCCTGGGAAAAATAAAACATAGAAAGGGGTGATCTCAAATGCCCAGTAAGGATAACAATATAGCGGAAACTTTCATAAATAAGAATAAACATTTAAGGCAATGTATAACTAAAAAAAGCCTTTTAAACTTGAACTTCAGCATAATATGGTAAATATAAAATGAAATAATTCCATTTACTTATTCACATGGATATTCTACTAGTCAAATAATCACATGCATATCAATAACCACTTTCATAATGATGGAATCCATAATTCCAGACTATCATAACCATGTAGACAAGGCCTCGTGCCAAGAATAAAAATAATATTTTGTCAAGGCCTCATGACAGGACACTAGTTTGTCTCATGATACCTACTGATGCATCGAGGAGCTATATCAGGCTCCACCCATCACTTATTAAGTCCAATGCATTCCTCATATGAACAGGTTTAAAGATAACATAAACATTTGTATTAAAACTGGCATACTAAATGTCAATACTTTATCCATAAACCATGAATGGTATAAAAATAACACATCCACAGTCAAACATATCACAAAACCATCAATACAATATGGAAGTTCTTTATCATAATAAACCACATTTAAATAAGATTATAATCCATCAAAGGATGTTGACATAGATGAAATCAAAACTATTTGAGAGAAATATCTCTTTTTTTAAATCATTTAAAAGTCACATAATTATAAAATAAAACATTTACTTTGAAAATATTCTTATAATCTTTTAAGGGAAGCTTTGATGATTTTATAACGGTGGAAAATATCCTCACCCGCCGTATAGGTTAAAAAAAAGACATTCTAACCATAATTTGTCGAAAAGGTTAAAAAGGACCTTGTTTGGAAAATGATAGAAATATTCCTTTATAAATTTCTTATAAAAAGTAAACAAGGGTATAAATTACTTTAACCCATAGTCTGTAAAATAGTAACAATGATTTGAAATACATTTTTAAGAAACATGTATGTGGATGATAAAGAGGTCCCAGTAGATAATTACGTATAAAAAACCTTGGATAATGAAGAGATTGTGAAATAAACCCTTACCTTGCACTTTCCATTGGTTGGGGGTAGGTTAACCACCTGTAAAATGGTGAAATAATTGTTATTAAATTATACAGGAATCATATACATTAATACGATATCATATATGATCTTTTAACATTGCTTTGTTAATAGTATTATCATCGTTTCGGGTGTTAACTTATATGTTTTGTTAAATAAGTCGTGTTTTTATGGATATGTTGTATCTTATTCATATCCAGAATGATATCAAGTCCTTAAACATTATTTTTAATAATCAAATGAGAAATATTCTTGAATGGATATGATGGGGAATGAATCTCATTACGTTCGTGGAGACGGTAGTCCGTACGTACGCACGAGCGACAATATCATTCTTTTGATATTAAAATAATATATAATTTGATGGTATATCATATATAAAAAATCATTATAATGTTATATTTTTTATTTACATGAATTACACACCATTATTATACCCATCCAAATAATAATGTTTTGAATAACAATTACACCACGACGTGGAGAGGGTAAGCCGTACATATGCACGTATGGTGACATGTAATTCAAAGGATGGATAGAATAATGAATATGGTTGTACCATGTTTATAATAACATAATAGTATATATAAGATACTTTATTTATTATTTTATAATGGTAATGACAAAGAAATAATAAGTGGAAGAAGAAAGGAACTTGAAAGAGGGTGGTGAAAACATTACCACTTCTTCGGGTTCTTCCTTTTAATTTGATCAAAAGATCTCCTTAGGTTGGCTTTATGATCAAACTAAGGCCTCTAGGTTGAATTGAGGTAAGTTGAGGGAGTATTTGGGCAGGTTTTGGCTGATCCAAAAGGCTTTTAATGTGTGAATGAGTGAGAAGGGGAAGTTCCCTTTTAAAAGAGGGGTGAGGGGCACCTTTGGAAAAGCTAGAAATATTATTTTATAATAAATTCATATTCGGTTTCTAATGGCTCCAAAGTATATTATTAAAAGTATAATGTGGGTATGGGTCTAAATACTTTCAAACAATAGAATTTAGACAGTTTTGGGTCATTATATTAACCTTATCCTTTAGTTTTAACTCTTAGTTAATTAGTTTGACATTTACCATGTCACTTTGTATTTTTATATTATATAGTTAATAAACTTACTATATACATACAAGAAACCCCCAAGTGGTCCATTAATGATACACCTATCATGATATAAGTCCTTTGTCCGAACCGTATATTTTTATGAATATAATATCAATTAATAATATAATATTTGTTTTAAAAACTCATTTATGTCAATTTTGACACTATTCTACAATTGATTTTTTTTAAAGTCTTAAAAACTTTATTAATTCGAACGAAATTAATTTAAGAAATACTATAATTTCATATTAACCAATAAAATTCATGGATGTTATAAAAACTTTCAAATTATATTTATTTTAACATTTATAATACCAATTCTTTGATTCTTTCATTAATAAGGAAAATACTGCATCATTATTGTGTCATAAATAATATTAATTATTAAATTTCTAAAAATTATAAATAAAATACCATTATGTAGGAAATAGTTTTAGATTACTAATTAATATTTATAGTCTAAAATCCAACAAATATAACCGTATGTAAAAATTGTTTTTCTAAAAGATATATGCTTATTTCATTTTTGTATTTATTTTGACTTAATTAATATAAAGTGTCCTTATCACTTACAAGTAGATCCATGGGGTCCCAAAATCAACCCAAAAATGCCCATGGTCGGAAATGTATCAACCAATAAGTTTAGGATACGTTTTAGGGTAATTTATTATTATTATAATATTATTTCTTTACCCTTATTTACAGGATTTACCCTTTAACCATGATAAATAAAATATTTACCGAAGTAAATATTCATAATGTCTAAAAGTAAAAGTTACCTATTTACACAATTTGGAAATCATAATTCCAAATATGGAATCCATTTTTCCAAATTCAAAACACCGAAGTGGCAGAAATTTATTTAAAATTAATTCTCATTGTTAAAACAAAAAGCGTGTTTTTAAGAGATAATAACTATCAAAAGATTGACACTTGTTTATGTCCTGTTTAATTGTGAAATTATGTCCAATGACCAAAATTGTATTAACTGGTAAAAATATATTCTAAATATGCTTCCAAAACACTCATATTCATAATTTATCACTATTAATTATTTTTATTAAAAAAGTTGTTTTTAATTAAAATTTAGTAATTTTCACTATTCATCAAAATATAAAAGTTATCCGAAAAGTACCAAAATTTCACCCTAGTGTAATTTCGATATTCTGAATCCAAAAATGAAGTCCATTTTGAGAGATAAAATTTATAAAATTTCAAAAAGTGGGTATCAATATTTATAACGGCTACTTTAATTGGTCGCGGTGTGTTAGAACCTCGAAGTTGCGTACAACACACACTACTGTATTATTCAAAGAGAATCATACCATGGAAGCCTGGGGTGTTACATTATCTCCTACTTCAAATAATTTCATCCTCGAAATTTCTAGAATACTACCGCATGAAAAGACTCAGGTGGTTCTTCATCCTAAGTTCCTCGGGTTCCCACGTTGCCTCTTCCATCTTATGGTTCCTCCATAGAACTTTTACCAGACGAGTCGTCCGGTTTCTCAACACTTTCTCTCTTGTATCAAGAATTTTAACGGGATCTTCGCAATAAGACAGATCGGGTTCTAGTTCTAATTTCTCAAAAGTGAGTACATGCGCTGAGTCAGGCATGTATTTTCTCAACAGTGATACGTGGAACACATTGTGAACTTTGGAGAGACTTGGCAGCATTGCCAAACGGTAAGCTACAGCCCCAATTAGTTCTAGAATTTTGAAAAGTCCTATGTACCTGGAACTCAATTTACCTTTCTTGCCGAAACATATAACTCCCTTCCATGGAGATAACTTCAAGAAAACATGATCTCCTACCTGAAATTCCAAATCCTTCCTCTGGTTGTCAGCATAGCTCTTCTACCTACATTGAGCTGCTTTGATGTGGTTTTGGATTACCTTCACCTTCTCCATCGTTTCCTCCACCAGTTTTGGGCCTACAAGTTTTCTTTCACCAACTTCATCCCAATAGGTTGGTGTGTGACATCTCTTTTCATATAACACTTCATATGGTGCCATTTGAATACTCGAATGGAATCTATTGTTATATGAAAATTCAACCATAAGTAAATATTGACCCCACATACCCTGAAAGTCAAGTGAGCAGGATCTCAACATGTCTGCTAAGGTTTTAATAGTCCATTCTGATTGTCCATCTGTTTGAGGGTGGTAGGCAGTGCTCAAATGAAGTTCAGTATCCAGGGCATTCAGATGACTTTTCTAGAATCATGAAGTTAAACATGGATCATGATTAGAAACAATCGATATGGGTACTCCATGAAGTCTCACAACTTCATTAATATATAGTCTTGCTAGACGTTCGAGTGGTAAATCTTCTCTTATAACAATAAAATGTGCTGAATTGGTAAGACGATCAACAATGACCCATATTGCATCGTTCCTTCTAGGAGTCTTTTGTAGCCCCATGACGAAATCCATCGTAATATTATCCCATTTCCACTTATGTCACGACCCGCCCTCGGGGCCCGTGCCGTGACTACCCCAAGCTCGCCTTCCATAGGCCAGGGGCTGGCGACTAGCACCAAGGCGTAAAATCCCAGTAAAAAGGGAAGACATTGCCTTAATAAAGTAAACAAGCACCTCAGAGTAACAAACGGAAGTAAAGCAGTACACAAAACTAGAACAATTGTGCTGAAGAAAAGGGGCCGGAAATACAAGCCCAACTGTAAAGTAAAGTACAACTCGAAAGGGAAAACAGCAACTGAAAGTACAAGCGGCTCCTGGGACGTCCTCCTCGATTCCTACCTGAAGGGTAGGTACAGATGGCTCAACTCCTGGATCGTCCACCACGGATCCTACCTGAGGGGTAGGTACAGATAGCTCCACAACTCCTCGGGTCCAACCGTCCGCTCCGAGCACGTCCCGCTCAGTGGTCCTCCTCCGGGTACCGACCTACTTCGTAAGCCTCAACCGCAGTCAGCGCTGTCCGTCGTCTGCAACCAACACAACGAAGTGCGGGCATAGCCCGTGCAGGGGTGAGTATAAGATACTCAGTAGGGACCCCGAGACCCTCGAAGGTCTCCCGAAATCCACAAAGGATAAACCATATGAAGGATAAAATCACGAAGTAACATCCAATATTGATTAGGTATATGCCCATACATATACCTATGTCACCAATTTCCGTTCGGCTCCAACACCGAGCCCAAGAACAACCCAATCCACAAAGAAGTGTAAACAGTAAATCCACACATGATAACAGTATAAGTCCACACAGTTTATAACAAGTTTATGAAATCAACGGATAACCATTACCCAGGTATATGCCCATACATATACCTAAGTTATCAAGCGACCCATCTCAATCATGAGGAAACACAAAGATCATTGACTCAGCTCAAACCAGGATTTTTATTATCGAAACCGTAACTACTGAAGAGCTCCGTCTCTAGAGTGTACAGTGGTCCTGTCACGACTCCGAGGTACTGCTCACTAACCTAAGACTGCTGAGGTACTCCTCTTGTCGAGTACTGCGGGTTTGCGGCCAACTACCGGGCGCTCCGTCCGCTGAGGGTCTGTCGCCAAATACCGGGCGCTCACCCAAATAGCCTACTGAGGTACTCCTCCTGACGAGTACCGCGGGTTTGCTGCCAACTACCAGGCGCTCCGTCCTCCGTGGGTCTGCTGCCAACTACTGGGCGCTCCGTCCACTGGGCTAGTCGACTCACTCCAAGTCGAGTCGGTCAAGCAGTCGTCAGGTCTCAGTCGGCTACACGGTCTCCGTACTCCGCACGCACGTCTCCACCGTCGCGGGTCTGTCGCTACAACCAAGCGCACACACTCCGTAGAGTATCGCGGGTCCGCCGCTACAACCAAGCGCTCCACCGCCAAGGGTCTGCTGCTGCATCCAAGCGCACCACCACTGTCAAGTACCACGGGTCCGCCGCTACATCCAAGCGCTCCCCCGCCCGCTCGTCTCCGGGAGGGTCCACTCCACGAGCTACTGGTCGATACTCCAAGTATCTCAAATTCCAACGAAGAAGTGCCACATACGTCCGCTTCGTCAAAGGAGTCTCAACGCAACAGACGGCGCGTCAATCGGACGCCCGGTCTGTGAGTTATTAGCCTTTTCGTCCCGAGGGCCCGGTTGGTTTCGTGAGCGAACCAAACCCGGCCATATCTCAACTGTATCCAAAACTCGGGCAGAGTATGTCAAAAGTTCCGTCCCACTTAGAGGATTCCATCAAAGTCGACGGCACGTCAATCGGACGTCCGGAACTCAAGATATGAGCGTTTCCGCTCCGAGGGCCCGGTTGGTTTCGTAAACGAACCAACCCGGCCGTACTCCGTCGGCACCCAAACCTCGGGCGGAGTATATCAAAAGATTCGTCTCACTAAGAGGAACTTATCAGAACTAACGGCACGCCATTCGGACGTCCGTAGCTCAAGATACGAGCGTTTCCGCTCCGAGGGCCCGGTTGGTTTCGTGTACGAACCAACCCGGCCGAACTCAAAGTAATCCGAAACTTTGAGTGCGATATACCGAAACGACCGTCTCGATCCAAGGATCGCGTATCTGTAGACGGTTCGTCATTCGGAGGTCTGTAGCTCAAGTTATGAGCTTTTGACTGAAAAGGTCCGAAAACGGGGGGTCTAGGCCCGGCCCAGTACCCCCCTGAACCGGTCCGATCCGGGTCGGCCCGAACCGGGTCCGGGTCTGGCCCGGTTTAGCGTGGCCCGGCCCAGTTGGCTCGGCCCGGCCCGACTGGGCGGTCCGGCCCAGCCGGCACAATCCGGCCCGGCCTGCGCGACCCGGCCCGGCCGGTCGCGCGGCCCGGCCGCTCAGAACCGCTCGGCCAGCTTGGCCGAGCGCGTGGTTTCGCGCGAAACGGGGGGCGCCGCCCCCCCGTGACTTCAATCAACGCCCCACCACGTGAGGGGGGCCCGTTCCTCGGCTTCCGGGGGTTTCAAACCCCCGGAAATCAATGCACGGCCGGCATTGAAGTCGGCCGTTTGTCCACCCGCGGGACCTGCGGGTCCCGCCTCCGAGCAAACCGGCGGTCGGCACAGCCGGCCGCCCCCTTCTTCTCTGCCGCGGCTATTCTGTTCTCCGGCGGCCGGCGAGGCCGGCCGCCTCTAGCTGCTCCGCCGCAGCCGTAGGGCCGCGGGTCCTCCGCAGAGTCTTTGCCGCTTGCCACGTCTGATGGCCGCGGCCTTGTCCGACTCGTCGCACCTCTGCCGTAGGCCGCTCCGACCACTGTCATTCACTGGTTCATTTCTCTGGCGCGGCGCGATGGCGTCGCGCGCCACCGCCGCAACTCACTCCGGCTGCGGTCCTCGACATTTTCTTGCGGTGCAACGACACTGTGTTATCCCGCACCAAAGCACAATGATTTCAAGCACATGGAAGGAGGTCAGCCGTGTTTGTGCGGTCCGGCCTCCTTCCGTTAATCCGATAGCAGTCGGTTATTTAAAATCAAAGTAGAATTGAATAAAGGTTATTCAAGAGCACAGAATAAAACCCCTACCTCGAAGGAAGCTCATGGAGCTCGTCAACGATCCGCGAAGGACGAGCGTCGCGGAGGTCGGTCGTCACGGAAGAAGACGTCGTCGGCATCGCGGTTATGGCGTCGCGGTAGACGGACGTGGGTTCGCCGCGAGAGGCACGTCGCGGAAAGTGCGTTGCGGCGTCGGACGTAGGTTCGCCGCGGAAAGCACGTCACGGAGAGGATGCGTTGCGGCGTCGTGGAGGAAATCCAACACGTTGCAGTCCGACGTCGTGGAAGAAGGACGCCGCGTTCTTCGTCGTGGAGGAAGAACTCACAAGAAGCCTCCCTCTTTTCCTCTCCGCACAGCAAACGCAAACCCGCAAAGGAAACTAAAAACTGAATTAAATAGAAGGGTTTGGAATTTCAAAGGTTTGAAATTCAAACCTCTTCATTTAATTCCCCACAATTAAAACTTAAGTTATAACTTAAGTTTATTAAAATTAAAGCATGACCTTAAAACTTAACACAACACAACTTAAGTCTTTTGAAATTCAATAGATTGAATTTCAATAACGTTAGATAACTCCTCAAATAAAAACCATGAGTTATAACATTAATTAAGTGAGTTTAAAGGGGGGAAGATAAGGGGGTTTAGAGAATATGAGGGGGTGGGGTTCGTGTGGGCCCACCACCCTCATAACCTCTAAAGGGAATTTGGGAGTTACCCAACTTCCACCCAATGGATAAAACACTTAGTGTAAAATAAAAATTGTAGATAAATTATTAATTAATCTTCCACAATTTTTATCATCACCCCTCGCCAGAACGCACCTCTGGAACAGGTGTTCCTAAGCAAATACCGGCGCTACGGTTCCAACGGTGCCCTCGGAATTTGATTCCGGGCACCAGTTCATAAGTTAGAAATTCCCGCTCGTTCGTTTACTGAACGTACCCGAGCCGAACTTCGGTTGATGACTCCGGGCCCACCGGACCTCGGAATCAGGTGCCGTCTGAAACTGCGCTCTTGTAAAATTCCAAAGAAAATTAACAAAAAAAAATTTTCCTTGAAATTCCCGGGTCTTTACATTACTCCCACCTCAGGGATTTACGTCCCCGTAAAGCTTCAACTCACACTTAAGGGAAACAAAGTAGTACTGAACACGCAACTGAGCTTTATGCTCCCATATGCTCACCTGAAGATCTCGTGCTACCCGTGAAGCACCCCAGAGGAAGCAACCATTCACGTAGAACCTGCTCCTGTCGATCCTCGTTCTCTACTAGAACCTCTGTGCTTGTCGCCCTGTCATCGACGTCCAACTCCCCGAGGTCGATGACGTGTGGAGAAACATACACGTATCTCCACAGCTGAGACACGTGGTGGACATTATGCACCCGGTGCGACTAAGGTGGTAGGGTCAAGCGGTAAACCTTCTCGCCTACCCTGCTGAAGATCAAAAGGTCCATCGAACATCGGAGGTAACATGCCGCCTCGGCCACCTCTCCGAAACCTCATCGGGGTGAGACCGTATAAGAACGTGTTCGTCACCCTCGAACTCAAGAGGTTTCCCTTTTTAGGTTAGAACTGAAACTCAAAACTCCTGCTGCCACAAGGGTAGGGTTGACCAACTCAAGAGTGATTGGTCACACCCTCTTATGCCTGAGTTTAACATGTGCTGCCCAGGGTTTCCTTTTCGCCGACCAAGGAAAACCCATTCTGACGTTTGCCTAAAACAGTCAACCAGAATATGATTTGTGAATCAAAACCATACCCATATCAACGTCGTAAGGCCTCTACGCTACCACCAAGAGATTCCAACCGAAACTCTCGCCTCGAGGTCAAATCACACCGTCGGCGTAAGCGTGATTATCGAGTCTCCTCCCAAAGGTATCTCCAGACGTGAGGGTCAAGTCTACGGCTTACCCGGAACCTCTAGGTCTGGGACATGATTCGTGGAAGGGTAGAATGATTGGTTCCTATGTCTATAGATATGGCAGCTCGTAGTAGACATAATTTGTACCCCGAATCATTCTTAGAGCTCCTAGGTCACACTCCTTGACCGCAATGCAGCTACTCCCCTCCCCAGCCCTCCTGCTCCCTGAGCCTGGCGGGAACTACTAAGTCGGGTGGTCGTAACATGTCGAAATGTACACCACCACATGCTGCTCTACAAGCTCCGCTTCCACGTCTGCTACCCTGCAGATTCATCTGTCCTTAGCACTTCCTCCTCCTGAAACATTTTACACGCCCGAGTCTCTGAGACTGGCGCTAGTTTCCCGCCTTTCACTGCTAACGTTCACAACCACAAAGGTTCTCTCTAGCATCCTAGCATAGGTAGGAATGCATAGAGGAAAATTAATGGTTTGGATGTCCTTTAGACACACTTCGCTCAGAAGTTCGAGTATAAAGAACTGATCACAACGTAACCAACGAGTACCAAGATTGATTGGTAAGCCACGTTGAGTACTCTGCTTCCGACATGTCGTACTGTCGAAGCTGTATTAGCTCCAGAAAACTCACAACCACCTCCTCAAGCCAGTCCTCAGCCGCCTACGAGTCAGGCTCACCTCGAAACTTGAGGGATATCTGGTGCTAAAACATATGTAAGTCACTAAGCCTGTGAGTCTCTGCTACCGGTACCGCCGGGTAGTGTCTGCTGACCAACAGGTAGTGACATAGCTGGCGCACTACCCGTAGGTACTATCCCAGGTATCGGTTCGCGTACCGAAGCCTTATTACTATAAGGACCATCCTCATGGTCACTCACTAGAAACACCAGGAGCTAAGATCATCATCCGCTCTACTAGTATCCAAGCTAGGCATAGAACTCTAGCAATCGCCTCCATCCAGTCCACTGCTGCCTGGGAAATCTGTCTCGCCTTGTATCCTCAGAGGCCTCTACTGCTGGAACTCGTGCATCGCGCTTTGCTAGCGTGCACCGTCAGCTAGTGGCATCCTCTGCCTAACGGGTGGTGGTGCTGCTGGTACACCACCCGAAGGTGCCAACACTGAAAAAGGGCCCTGCACCGGAGTCTCGCTGCTCGGTGGGCCATCATCGAGAACTCTCTCGGAACTCCAGCTAACTATCTGCATGGTGACATCCTGAACAGATGTGTCACGGTCAACGATTTATACCTGGTGAGTTGACCTGGTTTGAGCTGACTTTAAACCTTTTGGGAAACACACACGCAATCAGTGTTTTCGTGCATTAAGTCGGAAATCAGAAGTCAGGGTCCTGGTGTACGGATACGTCGGCCGCCGCACCAACACTGGACTCCCTGGACTGATAACCACACTCAATACACTAAACACTATTGCTTCACATAGAAGAAAGATCAGAGTCTGCGGTAGAACCGACCCCTCTGATACCAATTTGTCAGGACCCGCCCTCGGGGCCCGTGCCGTGACTACCCCAAGCCCGCCTTCCATAGGCCAGGGGCTGGCGACTAGCACCAAGGCGTAAAATCCCAGTAAAAAGGGAAGGCATCTCCTTAATAAAGTAAACAAGCACCTCAGAGTAACAAACGAAAGTAAAGCAGTACACAAAACTAGAACAACTGTGCTGAAGAAAAGGGGCCGGAAATACAAGCCCAACTGTAAAGTAAAGTACAACTCGAAAGGGAAAACAGCAACTGAAAGTACAAGCGGCTCCTGGGACGTCCTCCTCGATTCCTACCTGAAGGGTAGGTACAGATGGCTCAACTCCTGGATCGTCCACCACGGATCCTACCTGAGGGGTAGGTACAGATAGCTCCACAAATCCTCGGGTCCAACCGTCCGCTCCGAGCACGTCCCGCTCAGTGGTCCTCCTCCGGGTACCGACCTACTCCGTAAGCCTCAACCGCAGTCAGCGCTGTCCGTCGTCTGCAACCAACACAACGAAGTGCGGGCATAGCCCGTGCAGGGGTGAGTATAAGATACTCAGTAGGGACCCCGAGACCCTCGAAGGTCTCCCGAAATCCACAAAGGATAAACCATATGAAGGATACAATCACGAAGTAACATCCAATATTGATTAGGTATATGCCCATACATATACCTATGTCACCAATTTCCGTTCGGCTCCAACACCGAGCCCAAGAACAACCCAATCCACAAAGAAGTGTAAACAGTAAATCCACACAGGATAACAGTATAAGTCCACACAGTTTATAACAAGTTTATGAAATCAACAGATAACCATTACCCAGGTATATGCCCATACATATACCTAAGTTATCAAGCGACCCATCTCAATCATGAGGAAACACAAAGATCATTGACTCAGCTCAAACCAGGATTTTTATTATCGAAATCGTAACTACTGAAGAGCTCCGTCTCTAGAGTGTACAGTGGTCCTGTCACGACTCCGAGGTACTGCTCACTAACCTAAGACTGCTGAGGTACTCCTCTTGTCGAGTACTGCGGGTTTGCGGCCAACTACCGGGCGCTCCGTCCGCTGAGGGTCTGTCGCCAAATACCGGGCGCTCACCCAAATAGCCTACTGAGGTACTCCTCCTGACGAGTACCGCGGGTTTGCTGCCAACTACCAGGCGCTCCGTCCGCCGTGGGTCTGCTACCAACTACTGGGCGCTCCGTCTACTGGGCTAGTCGACTCACTCCAAGTCGAGTCGGTCAAGCAGTCGTCAGGTCTCAGTCGGCTACACGGTCTCCGTACTCCGCACGCACGTCTCCACCGTCGCGGGTCTGTCGCTACAACCAAGCGCACACACTCCGTAGAGTATCGCGGGTCCGCCGCTACAACCAAGCGCTCCACCGCCAAGGGTCTGCTGCTGCATCCAAGCGCACCACCACTGTCAAGTACCACGGGTCCGCCGCTATATCCAAGCGCTCCCCCGCCCGCTCGTCTCCGGGAGGGTCCACTCCACGAGCTACTGGTCGATACTCCAAGTATCTCAAAGTCCAACGAAGAAGTGCCACATACGTCCGCTTCGTCAAAGGAGTCTCAACGCAACAGACGGCGCGTCAATCGGACGCCCGGTCTGTGAGTTATTAGCCTTTTCGTCCCGAGGGCCCGGTTGGTTTCGTGAGCGAACCAAACCCGGCCATATCTCAACTGTATCCAAAACTCGGGCGGAGTATGTCAAAAGTTCCGTCCCACTTAGAGGATTCCATCAAAGTCGACGGCACGTCAATCGGACGTCCGGAACTCAAGATATGAGCGTTTCCGCTCCGAGGGCCCGGTTGGTTTCGTAAACGAACCAACCTGACCGTACTCCGTCGGCACCCAAACCTCGGGCGGAGTATATCAAAAGATTCGTCTCACTAAGAGGAACTTATCAGAACTAACGGCACGCCATTCGGACGTCCGTAGCTCAAGATACGAGCGTTTCCGCTCCGAGGGCCCGGTTGGTTTCGTGTACGAACCAACCCGGCCGAACTCAAAGTAATCTGAAACTTTGAGTGCGATATACCGAAACGACCGTCTCGATCCAAGGATCGCGTAGCCGAAGACGGTTCGTCATTCGGAGGTCTACAACTCAGGTTATGAGCTTTTGACTGAAAAGGTCCGAAAACGGGGGGTCTAGGCCCGGCCCGGCCCGGCCCAGTACCCCCCTGAACCGGTCCGATCCGGGTCGGCCCGAACCGGGTCCGGGTCCGGCCAGGTTCAGCGTGGCCCGGCCCGGTTGGCTCGGCCCGGCCCGGCTGGGCGGTCCGGCCCAGCCGGCACAATCAGGCCCGGCCTGCGCGACCCGACCGCTCAGAACCGCTCGGCCAGCTTGGCCGAGCGCGTGGTTTCGCGCGAAACGGGGGGCGCCGCCCCCCCCGTGACTTCAATCAACGCCCCCCCACGTGAGGGGGGCCCGTTCCTCGGCTGCCGGGGGTTTCAAACCCCCGGAAATCAATGCACGGCCGGCATTGAAGCCGGCCGTTTGTCCACCCGCGGGACCTGCGGGTCCCGCCTCCGAGCAAACCGGCGGCCGGCACAGCCGGCCGCCCCCTTCTTCTCTGCCGCGGCAAGGGCCACGGCTCTTCTGTTCTCCGGCGGCCGGCGAGGCCGGCCGCCTCTGGCTGCTCCGCCGTGGCCGTAGGGCCGCGGCTCCTCCGCAGAGTCTTTGCCGCTTGCCACGTCTGATGGCTGCGGCCTTGTCCGACTCGTCGCACCTCTGCCGTAGGCCGCTCCGACCACTGTCATTCACTGGTTCATTTCTCTGGCGTGGCGCGATGGCGTCGCGCGCCACCGCCGCGACTCACTCCGGCTGCGGTCCTCGACATTTTCTTGCTGTGCAACGGCACTGTGTTATCCCGCACCAAAGCACAATGATTTCAAGCACATGGAAGGAGGTCAGCCGTGTTTGTGCGGTCCGACCTCCTTCCGTTAATCCGATAGCAGTCAGTTATTTAAAATCAAAGTAGAATTGAATAAAGGTTATTCAAGAGCACAGAATAAAACCCCTACCTCGAAGGAAGCTCGCGGAGCTCGTCAACGATCCGCGAAGGACGAACGTCGCGGAGGTCGGTCGTCACGGAAGAAGACGTCATCGGCATCGCGGTTATGGCGTCGCGGTAGACGGACGTGGGTTCGCCGCGAGAGGCACGTCGCGGAAAGTGCGTTGCGGCGTCGGACGTAGGTTCGCCGCGGAAAGCACGTCGCGGAGAGGATGCGTTGCGGCGTCGTGGAGGAAATCCAACACGTTGCAGTCCGACGTCGTGGAAGAAGGACGCCGCGTTCTTCGTCGTGGAGGAAGAACTCAAAAGAAGCCTCCCTCTTTTCCTCTCCGCACAGCAAACGCAAACCCGCAAAGGAAACTAAAAACTGAATTAAATAGAAGGGTTTGGAATTTCAAAGGTTTGAAATTCAAACCTCTTCATTTAATTCCCCACAATTAAAACTTAAGTTATAACTTAAGTTTATTAAAATTAAAGCATGACCTTAAAACTTAACACAACACAACTTAAGTCTTTTGAAATTCAATAGATTGAATTTCAATAACGTTAGATAACTCCTCAAATAAAAACCATGAGTTATAACATTAATTAAGTGAGTTTAAAGGGGGGAAGATAAGGGGGTTTAGAGAATATGAGGGGGTGGGGTTCGTGTGGGCCCACCACCCTCATAACCTCTAAAGGGAAGTTGGGAGTTACCCAACTTCCACCCAATGGATAAAACACTTAGTGTAAAATAAAAATTGTAGATAAATTATTAATTAATCTTCCACAATTTTTATCATCACCCCTCGTCAGAACGCACCTCTGGAACAGGTGTTCCTAAGCAAATACCGGCGCTACGGTTCCAACGGTGCCCTCGGAATTTGATTCCGGGCACCGGTTCATAAGTTAGAAATTCCCGCTCGTTCGTTTACTGAACGTACCCGAGCCGAACTTCGGTTGATGATTCTGGGCCCACCGGACCTCGGAATCAGGTGCCGTCTGAAACTGCGCTCTTGTAAAATTCGAAAGAAAATTAACAAAAAAAAAATTTCCTTGAAATTCCCGGGTCTTTACAACTTAGGTATGGGAAGAGGATTCAATACTCCACCAGGATGTTGCCTTCCAGCTTTCACTTATTGACAAACCATACATCTTGACACAAAATCTGCAATCTACCTCTTCATGTTGTCCCACTAAAAATGTTCCTTCAAATCTCTATACATTTTAGTGCTTCGAGGGTGTATAGATAAATTGGAACGATGAGCATCATCCAACAATTTCTTTTTTAGATCAGGTATATTAGGAATACAAAGTCTCTTCCCAAATTTCAAAATTCCATCTTCATACACAATGTCTCTCAATATCCCATCATTCATATCTTTAATCTTCTTTTGAAATTCTTCGTCATCAGTATGAGAACTCTTAATCATTTCTAGTAATGATGGTTTGGAAACCATTTGAAAAAGCATTGATGTTTCACCTTCTATGTTTATTCCCATGTCTATCTTCACTAGATCCATGAAAATTGGATCCCTTTCAATCCTCATATTGTTCAAAACTCCATGATCTTTTCTGCTCAAAGCATCTTCCACCTTGTTTTCCTTCCCCGGATGGTAGTGTATCATGCAATCATAATCCTTGAGTAATTCAAGCCATCTCCTTTGCCTCATGTTGAGTTATTTTTATCAGAAAATATACTCCAAACTCTTGTGATCAGTATAAATCTCACATTTTCACCATAGATGTAGTGTCTCCATATCTTAAAAGAAATATCACATCTGGTAACTTGAGATCATGAGTAGGATAGTTTTTCTCATGAATTTTCAACTGTTGTGATGCATAGGCAATAACCCTATCACTCTACATAAGGACACAACCAAGTCCTTTTTTTGATGCATCACTATAAATAATGAACCCATAATTCCCCGATGGTAGAGTAAATATATGAGCATTGAATAATCTTCTCGTCAGTTCTTCGAAACATACTTCATACTCTTTGTCCAAACAAATTTAACCCCTTTACGTGTGAGATTTTTTAATGGGCTAGACAACCGGGAAAAATTCTGGATGAAACGTTGATAATAACCTGCTAAACCAATAAAACTGCATACTTCAGTTATACTCATCGGTGCAGGCCATTCTTGGATTGCCTTGGTCTTAGATGGATCAACAGAGATTCCATATTTAGAGACAATATAGCCAAGAAAAGAAATCTCCTAAAGCCAGAATTCACACTTACTAAACTTCCCATATAATTCATGTCTTCTCAGAGTCTTCAGGATAATGTGCAAGTGATTTTCATGATCTTCGTAGATTTTGGAGTATACCAAGATATCATCAATAAATACCACCACAAATTCATCTATATATTCCTTGAAAACTATATACATTAGATCTATGAATACAGAGGGTGCATTAGTCATCCCAAAAGGCATTACTGTAAACTCATAATGCATGTACCTGGTTTGAAATGATGTCTTCGGAATGTCTTCCTTCTTCACACACAACTGATGGTATCAAGACCGAAGTTCAATCTTTGAAAAGTATTGAGCTCCATGCAGTTGGTCAAATAAATCATCAATGCGAGGTAGGGGATACTTATTATTTATTGTTATAGCATTTATCTCCCTGTAGTCGATACATAACCTCATACATCCATCTTTCTTTTTAATAAAAAGAAACGGGGATCCCCATGGAGAAACACTGGGGAGAATAAATACCTTATTACTCAATTCCTCTAGTTGTTTCTTTAGTTCAACTAATTCCATAGTGGACATTCTATAAGGGGTCTTCGATATAGGCCTTGATCCAGGAATTAAATCAATGGAAAACTCAACTTCTCGTTCTGGAGGATGTCTTGGTAAATCTTCCGGAAACACATCTACATATTCTTTCACAATGGGTACATCCTCTATTTGAACATTCCTTTCCTCACCCACAATAATTTCATTCTCTTCCTCACCAATAATTTAATTTAGTTGAGCTATTGGGGGTTGATCTAGATAAGAATTAGGTGGTGACGATTCTGCTCTAAAGATAAGCTGTTCCTTATCATCATCATCAAAATCATAACCTCCTTCTTATTACAATGAATATTCGCGTCATGGTCCGAAATCCAATCCATACCGAGGATTATATCAAACTCAATCATAGGTATGAAGATGATATCAGCGGATAAAGAATATTTATATGATCTAATGGGGACTGATTCACTAAACATTGTTGCAATAATACTTCTATTAGGAGTTTTAACTGACAAATCCCTTGTTAAATAAAATTGGAAATATCTAATTTTCATAAAAAACTAAGAATATATGAAACAATGTAATGATCCGGAATCAAATAATTCATTTTCTAAACTTGGGGAAACCATTAAATTACCTGCCACCACATATTTCGGAGCTTCTACCTCAACAGTAGTGATAGAATAAGATTGGCCTTGATCCCTTGGCCTTTTCTGAGGTAAGTTACCCTGATACTTAGGAAATTCATTTGCATAATGTCTGATATCTCTGCAGTTATAGCATTGACCATCAGTAGCTTCTTTCTTCCCCTTGCAATCACGAGTTTGGTGGCCTTTTTCACCACACTTGTAACATACTTTCATTCCCTTCATGCAAGTACTAGGGTGTTTCTTCCCACATTTACTGCAGGATGGATTTTAAACTTTTCCCTTCTTCCCCTTATTTCTATTCCCAGAGTGATCAACATATCTCTTATTCTCTTTCTTTTCTTTGAAGTCATAAGACTTAGAGAATTCTTTTTCTATATTGATAGCACATGAGACAATATCTTCGTATGACGAGAAGGATTGTGACACTAATGCTCGATGAAGAAATGGTTTTAACCCATCAAAGAAATGATAAATCTTACTTATTGAGTTACGTATATAATCTTCAGCATACCTTGTTAACCTTGTAAAGTTAGCCTCATACTTTGCAACATTCTCATCCTCCTTTTGTCTCAAACTCAAAAATTTCCATTCCATATCTACTCGATGGTCACGAGGAAAGTATTTTTCTAAGAAAAACTCTTTTAACTCCCTCCATTATATATTTGATACTTTATCTTCTTCCTTTTTGTTTTGAATCAATGACCACCATTGATCAGAATCTCCAATGAGGCAATAAACTACCATGAAAACTTTTTCCCTTTCACTACTCCCCAAATCCTGAAATATTTTTTCTAGGGAACTTATCCATTGCCCAGCTACTAATGGATTTGTACTCCCATTGAATGTTGGTGGTTTCTACCTCATGAATCAATCTAACATTGATCCTCCATGGTGTGGATCAGGGTGATCCAAACGGGTAAGGTTAGTATTCATAACCTGAGTGAGTTGTCCCAGTATGGTGATTAGTTTATCAGCACCAGTTGCATCACCAGCTCCACTATAATTACCTTGAGCAGGAGGGAAATCCCTACATGGAGTGTGTGCATTGATACGGTTTCCATTTTTTCCACTAGGTGCAATTTCTAAAAAATGGAATAAACTAGATCAGTTTATGAATCAAAATACATAATTCCATACTTGTAAAACACTTAACATAAATTGAACTATTTATGGATATAATCTATAATCATAAAAAAAAAATCTTTAAGGAAGTATATACTCATAAACCCTTCATAATGGTTTGTAAATAAAATTATAATTATCCTAAGCATATCCCCCGGGAGTGTCGTAACCAAGAGTGCAGCAAGGCCCACTATCGTGCACCAGTTCCTGTTCAAGTCTAGCTCAAAGCGTTGTTTTTGGGTTTTACCCCTAGGTACATCTGTGCCAGATCTGCCTATACTTGCTCGTATCCAGACATGGATGTATTTCTCGGAAAACTCACAAAATTTCTACAATAACAAAATTCTAGGAAGTTCTTATATACTAATCCTCAAAGTCCATCTTAGATCTATGTGCTCTAATCAGAGTTTATCTAAATCTAGTTTCCAAGGTTTGTACTAAACTTCCTATGATACCAACTGTAATGCACCAACCCCATTTACCCAGAGTCAGTGCATTATTATATATCATTGGCATGATCACAAAATACCAAGTCTCGAAGGACCAATTAGTTTAGTAGCCTTGGAATCACTAGATACATTCATAAAGTTTACATTACATCAGAAAGTGAATACTACATAACATCTTATCTTCATATCCCCTCATAATATCCCTGCAGGTCATTCATAAATTTCTTCTTCATATCCTGGGAAAAATAAAACATAGAAATGGGTGATCTCAAATGCCCAGTAAGCATAACAATATAGCGAAAACTTTCATAAATAATCATAAACATTTAAGGAAATGTATAACTAAAAAAAATCCTTTTAAACATGAACTTTAGCATAATATGGAAAAGATAAAATGAAATAATTCCATTTAATTATTCACATGGATATTCTACTAGTCTAATAATCACATGCAATATCAATAACCACTTTCATAATGATGGAATGCATAATGCCAAACTATCATAACCACGTAGCCAAGGCCTCGTGCCAAGACTACAAATAAGATTTTGTCAAGGCCTCATTCCAAGACACTAGTTTGTCTCATGAGACCTACCAATGCATCAGAGAGATATAGCGGGCTCCACCCGTCACTTATTAAGTCCAATACATTCCTCATATGAACATGTTTAAACATAACATAAACATCCGTTTTAAAACTAGCATACAAAATGTCAATACTTTATCCATAAACCATGAATGGTATAAAAATAACACCTCTATAGTCAAACATTTCACAAAACCATAAATACAATATGGAAGTTTTATATCATAATAAATCACATTCAATAAGCTTAAAATCCATCAAAGGATGTTGACATAGATTAAATCAAAACTATTTGAGAGAAATATCTATTTTTTTTAAATAATTTAAAAGTCACATAATTATAAAATAAAAAATTTCCTTTGAAAATATTCTTATAATCTTGTAAGGGAAGCTTCGACGATTTTATAATGGTGTAAAATAGCCGCACCCGCCGTATAAGTTAAAAAAATACATTCTTACCTTAATTTGTCGAAAAGGTTAAAAAGGACCTTGTTTGGAAAACGACAAAAAGATTGCTTTATAAACTTCTTATAAATAGTCAACAAGGGTATAAATGACTTTATCCCATAGTCTGTAAAATAGTAAGAATGATTTGAAATACATTTTTATGATACATGGATGTGGATGATAAAGAGGTCCCGGTAGATAATTACGTATAAACAACCTCGGATAATGAAGAGATTGTGAAATAAACCCCTAACTTGTACTTTTCATTGGTTGGGGTAGGTAAAACTCTTGTATAATGGTGAAATAATTGTTATTAAATTATACAATAATCATATACATTAATATGATATCATATATGATCTTTTAACATTGCTTTGTTAATAGTACTATCGTCATTTCGGGTGTTAAATTACTTGTTTTGTTACATAAACCGTGTTTTTTTTGGATATGTTGTATCTTATTCATATCTAGAATGATATCAAGTCCTTAAAAATTATTTTTAATCATCAAATGATAATTATTGTCGAATGAATATGATGAGGAAGGAATCTCATCGCGTTCGTGGAGGCGGTAGTCGGTACGTACGCACGAGCGACAATATCATTCTTTTGATATTAAAATAATATATAATTGGATGGTATATCATATATAAAGAATAATTATCATGTTATATTTATTATTTAAATGAATTACACATCATTATTATACCCATTCAAATAATAATGTTTGGAATAACAATTACACCACGACGTGGAGACGGTAAGACATACGTACGCATGTATGGTGACATGTCATTGAAAGGATGGATAAAATACTGAATATGGTTGTACCATGTTTATAATAAGATCACAGTATATATAAGATACTGGAGTTATTATTTTAGAATTGGAATAACAAAGAAAGAATAAGTGGAAGAAGAAAGGAACTTGAAATAGGGTGGTGAAGACATTACCTCTTCTTCGGGTTCTTCCTATTGATTTGATCAAACGGGCTCCTTAGGTTGGCTTTTTGATCAAACTAAGTCCTCTAGGTTGAAGTGATGGAAGTTTAGAGAGTATTTGGGAAGGTTATGTCCGATTCAAAAGTCTTTGAATGTGTGAATTAGTGAGAAGGGGAAGTTCCCTTTTATAAGAGGGGTGAGAGGCACCTTTGGAAAAGCTAGAAATATTATTTTATAATAAATTCATATTCAGTTTCTAATGGCTCCAAAGTGGATTATTAAAATTTTAAGGTGGTGATGGGTCGAAATAATTTCAACCAATAGAATTTAGAGAGGTTTGGGTCATTATATCAACCTTATCTTTTAGTTTTAACTCTTAGTTAATTAGTTTGACATTTACCATGTCACTTTGTATTTTTATATTATATAGTTAATAAACTTACTATACACATCCAAACGACCCCCAAGTGTTCCATTAATTATACACCTATCATGATATAAGTCCTTTTTCTGAACCTTAGATTTTTAGAAAGAGAATATAAATTAATAATATAATATTTGTTTTAAAAACTCATTTAGGTCAATTTTGAAACTATTCAATAATTGATGTTTGTTATAGTCTTAAAAACTTTATTAATTCAAAAAAAATTAATTTAAGAAATAATATAATGTCATATTAACTAATAAAAATCATGGATGGCATCAAAACTTTCAAATTATATTTATTTTAACATTTATAATACCAATTATTTGATTCTTTCATTAATAAGGAAAATACTGCATCATTATTGTGTCATAAATAATATTAATTATTAAATGTCTAAAAATTATAAATAAAATACCATTATGTAAGAAATCGTTTTATATTTCTAATGAATATTTATAGTCGAAAATCCAACATATATAACCCTATGTAAAGATTGTTTTTCTAAAAGATATATGCTTATGTCATTTTTGTATTTATTTTAACTTAATTAATATAAAGTGTCCTTATCACTTACAAGTGGATCCATGGGGTCCCAAAATTGACCCAAACAGCCCCATGGTCGGACATGTATCAACCAATAAGGTTAGGACACGTTTTATTGTAATTTATTATTATTATAATATTATTGTTTTACCCTTATTTACGGAATTTACCTTTTAACCATTATAAATAAAGTATTTACCGAAGTAATTATTCAAAATGTCTAAAAATAAAATTTACCTATTTAAAAAATTTGGACAGCCTAATTCCAAATATTGAATCCATTTTTCCAAATTCAAAACACAGAAGTGGCAGAAAGTAATTTAAAATTAATTTCCGTTGTCAAAACAAAAAGCGTGTTTTTAAGGGATAATAACTATCAAAAGATTGACACTTGTTTACATTCAGTTTAATTGTGAAATTATGTCCAATGAACAAAATTGTGTTAAATGGTAAAAATAAATTCTAAATATACTTTAAAACCACTCAAATTCATTATTTATCACTATTAATTATTTCTATTTAAAAAGTTGTTTTTAATTAAAATTTAGTAATTTTCACTATTCATCAAAATATGAAAGTTATCCGAAAAGTACCAAAATTTCACCCTAGGGTAATTTCGATATTCCGAATCCAAAAATGAAGTCCATTTTGAGAGATAAAATTTATAAAATTTCAAAAAATGGGTATTACTATTCATAACGACTACTTTGATTGGTCGCGGTGTGTTAGAATCTCGAAGTTGCGTACAACACACGCTACTGTATTATTAAAAGAGAATCGTACAGTGGAAGCTTGAGGTGTTACATGTCAGATTGATGAAAATTCCATGGAATCGCAACCCTGGAATTAAGGTAGCTAATTTAATACTAATTTTGGATATTTCACTCTAACTCCTGACTTTGATCCATGGAACGATGTACATATGTATTATGATGAAATGTATTCTTTTCAACATGTGTTCATTTTGGGCAGGTAAATTTTATTTCATTAGTTTTTTCCACTATTATCACAATAGAGTGATTTGATTGGCCATTTTGGGTTGTTTTTAGTGATATATCAGGGGATTTTTGTTTTAACATCATTAAATCGATAATGTGGCTCATGTGTTTGTCTGGATTTTTCTAGGCGTTGACTTGGACAAAAAATAGCCTAATCTAATAAAATTTTCACATAGAATGTGATGGTGGAATTCATGTTGGCATAAGAGGTATGGAATGAGGTGTTACGAGCATGGAATTTCCTTCAACAATGCTTGACCGAGGGTAGTGTTTGAAAATTATCATTAGAGAGATACCGGGGTTGCAACTCCAATAATGTTCTAGGGAGTGGGTCTGCTATATTATTTATATAGAAAAATTCTAAAATCCCCCCATACTACACAAGGTGTGGGTCCTCTATCTGTAAGAGTATAACTCCCCTATCTTTCATATTAGGTTGGGAGTGGGTCCTCCATGAGAGTTGTGGCTCTCCCAAATATGGAGTTTAGTAGTGTGGATCAGGCCCTTCAACATAAATTCTATTTAGGTTATGTGTGGTACCCTCAGCTATGGAGTGTGGTAACGCAGCAGGGGCCCCTCCACATGGATTATAGCATGGTTGTGCTTGATGTTGGGAATCAGAGATGGAACTTTGTACATGTAGACAGGATCATCATTCTTAGTTGGGTTGTAGAGATGAAGATTTTATTTCTCTCTTATTTGGGCTTCTTATTGAGAATATCTATGTTATGGATGTTATGATTGTTATAGTTGTTGTCTCCTATTCTTGTTGATATCCCCTCGTGGTGATGAGCTTAATAATATCTATTTATGATTTTTACTGGTTTATTTTGAGGTTTCCTATTGGGTATATATTACTTACTCTGGCATGTGATTCACTTTTACATTTTTTATCTTATGATGATGACATATAGATTAGTTGTGACTATGGTAGACATAGTATCAATGGATCTTTAGAGTACGTAGTGACACAGACCATGTCACATGGTGAAAATTTGGGATCTTGAGCAGGGTTCTCTCATACTATACTCTTAACAGTTTTTGTATATTTAGGTTTCCCCTATATTTCTAGTTGGTCATGTATTTTACCCCATTATATCATTTTTATTATGCTACTGTACTCTGATATGGATTTTACTAGAGGTTGTTACATGCATGGTTTTACTCTATATGTTACATTATTTATTATATTCCTCAGTAGTGATTCATGGAGATAGTTGGATGCATGCATACAATTATATTAGGAAAATGAATACCATTTTAGTTATTCATTCTCTGCACTTGTTTCTTAGCCTATTAGAGGTGGACATGATGTTGTGGTGGTTTGGATTGATGTTTTCTAGGTGGTCTCTGATGGGTTGGGTTGTTGTACATCATGTGAGATCTAGAAGAGAAATATCCATTAGTAGTTTCTCTAGTCCAATTGTTAGTATTTGGTGTTAGTTCCATGGAACCATCTACTTTGTACATTCAACTACCTGTATACTCATGGCCTTGAATATTAATAAATATGTTATCACATGATTATTGTTTTTCTGTATAACATCAAATGTGATAATGTCTTAAGAGTATTTATCACAATAAAAGGTTGTATAAGTTATATTATATGATGATAACCTTTAAGTTCATTTAAAATATTCTAAAATATATGTTTTATAGATGGATGGAATCATCTGAATAAAAAAGATGATATATGTTATCAGGGGTAGGAGGATCATAATACATTGAGACTTATTCTCATGAATTTCACCGTTGTTAATCTTTAAGAGAGAATATCATGAGTACAAATCTTCCCATATTAATTCCAAAAGTTTTATGTTTTACTGGATATTTCTATTTGAATATGTGTGTATTGATCCTTAGACCTAAAATTATTATTAATTAATTTCACGATTCTTTTACTTTGACGTATTTATAAAAACCATGACACCATAGGTTTGTTGAGAAGTAGGATACAATTGGTGTTTCATGAGTGATACAATAATAATGAATAATCCATGAAATTATCTATCCCTTTTGAGTTAACGGGTGTATATATATCAAGCCCTTTGATTGAAATGGAACTATGTAGTTAATTCCATGACTATGATGGTTTATCATTGAGTTCATTTCTTGAAATAAAAAAGAAAGATATATTAAGAATATAGGTAGATGATACATGCGATAAAACCTTCTTAATGAGATATTAAGAAAAAGGGATTATGTTACTCATCAAGTGTTCATAGGAGGTTATTATAATTATGGCATTTAAATTCTTTCTCTATGGGTTATTCTAAAGAACCGTAAATTTCATGGAAAATTTTTTCTTAATTTATTTGGGATTTTACAAGTACGTAGTTTTTGACGGCACCTGATTCCGAGGCCCGGTGTGCCCGGAATCAATTTCTGAAGTTTAGCTCAGGTACGTTCAGTGAACGAATGAGCTGTTTTTTCTATCTTTTGAACCAGTGCTCAGAATCGAAATCTGAGGGCACCGATGAAACCGCAGCGGTGGTATTTTCTTAAGAGGACCTTTTCCGAAGGTGCACTTTCTCAGGAATGGTTGTTAAAAATTGAAGATTAATTATGAAGTAAATAAAATTTATGGAACAAATTTTACTTCTAACCTAAGTGGTTTTATCCTAAGCATGGGAATTGGGGTGAGACCCACTAGATCCTAACTCCTCTTTTTAGGATATTTGTGATGTGGGGCCCACACGAGCCCCACCCCTTCAAATTCCTCTAACCCCTCTTAAAGTTGGAAACATCCGCCATTAATTTGTAACTCACCCTCTCCCCCTCTTTATTGCATGCCAACTCTCACATTAAATTAATTGATTAAATCTATTCAATTAATTTAATTAAGAGTTTGAATTTTGAAGTTTTTAATTTCTTGCATGGGTAAATAAAATAAGGAAAAGCCTTATTTTATTTTGGTAGGATTTTGTTGTGTTAAGAAGAGGGGGGAGAGCTCTTTAGTATTCTTTTCCCTTGGAATAACTTTATCTTCTCCGATGAAGAACGTCCCCACTTCAAGGAAGAACGCTATTTCTACGAGGAAGAGTAATGACTCGGCGACCCGGTCTCTTCCGTTATCTTCTTCCTCCATGAAAAAGGAGGAGGCACCGACGTGTAAACTCGCCAAAGACGTCACACTATTCAATCTTCTCTCCGCGTCAAAGGAAGGGAGACACTGCTTCCTCCTCAGGCATTCTCCGTCGACGTATACAGAGCTTCACCCCGCGACATTGTTTCCCGCGACGATCATCGTTCGAAAACTTGTGTCGAGGTAAGGGTTAAGTTCATTTTTTATTTAATTAAAATTGCTCTTTGTTTTGTCGTTGAGAATACTCATTCTTTTGGATGCTTGTTATCAACATGACGGGAGGAGGTCGGCCCACACAAACACGGACGATTCTCCTCCCCTTCTCTTGTTGTTTACCGTTGAAGCTTGATACAACGGCGGCGCAGAGCCGTTGCACCGCGCGGGAACGAAAAAGGGGTCGCGGCCGAGGCGGGCCGCGATGAAGGTGCGCGGCACCACCGCACCGCGCCGGTTGGATGGGAGCCGCGGCCTTAGGCCGCTACGGTTTAACAGGAGGCGGCCAGGCTCGGCCGGCCGCCGGCGCCACCTGGAGGCGGGACCCCCTCGGGTCCTGCAGTTACACAAGGCTGACCTTAATGGCCGGCCGTTCCAGAAAAGCCGGGGGTTGAAACCCCTGGCTAGTACAAGGGGAGGCGCCCCCCTTTGCGCCCCACTCGGCCAGCGCCGAGCCGCCCGTGCTGGGCTCGGCCGCCCATGCTGGGCTAAACCGCCCGCGCCGGCCGGTCCACCAGCGCCGGGCCGGGCCGCGTCGGCTGGGCCTGGCCGCGCCAGCAGGGCTGGGCCATGCCCAAATGGGCCAGACCCAGACCCGGGTTGGTTTGACCCGGTTCGGGCCGACCCAGGGGGTATCGGGCCGGGTTGAACCGGTCCCGAACCCCCTATTTTCGGACAGATCCGTTCAAACGCCCCTAACATGGGCTACAGACCTCCGATTGACGCACCGTTAGTTACGTAGCGATACTTGCATCGAGACTGTCGTTTCGGTATATTACACTCAAGTTTTCGGAGAACTTGGGGTATGGATGGGTTGGTTTGAACACGAAACCAACCGGGCCCTCAGAGCAGAAACAATTATAACTTAAGCTCCAGACGTCCGATTGACGTGCCGTCAACTTTGTTGGATTCCCATTAGTGAGACGGGTCTTTTATCTTACTCCGGTCGGGGAGGGCTGCGACAGAGGGGTGAAGCACCGTCGCATCGCACAGGTCAGACGGGAGATGCGACCTTAGGCCGCGACGGTTCATCAGGAGGCGGCCAGGCTCAGCAGGCCGCCGGCGCCACCTGGAGGCGGGACCCCCTCAAGTCCCGCAGTTACACAAGTCCGACCCTAATGGACGACCGTTCCAGAAAAACCAGTGGTTGAAACCCCTGGCCAGCGCAAGGGGCAGCGCCCCCCTTTGCGCCCTGCTACGCCGGCGCCGAGCCGCCCCGCTCAGCCAGCGCCGAGCCACCCGCGCTAGGCCGGGCTACCCGCGCTGGGCCGGACTGCCCGCGCCGGGCTGGGCCTGGCCGCGCCAGCCATGCCGGGCCACGCCAGCCGTGCCGGGCCGCGCCCAAATGGGCCAGACCCAGACCCGTGTTGGGTCGATCTGGTTCGGGCTGACCAAGGGGGTATCGGGCCGGGTCGGACCGGGCCCGGACCCCCTATTTTGGCACAGATCCATTCAAATACCCATAACTTGGGATATAGACCATCGATTGATGCACCGTAAGTTGAGTAGAGATCCTTGGATCGATACGGTCATTTCGGTATATTACACTCCAGGTTTCGGAGAACTTTGGGTATGACAGGGTTGGTTTGATCACGAAACCAATTGGGCCCTCGAAGCGGAAACACTTATAACTTAAGCTCCGGACGTCCGATTGATGTGCCATCAACTTTGTTGGATTCCTATTAGTGAGAAGGTTTATTTCGCTTACTATGGTCATGTTTTGGATGCATCTAGAGTATGGTCGGGTTAGTTTTAACTTAAAAACCAACCGGGCCCCTGGGACGAAAAACCCAATAGCTCTCAGACCGGGCGTCCGATTGACGCGCTGTCTGTTGCATTGAGTTCCTTTTGATGAGAAAGAACGTGTGATACATCAACACGGGACTTCGTGATAGTTGATGTATCGAACCCTTGGCTCGTGGAGTGGACCCTCCCGGAATTGAGCATGCTGTGTTCGGGAACCCTAGAGTTGGCTGTAACTGCGACGACGATGACGACTGTACTTGGATCCTATGTGGGTTCAGCAGCGAGGACGACTATACTTGGATCCTCCATGGGTTCAGAAGCGATGGTTACTATACTTGGATCCTATGTGGGTTTGGGATCGATGACTTCTGTACTTGGATCCTACGTGGGTTCGGCAGGGGAGATGATTCAGAGGCTACTTCTATCACCACCACCCCTCTTCGTGAGTAGTATACCTGTGTGAGATGAGTCTTGACTTTAAATCTTTATCTTCGATATGATTGACTTGCTATCCTGTGTGGATTGAGTTATTCTTTCCTGTTTGGATTGGGTTGTTCATTCCTATGTGGACTGGGTTGAACTTGGGCTCGTGAGTTGGAGCAGAACTGGAATTAATGACTTAGGTATATGTATGGGCATATACCTAAGTAGTGTTGGTTGATACTTCGTGATTGTATCATTCAATTATGGTTTATCCTTCATGGATTCTGGGAGACCTCCGAGAGTATCGGGATCCATACTGAATATCTTGTACTCACCCCTGCATCGGCTATGCCCGCACTACGTTGTGTTGGATGCAGACGATGGACACCACTGATCAAGGTGGAGGCTCGTGGAGCTGGACGGTAACTGAAGGAGGATCACTGGATGGGATGTACATGGAGAAGACGACTGAACCCGAGGAGCTGAGGAGACTATCTATACCCACCCTTCAAGTGGGAATTCCAGTGGAAAACTCGGTGTTGCTACTTTACTTTTCTGCTGATGTACTTTCTTTCAGTTGTACTTTACTTTCAGTTGGGTTTGTATTCTGGCCCATTTACTTTCCATCACATACTTTTGTACTAAGTTTACTTAGTGTTTACTTCAGCTTTCATACTCTGTGGTGTTTGTTTACTTTATAAAGGTAATGACTTCCCTTTTATTCGGAATTTACACCTTTGGTGCTAGTCGCCAGCCCCTGGCCTATAGAAGGTGGGCTTGGGGTAGTCACGACACGGGACCCAAGGACGGGTCGTGACACATTTGGTATGAGAGGACGAACCCAGCTTTAAGTGTGGTTCATTGCCTGGGTTGAGATGTATGGCCCACAATGAGGACGTTGTGCTCTAAAGGGGGTGATTGTAATACCTCAGAATGATAAAGGGTTAAATGACTAAATGATATGACTCATGTCAACAAGGTGCACCTTCCTTTTCGGGATCCTGTCTGATTAGAACTCCACAGATAAGCGTGCTTGGATTGGAGTAGTGATCAGGATGAGTGACCTTTTGGGAAGTTTCCTAGGGTGTGCATGAGTGAGGACAATGCACACTCGAAAGGACATGTGTTGGCATGTGGGGACAATCATTAGTCAGATGACCCGTCCGGGCATGTGGGTGGATCCTGGGGTGGGCCCCATGTGTCTGTGGGGAAACTGGTGGTACCTGGTGGGCCAGGACCCGATGTACATGTTAAGGCGGGGTGGTTGTGCTGTCACCGGGACCCAGTTGTTACATTTGGTATTAGTTGGCTAGTCTTATCCTGGGAGCAGTTCCTGGGAGCAGTTGATGTGAGGAGTCCAAGTTTTCCTGTTGTGGTGGATCAGTATGCAGATGTTTTTCCTGAAGACGTTCTAGGACTACCCCCTCGCAGAGAGGTAGACTTTTATGTTGACTTGTACCCTGGGACAACCCCGATATCTACTCCAGCATATCGGATGGCTCTCGCTGAGCTTCGTGAGCTGCAGGTATAGCTAGAGGACTTGCAGGGCAAGGGATTCATCCGACCCAGTGTTTCACCCTGGGCTTCCCCGATTTTGTTCGCCAAGAAGGTGGATGGGAACTTGTGACTATGTGTTGACTACCGTCGCCTGAATCAGGTGACTGTGAAGAACAAGTATCTACTACTGAGGATTAACGAACTCTTCAATTATCTCAAGGAAGCACGATGGTTCTCGAAGATAGACCTCAGGTCAGGCTATCATCAGCTCAGAGTTCGAGATGAGGATGTGCAGAAGATGACCTTCAGGTGTCGGTATGGCCACTATGAGTTCTTGGCATAACCAATGCTCCAGCAGTGTTCATGAGTCTCATGAACAAGATCTTCCCATGGTGAAATTCTAGGAAGTTTTCCAGGGTGTGTGTGAGTGAGGAAAAAGCACACTGGAAAGACATGTGTTGGCTTATGGGGACAATCATTAGTTAGATGACCCGTCCGGGCATGTGGGTGGACCCTGGGGTGGGCCACATGTGTCTGCGGGGCAACTGGTGGTACCTGGTGGGCCAGGACACGATGGCCATGTTAAGGCGGGGTGGTTGTGCTATCACCGGGGCCTAGTTGTTACATTTGGTATCAGTTGGCTAGTCTTATCCTGGGAACAGTTGATGTGACGAGTCCGAGTTTTCCTGTTGTGGTGGATCAGTATGCTGATGTTTTTCCAGACGACGTTCTAGGACTACACCCCTCGTAGAGAGGTAGACTTCTATATTGACCTATACCCCAGGACAACCCTGATATCTAATCCAGCATATCGGATGGCTCCCGCTGAGTTTCGTGAGCTGCAGGTACAGCTGGAGGACTTGCAGGGTAAGGGATTCATCTGACCCAGTGTTTCACCCTGGGCTTCCCCGATTTTGTTCGCCAAGAAGGTGGACGAGAGCTTGTGATTGTGTGTCGACTACCGTATCCTGAATCATGTGACTGTGAAGAATAAGTATCTGCTATCGAGGATTGATGACCTCTTCGATCATCTCAAGGGAGCACGATGGTTCTCGAAGTTAGACCTCAGGTCAGGCTATCATCAGCTCAGAGTTCGAGATGAGGATGTGCAAAAGATGGCCTTCAGGTGTCATTATGGCCACTATGAGTTCTTGGTTATTCCTTTCGGCGTAACAAATTCTCCAGCAGTGTTCATGAGTCTCATGAATAGGATCTTCCAGCCTTACCTCGATCGATTTTTCGTAGTCTTCATCGAAGACATATTTATTTACTCGACTACTGTGGAGGAGCCCACCTACCACTTGTGGGTTGTACTAGATAAACTCCGAGAGCACCAGATTTATGGTAAGCTCTTGAAGTGTCAGTTCGGGATTCGAGAGGTCCACTTCTTGGGACACGTCATCTCTGAGGCGGTAGTTGTGGTGGATCCTATGAAAATCGAGGCAGTGCCAGCTTGGGAGCCACCCAAGAGCGTGATGGAGGTACGGAGATTCCTAGGTCTGGCTGGGTACTATCGGAGATTTGTTCCAGACTTCTCCAGAGTTGCAGCACCGCTTTCAGCTTTAACGAAGAAGGGGAAACCCTTCGTGTGGTCAGATAGATGTCAGCAGAGCTTCTAGGGGCTGAGACAGAGATTGAATAGTGAACCCATCTTGAGGCTAGTGGAGGAGGACGTAGGTTATGTAGTTTACTACGATGCATCAGGAACCCGACTCAGGTGTGTCCTGATGCAGGATCAGGCAGTGATTGCTTACGGTTCATGATAGTTGAGGCATCACGAGCAGAACAACACTACCCATGACCTGGAGTTAGTAGCAGTGGTCTTCACCCTGAAGATGTGGTGTCACTATCTGATGGGAAAGCGCTATACAGTCCACTATGACCACCAGAGTCTCAGGTAAATCTTCTTACAGAAGGACCTGAACCTGAGACAGTGGCGATGCCTCGAGTTCCTCTAGAACTATGACTTTGAGATAGTCTATACTACTGGGAAGGGGAACATAGTAGCCAATGCTCTCAGTAGGAGGTCGGGCATCCAGCTACTTAGAGAGGCGACAGAGCATTTAGCCGCTTTACATATATCCTTTGTGGATAGATATGGGGCAACCTTTCTACAGTCTCTCATAGTCACTCCTCCACTTCTTCAGCGGGTCAAAGAGTCACAATGAGGGGACGTTGACTGTGAGATGTGACATGCACAGATATCCTCAGGACAGGCACCTGATGGATTCTCTTTAGGATGAGAGCACGTCGCCCTTTTTAGAGGACGTACCATGGTACCAACTATATTATAGGAGGAGGTTCTTAGAGAGTTTCAGACTTCCCCTCTAGCAGTATATCCTGGAGTAGCAAAGATGTACCAGGACCTCAGACGACAGCACTGGTGGCTGGGTATGAAGAAGGTTGTGGAAGAGTTCGTTTCATGATGTCTCACCTCCCAGTAGGTGAAGGCAGAGCACCAGGTACCAATAGGTTTGGTAGAGCCTCAAGAGGTCCCAGAGTGAAAGTGGGATGGGATATCCATGGATTTCGTGACAGGGCTGCCATATACTTCCAGAGGTCACGACTCCATTTGGGTGATTGTCGACCGACTCACCAAGTCGGCCCACTTCTTACCCATTAGAGAGAAGGGATCAATGGAGAGCTTGGGATGACTCTATGTTCAGGAGATCCTTCGACTTCATGGTGTTCCATCGACTATCGCCTCCGATCAAGATTCTCACTTTACTTCCTGGCTTTGGAAGGGATTGCGGGAGGCATTTGGGACGCAGCTATGCCTGAGGACCACCTTTCACCCACAGACGGATGGTCAGACAGAGAGGATCATTCAGACTCTCGAGGACATGCTCCGTGCATGTGTCCTTGACTTTGGTCGAAGCTGGGAGGATCACCTACCCTTGGTGGAGTTTGCATACAACAACAGATACCACTCCACCATCGGGATGGCACCATACGAGGCATTGTATGGACGAATTTTCAGATCACCCCTGTGTTGGACAGACCCTGGGGAGTCAGCACTTGTTGGACCAGAGATGGTCTAGGCCACGACATAGAAGGTGCAGATCATCCAGGAGTAGATGAGGACTGCACAGAGCTGACAGAAGTCCTATGCTGATAGGAGGTGGAGACCACTGGAGTTCGAGGATGGAGACCACGTCTTCTTATAGGTCTCACCTTGACATGGATTACAAAGATTTGGCCAGGGCGGAAAGTTATCTCCACGCTTCATCAGACCATTTCAGGTTCTCAACAAGATAGGAGAGGTGGATTATCACCTGGCCCTACCACCTCAGTTGCACCGGGTGCACGACGTCTTCCTCGTATCTCATCTAAAAAGGTATGTGCATGAACCGATGCATATCATCGATCATGGGAAGCTTGACATCGATGACATGGATATGTTTGAGGAGGTTCTGATGGAGATCTAGGATCGACAGGATCGGGTCCTATGTGGACGGTTGATTCCTCTAGTGCGCATCAGATGGCAATACGGGAACCTCCAGGAGAGAACATGGGAGTGGGAGTCTTAGATTCGTGCACAGTACCCTCATTTTTTCTCCTACTTTGTGATGTATCTTTACAGGGACGTAATCCCTGAAGTGAGAGTAATGTAAAGACCCGTAAATTTGAAGGTATTTTTTTTCTTAATTTCTTTGAGATTTTACGAGTAAGCAGTTTCTGACGGCACCTGATTCTGAGGCCCGGTGTGCCCAGAATCAATTTCTGAAGATTAGCTCGGGTACGTTCAGGGAACGAACGAGAGGGTTTTTCAATCTTTTGATCCAGTGCTCGGAATCGAAATTTGAGAGCACAGATGAAACCGCAACTGCGGTATTTGCTTAAGAGGACCATTTCTGAAGGCGCGTTTTCTCAGGAGGAGTTGTTAAAAATTGAGGATTAATTGTGAAGTAAATAAAATTTGTGGAAATTGTTTTACTTCTAACCTAAGTGGTTTTATCCTAAGTATGAGAGTTAGGATGGGACCCACCAGATCCTAACTCCTCTTGTTTGGATATTTGTGAGGTGAGGACCACACGAGCCCCACCCCTTCAAATTCCCCTAACCCCTCTTAAAGTTGGAAACCTCTCCCATTAATTTGTAACTCACACTCTCTCCCTCTTTATTGCATGCCAACTGTCACATTAAATTAATTGATTAATTCTATTAAATTAATTTAATTAAGAGTTTGAATTTTGAAGTTTTTAATTGCTTGCATGGGTAAATAAAATACGGTAAAGCCTTTTTTTATTTTGGTTGGCCTTTGTTGTTTTAAAAAAAGGGGAGAGCTCTTGAGTATTCTTTTCCCTTGGAAGAACTTCATCTTCTCCAGCGAAGAACGTCCCCACTTCAAGGAAGAACGATATTTCTTCGAGGAAGAGCAACGACTCGGAGACTCGGCGACCCGATCTCTTCCGTTCTCTTCTTCCTTCACGATAAAGCAGGAGGCACCGACTTGGAAACTCGCCAACAACGTCATTCTATTCAATCTTCTCTCTGCATCAAAGGAAGGGAGATATCAATTCCTCCTCAGGTGTTCTCCGTCAACATATATAGAGCTTCACCCCGCGACACCGTTTCCCACGATGATCATCGTTCGACAACTTGTGTCGAGGTAGGAATTAAGTTCAATTTTTATTTAATTAAAATTGTGCTTTGTTTTTTCATTGAGAATACTCGTTCTTTTGGATGATTGTTATCAACATGACGGGAGGAGGTCGGACCACACAAACACGGCTGATTCTCCTCCCCTTCTCTTGTTGTTTATTGTTGAAACTTGAGACGACGACAGCGTAGAGATGTTGCACTGCGCGAGAAGGAAAAAGGGGCCGCGACCGAGGCGGGCTGCGATGAAGGTGCATGGTGCCGCCGCGCCGCACTGGTGAGGCCGAAGGAGGCCGCGACCAAGAGCAGGCCACTGCGGAGGGGTGCGGCGCCGTCGCGCCGCACCGGTCAGATGGGAGATGCACCCTTAGGCCGCGGCGGTTTAGCAGGAGGTGGCCGGGCTCGGCCAGCCGCCAGCGCCACCTGGAGGCAGGACCCCCTTGGGTCCCACGGTTACACAAGGCCGACCTTAATGGACAGAAGTTACAGAAAAGTAAGGGGTTGAAACCCCTGGCTAGAACAAGGGGAAGCACCCCCCTTTGTGCCCCACTCGTCCAGCGTCGAGCCGCCCCGCTCGGCCAGCACCGAGCCGCCCACACTGGGACAGGCCGCCCGCGCCAGGCCGGACCGCCCGCGCCGGGCCGGGCCACCAGCGCCGAGCCGCGCCAACCGGGTTGGGCCATACCCAAATGGGCCAGACCCAGACCCAGTTTGGGTTGACCCGGTTCGGGCCGACCCAGGGGGTATCGGGCCGGGTTGGACCGGGCCCGAACCCCCAATTTTCGAACAGATCCGTTCAAACGCCCATAACATGGGCTATAGACCTCCGATTGAGACACCATTAGTTGCATAGCAGTACTTGGATCGAGACTGTCATTTCGGTATATTACAATCAAGGTTTAGAATAACTTGGGGTATGTCCGGGTTGGTTTGAACACGAAACCAATCGGGCCCTCGGAGCAGAAACACTTATAACTTAAGCTCCAAACATAAGATTGACGTGCCGCCGACTTTGTTTGATTCCCCGTAGTGATACAATTATTTTATATTACTTATCTTGAGGTTTGGACATAGTTGGAGTACGGTTGGGTTGGTTTTAGCTTAAAAACCAACTGGGCCCTTCGGACGAAAAAGCCAATAACTCTCAGATCGGGCATCCGATTGATGTGTCGTCTGTTGCATTGAGTTCCTTTTGATGAAAAGGAACTTGTGATACATCAAAACGGGACTTCGTGACAGTTTATGTATTGACCCCTTGGATCGTGGAGCGGACCCTCCTGGAATCGAGCATGCTGTGTGCGGGAAGCCTAGAGCTGGCAGCGACTGCGACGACGATGATGACTGTACTTGAATCCTACGTGGGTTCAGCAGTGAGGACGACTGTACTTGGATCCTCCGTGGGTTCAACAGCGATGGTTACTATACTTGGATCCTACGTGGGTTCGGCAGCGACGACTTCTGTACTTGGATCCTACGTGGGTTCAGCAGGGGAGATGATTCAGAGGCTACTTCTATGATCACCACCCCTCTTCGTGAGTAGTATACCTGTGTGAGATGAGTCTTGACTTTCAATCTTTATATTCGATATGATTGACTTGATATCCTATGTGGATTTAGTTGTACCTTCCTATGTGGATTGGGTTGTACTTTCCTATGTGGACTGGGTTGAACTTGGGCTCGTGATTTGGAACAGAACTAGAATTGATGAATTAGGTATATGTATGGGAATATACCTAAGTAGTGTTGGTTGATACTTTTTGATTGTATCTTTCCTTTATGGTTTATCCTTCATGGATTCCGGGAGACCTTCGGAAGTCTCAGGGTCCCTACTGACTATTGTATACTCACCCCTGCATGGGCTATGCCCGCACTACGTTGTGTTGGATGAAAACGACGGACAACGCTGATTGAGGTGGATGCTCGTGGAGCTGAACGGTACCTGTAGGAGGATCACTGGATGGGACGTACACGGAGCAGACGACCAGACTCGAGGAGCTGAGGAGACTATATGTACCCACCCTTCAAGTGGGAATCTAGTTGATGGCTCAATGTTGCTGCTTTAATTTTCTGCTGCTGTACTTTCTTTCTTTTGTACTTTACTTTTAGTTGGGTTTGTATTCTGGCCCATTTACTTTTCGGCACATACTTTTGTACTCAGTTTACTTAGTGTTTACTTCTTCTTGCGTACTCTGTGGTGTTTTTTTACTTTATAAAGGCAATGACTTCCCTTTTATTCGGGATTTATGCCTTTGGTTCTAGTCGCCATCCCCTGGCCTATGGAAGGCATGCTTGGGGTAGTCACAACACGGGCCCCAAGGATGGGTCGTGACAGTTCTAGACATGTTTGTAGATGCTAATCTAGGAATTTAGGTGAGTTATCCTAAATACCCTGATAAATATTCCCAAAGGGTCACACATTATGTGTATTTATAAATTTAGTTAAATTATATACGAATATAATATTAAAATAACAATTAATATCATGTTCTGAGGAATAATAATTATTTGGTTTATATTAATCACATATATTATGGAACTAGTTATTGAGAATAATATATATGAGATTTTAATATTGAATAAATATTTATTTAGATGTTTAATGAATAAAATAATTATTTATTTATTGAATGAATAATTCAGTGATATTTCCTTATTTAAATAAATAGTCATTATTCATGGTTCAATAAATGACAAGGAGGATTGAATGATTGAGTTATGGGTTCTGTGGGAATTATATACTTAATATCATTTAAGTAAATATTAATTTATTTTATAAATGATATTAAAATTGTCTATAAGTTTTTCACATGTCAAGGAAATAATAATAATAATAGTAATATTATTATTATTCAACAAGGGGTTTTATAAGGATTAATATATTGGATATGGGCCTATGTGCAATAAACAATTATCTATCCTATCTATATAAACCATGTTATATCATTTCTAGGGTTATATGATTGTTGTGCACACCATTGTTTTGGAATAATTCTATCACTCCTTTGAGAGAAATCTTTCAAGAATACTCTTAAGAATAAAGAGATCCAATCCTCCTCCTACATCTCAAGTCCATGAGAGAACTAAAATAAATCCTTTAATCCTTTAAGGAATTCTTATTGTGATCAATAGTGACTGACATAAATAGTTAGAGTCATTCATTTTGGCACACAATGATTTTACCGATATATTTTGAGGTTTATGACCTCATGTGTATACTACTAAAAGGATTCTGTACTTGGATCCATCAATTTAATGGAAGTAAGATAAGAAGAGGTCAACCGATTCGACAATGAATAAAGAATAACAAGGTGAGTTAATTCTTATTTATATAAATTAATTATAAATTATATGTGAAAGATCCTATATTGAGGATTTCAAGGCTTTTATTTGTCCATTTTGAGCTGAAATCCAAGTAAATTGATGATAAACCACACTAGTCATAGGCCCAACCACTTTTTCCACACCCAAAACCTTTATATTATTCCCGGAAGTTCACCCCACTCACTATCAAACAAGGATCACCATGAAAGGTATCCTATAATGTTATCACTTTAGGCCTGGTGTCTGAACCTAGGTCTATATATTCTAGTTATTCTATCCAACCAATTTCTTCTATTTATAAATCCCCAAAAACTATACCTGGTCAGAATAAGTCATTGAAAAACTACTTCAAAAAGCTACTAAGAAGGTGAAACAAAACTCCCACTTGAGAAAAACAAATCCTTTAACAATAATTCATCCATTATCAGTAAGTGGCACTTATCCAAAAAAGGTGATGCATCAAACTAATTTTTAAATATATGATTGAAAGGATAAGAAGTCCATGAAAATAGTTTCTTCAAAAAAATTACATGAGAAACCCAATCCTATATGGCTAGATGATTTTTTATCACCACAACCCACCCATGGATCAATAAATCCACAATGTATCCAAGACATAATGGTAACAGAGCTAAGTCAACCATAACCCATGGACCGGGGGACACTATTACCCCCTCCTCATTCTAGGAAATAAGTATTTTCCAATTTGGGGTCAACTTCAAAATAACCATCCTTGCAGTTTCTTCTACTATGTGATATATCCTCCTCATTAGAGATGTGTTCAGTGAATGTTTTATTATAATACCTCAACATCAGCCTCCATAAACCACTTTTATGTGAGTTTTTATGGGAAAATATAAATCCTTTAAAGGTATGTAAGCAAAAACATTCTAATAAATAGGAAAATATCAATGAGGGTAATGATTTGTCCCTAAATGGATTTTCAGAGGATGATAAATCCCCCAAAAACTTTTATGAGGATCTGGTCCCTCTTTATTTCTTTGCATCAGTAAATGTTATTATTGTTGGTCCTATAGATAACACAGAGCATAACCCTAACATAGAATAATCTACTAAGTAACTTACCATTTGATATATGGTTTACATATAAATATATAAATAAAGTGTAAATACATGTCATCATAGGTAGACTCAATATCTGGGAGATCCTCTAAATATTGAGCTACCACATACTACGAAAATTTCAACCAAATATAATGGGAAGGGTGTGGCTAAATCCATGGTCCACCCACCCCCAAAAAAGCTAAATATATTTCTACTTAAAAGAATAAATCTCAATATAAGATTTATTTGGATCGATAAATATGATTCAATGCCAAATTACTCAGAGGAAATATTCTTACTGATTATAACTCCCTAATAGAGGCTAATGTTTCTCTTCTAGTCCATATCAAAAAATAAGGATCTACATAACCAATAAGAGTGGAGTCCAACCATCCATTTGAATTTGGCTTTAGAAATGTAGATTATCTAACATGGTTGTTAATGATTATTATGAATTTACTATAGTAGGGTATAATTCAAAACCATGTCAAGAAAAATTCCCTGGTACACCTCAAGATGTATATGAACAACATACATAGAAAAGCTGACTATATCAAGATCCACTACCTCTACTCAAACATTTTATTAGCTAGATGTCCCTTAAAATATTCTTGAGTTCATTAAGTACCTTTCCACTTAAATGGAATCTATAAAATGGTGGAACACACTAGAGAAACTATAGGGGAAGCCATACCCTGAATGGGTGGACCTAAATTGTCTGCCACTTACCTTTAGAAATCCCAACTTCTCAATATTCAACTATATAAGACATTTAGAGTAATATATTAATAAATTTTTATCCAGGTGTGGCCCCACAATGTGAACACTTAAGAAAAAATAATTATAGAATATAATATGTTTTTTCAGAAATTGGAGGGACCAATATTTTTTTGGTACAATAATCTTAAAGAATGGTCCATTTATAATTGTGATGATCTTATAATATAGTTACTTTATCAATTCAGCTTAATGAATAATAATACAACATTACCTGAACTCTTATACTATAAATAGTATAAAAATGATAGGCTTTTTTATTTCATGTACATATGGAAGGGATTAACTTATTCAATAAACATGAAACATCCACATGATTAGTTTTATGATATTTTTATAGAAAATATCGACTATGAATTATAGAAATTTATAATCCCTTTAAAGTAACCTAGAGGTTTTTATGAGTTTTCAACAGTTTTACTATGACTAGAGGATTCCATATGACAATTTAAGGTCATGTCTTAGAGGAATTATTTAGTATATAGTGAAAAACATGGTATAGTGGAGAATGTAATCATCACACTCAAACCAAATTAGATGCCAACTCCAGTTCCCATGCCTACACAATATCACATGGTTCCTCCTATTTAATGATATATGTAACAAAACCGACCTTATAAAGAGTTAAGGAAGGATTAATTTCATCCAAAGTTAAATGAATGGAACAATACAGTCTTTTCAATCCAAATAATGTAGATTTTAGGATATTTTATCACTTATGTGGTGAATAACCAGATTAAACTACCAGAGATTAGAAAACCTAATAAAATAAAGTCAAATGATAGTTCATACCACTACCCCATCCATTAGGTGTTGAGACACAATATCTATGACTGCCTCGTCTTCATGAAAAAAATCATGAAGATAGTTGACTCTAGGTATATTAAGTTGGGAAAACTCTTGGATCAAGTGTCTTGTCTATTGGATACTCCACCCAAGGAATAAGAAGAATGGAAACAAGTCCTAGACAAGTGCGTATTGAAATTTAAATATTTTATGACCAAGAAATTTATTGATCTAGAAAAATCCATACTTATGTCTTAATAGAACCCATCAATTATAACCATAGTTCCCCTTGTGAAGTCGGAGATGACATCTTCATCATCACAATCTTCCAAATTTAAATGCAATTGGCATTAGTAAAATAAGTCACATGAGGATTATCCCTTACTAATACCCAAGATAGTACAAAACCTCTCATAATTCTTACCTTTATCACTGGGTAGATGAGAACCATCCCACTGAATGATACAATAGAAACCATCCCACCAAATAGGATTCTCATCAAATAAAGGGACACAATATGGATATTTTAATTTCATATACTTGTTAGAACCCTTTATAATAAGGAGGATTCATATAATCATATGTTCCCCTATAGTAATTGGAAAAGTGGTCATAGAGGAAAAGGAGGTTGAGGAAGATGAGGTTGAAATGGGAACTAATGGTCATAAACTATTTCTTTAATGGAAATATATGTCACTGAAACCCAAAGGCAGGCCCTCCAATTTTCTCACTAAGAGCATCGATCCTAACTTTTATCATTTTAGTCTCATTCAAGTAAAATAATACCGGAAGAATAAATAGTAGATATAAATTTTTCTAGTTAACATCGGAGTGTGAGAAGGATAGAGAGTCCCACCTGTAGATCACAAAGACACCCTTAATTTTATCTTGGTGAAATAGATACCCACATAGTCATCATTGACCTCCAAACTCCATGAAAGTAAGAACATGTCCTTGGTTTAGAAATATGACATCTTAAAGAATATTTATGCCATTCCATCCAATCCTTATATTATTGAATCCATTTTTATCTCCATAAAATTTATTGAATCTCTTATTGAGTCCCTATAAATCCATAAAGAGTTAGAGGATGAAGTTAATACAACAATGGGGTATTTCTTAGAGACTGGTTCTGGAGAATTTCATATGGTCATTTCGTTCATGGAAAAAGATTTAGAACCTTCCATACATGGGAATAATAGAACCATTTATATAACTGGATATCTTGATGATATTAGAATCCAAAAAATCCTAATTGATAATGGTTATAGGATTAATATAATCTGAGTATTAACCCTCATGCTCTTGGGATACAATTAAGCTAACTTGACCCCATCTGACTTGACCATCCAAGGGTACAAAAATGTTTTTCAGAAGCCACTTAGGAGGATAAAACCAAGAGATTAGTCTATAAATATGATTTATAATTCTAAATCCATGTTGTTTCACCAAGATATATCATTAAAAATCTTTCTAGGAAGGTTGTGTCTCCATAATTGTCAAAAACCAAAATTTTATAAATGAAATTCCATTTTTAAATGATTTATGTTCCTTATTTATGTAATGTAAATATAGAAAAAACATGTACTACTTTTGTTATAATATAAAATTATAAATTATATCCTATTAGATTAAAAATATCAATAAAAATCATAATAATTTATAATTTATTTATTAAAAAATGATCATATTATTAATATATATTAAGGGTTATGATAAAGTCCTCTTAAAAAATACAAAATAAATGACAACCTCGAACAATAGGATCGTACCATACGAATCACATTTATCAGAGCTTTTTAAGGAGATAGAATATATGGATTTTTTCCTTGATCAAGTGAAATTTGAGATCTAATAACTAAAGCATGAGTGCAGTTGTTTATGAGGGAAGTTCAAGCTCATCATGATCATGTCCCAAACCATGTTCATTAAACCACCCCATGAGAATCTCACCATCATGCAACTATGATTTAGTGAGTTTACTTTTTTAATAAGGTGTTATATATCTCGACCCTAAAAATATGAATATTTATATTATATTTTAAATAAAATAATGAATATATTTATTCATTATTGTTTTCACTTTGTAATTTATTATGTAATGAGTTTAATTGAAATTGGATTTTAATATGACCAAATTCGAATTATATTTTTGGGTAATATTTAATTTTAATTAATACATTCCTTTTGATGAATTAGGGAATTAAATGATATTTTATTAAAATATTATTATAAAATAGTATATATTATATATATATGATAATATAATTTTATGAAGTGAAAATGTAATTTTCAAAAGGCTTAGAAAACTGTTATTGTCAAAAAATAAGTATTTTTCAACAAAAAATGGATTTAATTTAAAAGTGTAATTTATTATAGATATAGAATTATTTTCATAAAATAAATATTATTTTTGGGATTAGAATTTCAAAATTATACAATGGTTAATTTTTCATAATTTTCTGAGACGATCAAATATTTAGGTAAAAATTAAATACGGTATAAATATACTATACATATTATAACATCACATTATCCCAAAAGTTATGTTATAACTTCCAAAAAAGGTATCAACGACTAAATATATATTTATAATTTAAAATAATGTGTTTTAGGTTATTATATTAATATTATAAACTCTTTATGGATCGTAAAAAACCTGTATTTTATTTTAAGGTTTTAAAATAATATTTTTGTAAACATGTCTCACTTTCACATCACCAATGGTATTTTTTTAATGTGCTTGGTTTGTGGAATTATAAAATAATTAAAACAACTCCACTTTGGTAGAAACCATGGGCAAAATCATTATATTATTTTTGGTTTTTATTACTTTATTGTATATAGTAAAAAACCTATGTTTGGATAATAATAAAGAACTACCCTCTCATTTCTTATACAAACCATACTAAGATCCCATTACTCTTCACTAAAAAAACATGTATAATGAAATTAATCTACCCATTACTCTATATATACCTCCTAATATTCCACTAATATCTCAACATTCTTCTCCCATGCTTTTGGAAACACCCTCTCAAGGTAAGGGATCCTCTCCTCCTCTTTATTCAAGCACCATATTTATGTAATGCATTTTTTATTCTAATTAATATTGGTAGAATAAGATTTTATACATCCATTTTACTTCAATAATTATTTAAAATTTATTAAATATGCTTTCGATTTCTTTAATCTCTCTCATGACTCATTACGTACCCCTGTTATGCTTCCAGAATTATCATTTTATTTTACTTGGAAAACTTTTATTCAAGCACCATTTTTTGTAATATGCCTTTTAATTACCAATTGTTCATGTTTTATTATGTTGTTATATATCCCTATTACATACCTTATTATGTAAAAGTTATGAGATACCCCTTTAAATCTCATTACTTGATCCCATGATTCATTATGTACCCCCATTATGCCGCCAAATTATACTATGATTTTTACATACCAAACCTTTTCATTATGAACACCATCACCATTTCCACTAAATATTACTCACCTAGACATACCTATCCTTATTTTTTGGGTTATTTACAAGTATTTATTCCAAAATCATTAATTTTGGGATTAAATGGGATGAAATATGATACTATGATGAATGGTCTTTAAGGAACACTTGCGCATGCACATGATATGAAAGAAACAGGTATTCCATACATTATATAACACTTCAATATATAGGGTAATGTTTTAGTCTCTTGAGATATATTTCATTGGATTAGGGGGTAAACCTAATCCATTATAGTACTTTTCCACAATGTTATGATGCCTTGGAAGTCATCCTTGACCTATATTTATGATGTCACATTTAATGTTATTTCCACATTCCCATTTTTCATTTATATAATTATGTTATATCATGCCTCATTTTTCAAGATTATTATTCTCACCATTTTTATGTCCCATTTAAATACCTATTTACTAAAATGAAATAGTTTCATCATGTTATTCTTTATTTATTCCCTTACTGATCTTTATAGCTCACCCATTTTATATTTATGTCCCTAGGTTATCCTATATAGTTTTAAATGAGGAATGTAATTTTAGAATAATGTTAAGGAGGTTTTATATAATGTTGTTGTATCCATATAACAATTTTATGTGTTATGTAACAAATATCCCAAAAACACTAGGCTTCTTAATCTTCTGGGTTATACTAAGTGTGCTTTTATGTAATCAATCATGAATTAAAGTGTATTAAAGATATGGGTTATCATAGTTGGTATAAAAGGGTTGTTTCAGTTGTTTTTAGGATTAAGATTATAAAAATATTTCTAAATAATTATGTATAAGTCTAAACATAAGAAAATATATATTAATTTTTGGTAAATTATAAAGTAATTGGTTTATATGAAAATAAAACCCTTTTTAGATACAAAAATTGGATGTGGTTTTAGAAAATAGGTACCAAGGGGTAATAAACCGGAAAATGGTGAATTTGGATAGACATTATCATCACATAGTGCCTGAAAATAGGCCTTGATTCAAACATGGTTTGACACTCATGGGGGATATGTTTTGGTAAAACAAAAGATCCCCACAAACCATTATCAGGGGAACAAAAACACATATAATATTTTATGTTTTTAAATATATCATAAATAATATAGATTGAAAACCTAGAAATTCATAGGTTAAAGAATGAATTTTATTTATTAGTTATCCTTTTAATGTTCATTGGTTATTTTTTATGTGTTTAATTGTTTAAAAATAATCATCCCTAATTTTCCCTATATTCTGGTTAATGGCTATAAATAGGAGAAACCAAACTAATGACCACTGTGAGGGGTAATGTGATGACTTCACAAACGAGATTATCAACTTGATAGGAGTAGGAATCATGAAATTCATGAATATTCTTCTCTATTTAATCATTTTTTGAACCAAAATATGAATCAAAATGAATTCCCAAATCCCCTTAAGAAAGAGAAAGTTGTAATTGAGACATTTATGCAACAAAGGTTTCATAATTTCAATGGATCTTTCAATCCCTTGATTGTGGGATCATGGATCAGCTCCATTGAAAAAAAAATTCTCCATACTTCAATGCTCTGATAAAGAGAATGATGTGTTTGCTGTTTATGATATGGAAGGAGAAGCATCTCATTGGTGGATATTGGTCAGAATATGAATCTGGATGAGGATATCGAAGCGATGGAGTGTAAGTAATTTTGAAAAATGTTTCTCTATAAATATTTTCATTACACTCTCTAACTAATTATGGGAAGGGAATTACTTTTCCTCAAGAAAAAAGAAAATGAATCTTATGAGTTTTATGAGGAAAAATCCACAAGACTTGCACGATACAGTTATAGATTTTTCATTACCCTTGAATGTAAAGTGGACCACATTTTTGGTGGAATGAGAACATGTCTATGAAAATAATTATACATTTGGTATGATGAAGAAATATAATAGTGGAAATAAATTTCTACATCTTAATTTTTAAAGGTGTGAGAAGAATCACACATAAAATTTCTTGAAGGGGATGATGAAATTATTTATGTGTAAGAAAGAATATTACATAGATAGTGATTGATGATGTGAGAAACCCACCAATGTTATGGAAGAAAGGAATTATCTAGTAAACCCTCGACCCATTGTCTAATGTTTCAGCTATAAGGAATAAAGATACTATTCAATTCAATGCATTAAGACAAGGGTCATTGACAATAAATAACAATAGAAACCCACAATGCCTAGAGAGCAAGAGAGATCTTATACCATCACAACTTTAAAGGTGGATCCTAACAATGAATTGGTGATAGGAAAGGTAGTTATTAATTTAAGAATAGAAAAATTAATTTTTGATTATGGTTCTACATATTTTTTCATATCCTTCATGTTTAGTACAACTATTAAAAAAAACTAATATAAATTAGGGAATTAAAGTTGTCCGTGAAAATGGTAAATAGAAAAATTATTAAATTCCAAGTATATAAATCCTCCCCTATAAAAATTTGTTGGTTAAACTTACCAAATATCCCATTCATACTCCATTTAATGTAATTTTATTTAATTCTAGGTATGGATTGTATTTATTTATATAGAGACAACATAAATTGTCGATAGAAGGAAATTAACCTTCACATCAGGAATTTCCCTCTGATTCTATATATGTTAAATGAGGAGGATGAATCTTATTATTGAAAAAAATCTCAAGAATAGATATTATTTCCCCATGGTAAAATTTATCTAGCTCAAATTACTGATTCTAAGGAAACTTTCATCCTTGAAGACATGTCCATTGTGAGGGAATATGTGATTTGTTTCCCAAATAATTTCCTAGTCTTCCTCCAATATGAGAGGTTGAATTCTCAGTCAAGATTATACCTGGATCGTTGAAAATATTTGAGACTCCATATAAAATGGTTATCATTGAAATCAATGATCTAAATAAAAAATTACTGGAGAATCTTGATAAAGGGATTTTATGCCCTCGTGCATTACCATGGGGTTCACCGGTCCTCTTCATTAATAAGAAGGATGGGTTAATATGACACTACATTGATTATCATGAGATCAACAAGATCATAATAAAGAACAATCATATAATGAAATAGATTATTGGCATTTTTGATCAGCAATAAGGATCATAGAATTTCTCTAAAATAGATCTTTGGTTGGGATATTATCATGTAAATTTGAAGAAGTATGATATCCCAAAGACTTATTTTAATATAAGGCATGCTACGAGTTCATAGTGATTTCATTTGGACTCACCAATGATCCAAAAATCTTCATGGATTTGATGAAAAAAGTCTTTAGGGATTACTTCAACAAATATTTGGTAGCCTTTATTAATGATATTTTAATCTAATCCAAAATAAAGGACAAACATAAGTAGAATTTTAATGATAAACTGAGGACCTTGAGAAAGAAAAAGATGTATGAAATATACAATAAATCTGAGTTTTGGTTGGACCATGTAACATTCCTAGGGAATTTCATTACCAGCAAAGGAATATCTATGGATCATTTAAAAATTGAGACAACTAAATGGTTGCCATAACCAACCTCTATGATAGAAATCCATAGTTTCCTTAGATTATGTGGGTATTATCACCAATTTATGAGAAAATTCTCGAAATTTTCAAGACCCCTAACAAAGATAACATAGAAAGAAGTCAAGTTTTTTTTAGAATGAAGAATGTGAGGAAAGTTTTAAAGAGATGAAGAAGAGGATATTCATTGCACCTTTACTCATATTACCCACCAGTGGGGAATGATTTTTATATATATAGTGATGCATTTAAAAAGGGATTGGGTTGTGTACTCATACAAAATGATAAATTGGAATCATATGCCTCCCACCAATTAAATATCCATTATCATAAATACCCAAATCATGATCTATAATTAGATAAAGTGATCTTCATGTTAAATATTTGTTAACATAATCTCTATAGAAAAAATTGAGATATATATACATTACATATAAGTCTCAAGTATATATTAAAACCAATGTATATTAATATCTTCTAATGGAGGTGTTTAGATCTAATTATGGATTATGATTTTTAAACCATTACCATCCTAGAAAGTCAGAAAAAGTGATAAATATTCTATGTACAAAAGATACCACAAGTCTATCCGTGAAGGGGATTGCAAGGGATCCACTCTTATTGGACATGAAAAGTAAGGATATTGGAATAATAAATCTATCTTCATACCACCATTATCAAATAAATACTCAACCATATTTTATTGAAAAGATCAAGGAGGCTCATAAAGATAATGAGTTGCCACAGAAGATGGTAGAGAATATTTAGGAGTTCAAATTTGATGATGATTAAGTTATAAGGTTTGAAACATAGATATGTGTCCCATAAAAACCATAACTAAAAAGGGATGTTCTCGATGATACATATAGATCATCATTATATATTTATATAGGAATAACTATGATGTATAGAGATATGAAGAAAAAAATATAGTGGGATAACATGAAGAGATATTGTGGAGGTTGTACCTAGATGTTGTGCATGCCAGTATGTCAAGGATGAATGACATAAGTATAAGGGTATGATGAAACCATTTCCCATACTAGTATGAAGTGGGAAAAAATATTCACATATTTCTTTGTAGAAATACCTAGGACAACTGAAGGTAATAACACCATATGTGTGGCAGTAAATTACCTTACAATGTTGTGACATTTCATTATTATCATGGAATATTTATCTCTTAACGAAATCACAAATATATACATAATAAAAGTGTTAAGGCTTTATGGAGTTCCAATCTTTAATGTATCTGATCAACCTCTAAGGTTTACTGTGAGGTTTTAGAGAAGCATTCAGTAATAATTGAATGCAAATTTGAGATTTAACACTAATTATCACACTTAGATGGATGGTCAGTCTGAAAAGACCATTTGAAATCTATATTATATATTGTTATCATATACAATGTATCTCTATGTTTTTGGTATCAACACCTTACCCTAATGAAGTTATTAAATAAGAAAAATTTATATTCTAACATTCAAATGGATTCTTATGAGGCTCTTTATGGGAAAAGGATTCAGATTCTAAAATGCTAAGATGAAGTTAGAGAGGGGAAGATTATGGGTCATAATACTTTCCAATATATGATAAAAAATGTTCAAGCCATTCAATATCATATGAAATTTTAACATATTCCATAGAAAATCTATATAGAAAATCATCTATGTGATCTAAATTTGGAGGCTAGGGACAAAGTGTTCCTTCATATATCACTATGGAAGAAAGTTATGGGGTTTAGGAAGAAGGGAATGATTAGTCCAAGATACATCTTCCCCTTTGATATATTTGATCACATTAGAGATAAGGAATATCGACTAGCATTCCCACCTAACTTATCTCAAATACATGATGTGTTCCATATATCCCTCTTGAAAAAGTATATAATAGACACCTAACATGTAATTTATATTGAGGTGGTTCTATTAGATAGTGATATTTAATATTAAGAGAATCTAGTGAATATCATATATTGTATAGACAAAGTTATATGAAATAAGACAACTAACCCGATCTACGTGTTGTGGTGAAATCCCAAGTTTGAGGAAGTGACATGAGAATCAAGAGAGGTGATGAAAAAGAAGTAACATCATCTATTTTGGAGTATGAAATGAAAATTTTGATAGAAAAATTTCTAAATGGGGGATTAATGTAATGACACACTCTTTTATAAGTGAAATTTTCTTTTTAAATGAATTAGTGACTTATTTATGTAATGTTAATATTGAAAACGGATGGACTAATTTTGTTATATTGGATCATTATATGTTATATCCTATCAGATTGAAAATACCATTAAACATCATGACCATTGATAATATATCCATTTAGAAATGATCATATGGTTTGTATATATTAAGGGTAATGATAATGTCCTATTGACCTTTAAAAAAGAAGTGATGGCCTCAACCAATAGGATATTACCCTATGAAGACCATTTATCGAAGCATCCAATAGAGATAAAATCTATAGAATTTTTCATTGGTCAATCCCAATATGAGATCCAATTACTGAATCCTATTAAAAACTATTTTTAGGATAATTTTAAGCTCATTGAGATCATGACCCAAACATTGTTCGTCGATCCACCCTATGAGAATCTCACCGCCACACACCTTACCCCTTGGGTGTTCGGTATTGTAATAAAGTGTTTTGTATCTTGATCCAAAAAGTATGACTTTTTATATTTTATTTTTAATAAAATAATGATTATATTTATTCCTTATTGTTTTTAAATATATAAATGATCAAGTAACAAGTTTAATAATAATTTGATTTTAATATGACAAAAGTTAAATTGTATCTTTGGGTAATATTCAAATTCAATTAATATCTTACTTTTGATAAATTTGTGAATTTAATTTAATTTTAATAAAATATTATTATTAAATAGTATATATTAAATATATTTTATAATATAATTTGACAAGCTGAAAATGTAATTTTTATAGGGGTTAAAAAGCTACTATTGTCAAAAACCAATTATTTTTCAATAAATAGGGATTTCAATTAAAAAGTGTAATTTATAATATTTAGATAATTATTTTGATAAAATAACTATTATTTTTTTGAATCATCACATAGAAATTATATAACCATTAATTTTTCATAATTTTATGAGACAGTTGAATTTTCAGGTAAAAATTAAATACAGTATAAATATACAATGTGTATTATGACATCATAATGACCCAAAATTGATTTAATATGTTCCATAAAATATATTAAACAGAAAAGTATATTTATCCTTTAAAATAATTTATTTTTATGATATTTGAATAACTTTATAAACATTTCATGAATCCTCCGACACCTATATTGTATTTTAAGGATTTCAAATAAATTATCTGTATACATGAATCACTTCTACATATCCAAGGGTATTATTTTAATATGATAAATTCATGGAGTTATTAAATAATTAAAACAAATCCTCATTAGAATAAAACATGGGAACAATCATGTGGAATTTTTTGTTTTCGATTAATTTATTATATAGATACTAAAACTTATGTTTAGAAAATAATAAAGAACTCCCATTATTTTTTCTTTATCAACCCACACAATATCCTATTTCTATTCACCCAAAAAACTATGGAGTGTAAAATTTTATTTCCCATTTCTCTATTTACCCCTCCCAAGGTTCCCCCAATCTCTTATGATGTTTCTACCAAGATTTTGGAAACACCCTCTCAAGGTAACGAATCCTCTCCTACTCATGTGTATTCAAGATACTTATTTATGTATTGCATATTTTTATTAAAATTAATATTGATATTATATTATTTTACACATCCATTTTACCAAATTTATTATTTAAAATTGATTATATACACATTTACTCTTATTAATTCCTCTCATGATTCATTATTAAAACCCATTATGCTGCTGAAATTTTCCTACGATTTTCCATGCCAAAATGTTATTCAATAACACTTTTTTGCCTTATACCTTTTAATTCCCAATTTTTCATGTTGGATTATGTTCTTACATATCTATATTACTACCACTATGATTTCCTTGTGATAATATAACCCTTTCACTCTCATTAATTCCTCAGATTATTCATTATGTACCCTTATTATGCCACTGAAATTATCCTATGATTTTCTATGCCAAACCATTATATTTTGAATACCATCACCACTTCCAATAAAGGGTACTCACTAAGTCATGACTATCTTTGTTTTATTGGTTAATTCCATGTATTTATTCAACATTTCTTAATATTGGGATTAAATGTGTTGAAATATGATCCTATAATGAGTGATCTATGTAGAATAGTTATATATGTACATGATATGAAAGTGATAGGTTCACCAAGAATTATACAACACTCCAATGAATTGGGAATTTTTTTAGTCTCATGAGAAATCATGTATGGGATTAGTGAGTAAACCTAATCCATTGTGATAATTTTTCCACCGTTTATAATGTATTCGTTGTTATTGTTCACCTATGTTTATGATTTCATGTTTAATGTTATTTTCATATTCTCATGATGCCTTTATGTTATTATGTTATATCATGAATCATCATTCAGGATTATGATTATCACCCCTTTTTTTCCCATTTAAATTAATTTTTACTAATATATAATACTATCAACATGTTATTATTTTTTTATTCCCTTATTGGGCTCTATAGCTCACATGTGTATTATGTATGTCCCTAGGTTGTCTCCCGTAGTTTTAAATGAGAAATTGAATTTTAGAAGCATGTTATGGAATTTTTCAATAATGTTCCTATATCCACGTATCAATTTGAGGTGATGTGTACCTAATCTAAAAAATACACTAGTCTTATTGGTATTTTGGGTTGTACTAAGTGTTCTTTTATGTAATAAATCATAAAATAATGTGTATTAATGATACAAGTTGTCATAATTTGAATATGGTAGTGCATTAACTATACCTTAAATGCCCAAATTAACAGTTAATAGGAAAATAATGATATTTTATGGTGTTAATCCCCACTTTTAGTCCTATCAATCTTAAAATATTGATACAGGGTTTTATAAAAGTGAGGGGACGTAGCCTATGGTAGATAATTCCATCTGAATGGATACACTAAATGGTCTGGAGATCACTCCATCAAATCTATTGAGTGGATTCAATGAGGATTAAATATTTCCCATTAACCTAATTGAGGATATAATTCTTGTTTTGGGTACTCATCAGGCCATGTTGGTTTAATTGGATAATGAACCAAATCATCCAATCCCTTTAATTTCATATTATGGATATGTGGATATCTCTAGGGAGAAACCACTACCAAGGAAGGGAAAGATCACTACATATTCCATGAGTATCAACTTGGGCCCCAAGTTTCTTTAAAATCATGTAGTTCTTACTAATATTTAGTCAATATAGTAAATAATCTTCAACTAATTGGATATAAATCCTAGTATAAAAAGAAAAGAACATGATTTAGGAATGATCTCTCTCATTATCAAGGTATTAGTTACATTATAAGAACAAGACTATTTAGTGGAAGGATATCATAAAAATACCACCATATCATCTACTAGCTATCAAAATTTCAAAAAATATTTTAATTTTGACATTGGATAGGTGGATGAATAATATGGGGAGGAATAACATCTTAGGTATGCTCCTTTAGAATTTGAGGAAGTTATTTTTACCATGATTGATGATCTCAGACAAATTAATTTAGGTATCGAAAAAGATACATGGTATACATTGATTAGTTCTTACATTACTCCAAAATAACCTGATATGTATATATATTTCCTTAGGAAATGATAATATTTCATTACATGGAAATATACATAAATTCTTGGGTTGGATCCTGATATGGATACCTATCACTTGGGTTTTCCAGATGACCACCATTGTTATAATTAGTTGTCCAAGAGAATGTTTGTAACCCATTCTTCCAAGGTGGAAGATGAATTTGGAAAAAAAATTAACTTTATCTAGGAATTCTAATATCGAAAATGTCTCACCAGTATCTTCCCTATCTTTAAAAATAATGGGCAAATCCGAGTCAACATCAATTTTAGTGGTCTCAACCAACACTACTCAAAATATGATTTCCTTATCCCAATCATGGAGATAATGATACATGTATTGGATGGATTAAAATTACTATATTTAACACCACAAAAATTTATTTTAAATGAATAATAATCTTGATATCTTTCTTAACATGCAACACTGATCTTTAAGAGAAATTAGATATACTATAAAAATATTATTATTCAAATGTGACCATTATAAACTGACTATTATATAGTTTGTATGAATAAAAATAAAAACATTATAAAAAATATTTATAAATGTTTTATACAATACAAATTTATTGATAATTTCATAATAAATAGGTACTCATTTTTTTGTAAAATCATTTTTTTCTTCAAAAATACATTTTCCTCAAAAATGGTTTTTATAGAATCTTATGTAAAAAAATTATGATTAATTTATAACATTTTTTAGAATTATTATTTTAGTATATGAATATAAATTTTGAAATATTAATTTCAATATTATTTAGGGTGATTTTTTTGTATTTTTCTAATAAGATTTATTTTAATGTGAATACTAAAAATATCAATTTCTGTAAAACTATCATTTCATTTCATTAAATAATGTAATTTAAAACTCCAATTATGTTTTTAATTTTATATTAAAGAAAAATAAGTATAATTTAATTATAAATAATCTTATTTATTATATAGTAATTAACATTATATATTATTTTGGGAAAAGGTCATTTTGGGGATTATAAACACATTTTCTAAAAACCTTTTTTCATTGCATTTTATGTATTTATAGTAAAATTTATTTCTTAAAAATTATATAAATTTAATATTGAAAAAAAATTCCATATTTTGAACTATGAGGTTAAAAGTTGGTAAATAAATTACTTTTATTTTTGGTTATTATGAATAGTAATCATGGCCAAGATTTGTTACCATAGTATGGGTAAAACTGGGTTTAAACTATGGGATAAGGTTTTAAAATCTATTTACAACTTGATTTTATCCTATTGGATTATTATTTTTTTACTAAATAAATCCTGTATATTAAAATATAGAAATTTATTTCTTTCTTCCTTTGATTATAACATTTATATTATTTTTAAAAAGGAAAAATACAAAATGTAATTCTCTCGAATTTAATTTCTCTTATATATTTTCATTAGAATAAACGTAAGTTGTTAATGAATTTAAAGAGTTATTTTGAATATAAGTAAATTATTTTCATGATTATAATATATTTCTAATTTTTGGTAATGGCATAATTACCTACTATTCTTATACAATGCTGAATCGGTGCTTTTGCAACCATTATAAATAACATAGTAAATGCTTTTTTGGATGTTAAAAGAAGTATTTTTTGGTTAAATTATAGTGTTACATGAATTTTTAGAAAATACTATTTTATAATTTTTGGTAAAATATTTTATATTCTAAATCCATGTTTATATTTATGATTTTAAAGTCAAATTAAATAAATAGTCTAAAATTTATATTAATGATATTTTATTTTAAAAAATATTTTATTTAATTATTTAAAAATTTAAAAAATGAAATGGATATGTGTTATTTTAAATTGTCTAAATGTTCATCCAATGACAATTTTTGAGCCACTTTTATCCTATAATTAAATTTATGAACCTTAAAATCTAAAAAATGTATTGCCATGCTTAAGGTTAAAAAGGGTTAAAGAAGGGGCTAAACCAAGATATAAGGTTTAAAATTACACTACAATCCATATAAATTTTATTGGATGATTATATTTTAAAATCATTATATTTTTCTATGAATACATTTCCATTTGGAAGTATTTTATTTTATAAATAAATAAATTATATTATAGTATTTTAAGTACTTCTGAGGGTGTTCTTTAATAACTTATAAAAGTGAACCTCATCTGCTCCCTTATTCACAAGGTTTTAGTATTTTATATTTTCTATTCACTACCATAATACATTATTATATTCCTTAAATTAATTATTTCTCTCCTTTTATTATGCTTAAACTATCACAATAATGATTAAGTTGTAAGCCAAAGGAGGCCTCTCAAAGAAGATGTAATTATATTACTCGGATCTTTCAAAGTATATTTCTTCTTTTACTACCCATAAATATTTTTTATCTATACCAAACTAAAAAATTAATTGTAATAAATATATATATTATTTATATATGAAGAATTATTTTTAATGGAAAAATATTATTAACATTCTTTTCCTTTTTTTTAATATAAAATGGATGTATTATTCATGTGTATGTACAGACTACTATCTCCATGAGCGATATATTTCATTTTCAATATCCAACTTTTAAGGATGATCCTAATATAATATATAGTGAATATATATGATAATAATTAAATGAATAAACTTCTATAAATATCATATTAGATTATACCTTATCATTTTCTTATTCATTCAGTCTTTATAACACACTCTTGTTTAGGTCAATTTCACCACCAACATGAGTGAAGTTATAATGTTTATGACAAAAATGATTAATTAATATTCAATACTGGTGATATTATGCTTTAATAGGATATAAATTACATTATTAACATTTTATAGATGATGGAAGCATGATTAAAGTGCAAGAACTGGAATTGATGAACTGAAACATGCATGAAAAATGAAAAATTGATCACCAAGAACAATGATTTTAATAAATAATTATTAATGGATAAGTGAAAATATGTTATAGGTGTTTCCGACGCTTTTACCGGGGCGCGCGCATCCGTCTGTGAGGACACGCAGCTGTTGCCCCGCATTCTCGCTTTCCAAAGGCGGGCGACATCTGTTCCTTATTCAGGGACGTTTTATCCTTGATCGAAACAAGATGATGGGATGTCGGTTCTTCCTTCCGTGGATTCCTCCTTGTAAATCATGACCTATTCTGGGTCTCCCTCATATATTTAAGTCATGGTTCGTGAATCTCATTCTTGGTTCCATATCTTCCTAGATGCCGGTTAATTACACTACTTCTGTCAAGACATTCCATGGGGTCTTGACATGGTAGCGACCTTCGGTCCGAGTAGAAGACAACATCAGGCATGTCGGAGCATCTCTAGGTGCGTGGACATTGAGGAACCTGTATTCTTCCATATAAGAGGGCATCTCAAGGGTGCAGAACCCAAGGTATCCCATGTTGAATGCGGGGAATCATATTCCATCGTCATGCATCTATGTTTTTCCTCAGCTTCCCATGTTTAACATAGGGTATGATGCAAGTTTAACGTCTAGAAGATATGGTCATGCCAAAGGCGTGCCTTCCAAGGTTTTCCTCATGCATCTCATGTTTATCACGAGGTAGGCCACGAGTTTCACGTCTTGCAGAGACAGAATGCGGGTGATCAGAACATCCCATAGAGACGGATCGGAGGAGGTGTGTCCTGTAGAGGGGAGATATCACACCATGAAAGCTGATCAGGACACCATTGGGGGAGGATCAGGGAGTGTTCACCCCAGAATGGGGAAACACCATGGTTTACCATTGGCTGGGATTGAACCTCAGGGAGGATTCCTACATACCTTGTGTAGACAATGGGGATCAAAACCCACGTAGTTCGAAGGGGTGATGAATCAGGGTATACAAAGAGGAAAAAAACCTGGATACATGATGGGTCTTATGCGTGGCTAGCGGCCCAAATACTGCTAGGAGTAGTAAAGAAATGGATGACATGATCCCACTGGGATGTGGCGGCCCGGGTAAGAATCAAGATGGATGATGGAGAGTTGAATGAAGTGGAGGGAGAATGAGATGGAACTGACATGAGGACGATGGTGAACTTGGTCTTGAGCCTCAAAGAGACTTCCTACGTATCCCCGTGGCAGGGAATCAAAGTTCCCGTAGTTCATCTAATGACGACTTACCGCTGAAAAAGGTGACAAAAACTTACTGCTAAATGGAGGTCGATAGTTTAACGTCGTATGGGATGGGGGTGAACCAACATGAAGGGGGTCAGAATGACCGAGTGGTGGGCTTGAACCTCAGGGAGGCTTCCTACGTACCATGCCTTGACATGGATCAAAGTCCACGTAGTTCGGGTAGAAAAGGGGCTGTTGAACTGACATGAAGGGGTGTCGGAACAACTGGATGGTGGGGTCACAACGGCCTACTGCTGGATTGGGATGCAGTTTGACGTCACGCGAGATGAGGGCGTGTTGGAGAACCAACGTGAATACAGACCTTGGTCCATTGGTGGTGGGCTTGAACCTCGTGAGGCTTCCTATGTACCATGCCTTGACATGGATCAAAGTCCACATAGATTGGGTGTGAAGTTTAACATCATGTGGGATGGGGGTAGAACCTGACATGAATAAATAGCCGAGTGGTGGGCTTGATCCTCATGGAGGCTACCTACATACCATGGCTTGACATGGATCAAAGACTTCGTAGTTCAGAAGGGATGTGGGTGTCGGCGAACCGACGTGAAAAAGGAACTTGGTCCGATGGGTGACAGGCTTGAACCTAAGGGAGGCTTCCTACGTACCATGCCTTGACGTGGATCAAAGTCCTCATAGTTCGGGAAGAGTTTTGTCAGCGAACCGACATGAAGGTGAACCCGTGGGTCCACTGATGGTAGGCTTGAACCTCGTGGAGGCTTCCTACATACCATGCCTTAACATGGATCACATTCCACATAGTTCGGGTGGATGTCGTCAGCGAACCGACAAGAAGGTGGACCTTGGTCTAGGTGGATGATGGGCTTGAACCTCAGGGAGGCTTCCTACGTACCATGCTTTGAAATGGATCAAAGTCCTCATAGTTTGAGTGTGCAGTTTAACGTCATGCGGGATGAGGGTTTTGGGGCTTACACTCTGAGGCATCCCAGAGTGTGTCATGGTCAGTGCTCACTCTAAGCCTACAAGATTCATGCTTAGTGTGAGAAACAAGAGGTTATAGGGGCCTGACGATCACCTCGTGAAGGGTGAGTCCGTGGGAAGCGAAGAGAAAATAGGGGCTTACGCGTGGTTAGTAGCCCGGACGCCGCTATGGAGCAGCACTAGTGGTTGGGGCTTAGGCTAGGAAGCTGCCCAGGTGCCGATGTGGAGAAGCAATGGTGGATGTCGATTACATAAGGAAGCTACCCGGGTGCTGCTATGGAGTGACAATCGTGGATGGGGCTTACGCAAGGAAGCTGCCCGGGTGCCGCTACAGAGCGACAATGGTGGTTGGGGCTTACGTTAGGAAGCTGACCGGGTGCCACTCTTCAGCGGCAATGGTGGATGGGGATTACGCTAGGATGTTTTTCGGGTGCCGCTATGGAGGAGCAATGGTGGATGAGGCTCACGCTAGGAAGCTGCCTGGGTGCTGCTATAGAGCGACACTGGTGGATAGAGCTTACGCTAGGAAGCTGCCTGGGTGCCGCTTTGGAGCGGCACTGGTGGATGAGGCTTATGTTAGGAAGTTGCCCGGGTGCCCCTCTTGAGCAGCAATGGTGGATGATGTTGATGCTAGGAAGCAGCCCGGGTGCCGCTATGGAGTGGCAATGGTGGATGGGGCTCACGCTAGGAAGCTTCCCAGGTGCCGCTATAGAGCGGAAATGGTGGATGGGGCTCACGCTAGGAAGTTTCCCGGGTGCTGCTATTGAGCGACACTGGTGGATGGGGCTTACGCTAGGAAGTTTCCCGGTCGAAGCTATGGAGCATCAATGGTGGATGGGGCTTACGCTAGGAAGCTGCCCGGGCACTGCTACGAAGCGGCAATAGTGGATGGGGCTTACGCTAGGAAGCTGCACGGACGCCGCTATGGAGCAACATTGGTGGATGGGGCTTATGCTAGGAAGCTTCCTGGGCGCCGCTATGGAGCAGAAATAGTGGACGAGGCTTATACTAGGAAGCTGCCCGAGTACTGCTAAGGAGCGACAATGGTGAATGGGGATTACACAAAGATGTTTCCCGGGTGCCACTCTTGAGCGGGAATGGTGGATGGGGCTTATGCTAGGAAGCTGCCTGGGTGCCGCTATGGAGTGGCAATGGTGGATGGGGCTAACGCTAGGAAGCTGTTCGAGTTCCTCTATGGAGCGGTAATGGTGGATGGGGCTCACGCTAGGAAGTTTCCCGGGTGCCGCTATGGAGCGACACTAGTGGATGGGGCTTACGCTAGGAAGCTACCTAGGAACTGCTATGCAACATCACTGGTGGATGGGGATTACGCTAGGAAGCTGCTCGGGCGCCGCTACGAAGCGACAATAGTGGATGGGGCTTACGCTAGGAAGCTGCCCGGGTGCCGCTATGGAGCAACACTGGTGGATCGGGCTTACGCTAGGAAGCTGCCCGAGCGCCACTATAGAGTTGAAATAGTGGATGGGGCTTATGCTAGGAAGCTTCCCGGGTTCCGCAAAAGAGCTACAATGGTGAATGGGGCTTACACAAAGATGCTTCCAGGGTGCCACTCTTGAGTGGCAATGGTGGATGGGGCTTACGCTAGGAAGCTGCACGTGTGCCTCTATGGAGCGGAAATGGTGGATTGGCTTACGTTAGGAAGCTGCCTGGGTGCCACTCTTGAGTGGCAATGGTGGATGGGGCCTACGTAAGGAAGCTGCCCGGGTGCCGCTATGGAGAAGCCCTGGTGGATGGGGATTACGAAAGGAAGCTGCCCGAGTGCTGTTATGGAGCGACAACGGTGGATGGGGCTTACACAAGGATGTTGCCCGGGTGCTGCTATGGAGTGGTAATGGTGGATGGGGCTTATGCAAGGAAGCTGTCCGGGTGCCGCTATGGAGAGGCAATGGTGAATGGGGCTTACGCAAGGAAGCTGACCGGGCGCCTCTATGGAGTGGAAATCGTGAATGGGGATTACACAAGGAAGCTTCCCATGGTGTCTTCCTCATGTCTGGACATGAGGGCATCCCAACTCACTGGTGAATTGAGTCATTTACCTATGCGCTAGTGCACAAGAGGGATAATGCCAAGGGGCGTTGGAATCTGTCCGAACAAAGGGATATGAAAAGTGTGAATCACATGCCCAAAATTCGGAATGCGGTGAGGGTGGCATGGTGATGGATGATAACTATTGACCATGTTCGAAACACAGCATCCATATCACATTATCCTGAAAAGGGGAAAAATAAATGAGGGTCGACTACTGACGGTGTTCGAAACACATGACCTGACTTGAAGTGTTGTCCAAAGTATTCCGGGGCGTCGGCCCAGGACGGTAGGTGAGCCGATGCGGCATGGAACCAAGCCGTTAGGGGGTCCCTCTAGACATGGAAGTCGATGAGGATCCGAAATAAGGACATGAAAAGTGTGCGGTAGGGTGATGGAATGTTTGAACAGATTCCAATGCTCTTGAAATTACTCCACTGTAATCATGGCATTAGGCCTCTTATGCTTGGAGAATACGTCATATCTTTTTTGGAATAAGAGGCATCCTATGTTTGGAACATAAGGATTACTATAGTTTACAGTCATGTAGATAGGACTGTTGACATCTCATGCTTGGAGCATAAGACATCTCTTGTATAGGGAAAGAGGCATCCTATGTTTAGAACATAGGGTCAACTACAGTTTAGAGTCATCTAGGTAGGACTGTTGGCATCTAATGCTTGGAGCATAAGGCATCTCTTATTTGGAGTAAGAGGCATCATATATTTGGCACATAGGGTGAACTACAGTTTAGAGTCACGTAGAAAGGACTGTTGGAATCTCATGCTTAGAGTATAAGGAATATCTTGTATAGGGCAAGAGGAATCCTATGTTTGGAACATAGGCAGAACTACAATTTAGAGTCATGTAGAAAGGACTATTGGCATCTCATGCTTAGAGCATAAGGCATCTCTTGTATAGGGAAAGATGTATCCTATGTTTGGAACATAGGGAGAACTACAGTTTAGAGTCATGTTGGTAGGACTCTTGTGAATAAGGTGCCTAGAAATGGTTGGTGTTGGGACTTACGCAAGGGAGACCCTTTCTGGGTCAACCTGGTATAGGAGCCATGTGATGAGGTTTGTAGGAGTTGGCTGAGGAATGATTCGACTCAAGGTACTCAGGGAATTGATGATGAGAATATCAACTCACGTCATGTGAAAGGGACCAAGAGGGATATGTGGAATCAAGGTGTTTCATGGTGTGCGGAGGAGTATCTCAAATCATGGTATTCCATAGGTGGAAGGTTGCTGCGCATAAGTGCGCAATGGAAAATGTCTTGGGGATCAAAGGGTTCTCGCAAAGCAAAGGGATCTCGCAAATCATAGACTCACAAAGCATGGGCTCGTAGAGCATGGTCTCGTGGAGCATCATCACAGAGCATTGGCTTGTGGAGCATGGACTCGCAGAGAATCGGCTCGCAGGGCAGCAATGCGAAGGAAGCTGCTCGCAGAGCATCGGCTTGCGGAGCAGAAACGCGAAGGAAGCTGCTTGCGGAGCATGGCCTCGCCGAGTCGCAATGCGGAGCTCCGTGAACCAAGAGATCGGCCGCCTGAGGGGCGATGTGGCTGTTCCCGTCGAATGGGGGAGACCTGGGTATTTATACGAAAGGGGTTCCACAATGTAGAGCTCTCTCTGTGCGAAGACGGAGCTTGCTCCATGGTGGGTTCGCAAACGTCAACGACGTTCACGGAGCATCCCGCCTCCTTGCTTCGCGGCAAGTCTTCGCGGTAGGTCGTGAACGTCAAAGGGGTTCACGGAGCATCCCACCTCCTTCCTTCGCGGTGGGTCTTCGCGGTGCATCGTGAACATCAAATAGGTTCGTGGAGCATCCTGCCTCCTTGATTCGCAGTGGTGCTCCGCGATCGCGGAGGGGACATCGCAAACAGGCTTCACGAACCAGTTTTCCAGCCTAACTTTAAATGTCTATAACTTTTAATCTGTAACTCCATTTGGGCCCTGTGACCTACCAAATCAAAGCATGCGAAATGGAATACGATCTTGGATCATGTATGGAAGCATCATAGAAAATTTTTCGGATGCATTTTCCGGGGTCTACAATAGGTAACCCATATAAGGTATTATAAGTATGATTATAGTTTTTTTATATGTATAATAATTTTAAATTTATTATATAAAAGGTTAAAGAAACTTGAGAGATAAGTTGAACTTGAGGTAAGAGTTTATTTTAAAATCTCATTCTTATTTAGGATTGTTTTTGTTTATTTTAGGGATCATAGGTTTCCATAAATTTTTTGTTTGTGATATAGTAATAAATATAAATATTTAAATATTTTTAGTAATTAGGAAAAAAATGCATTAGTGGAATACTTAGAGATAAAAATAAATATAAGGAAAGAATCTTAAAATTTTGGTAATATATAGAGTTTCTGGTTTCCAAGCAATAAAATCCATGTTTTGATACAAAAAAGTGGATATAAGATCCGACTCATATGAAATTATGGTAATTAAGCCTAAAAAAGTTTGGTTGAGTGTCAACTCGATCGTCACTCGGTGCAGAAAAAATGGGCATAATTGTACACCTAGTTTGACACTACCAAGAGATATACTTTGGATGATTCACAAGATTTTTATGAATAATTATACAGGATTTAAATGATTTTTTATATGATGAGTCATGGATATATTAATAAAACACTTATCTATTTTCATCAATGAGAGAAATTAAAATTAAAAATAATAAATTTATTTAAGGGGGTAGAATATTGCACCATAAGATTTTAGTCAGTGTTATACTTTAAATAAATACTACATTGAATAGATTATATTTCAGGAGAAACTTAACTAAAAAAAACAATGATATATTTTTTTATAAATGATAGATAGACATTAATACATTATGAGAAATAAATTTAAAATATCATTATAAAAATTACAAGAAGATTAAAAACTCAATTAAATAAAAAGATAGATAAAATAAATTATTATAAATATTATTATTATTGATTTAGAGAATAATTTTATTTTTTATAATAATAATTATTTAAATAAATTTAGTGGTTACAAGATAAATAATTAATGGGATGTGATTAAAACCATTTGATGTTTAAAAGGACTATTTTTTGAATAATTTTATTTTTCTATATATTATGTATTTTAATATTAATAAATTTAATTCATCAATTTTAAATAATGGATTTAATTGAATTTATTTATAATAAATATAGACAAATAATTCATACCAATTTAATTATTTTCACTTTATAAGGAATAATAATAAATTAAATTTATATTTTCAATATAAATATAAAAAAACGATTTCTTGCGTTATGAATTAAAATATTAAAATTAATTTTATCATTTTGAGAAATTAAATCATGTAATATAGATTTAATATTTGGAATTATAATATCTAAATTTTTCAATAATGTTAATTTCATTTTTAGGTATAAGAATAACTCACCAACGTAAAAAACGAGTTTTCGGGGTAAAAGTAAATTAAGGTAAAAAGTTAATTTAATTGTAAATGACATAAAATCTCAAATCCTTATCCATTATTTGTGTGTATTAGAGGTGGATATACCTATAACAATTCCTTTAACATTTTGGGTGGATTCCTTTTAAATATTTGTTGGATTCGAAGAGATGGGCGTGTTATTTACATAAAAAATATCACCCCTCTCACTTATAAAAGGATCCCTTCACCATACCACTTCTCCTCAAAACTAAATATTCTTAGATAAAATAAAATATAAAAAAACCAAAAAAAAAATATTAGTGATTTCATATAGGTTTTAATCTCATCAAAATACCACCCTCTGAAGCTGTAACCCATTTAGTAATGGCATCGTCCAAAGAATTACAGTGAGAACATGTAATTACATTATTTAATTTATATTTAATTATTATAATTCATCCAAATATAACATAACCATAATAATATAATGACATAAATATCATTAATATTCTGAAATTTTATTATGTGAATGGGATACACATTATTTTCCTTCCTCTCATGTATTACAAAATAAAGGGAATGTTGCTGGTGTTTCCGTCGGTTCACTACTCTAGTGATGATGTGTTTTATTTTTCATCATTGAATTACATGTATGGTTTAATAAATGCATTTAATGAATAAATAAAATATTAATTAAATTATTATGATTCTATAAAGGTAAATGGGTAATCATATTAACGATATTAACAAAAAGTGATCTTAGTAATTTTGACCACCCTAAAACGAGCATACCGAGACATCTTTCATAATTTGAATCTATTTTGATAATATTTATAACAATATAACTCTTGTATTACTAGAATGAAAAAGAATATTTTATTATGTAATTATATATATTATTAAACGATTTTATAAAACCTTTGAATACAGTGAGTGCACCTAAGCAGTTTTAGAGAAATTGATCGAACAACCCCTGGTGGATAATAAATGTAACAACTATAAACTAAATGAATGAAATATGATAATAAATGGGACTTGAAAAATAAAATATACCCAATTTTTTTTTCTGAATCTAGTATTTAATAAACACAACTTGGTTATACAAGAGGTTAGATCATGTTTGACTAAGAGGAGATTCATGTTAAGGGTTCTCAGTTTCAATTTTAATTCCCTATGACATGCTTCTTATTATGAACCAATTTACCTTTATAGGGAGAAAATACTATACTTTTAACTTCTTATTTATTAAATAATTTTTTTATTCTAGAAATTTTCACTTTCACTTATGCTTTCACAATTCTTTTCCCTTTTATTCATACATTATGTAAGCCATAAGTGTGCAGTGTAATTTACTTTCATTACGTTATAATCATTATTGTTGAACATTATCCTTTAGATTTAGATTTATTACACACTATTAATTTATTATATTTCGTTACCTATTTCGTTTTTGGGGTTCACAAGTCTTCTTGATATTTAACCACCCTTTGGTTTATAATTCAACCAAACAATTTCTTGTATGTGGAATCAACCTTATTTTTGTTTATGGTTATGAATATTTTTACTTCATTACCATATTAATCATTTTATTTAAAGAGTGTTCTTATATATACTTCAAATATTTATTAAATCCATTTTATACTGTATTTTAAATTATTTATAAATTTTTTAAGTAGATTCTTTTTTAGTGTCTTCAATATGGAATTTTAGTCTCAAAAAATAAATTTGACTGGGTATTCCAAATGATATTCAATATGATCAAATATTTTAATGATTCAGTGAGACTGTAGGTTTCATTAGATATTTATTTTTTGTAGAATACAGTTATATTATTCAGTCTTATATATGATACCAACTTTGTGATTTACAAGTATTGTAAACATATAGAAGGTTAGAAATATAAAATAATTGATGTTTGGATATTGAAATTTTATTTCAAGTAATAGATAAAAAGAGTAATTACATTAATAACTCGAATGCTTCAAACTTATAAATTTTTTTATATAATGTGTATTCCATCTCAATTTTCTCTTGAGTGGAGATCATAAAAAATATCTGTTTAATAAAATGAGATGGGGGTTTTAAGACACATAATCTTTTATTTATTAAATTATATAACATGGTTTAATAGAGAAAAAAGTGTATTGTTCTCATAAGGGAATTCATCCTATTTTTATTTATGTAAATTTTTTAATAATGTGAATGATTTCAAGAAATGTTTACCTGATGTTCTCAAAATGTTGAGAATAGATGAACTGGGAATATGATGTCTTGATTCTATTACATTATAAATATTAAAAGTAGGTAAATGTTCAAATTAGAATGTGAATAGTTAGTTGAATTTTTTAAAAATATTTATCCAAGGAGATGTTCATGTTCATTAAAATCTAGGGTTGTTAGGAAGGAGGAGTTATAATTTTATATAATGAGATTATTTTATACACCAATAGGATTTTTGGATACTCCATGGAGTGTCCATTTTAGGTACATGGTTAACAAAAATTAATTATTCTATTTTTAAGGGAATGTGATGCCAAATTTATATTTTATAACGTTTTATATATATTAATTAGTTCAAAATAAAAGGTTAAATTGATAAAGCATGTTGTTTTAATTTTAGTGATAGAACAAAAGATGTTACATCAACAATTTGGATATAAAAGGATACAATCTTAGATAGATCTAAGAAAATGATTCTATCTTCATCATTTTATCTTATATGATTAGAGAAGTAGTTTTATAATAAATAATTAGTAAGAACATGTATTACATTATTAGTTATATACACATAGTTTATGATTCATCAATTTATATGACATATTTTAAGAAGAATATATGGATAAAATTATTTATCCAGGAAATAGATATAAGTGTTTATATGGGATAAAGTGTTTCTACGGTTGTTTATTAAAATATAAGTTCATGTGTTCCCACCTCCCATTGATGGTTTATTTTAATAAATTCTTATTTTCAAAATAAAGTATTCTGAAACACATGGAATACCATATATGATATGGAATCAATAGTTTCTTATGTTTTACTATTAAAAATAAATAAATTTTATTTCATAAAACTAAAGTTTTTTTGTATCATAGAATGACATTTGAAATGAAATATAGTATGTAATAGGCTAGTGGGAGTATCATTTAACTTGGAGAAGCTAAAAATTGAAAAATAAATGGTAATACTAGTATAATACTAAAGTTATTTTTTTAATATACAAAAATGTTTATGTTATTTTATTGTAAAAAAATAAATACAAATAGTTACATTTAGTTACCTCTGTATATGAATCACTATAATCTAAAAGATTTTACTAGTCTAAAATTAGAGTGATTTGTCACTTAATATCATAAAGTGTTAAGGATATATGTTGATAAAATATTTATAGAATTATATTTAGTAATAAAAAAAGATATTATCACTTTTTCATGAAGGATTGTATCATGAATATTTCAAATTAAATTACATGTGATATCTTAAAAAAGTTAGGATATTATGGTAAATAGAAATATAAAAATTTACATTAGTTACCGTAAAAAGTTGGTATCACTTTTTTGTAAGATAGTTTAGGGTATGGAGGTCAAGATAAATATAATATTTACATTCAGTCACCATATTAAAGTGTTTTTTAATTTATCATAAAACATTTTAGGAGGGATGATAAGAAATAATGTAAGTAGTTACATTATTTCAACTTACAATTTTGATGGAATATGGTTCTATGGATGAATTCTTAATATGTTAATGTGTTTTAACATCAGTAATATGATTCATAAGTCTAAAAAATAATCAAACTCTATTTCTTAATTTATTTTACTCACTAAAAGAGTTTTGTGGGAGTTTTTTGTCATATTGTCTCATAGATATGTGATAGGAATTAAATATGATTTAACATGTCAACAAAATTTAAAAAGTATAACAAACATAAGGCCAATCGTGTAGTTTGGAATATATACTTTGATAAACTAATTCTTATATTAGGTTGTTAAATATTATTAAATGGGTTTAATAGTATAGAATACATCATATTAAAAGTAAATATGTAGTTTATCATTCTTTTACATTGGTTGAATAAATGTATAAAAAGATATTCCTTTCATGAATTGTATTGATAATTGACATCTCAAAGTATGACATTGAGTTATACCTAATATATGTTCATCATGGATTATTATAGGTTATGATAAAATATTATGTTTAGAATGAGTAGTATTCTTATATAGAGATACATTATATACTCAAGAAGAAGAATACATAGAATATGATTCTTTATGTGCATTGAATGACCCAATAAATATACTATATAAAATTTTATACATAATGTATTTGGTATACTAGGGGTGTGTGGATCATATTTTACCACACAATACTCGAGGTTATAGATATACCCTTTGTGAGAAACTTCTTACCTTGATACCCTACTTATGAAAGTCTAAAAGTTTAATTACATAATAGGGGGTTGGTTGGGTATATTGATGATCATATCACTAGTTAGAACTAAACCATGATAGGATTTGTAATCTTATATGAATAATATGATATCTGAGGACTTGATTGAGATAGATTATGGGAGTTTCTGGCCACACCTAGATATTATATATATATAACTAGATAAGTTAAATGTGATGTGCTTATCCATAAGAGTAAATTACATGTGATCTATTCATTGTCCATTTTAGTCTAGAATATGATAATCAAGAAAAAATGTTTATGATTTATGGGACTGACATATTTTATATCCTATGGTCACTTGATGTATTGGAAAAAGGAAAAAAAATGAAAATTCACGTTTGAATATGATGTAGAATAGTGGACACAGGTATAGAGATACATGTGTTTAATGAAGATCAATATAGATCCCTTTATACCTTGAGTAGTAGTGGAACTTTTCTAGAGGATTCTTTTTTCTTATACTTATAAATCCAGAGTTTCATATTTTTTCTCAACACTATAAAAAACTATGGGGTTACACTTTAATGTTGAATTAATGGGGATTTTATTTGACTCGGAGAGTTACTCTATAAATAATTAATGTTAATAATTAAGTGTTTTGTATGTTTATTCACAAGTTATTACATATTATGTGATAAGTGATGTAGTTAATGATAGATTTATAAATGTATTTTGAAAAATATCCAATGGTCTTTCAGAGAGGATTTCATGAAATGTGGGATAGAATACAATATAAGGTGAAATAAAACAATGTATTTTAGGATTTAGTGAATGCTGGACATTGAAGGAGATATTCCCTATAGATATATTTTTATATGGTATATATATATATGATTTGTATAGTATGCATGTAAATTAGGATTTTCATGCATCTTTATATTGTTTAATGTGGGGTTATCCTATGATGGATACCAAATCCAAATTCCACCTAAGATATCATTTAAATAATACATTTCATAAGATGAAATGTAGAGGTGGTTTTTCATTCATGCATTATCTAACACATCAATAATTTAGTTTAAAATAATATTACACTCTATAGCTTGCTTAACAAAAAATACCTAACATTAAGAAAATAACTATATAATATAAAAATATTATATTTTAAATTTGACCATTAAAAACTATTTATTAATTTTTTATTTATGAATAAAAATAACGAAACATTGAAAATATTTATATAGGGTTTATATAATTACTCAATTTTAACTAAAATCATATTATACTTCAAAAATATATTTTCTTCAAAGGTTTTTATTATAATTTGTGAATGGAAATTATAATTAATTTTTAAGTTTTTTAGAATTTTTATTTGAGTAAATTAATATCATTTTTTTGAAATCATCATGTTAATATTATCTTAGGGGGATTTTTTTTATTTCTCTAAAAGGATTTATTTTTTAGTGAATAGTGAAAAATACTGTTTTTGTAAAGCTGTCAATTTTTTATTAAATAAATAAATTTAAAAGTTTATTTTTTTCATTTTATCTTAAATTAAAATAAATATTTTTTAATTAGATATAATATAATTAATTATGTCACAATAATCATACTTTATTTTGGCATAAGTTGATTTTTAATCTTAAAAAATCATTTTTATAAAAATAGTTTATTGTTGCCTTTTACATATTTATATTAAAATTGACTTCTAACAATTATAAAAACTGAATCTTGAAAAATGGATTACATATTTGAAATAATTAGGTTCAAATTTGGAAAATATGTCCTTTTTTTCATTTTGAATAGTATCCATGATAAATATTTATCACCTTAGTAAAGGTAAAATGAGGTTAAAACCATTATAATAGGCCAACAAATCTCCCTAAAATTTGTATTTATCATATTTTATGATTTTATTTTTCAAAAAAATCCATCATAGATACAAAAATTTGGAAATTTCTTGACGCTTTCTTTTGATTATAACATTTAAGAAAATGATAAACACAAAATGCCACTTTCTTGATTTTAATTTCTTTGAAATTTTTTAATATGGATAAAAAGAAGATACAAAAGAATATAAAAGTTTATATTTATCATAAATAAATTATTTTTGTTATTTTAATGTATTTTTAAATTTTTTTGACCATATAATTACCTTAAATACTTATGCAACAACGATACAATGCTTGTGAAAGTAGTAGAAAAAATATGCTAAATGATTTTTAAAAAATAATATGTTTTGGATTAATTATGGTATTCCATGAATTTAATAGGAAATAATAAATTAAAAATGATGTTAAATGTTTTTATATTCGAATTCAATTGATTGATTTATTTATTTAAAGTCAAATTAAAAGAATAGTCCTAAAAATGACAAATGATATTTTATGATAAAATATATTTTATTAAATTATATATAAAAAAATAATTAAAGAGGAAAATTATGATTTTAAATGGTCAAAAATGTTACCCATGTGAAAATTTTAAGCTAATTTTTATCTTAGAAATAAATTCATAACCCTTAAATACTAAACATGTGTTACTATAGTAAACGTTAAAAAGTGTTAACAAGGGGGTTAAACCAAAATATAAGATTTAAAATGAAAATTAAAGTTATGTAATTTTTTCTAAAATTATTTTTACCTTATCATGTCATAAATTTGAATTTTTTTCCATTTTTTCACATGAAATTATTATGATATATAATATATTTTAATCTCTTTTCTAATTCCAAGTGTGTCTTTTCCCTCAATTATAAAAGGCAACCTCTTCTTATCAATTATTCAAGATGTTTGAATAATATAGAGTGTAAAATACCAGGTGTAATAGCTTCTTATATACATCAACTTCATCCAATATCTTCTAGTCTTCTTCTAAGACCATACTAAGATGAATCACGGTGTAATCCAAAATAAGTCTCTCAAAGAAGAGGTAATCATCTTACCTGATAGTTTCAAAGTTTATTTCTTATTATAAATCATATAAATATTTTGTATGAATACTAACATAATGGATATAGTATAAAACCTATACTGAAATATTATTATGATTATTGGATAACCATTTCCTTCTTCCATTCTATTAAATAGAAAATGAAAGTATCTTTCGAGTGTATGTGTGAACTATCTCCTCTACATAGAGACATGATTAATTTTCCATCACCACCTCTCTTGGATGGTCATTATGATGGATTTAAAGTTTATATATGATATTTATAAAAATTTTATGTTTATGGAAATATTATATAATATCTACCTTCTTACCTTTCCATTTTTTAGAAAATGATATTGTTGATTGAGCATACATATGGAGGACCACCTCTAGGAAGTAATGTGATTCATTTTTCATTTCCAATTAACATGGATAGTGATAAGTATATATTTAATATATATATATATATATATATATATATATATATGACGTAAATATTTTTATGGAATGGTGAATTAATATTTATCTTTCCTTTATTTCATCCATCAAAAAGAGGAATCATTACTCATTCATATGGACAGACTACCGTCTCCACAAAGTGATGTAATTCCTTTCTTATAACCACTTCACAAGGATTATTATAAAAGTGTATATAATTTATAATGTGCTGATAATGATGTGATTTATATTTTTTATTTGATAAAACCATGACCAACATGGAATGATCGAAGCTACCGAAACAAAATATACATGAAAAAATGGAATTGTTAACACTCGAGATGCTGATGTTAATAAAAAATTTATAAAAAATAGGTGATAAGATGTTATAATTAAATCATATATGGTATAATATTTATGAATATGGTTATATAATATATGTATAACAAATATTATTATATAGGTGTTTTGAACCCATATGAAGAATGAAAATACTTGAGGTAAGGGATTTAAATTTCAATATCATTTAATCAATATTGTGTGTACCTTCATTTCCATTGATGAAAATTATATGATCCATATATATTAATCCCAATCTATTTTATTCCCCACTATTTATTTTTTAAATTTTTAATTTTTACTACTATTTTCCTCTCTTTGGTACTAAAAATTGTCTAAAAAATGTTTTTAAGAAAAATTGAATTTATTTCTCTCTTTGGTCATGAATATTTTCCCTTGCGTACACATATTTTCTAAAAAATAAACAGTTTTTTTACTAATATCCAATTATTGTTTAAATTCAAATTTACCCACGTTTCAATTTCTATAAAAAGGTTTAAAAATAATCTTCTTATCATTTTCTAAATAAGGTACTTTTTACTGAAGGTGTAAATAAAATATTTGTTTGTATGATTATAACATGAATTTAATTTCCCGCTGCCATGACTGCACAATTATTTGAAGCATACTTTATAATTTACAGGATTTCTTTCAAATAATTTTTCCCTTAATATTTACAAAATTTTCTGTTTTTAAATAAGTGATTTAAAAAAACAAAAAGTCATTTTTCTCAATAAATATTCTAGTGATCATTTAAACTTATTTTTTATCTATGATAATATCCTTTAATGTTACTTATGATTTGATAAGGATATAATCAAATGATATAATCCACTCTTTTTCTCTAGATGGCTTATGGTTATAATGTTTTATGGATGACTCTACAAAACCTATTACTTTCCTATGGGTTAACCTAGTTAAGATGAAATATTTATAAAACCCATCTATTTTCCACAAGTTAAATATTGATGAAATGATAAAGGTTATTATGATATTACATAAAATTTATAGTTTATGGTTATATGATGGATGAGTCCTTTATATCCCTATAATTTAATGGGTAGATATGTATAACTCATGATATAACTATATTTTCGCATGAACCTGATTTATTGTTCAAAACATTATGTGTGGACCAAGTTTAATATCCCTAAGTTTATACGAGGACCTTATTTTATGTCCTTAATATAATGAGCGAAGTTGTTAATGTTTATAAAATTTCACAAGGTTATAAGCTTATGATTGTGCCACACTCCTATGTTTATGATATTCTCTCATATCTCATGATTTATTTTTGATTATTTTACCCTCTTCGTATTTTTGTACTCTTTTATGATGAATCCTTTTTCTATGACTCATGATTAATGATAATTAATTGATTGGGTATGACTTTTTTATGTTATTATTATTTCCTAACACCCTTATGATTATTAATTACCATTGATTAATACACTTGTGTTATTTACTAAATATTCATCTAAAATGATGTAATATTTATATATGTTATGCTTGGGTCTCCTCAGTATGTATCAGAGTAGGGGTTAATTAATTTTTAGAGATTGGGATTATAGAACATTAGTGAAGACCCTTGGGACAAATCTATTTATAGGATATAATTAAAAAGTTATGGTTATGTATATATATTTTTTGTTTCTTAGTAATGAAAACCCTATCTAGATACTGGAAAGTAGAAGTAGTTGTTAAAAAGATACACTTTGGGGTAAATGACCAGGAAAAGGATAGTTTACTATCAACGTTATTTTCACTCAGTGCACAATTAGTGGGTATAATACTACACACCTAGCTATACATTCTTGGGGGATATTATTTGGCTAATGTGTATTCTATTTTTTAAACCATTAAGTAAGATTTGAATATATGATAACCATGGATGACCAATGTTAAACCTGAAGTGTCACATGTTGATAAGAAGGTGTTATAATTTAAAGATTTTAAGAATTATTTTCCGGATTATATGATTTATCACTCTAAGTATTATAGATTTATTCTTAAACTATGTTTTTTTAGTTTAATCTAGCGGATGGAACAAATAAGAACTGAGTTAATAATGGGTGTGAAAGAAAATGTAGTGGTTGAACGAATGAGAAACTAAATGAGATAGGAGCTAGAGTGAAGATTATTATATATATTCCTAACTATATATATTTTTATATGATTAACAAAATGAACACGAGTGAGTTAACTAACACAAAAAATAAGATAAAATAGAGTTTCAAAAAATTTTAGGTGATAATAACCATAGAGGGAAGAAGATTCACCTCCTTAAATGTCATGAATGTGTGAATAATCACCAAAAGAAATTTCTCAAAGGAATAGGGAAATGTTTTATGTCTAGAAAATAAGGGAATAAATCAACTAATAGTTGAGGAAAAATTAATAGATCAATAGAGGAAAATAAAGAACATCTGAAGGAACCATTTATGTTTCAATGTCTTATATGTGAGAAAATTGTGCAATATTCAAGTCAATTATATAATATAAATGATACCACCTAGAATAATGATGGGCTTGTACTATGTATATCACTAAAGTAAATCATGATAACTAATTAATACTTATCCTCCAATCTAGATCTTAGAATTTAATTTTAAGGTTTTTTGAATACTCCCTATGAAAATTTTACTGTTCATCCTTTAGAGAAATTTGATTTAATTTTTAACACATATTAGCTCTCTCTACATAGATTCTATATAAATTTATAGAATAAGGAAATCAAATTTGACATTGTAAATCAACTTATTATCTTCTATCCATGAAAGGATGAAACTAAACTTCCAATGGAGAAATTTCGGGCTAAGATGGGATTTTATTTAGGGAATAAAGGTTGAATTATCTTTTGGAAAGATATATTATTTTATTTTGAATTTATTTTTTTAAATGATTAGTATATTTTGGAGAATATATTACCAAGGAATATTCATTTTTTGTATGATAATTTATGAGTGATTGATAATTTTTAGAGATAAATTTTAAGTTGATCATGGAAGAATATGATATTTAATAATTCTAATCATTAGCTTTTAATCTTGCTCAGGAATATTTTGAATATTTTTAAGGTTATATAGTTATGGAATTATTTATGTTGAAATTTGGGTGTTATTATTTCGATTTTAAAGATTTATATGCTATTTATTTTGGTTTTGGTTAGTGCCTAATGATTGGAGGAATAAAATGTTACAATTTTTTGAATCTATTAATCTTTTAAAAGTTAATTTTAGTTCTTCAAACATGAGAAATTAATCTTGAATATTCATTTATTTTAGAAAGTGAGGATATTAAAGAGGAAATTGATCAAAAGAACCGCCAAAAGATGAAATTATTCTTATAAAATAGAAATAAATCAAGTAAGTATATTTTTTCAGGTTCTATTTGTTGATATTAAAATATATCCTCAACCCTATGAAAAAGTATTTCAAAAATAATTTTTTTCCTTTTTACAATTATTTCTAAAGAATTGATGGTTGTTGTCACCCATAACCGATTTATGGTTTTGTGGTCATTGAATTTATCATGATCCTATACTCTATCAATATCTATTATAATTTAGACATTATGTTTCTCCTCCATGTCCATAATTTTACTTTCCTCTAATTTGGAAACCTGATTATGTTCTATTTTAGGAAACCTTTTTATTTCCCACTTCCCATTTTCAATGAAAGTTTAATTATTACTTGGTACGATTTGTGTTTTAAACAAATATTTTCTTAAATATTAAACCCTTAATTACCATGATAAAAAAACTTAAAGGATGAAATTTATTTAGGTGGGATATAAAAACTCAAGAATTTTGTTTAAAATAATACTAATCTCTATAGCTTGATTAACATACAAAATTGAGTTTTATGTGAATTGTGATATAAAATAAAAATATTATTATTTAAATGTGACCATTATAACCTAGATGTTAAATTTAAAGGTATGTACAGAAATAAAAACATTATAAAAAATATATATAAAGGTTTTATATAATTACTCAATTTTCAGTAAATTCATTTTATACTTCAAAAATATATTAACTTGAAAAATGTCTTTATTGCATTTTTTACATGAAAATTATAATTAATTTATACCATTTTAGAAATTATAATCTTATAAATGAATATTGTTTTTGAAATCATCTTTTCAATACTAGCTTAGGGTGAATTTTTGGGATTTTTCTAAAAATATTTTTATGTGAATAGTGCCAAATAACATTTTTTATAAACCTATCATTTTATGTTATTAAATCACATAATTTAATAGTCCCGTTATGTTTTTAATTTTATCATCAATTAAAATAAGTCTTAATTAATTATATATAATATAATTAATTATATAGTAAAAATCATACTTGATTTTGGTATATGTTCATTTTTATGCTTAAAACACATTTTTCTAAAACAATTTATTGCATTTTACTCATTTATATTAAAATTTATTTTTTCTAATTTTAGAAATATAATCTTGAAAAATGGAATCCATAATTGTGATCAGAAGGTCCAAATTTTTATATAGTACCATTTTATTAACTATCATTATGAATAATAACCATGAAAAATGTTTATCACCTTAATAATGGAAAAATTGGTAAATGAGTATAAACTGTTAGATAAGGCCAAAAAATATCCCTAACACTTGTAATTATCTTATTGAATGAGAGGGGTTTGAAAAAATTCATCATAGATACAAAATATATAGAAATTTTATTCTGATTATTTATGGTATTTCAAAATAATCAAAGGTAATAATAAATTATTAATGATGGTAAATGTGTTTATATTCAAAATTCATTATTATATTTATGTCTTTGAAGTCAAATTAAATGAATAGTCCTAAAAGTTGATTTAATGATATTTTATGGTAAATAATATTTTATTAAATGATTTAAAAATAAAGAAAATATATTTAAAGAGGATAATTGGAATGTGAAATTTTCAAAAATGTCATACATAGAACAAATTTGATCCACTATTCAGCTCATAAGTGTATTTATGACCCTTAAATGCTAAAAAATGTTTCACCGCGGTTAAGGTTAAAAAGGGTTAATTAAGTGGTTAAAAAAATGATAAGGTTTAAAATGGAACTTAAACATGTATATATTTTATTGGTTGAAGATATTTATATATTTTCATGTTATAAAATCCAAATTATGGCCACTTGGTTCCACTGAACATGATTATGATATATATTATATTTAAATCTTTAAAGTAATTCCAGTGTCATTTCCCTCACTTATAAAAGGGAACCTCCTCTTATATTTTATTCACAATTTTTTTGCACTATATCTTTGACCAGACCTAGAATAATAACTTTGATATTCATTACTTTATCCCTAGAGATTTTGGTCTTCTCCTAGGACCATAATAAGAAGGATTATGGTGTAAAAAAATTGGAATACCCAGGAAGTGGTAATCGTATTATATAACTATTTCAAAATTTATGCCATCAACTACTTCTTATAAATATTTTTTTATCAACACTAACATAATCAATAAAATATTATACATATACGAAGATGTTATTATTATTACAAGATAACCATTTTTCACTACGGAAAAAATCAATATTTACGATGAGGAAATTTCCCCGTCTTAAATAATTGGTTATTTGCGATGGGATTTCGTCTCCGGTCGCAAATAGTTTGCCACGACTTGCATGCCAAACCGCGCGGCTTGCGCGCCAAACTGCACAAGAGTATTTGCGACGGTACCCGTCCCAAATACCCGGTGGTGGTTAATAGCTTTTTGCGATGGGATGTCGTCCCGTCGCAAAAAGAGTGTCGACAGGAACTCTTTGCGACGGGCCCCGTCACAAATACCCTTTTAACCGCCGACTGTAATTAATGTGGGCGAGAGTATTTGCGACAGACCCGTCGCAAAATCCCGGCACGGTAAATACCATTTGCGACAGGAAAAACCGCCCGTCGTAAATAGTATGTCGGCAGGTGGTATTTGCGACGAGACCCATTGCAAATACCCTTTTAACCGCGAACCGTAATTAATGCGGGCATTGGTATTTGCGACGGGGCTCGTCGCAAATACCACCATTTGCGACGGGAAACCCGTCACAAATAACCCCGTCTCAACTAATCTAACCTATATATACCCCCAACCGTTTTTTCTTCAAATCACTCAGATCTTCCTCTCTTTCTCTCTTAATTCTCTAGTTTTAAAGGAAAAATATCTTTTAGTTGAATTTTTTTATACAAGAGCAATTGGAAGGTGTCAATACCTTCAAAATATCAAAGTTTAAGGTATTTATATTTTATTTTTTTAATATTTTTAATATTTTTTTATATTAATTTTAATTGTTGTTTATTCGTTCTAATTAAATTAGATTTAAATTGTTTTTTATTTTTATTTATTTGTATTAAGAAATTGATATTGTTAGTGATAATTATAAATAATTATTGTTAATTTGCAATAATTAGAGATTATTATAGATAATTAGTGGAATTCAGTTATAATAATGGATAATTAGTAATAATTAGTATTAATTAGATATAATTAGATATAATTAGTAATAATTAAATATAATTAGATATAATTAGTAATAATTAGATATAATTTGTAATAATTAGATATAATTAGTAATAATTACATATAATTAGTAATAATTAGATATAATTAGTAATAATTAGATATAATTTGATATAATTAGATATAATTAGATATAATTAGTAATAATTACCAAAAATTAGTAATAATTACAAAAAATTAGTAATAATTACCAATAATTAGTCATAATTACCAATAATTCGTAATAATTACCAATAATCATGAATAATTAGATATAATTACCAATAATTAGATATAATTTGTAATAATTAGATATAATTAGTAATAATTAGATATAATTAGTAATAATTAGATATAATTAGTAATAATTAGATATAATTAGTAATAATTAGTAGTAATTAGTATTAATTAGTAGTAATTAGTAATAATTAGTAATAATTAGTAATAATTAGTAATAATTAGTAATAATTAGTAATAATTACTAATAATTAGTAATAATTAGTAATAATTATGAATAATTAGGAATAATTAGGAATAATTAGGAATAATTAGGAATAATTAGATATAATTAAGAATAATGAGATATAATTAGGAATAATTAGATATAATTATGAATAATTAGAAATAAATAGGAATAATTAGATATAATTAAGAATAATTAGATATAATTAGGAATAATTAAATATCACTAGGAATAATTAGATATAACTTGTAATAATTAGATATAATTAGGAATAATTAGATATAATTAGGAATAATTATATATAATTAGGAATAATTAGTAATAATTACAAATAATTAGTAATAATTACCAATAATTAGTAATAATTACCAATAATTAGTAATAATTAGCAATAATTACCAATAATTACAAATAAATACCAATAATTACCGATAATTACCAATAATTACCAATAATTACCAATAATTACCAATAATTAGGAATAATTATAAATAATTAGCAATAATTAGCAATAATTAGCCATAATTAGCAATAATTAGCAATAATTAGAAATAATTAGCAATAATTAGAAATAATTAGCAATAATTAGGAATAATTAGGAATAATTAGCAATAATTAGCAATAATTAGCAATAAATGGAAATAATTAGCAATAATTATTATGAATAAAAAAAATTATATTATCAATATTTATGAAAAAACAATATTAATATTATTAAAATAATAATTTTTTTATAAAATATTAAAATTATCAATATTCGCAACAGGCTTTGCTCGATTCTTAACATGTTCAAATATCAAAGGGCCGCCAATTGTTAGGTCATGCAAAATAAAAAGTTTGTATCAGCCATGTCCAATGTAAACTCTATAATTGTCCTTGAATGGTTGATAACCTTGAAAGTAGCGTTGCAATAAGACAACCCAAGTCATGCCCTTCTCATCTATAAAATTTATCTCACATGAACATTTACATAGACCATTCTTCCTTGAAAATTTAAGGGAAAGATACTGATGTCCCATCAAATATTTAATGAAGAATGATCTATGTAAAGGGAGCAAGATGATTCTTAGAGACAAGAACGACATTACTTTGGTCGTCCTATTGCAACACTACTTGTGAGGTGATCAACCATGAAAGGAAAATTATAGAGTTTACATTGGACATGGTTGAGAAAAACATTTTATTTCACATGACCTAAAAATTGGCGACCCTTTGAGATTTGAACATGTTAAGAATAGAGAAAAGCCTATTGCGAATATTGATAATTTTAATATTTTATAAATTTATTATTATTTTAATAATATTAATATTGTTTTTTTTCATAAAAATTGATAATATATTTATTTATTAGTAATAATTAGTAAACAAAATCTACTTGGATAATGAATGGAAAATTTTTAATCATCTTTACAATGATGATTACCAAATTTCCTTTCATTATTCAAGCAGTTTTCATTTTTCTAAGTACTGCTAAGTATTGCTAAATTAGTAACAAAATGTAATAATTAGTAATAATTAGTAATAAATTGTAATAATTAGTAATAAATATTAATAATTGGTAATAAATTGTAATAATTAGTAATAAATTGTAAGAATTAGTAATAATTAGTAAACAAAAAACTTCTTGGATAATGATGGAAAAATTTTTAATCATCTCCACAATGATGATTACCAAATTTCATTTTATTATTCAAGTAGTTTTCATTTTGCTAAGTATTACTAAGTATTTCTAAATTAGTAATAAATTGTAATAATTAGTAATAATTAGTAATAAATTGTAATAATTAGTAGTAAATAGTAATAATTAGTAATAATTAGTAATAATTAGCAATAAATTGTAATAATTAGCAATAAATTGTATTAATTAGAAATATATAGGAATAAATAAGAATATATAAGAATAAATTGGAATAAATAGGAAAAATTTGTAATAATTAGTAATAATTAGTTAGGAAAATTTAAGAACAGTTAAGAAGAAATTTTAATAAATTTTAAGAACTTGGCACAATTTCCAGTGGATTGATGACACTCGTTTTGCTCGATGACTTTTCTCCTCTCAACACTCACCGAATCAAAACATTATGAAAAATGTGCTGCTACATAGAAACATTAAATCTTGTATGCATGATATTGGATATGCATTTGTAGGATCATATTTTTTATAATGTTTTCAGGTAGTGACAGTTGGAAGAAGACGATTCATCGATGAAAAGGGGGCTCTTTTGTCTGACGACTCGTTAACTTGCATCATTCTCACACTTGAAACAGAATAAAGAATCTGGTCGGAGGTACGCATATTCATTCTCGTGCATAAGAGAACGAATATGTGTACCTCTGACCAGATTCTTCATTCTGATTTCAGTGCGAGAAAGATGAAAATAAAGGAGCCGTTTGAAAAAAGAGTAGTCGTCAATCCACTAAAAATTGTGTCTCCCTTAATTAATGGTAATTATTAAGAAGTAGTTGTAATTACTTTTCTTCTTTTTTTAGATAGTGTTTTTATAATTTCAAATTATTTAAAAACAGTGATGATTTTATAGTTTATGTAGAAAAATATGGAACAAGGAAGTCGACATCAGTCATTATTAGATGATCGCATTTGGATAAATCAGCACAGAAATCCAAATGGTTATGGTTTAAATACTGTATATACTGAGGGTGTTGAATCTTTCTTATATTTGCATCATCAAAACCAAAATATGTTTCAGAAGGCACAATTAAGTGTGCTTGTAAAAAATGTGCTCTGAGAACGTTTGACACAGTTGACAACGTTGGGGGACATCTCTTACGGTTTAGTTTTCAACCAGATTATGTTTTTTGTTATCAACATGGTGAACATAGTTCTAGAGAAGATCCTAATAACTTGATTCTGGATCCATCACAGTTTCAAAATTTAGTACATGATGTTGCAGGTCCATCTGCACAACAAACTAAAACTCACGATGATATTGATTTTACTCCTGAGTTGGCACCATCTGAATTTTATGAGTTGTTGAGGTCTGCTGAGGATGCATTATATCCTGGTTGCAAGATAAGAAAATTAGAAGCAGTTGTAAAATTTATTGCTATTAAATCAGATAATTTAAGGTGAAACAAATATTTTGATCAGATATTTTCTTTGGTTAAAACACTGTTACCTGAAGGAAATGTGTTTCCTGCAAATTACTATGAGAGAAAGAGGCTGGTTTGTAATATAGGCCTTAGTTATTGGAAGATTCATGCATGTCTAATGATTGCATCTTATATTATGGAAAAAATGAGTCCTTGGATAGTTGTACCACATCTGGAAAATCGAGGTATAAAGATTCTCAACCAGGGAAGTCTAGATTGATTCCAGTAAAACAGTTGAGATATTTCTCCCTTACATCCAGGTTGCAGCGTTTATAGTATCCTATCGATGATAGCATTTGTGACGCTATACACGCAGCATGGCAGGTTTCTATGATTGACTGTTTCCATCAGTTTTTGCATAATTTGGGAAGGACATCCATTAAGAAAGTAGGAGTGACAGACTTTAATGAGTCGTGCACAGCTCACCGACCAGAGTACATTTTATCTCATGTTTGGGATAGATCATGTTTACCCTGGTTGGGTGGTGGATTTCAGAGGAGATCTTCAGTGGGACGACAGAACCATGAGAGATAAGAGGTGATGCATCGAGCCGGTATCCGTACATTTAGTTTGCATAGAAAGCATCTGGTAAGTATATTTTTTAAATATTTTAAATAACTTTAAATATAAATAGTTTATTTTATATTTCTGTAGGTAGTCGAGCATCCCGATGTTATAGAGTTCAATGTTTATTGGAGGATGTACAGTGATCCAACCACTCGAAGGATTGGAGGTGATCGCCAACATCAGATTGTGGTTAGTATTATTTTTTCAGTTTGACAATTAACTGCATATAATATTTTCAAAATTTTAATTTTAAATTAGAATTAAAGGAGTCATATGAGGCTAAGACCTCTCAGATACAAACTAAGGGTAAGGAAAAGATGACAGAGCAGACTGGTGCTCACCATTTTGATGAGGCGGCATGGATGTAGGCGACTTAGTATGGATTTGAGAAGAGCTGAGTAGTTGGTATCGACTCTCATTTGACACCTAGCACTTATTATGGCACTGCTGTGATGTCGACATCTAGATCGAGAGGAGGTCGTGGAGAGAAATCATCTTCTAGCTCATAGTATCAGGAGCAGTTGCGAACTCAGGCTGATCTTATTGAGACTTTTTAGAAGCAGCATGAAGAGATGAGTTGGCGGCAACAACAGCAGGAGCAGCATCACGAGGAGCAGATGCATCGATGGCAGCAGAAGCAGCAGTTGCAACATGAGGAGGAGATGCATCGATGGCAGTGGCAGCATCACGAGCAGATAGAGTACATGCGCCGTCTGACTCGTAGTTTTGGGATGGAGTTTCCTCGACCATCTCCTTTAGCTCCTCCACCTCCTCTAGAAGACAACCCCAATGAATTTTTTATGTTAAAAACATTTGAATTTAACATTGTAATATAAATTAATTACATTTTCTGTCTTTTATATCAGTGCAAATATTACATAATTTAATTTATAATATTTTATTTATTTTATATATTTTTTTGTGAAAATTGAGAATTTTAATATTTTTTATTTTTTTTTATTTTAATAATATTAATATTAGCTTATAAAATATATTTTTTTACTATTATATTTTTTTGTTTGTTTATTTACTAATAATAATAATAATATTTTATGATTTTATGATTTTTTTGTGAATATTGAGAATTTTAATATTTTTTATTTTTTTTAATAATAAAAATATTATTTTTCCTTAATCGTAATTTTATTAATTTTATTTCATTTTAAATTAATTCATTATTTGCGACGGGACATTTTGCGACGGGACCCCGTCGCAAATAGTCTAAATAAATATTATTAAAAAACATATTTGCGATGAGACTAATTACCCATCAAAAATACTTTGTTGCGACAGGCCCATATCAGAACATTATATATATATATATATATATATATATATATATATATATATATATTTGCGACGGGACGGCGGGCCCGTCCCAAAAAACTATTTGTGATGGGCCCGTCGTGAAAAAAGATTATGTATATATAATGCATATAATCAGAGACTTATTTGCGACGGGCCCGTTGGAAATAATGGTATTTGCGACAACGTTTTTTGCAACGGGCTATTTTTGACGGGATCTGATTTCAAATAAGCCATCACAAATACCAAAAATTCTAGTAGTGGTTCTCCTTCTATCTATCAAATGGGTAATGAAAGTATAACTCATCCGTACATGAAAACTATCACCTTTATGTAGCGATGTGATTCATTTTCCATCATCGCTTCTCATGGATGGTGATTAAGATAGATTTAATGTTTATATATAATATTTATAATATATTTATGATTTTTTAAATATAATATAATATATCTCTTCTTACCTTTCCATTCGTTGGAAATTGATAACGTCACTCGTCTGTACATGTGGACTACCACCTCAACAAAGCGATGAGATTCATTTTTCATTTCCACTTAACATGGATATTAATAATGATATATTTAATATATATAATATTTTGTAATTTTGATTCTAGATAGGTTAAGTAATATTTATATTTCTTTCATTTCATCCTTCAAAAAGTGAAAACATCAATCATGAGGGCATATAAACTATTATTCCCATGAAGTGATGCAATTAATTTTTAATCAATAATTTATAGGGATGATTATAAAAGTGTATCTAACTAAAAAATGTGATTATTATAACATGATTTATTTTACTTATATTATCAAAATAGGATCAAGTTGCAAGGACCAAAACCATTTAACCAAAACATGCATGAAAAACAAAATAGTTAACACCTGAAATGATGATATTAATGAATAATTTCTAATAAATGAGTGATAGAATGTCATAAGTAAATCATATATTGTATTATATGTGTCAATATGGTTTTTTAATATAGTTATAATAAATCTATATTTATTATAAAATGGGTTTCTACCCATATTAAAAAATATGAGATCGTGGTAAGGGATTTATGTTTCAATCTCATTTAATCAAGATTATTTATGTTTGAATTTCCATTGAGGGACATTTTATGATCCATATATATATATATTAAGGATAATATATTTTCTTCTCCTTTGATTTTTTCTATAATATTTAATTTTTAATACCATTTTCCTTACATTGGTACTCAAAATAGTCCAGAAAATATTTTAAGAAAAGAAAATTTTATTTCTCTCTTTGGTTCGGAATCTTTTATATTTCATACCCATGTTTTCTAAAACAATTTCAAGAATTTTTTTAATAATTTGAAATGATTTTTTAAATTTATTTTTACCCATGTTTTAATTTGTATGAAATTTTTTAGAATTATTCTTCTTGTCATTTTATGAACGAGGTACTTTTTACCAAAGGTGTGAAGATAATATTTTTTTAATTATTACAACATGCAAAAATTTCTTGCCATCAATATTGATAAATTATTTGTAGATTACATTAAACGTTTGCATGGTTATTTTCAAATAAAAATTTTAATTAATATATGGTAAATATTTATATTTTGAATAAGTGATTTCAAAATGAAAAGGGTATTCTACTCAAGAAATATTCCAATGATTTTTAAATGAAATTTTCATTTATGATAATATAATTTGATGTTAATTATGATTCACTAAAGATATGATCCAATGATACCATCCAATTACTTTCTTTACATGTTTTATAATGATAGAATTTTATAGATGATTCTATGAAACCTATTACTTTTTATGAATTAACCAAGTTAAAATAAAATATTCATAAAACCCATTTCGTTTTCCATGAGCTATTCTTTGATGAAATGGAAATTTTTTTTATGATTATATAAAATATTAAGGGTTTAAGTTTATGTGATTGGTGGGTCTATTAAATACCTAGAATGTATTTGGTAAATATGTATAACTCATGAGATAAGTATGTTATGGATGAACCTAATTTCATGTTCACAACATTATGTTTGGACCTGGATTCATGTCCATAAGTTTATATGAGGATCAGATTTTAGGACCTCAACTTAATTTGTGAAGTATTTACTATTTATACAAGTTCAAAATGTTTTAATCTTAGGATTTGTACACCTTCTTATGTTTATGATATTCTCACATGGATCATGGGTAATTTTTTACTATTCTTCACCCATATGACTTTTCTCTTTGATTAAGACAAATCCTTCTTCCATGACATATGATTAATGATATTTAATTGATTGGGTATTACTATATTATGTTATGATTATTTCTTCATACCCTTATGATCACATATTATCATTGATTTATATCTATTATTTTTTCTCTTACTAATATTCTAGTCTCACCCTTTTTTATGCTTTAATTTTCCTCATGTTATGAATAAAAGATTTTAAGTAGGTTATGTGTAAGAAAATTACTATGATAGATGAAAGTTCTAGGATATGTTGATGATCCTTTATGAAATAATATTTTTATGTATCAAGTATTTAAAAACAATAAAACTTTATGGTTATGTGGCATATAGAATTGTTTTATGTATTGAATATTCATAAAAAATGATGTAATATTTATGAATATTATTCTAGGGTCACCTCACATTAGATTCATGAATTTGTACATAAAATTTATTCATGAATTACAACACATGATGAAATGAAACATAACCCAAGGTGAATCCCCATGTGTTATATAAATCACTTCCATGTGATGGGAGTGGGTGTGTGTGATTATCAATATTATTGGACAAAAATCTTATCAACTAATGATCTGTTTATTCTTCTCATTTTCATATGAGGAACTATCATTCCATAAAGGTATAATAGATCCCATTTGAATGTTAAATGATTATATCAACCTATGGATACCTCTAGATGTGTGATTCCATTTAGATACCAATCTATGATCTTTATCAAGAATATTATAATGTTTTTGAAGGTGGTGAAGATGATGTAACAAATTATTCATTGTAAGGTAAACTAGTGTGGTTTTTATGGATTTTTTATATTTTATACATGGAAGATACCAGAGTATGAAATTTTTTATCATGTCTATATCTTTAATAATAATTATTGAACTCATTTAAATCAATAATGAAAAATTGAAAGAGTACAGTGAAATAAAAGAGGAAAGAGAGGGTTTACCATGTGTTTAAAGTCTAAAGTGCACTTGGATTTATAAGAAATTGAATTTTATCTATTTTTAACATATAATAGGTCAATATAAGGGGTGTAAATGTATGAATAAATAATTTGTATGATGGATTGGAGTATCAAACCATTAATACATAATTGAAGATACCTATGATTCTAGGTAAATGTGTTGTGAAGTTCACCCTTGATGTTTGTATGATAAATGTGATTATAGTAGTAGCTAAACACATATTGGGAAAAGATAAAAGAGAAATCTAGTTATTGCGCCTGTATTGGATATCTTGGATAACTATGAAAAAATTATGTAAAACGTGTTGAACATTTTTTATGGAAGCTGAATTAGATTTTAAAAATCCATCCTTTTGTACCCAGTATTATAGCTACTAAAATTAGTGATGAAACACACATGGATGATAAATGAGTTGTAACTAAAAATCATAATTTCAATGTGTTATGTTGAATAAATCAAATTGGAGTGTTTTATATATTGAAAAGACCTTGGGAATCATTATAAAGTATTTAAGAAAGTTAAAAAATTCCATGAAGGTGTTTTGAATTAGTTTTTAATTCATGATAATGAATGCATATAGATTGAAGGTGACCAAGTAAAAAATAAAGGAAATATATAAAATCTATCTAAGTCTATAATTCCTACAGTTGAAGTCCCCTTTTATGTAAATGCATGACATAATCACATTTTCATATGTGAGGACTAACATAAGAAAATTCTTCCCACATATAGGAATCAATGTAAATAGGGGGGCTGATGTAAGAGAATTAATTAATGTGGTTGAATGCCTCATATACATTTTTAACATAGCCAAATTCTACTACATATTGGAATTGAGGAACCATATATCAAAATGATGATCTATGTAGCTGAATGTAGCTGCTTAGGAAAATTTTCATATATGTACCATGTATCCAAACTCTGATATTTGAATATGTGTGCATATAATTCCTTGTAGATAAATCCAAATATATAGCCAAATTTTATGTATACAAACCCATGTAAAAAAGTTGAAATTCATGTAATCAAATTTCTTATATGCATTGGTTAAAACTCTATATATTTACATGAAATATTTTAAAAGAAAACTACTATAGAATGATACTTGAGATGTTCAATCAAGTTATAAATATAATAAAAATATAAAAGGGTCTGTGATCCAGATATGAGAAGAAAAAGAAGAAGATCTTCCAGAATATAAGAATAAGATCAATGAAAAATAAAAAATATACTTTCTAGAATCTTGAGATTATGAGGAAATCACATTTAGAAGATTCTTATTCTATGAATTTGTGTTTAGAATATAACAAAGCATAGAAAATCCCCTGATCTAGTAATTTTTCAGGAGGATCTTATGAATTGATCTACTATATGTATTTCTTGATGGATAAAATAAAATTCTCAGATTTTCAAGAATAATGTTGATCAAAATAAATCAAATCATGAAGATTCATCAAATATTTAAACTCATTATGATATGAGGATATTTAAGTGAGATTGAATAAGTGATGAGCTACTACATGTGCGTAAAGACTCCGTAGGATTCAATAAAGGTTTTGAAGTAAATTCCTATAGAAAAAAATGACATATCTACACTATGTAACATTTTATTATTATATGATCTTTGTATAGATATGATTACTTGAAGTAAAGATTTGGTGGAAACTTATTGAAGAATAATGATACGATCTTATTGGGGATATTACCTAAAGATATATTTATTCAAGACAATAAAAATGATATGAAAATAAAGATAAGTTAAATGATTTTATCTCAATGAGGAAATCCATTGTAAAAGAAAAAATAATATCATTAGAATAAATGGGTTCAGTATGTGCATTTATTTTTCTTCCACACATTTCCTATGAAATCTCCATTCTATTAAATATGAGGCGACACCCACAAAAATCATGTAGAAATATGGAATGAAATAGATATTATGGGAATATCCCTCATATTCTGAAAGTATAGTAGTTGGAAAATTCACGGGCTAATGATTCATTTGAAGATTTTCTATCTTTTATAAATGGAAAAAATTGTTTTTTTAGTTTAATTTAATCATAAAATGAAGGTGATATATTAAAGGCTCATGATTTTTAAAAATTATGAATTTCAGAGATATGTGAAACATAAGGGTCACTTAAATATGAATAAGAAATATCTACTTCATCTTGTAGTGAAGAAGGAGGAGGAATCAAATGCTACCAGAAGTGAAGTTAAAAGAGAATATAAACTTTTGGTAATGAAATTATTATTGCTGAGTTTTGAGGATCATGAAGAAAAAATAGAGAAAAGGATTATTATATTGTTCTATTTACATTAGTTTTCATGTATTTCAGTGGACAAGTAGTGATAAATCTAGATGAGCCAATTGTAAAGATATGTGATATTGATTTGTGACTAAGAAACGTGTTTCATGTCCCTATATTTAATAAATGGAAGAATTCAAGGATTCTATGTTGAGAATTTGGAGATCTTTTATGTTCATACAAAACCCCCATGTGTAGAAGTGTTTCCCCAATTCCAACGAGGATCTTCAAAGTAACACTTATAGATATATGGTGTAAATCTATATAATCCATGTGACTTAGGGTATTTATTGTGATCACTATGTGACTTAGTGACTATAAGAAGAATATATTAAATAATTCAAGTGTAAATCTATCAAAATAAGGAAAATGAGTATTAGGAATGTTTCTTGTGGGACTTTATTTGAGATAAGATCTGTGAGGCTCCGATATGGTCCACATGTAATTGAAAAAACTGATTATTATGGAGAATCCTTGATTGTGGTGAACAAATAATCATGATAGAGTATTAATTAATACCAAACTATGTAAAAATATCATATATAAATTTATTGATTTAATTTCAGGAATTCAATTTATTATTACTTGGTTAAACATAAAACAAATCTATTTTCTATAACTTATAGCAAAGGTAAAATTACCATTGGTGGTTAAAGGTTCAAAGAATTGGTAATTGGTAAAAATTTATCAACACCTAATTCCCCATATCTCATGTGTCTTCATAAATCTTGTTGAGAATTTCAATTGGTGTTAAACCAATTTTCACCTATGATTGGATCTATTTTTGATGACCCAATAAATGGAATTTGATTTTATGAAGTGTAAATTTGAGATGATTAAAGAACAACCTCACATGGAAATTACATAATTTTTTCCTATTGTTTTTCAAGATGACGTCTCTTACATGACTTTGAAAATTGGAAAAGAATAAGGCTATGAAAATGAAGAACTCAAAGGTGTTGGATGGTCAACCAATTGATAAAACTAGTCAGAGTGGTTTGTGTTCTATAAAACCTATGGAGAGAGATTCATCATATGATGTTAGTTCAAGTTGTGAAAAATTTGAATATATTTCATGTGATAAATCACTTCATTATTTTTTTAATTCATAGATTATATAAAAATATTTCCTAATGATGTTTTTTTCATATATTTTAACTCATTTCATGGGAATATATAATGAAAAATCATAGCTAGAGGAAGAAGATGATTCCATGGATAATTAATTGGCAGAATAGGTTGGAAGATATAACACCCTCTAAAAAATGGGAAAATAAAAGAGTGAAATAACCTCACATTATAATGATAACATATATATGAATGATGACAAATTGAAAAAGAATAGTTATTTATTAGGAATTGTATAAGGATTTTGTGACCGAGGTATTCTATGCTTCAGAAAATATGTACATAATTTCTATGAATGTCTAAGAGACCCATCTATATGTGAAATACTATAAAGTGAAATATCTTAAAAATTATTCAGTGGATGTAATTATTATTTATGAATAATTGTCATATTATATTAAGATAAAGTGGTCGAATAAGCTAATCATAGTTCTTACAAAAAATAATTCTATTAGTTTAAAGTGTCTTAAACTAGATTTAAAACTAAATAATATATACTGTGATAAGATAGAAACACCCCATGTTTCTAAAAAAATAATTACTACCAATAATATTTATATGATGATTTTCTTTAAAAATGGAATCAAAATGGTAGTAAAGAGATCCTAAGATTGTGTAAAGAAGAATCCACCTCTAGCTATTGGAAAATGGAATCCTACAATATAAATAACATGTCTTTCTCTAAATGTAGAATATATGGAGGTATTGAAAAAAATAAAATTTATGTACAAAAATAGAGGATAAAAAATGATTTCAATTTTAAAAAAATTTCAAGGAAGGAAGTGGGTATGTCATAAAAAAACTATTCCCTAAAATGAGTCTAAAATGTTGGATATTTATCCCTAAAATAACAATCATTTCATGCTGGACAACCTGCACCAAAGATGTAAAGGACGTGACAAATTAGAAAGTGTTGGTGCTAATAGAGGTTTTGATATAGATATATCAATTTCTAGAACAATAGTTTAGTGAATAAAATTCAAGAAGGCTAGAACATAGGAGGATTAAATATGAAGAAAAGAAATAACTTGTTTTAGTGAAAAAAACCAAAATAAAGAAAAATATATCCTTAAGGGATATATTTGACATCTTTGAGAAACTTGATGATCTGTGAAATATTAGTGGTCATTTTTATGATGAACTATGGTATAATCCTACTAGGTATCAACCACTTACTATTGAAATGACAGAACCACGATATGATGAGAATAAGGTAAAAAAAGAGGGCAAGTCTTCCATGGGAAATCTATTAGTGAAGAAAATCACTCCAAATAAATTAATGAAGAAAGGTAATTGGGAGGTCAAACCCACTAAAAATAATATAATATATTCTTAAAATAAATTAAAAACTAGTGACCATTGAAAAATGGCCAAGCAAATCAAGAAATATGTAATAAAGAAGAAATAAAGAAGAGGATCCAATTAAGAGAAGGATTCTGTGATTTTATTAGTGGTAATCCTTGTGAAGAAGTTGAGAAGCTACATAAAATGATAAAATTCTAATAAAATATGTGTATTAGGTGATGAAAGGTTGGAAATATTGCTTCTAAATGCATGACATGGATGTCCGGACAATAAAATAATTTGATGAAAAGAGAGAAAACATCATTGATTTATAGTGTTAAAAATGTTGTACAGAAAAGTTCCACAACTATAAATGAAAATAAGAATATGATTTCCACTATTTTAAAGAATTAGAAACCTAAAGTTTATTCAAGCCTGAATAATTATAGAGGTAAATTTCATGGGTCTGGAAACTTTTCTCAACCATACCTCTTAAGATGAGGTGCTAATAGAAGATCCACAATATTCCCAAATCAGTCTAAATGTTCTTGAATAATTGGAATTCAATTTGATGTTACATAGGAAGCATCCATTAAGGGGGAGATACTAAAATAATCCAATCTACTAGAGATGTATACATTTCTATTAAATATAGAATTACAAATAAACCTAATGAAAATTAAATTTTGAGTGAGCATAGGTTCTTAAAAATTCTTAAAAACCTATTTTTTCTTCTCCCAAATTGAGAAATATAGAAACTAGTATCACATGTGAAAATTTGGATATCCTTATTTCGTAAAGTTATCTCTCTTTATTTCCACAAAGGGATAGCCCTTGTATACTTAGAGTTGACTTTTTTATGGAACATTTTTATGAAAAATGGGTTGAAAAATTGAATTTGGGTGATACTAATACCAATATTAATGTACTACAATCACTTTCAACTAGTTATAAATAATTTATACAGATGTTCTTCTCTCAAATGAGAGAATATGTTGTTGAAATCACCCCATATGAATCTTCTAATAGGTAGATGAATTTAAATAAGATACTTGACTTATATATTAATTGGTATTTCACGGTGTATCAAAATTTATTGGGAATAAGATATTGAAACATGACCTTACCATGTCAAAAAGAGAGATCATATTACCCTTTAAATTTATTATCAATTAGATAGAGAAATATACCTGGGTAAAGATACATTTACATGATAATTATTTTTGGAATTGATTGGGATTGAAAACAAATCAAAAGGGGGAGATTGAAGTGACCTTAGATATGAAGGATCTTGGATCGAATTTTTTTTCAATATATAGGATGTAAATATAAATGAAGTCAGTGTATACATTAAGAATCTGGGTGATGGATTGGATTATCCACCCATTAAAAAATTAGTGAAGATGTTTAGGATTTTAGGTAAATATTATGTAAGGTTATCCCATAAAAAGTATATGGGGAAGGTGATTATAGAATATGCAACCCACATATTGGGGAAATGGAAAAGTGAGAGATGGGTATTACTATAATGACTCGATATTTCACCATATATATTCCTTAAATAAATATTATTTTAATAACATATTTTTCACACAACAATAAACTTAAAAAATACATGAATTATTAGATAACTATTATTAAAAAAACTATAAGAATAATAAAAACAACTATTAATTAAAAATATATTAATCAACCAAATATGATTATATTTATAGGATAAATAATAAATGATATTTATTATTAAAAAGAATTATTATTTCTAAAATTTTTATTTTAAAATTACTATTTATTTTATCTTAATAATTAAATAAAACCATATTAAATGAAAGTATATAATATTGTACTATATAAACTAATATATTATCGTTAATTAAATTAGAAATTGTTATGAAATAACATTAAGAACAATTAATGTTTAAAAATGACATTTTTCATAAAATAATCTTTTCTTTGTATTTTTTTATTCCCATTTTAAAAGTAAAATTTTATTTTTTATAACTATAATTTTATAAAATAAAAAATATTTTTGAATTTATAATGTCCAAATTATCTTCAGGTGAAATTTTGAGATTTTTCTAAAAATATTGATTTTATGGTGAATAGTTCAATATATTGTTTTTACAAATACCATGTGTTTTATGGAATTATTACATTATAATAATTTTTTTGAAATTTATGAAATCATTTTAGTAAAAAAATATGTATTTTTTGTGTTATATTATATATTTTAAAATACTATTTCTATATTTTAACCCAATATTTTATGTTTTAGAACTTAAGTAATATTTTTCTCAAGAAATTGTTTTGAAAACATTATATACTTATTATTTTAAAATTATTTTTTTCAAATTTGGAATATTAATTAACTCAATTGGATTTAAATATTATAATAACTTGGACCGAATCATAAAAAAAAGAATGATTTTATTTTAATGCATACAAGAAAATTTATTTTGGTAAAAACTAGTTTCCGTAGTAAAAGCTAAACTGGTAAAAGTAAAAATATAATCATAAATGAATTAAAACATGTTTTAAACACCTTTTTTACTTTTTATTTTATTCTATTATGAACCTTATCACTTATCATCTCAATTATTTCTCAATTTTTGAGCCATTTTCCATTAGAGTGACTTTCCATTATTAAAAATTATTAAGATTTATAAACATTCCATCACTTTTCAATTATAAAAGTTTCTCTCATATCCCCACATCCCATAAAACAAAAACCCACTAATTTTGAAAAATCATATATAAGAAACTCTCTTTAATACTCATATCCACGATAAATAGGTTCTGGTATTCTAAAAAGACCACCCCTCAAATGTTTAACCTCATTCACAGAGGATATAATCCAAGTAGTGAGGTAAAAATTTATAACCACTCCTTTCCCTGTTCTGTTTATTTATGTGAAATTATTCTTCCTCAAATTCCATTAAAAATATAAATTGATTATATAAGTATAACTATTAGACTAATATGTTATTATAATGATGTTATAATCAATAACTACCCTTTTTTTCCATTAAGAAAAAAAAACGTCAGTCATGTGTATGTTGTGACTCTCACCTCCACAACATAACATGTGTCATTATAATTCACCTCTATAGAAAGATATTCTTAATAGTGAATTTAATATATAAGTATTATTTTTTAAAAATAATAGGTTCTTATATAATAAACCATATTACACTTTTCTCTATTTCTATGTGAAACAAAATCATCATCCATGTGTATATGTGGACTACTGCCTCTATGGAATGATGCATTCAATTTTTAATTAAAACCATTCATGGATGGTATTAATGTTTTATTTAATGAATTAATATGATACCTAAATCATTTATAACATTCTGTAAATAAATTCCCTTCTATACCTTCCCTCCATTATATAAAAAATGAGAATGCCCTATGTGAATATTTATGGACTTTCACCTCTATGAAAATTATGTATTCATTGTTTTGTCTAACCATTCTAATTTAAAATAAAATGTTAATTTATGATTTTTAACCTTAAAATTATATAAATAATATCATTATTATTCTTTTAAAATGACATTATTCCTAAATAAACACTCTCAAAACCAAAATCTCCCATCGAATTATAGCATGTTCTTGCTTAGGTCGGTTTATCCACCTACTTGAACAATTATATGAATTTATATCATGTAATAATATGGGAATTTAATTTTTTTAAATAAATTATTTAAATAAGTAAATAAATATTTTTTAGGTTCTATAATGTTAATATAAAAATTTAACTCATTATTTAATAAAACACTCATCATTCACAAAGAATCATTAAAACATGCTCATCACCGAATTCATATTTATGGATCATATAAAAATATAACATTCAATTGAATTTTAACATTATAATCAACTAAAGTGATTTTTTTTAAATATTAATGATGAACTTTGGAAGAATAATTAATAATAACACCACTATTACGAATCTAGTTTAAAACGGTCAAAATAACTAAAACATATATTGAAAATAGATAACAAATAACCAATATACTTATAGAGAACAATTATAAATTTAGTTCATAAAAATTTATGTATGAAAATAAGGTTTGGAAATAGGTGATATAGATATTTATGTTCATTATAAAGGATCTTAGAGTACATTCTACTAGGAAAGGAAACAAGGTAAGGGGTTTCAGGTATGATATTTAATTTCTTAGGAAATATTTAGTATTGTTCACCATGATATCTTTAATATGGTGTGTTTAAAGCCTAATGAATTTCATTTAAAATATTCATTTAAATAATGGCGTTTTGTGATCTATATCATGTTCTTTCTTTAAATGTACTTCAATTCAAAGAATATAAATGTTTTAAAGGTCATTTGACTTCATTTTAAATTACATGATACATGTTTGATATTGTACACCATATTTTATTTATATGAAATATTCACAACCCTATTGGAATATTATATCGTGAATTATATTTTATTAATGATATTTGATTTTCATTTTCAGGCTCTCTCTCATTCATGGGCTTTTATTTGAATGAGACTAAAGTCGTATTATTTTTATTTCCAAATCGTATTTTAAAATCAAGACCTAACAAATGTGATAAACCCTATATGGAATTTTTATAGTCTTTATTTTGAATAAAAAAATATTTTTTTCTCCTATGTTTATACTTGTTGATATTTATATTCCCTTTTCCTTGGTTTAAACTGAAATCTTTATAATTTATGAAGCAATGTGGTATTCAAAAATAAGTATTTCTAAAATACAATAAAAAGATAATTTCTTTTATGCTTGACTCCAAATTGTTTGGATATCCCTATATTTATTTTGTAAATTGAAAAGGGAAATTTTAAATTACCTTTAATTTATTTGAAAATTTTATAAAATAAAATCATTTTTAAAATCATTTTAATGGTGATTTTTAAAAACAAATTATCTACATTAATTTTTCAATGTGACATATATTTCTACTAAATTTTTCATTTTCTATGAGACTTCTTCTTTAAGTTTTAATTGTTGCAAGAATAAATTAATTTTACCCTATATTTATTTATTTTTTTAACTTATTTCAAAAGGTCAAAGATATTTTTTAAGTAGAAAGTGATTTTTCTAAAATTAATAAAAAGTATTTTTCATCTAAGTCATTATACTTGACATATATTATACTTAGTAAGGTAAATTATTTAAATGTTACCATAAACCTTATTAATTAGGATGTATTATTTAATTTTTATTTTATATAAAAGATATGATCCATTAATACCTTTTCTATCCTATCTATCCATCATGAATATGGATAACTTTGTTTTAATGCCTTTTCTTTGTGAATACCATATTTTCCATTTCTTTTATTGAAAGGATTTTAACTAGATGTCCAAATTGATTGATTGGGGGAAATAATTAACTAAGACGCATAAATTATATATATAAAGATTAAATACCCAACACCTAAACATATTAATTGAAGGGTATTTACCTAGAAAGTTTATGAATGTATTTAAATAACCATTTGTTTGACAAGTATATCATGTTACAATTATTAATGGAATTATATATTTTTTCATTATATTATACCATTTGAAAATGATGTTAAATCAATTTTTATTCCATGGGATCTTTATAATGTGGTGAATGAAACCCATTTCCTTTCCATGGGGTTATTATGTTATAATAGATGATTTATTTTTTATGGAACTAGTATGTATGGATGATGATAAGTGGTGTTCTATATCAACCTCCAATGCATTAGTTGAGGATTAATATCTCATGAGATAATAATGCATGGAAATACTTATATTTTTTTTTCAAAATTAAAAGGATGGAAATAGTTGGATGTTTCCTCTATAAAAGGGTTGAAATACTTGGATTTATTCTCAATTTTTCTCAATTAATATGTTTTTTCTATAGTTATATGATTATTCTTATGACTTTTATACTTTCATAGATAATGTTTATTGACTGATATTTACAAACTATTATGATTCATTTATTATTTCATTTCATTTCATACTTAATGACTCATGTTTTATGATATAATATTTTTTTGTATGATTTTATTAAATGGTTTGATTATATTCGTATGATCATATTACTTTCACTTATGATCACTGATTATGTTTACACTTATAGAGTTTTTATAACCACCCCTATTTGTGTTTCAATTTCCCCAGTTTTTGAAAGGATTTATTATTTTTTTTTCTAGAAGTTCATATTGTGTAGAAAATTTATAAGAGATGTTGAAGACACATTTTTGAATATGTAGTTTCTTATATAATATAAAAAACATCATGTTGATACAAATAACATTGGTTTTGATAGTTAAATATTTTTCCTAATTCATTGAAACTCTAACCTAAAAAGGATATTCAAATTTAAATGATGAATTATTTGTGAAAGATATTATAATTAATGATTTATAAAAAATTCAGTGTGCAATGTATGTTTTTATTAGCACGACATCTTAAAGTGCGAGTTTGGGAAACATCAGTTGGTATCAAATAGAACTTTTAGAAAACATTAGAGATAATGAACTTATTGGTTGAAGAAATATTAAGAGTAATAAAGTTCATTTAGGATTTATATTTTAAGGATTATCAGATTTTAAAATATAAAAATAAACATTTAGGTAAGATAGATTAAATATTTTATGTTTTTTAGTGATGAGAATGAGAGAAAATTAGTAAATAACATTAGGTATAAGTCTAAATATATGATAAGATCTTAATGTTTTTGTAATGTTTTGAGTATGTTTTTTTCCGAGAAATTAAATCAGTATTGGGATACTGAAAAGTGGATGAGTCTATGTCATAGATCTACATATGTGTAATCATCTCGAAAAAGGATGGATGAGAATTGACTCAATCATCACTCTAGTGTATAGTGAATGGTCGTAATACTACACAACTCGCTAGATTCTCGTGAGGGATATGATATGGTTAATCAAATTATCTTTAAATAAAATATTGAAAGATTTATTACGTTATGAAATTAGGTTATGGAGTATAATATAACCCAATATAAACAAAACTAGATTGAACTGAGAGTTATTTTGGTAGAACTAAAATCTAATGTATTAATTTTAAATAATAAGAAATTTTGATTTTGAAATTTTGACGTAATTATATTACAATAATTCTCTTCTAGTATTAATTATTAATCTATCATGATTAAATTATTTTTTTAGTAATGGATGAATCCTACGGGGACTAAGTGAACAAAGGGTTTCATGTAAAAGGTAGATATTGTACCAATGAGTAACCTAATGGGATAAGAGTTTGAGTGTGGAATGTTTTGATTATAGCAAACCTTCCATCAAGAATTGTTACTGAAAACAAAGACTTAGATTATTTTCTAAATAAACCAAAGAATATAAGGTTGGATTCCCATGGATGTTTGGGTAATGAAGATGGTTAAGGAAAGAGTGTTTAATTTATTTTTTTAAACAAAATGTGAAGTGAAACTTATGGGAATGTTATAATAGATCTTAAAGTTTTTTTATTTGTGGTAATATATGGAATTAAGAAACAAATTTCTGAGTAAAAGTGAAGAGTTCATTGGACATGGTTAAAGGAAAAAAGAGTTCATCATAAGATACCACTATCATTCCAATGCCTTAAATTTGGGAAACTTGGTCACCACCCAAATCAATTCCATAACCCAAGGGCTAACAAGGATGATTAACATCATAAATTTATAAGGCTAATGGATCAAGGGAAATCCCATGAAACAAAAACTAATAAAGTAAGTGCAAAAAATTATTTGGAGTTCAGAACATCAATCTTCGGCACAATAACTTTTATTTTTGTAATTATTTCTTGATTAACCCACTACTTTGTACCTAGTAAATTTTTAAGAACATAAAATCATCACCAAGATTACATGATGTTTAATTTATAATAAAACTTATAGTGTTACAATTATTGTATCCCACAATTTTATTTATGTGAAATAACATTTTGAAAATCTTATTACCCTTCATTTAATTGAATTTGATGTTATTATGGATTAACTATTTTCACATAGACTATATAGTAATAAAATAAAGAGATTATATTTTATATCTCAAATCAACTTATAATAATTTATCACTGTATGAATGGTGATAACATATTTAGCAATATTGGTCCCATTATATAGGCTTGAACCCCAACCCTAAGGATTATTTAACTTAAATGGTTAGGAAGAAACTTCATATGGTGATATAGCTATTATGAATGAATAGATGAGTTTCATAGACTTACTCAAGTTACCAAGGATGATAGCTATTTTAAAATCAAATCATAAGTTATGTCTCTATTAATAATATCCCTAAATATTCAATTAGTGAGTAGTTATCAAAAGTTTGAGGATATAATTTATTTAGGGGGGAATGTAATCACCTAAGATTTCACCATGTATTTTACATAAATAAATATTATGCTTACCACCTATTTTACACACAACACTAGACTAAAACAAGATGTAAATTATTGGAAAAATAATATTAATAAAACTATAAAAATAATAAAACCTCTAAGAAATATAAATATATTAATTAACAAAAAATTCATACATTCAGTGGATAAATAAAAAATAATAATTAATATTAAAATTATTTTTTTCTTTCCTAAATTATATTTTTAAAAATTATTGTATATTTTATCCTAATAATTAAACCAAACTATATTAAATGAAAGTATATATTAATTCTTTATATGGATTAAATTTTTATAATTATTTAAGTTAAAAATTGGTATGAAATAATATCAAGAACACTTAATGTTTTAAAATTCCATTTTCAATAAAAGTAGTTTTTATTTATATTTTTAATTTTCATTTAAAAACTAAATATAAAATTTTTCTAATTTGAAATAGATAAAATTAATAAAATTTTCTAGTTTTTAATATAAAAATTATATTAGGGTTAAATGTTGATATTTTTCTAAAAGGTTATATTTTTTGTGTGTATAATGCAATATAATCTTTTTTCAAATAGGATGTATTTTATGAAATTATTAGTTTATAAGAATTATTTAGATATTAATGAATCCCTTTTATAGAAAAAATATGCATTTTATGAGTTATATTATAAATTTAAAAACATTTATTCAACTTTTCAAAAATATATTTAATGTTTTATAACTCAAGTAATATTTTTCTCAACAAATTGTTTTTAATACATTATATATTTATTAATTTAAAATTAATTTTTATCACTTTTATAAATTTAATTAAGTTAAATTAATTAAAAAGTTTAAATAATTATTTACAAATTATATAAAAAACAATTTTCTTTTTAATAATAAAGGACAATTTATTTAATTAATAAATAGTAATTGCGGTAAAAACTAAAATGGTAAAAGTAAAAATATAAGAATATATTACTTAAAACATGTTTTAAAAATGTATGGGAATGTGTAGTTTATGAATTTATTTACCTTATCAGGTCTCAACACCATTATTTATAGTTTTTATAGAAACTTACTTTGAGAGTGAATTTACATTATTAAAATGTTATAGGTATTTATAAAAATGTCATCCCTTTTCACTTATAAAAGGGGATCTCCTCCCCTCACTTCACATAAAACTAAACCCCCATAATTTTATAATGAAATAATCTGACCAAGACTTTAAAAAATACTCCCATACACCTTAAATATGTTTTTTTCTCAAAATACTATCCCTCAAGGGTTTAAACCCTTCATAAAGTAGATGACCCAAATTGTGAGGTATGAATTTCTAACCACTCATTTACCTTTTTATTTGTTTATGTGCACTTATTCTTCCACAAATTACATTAAAACATAGTAAAATTATTAAATAATGTTCTATATTATTATGATATGTTATTATAATGATGGTAAAAGTTTTAAAAACCCTTACCTTTTCACTTAATAAAAGAGAAAACGCCAATTGTGCATATGTGTGGACTACTGGCTCCATAACACAACATGTTTTGTTTTCCCTCACCTCCTTACAAGGATTTTAATAATATTGATACTAATATATAAGTCTGGTATTTATAACATGTTTATGGTTATGAGATAATAAACCTTATAAATCGTTTCTCTTATTCTATGGTAAATGAAATCACCATCCATGCGTACGTTTGGACTATTGCCTCTATGAAACTATGCATTTTGTTTTTCATTACCACATTTCATGGATGGTATTTAAGTTTAATTTTATAAATTAATATGAAATTTATATCATTATAACATTATTTAAATAAATTAAACTCTATGCCTTCCTACCATTATATGAAAAATGATAAAATCCTTTGTGCGTACGTGCAAATTATCACTTCCATGAATGTGACTTATTTCGTTTTTCACCAAATAAATATTATTTATCCAAAAATATTTATTTATGATTTTAAAACATTAAATAATATAAGTATTATCATTATTATTCTATAATAATAATATTATTCCATAATAAACACTCTCCTAACCATACTCACCCATCAAATTATAACATATTCTTTTCTAATTCGGTTTAATCACCTACTGGAAGAATGCTATAAATTTATATCATTGATGAATATAGGAATATAATTTCTAGGAATATACTATATAAATAATTAAATAGTTATTTTTTTGGTAATGTTAATATAGAAATTTAATTTTTTATTTAAGAAAAAACTCTTCGTTTTCTTAGAACCATCAAAACATGCTTGTAACATAATACTTCTTTAATGACTGTATCAAAAAATCACGTAGAAAAAAAATTTAAAATTAGAATTCATCATAAATCGTCATTTCTAGTACCTTTTACGATCTAGTCATGATAAAAAATAGGAGAACAATGAAAAAGGATCTAAAAAAAGTGATTAAGATATTACCTTTGGTTTTATGGGATCTTAGACTACATTTTACTGAGCGAGGAAATAAGGTAAGAGGATTATTGACTCAAATTTAATTTTTTAAGACATATCTCATATTTTAAAATAAGGCATATTTAATATGGTTCATTTTTTCAGAGTGTATTTTTTACTATATTCATGTAATTCATGGGTTTTTAAGAGTCATGTCTTATTCTATCTTCAAATTACATTTGATTCAAAGGATAAGATTATTGTACATGTTATTTTCCTTTATTTTAAATTCCATGTGTCATGATTGATTTTTCATACAAAATTTTATTTTATATAGAATATTAACTTCCATATTTATATATTACATAAGAATTATCTTTTATTCATGATATTTATAATTCAATTTCAATATTTCTCTTCTTCAAGAGGTTTTATTTGAATGGAAATAAATCTATAAGGTTTCTATTTTGAAATATCATTTTAAATTTAAGACCTCTAAAATTAGATAACCCATATAGGGTATTGTATACTATTTATTTATAAGATTAAAAAATTATTCTTGTAACATCCCAGGTAAATAAAGAATATAAAATTTTCATATTTATTAATATTTTTACCTTAAATATTAATTTTAATTTAAAGGGTATTCTATGTTCGATGGCGTACCTGACATGCAATAATGGGTTTCTCTAAAATCTCTTGTTGCACACAAGGCTGAGTCATACTGAAAAATAGTAATATAATATTATTTTACATGGTAGTTAACACAAACTTTTTTTATTGGAGGGAATGAATAGAACTAACTAAAATATGATTATATATGTTTTTGAAATGTTTTTACATTTATCCAAAAAAATTTAGAGTCTTAAAATGTGAATGGATCCAAATTTAAGCATAAATAATCTAATATTCTTTAAAAGGTCGATTTACCACATTTTGATGGAGAACCATTTTAAATCTAGGTTTGGTAACTTTAATATATTCTATTTGACAAAATAAAATTCTTCTTTAGAATTGGGAAATCAAAATTTACTTTGGGTAATTTTTTTTGTATTTTTCTGATAAAGATTAATTTTTAATGAGGAGTGAAAAATACTGCCTTTTAATTCAAAACTGCCTTTTAATCTAATTTATTCAGGTGGTTATATTATCTTTTTAATTTATTTTAAAATTAAATTAAATTATATTTTTAAAATTTAATCCAATGTTGGTCATTTAATGTAATTGTACTTTGAAATTGAATATAAACAAGTGTAAATATTTTAATACTTATTATTTATTAAAAATACGCTTTTTAGTTTTGACAACGGGAATTAACATTAAATTAATTTCTGAATATTATGTGTTTTGAATTTTGGAAAAATGGATTCCATATTTGAAATCAGGAGGTCCAAATTTTTTAAATATTTAACTTTTATTTTTAGACATTATGAATAGTAACTTCAGTAAATATTTTATTTACCATGGTTAAAGAGTAAATCTGGTAAATAAGGGTAAAAAAACAATGTTATAATAATATTAAATTAACTTAACACATATCTTAATCCTATTGGATGATACATGTCAGGCCATGGGAATCCTTGGGTGGATTTTGGGACCTCATGAAGCCACTTTTAAGTGAAAATGCCACTTAAAAAAATTAAATTAATGTTAAGGAAAATATAACATAAACATATATCTCTTAGTAAAAAAAAATTATAATGGATTATATAATTGATATTTTCTACTATAAATAGTCATTGAAAATATAAAAAGATTTATCACATCATGGTATTTTATTTATAATATTTAGTCATCATATAAATAAATTTATTTATGACACAATGATGATGTAATGATTACCTCATTCATGAATGTTTTAAATAAATGGGATTATAAATATTAAGATAAATTTATTTTGAAACTTTTTATACCATCCATGAATTTTATGGATGATTATAACTTGTTATCTGTGAATTAATGTAGTTTTTTTTGAAATAATCAAGTTGTTATAGATTTTTTAAAAGTCTTGATATGAATAGTTTGTAAATTGACATAAATGTGTCTCTAAAATAAATACTATTTTATTAAATGATAAAATAATCACAAAAATATAAGATTCGTAAAAATGACATGTAAGATGTTACTAATGTCATTAATGATATATTTTTGGGCCTTTTTGGCATTTTATTGTAAATATATTAACCATATAGTATGAAAATACAATAGGACATAATAAAAGTTAAATTAGTTAACTAAAGGTTAATGATAAAAGATAAGGTTACTTTTATGACCTAAACATGTCAAAACCCATTTTATGAGAGGATTTAGAACAAAACTCACCTTATTTTTGAATTAAATGAGTTGGGGACCTTTTGAAATCGAAATTCAGTTTATAATAAAATAATATTTTCAAATATTCATAAAGAGACCCTCCACCCCTTATAAAAATCCATCACCTCTTACCCTTAATCACACCTCTCAAGACCACTTATCTCATCCAAAATCTTCCAAAATAAGATCCAAAAATACATATATTCCACCTAGAAGCCTTAACTTAGATAGAAGGCACTTCAATTAATCCTTTTGGTTCAAACCAAAGCGAGTTACCCAATTTAAAGGTAACATCTTCTCTCGTGTTATTTTCTTTTATTTTCCTTATACAAACCCATAAAATCAAATTATTACATTATTATATAATAAAATAGTATATTAAAAATACTATTATGTTTTTATGAGAAGTATTCAAACTACACTTCCACAAACCTCAATCTAATGGATACGAACATACTGTTTCTGTCGACGGTGAACTACTACCTCACGAAATAATGATTGTTCAAATATCTCCTACCACCCCTCATGGTGGCCATTATGATGGTACTATATTTATATGTGATATATATTATATTTATATTTTCTCTATGATTATTTATTTTTCATTTATATCACACCTTTTTGGTTTCCATAATGGGTAAATACGATAATTTCATTTGAGGAAGTGCGGACCACCGTCCCCTCAAAGTGATAGGACTCATTCATGAAATACGTGGAATGTCTAAAGGATGGTGTTTCTGAAATTATATATGATATTATATAATAATTATAATATACCTATGTATCATTATGTTTTCATTCTATTAAATACAAAATAGAAATGAAAGCAGCGTCCATGCGTACGTATGACTTACGGTCTCCATGAACAGTGCATTTCATTTCTTATCTCAAAATGTTATGTACTATTATAAATACATATATATACTGGATATATATGATATATATGATATATAAATCATAAATATAATTCTATAGATAATAGACTTCTGACCACATGAACAATTTGTTATTATAAGAAGTTCATTTTCGACTCAAGTTCCAAATATCGACAAAACAATCATTATTAACTTAAATTATTATGCAATGATTGTAACATGGTAATAAGTAATAGAAATGGAATAATAAACTTTAAAAAGGTTCTTAATAAAGTATAAATCAACATTAGTTTATTATTTAAGAGATTAAAGAACAAACGAGTCAAGTCGGACACGAGGTAAGGGACTTCATCCTGGTCTCCTTTCATTGAAGCATATTTTGATTTATACACGGCATTATTTTATATGGTGTATAAAACCATTTTTACTTTTCATTTCATTCAAAGGGAATATTTTTATACTTAGCGTTTTACTAAACGACAATGCTAATGTTTCTTTTTAATGTACATGGTGACAATTACCTCTCTGTCGCTGCGAGCATTATGTGATATAGGGATTCCTTAAGAAGCCGTAATGTTTTTTAAAAAGGAAAATAAATACCATATACCACTTTTACATATTTTGGTAATGAAAATGGTTTTGAAAATCATTTTATATTTCATTATCTTTAAATGATTTATTTTGATTGAAATTAGGAAATGTGATCTTTTCTTTATGTTTGTTTTATGTGTTATTAATATGTTATGGTTCTTGGGCATTGTTTACATATACGTCTGGTTCCATGATAAACCTAGTGCAGGTGAGCCTGAGATAGTTCTCAAATGCATTGGGTAACTTGAAAAAGGTAAATTTTAATGTTTCTTATATGAGATTTAGGGAATATACTGTTATGGGTATTCCAAATGTAACTCTCAACATAGCTGTGAAAGCTACAATGTAAGTTTTTTTTATGGATTCCACAAGTTACATTTATGATTTTTTATTTCTATGTGATATTCATAAATCTTATGATTTCATGAGGTGTATTGAAAATCTTATGTATTGTATGTATTGATAGGATAATGATTTTTTTCTTTATTTTATAACCCTTACTAATATTTTTATGCTTATCCCATGTTTTTGAATTTTTTTTCACAGGATATACGGCAGGGTAAGATAAAGGAATAATTAAAGAAGATTTATGTCAATAAAAGAATTATTTTATTATTTTAAGAGTTTTTATTTTATGGAAAAAATGGATAATGATTAGAAGTGTCTACTTTGAAATATTTGAGATGTAATGTAATTGTTATGGCCTGATTCTCTAAAACTCTAAACCTGAAAATATCCCCAATGTGAATTGTTAACTTAGTTCCAGATTATGTAATGTTTAAGGTAAGATCCTTATTGTTGGTATCAAAGAGAGGTTTATACAACATTAGGAGTTAGGATATTTATACATTAATATCCATAAATTAATTTATTTTAATATTGAAATAATAAAGCATTTAAAGATTACCATGTTGCTTCACCTACGATATTTTTGTGTTCAGAATGGTTTTCCGCAGAGAAAATATGGTAGCTATGCTGGGAAGGAATACATAGGTAAATGGCCATCCAAATCAGCATCCTGAAATGGTCGGAATCAAAATTGAACATTTTTTGCAGTGATGGCTTAGTTGACTTAGGAATTGAAAATAAGATTGGTGGATGCTCCAATTTTGGCACTGCCTTCAAGAGATGGTAAATTTGTTATCTACAGTGATGCTTCATTAAAAGGACTTTATTGTGTCCTAATTCATAATGATCAGGTAATTTCTTATGCTTCACATTATTTGAAACCTCATGAGTTAAATTACCCTACACATTATTTGGAATTAGCTGTTATTGTTTTTGCTTTAAAAATTTGGAGGCATCATCTGTATGGAGTAAAATGTGAAATATGTATTAAGAACAAAATTTTGAATTATATATTCAATCCAAAATAATTGAACATGAGAGAGATTAGATGGTTGGAATCAATCAAGGATTATGATTGCAGGATTCATTACCATCTAAGACAGGAAAATCAAGTAGCTGATTCTTTGAGTCGAAAGAGTAATGCTACATTATCCATGTTACATTTGGAACAAGATAATTTTATTAAATATTTTTTGAACAATGGAATAAAAGTTGTTGGTGTAGGAAATTATGCTGTTTTGTTTTAGGTGTTAGTGAAATCAGCTCTATCATACAGAACTAAGAAGGTGCAGAAGGGAAATAGTGAGTGAATAAAAAGATAGATTTGGTTCAGAAGGGTAAGTTTCATGATTTTATCATTGATAATGATTGTATTTTGAGATTTTTGGAGAGATTATGCATGCCTTGTGATTCACAGTTGAAGAATGAGTAGTTATGTGAATCTAATTGTTCTCTGTTTTCATTTCATCTTGGTAGTTCCAAGATATATAGAGATCTTTGGGAGTATTACTGGTGAGATGGAATGAAAAAAGATATTGCTGACTTTACTATGAAGTGTTTGACTTGTCAATAGGTTAAAGTAGAGAGATAGTGACCAAAAGGGATACTTCATACTTTACTAGTGCCAGAGTGGAAATGGGAAAATGTGTCCTTGGATTTCATTATGGGATTACTAAAGACATCTTGAGATAATAATGCAATTTGGGTTATTATTGACCGATTGACTAAATCTCCTCATTTCCTTCCTATTCGAGATACTTTGTCTCTAGATCAAATTTCTTGGTTGTATGTTAAAGAGATAGTTAGGTTTCATGGAGTTCTACTCTCCATTATATCTGATCATGATCCCAGGTTTACATATAACTTCTGGAAAGACCATCAAAAGTCGTTGGGTACTGAATTAAATTTTAGTACAAATTTTCATCCACAATCAGATGTGAAGTCAAAATGAACAATTCAGACATTGGAAGATATGTTACGTACTTTCTCTGTGGATTACTAGGGATTTTGGGACAAATATCATTATTTGGATAAATTTTATTATAATTACAGTTTTCATTGTAATATATAGAAGGCACTATTTGAGGAATTATATGGAAAGTAGTGTCGAAATACAGCTTTTGGGGATGAAGTACATGAAAGGAAACTGATGGGACCATAATTGGTATAAGATATGACATAAAAAAGCCCAGTTTATTCAATAGCACATGAAAACAGCTCAGACCAGGCACAAACGTTATGTGGATAACCAGAGGAAAGATCTTTTTTTTTTGAGGTAGGTGATCATGTCTTTCACAAATTTTCTCTATGGAAAAGTGTGATGTGTTTTGGTAAGAAAGTAAAGCTGAGTCTGAGGTTTATTGGACCCTATGAAATCCTAGAGAATGTTGGATGAGTTTCCTACAGAGTGGATTTACCTCCAATTTTATCACAGGTACACAATGTTTTTCATGTTTCAATGTTTATAATGTATATTCCAAATCTATCTCCTCTTTTGAGTCCAGAGGTAGTTCATTTGGAAGAGAATACTTTTTATAGGGAACAACCAGTCCATATTCTTAACTGAAGAGAGAAAGTTTTATGGAATAAAGTAATTCATTAGGTAAAGGTTTTGTGTAAAAACCATATGGATGATGGAGAAACATGGGAATCTGAGAATTATTTGAGGTATAAATACCCCCATTTAGTTTATAAGTGGATATAATTGCGAGGATGCAATTTCCAAATGGGGGGGGGGATGTTACATCCTAGGTAAATAAAGAATATTAAATTTTCATATTTATAAATATTTTTTAATTAAATATTAATTTCAATTTAAATGGGATGCTATGTTTGATGGTGTACCTGAAACGTAACAATGGTTTTCTCCGAAATCTCATGTTACACATAGGTCTGAGTCATACTGAAAAATAATAATATAATATTATTTTAAATGGTAGTTAACACCTAGAAATTATATTGGATAGAATAAATAGAACTAAATAAAAAATTATTATACATGTTTTTTAAATGTTTTTACATTTATCCAAAAAAACTTAGAGGCTTTAAATGTGAATGAATCCAATTTTAAGCATAAATACTCTAATATTCTTTGAAAGGTCGATTTACTGCCTTTTGATGGAGAACCCTTTTTAAATATAGTTTTTGTCAATTTTATATGTTATATTTGACAAAATAAAATTATTCCTTTGAATCGAGACATCATAATTTACTTTTGGTAAAATTTTGGTAATTTTCTGATAAAGGTCATTTTTAATGAATAGTGAAAAATATTGCATTTTAATTCAAAACTACCTTTTAATATAATATATTTATATGGATAGATTATATTTTTAATTGATTTTAAAGTGTAATTAAATTATATTTTTACCATTTAATCCAAATTTTTTCATTTGAAGTAATTTTACTTTGAAATTGAACATAAACAAGTGTCAATTGTTTGATAGTTATTATTTCATTAAAACACGCTTTTTGGTTTTGACAACGAGAATTAATTTTAATTTAATTTCTGAAACATCATTGTTTTGAATTTAGAAAATTGATTCCATATTTGGACTCACGAGGTCCAAATTTTTTAAATATTTAACTTTTATTTTTAGTCATTATGAATAATATCTTCAGTAAATATTTTATTACCATTGTTAAAGGGTAAATCTATTAAATAAGGGTAAAAAAGTAATGTTATAAAAATATTAATTTACCATAAAATGTGTACTAATCCTATTGTCTGATATATTTTTGACCATGGTCATCCCTGTGTTGATTTGGTGACCCCATGGAGCCACTTGTAAGTGAAAACGACACTTTATAAAAATTAGATTAAAGTCAAGGAAAATATAAAATAAATATATATCTCTTAGTAATTTTTTATAATGGGTTATATAAGTGATATTTTTGACTATAAATAGAAATTAAAAAGATAAAAATATTTAATACATCATGATATTTTATTTATAATTTTTATACATCATATAAATAAATTTATTTATGACACAATAATGATGCAATGATTACATTATTAATGAATGTTTTAAATAAATGAGATGATAAATATTAAAATAGGTTTATTTTGAAAATTTTATGCCATAAAAGAATATTATCGGTGCATATAACTTGTTATATTTTATTTTATGTATTATTTTCAAAAAATCAAGTTCATATAGAGTTTTTAAAAGTCTTGATATGAATAGTTTATAAATTGACATAAATGAGGTTTTAAAATGAATATTATTTTATTAAATGATAAAATAATCTGAAAAATATAATATATATCCAATTGAAAAATATTATGTTACTTAAGTCATTAATGATCCATTTTTGGGTCTCTTGACATTTTATAGTAGATATATTAACCATATAGTATGAATATACAAAGGGATATGGTAAAATATAAATTAGTTAACTAAAGGTTAAAGCTAAAAGATAAGGTTAATTTTATGCCCTAAACTTTACTAAAACTAATTTTATGAGAGTATTTAGAACAATGATAACCTTATCTTTGAATTAAATGAGATTTTGTCCTTTTGAAATAAAAATTCAGTTTATAATAAAATAGTATTTTTAATCTTTCCTAAAGAGCGCCTCCACCCCATTATAAAAATCCATCACCTCTAACCCTTACTCAAACCACTGAATCCCCAATATATCATCCAAAATCTTCCAAAATAACCTCCCAAAATACCTCTATACAACCTATAATCCTTAAATTAGACAGAAGGCACTTCAAAAAATCCTACTGGTTCAAACCAAAGGGAGTTACCCAATTTAAAGGTAACGTATTCTCTCGTGTTATTTTCATTATTTTCCTTCTCCAACCCCATAAACTCACTTTATTACATTATTCTATAAAAAAATAGTATATTAAATATACTAGGATATTTTTATGAGGATGACTCTAAATACACTTCAACACACCTCCATCTAATGGATACAAACATACTATTTCTGTGGACGGTGAATTACTACCTCACGAAATGATGATTGTTCAAATATCTCCTACTGACTCTCATGGTGCACATAATGATAGAAATATATTTATATGTGATATATATTATATTTATATTGTATATATGATTATATATTTTTCCTTTAAAGCATACCTTTGTGGTTTTCATAATGAGTAAATACGATAATTTCATTTGAGGAAGTGCGGACCACCACCCCCTAAAAGTGATATGAATCGTTCATGCCATACATGGAACGTATAGATGATTGCGTTACTGAAATTATATATGATATTATACTAGAATTAGAATATACATATGTTTCATTATGTTTTTATTTCATTAAATATGAAATAGAAATGAAAGTATCATTCAAGATTAGGTACGACTTATCATATCCATAAAAAATGCATTTCATTTCTTATATACAAATGTTATATACTACTATAAATACATATATATATATATATAAAATGTATACATATGATATATATGATATCTAAATCAGGAATATCATTCTGGATATAATATAATTTTGACCACATGGACAACTTGTAATTATAAGAAGTTCATTTTTGAATCAAGTACCAAATATCGACAAAACAACCATTATTAACATATATGATTATGAAATGCTTATAACATGATAATAAGTAACATAGAAGGAATAATAAAATTTAATAAGGTTCTTAAGTAAGTATAAATTAACTTGAGTTAATTATTCAGGAGATTAAAGAACGAATGAGTCAAGTCGGACATGAGGTAAGGGACTTCATATCAATCTCCTTTCATTTGGGCATATTTTGACTTATACATGACTTTGTATTATATAGTGTATAAACCCCCTTTGAATTTTCATTTCATTCAAAGGGAATCATTTTTATGTAGCGTTTTACTAAACGATGAATGAAATGTTTTTAACGTACACGGTTACAACGACCTCTCCGCCGCCGCGAGCATTATTTGATATTTAGATTCCTTAGCAAGCCGTAATGTTTTTTATAAAAGGAAAATAAATACCATAAACCATTTTGATATATCTTGGTATTGAAAATTGTTTTTAAAAAATATTTTTTATTTAAATATCTTAAAATGAAATATTGTGATTGAAATGTGGAAATTTTATCTTTCTTTTATGATTGTTTTATGTCTTATGAATATGTTATGGTTCTTAGAAATTATTTATGTATATGGGTGGTTCCATGATAAAACATGTTTTAGTGAGCCTAAGATAGCTTTCCAATTCATTGGGTAATGTTACATAGGTAAACGTTAATGTTTATCTTAATAGATTTTAGGAATATACTGTGATGGGTATGCCAAACGAAACTCCCAACGTAGCTGTGAAAGCTAAAATGTAAGTTTGATATGGATGCCACAAGTTACCTTTATGATTTATGATTTCTTTGTGTTATTAATAAATCTTATGATTTCATGAGGTGTGTTAAAAATATTATTTACTATACGTATTTTTGGGCTAATGATTTATCTCTTTATTTAATAACCCTTAGCGATCTTTTTATCCTAATCCCAAATTTTTGAAATGTTCATCACAAGATATAAGGAAGGGTACGAGAAAGGAAGAATTAAAGATGATTTATGTCAAGAAAATAATTCTTTTTTTCTTTTAAGAGTTTTTATTTTAGGGAAAAAATGGATACTGAGTAGAAGTGTCAACTTTGTAATATTTGAGATGTAATGTGATAGTTATGGCCTAATTCTCTAAATATCTAAACCTGAAAAGATCCTCAATGTGAATTATTAACATAATTCAAGATTTTGTAATGTTTAAGGTCAGGTCCCAATAATTATCCTATGGTTATCCTTGGTGAGTTTTTTCTTCTCATTACCTTGTATTAAATTGGTAGTTTTATAGTTTATAAATCAATCTAGTTTTCAGTAAAAGTGTTTAAAAAAAATAAAAAATGGAATTTAATTTATCCTAAACTCCACATTTTTTAGATATCCCAATATTTATTTTTAAAATTGATAATTTCCATTTTTAATTACATTTAATTTAATTTATTTTTTAATATAAATTCATTTTTAATATTCTTTGTATGGGTAATTTTCAACAAAAATAATATCTTCTAATGTTTCTGTGAGAATATATAATTACAATTAATTTTTATTTTTTATGAGACTTTACATATATTTTTTTGTAGTTTATAAAATAAATTATTTTTCTTTTAGATTTATAAAAAATTTATTTTAAAATTATTTAAAAATATAAAGGATATTTCTTATTTCCAATATTTTTTTAAAAAACTCCTAAAAATTATTTTTTTATCTAAGTTATTATCCTTATAATATATTATGATTGGTCAATGATATTATTTAAATGTTACCTTACATGTTATTTATAAGTATTGATTAAGTAATTTTCTTTTCAATCAAATATATGATCCATTCTTACCTTGTCTTCCCTAATTATAAACTATTAATAGGCATAATTTTCGTGCAATGTTTTTTTTAATGTGAATACCCTATTTTCCATTTATTTTATTGAAGGTTATTCACTGATACTCTATATATCGATTTATTGGAGAAAATTATGAACTAAATAATAAAACTTTTATCTATAAGATTTAGATAGCATGTACATCATCATATTAATAAAATGGTTTTAAAAAGAAAGTTGTTAAAAATATATGGATACCCATTTATTTTATATGGGTATATCTTGTCATGATTATTGATGCAATAATGAATTTGTTCTTTATATGATTCCTTTTTTAAAGGGACATGAAACCAAGTTTATTTCCATGAGTTATTTATGATTTTATTAAGGTAAATAATTTTTCCCATGGGTTCTTTATTTTCTAGTGATTCATTGATTTATTATGGAACTCAGATATATGGATGATGATGGGTGGGTTCATATATATCCCTATAATGTATTGGTTGAGGATTTGTATCTCACAAGATAATGATATATAGATATACAAAATTTTATTGACAGCTAAAAGGGTGACAATACATTGATTTTTCCAAAACAAAAAAGGGTGCATATACTTGTATTTGTTTACAATGATCTCCTATGCTGATGTTTATTCCAAATTCATATTCTTATTCTCATGGAAAAATTATTATTTCATGGATCGTGTTTATTGAATAATGTTTCCACCCCCTTATGATTAATTTCTTTTTTTATTCCATTACATACTCCATGAATCATGTTTTATGATCTAATCTTTTATTGGTATTATTTTCTTTTGTCTATTGATTATACCAATATGATCTTCTTATGCTCACTTATGAACATTGATTATGATTACCATTATAGAATTTTTTAGATCTCCCTTTATTATGTTTTTAATTCCACAAGTTATGAAAGGAAGTATTATGTATGATTTATCTAGAAGATCATCTTTTGTGGAGAATTAATGGGAGATGTTAAAATCTCGTTTTAGAGTATGTAGTTTCTTATATAGTGGAAAAAATATCCTATTAATTCAAAGAACATGCGTTCTACTCGTTAAATATTTCATTACCCTCTATGAAACTCTAATTCTAAAAGGTCATTGTAATTTAAATTTAACATTATTTATGAAATTTAAGGTAATTAAGGATGTGTATCAAATATAGAATTCAATGTATGTTTTTACTAGAACTAGATATGTGAGTGCAAGTCCTTAGCACCTCAGCTTCACCAATACTAGTCAGATTGGATTGGTGTGAATAATGCATGTAAAATGGGTTTAATGTTTGTAGAGGAAGAAAACATTGGGTTAAATAATCTATCCATATACACCTAGGATTATAGCTATTAAAATCAGTGATGAAACATAGTTTTATGATGGTTGAGTTGAAGATGAAAATTAGAAGTGTAGTGTACTATATTAAAGAACTCAAAGAGTTTTTTTATATATACTTTAAAGTACTTGGAAATTAGTATGGATTGTTTTAGTAAGATTTATATATCCAAAAATTTGTTTTTAATTGTTTTTGAGTTGATGATAATGGTTATAGATGGATTAGTGGTGCTCTGGTTTGAAATGAAGGAAATTTAGAAAATCTTCCTAAGTCCAAAATCCTGGTAGTTGAAGTCCCAAAGTATTTGAATGCACCACATAGTCAAATTTTCATACATGAATACAATTGTAAGGGAATTAAATCTACATATGGGAATAAATTTAATGAGGTTGTATGAAGTACGGGAAGTCAACGATTTAGTTGATTGCATCATGTATACATTTCACATAGTCAAATTATTTTATGTATTTAAATCTATGAACCACATATCGGAATGACAATCCACACAGTCAAATGCAGTTTTTATGAACATTTTCACAGATGAACCACTTATCCAAAATGTGATATGTGAATCTACAAATATGTAATTCCAAATAGATAAATCCAAAGACTTACCAGAATATTACATATCCAACCCCACAAATGCATGTTGAAATTTATATAACTAAAATTTTCATATGCAATAGGTAAAATTATACAGATTTCTATAATTTTTATTTTGAATAGAAAATTAATTTTATATAAAGATTGGGTTGTTATATCATGTAATAAACATCAAAACAAATATAAAAGGTAATGTGATCCAATCATGAGAATAATGTGATGCTTCACTTCAAGAGAATTAGAGGATGAATAAGAACAATGCTAAATGAAAAATAGATTTTATAGAATTTGTAGACTATGTGGAAATGTAATTTAGAATTTGTTTTTGACATGAATTGGAGTTAAAAATACCATAAATATTATAAAATATATTATCCATGCCTATTTTGAGGGGTATCAATTGAAGATATCCACTACATTTATTCCTTCACGGTTATATAAAATTATTATTTTTTGAAGAATAATTTAGATGAGAAAAATCGAAGACTAAATGTTCCTCAAAGATTAATATAATCCTGATCAGAGGAAATTTTAGTGAGATTGAAGAATGGATAAGCTAATACTGGTTTATATGGATTCAATAAGAATCTATACTAGTTTTTTTTATCAATTTCTCAGGACTAAAATGAGGAATCCCTACTTTGAAATATTTGGGTTCTTTATGATCATTGTATAATTGTTAGCATTTGATTTGAATATTTTTAAAAATCATATTGAGTAATAATGAGTCATGATTTTATAGGAATATTATCATAAAAAATATTCATCTATGCCAACAACAATTAGAAAAAAAATTGATGTAAATATTATCATTTCAATGTCAACGACCGTTGAAAATGAAAAAAAAAGATCATGAGAATTGATGGGCATGAAATATGAATGAATATTTCTTAAACACATTTCCTATAATATTTATATTCTTGGAAATGTTATGTAAAACTAAAAAAGGTAAATCATTTTATTAAAAAAATAAGGAGAGAAATTTGAAGCTCGTCAATTTAAAAAACTATGAATCTGAGAGCTATGCTGCTGTGTGGAATATGAATATATATCTCTCTTGAATAAGTATCCACTGTATGATAATGAGATGAATAAGGAGGAAGAAAATAAAACCTATAGAGAAGTTTAATGATAAGTTTAACAAATGTTGAATAAATTTTAACTAATGTCTTATGAATATCATGAAGAAGAAATAGAGGAAACATATTATGATGTGATATTTACATCATGTGTGGATCCTTTTAGTTTATGATTAGTGAGAAATATATGTGAGAAATTTGTGAAGATTTGTGAATCTTAAATGTGACATAGAACCATGTTTTATGCCTTAGTGTTGAATAAATTGAAGAATTTGAAGTTCCTTTATTGAGAAGAAGGAGATCTATCTTGTTGATGAAGAAGCATCATGTTTAGAAATGTTGATATACTTTCAAGGAGGATACTAAAAAGAAAACATGCATATATATGGTTTTAATCTATATAACCTATGAAACTTATGGTGTGTATAGATATAACCATGAGATTCATTTACTACAATGATAAATTTTTGAATAAGACTAATGGGAAGCTTCTATGAGTAGTCCTATGAGTAGTAAATAAGTGGCTGGTGTGGCTCTATCGGAGAGAAGATTAGTGAGACTCTAATATGGTCCACTTATAATTTGCGACATTTATTATATTTTATAATAAATTATTGGTGTTAAAATTGATTATGGTAATGATTAGGTGTTTGTACTAAATAATTTAAAAATACCATGTGCCAATTTATTGATTTACTGTCATGAATATAGTTGATGATTTCTAGGTCAAACATAAAATAGATCCATTTTAACTAACTAAAAATTGAGGTTAAATTACAATTGGGGGGGGGGGGTAATGGTTTATGGAATAATTTTAATTGGTAAAATTCATCAACACCTCATTCACCCACCTATCTGGTATCGACACAAATCTTGTTAGTCATTCCAAAGTTGCTCCTTTTCTAATAAGACATTAATGGTTTAGAGGGTTAGAGTTTTAGCAATAAAAAACATTCCTAGGGATATAATAATTCTTAATAGAAGATAATTTGGTATATCTTGAGAAATATGATGTTCTTTGGAAGTGATTTTCTAGGGGTGAAGGGGATATTTAGACTTGGGAGGAGGGGTATTTTTGAGTTAAAATATTAAATAAAATTTTATTCTATAATTGAATTCTAAAATTGTGGTATTTTTTTTATTATGAATCAAATTTTTATAAAATTAAATTATTTTCTGACTTTTAATCCATTCCATAATTTAATATATTAGTTCATACAAAAGGAACGAAAACAAGAGAAAAATTCTCTTTTTTTATAATGTACTGTACCTTTTTAGATTTTAGAAATTACTTTTTATTATTGGAAACCAATTATATTATTTTAAAATGAATTATTTTCCTTATTAAATATATTATATATATATATCTATCAATTTTTGAATTAATAAATTTAGTATTTCATCAATATTATATCATAAAACATTATTATTTACAAAAATCTATTTTTACTGTAAAATTATTTCTTTTGAAAGAATTATAAAAAAATAACTCATAGAAAATATTTTTGCTATAATTTCAAAATTGGAATTAATTTTAAAAAAATAATTAGAAAAATTATGTATTTTTAATATTTAATATAAAAATAGTGGGTTTGTAAAATATTTTTAAATACATTTTTTAAAAATTAACTTATACATTATTTTGAGTTTTATAATTTGAATATTTATTTTATAGAACTATAATATTTATATTAACAAATTATGTTTATAGTAAATATTATTTACAAATCATTTTTCTATTCTAATTATCAATTTACTATTCTAATGGCGAGGTTACTATTCTTAAAGATCGGTTAATATTTCTAATGGTCATGTTAATTTTCTAAAAACCATATTGGTTTTATAATTGTTATAAATACTTTATATTTTCTTCCATTATCCTTTAGTTATATTTTCCTCAAATTTCTTTATATCTTTTATGATATTCAAATATTTTTTCTAAAAAATTGATTTATTTTTATAGTGTTTTCAAGAAAATAATAATTCTAGGAGATCAAAATGATCCGAATGTTCTTTTTCCAGTTTTTATTGTGTTTATATTCTCTTTATATTACATTAAAATTTATAGAGTATATTTATTAACCATATTTAATATTTTATATTGATGAGACAGAGTATTTTTTTCATTATGTAGTGTATGTGTTTTATACTATATTATATTGATAAATATGAATGACATGGGTATTTAGAAGGAAAATTCCTTATATAGAAGTCTAGGTTGTTACATTATTCTTTGTTTATAAATTTCATCCTTGAAATTTCAAATCATATCCTTTTTTGATAATAGTTGAGGTTACAACTATTTCATTGCATCCTTAAGTTCCTATATTACCTCTTAATACTTATGGATTCTATAATGTACTTTGATATCGTGTGTTATCTTGTTGTGCAGAACATTTTCTTTACATTATAATATTTTCATTGGTTTCTCCCCATAAGAGAGTTCATGTTACATTTGTACCACCTCCAGATTTAGTGTACATGTTTAATAATGTATGTACTTACTTTTTGGGATATACATGGAATATATCATTAAATTAATCAAGGTTTGGTAGAGGATCTATTCAAAAGGCTGAATCTATTATATGATCAAGGATCTCAAAGGGGCCAATGTACCTAGTTTTGATCATTCCCTTACTTCCAAACATCACAACTCTATCTTGGGTAATGTTTTAAGAAACACATTATCTTCAATTTAAAACACAAAATCTCTTTGATGTTTGTTAGCATAACTCATTTTTCAACTCTAGGAATCTTCATTGTGTTTCTAAATGGTTTAAACTTTCTCTATAATCTACTGAAAAATTTCAGGCCCCAAAATCTTCTGTTCACCATATCTATTCCATCATGTTGGATTTATTCATCACTTACCTTATAGAGCTTCGTGTGAGTCCATCTGATACTTGAGTGAAAATTTTTGATGCATGAAAACTCATCCAGGGATATATTTTGATCATATCCTCCTTTTAGTTATTTCAATAAAGATCATAAAATGAATTCAAGAGTATGAATGGTCCTTTCATATTGACCATTAGTTTGGGTGCGATAGATGGTATTAATGTTTAAATAAGTATTTAGATCATGTTAAATGATACTATAAAATTTAGAGTTGAATCTTGGATCTCAATAATATATTATTGAAAATGTTTCCATTGTAAGCCTTACTAATTTCTTTACACATATCATGGAATTTTTATCAAGTGATAAATCTTCATAAATAATGATGAAGTGAGTAGTCTTTATGATTCGATCCACCACCACCCTCATGATGTTTTTTCTTTTACATATAATAATAAGACCTATAAAATTTTCCATGGTGATGTTCTTCCATTTCAATTTTGGTATGAGTAATGTTTGAATTATCCCCTTAGTATTTTAAAATATTACTTAACTTTCTTACATACCAAGTACTTTTAGTTTTACTCAACACTCTACTTAGTCATATTTTCATACTATAAATTATATCAAATATCTTAGTATATCATTGCACTTCCAAATTGGATAGAGAAATATGTGTTATTAACATAAAATAATAAATATTTATTTATATTTAGTGTTGATAGAACATCGAGTGTTATTCCAAACCAAATAACTCTATCCTTATATATGTAAAATTCATAAATCTTACCTTCTATTTTTTCTCATCCTCTTTTGAAGTTCCAAAATCACCCCTTTATGCCTCCTTGATTTTATCTAAGATATATTGTTGGGAAGTCATTTAAAAAAGATAGTATTTATTACCTATCATTATGAATTATAGATCCATAATTTTCATATCCATGAACATAGGGTACTCATGAATCCTCTTCATGGATAGGGTAACATATTCCTTTCTACTAATAACATAAACTACCCTCTTTATCTTTCTCAAATATTAGTGAATTGAGTAATCATAGTTCCTGATTTACTCCAATAATCATTACCGACACATGTTTAAATCCTTATATGTGAATATAAACTCTAAAATATTATTATGGGTATATATGTCAAACTTTTTTCCATATATGTGATTCCTACAAATATTCATTGTCAGGATAACAATTGATAAATCCAATTCCTAGTGGTTATCATTCCCATATTTTTATTTTATAATAGTTAATATTTTTAATTGGGTTTATAGGGAACCTTATATAACCCTAATACCCAAAGTAACAAGGCCTTATAATTACGTATCTCATAATCATAGAGGAAAAAAGACCCTAGAGTTGTGTTAGACCTAAGTACACTAAAAAATCTCCTCTTGAACACTTATACACATCTACACCTGGCTCCCACCTGACATTGCTATCATCTTACAGCTCCATTGGTAGAGTTGAACGGGATGATGGTCGATTTGAAATACCCCTTCTTCAATAATATGTCTTGTAAGATCTACTTGATAACTGCTACTGCTATGATCTATCATAATTGGTATATTCCAATATAGTCAAAACTGATCTTCCCTATGGTCTGGAGGATCTGAGGCCTGAAGGTCCGGTGGCCTAAAGGCTCATTTTTATATCACAGAAACATATTTAAGATGAATAGTAATAATATTATAGTACACCACTATAGTATATTATAAAATGGTATAGTTCTATAGTGCTACAATATTGCTAAAGTACCTACTACAATACTGCTACAATACTAGCAGAAATTGCTCCCACCCAGATTTGAACCTGGGTTTTTTATGCATGATTATAGGGTGTTTACCACTCAGGACACACCCCAATTGAAAACTCAAAATCATTCATTGGGTAGTGTTTATCATGGATCTTCAATTTTTACAAGATATAATTTAACACTTTATCATTCATAATGAGTACGGAATCCAAGCCTTTCTATAAACCATCATTATATACTGAAAAACCTTCTACACATGAGGGTACTGTGAGTTTAGGTTTTGTGAGGAACCTCTTATTATTATTATTAAATATTGATTAAAATTATTTTCTTCTAAACATAATTTAATCCCTTCTATGTTAACTTTCTTTGTTGGATAGAAAACCATAATAAATTTCTCATAGAGAATTCGTAGGAATCATCAAACCTAAGAAAACAATATATTTTTGTGACACATAATGGCTTGTTCTATCTTGTAATTGAATTTTTCTTTCAATGATCCATATAAATTAATTTAGTAATGATTAAATTCCCAAAAATATGTGACTCGTTGCATCTAAATGTAACACAAACTGAACTTATCTTACAAATTATCTTTCTTAAAGTTTCCATTACAATCCTTAGATAATGCTCATGTTCTTAGTTTCTCTTTTATAATATGAGAATATAATCAATAAATACCACCAAAAATTTATTTAGTTAGTCACTAGTGACTATATTAATATTTTACATAAATATTTATAGGGTGTTTATAAGTTTAAATATCATTTCTATAAAATCATAGTGTCCATATTCTATAAAGAAAGATATCTTCTGAATATCTTATCTATTCACCTTAAGTTGAAGATATCTAAAATTACGGTCCACTTTTGAAAATTATTGAGATCATTTAAGATGATTAAACAATCCATAAATCATAAATAATGGATACTTTTTATTTACAGTGATCTTTTTGAGCTCTCGGTACTCAATGAAAATCCTCATTTACCCATCCTTCTTCTTGAAAAATAACACTAGAGAACCTCATGGTGATACACTAGGGTGTATAAAAACATTTTCAAAATACTCTTGTAGTTTTTTCCTTAACATTATTATTTCTATTGGGTCCATACTCTAGGGGATTTTGGATATAGGTTTTACATCGAGTATAATTACTATTAGGAACACCACCTAATAATCCAGGGAAGTCTAGGAAATTAATTAGGGAATACATAAAATTATTCTATCATAATTTGTATATAAAAAAGGTTGATTATTTCATTTAACATAATAATTTTAGAAATATATTCTTATACATTAGGTAACAACCCACCTAAATTTTAATTATTTTATAAATGAGATTCACAATATTTCTTCCATTTTTATAGGAGTATATGATGATTTAGGATATAGAAATATATGTAATTTTCCTTGTAATTGGTGTGATATCTATATAATGATAGCCAATCCATTCCTAGAATAATATCAAATTTTACCAAAGGTGTCAATCCCAAGAGTTTCTGATAAGATTTTGAGTAAATGGGGAGATTATTGAGACCCAGGTAGAAACAATTGTGTTTTTATAATTCAATAAGTTCCTTATAGAATTTGGTATTTTTTTATAGTAATGTATTGTTGGTGGTGTTTAAGTGGATATGTTTATATCATTGTATTTTATTTTCAATACATAAAACATATTAAAACGTACATGATACAATGTGAGGTGAAGTTTTTGGAATATTTGAAGATGTATAAATCAGGTTTGAAGAGGTTTAGAGATCAATTTAAAGAATTAAGGAATTAAAGGTTTGGCTAAAAATTCCCATGTTTAGAGATCATAAAGATTTTTGGATATGGTCATAAGAATTTTGAGTCAATCATAAGAATTTGTTGCATCAGTGTAAGAATTTTGAGTAAATTATAATACTTTTCCAATGAACTTAATACTTTGGAGATGTATCAATTTTGGAAAAGTTAGATTGTGGAAAAATTTATAGGGATCATGTAAAAAGATTAAATTCCCCAAATAATACTTTTTAAGTTATTTTAAGACTTTTGATAACTAGCATAGGACTTTGAGTGAAATGAAAAAGACTATCACTATGTTTCAAACTTTTGAGATGATTGAATTAGAGAAATTCCATAATATTATTTTCTACACATAATAATTCATATGTGTTCATGTAAGGATTTTATATTGGGTGTATGAGTATGAGTAACCCATATATGACTTTGATAAAGTCACATATTACTTATAATATCTATATTAGACTTTGGAAATAAAAAATTATGATAAGTCTAATGGAGAAAAAATTAGACTTTCAAGAATTAATATTTTGCAGAAAATATTTATTCTTAATGATGGTGAAGATATTAATTCATGATTTAAACAAAAAAAATTTAATTATGATTCATAAAAATGAATTATACTGTTTTAGAAATGAATTAATGAATTTTTTTAAAGATAATAATAGTATTTATGGATTAACTACTTGGTTACACTATAGCTAGTGCTACTACATATTAGTTACCTAGAACAATGTTCAAAAAAAGATTAAATAAGGAGAATAATTTTAAAAAATGTTGGATGAAGTTAATTTATTTAATTTTTATTTTAAATTCAAATTGCAATGATAATTTTTATTGATGGTGTATGATAAAAATATTTTATCATGCATATAAAGAGGAAAAAGAACAAAGATGAGACTACTATCTATAAAATTATCAAAAATACTTTTGAGAGAAAGAAAAAAGAAGAAGAAGACATAAATTTTACAAAATTACAAGATAAGGAACCTATGATAGCATATGTTAAAAAATAAGTATGATAAGAAACATTAAAATAAATCTATGGAAGTCCAGTTTAGTCGATGGTTTTCTTATTATTGTATGAAAATAATTTATAATTCAATAGGGTGGAAATCCCACAACATAGTCAGTAGACGTGCATCAAATGAGTGAAAGGTTATTACCTACTCATTTTTAACCTTTTTTAATACTCTAGGTCATATATTCATGATGAAATATGGATCATTTCAGGGATTAAAATTCTGATTTAGAGATGTGAACCTTATAAATCTGTTATGCTCTTCATGTGTTTGTGTGTTTGAAAATTATCTAAATTTAAATTAATATGTAGAGGGAGTTTTTTCCATAAAAAACAGACTAATTATTTTAATCACAAATTCAACCTTCTCTCATTGATCTCCATTTATTATCTGGGTGCCTTTTCCAATGGAATTAGTGTCTAATTCCCCTTGATTGTGATATACTATATGGAGTTTAGAGGGTTAGAGATTCTCTTTGGTTAATAGTTCTTAGCTAATTTTTTTTCTATCTATAGAATGGAAAACTATAATTCAATGAATAATAAGGGGATTTCCACCTTCAATGGAAAAAATACTATGTAAGGAAGGACATGATTCTAAAATATATTTAATCTATATTTTTGGATTTTCTAGTGGATGAAATGAATGGGTTTCCACCACACACTGATAATGACGCCATGGAAAAATATATATAAAGAATCTTGAAAATGGTGGTAGTTCTAGTAATTCCATATTTTTCGATCTGTAAGAAATAGAATTTATGAAAATTAAAGGCCCCAAGAAAACCAAGGGAATATGAGATAAATTTGATAATATTTATGAATAAAATTCCATGCTCAAGAAAGGTAAACTACAAATTTGGAGTCTAAATTAAAAAGAGTTCAAGATGTAGAAATATGAAACTATATATGGCTTCTTCACAATGGTGAATAATATTGTAATAATAGTTAGGACTTATGGTTAGAATATATAATATAAAAAATTGGGTGAGAAGATACACCACATTATATTAGATAGGCTTTATAATAAATTATTATATCTTGAAGATATAGATCTAAGAACAGACAATTTCCATGAATTACAAAAAATTAACATAGCTTATGAGATGAGAAAGGAATGTTTGATCACGAAGAATGTGAATTCTAAAAAATAAACCTATTTTAAAGGCTTAAAAAAGATAATTATATGAAATATGTAGACGAAGATAAAGTTGCATGGTCATATTCAAATTCAGATAAGGATCAAATTTTTGATAAAATTATTTATCTTATCTCTATAAATGTGACAAGAGGTAAGGTATTTATGAACAGAAATATTCAACTAAATTTTTTTATGATTAGAGAAATTATAAATTTTTCTGAAAAATATCCAATATTTAAAGAAGATGAATCTATTGACGATGAAGAATAAATACCAAGTATATCCTTTATAAATAAATAATCAAAATATGGTAAATCAAGGATTAATTTAAAAATTAATGGAAATAATTTCTCTAAATTCAAGAATCTTAACTTCTTATGTAAGTGTGAAATCGGTGATTGTAATGATACAGATGAGAAAGTTGAGACTTCCAGTAATGTTGATGATAAGAAATTAATTTCTATGGAGAGTGAAGAATTATTCACTAGTGACGTAAGTAGTTAATCTAGAATGATGATGAGACTGCGATGTAATTTTTGTTAAATAGAGATTCCTATAATTTCCTTTAAAGATATTAATGTTTGAGAGGGATATTATGATTAAAAATACAAATAATCCATCTTATAGAAAAAAATTATTCTATCCATATAGAAAATAAAATTTTTTAGAAGAAATTATTTATTTTTAGAGTTTTTTATGACTATAAGTACTCAAAAATAAATATGGATGAAATTGTAAAGTTTAAGGAACAAGAGTTTGAAGTTGTTTAAAAACAGATGGCAAAGGGTCAAAAAAAAATTAAATAATATCAAATTTAAATTAAAAAATGATGTGCTGGAAGATATAAAATGCTTCGAATTAAAATTGGTTGAGAAAGATTCAAATAATGATGAGAAACAAGTTTACCAGAAAAGAACACATACATAAAATGTAATCAAATTTAAAAATGATGGTGGAAAACCTTAGAATAATAAGAAAGGGAAGAATACTAAGATTTTACCTGAATCAAGTAAATCTAAAAAATTTGTAAATTCTAGGAACTCTAATTTAAAATAAATAATTTCTTCATCTCGTGAATCCAAAAGTATAGCCTCCCAACCCAGGTTCCACTAAAATGGTTCCCTGATCATGTTTTCTCCATGGCCTCAAACATGCCTCCCTATATTCCCAATATTGCTAACTAGTAGTGAGGGTATAAGGGTAGTTTAGTGGGGAGAATATACCATATGGATAAGTAATAAATACTCTGGAAGAAATAATACATAAAGGCAATAGAATATAATAAAAAATTTCCATCAATATAAATGAATGGATAAACATGATACAATGTACAGGAACAAGACATATAGTAGGAAATATAATATACATGAATATATTGAATAAATAAATAAATAAATAAATAAAATACTCAAACTATGTAAGGGAAACTCGAATAAAAGATACTACTTCCAAGCGCCAATGTCCAATGTAAACATCATTGAGCACAACCATCATCTTGAACCTAAAACCATGAGGTCTATTCTGTCACCAGATGATGGAACAAACATGGTGTGAGATAAAATTAGTAGGCCACCACCAATGGTGCCTAGTTTATCTAGTTTCTGAATATAAAATATATTAGTGTAAACACATATCAATATGGAAATAAAAAAATAAATGTAAACAAGTAAGACTTGGGTTCCTTGGAGGAAACATGGATGAAAATACCTGCTTTGGATTAAGCGTAAAAGTATATGATGTTGTGTCACTATATATATGGGTACAATTATAATTAGGTATTTATACACATATTCACTGTTTATATAGAATCATAAACAACCATATATATAGATATTTTGTGCTAGGTTGGACGTGAGGTGTAACTCTATCATCCATTCTAGTCACAAGATTCTCAAAGATTAATAATGGGGGACACCATTCATAGTTATCAAAATAAGGGATGTTATTCTTGAGTATCACAATATGTGATTCCATTCTCAAGTTTTATGATTTATAAGAGATTATATTCTTGAATATCACAATATGGGTTTCCAATCATGATTATCATAATAAGGTACACCATGCCTGTGTATCACAATACGGGATTCCATGCCCAAGTATCATAATTTATAAGTTACACCAATAATGAGTATAATAATAAGGGATGATGTGCTTGATTATCAAAATACATAAGGGATTTTATTCTCATGAAAAATAAGAAAAGTGATTTTAAGGCCCTTTTAGATTTCATGTTGTATTATTGTTCATGTATGAATAATAAGGATTCCATGTCCAGAAGTATTCCATATCTCAATTTAAGTACATAATTTGGTCCATTAAATTTACACTTAATTAAAAAGTCCATAGGAAATTTCATGCCATTTATCACTTAAAATAACTCAATTTGATAACAAATTTTTATTAGTTAAAACAATATACCTCATATTTTTTTCATAAATAGGGTCAAGGGATACAATCCATATTATTATCAATTTAACTATATAATTATCTATTTATCCATTTTCATATATGTAAAAAGGAAGGCCATGAGAAGCACCCATGCCATTATATAATCCATCACAACTCATTTCATTATAAATATTCTAATTTAATTCAATTAGTGAAATTTTTAAACTCATAATTCCAAGCATATAGTATGTTATCAAGGAAAAATTGGTTTATTTAAACCATTTGGATTCATTAATGAATTTATAAACATACCAATGATTTTGAAGAACACTCCCAAAGGGGATGTTTAATTAGTAATCAAGGATGGTGAAAATGGGATGTAATTAAACTCCTCTCAAGGGGTGGTTCAAGTTGTGGTTTCTGGCCTCCAACCATGTAAGAGGGTTTTAATTCATGGTCTAAGAATTTAATTTGACTAATTTTACATTTAATAAGTGGCACATGGAAAGACTTGTGTGAGACATAAGAATACAAATTATAATTGATGAGAAATTTAAGGGATATAATATAAACCACCTAACTCTTGATTAGTATGCATAACTCATCTGTTATCGAGATTTTATTTGATCTAGATTGAGATAAAGATGAATGTTACAAAAACACCCTGAAAATAAGGAAAATTATCTCACACAGAACTGACATCTTATACAGTGAGATAATCGAAGAAAATAAGGAAGATGGGTGTTATAATTACCAAGGGAATTCCAACGCATCTGATAATGATGAAATAAAACCAATAATAGAAGATATCTACCATGAGAAGTGGTAGGAATGAGGGAGTGTGTATAGAGGGCTGTCGGGTGAAATGAAGGTGGAAATGGGGTAAAGATCCAATCCATGTTGGAGGAGTAAATAGTCATTTTGACCCTTTTTATGAGCCACATCGTTTGTATGAAAATTTTGGATAACAATGTGCTAGCCATACAGTGCCACTACCTAAGTGACACTAACCATGTGGGCTAGGTGCATAGTTTTCCAAACCATGCATTGATCATGGGCCCACCTCTACAGTTTAATGCAGACCTCTCACACTACCATGTGGCCTTAAGTGCACGATTTGAAAAATTGTGTGCCACCCTCTAGGCCTCTTCCCCAAGCTACACAATCTCACCTAGGGGGTATTATAGTATTAACAAACCATGTTCCTATAGAAAATGGACTTCATTGTTTGGGCTGCACGATTAGTACTAACCATGTGAAAACCATGCACCTCTCTCTATTTTCTACAAAAATGGTGGTTTTGGTTACCATCACCCTTAAAAATAATATAAAATAATAATATACCTATAATACCTTTAAATACATAAAAAACAACACTTTTAACTATTTAAATGTTTGGATTTACATTCTGAGCCTCAATTAATGATTTGTACCATCCACCAAATGGAAAAATAGAAATTCCCTTGAACATTTACACTTGTACAAGACACTGAATGATACATAAGGGTCTAATAATAATCATACATTAACGAATAATTTTTTAGAAGTCTATAATATTTTTTATACATAATTTAACTAAAATATGTGCACCATTTACACCACATCAAAATGGTGTTATTGAATAGAAGAAAAATGTTTAGTGGAGACGTCTCAGAATATGTTAATAGAGCATGATACCTCTTAGTGTTTTGGGAGAAAATCAATTAGATAAATAGATCATATTAAAAATTAGTATTTATATAGGGAAAATTTATACATGTCACAAGGTAATATTTATTAAAAAAAATCCATGTTTGAAGTATCTATGATTATTTTTACCCCTATATTATCAAATTTAAAGGTGAAAATCTGAGCAAGTTTGAGTATAAAGGTGTTGATAGAATCTTCATTGGTTATCATAAAAATATATTAGGATTACATTTTTTAAAAAATTATAGGGAATATTATTGATTATGTTGATGTGAAGGTACTAGAACATTAAAATAAAAAATAAACACATGTAGATGTGAGTTCTTGTATTGATCGAGATGAATCTGTTTTTGTTAAAAATTATGATGAAGGTTTAGTAAATGAGGGAAATTTTGATGAAGATCAAGTTTTATATGATGATTCCTCTAATATAGATATGGGGAGATATCACAATCATCTCATACATGTATTTATATATAATTTTAGGTTTAAAACATCATAAAGAATGAGGAAAACAAGGTCAAATTGGGAGAACTTGGAGGATAACATCACATACCTCACTATTTACACAAGTTGAACCAAGATATATGGAAGAATAATTAGATAAAAAAGAGAATATTGAGTCCATTAATGAATAATTATACCATATAGAGATTAATTTGACAATTAATTTGGTACCCAATCTAAATAAACATTGTCATTAGAAAAAAACAGGTGCTCATTGAAAATAGAGAAGTTTTGAGAAAAAAGAAAGAATTGTGTGTCAAGGGTATTTATTAGGAGAAGTAAGTCATTTTTATGTGACTTTTCACGAGTGAGAATGATATAAAACATTAAAAATTTTATTACTATTTTAGTATAAAGGTATTACAGAGACATTTCAAATGGATTTCAAGTCCTTCGTCCCCAATGATTAACTAGAAGAAGTGGTTTATACTGAATAACCATGTGAATTATTTCTTGATGAAGAATAGAACTATGTTTTTAAGTTGAAGAATGCTATATATGGGTTGAAAAAATAAAAAGGATCTTTGTATTCTAAATTGGATACATATTTTAATAATTTAAAATTTCAGAAAGGAAGAGTGGACCACAACCTCTACATCAAAATAAGAAATGGTATCAATCATTATTAATAATTATATAAAAGATACTATATTTTAAGAAATTAATAAAGGGTTTGTGAAAGGTTTTATTTATAGATAAATAAGTTATTATAAAAATACATTTTGTGTGAGATAAGATATTTTCTGGGTTTACAAAACTCTCAAGATAAAAATCAAATTTTTCTTTATCAAGAGTAGTTTATTATAGAGAGTTAAAATATGGTTTCTACTCCCAATTTAGTGGTTACTATGTTTTATAATGATATGGAAGGAAAGAATTTAGATCCATGAAAATTCTATAATCTTATAGGAATTTTGGAATACTTTACAGCTTCATGGAAAGAAATTTTCTATGATATTACACTTCATTCCCAATATCAATGTTCGTTAAAAGAGTCACATTTTATAGATGGAAGGAGGATTCTTATGTACATTAAAGGAACAAATAATTTCATGATAAGATATGACAACAAATAACAACTAGATATTTTTGTTTATAAATATTCCTATTGGGTAAGAAATGTCGATAATATAAGGTCTATACCTGGTGGAGTTTTCATTCTTGGAGATAAGTGTGTATATTGGAAAAAAAGAAACAAAATTTTATCACCTTGAATACTATTGAAGTAGAGAATATAGATTCTATTCAATCCATGAACCCATTTTTGTATATTAAAACATGGTTAGAATATCTCAAGGTTGAATTCAAGTTACCATTTCTTGTTGGTCGTGATAATCAATGTTATATAAATATTATAAGAATTTTTTTTCATCATTTGAGATCAAATAATAAAATTTATATTAAATATCACATAATTAAATATCTTGGGTAAAATAATGTATTAAATCTGGAATTTGTTCCTATAATGGAGAGAGTAGAAAATATTTTCACTAAAACAATGCTTAAGGACGCATTCATTATTTGACGTTGGTGATGGGAGTTCAATCATATTCCCTTCAAGGATTGGGTATGGTGACTTTGTCCCCTATATCATATTTTTCATTAAATTATTTCTATAAAATGTGGATAAAATAAAATGGAAACATAAATAACTTTTATATTTATCCCTTTAAGAATTTACATATTGTATTTATAAAGGGGGAGTGGATAAGTTTGGAGAGAATCCATTGTTATGTGTTTTTTATCCATGGGGGAGAGATATCTTATTTATGGAGAGAATATAATTATAGAGAGTTTTTAAAAGGGAAAATATATGAGGGGAAACAAGTCGATATGTGTCGTTGTGATTTTTTATAACAATTTTATTGAGTATTAATGATCATGAATATGTTTTTATATTTATTTGAAATAGATTTTTTAAGAGAGGGAAGATTTTTTTGAGTTGAAGAAGTGTTTATTTACTAACTATAACTCATATGATTTTCCAATGGAATCAAAGCAAAGAAAAGTTTCTTGTTTTTTAATGTGCTATGAATTTGATAAAATAGAGTAAAGGTATGAATGAAAATGACTATTTTATGGACAACATGACATTATTATTCAATGTTATTGTTTCTAAAACCGATTTCACTCAAGTAAGATTAGAATTATTGAATAATGATTCATTATTAAGTGGTTTTGGTTTAAATTTTATTTATGTTCCTTGATTTCAAAAAAAAATATAAAGAGGGAGATTGTTGATCCTAATAGATATTTGGAAGATATTGAGAACTCGAGGAGATTTTTGAGACACAAGTTGAAGTAGATTTGTTTTTAGAATTTAAAAAAAATCGTTAACATTTGATATTTTTTAGAGAAGGATAATTGCAAGTGTTTAAGTGGATATGTTTATAGTGTTGTATTTTTGTGTAAATACATAAATAATATTCAAAGTTACGTGATATAATTATAGGTGAAGTTTTTTGGATGTTTCAAGATTTATTAATTATGCTTGAAGAGGTTTAAAGAAGAATTTAAAGATTTATGTAATTATAGGTTTAGATTAAAATGGAAATGTTTGGATGTGATAAGGATTTTTGGGTATGGTAAAAAGACTTTTGAGCCTGATGTATTACTTTCTTGTGTTGATGTAAAACATTTGATCCAATCATAATACATTTTCTATGAGCATAATACTTTGCAGTTTTGAAAATTTTAACAATGGTAGAGCATGTCAGAATCTCTAACAAGTATATAATAATTTATGAATTCCCAAATAAGTCTTTTTTTGTTGTAATATGACTTTTTATGGTTGAAATAAAAATTTATGTGAAATTTGTAATGATTTACCAATTAATTATAAGTTTGAGTTATAAAAACATGATAAAGTCTATAAGACATTCATCAACATTTAATACTTTATATGATACAATGTAATACAATATTATTCCGCACAATAATTTGAGAAACCCATTTATAAATTTATTGATGTCATATAAGACTTATACTACCTATGTAAGAATTTGTACTTAGAAAAAATTTATGTTTTTTCTAGATAAGAAAAGTTTAGTTTCTAGAATTTATATTTGGAAGAAAATATTTATTCTTGATAATGATAATTATATTCTTACATGATTTAACACCATAAAATGTGATATTTTTTCAAGAAATAGTTGAATATTGTTTAATAAATAAATAAGAGTTTTCCTACAAAGAGAAGATGAGAATTTGCTGAACAACTAATTATTTATACCATATCCATTGATTATAAACTACAAGGACGTAGAATAGAGTTCAAAATGAGGAAGAAAGATTCAAGAAGTAGAAGAATAAGTTGAAAAATAGTTAGAGGAAGTCATTTTTTTGAATTTTAATTTTAAATTTGAATTTAAATGAGATATTATGTTTCTCATGTGAAATAAAAATATTATATCATGAATAAAAAAATAAAAATGGAAATAAGGGGACACAACTCTATAAAGAATTATCAAGAACACTTTTGAGAGAAATAAGAAGCAAAAGGGGTAGTTCAGTTAATATAAATAGAATATAAGGAACTCATAATAGTACATGCTAAATAAAATAAGGATAAATAACACTACATAAATTTTATATATGTATATTATGGTTTAATTCATTATTTTTATTAAAATAATATCATTTATCATTGTAATAGTGCGGGTAGCACTCATCAGAGTTGGGAGATTTGTATCACACAAGTACAAGGATATTACCTTCTTATTGTTTCATACATTTTGATACAAGTGGTTTTAATGGTCTTAGTGAAATATGGATCATTCAAAGGACTAGCCTCGTATTTTTGATAGGTAAACCTTATAAATTTATTATACCCTTAATATGTCTGTGTTTGGTGGTGATATAGATTCACTTTAACAGGTGTATAGGGTTGTCTCCATAAGGAAAATTAAAAAGTAATTTAGTCATTTATTCAAGCCCTCTTAGTTATTTCCTCCAATTATATTGTTTCCTTTTAATAAGGGATGATTATGATATTTTCATGGAGAAGTTTCTCACACGCATGAAGAGGGTAAGAGTTTAACACTTTGGTTTTAATGATTTCACCACTAGTATTTTTCACATATATCACTACTAAACAGTTTTAGGTAGGTGATTCAATAACTCTATAAATTGTATAGGATACATAGAAATGTCATAAACTATAAATGAATAAAAATTTCACTAGACATGAGTGAATATTCATTGTACCTTTCACCATTTCATTGTATTGATTCATGTTTTTTTGATAATAAAATGAAAAATATATTAATCATGAAGGTCACATGTAACATGATGTAACATCCATGAAGGAAAGAAATCAATCCAAATGTGGTTTTCCCCAGACACACAACAAGAGGCCAGATGATGAGTTTCTTCATTCCCATGTCTTCTAGGGAATTTGAAAGAGAAAATGGAAAAGATATAGAGGAGAGAATATATTTTTCTATTGAGGAGGCCAATGGATTAGAGGTTGAAATCATTTGTGTTTAAGCCATTGATAATTTTGAGACAGTTAGACTCAATGTGAATGGCATTCAAACAATAATATTTTGTGAAGGTCGGCCCAGCCAGAAAAACATGTGCTATAGCAACAGCGGGGTCCCATGAAGCGAGGGTCGACTCCTGTTTGGCCTCAATGATCCTACCAGCATGGTCTTAGACCACAAAACTAATCCAAAAAAACCACTCTTTGGTATGTAAGTTTCGACATTAATTTTAAAAACCCATTCCAGAATGGGAATACAACTATTTTTAGCTGATCGAGTGTTAGAGAACACATTCTGGTCTGGGTCTTTATTCCACCCTTCAATCCTAGAAACTGATTTTTTTAATCCAAAACCCAGAAGGTTTTGAGTTGTGATTGAAGGTGAAATCATTCCATTTAAGCAATATGATCTAATACACAACACATAGAGAGGTTAACTTATCAGCAGTGAAGGTGGAGGTCCTGATTCATGTTTGAACCACTTTCTAAATAAGAAATAGTTAGTGAGAAAAAGAAAATATAATTTATCAAATAATGCATGAAAAACCTAATAATATGAGTAAATTAATCATAAGATCTTAACATATAAAATCTTAAAAATTCACCAAGTTTTTCATTCACTCAAAATTAGAAATTTTTATCGAAGGGGGAAATTCCAACAATAAGGATCAATAGGGGATAATGTGATGGATATCAAGGGAATACTCATGAATAATATTAATAAAAGTTTGTGTGTGAGATCTAGTTATACAGTATATTATGAGATCTTCATCCCATGTACTTTTAAAAGTAAGGATATCTTCCATAATGTTCCACTCACACCATGTATGAAGTATCTTTCCATCCTACTAGATCAAGGCTCTATAAGAACAAAAATAGTTTACTATAGAACAATGTGTAGGGAAATTATTTAACAAAAAAGTATCTATTATGGAAAATTTGGTTTTTACCTACATCAAGTAAATATGGTAAATCTTTCTCAATGTGAGCCCTCTAATCATGGTTCATGGTTATGTAATGATATAGTTTCCTTTCCCATAAAAGGCACTAAATGCCATAAAAAAATAACCCCTAGTATCAAAGATTATTCCTCCTCCCCATATAATTCCTTGATCACATGCCCTATCCATAATGTTCTTGAGTCCAATTCTAAACAAATTCCAACACACCGAGTTCCCCTAAATAACCCTTCCTCTACCAACCATGAACTAAATAACCAAGGTTATTATTTACTAACCTAATTAAAAAAATTATTAAAACATTATTAGATAAAAACTATCATGATATGTATCTTACTTATGTTGGATCAATATTTATGGAAATAATAGACTAGAGAGGGTGAATATTATTTTTAGAACTTTATAACAAGTAATAAATCATAGGGATTTATTTTATTAACTAATAGTGTAGTGTAATGCTCAATATATTGTGAAATATAAATAAAAGAAATGAAAACAATATTTTTATAGTAATTTGGATCACCAAGATCCTGGTATACTCTTCATCCATCTCTACTTGGTGAGAAGATTAATACTTGCTATAAAAAATTCACATTTAAAGGTGTGATAACATATTATAGCTAATGCCTTTTAGAATACCTAGAGGCACAAACTTAAATATGTTTAGGAGTTAAAATTCATTATGGACCTAAATTTTATTTGGGAGTTACAACCAAAGAACATCCTTTTAGTTAATATAATAACCAATATAAAATTTGTTTTTATTGAGGAAATTGTAAACCAACACTAACAGTTACAAACATAAAAAAAATAAAATAATTAAAAACATAAAACAATGATACCATAAGAGATATATAAATTTTGATGATGATATAACACATTAATCATTAATCACTTCAGTAGTAAGGATTTGAATGTTTATTTTCTTCTATGATCTTAGTAATGGAACAATAGTCATGGAAGAACTTCGTTGTGATTCAAAAAAAACAGTTATTTCCATATAAATTCAAAAATTCATTAAGATTAAAATAATAATACTTTTCATTGTATGAATTGAACTATTTTTTCATTAATCACCAATTATTATCATTAATATTTTTACAAGAGTGTTTAAAAAAAACACCGACTTGAAATTGTTAAAAATATTTAAAATAATGAAACACATCATTACATGTTAATACCTTAAATGTGATAAATAATAATATTGACTCACATTAATTCCTAAAATTAACTACTTAAAACAATTTTAAATATATTTTTTATAGTAAAAAAGAATTTTTCAAATTATTATAATAATTAAAATTAATCACATAAAAATTCCTCAATTTTATAATTGAAAAATTATAAAAATAGAGTATGAAATTAATAACATGACAATGATAATTTTCATTTTATTTTAAATTATAATTTTAATTCAATGGATTATAAACATATTAAGTATAAGATTTATTTATTTGAAATGTCAATAAAATAATTAATTAATTTTAAACAAACTTATAGTTAATCATTTTATAAAAATAATGAACAAATAGAGAGTCAAAAAATTTTATTTTTCCAAAATAATAAGCATGTGACGTACTGATCATTTGAGGAAGAAGCCTCATGGTCATTATGGTTAACATTACATTGAGGAGAATGATTGATATATTGATCATGTGAAAAAAATGGTCGTGCGGGCAATATATTGACCATGAAAATATTTTTTTCCATGCAGACTCTTTGAAAACTTTCATTCATGATAACTATAAAAATTTATTCATGGAAACTATAAAAATAAATTCATAGTATATACCTATATGGTATGTTGATAAATACCTCTTAACAGTAACTTGAATGCCTAATTACAGTAACATATATAAACGTACAGTAGATAATGTACATCTGGTAACTAGCTATGGTTTTTTATTGTAGGCAATATATTTCTTCACAATATGTTCCCAAAAAACTCACAGTAGGTAGAAAAAGTGTGCCCAATAAAAAGAAATAAACATGGAGATCCATTATGGCATTTTTCTAGACAGTGCACCTTCAACTATGGAATATGCTTCCTCATTCCATAATATCTTGTTTTTGTGGATATGTATGATAGAAGAGATCATCTTAGATTTTCATCGATCATAGTTTAAGGTGTACAATCAAGGAATAAATTTGGATATGCATTGTGGTGCCATGCTATAATAGTGACGATTATTTTGTGAATAGAAATGAGGACGTGGGTGCACAACAACTAGTATTATAGAACTAGTTTCCTATTACTAATCACAAGGAGTAAAGTGTCAAATTCAACTGATCTATCTTAGATAAGGAAACTGGTGTCACGAAATGGTTCAGATTGAAGTGCTTATATAGTATTCCACAATCCAAGCATGTAGGTGCTCACACAAAAGGGAATAATTACAGTTCTTTAGTGGGTGCACACAGGTATATATATATACATACGTACATACATACATATATATATATATATTCCAATATATATATATATATACACACAAACACATAAACAAATCTATGAATATGAATATATATATAAATAACAAAAAAAATTTAAACTATGTCTTTTAAAATTATATAATTAACATAATATAAAATATATATATTTAAAAAAACAACAATAAAAAAAATGAGGTAATATTTAAAAAAACTAAAGAAACATATTAATATATAATGAATTATGTCGAAATAATATAACAAAAAATATATCCAATTATTAAAACATGAAAAATGTTATTACATTATAGAGATCACTAAAAAAAAATAATTAGTGGGAAAATGTTTTTGACCATTAAACATATAAAAATTAAAAATATTGAAAAATATTGTAAACTATTTAAATTTAATTAAATATGAGGAAATTTTAATTTATCAAAACACAAGAATTAAAGTATTAGAATACTATTTCAAACAGTTAAAATATCTATCTTTTTGTTAAATTGAAAAATAAAAGATTTATTTAAAATTTCAAAACTATTCTCCCACATTGAAATTTATCAAAAAGAAAATTAAATATCAAAATTATCTCCTTAAATAATAATTGTATTAAATACCAAGTACTATAAAAGTAGAGTATTTTCATAAAAATTGACATTTATAAATAGTTTAAATGTTAGAGGATATATAAAAATATATCCATTTTAAAATATGTAGTCATTATAATAAACAAAAAATATTATGCTTCTAACATACCAAGTTCAAAATTCATTCTCTCAAATTTTATAGAATCCAAAGGTTTAGTGAATATGTCAGCCAATTGATTTTCTATTACGAAAAATTTTAAACATATATCTAATTTATTTACATGATTCCTTATAAATATAAATCTATCATCTATATTTTTTTATAGAGCATTGTAGAGGTTTTTTAGAAATTTAAAATTCAATAGAATTACCACAAAAAATTGGAATTTTATCAAAACTAATATTAAAATCACATAAAGTTTGTTTAACCTATATAATTTGAGAACAAAAACTAGTTGTAGAAACATACAAAACCTCATATGCAGATATTGAAACTGATATAAGTTTCTTATAAATCCCTAAAATTAAACTTTTACTATAACACCCTGAAATTCTAAAGAAAGAACATTGTATACAATTGCGTGTATGATCATGCAACACCACACACATAAGGAAATATAACATCCCTAGAATTTAAAATATAAATAATATTTTATATAAATTCAATCTATATATTTCAATGCATACAATATTAAGTTATCATGTGTAACATGAAATAAATATTTTCTTTGATGACTTGTGTTAAGACAAATTTTTACCGAACAACAATAAATTATTAATTTATTGTTATTTAATATAAAAAGATATAACCCAGTGGTTAAATTAATAGTTATGAATTTTATTAATTAACTTATGAAAATATATTCTTTACAGAAATATAAATTTAATTCAATGGTTATAAATTAATTAGAAATAAATATAAGAACTAATTGAATATAAATGGAATGTTTTTATAGAAAACTATTTTTATACCCACAAAGATGTCATATCCTAATAAATTAAATTAATTAAAATTTTTGAGTGACATTAATTTAGGATATATATATATATATAAATATATATTATTCAATAAAATATTCTTTATATTCATCAAATAGATTTGATAGGCATAAAATACGAACAAACCAAATATTACATTTATAAACCAATATTTTTATAAAGGCACTTATACTGCCTTTTAATGGAGGACCTATTTCAAATATTTTTTTTTAAAATTTTATAAATATTATATATAAAAATACACTTAATATTTGAAATAGGAATATAAAAATTATGTTAGGGTAAATTTTTTGTATTTTTTTGTGAATTTTTATTTTTTGATGAATAATGAAAAATATTGAATTTTAATTCTAAAAACAAATTTCATATAATTTATTAATAAGGTTAAATTACATTTTGACTTATTTTAAAACATAATTTGAACAATTTTACATCTATTTATCAAATTTAGGCCATTTTAATAAATTTAACATTAAAATTTTATATAAAAAATTAGAAAACTTTTGAATGTTTTTATTGTAAAAACTTGCATTGCCATTCGGTCTATGGGATTTATTTTAAATTAATTTCTTCCAGTTATATGATTGGAATTTTAAAAAATGGATTCCATATTTTTAATAAGAATAATTTATAATATCTTACAAGTTAAACATAGTTTTTGACAAAAAATATTTTTGAATGTAATTAAAACGATTAAGGGGAAATTTAGATTAACAAGGGACTGAACATTAAACATAAGGCCCAAAATGACCTATAAACATGTCAAAAAGACATTTTATGTAAATATTTATAACATATCATACCTTTATAAATTTTTTTAACATTATGGGTTCCACTTTCAATGGAAATACGTCGGTTTAACTCCCCTTTAAAAAATTTATAAGAATGTCACCCCTCCTGCACTATAAAAAGGCACCCACCTCTCCCTCTTCTTCAAACCTCTCCAGTCACTTTAGTTCATCAAATATCTACAAAAATAGCTCCTAAAAATACCTAACATAATCATAAATCCTAAATTTTGGTATAATGTAATTTAAGTAATCCCTTTGGTGCAAAACAAATGGAGTTACCCGAATAATAGGTAACATCTTTCCTCAAGCTATTTTATTTTATTTTCATTGTACACACCCTCAACTATTATTATTTTATGATTATATCATAACATAAATATACTAAATATACTTTTATGTTTTTATTCTAAGGTTTTAACTTGAACTGACATACATTTCCATCTAATGTGTGACAAACACACCATTTATGTGTTTGGAAAACTACCACCTCACGAAATGATGATTGTTCATTTTTCATTTACCACCTATCATGGTGGGCATAAATATGGGGAAAATTTTTATATAAGATATATAAGATATTTATAATGTATTGTTTATTCATTAATTGTTATTTAACATGTACTCTTATGATTTCCATTTTTTTGTAAATATGAAAACAACATTTTTGGAAGTGTGGACTACCGCCCCCTCAAAGCGATGTGATTCATTCACACTTTATGTGGAATGTATAAAAGATGATTTCATTAAAACTATAAAATATATATGAAATAAATATGATAATTTAATTATTATATTCATATATATATATACATTATTTTCATTTCATTCATTTAATATAAAAAAGATATAATGGCAACATTCATGTGTAAGTACGTTATACCATCTCTATGAACGATGCATTTTATTTTTTATCTACAAATATCATTGATTGTTATAATTAAATATATAATGAATATATAAGATATTTAAATAATGGTTTACATTCTTTATATTATAAAACCATTATTGAAACAATAAGTAATAGGTCAAAACACACTTGATATACTAGGAAATTAACACACAAAATAGTGAAAATAATGAATGATTACTAATCAATGAGTAATAATATATTATAAGAAGATCATATAAGATATAATAAATATTAATATGGTTATGTAATAACATATTAAAATGTTTCAAATGATTATATATTAATTTAAAGGACGTTCCCCCAAAATGAAATGTAAGGTATGAGATTTTCATCTCACTTTTTACATTTATGAGATAAATGTCACATTCACCACTTACTTAATTTTTGTGGTGTATCTACTTCCCATTTTGATGTATTATATAATTAATTGTTATATATTCATATTATTTTGAGTAAAAATTTGAATTATTTCATCTAATGTGGTTTGAATTAATTTCACCAAGTTGTAATGAATTTTATAACCTGATTCCTTTTCATTAGGTTATATTACTTTTTCGTTATCAGTAATATTATAATATTATGTGTGTAATAAATTTTTACTATATATTATTTTATTTTAAATTGTTTTTTGTGGATAAAAATTTGACCCACATAATCTATTAATTGGTTGAGTCTGACTTCAACATTATGTTCTTTTCAATGGTTTACTTCACAATCTCATTTTGTTCGGGATTATTTACACATGAATTTCCATACAAGGAAAGTTTTAGATAATGTTTTAATAAATACTTTAATTTTATTCTCTTATGGTGATTAATGAAATTTTATAAGTAATATCACCATTTTCTAATCTTTTTTTATCAAAATGTTTTCGAATTTTTTTAAATAAAATACGACTTCATTTCTCACTTTAGTTGGGGAACATGGTTTCTCCTAAAAAAAAAATTTTTAAAAAGGTTTTCAAAAATGTTAAAAATTTCAAAAATGATTCATTAAATACATATTAACCCTTTCCTTTACAAACATTTAAAATGAATCTTCTTTATCACTTTCTAAACATGTAACTTTTCTGACCTTTTACAATGAAAAAAAATGTTCTTTTTCCCATGTATGACATGTATTAATTTACCCACCATCATATCTTTGAAGATTTATTTTCATGTTTAAAAGTAAAATTTTTAAATAAAATTTTTTCAAAAAGGATTTTAATTTTTTTTAAATAAAAAGGGCATTTTTCACAAGAATATTTTTAAAATATATCTTTATTGTATTTATATTAATCAAAGACAAATACCCTTTATTTTTACTCTACTTGAGATATTTTTTATTGAAACCATCCTTATTCTTCCTCTAGATGGTTTTTGATTAATTTTTCTAAGGATTCTATCGAAAATCACTTCCATGATTCATTTTGCAGTCCCCTTGAAATATTCAATTTCCAATGATAATTGAACATTGAATTTCCCCTAATTTTCTATATCATTTATCATGGACAAATTTATTGTCTAAAATTTATACCATTTCTACATATAATTTTTACTTTAATAGTTATATGATTAATTGGGGAAATCTTGATAAATCTATTTCATTTACTCAATATGAAAACATTTTGATAAGGCACATTGTTTTTGAATTAAATCAATTATTCAATATATGAGGAATGATTTGGACATGAAATACATGGGTTGGGGACCATTTAATGAAAGGAATATAGGTTGTGTACTGGTTAATGAATTCCCCATGATTCATCAGTAGTCTCATGGGATGAAATAATCTGGCCAATTTAATCTAATGATTTTTTTCCCAGTACGTTTTAAACCATATTTGTAGTAAATTTATCAGGTTCTTGGGAAACATGAAATCCATTAATTAAGAATTTCCTTTATTCTGATCCAGTTATTATCTATCCATGTGATTTTGGGTCATCATATCTATGGATTCATTTTATTCTTAGTTCATTGATTAAATGGAACATGTTTCAGTTATTTTCCATAGCAAAATGGTTATACCTTATCTATTTATTTAAATGGAATGTGTTTTTAGTTATTACCTTCCCATATTTTTTATCTATTTAGATAATTGAATACATTTCATGGTGTTAAGTTATTACCTTACCATATTGGAAATTCTCATTGAATCATTATTGTTTCCACCATACATGACACTTACTGAGCTTTTGAGCTTACCCTTATTTTGTTTAGCTTCCCCCAGAATCTGAGAAGTGGAATGAGAAAGATATATAAAGATATCATAAATGAAATAAATTTATCCTCGAAAGAAAAAAATATTTTAATTAGTGAATTTATTTTTAATTCAAGACTCATGTATGTATCTAGTTTACAAAAAACGAATACAAAACTCCTTGGACCTTAGATATTTGATTCCTTGTAATCATACCAATGTAATGGTAGTAGACACTGACTCTGAGCTTACTAGGGTCGGGGTGCTAAATTTACCCAAAAAGTGACACATACCTATTGTTCTATTTCATGAGAAAAAATAGATGAATAGAATTGTTGAATGGTTTGATTATGGGGGTGTTTGATGCCTATATAATAATTCACATTGGGTTCACTATTTCAAAACTCATAGAAACTCCCAATGACTCCCACATCCATAACTCGGTACAAACCTACTTTCCATAGGTAGATGGTCAATTGGGGTTTTAGACCTAATGACACTCAGGAGCTCACATTGATCAAGAGGATGAGAGGTTGGGTGCATTACATCATTTTGGGGGGAACTGTTCAAGATCTTCTCCATTCTGGTGGCCTCTCAAGAGTCATCATCAGATGAAGAATGTGAGGCACCAAAAAGGGCTAAGACATGGAAGAGTGACTGACATCAAAAGGGTAGTGGAAGATATCATAGTAATTTGGGGTAATAATGAATCGAAAAGAATTTATTCTTATTAGGACTCTTTTACTTTGATGTGAGAATATTATGCCTTGTTTGACTTTCTTCTTTCATCCCTTATATGGTTTTATTTTATTAATAAATTTTTGGGTCATGGGTTTTTTACCCATGGTCGAACCATTTGAGTAATAAATATATTTATTATATTTACAATTATATTTTAATATATATATTATATATTTAAATAATTATATTTATAATTATATATAAATATTTTTAAAAAATATTTATTTATAATAAGTATTATAAATAAATAATCACATATTTAAATAATTATAAAATTACAATAAATATATTAAAATAAAAAATATACTCATTATATTTATAATTTTATATTTATAATTATATATAAATACTTTTTAAATATATTTATTTATAAGTATAATTATAAATAAATATATATTTAAATAATAAATATATTTATTATATTTATAATTATATATAATTATATATTTATATAAATATATATAATTATATAAATATACCAAAGCAGTGAGAATCATGAGGTATAATTATATAAATAAATATTTTTATATAAATATTTTTATTTATATATTAATAAATAAATAAATATATAATTATATAGATATATGGATATATTTATAATTATATACAAATATTTAAAAATATATATATTTAGGATTATAATTATTAATAAATATAAATATATATATTTAAATAATTGCAAAATTATAATAACTATATTTATTACATTTATAATTTTATAAATATATATAAATATATAAATATTTTTACACATATATACAACTATTTATAAATATATAAATTTATAATTATAAATGCATATGTGTATAATTATTATATGTATAATTTTGTAAATATATATTACATTATAAATATATTATTAAGATTATATCTTTATGAGTGATTTTTTAGCGCATATAAAAAACTTATTTATTTGTCCTAGAATTTTAGCATCGATAAAGAAATGGTTTATCACCGCTTTCTATTTTAGTGTTGATAAAAATACTATTTATTACTATTTTTTGGAAAGTGTTGATAAAAACCTTACCTGATCTTATAAAATAACCCTAACTAGAGGCTTCTCTCTTGCACCTTCAAGCTCTTGCAGAATCCTACTTCTATCACCGCTCTTGCCAAACCCTACTATTTTCATCACTCTTGATCTTCAACATCTTTCTCGATGAATCATTCCTCTACAAATCTAAGTTCTGTGATGAATCCTTGTGCCACATCACACTCCTACACCACATCGCACCACCCATGCACCACACAAATCCCTTCACCACTCCTAAACCCATACACCACATCACACCACCCCCGATTGCCTATTTATAAACCCCTTTCCCTAAATTCGTCTGGTGACTCATGATAATAAATAATTTAACTCAACTAAAATGTCAATAAAACAAAAAAGTACCACATTGAAAAAAATCACAATTTAGTAGATTTTATTGCATATATAGATATTTTGGAGATAAATCCAGCATATTATGGACTGATACACCATTTAATAATAGGTAGGGAAACTATGAGTTCAATACTGGAAAAACGGCCTATACCCACAGTTCAAAACCGTGGGTATAGCCCCCAAAATCGTGGGTATAACCTATACCCACGGTTTTAAGAACCGTGGGCTGGAAAGGCATCGGTATAGGTCCCCATCTTATACCCATAGTTTTCCAAAACCGTGGGTATAGTCGTTCTGCCACCGTGTCAACGAAACGTACCCAATTTCCACGGTGTCAATGGCTTCTACCCTCGATTTCAAAACCATGGGTATAAAACCTAAAATAATGTAGGCGGCATGTTTTGATCCCACAACCTCTTTGATGAAAACACCACATCTAACCACTACCCTAACATCACCTATGTGTGTATATATATATATAGTTAAATATATTTATATAAACCATGGGTATAGAGGGAATAACCATGGGTATATGACTCCCGCCAAAAAATATTTCTTTCCCACGGGGAAATTTTTTTTCCATCGCACACACAGGAAACCTATACCCATGGTTTTTCATAACCACAGGTATACATATTTTAGCCCATACCTATCGCCACGGTTTTGGGGAAAACCTTGGGGATAGGTACCCCTATTCCCACAGTTTTCAAAAACTGTGGGTATAGGTGACTTTTCAGGACCTATCCCCACGGTTTTGGAAAACCATGGGGATAGACCCCCCCCTATAACCACAGTTTTGGAAAGCCATGGGTATAGGTCTTGAAAAGTGAGCTATTCCCACGGGTCTCAAAAACCATGGGGATAGGTCCATTTTCCAGTAGTGGTTTATAGAGAGAGTAAAAAATAATATTCAAGATTAAGTATTGATGTTTATAGGGAAGATTAGTTCAAAGATAAAATTTCAAAATAATATTTATTTTTTTGAAGTGGTGTGTCTGATGTGATCAACATAGTCAATCGACTAAATATTATATAACTATTTGCTGAGACAAATAAAAATAATAATGTTGTTATAACTAACCATAAAATATAAATAAGAGGATTAAGTGATTTCATGGTTGAAGTGATGTATAATGATTCGGTAAAGTTATATGGTTATCATTAAATATGAATAGACAAATAAAAATCATGAAAATTAATGAGTGTTTTAGTGGAGTTTTAGTTATCTTTGATAATGAAAATATATTTGAACATTATGTCATTCCCATTACAGGTAATGTTAAATTAGTTCAATAACACTACTACAAAGTACTAGAATTTATTTCTGTAAAAATAATGGTATAATTAATGAAAATTCATATAACATGGAAGGGATTCCATTTAAAAAAAAGAGTATTTTCACCATTGATAGGTTTTTATTGATATTATCATTATGAATATTAGGATATACAATTGATAATTATATTCAAACAATCATGTTTCAATTATAATTTTTTTTAACCCACTACCTTGGATAAATAATGCTGAAAATGGCATGGATTATCATCTCAATTATATTGTATTATAAGATATTAAAATTTTTATATAATTAAAACCATGAAATATATTGTTTTCATTTTACCATATATATAGAATGAAAATAATTCATACATTAAATCGCATAAATATTGAAAAAATAACCTATCATAAAATCATATCAACTTTAAATAAACACTCACTCAATTTATAAACATCATTCCATAAAATCAAAAGTAATTTCATTAGACACTAATTTCATTTTTTTAAAATTAGATTTAGGATGGAGAAGAAAAATAGAATATATTAGTGAGATGACCCAACCATAACATGCATATATATTATATCATCACACTTGATTATTTATTATAACTCATGATAAATCGCACCCCTAGAACCTATAGGTTTGGTGTATTTGAAGATTAGATACATAAATGTGTTATTTTAAACTATAGAGTAAATTTATTCCATAATTTCATCACACTTGAACCCCTTATAGACATATCATATGTTAAATTTTTCTTCATAACCTAGAGAATGGGTGAGCTCAGATGCTTAGTATGGGGTAAAACACATGAGATATCAACCAGAACAAATAAAGATCATAAGTGAGCACAAAATGTGTATGTGGGTATGAGAACATTATCATGGTATATTACCATAACATAAATTAATAATACCCAATGGAATATGAATCATAAAACATAACATGAATCATAACATAAGGAATTTGGCATAACATAAAAAATAATACAAGGGATTGTGGTACATACATAAGAATAGAAAATCATATCTTTATGCCAAGGATCATTTCCAAAACCATAATCACATAGTCTATAAAATGTGACATAACATAGTGGGATATGACAATCTCTCATATCATATAACATAAAATTTTATGACATATAAAATTTACCCAATACATTTTAGGGTTGTATAATTTTAGTCTCACCCTTAACAACATGATACTATATATATATATATATATATATATATCTCTGTGTATGAAATCTATTATTTTATTTTGATTTATTTCCTTTTTATTTATAGTCTTTTATTTATCCCTTGATTTTACCGGGATTTTTTTAGAGAAAATGTTGTTTTTGGACCCGACTGCAGGTGACACATGGTTAGGGGGAACCGTGCACCATTCCTGAAGGAAATCGTGCACCCTAGACAGTGGCTTTGTCCCATCAACATATATTACCACACGAGTGTGTGGCCTCTTTTAGAAAACTATTTGGTTGGTTTCCTCTAGGATAGAGGAGACTGCACAGTTTCTGAACAGTTTGGAAAACCATGCGAGCTGACTATGTATCCTATTCTGGTCATTAAAAAGTTGAATGTTTCCCCCTTTCCCTCTTCATATTTAACCACAGATCACCCCTAATTCTATCCATATAGGACTTTTAGCCCAAATATCCTCCTCTTCTCATTATTTTCCCACTTGAACTCCAATTCTTGGGTGGATTTGGTGTGGGATATTCAAGGAATCATCATGTAAGTCTCTTTTCTCTCGATTTCTTCTTCTTAGGGTTATTCTTCCTTCCTCTTTGAGTTCTTCTTCTCTAGTGGATTGGTTTACCTAATAAGTTTTTAATCAGGAGTTGTTGGATAAAATATTATTATTTTTGGTTGGATCTTTCCTTTATAGGGTTCCCTGGTGGGGTGGTTGTGGTTTCCCACGAGATTTCATAATTTTATGATCTTGAGGTAGGTTGTTCCATGTTTTAGAATAATTATATGATTTTGGTAGGATTTCTTTACTTTTTTAATGTGTTCTATGAATTTTGGGGAAGGTTTGGAATTTGTTTTCAAAATTATTCGAGGTGCGTATTTGTAAAAAGATACTTTTATAAAGGAAACAATTTTCGTTTCATGTGAGATTCCATGGTGTTTTTCTTAAATGTATTCTATAAATTGTGCAAGTGATTAAAAGTGTGTTTCCAGATGGTTTTGGTGTACGTATGGATTTGAAAGAGGTGTTGGTTATTAAAAGTGATGTTTTTTACTTATGTATTCATATTCCTTGACTTATATATGTGAGAGTGGTGATTTATGTGACAAGTAGAATGTAAATTGAGAACAAAGGGAATCCTAAGTATCTAGGTAGGAAGACTAAGACTAGTACTCTAGTTGGATCATTAGGGCTGAGGCCTAGTTTCTTCTAGCAGGATTGATTTTACAAAACTAACTAAGATTTGATGATGATTGGAAACCACTAGAACTTTGGATGGATTCCTCTCTAGTGGGTAGTGCATGAGGACATTATAGGTTATGGTTTTTATACCATGTTTTATCGAGATACGAGGTTTTTATTGTCCCACCATTTCTTATACCTATAGGTATTTCCCATTATGTGGTTCTCATGTGATGTTGTGAAAAACTTCGATATACAGTTGATTTTACTCTTATGTTCAGTTGAAAATCATGCTCATTTGAAAATGTTTATCTTAAAAATGTTTTTATTATAAATGTTTCCAACTTAATTCCTAAGACTTTCATGGTAAATTGAATTCTAATTTTGTGACATGAAATCTTTCTTTTGGGTTATATCCTATTAGGATTTGGATCACACCCTTTATAAAACCTATGGTCTATGAAGACTTTTTTATGAATGACCCAAGAAAATGCAAGATATTTCATGGTGGTGGAGGTGGTTCTAGTTTCTAGATTCCCTTTCTTGCAGGTGTTGGTGGAGGTGGATTGAGGTTGATGGTCTCTCTTATTACATGGAGGTTTTTTCATTGAGTTCGAGTTGGTTACCCTATTGTTTCGGTATTTTGGTTTTGGTTAAATCTATAAAATGCTTAACTTAAAATTTAGTATTTCTTTTGGTTATGGATATTGATATCAGGATGACGTTTCATTTTGAGTATTGTTCTCGGTTATTTATTATGGGTGAAATCATTATCAAAAGTGTATCATTGATACCTAGGAGCTAGTTTCTGGCCTTTGGGGATTGAGAATTCCCTTTTAGCCATGCCATGGGCCGGTTTGGGTGTTAGGTTGGATGGCTTCCTGAATTGGTTTGTGAAAAAATAGGTTTAGAGGTTGGTTTTAACCGTTTATTTGGGTCATGATATTTAGGAGAGTTTTTATAGACCTATGCTAGGATTGTTGGGGCTATAGGTTCACATTGTGTGTGGGGTGTCTCACCAACACACCTCATGAAAAATCATGAGTCACCATGGGATGTTGGGGAATTTGGTTTGACTTATCCTACTGGTGAGACATACAAGTTGAAGACTTTATATGGAAATAGGGTGGGGGTTTAGTGGTTTAGGGGGGCTTATTATTATAATCTATATAACTTTGTTTTGATTCATGGAAGTGTTTTTAATTTTTGATGTTGTTATTTTTATTCAGAGTGGTATATTGATGGTTTATCCTTATTATTGTTTCTTGATGTAGAAAGATACCTCCATAGATGTTTTCGATGAAACCATGGGAATAAATCAGAGAGAGTTCTCCCTCACCAATTGGCCAGAGACTAGTGGAATTCATTGTCCGGGATGTCCAAGCTTTGGTCCAGGGAGCGGGCTCTAGTCCTGCTCATTTTTGGGGAACACTACTAGAAATTCCTTCTATACCAACACCTCTATCCCAAAAATTTAGAAAAAACCATTGGGATAAGTTTCTTATACCATCAATTTGTTGAAAACTGTTGGTATAGGAACATTTAGAGTGTTTTCCCCAATGGTTTGGAAAACCATTGGGATAGTCCTGGGTAGAGACACCTTTACCATTGATTATACATAACCATTGGGATAGGTGGTAGTTTTTCCAGTGGTTTTAAAAAACTATTGGGATAGAATTCCACAAGTGTAGCCCCCAATTCAGATCATGATCCGCCCACATTGCACCCTAAACGAGAGCTCCCATTGTTCCAGTATGCAAACCCTTCTTCCCAGCAACTGATTTCTTGTTCTTCCATATAAAATCTGTAAGTTATAATTGATTTTCAACTTCTACCTCAATTTATTCCATTTATCATTCTAATTTTGTTAATGGTAAGGTTGTTTTTTGTTTTTTATTTTAATTATCCTTAGAGGACAGGGGGCTATGGGAGGGGTGTTGTGCAGTGGGAGGGGTGATGTGTAGTGGGAGGGGGATGGCTATGGGGGGGCTATGCAGTGGGAGGGGGATTAGCTGGGGGGTTGTGCTGTGGGAGAGTGGTTGTGGGGGTGCAATGGGAATGGGGGGTTGTGTAGTGTGAGGGGGGTTGGTTGGGCTACATGGGACCTGTGTAGTTGGACGGTGGATGTAGGGGGGTTTTTCGGTGGGAGGGGGTTATAGGGGGTGTTTAGTGGGAGTGGGTGGGGGGTTCAGTGGGAGGGGGTTGGCTATTGATGGGTTGTACAATGGAGGGGTTATAGGGGGGTGGTTGTGCAGGGTGGGGACTGCAAGGGGAGAGGGGGGATGTGTAATGTGGGGGGGGGCTACAAGGGGAGGTGTGGAGGGGGACTGTAGGGGGGTTGTAGGGGGGGCTATGTATTGGACGGGGGTTGTCTATAGGGGGTGTGTAATGGGAGTGGAGGGGGGGGGGGGGGGTATGTACTGAGATTGGATTGGTTGGGGGGGTGCAGTAGGGGAGGGTATGTAGAGGTGGATATGTAGGGTGGGGGTTGGAGGGGTGAGGGGATCTGGGGGGTTGGGGTGGGGACTGTAGGGGGAGGTGGTGGGGAGGGGGGTTGTGCAGTGGGAGGGGGTTATGGGGAGGGGGGGTTTTCAGTGGAAGGGGTGGCTATGGGGGATGCGGGCTGTGCAGTGGGAGGTGGGGGATGTAGTGGGGTGTGCAGTGGGATTAGGGGGCTATACAGTGGGAGGGGTGTTGGATTTGGGGGGGCTGTAGGGGGTGACTGTGTAGGGTGGGGGTTTTAGGGTGTGAGGGGGGTTGTGCAATGTGGAAGGTGGGGGCTGTAGGTGGGAGCTGGGGGAGGGGGGCTTATGGGGGATGTGCAGTTTCATGGGGGCTCACACACTACTAGCAATTAACATCACCCATTGTCACATGGGACTTTCCCAATACATACCCATGGAACCATTTTAGTGATCACATCATGAAAAAATTTCCATACTCGACATCATCATGCCAAACTAATTATATAATCATAAATTACACCTATCATTCCATAATTGTCTCCACTATACCATTTCTCACTTTAGACTACCGTCTAGTGATTTCCAAATAATCGTAAATTTTTCAAGAAGATCATAAATGTTCTCACCTAGATCATCCCTCTCATAACTATTTACAATACATCACATAGCATACATATAAATTTAGGATAAATCTATGTAGCACCTTCATTATAATCATATATGCCTAATCAGGGAAGAATGAACTCTAATTCGATTTTAAATAGAAATAATCAAAAAGGCATATGAGAATATAAAAATATGGAATAATATTCATAAATACTTTAACACCTCAAATTAGTGTGATAAATAATATAATAATGGATGTATAACATTATCCTTTCTCTAAGATACCTACTATTTATAATAATTCCAATATCTAGATGGAAAAGAGTGACATCCGTCACTCAAGATAACTCACCCACCCCCTGGACACCCCTACCCCCATGGACAGCCCCCACCCCCGTGGATAGCCTGCCCACCCCCTGGACACCCCTTACCCCCTGTGGGCACCCCTAGCCTATATAGATAGCCAACTCACCCCCTGGACACCCTACCCCCCATGGACAACCCTCTCACCCCCCCTGGATAGCCCCCTCATCCCTGTGGTTACCCCACCCACCCCCTGTACACCCCCTACCCCCTAGACAACCCCCACCCCATGGACAGCCCGCCCACCCACCTGGACACCCCGTACCCCCTAGACAGCCCCACTACCTCTTGTGGACAGCCCACCCACCCGCTGGACATCCCATACCCCCCTGGACAGCCCCGCCACCCCCATAAACAACCCCACCACCCGTAGACACCCATACCCCCTAGACAGCTCTGCAACCCCCATGGACAACCCCACCCCCCTGTGGAGATCCCCACCCCCTGGACACCCCTACCCTCTTGGACAGCCCTGCCACCCCCGTGGATAGCCCACCCACACACTTGGACCCCCACCCCTGGACACAAGCCAACCCCCTGGACACCCCCAACCCCTAGACCACCCACTCCCCTGGACACCCCACCCCCTTGGACAACCCCCCAACCCCCTGGACACCCCCACCCCATGGACTGTAACACCCTGAGATTTTATGATAAGTATTATTTTTAATTTATTTGATGTCATGTGTTTTATGCTACACCAAGATTATCTTGTGCTATACGCAACATTGTATTAGCTTGCAGTATACGCAACACAATTCTTGGATCGTGTTATACACAATTTCATGTTCAATTGATAGAAGTTATTCTACACAACATTGAGTGTATATATATATATATTCAATGTATAAATGAAATATGGTTGGATTCTATTATACACAACAACAAAGGAGTCTTGTACTACACACAACCCTGACTTGGCTTTCATTACATGCAATCGTGACCTTCCTCAATAGCGTGTGGTGTACGCAATACCGGGTTTATCTAAACAACGATATATGGTTAAAATATTATCACGAACTACCCGTTATGAATATTATTAACCACATTTTGAATTTTATAACATTATTATTCATCTTATAAATTTTCTAAAACATTTTATGTGAACAAAATAAATTTATCGGGTAAAATAAGTATTTCTCAAAAAATGCAGTTTTGCCGCCTTTTGATGGCGCACCCACTTTCAATCTAGTTTTTGACTTGTTTATAAGTACAATTTTACAATGTAAAATTATTATTTGGAATAAGGATATAAAATTTCACCTAGGATAAAATTTTCATGTTATTCTGATAAGTTTCATATTTTAAGGAATAGTAAAAACACGCTATATTTTAATTAAAAACAACTTTTTTCATCGTAATAATTTATGTGGTTAAATTATAATATTGAATGGTCTTAAAGTATAACTAGAATATATTTTTACCATTTAATATATTTTATGTCATTAGCATTTATTTTACCTTGAATTCGTAGGTTAAATCAATTCAATCTTTTGTAATGTTTTAAACAAAAACTCGTTTTCTTTCGACAACGAGATTAATTTAAATTTAATTTCTGCAACTTCTGTATATTGAATTTGGAAAAATGGATTCAATATTTGGAATCAGTGGGTCCAAATTATATTAATAGACTAATTTTTATTTTTGGGCATTAGGAATAGTAACTACGGTAAAATTTATTTACCATAGTTAAAGGTAAATCGGGTAATTAAGGGTAAATATAAGATTATAAAATTACCCTAACACCTAGAAAAATCCTATTGGATGACTAAAAGTCGATCCATATCATGTAAGGGTTGGATTAGAATCATTTAATGGACTTTTTTCCATGAAAATAACTTAATTATTATTAAAACCAAAGAAAGTGACAACATGTCACTCTCTTAAATCTTATATGTATATTAATTTTAATTTAGTGATAAACTTCATGAAACTTCAAAAATGAATAGTCTCCAGAAATCTAAAGAATTTATCTAAATTATATGAATTTATTTATAATTTTTAGGGATTAAATAATTATCATTAATTATGACACAATAGTGATGCAGAAATTGTTTTTGTAGTGAAAAATCAAGAATATAGTTTTTATTAAACTAATAGTGACCATAAAAGGCACAAAACCCTGACAAAAACTTATTATTCATGTAACTTAAAACCATAATCATCCAATGGTAGAATATTTGTCCATTTGGAGCCTTATAAAATAGATTATGACACTTATATTATTTTATTTTAAATGATGCCAAAGTTGTCACCTTCATAATTTAATAAATATAACAATTTAAATATTGTGATTTTAAGATGATAAATTCGAGTAAAAGTATTTTTGTGAAAGGTAATAGATTTATATTTATCATAGGAATTTTTTTTAATTTTTATGAAATAAATAAGTATATTAAACAATTATACAAAAATAATGTAGTAATTATTTTATTAAGAGATAAACCAAATAAATGGTTTTAAAAATAATAAAATAAATATTATATGAACTATTTAATGTGATAAAATAATTTTATAGACACATATGACATTTTATGAGTCTATTAAATATTTTATTTCGAACATATCTTCTGTATATATTTTATTTAAATTCAAATAAATGAATAGTGTCAAAATTGACACTATTGTTATTTTATAAAAATAACATATTATAAAACTGTTTAAAAATCACAAAAATATTTACAAATTATAAATTTAAATTTATATGGCAGAATATGTTATAAATTATCCAATTATGGAAAATTCACAATAAATAAGTAATTATTTGTTATATTTTAAAATTTATAATGTTATTACCACAAATAAAATTAAATTGATTAAATAAGGATAAATCAAGTTGATAATGTTTAAAATAAATTCCTAATATGTCTAAATTTTATTGGTTGATGATATTAAAACCCTATCTCATCTAATATTCGAATATGAGTCATTTTTTGAGGTTTTTAAGTGGGGTTAAATATATTAAAAATTAATATTTTTATGATTTCCAAAGGTGCCCCTCTTCTCCCTTATAAAAGGGAACCTCCTCCCTCTCTTCCTCACACCAATTTGAGCCTTTATTCTTGGCCAAACCATGCCCATTTCCCTTCTCAACTTCCCTAGAAATATCCTAGAGGTCCTGGTCTTCTTCAAATACCAATTTTAGTACCCTAAGAGGAGGATTCAAAGAGGCGTGTCAAAGAAGAGGAGGTTTGGATCCATACGAAGCATATGAGACCTAAGGTAAGGGATAACTTTTCCAATCTCGTTTTTATCCGAGATTGTTTATTCGTAAGTATTTACTAGGGTTATTCATATCATCTATGATAATGTTTTATAAAAGTCTTTTCATGTATGTTTAAAGTCATTTTTACCCATTTTTGACTTTTACTACATGGTATGTAAGGAATCTTTCTTATGTTTACGTTACGAGGTACCTTTTTGACTTTTCCGACAAAAGTATGGGGAGAATGTTATTTTTAACTTATACGGCACGAATGGATTTTTACAGTTTCATAACCCCTCATTTTCATAAATCTTCCTCCACTAGTTTGCATGTTTATTTTCAACAAAACGCTTTTCTTTTAAAAGTGCATGGCATTTTGTGAAAGGAAAATGATTTTGAAGAAGAAAGGATATTTTCCTCATGAAATCTTTTCAAGTGTTTTATGAAAAGCATTTTCCATCTAAGATGACATTATTTCATATTTATATGTTTCAAGTATAATGTCTCTATGATTTACATGGTTTCACTTTTCTTATTATTAAATGATATCCATTTCTTTTATATGGATTATGTGATGATGGAATGATGTTTATGAAACCCATTTTATTCTTTGGGTTATGATGAATGATTTATATTTATGTTGTGTCACAAGTAAGAATGACTTCATTATGAGATGGGTGGGACCTATATCTCCCTCTAATTCATTGGGTAAATATTTATATCTCATGAGATAGACATAGCTGGAATGGCAAGTTAAACCGGTTCAGTAATATAGGACTGGAATGAGGAGTGAACTCGATTCAGAAAGGGACTTTGTCCACTAATATGGTTTTGGAAGCAATGCCTTGGCTACTATGGAAATCATAACATGTGCTTAATGGTTTCCACAATTACATATTTTATTCCCATTATATTTTATCATGTTTGATGTTCCATTATGATATATGCCTTACGTACTTCCACGATTTATGTCTTTGCTCAAGATTTTGATGTTTAAATTTCATGTTCAAGTTTTTGATTCCAAATGTTTATGGATTGTTTTATGTTATCTATGCTTACCCTTACTAAGCATTTGAGATCACCCTTTATATGTTTTCTTTTCCCTAGGATTTAAAGAAAGGTTTTAGGTAAGAAAACAAAAGGGGAAGATCTTTATGGGAGATGTTGAAGATCTTTCACCACGATTAGAATTTTACTTTCCGAGTTTCGAAAGACACTAAACTATTACGATCCTTGTGTGTCTGTTTTTTTATGTATCAAGTATTTTTCAAAAGTAATTTAATGTCCATGTACGTAAAGATTCGGGCCTCTACAGTTGGTATCAGAGGAAAGGTTTTGTCAATCTTTGAAAACTAGGATGCGAGAACTTTAGTGATATCCCTAGAGATATTTATAAGGTATGTCTTGGGATGTCTGTAAGGTTAAGTATAAGTATAGGTTATAGTCACGGTAATGATCTTAGAATTAACCCTAAGATGTTAGATATTGAAGTTACTCCACCTTTATTATGATTTTTTCCTCTCACACTATTATTTTTGGGTTTTAGAAAATGGCTGGAAATAAGATGACTCACGATAATAGAGGATATGATGGACAATAGAATGATATTATTCATGAGAAACCAAATGAAATGGGATTTGGAAGTACAAAAATCATTATTATGATGAATCATCAATCTCATAATATGATCAATAAACTCAAATTTGGTAAGTTTCCTGACTTGGATAATAAGAGAAAGATGGAGTTTCATGATGATCATAGAGGAATGAAAGTTCAATTTCTCCTATGTAAATCATGTGGGAAGAGTCATCAAGGAGAATGTTTTAAAGGAACTGGAAGATGATTTGGGTGTGTAAAAGAAGGACACCAAGCCAGTAAGTGCAAAGTAAAAGGTTCAGTTAACACCAGGGATAAGGATAATGGTATTGCTACGACATCAACAATGGTTAAATGTTTTAAATGTGGAATGTACAGGCATTATCCAAACCAATGCCTTAAGGTAAAGTCACATGAAGAGAATCAGTATGGTTGTATGGGTAGTATTTATGTTGATGATGATGAATACACTATAAATGATATGTGAGATTAAAGAATTGTTGAAGCTCGGTCAATGGTTTAAGAAGGTAGTGGAATTATTACATGTTTATCAAGTGTAATATTGTATAAGTAATCTCATGGTACTATGGAATAAAGATACATCTAAGGATTGTTACACTGTTGTCTTTCCTTATGTTTTGAAAGTGTATGATGAATGGTACCAGTAACCATGAAAGGTTATTCAGATATTTGGGAAAGTAGATGATATGCACATAATGAAGGGATAAGGAGAAAATTAAATGTTTTATAGTATTCATGAGCTCATGATTGATATAAGGAGAAGGTTATATCATGGTTTGAGTATATAGAATTTTTGGATTTTTGTATGTGGAAAGAGTTAACTTTTGATAGCACTCATGTTTTCAATAAGGTTTAATGGGTATTCATTTTTCAAGAGAATACATGATTAAGGTATTCACATGATTGGAATGTGACCAACAAGACATATCTTATGATATATGGGGATCAACGATGGTATTAACATGCTGGTTATATGAAATATCTGGTAATCGTTTTCACTATAATATGAGAGTGGACTGCAGTATTATGGATAAGCCTAATAATTGGAATAGATTATGTTGGACATATGTTAGTATTGTTTAAGGATAAAACATTTTTTGATATTATTTATGGGATGTTATAGTAATGTAGTTTTAGAAAAAGGACAACCGGCAGGACATGCGACAACCCATCGCGTCGGATACGGCTGTGGGAATCGAACCCACAACCGAAGTGCGACTTGCCTTTATCGCATACCACTAGCCTACAATAAGTCCCTGGTTAGTATAAACTAGTTTTATTTTATTAAGCGGTATGATAGAGGATGTATAAGTTCATTTTTGGAATCCTATACGATTAACCTCACCATAGATGGACTTATATATATTTGATAACTTTTGCTAACCTTTTGTTTGAAATAAATGGAATGAAACATTATTCTATGACATGATCTGTTAACCCTTCAGGAATAAAAAATTTAACTTCATTTCTTTAAGAGATGAAGTAGAAATTATTCAAAGCACGAACAACAGTGAGATTGTACCAAAATCAAGTAAGTATTTATTCTAATTAAAAATTTTCAACTTTAGGGAAATGATATTGAAAACCAAAAATTTTTTCCTAGGTCTCTTATATCCGATGAATCAGATGGTACCTTATATCATCACAAATCTATGGCTTTGTGACTGTTGGCTTTTGGATAGCCCTGTTCTCTACCACTCTCCATCAGAACTTGATGGTTATATTTCTCCTCCATATCCATATTTTCACCTCTGATCTCCTATGTGGAAAACTAGTGATGAGTTAATTTGGGTAACTGTTATGTTTTATACTTCACTTTTTAAAATTATGTTTTAGCATTCCTTTTTACAACGTGGGTTTCTATGAAAGAAATTCTCAAGTAACAAACCATTTATATCCCCGACGAATTTCGAGGGTGAAATTCATTTTAAGGGGGGTAGAATGTAACACCCTGAGATTTTATGATAAGCATACTTTTTAATTTATTTTATGTCATGTGTTTTATGCTACACCAAGATTATCTTGTGCTATACGCAACACCGTATTAGCTTGCAGTATACACAACACAATTCTTGGATCGTGTTATACAGAATTTCAAGTTCATTTGATAGAAGTTATTTTACGCAACATTGAGTGTGTATATATATATATTCAATGTATAAATGAAATATGGTGGGATTTTTTATATGTAACAACAATGGAGTCTTGCACTACACGCAACCCTGACTTGGCTTTCATTACACGCAACCGTGAACTTCCTCGATAGCATGTGTTGTACGTAATACCAGGTTTCACTAAACAACGATATATGGTTATAATATTATCACGAACTACCCGTTATGAATAGTATTAACCACATTTTGAATTTTATAACATTATTATTCATCTTATAAATTTTCTAAAACATTTTATGTGAACAAAAAAAAATTTCGGGTAAAATAATTATTTTTCAAAAAATGCATTTTTACCGCCTTTTGATGGCGCACCCACTTTAAATCTAATTTTTGACATGTTTATAAGTTCATATTTACAAAGTAAAAATATTCTTTCGAATAAAGATATAAAAATTTACCTTGTATAAAATTTTCTTGTTATTCTCATAACTTTCATATTTTAATGAATAGTAAAAACATGCTATATTTTAATTAAAAACAACTTTTTTCATCGTAATAATTTATGTGGTTAAATTATAATATTGAATGGTCTTAAAGTATAAATATAATATATTTTTACCATTTAATATAATTTAAGTCATTATCATTGATTTTACCTTGAATTCGTAGGTTAAATCAATTCAATCTTTTGTAATGTTTTAAACAAAAACCCGTTTTCTTTCGATAACAGGATTAATTTTAATTTAATTTCTGAAAATTATGTGTATTGAATTTGGAAAAATGGATTCCATGTTTGGAATCAGTGGTTCTAAATTATATTAATAGACTACTTTTTATTTTTGGGAATTATGAATAGTATCTAGAATAAATTTTATATACCATAGTTAAAGGTAAACCGGGTAATTAAGGGCAAATATAAGATTATAAAATTACCCTAACACCTAACAAAATCCTATTGGATAACTAAATGTCAATCCATATCACATAAGGGTCGGATTAGAATCATTTAATGGACTTTTGTCCATGAAAATAACTTAATTATTATTAAAACCAAAGAAAGTGACAACATGTCACTCTCTTAAATCTTATAAGTATATTAATTTTAATTTAGTGATAAACTTCATGAAACTTATAACATGAATAGTATACAGAAATATAAGGAAATTATCTACATCATATGAATTTATTTATAATTTTTAGGGATTACATAATTATCATTAATTGTGACAAAATAGTGATGCCGAAATTGTTTATGTAGTGAAAAATCAAGAATATAGTTTTTATTATACTAATAGTGACCATAAAAGGCACAAAACCCTGAACAAAACTTATTGGTAATGTAAATGTAAACCATAATAATACAATGGTAGAATATTTTACCATTTGGATCCTTATAAAAGTGATTATGACACTTATATTATTTTATTTTAAATGATGCCAAAGTTGTCACCTTCATAATTTAATAAATATAGGAATTTAAATATTGTGATTTTAAGATTATAAATTCGAGTAAAAGTATTATTGTGAAAGGTAATAGATTTATATTCATCATAGGATTTTATTTTTAATTTTTATGCAACAAATAAGTATATTAAATAATTATACAAAAATGATGTAGTAATTATTTTATTAAGAGATAAACCAAATAAATGGTTTTAAAAATAATAAAATAAATATTATATGAACTATTTAATGTGATACAATAATTTTATAGATACGTATGACCTTTTATGAATCTATTATATCTTTTATTTTTAACATATATTCTGTATATATTTTATTTAAATTCAAATAAATGAATAGTGTCAAAATTGACACTATTGTTATTTTATAAAAATAACATATTATAAAATTGTTTAAAAATTACAAAAATATTTACAAATTATAAATTTAAATTTATATGGTATAATATGTTATAAAGTATCCAATTATGGACAATCCACAATAAATAATTAATTATTTGTTATAATTTAAAATTTAGAATGTTATTACCAAAAATAAAATTAAATTGATTAAATAAGGATAAATCAAGTTGATAATATTTAAAATAAATTCATAACATGTCTAAATTTTATTGGTTGATGAGATTACAACCCTATATCATCTAATATTCAAACATGAGTCATTTTTGGTGGTTTTTATGTGGGGTTAAATTTATTATAAATTAATATTTTTAAGATTTCCAAAGGTGCCCCTCTTCTACCTTATAAAAGGGCACCTCATCCCTCACTTCCTCACACCAATTTGAGCCTTTAATCTCGGCGAAAACCTGCCCATTTCCCTTCTCAACATCCCTAGAAACATCTTAGAGGTACTGGTCTTCTTCAAAGACCAATTTTAGTACCCTAAGAGGAGGATTCAAAGAGGCGTGTCAAAGAAGAGGAGGTTCGGATCCATACAAAGCATATCGGACCTAAGGCAAGGGATAACTTTTCCAATCTCGTTATTATCCGAGATTGTTTATTCATAAGTATTTACTGGGGTTATTTCTATCATCCATTTCCATGTTTTATAAAAGTGTTTTCATGTATGTTTAAATTCATTTTTACCCATTTTTGACTTTTACTACATGGTATGTAAGGAATATTTCTTTTGTTTACGTTACGATGTACTTTTTTGACTTTTACGACAAAAGTACGGGGATAACGTTATTTTTAACTTATAAGGTGTGAATGGATTTTTACGGTTTCATAACCCCTCATTTTCATAAATCTTCCTCTACAAGTTTGCATGATTGTTTTCAACAAAACCCTTTTCTTTTAAAAGTGCATGGCATTTTGTGAAAAAAAATGATTTTGAAGAAGAACAGATATTTTCCTCAAGAATTAATTTCAAGTGTTTTATCAAAACCATTTTCCATCTAAGATGACATTATTTCATATGTGTATGTTTCAAGTATAATGTCTCTATGATTTACATGGTTTAACTTTTCTTATTATGAAATGATATCAATTTATTTTATATGGATTATGTGATGATGGAATGATGTTTATGAAACCCATTTTATTCTTTGGGTTATGATGAATGATTTATATTTATGTTGTGGAAGCAGTAAGAATGATTTCATTATGAGATGGGTGGGACCTATATCTCCCTCTAATGCATTGGGTAAAGATTTATATCTCATGAGATAGACATGGATGGAACGACAAGTTAAATCGGTTCAGTAATACAGGACTGGAACGAGGAGTGAACTCGATTCAGAAAGGGAGTTTTTCCACTAAGATGGTCTTGGCAGCAATGCCTTGGCTACTATGGAAATCATAATAGGTTATTAATGGTTTCCACAATTACAAGTTTTATTCCCATTATATTTTGTCATGGTTGATGTTTCATTATGATATATGCCTTACGTACTTCCATGATTTATGTCTTTGCTCAAGATTTTGATGTTTAAATTTCATGTTCAAGTTTTTGATTCCAAATGTTTATGGATTGTTTTATGTTATCTATGCTTACCCTTACTGAGCATTTGAGGTCACCCTTTATATGTTTTCTTTTCCCCAAGATTTAAAGAAAGGTTTTAGGTAAGAAAACAAAAGGGGAAGATCTTTATGGGAGATGTTGAAGATCTTTCACCACGATTAAAAGATTATTTTACGAGTTTCCAAAGACACTAAACTATTACAATCCTTGTGTGTCTGTTTTTGTTATGTATCATGTATTCCGAAAAAAGTAATACAATTTCCATGTACGTAAAGCTTTGGGCCTCTACATGGACACCCCCAACCCCTGTGGATAGCCCCCCAGACACCCCCTATCCTCCATGGACAACACATCCACCCCCATGGACAACCCTCCCACCCCTTGAAGAGCCTTGCCACCCCCGTGGACAGCCCGACCACCCACCTGGATAGCCCGACCACCCCCCTGGATAGCCCCGCCACTGCGTGGATAACCCCACCACCCCCACAGACAGCCTGCCCACCCCCTTGGACACCCCCTACCCCTGAACACCCCTGACCCCCAACCCCCTGGACAACCCCACCACCCCTATGGACATCCCTCCCACCCCCCTGGACAGCCCCTCCCCACATGGATAGCCCCCCACCCCCAATAGACAGCTCAACCACCCCTCTGGACACCCCCTACCCCCCTGGATAGCCCCGCCACCCCCATAGACATCCTTTCCACCCCCATAGACACTTCACACCCCCTTGGATAGCCCCCCTAACACCCTGTGCCCCCTTGGACAGTCCCCCACCCCGTGGAAAGTGTGCCCACCCCCTTGCACACCTCGTCCCCCTGGACAGCCCCTCCACCCCCATGGATAGCCCGCCCACCCTCTGAACACCTTGTTCTCCTGGAAATCCCCGTACCCAATGGAAAACCCACCCACCCCCATTGATAGCCATCCCACCCACTTGGACACCTTGTATCCCTCTAGACAGCCCTGCCACCCCCGTGGACAACCCGATCACCCCCTGGACACCTCGTACCCCGCTGGACGACCCCTCCCACCTCCTGGACACCTTGGGCCCCCGAGACACCCCCACCCCCGTGGATAGCCCACCCACCCCCTGGACACCCCATTCCCCATGGACAACCCCGACCACCCCTAGACACCCCATTCCCCCGGGACAACCCCCCTGTGGATAGCCCGACCACCCCCTGGGCACCCCCTACCCCCTCGATAGCCTCTACCACCCCCATGGACAGCCCGCCCACCCCCATGGACACCCCTACCCCCTGTATAGCCCCACAACCCCGTGGACAACCCACCCACCCCCTGTACACCCCACCCCCTCAGACACCCCCACCCCTTCAGACACCCCCACCCCCTAGACACCCCGCACCCCTTGACATCCCTCCCCCCCACCCCCATGGATAGTCCACCCATCCCCCTAGACACCCTCTACACCCTGGACAACCCAACCAACCCTGTGTATAGCCCCACCACCCCCTGGACACCCTCGACCCCCATGGACTGCCCCCACCCCCTAAGACAGCCCCCACCCCTTGGACACCCCCACCCCCTGGAAAACCCCACCCCCTGGGGAAGTGTATGTGATCACTCAAATAATCTACTAAAATATTAAATTTTTTCGATCTAATATTTACTCAAATCATGAATAATTCTTCTCCACAAGTGTATATGATCTTGTAGACTCATGTATAGTTCTTCAAATATACATTATTATAAATATAGTATTTTATTATTTTTTATATTATGATTCTCATATAGAGTACTCTATCAGTTATGGTTTCATATAAAGTGAACCATTATCGCTTACTTAATAATATTTTCTATGAAACTTAAATCTTACTAAATTGATTTTGATGAAATGACTTATAAATTTTTTATATAATGGATAAAAGTTGGATGTATGAAACCGATCATATATCAATTGATTTTCAAAATAATTTGGAGATATTTTTTGATTTTTTATTTCATAATGCTTCAGATAGTGGTCACATACACTGTTCCAATTACAATTGTGTTGGAAGAGCTTAGTTGATACCCGAAGAAGTCATCTACCACATAACCAAATTTGTTTTTCCAAAAAACTACTCTATGTGGTATCACAATAGGGAGAAAATGAAATATCAAATTGCTGATGATCCAAATGAAAAGACTAGATTGAAGAATTTGTTATATGAATAGTTTCCATTCATTCATCATCATGAAAAAGAAAGGATTACAACCCAATAAGATTTCTATATGAGCAGGCATGATGCGTCTAATGAAAATGATGACGTTTTCAAGGTGAAAAAACTGAATGATGATACCATGAATCCTGTATATCGACAATGTGGTAAAATGAAAAATATAGAATTTATAATCTGATTGTTTCATGGGAAAACTATGTATGGGATTTATAATACTGTCATCAATTAAATTCTTACATTATTGAAGGACTTACTTCTAGATGATGCAGATATTCCCTCAAATGACTACATTGAATGGAGGTTATTTGAGGAACTTGGATTTTCAAGAAACAAAATTCATGCTTGCATGAAATATTTTAGTTTATTCTGGGAGGAAACTGCTAAACAAAATGATTGTATAAAATGTGGCACATCCTGCTGGAATCCAGAACCTGAAGGAACACCATATTGTGTGCCACATAAAGTAATGCAGAACTTTCCATTTATCCCTAGACCCCAGAATATTTTTATGTCTGATGAAATATCAATAAAAATGTGATGGAATGATATCGAGAGAAAGAAGAATAATGATGAGTTTTTTTACCCTGCAGATGGATTTTCATGGCAGAGATTTGATGCTCGATATCCTGATTTTACAACTGACATGCATAATGTGAGGTTGGGTCTTTCAAGTGAAGGTTTTAATCAGTTTGGGAAGATTCTTATGTTGCACAACACATGACCTGTTTTTATACACATTTATAATATTCCTCCATGGTTGTGTATGAAAAAACCTTTCACTTTCATGAGTACACTCATATCTGGCCCTTATGATCCCCGATATTATATATGTGTATACATGAAACCTTTAATAAAAGATTTGAAACTTCTTTGGGATGTGGGTGTGTGGATATACGATGCATGTTTGAAAGACATATTTCAGATGCATGGAGTGCTTATGTAGATGATCAATGATTTTTATACTTATTCAATGATTTATGTATAAAGCATAAAGGGAAAACTATCATGTCCTATTTGTATGAAGAATAAATGATCCAAAAGACTGAAACATCATTGTAGTTTCAGTTTTATAGGACATCAATGATTATTTCCAATGGACCATCCATATAGAAATAATCATCGATGATTTAACAATAAAATAGAGACTGATGATCCACCTCAGTGTATGTCTGGAACTGATGTGCTTAATGAATTGAAAGATTTCAGTTTTTTATTTGGGAAGGTTCAAATGAAATCTGGAAAGAGAAAGAATGCTTCCACTGAAACCTGCTACAATTGGAAGAAGAGAAGTATCTTATTTTATTTTCCTTATTGGTTAACCAATTTGTTATGTCATTTCAATGACATAATGAAAATTGAAAAAAAAATATGTGAAATGTTGCTTTTGATTCTTCTAAATGTTAAGGGAAATACAAAAGATGATTTACAATCTCAACGTGAATTGGTGGATTGGGAGATCAGAGCATAATTGCATCATGTACGTATCTGTGAAATGAAATGGAAAGTTCCATGTGCTTATTATGAGATTACACCTACAGAAAAAAATCAATTTCTAGAAGTACTATTGAATATTAAATTTCTTGATGGCTATTCATGCAACATATCTTAATGGGTCAAAAAAAGAGAGTTGAAGCTAAAATATTTAAAGACCCATGATTATCACATCCTTCTATATGAGTTGATTCCAATAAAAATTCATCATCTTTTGTCAAATAATATAAGGGTGGTTGTTATTCGGTTGTGCCATTTTTTTAGAGATCTTTGTACTACGAAGTTGTCCAAGTCTTTCTTGTGAAAAATGTTGGTAGATTCCCCTTTAATTTTTGGTGATTTAGAGAAAATTTTTCCTCCATCATTTTTCACATTCTTGCTGCATCTGACTATCCATATTCCAACTGAAATACTTCTCGGAGGACCTATTTATTTTCATTGGATGTATCCAACTAAAAGAAATATGTACACATTCAATTCTTTTGACCGTAAAAGGAATCATCCCGAAGGTTCTATCATGAAAGGTTACTTGGTTCAAGAATGTATGGATTTCTACTCTATGTATTTTTCTGATATTACTACAAGAATGAATAGACCAATGAGAAAAAAAGAAGAAAAGTATGAGAAAATTGAACCAGTTTTCCATCACTTCCTCAAATATGAGAAATTCCTGGATCATATACATTGACGACATTAAACCTTGAAGAGTGGGAGATGGCACATCACATAATTTTTTTCAACTGTGAATTGTTCTATGACTACATATTGTAAGTAAATTAAATATGTATATCTTATATATATATATATATAACTATTCATATTTTTATCTACAGGGAACATAAAGCGATGATAAATAGAAAGTATTGTTCTTTATCATTAAGAAGAAGGGAGACTTTTCATAGAAAATAGTTTTCCGATTGGTTCAAATTGAAGGTAATAATATTATTGTTTAAATTAATTAAAACAATAATTAATTAAGTTTAATATTGATTCATATTTTAGGTATTGAGTTTTCCTACTGACTCTGTCTCTGAGGAAATAAGAGCTTTGGATTTTGGTCTGAATACCGTGGTTCGTGACTATAAATTTATTGTTATCAATGGGTACAAATTTATTATCACTGAATGAGAAAAGAACATGAGAACACAACATGATGGTTTCATGGTTACTTCCACAATATAATATTATGCTAGTGCATGAAATAACATACCATGATTTGAAAATGTAGGTTATTATGGAGTCGTTGAAAAAATAATAATATTGGATTATTATTCTGATGGACGTGTCACGATGATGAAACTTTAGTGGTTTGACTCAATGATGAGGCATGACACATTTATTGATGATTCTGGATTTCGAGTAATTGATATGACTTGCACTCTTGCTACCAATGAACCATATGTATTGGCATCAATGGTGAAACATGTTTTTTATGTCAAAGACCATCTTCGACCTGAATTTGGTGTCATTATTGATGTAATTCCAAGACATATTTTTGATGTTGGTGATGATGGAATTGAAAAAATCCATAATTCCATTGAAAATGATGCATTTATTAATTTTGATGACTCTAATAGCACAATTTTTAGAGTTCACAATGAACCTGAAATTATGGTGAGAAATATATATAATCATCCATTCATGTTCTCAATTATTTTGTTTTACCTCGACTTGGGCTGTTAAGGCTGGTACAATTAAAATTGATTTAATATTGATTACAAATATGTTGTATCCTACTTGACATTTATGTGAATTTCAATGTTTATTGGTTGAAATATTATTTGAATTGCATTTTCTAATTTGGAATTGAATTGTATTCAAACCGAAGAAACCAACATTTCTATCTTGGTGAAAATTTTAATTCTTTAACTATGATTTGTATTAAATTTGTATAACTCTAAGACCTCTCTTTAACATTTAATTAGGTAATAAACATGTTGGTTTGTATTATTCTACAAAACATATACTGAAACCAACATCATTTACCTGGGCTAAAGAAATTCAATTTTTCCTTAATTTTTACAACTGTTTTACCCCTTATGAATCCTTTAGAATCAAGGTTCCATAATTTTAATAGATTGATGACAGTTAGTAAATAACCATCCTACTAAAAATTAAATTACTTTGTTACATATTGTATGATTTATTGACTTCATTATATATCTGTTCAAGCTGGGCATTCCACCGTTATTTCCTGCAGTGAGTATTTTATTTCAAATATATATATCTAAATAATATATAATGTCATGTGATTAATTTTTTTAAACATTTTTGTAGGATATATCTATTAGGCGATAGTTATTTAATGTGAAACCTAGAAGTTGTCTCAGTACTTAGGTTTTTCATACGAGGGGGGAGGAACGAGAGCTAGACGATCTGGTTGGTGTACCTAATTAGACCTTGCCCCTTCCACTGACATACCATCCATCCCACATTCTGATCCTGTTGTGTCGTTTTGGATAGACGGGATATTTAGGCCTCTCATTTTTTCACAACCCATTACAACTGATCCTCATCACCCATCTGTATCATATCCGATGATGATTCCCACTCCCCATCTAGCATTCAACCAACCATCCATGTCATCTTCTTTTACTTATGTTTCCTTCTCTTTGGGATTTTATATTCCATATTCTTTAACTCTTGCTCCACCAGAGTCTGTAACTACGAAGAATACATTGGGACCCACTCCATATGTACAGGGTGTTCCTTTAGTTTCTGCGGATCCAGCGGTGCCCATTGATCAGACTACCACAATTATACTTATACAACCCTAACAAATTTTTACACCATTATTTATTTTCATTATAATATGTACTGATAAAATATTTGTTTTCATTTCAGAATAGATAGATATACCGATAGGAGGCAGGGGTGGGGGCCTATACACATGTGTGCAGTGTGGAACTACCACACAAAGTTGATAGTGGGCTACAATGAAGATACTCAAATTATTGAAAAATCAGGGCAGAAATGTCGGAGTTTTTTTATGACACTTTCCAAATACTCCGATATCATTCTTGTCAGTCCACTCTCATGGATACAAATACCAAATGAAGTTAGGGATAAATCTTGGGTTGAGATATGGGTAAAAAAATATGTTGTATTTAATTCAACATATTATCTTTTTGTATTTATATGCATTAATATTTTGGTTTTAGCTACCGTTTAATTTCTCCGTTGGTGAGGGTGCACGACCAGCACGTCTAAAGGATTTAAACATTCTTTGGAGAGCTTATAATCATGAGTTGTACATTGGATAGTGTGTTATAGTGGGAACATAGTTAGAGGCAGTCCTTGTCATGGATGATTGTCCATTAGAACAGTATCGACGGATGATTACTCATTAGACAACTAACCAATTTAAGGTATTAATCACATTAAAAGTATTTAAATGAAAATTTTCATGTCTCCTGTTAACAATAATTATGGAATTTTATTTAGGATTCATCCGGAAGAAATAAAAAACATTGATGCTAGAAAATACATCCACACATTGTGACGTACTACGATGCCAGATAATGATAGGAAACATGTATGGTAGTTTATAATTTTTCTTTATGAATTGAACTTTCTATTACTTCCTCTATAATTTATTCGATTGATAAAGTTATTATATAATTTTAGTTATGAAATTATTTATTGGTATCATATTTTTAATTATGGTTTCCTACATTAAATTTCATTATAGAAGCATAAATTGAATATAGAAGGAAGTTTTCCTCGAGAAAAACTGTTTTGCTCGAGTAGAAAGAAGAAAGATGGAAGTGCGGTTAATGAACCAACTCAGTAGAAGATTGTATGTTTTACTTTATAGAATTACAAATTTAATCTCTATTTTGTAACTTAATAATCTATTTATATTTATAATAGTCTAATTTAGAGGCCCTTGATGCCCAAGAACCTACCAATTCTGGGCCAAATGATCACTTACATCAAGTGTTGGGAGATGAGCACCTTGGTAGAGTAAAATTCCAACTTGGGAAGAGTATAGTTTCTATGAGTTATTTTCCCTCCACAGGTATGAGTTGTAGTAGCACTGAGTTCCATAAGGTTAAGGCACAGACAGAACATACTAAAAAAAGGGCCATAGAGATGACAAAACAGTCTACTAGGGAAATCCCTACATTTATGAAATTGATGGAAGTTTTACATCCAACACTTCCACAAGATCCCATCACTTATTGTGATGAATATATGTTGTAGATGCATTCTATATATGACGCACTAGGTGGTAGTTCTAGTGGTGGTCAAGATGATTTCCAGGAGGAGGCTGAGCTAGAGGAGGAGGAGGACGGTGAGGAGGAGGCCAAGGTGGAGGAGGAGGATGAGGAGGAGGACAACACTGCGGAGACGGGCGATGCGGAGGCTGAGTCTGAGTATGAGGGTGAGGAGGAGGCTGTTGAGGACGGCAGGGATGATGATGGGGATGACAATGAGAGTATTGGTGAGGCTAATGATGATGAGGATGACAGTGATGGTGATGAGGGACAAATTTATTTGTCACATTTTTTACTGATATTACTGACCTTTGATGTATATTGATTTGTTGTGCCTGAATATATGTGTGATTAGGTAGGTCACATTATCGTTATTTTTTATCTATAAATAATAAAACTTGACTTGATGATTTTTTGTGACTGATTCACCTCTCCCCTAGACATCCCCCAACCCCCGTGGACAACCCACCCACCCCCTTGTCACCCAATACCCCATGGACAACCCCTCCCACACCCTGGACACCCCATGCCCCCTTGGATAACCCCCCACCAGCATGGAAAGCCCGCCCACCCTCCTAGACAACCCCTCCCATCGTGGATATCCCCCACCCCCGTTGACATCCCGCCCACCCCCTGGACACCCCCTACCCCCTAGATAGCATTGCCACCCCCCGTGAACAGCCTGCACACCTCCTGGAAACCTCATACCCCCTGGACAGCCCCGCCTACCCCCTGGACACCATGTGCCCCCTGGATAGCCTAGCCACCCCTGTGAACAACCCCTCCACCCCCGTTGACAGCCCACCCACCCCCTGGATAGCCCTCCCCCCATGGACATCCCCCCACCAAGGTGGATAGCTCACCCACCCCACCTAGAAACCCCATACCCCCTGGACACCCCCACCACCCTCGTGGATAGCCTTCCCACCCCATGGACACCCCGTACCCCTTGGAAAGCTCCCCCCACCCCCTAGACACCCCATACCCCCTGGATGGCCCCCACCCCTGTGGACATCCCACCCACCCTCGGGGAAAACCCACCCCCCAGACACCCCGTACCCCCTAGACAGCCCCGCCCACCCCCTGGACACCCTGTGCCCCCTAGACAGCCCCCACGCCCTTGGATATCCCCCACCCCCGTGGACAGGCCGCCCACCCCCTAGACACCTTGTGCCCCCTAGAAATCCCCTCCCACCCCCTAGAATACTCACCCACCTTCTTCATACCCCCTACCCTAGTTGACAGCCCCCACCCGTGTGGAAAGCCTTCCCAACCCCCTTAGACACCCCTACCCCCTGGACACCCCCGACCCCCTAGACACCCCACCACCCCTTTGGATAGCCCTCCCACCCCTAGGCATCCCCTCCCCCCGTGGATATCCTCCCCACCCCCGTGGACTGCCCGACCACCCCTGGACACCTCCTACCCCCTTGACATCCCCGCCACCCCCGTGGATAGCCCACCCACCCCCTAGAGACCCCCTACCCCCCTCAACAGCCTATCCCCCCTGAACTCCCCTCTCCCCCCGTGGAATTCCCCCTCACCCCCATGGAAAGACCACCCACCATCCTAGACACCCCCCCCCCCCCGTGGACACCCCTCTCACCCCCCTAGACACCCCTACCCACCGTGGAAAATCCTCCCACCCCCTAGAAAACCCCTACCACCATGGACAACCATTTCACCCAAGTAGACATCCCGCCCACCCCCATGGACACCCCGTACCCCCTGGACAGCCCCGCCCACCTCCTGCACACCCCCTACCCCTGGATATCCCCGCCACCCCCGTGGACCACCCCCACCACCAAGACATCCCTCACTCACCTGGACAGCCCCCGCCCCAACAGATTATAGGGTTTCTAACAACTCAAATATCCCATTAATCATAGATAACCACTTGGTTTCCTCCTAGAATCATTGATCACCAATAAAAAATAGTGGATGGTATTTTAGAAACTCCCACGCATAATAAATGATCCGAGAAGAACATGGTTATTCCACTTCCACAAGAGTTTAAGTAGAGACTAAGACACAAAAATGGCTACTTCAGATATCCCCTTATGGAATTTTTTATTCATTTATAGTGGTAACATTCTAAAGAATTATAAAAAACAAAACCTTTAGTAAAATAATCTGATGTTCTAAAACAAGGGACACAAAATCACAAATCCCATAAAAATACATCATAAATAATTCTTCGTAAAATCATTTCAAAATCACACAATAGAGACTTATTTCTATTTAAAACTCCCCAATGCTTTATAAAACTGCCTTTTAAGGTTTCATTTTAAAAATCATATAGTATTTTTGTCCCACAATAAAAATGTTATCATTTTCCTAATAACCAAATCCCCCTTCCTACCATACAGACCAAAAGCATTCATTTTTTCCTAAAGAAACACATACTATTGAAATAAACACTTTTCGAAAACTATTTTAAAAATATCAATGATCTTAAAATCCATGAAATACATTTCATTAACACCAGTATATCTCCCCACCCTTGGAAACCCCCACCCCCATGGATAGCCACCCCACCCCCTGGACACCACCCCACCCCCTTGGATAGGCCCCAACCCACTGGACTGCCCCAACCCCACCCCCTGGACACCCCCACCCCTTGGACACCCCCACCCTCTATACATCCCCCACCCCATGGGCAACCCCCTACCCCCTAGAGAGCCCCCAACCTTCTAGATGGCCCCCATCCCTCCTAAGCACCACCCCACCACCTAGACACCCCCACCCCTGGACACCCCCACCCCCATGGAATGCCACCCCACCCCCTAAACACCACCCCATCCCCCTTAGACACCCCCAACCCCATGGACCGCCCCCACCCCCATTGGACACCAACCCACCCCCTGGACAACCCCACCCCCTGCACACCCCCACCCCTAGAAACCCCCCAACCCCCTGGACAGCCCCCCACCCCCCTGTATACTACCCCACCCCCTGGACACCCCCATGGACAGCCCCCCACCCTGGATAGCCCCCATCCCACCCCTAGGATACCCCCAACCCCTGGAAGGCCCCACCCCTCCTTGACACCACCCCACCACCTAGACACCCCCACCCCTAGACACCCCCACCCCTATGGAAAACCACCCCCACCCCCTGGACACCACCCCACCCCTCTTGGATAGCCCCCAACCCCTGGACACCACCCCACCCCCTGGACACCCCCTCCCCACTGGACACCCACACCCCCTGGACACCCCCACCCCCTAGACACCACCCCACCCCCTAGACACCCCAATGGATCCCCCCACCACCCTGGACACCCCTACCCACCCCCTGTATAACCCCATCCCCCCAGAGACCCCCACCCCCTGGACACCCCCTACCCCACTTGGACAGCCACCCCAAACCCTAGAAAATCCCCTAAACTGCCTGAATACTAAATTGAATTCTTTATGTATTTAATTAACTTATGAATTATGTGTTAATGGTGTATGGGTATACTTGTTGTATGGGTATACTTGTTGTATGTGTATACTTTCTGTAATTACCTTATGAATTATGTGTTAATTATTTTAATGGTGTATGTAACTCTAATTACCATGGGTTCTATGAAATGTTAGTATCCTCTCACAATCATGAGATGTCTGCATGGAATAAATTGAAATGGGTTAGTTGGAAGAGTGGTTGTCATGTGAAGATTGAAACGGGGAAAACTATGTTGTGGTACATGTCAGGTTTGGAAGAGTCTACTATTATTTCTATTCTATTACAAGTGTTTTTTGTTCTATTTTAAGTGTTGTTTGAAGGTGTGTTTTCAAGTGTATGCAACGAAGGGGATAGGTGGCTGCTGTACTAGCTGCTGTGCAGTTTTATGGAAATATAGTATACCAATGGTTTTAAACAGTTAGTAAAGTGTATTTATAATAGTTTTACCAACATTTTGAATAAACCGTTGGTAATACACTATACCAATGGTTCAAAACTGTTGGTAAAGTGCATTTAAAGAATATATTTACCAATAGTTTTAGAACCGTTAATAATACTATATACGAATAGTTTCTAAACCATTGGTAAACTACATGTAAAATATATATCCCAATTCTTTAACAATTTTTGGTATAAATATATACCCAAGGTTTCTATAAAACTGTTGGAATACTGAAGGTTACACTGCCATATACCAATGGTTAGAGAAAATCTGTTGGTAAAGGCCTTTTGCAATGGATTACTAACCAAAAATTTGAAAAACTGTTGGTATATAGTATAAAAACAGTTCGAAACTGTTGGTATATATTTTATTTCCAATATTGGAAACTGAACCACGTCATACAAAGTAAAATGAGCAGGTGTCCCTCGATAACAAGCCTCCTTCCTTCTGGGGTAGCACGGACCACCGAGAACTAGAGGAGTGGCTTGAGAAAATATAAAGGATGATTGAGTTTCTTGATAATATTGTGATAGTAAGAGTTAAATTTTCTTTTTTTATATTGGAAGGTCCTAGTCAGAGGTGGTGGGACTTAGTGGTTCAATATGGGAATCACGAGTAGATTGGATCGAAGGATTTCAAGGTTTTCTTCAATGAGAAGGATTTCCTTGAGACCTTAGACTTTTCCAATACCTGAAAGTTTTTTGATCTTCACCAGGGATATCGAACTATTATGGGGTATTCCAATTGGTCTTACCCAAATTTACCCATGTTCTAATGGTTATTTGGTCTCTTACAATGTAGCTTGGGTTGTCGAATCCTCAAAGATGTAAGAAGTAACTTATAGACACATACATTCTATGGATCATTTTTATCCATGAAGTGGAAAACATGGGAAGATTTTAGATGGAATTAAATAAGCACTAATAGATCAAAGTTAATTCAAATTAATATAATGGGCTGATCCTAGGTTATCACTTGGGGGTGGATTGGATGAATTCATTTTTTTAAAATTTAAATTTCATTAACTTAAGAAGGATTCATTCAATGATTTCAAACTTACCACATCACTTACTGGTTAAACACATTCACAAACACATGATAATAACCCATACACTTGTAGGATCATTTTCATCAGCACTCCAAGGTATAGAATCTTATTAGCACATAACATTGGGGGGATAAAATTCAATAAATAAGAGGAAGACAGAAAATTATTGAATAAAAAAAGTCAAACAAAATAAATTAATAAAAATTTATAGAGTGAGGAATAAAATACAATACATAACCTTTATACGCTCTTGGGTTAACCCATAAAAGAGTTATCCCTCCATTAATGACATGTTCTCAATGGAAGTGGGATGTAGACTTACAAGGGTGGAATTAAAGAATTAAAAAAATAATGATCACTCAACCGTTGTGTGATAAAATTCCCAATTTTTGGTGTGAATAAATTAACACCTTGAAGAAAAGAATTTAATGTGATATTAAGAAGAATATAATAATAGAATTAGAAAAAATTTTATTAATAAACTAAGGTGACTTCAAGAAACTTACAATTGAAGAAATGTGATTACAACGTCAAATTGGAATTATAAAATTAAAATGAATCAAAGATCAAATAATCCTAAATACTCCAACACCCCTACCTGAAATAGTAATTATTAAATCCTTGGTAATATAATCAAGTTTTCCAAGTCTCTTCAATTAATGGTGGTAGTCCAAGGTAGTTGTAAAGTTAATGGATAGAAGACTTTTCCACCCTTGACAAAAAACTCGATCCCACTTGCATTCCTCTTACATATGTGTCCAAACAAGAATCTATATGACCTAATTTGAGGATTACATAGAAGGAAAATATTAATATATGGATTAAACTTCATATTGTGGAAAATTTCATCACAAATGGAAAATTTCTATGAGAGATATGACTAAAATGGTGGACTGTTTTTCTGGTCCGTAGAATTTGGCTCATAATTTTATATCCAAATTGGTATGCCTATAACTCCATTAAAATATCTTATTTAGATTTGTACCCTATTAAATGAAATGTTTCTAATGATGTTATCTATATTCATTTAATGTTTTAGAATAATTGTGCTTGGATCTTGGCCTCTATAGTCTCTTTATTGTGATTATGTTCAGTTCACTTCGCCTAGAATGTTGTTGGTTCAAGGCCCACTTTGGTGGTCTTCCAATGTGAATATTCAAGTGATCCAAAATAATGAATTGCTACTTATATCATGGGAGTCCTAAAAATAAAATATTAAAATAAAATAAATCTAATATTGTTTTTTAGGAGGTTTTCAAAAATGTATCATGCAATAGTGCATTTTAAGAGGGAATTACAATCAGAATTTGAATTAATGTTCCAAGTGTAAAATGAAATAAAAATGGTGTTTATGATTAATAATGATCATAAATATTATAATATAATAAATGAATGTTATCCTCTTTTAGTGGTTAATGACACCCCCATGATGAGTTTTTCTTGTCCCAAGAAAAATATATCTCAACAAAATGAAATTCAAATTCCCTTTTCGAAGAACATTTTAATACACATTGTTCACCCAAAGACCTTGTACCAAACAATTATGTAACCCATAAAAATCATTTAAATCAATCTAGGTCAAGAGGCATATCCAAATCCCAAACCCATTCCTTTTTTCAAATTCATCACTACATTTCATCTAATTTATATTAAGAATGATGAAGTGTTGTGCATCACAATATACATGGGTTTCATCTTTATTCAAAGCAGAAAAGATAGAAGGACTAGGTGAATCACATTTTAATATTAAGATGATTATTCATTTTTTCTATTTTTTAATTTTTTCTTATGTTTTTTTTGTTTCAAGTTTTCCATGGTAATTGAAATTGAACTCAATCGAGTCAACCTGTGTAGTAAGACTTTTATAATCACACCTAGGCTCAAAGAAGGTAGGACACCAAGTGAAGATCACATACTCGGGAAACATATCAAGTTTACTCAATCAAAAAAAAATTCAAATTACCCCAAAACAGAGTTAAAATTCACTACTATAGTCTAGAAAACTATGGATTCGTGATCCCCAAGTGCCGAAAGCCACACATTAGGTCAATCCGTTACACTAAACTCAATTTTTTTATTGCTTTTTTTTTATTTTTTAATACTCATGTTAAAATTAAAATGATCACCAAACATATGCCATTTATTATGGGACCCCAAAATCTCAAACTAATACCTCACAATGCAGAGGACGTGCATTATGTTTTTTTTATTAAAATGCATGAAAATATAAATGGTGAATAATCACATCGGACAACCGCAATTTCCACAATCCATGCACATGAAGATAAACATGAATTAATATCAGAATCTAGTCAATAATTTTTTTTGATATTCAATTTCAATGTGTGAAATTTGTATTATCTTGTTCAATGTTAAAGAAAATTTTCCTTCCATGCATTTTTTATGCATACAGAACCACTTTTTTTATTTCATCTCCCCCCATGTAAAAATAAAATTATACCCAGGGTTTAATTAAATGAAAATTTTGAAGGGGGTATAGGTAGTGAAGAGGAGTTATAAAAGGACATTTAAATAACCAATATAGAACAAAGTCACCTAGTGGTTTATGTTGAAGTTTGTGATGCTCTTGATTACTCTTTTAATCTCCATGTCACTTAGAGAAGCCTCATCAATGATGATAGTTTATGTTTGTACACCTGTGATTTTCCTAAAAATACATCAATCTCAGCATCCCATAAATATTATACAACAAACTAATTAAAACATAATTGGAACACCTTGAGGTTCCCTTGAAAAAAAATAACACAAAAACACACAGAATCAAATAAAATAAAATAAAATCAATGCAATGACTGGTTTCCTCTCAAAAATCGCTTAGTTTAATGTCATTAGCTCGAAATGAACACCCCTACACACCCAATACCAACTTTAAAAATTTTAAGGACCATATTTTAAACTACTTTTATGAGATTTATGTTACTCCTTTTCTTATAATTTGTTTCATGCACAAACCTATGTTCTATAATGAGGGGGAAAATCCAAGGAATATAAAAAATGGTGGATCCGGTTGCTTCTGTATTCTTTCGTAAGACATCAAGGGTCATTCCAGTTTTATTTATATCAAGAGAAGAAACAATGAAAACATGATGATTTTTTATATCCCCAAAGAACGTAAAATTGAGGAAGGATGGAAAGGACATGTGTTCAAGTTTAGGTAGGCTAACACTTTCAGACAGAGGTTGGGACTTTGAATTTCACTCAATTTAATTTTCAAAATCTATCAATATAATTAGTTCATTTGGAATAAAAAATTCAACCACCAAATTGGAATAATTGGGGTTAAGAACGAGTATAGACACAAATTTTATGATTTATCCTAATGGTTCATAGATTGGTGTTTCTAAAAATATAATCATTGGATCTATAATATCAAAACTCAATCCATGATGTCAAATTTCTCTCTTGGGAATACAAAAAATCAGTTTCCTCTTGATTTAATCACCCATCAAAAATTTCTGTATGTTCTTTAGGTACCATAGATTTAAAGGATGATTCTGTAGCATTTTCATGAGTGGTTTTTATGTTACATGATTCTTCTATGAATGTTGTTGGCGGGAAAATATGAGTGGGAATGGGTTCAATAATCTTTTCGATAGATTTTAAGTCCACTCTCAATTATGAAACCTCTGAAGTCATCGTATCCATTTTTTGACACAATTTCTCATGTAATGGATATAGATCAGGTGGGACAAGGGGTTGAGCCGAATGGTCTATTCTAGAAGGATAATATTTCTTTTGGAATTGCATTAGAGGATGTAGAGATTGGATTTGTTAGGATTGAAACTAAATATAGGTTGGGGTGTTTTATGGTTCATAAGAGTTAAAACATTTTGGCTCAATTAGTTGTTAGTTATCCCACCAATAGAAACTAGTATGTTCATTGTACATCATAATTGGAATGGGGTGATCAAAGTAGGTAGAGGTTTCCCATGTTTGTTTTTATTCAAAATTGATTTCCGTAGGAGTAAAATTGGGGATGCAAAAAAATAATAAAATGATTATAGTGTCTAAGATACTTACTTTGGTCCTCAAAAAAGGTTCCAAAATTTATTCTCGCACAAATTTACCTAATTTCTAAGGGTTACGAAGTTGCTTACAATGTAGCTTGGGTTGCCGAATCCTCAGAGACATAAGATTTAACCTACAAACCCGTACATTCTATGGATTGTTTTTTGCTATGTATTGGACAACATGGGATGATTTTAGATAGGTTTAAATGAGCACAAATAGATCAAAGTGAATTAAAATTAATAGAATGAGTTGATTCTAGGTTATTGATTGGGGGTGGATTGAAGGAATTCCTTTTTTAACAATTTCAATTTCATTAACTCGAGTACGATTAATTCAATGAATTCAAACTAACCTCATCAATTACTGGTTAAAAAACTTGAAAAACACATTCTAATCACCAATACACTTGTAGGATCATTTTTATGAGCACTCCAAGGTAAAAGATCTTATTAGCACATAAAATTGGGGTGACAAAATTCAATAAGGAAGAGGAAGGGAGAAAATCATTGAATAAAAAAACTCAAATAAAATAAATTAATAAACATTTATAGAGTGATAAATAAAATAAAATACAGACTCTTGGTACTCCCTTGGATCAACACATAAATGATTTATCCCTCCATTGATGACATGTTCTCAACAGAAGCAGGAAGTATACTTAAAAGGGTAGAATTGAAGAATTAAAAAACAACAAAATAACGATCACTCCACAGTTGTGTGATAAATTTCATAGGGTTTGGGATGAATAAATTAAAATATTGATGAAAATATATAAATTTTATAAGTATAATAAAATAATAATATAATTAGAAGAAATTTTATTAAGTAAGTAAGGTGAATTCAAGAATCTAACAATTGATGAAATTCGATTACAACATCAAATTGGTAGCACAACATTAAAATGAAACAAAGACCAAAGATGCCCAAATATTTCCACACCACTACCTTAAATAAAAATTATTAAATCCCTGGGTAGAGACTCCAATAGTTCAAGTATCATAAATTAATGTTGGTAGGCCAAATTTTGTTGAATTTTAATGGAGAAAATACTTTTCCACCCTTGACAAGAAACCTGAGCCAAAATGCATTACTCATACAGATGTGTCCAAATGAGAATCAATATGACCTAATTTTAGTATTCCATATAATAAAAATATGAAGATAAGGATTTCCCCCAATAGTATGTAATATATCATCCCAAATGGAAAATTTTTATGCACGATATGTGTAAAATGGTGGACTGTTTTTCGGGACTTCAGAATCTAGCCCAGAATTTCATCTTCAACTTGGACTGCCTGGAAATCCATTCAAATATCTAAATTAGATTTGGAAACTATTGAATTAAATTTTTCACATGATTCTATCTATATTCAGATAATTTTTTGGAACTATTGGTCTTGGATCTTGGTCGTTACAACCTATTTATTTGTCTATTATCCGGTTCACTTCGCCCAGAATATTGTTGGTTGAAGGCCCACTTTGGTGGTCTTCCAATGTGAATCTTCAAGTGATAAAAAATCATGAATTTTTATCTATATAATTGGAGTATAGAAAATAAAATATAAAAATAAAATCAAGATAATTTTTTATTTTATGAGTTGTTCAAAAATGTAACATGAAATACTGCATTTTAAGAGGGAATTACAATCATAATGTGAATTATTGTTCAAAGTGAAAAATGAACTAAAATGGTGTTTATGTTTAATAATGAACATTAATATTATAATATAAACAATTAATATTATCCTATTTCAATGGATAATCACCAATATCTTTTCATATTTGGTTCGGTTCGCACCCAAGGTAGTTTTCAATGAGTAGCTAAAGGATCAAAAGTTCTAAATGGGGTTGTTATCGGATATCTGATCCCAAGTATTCTAATTCAAGTTTAAGACATTTTCTAAGGTGGTTGATTGTTCTTTGATGGTGGATATCTGATCCCAAGTATTCTAATTCGGGAAGAGAAGGAAAGGAATAGAGGTGGTAGTTCAAGCTATCCTTCTAGACTATCTTCATCTGCGACTTCTGATTCAAGGTCTGTTATATTCCATCTATGTGGGAATGTAGGTAATTTTCAATATATGTGTTTAGATCTATCCGGAACATAACATAGGTGTAGACACATGGGAAAATTGTAGTGTTTTTTCAAAGCTATGTGTCTATATGAAAGTGGATCAGGTTTTATGGCTTCTAGAGGGATGTCAGCCCAGTTAGAGGCATCTAGGATGGAGGGTTATCAATTTGGTGGTCACGGTGGTGGGGTTTTATCTTCTTCTGGTCAAAGTTACATTAAGGTAGAGTCATAGGTCACTGGAAATTATCAGGCTCAGGCAGAGGCGAGGAATCTTCATGTTTTGGATCAGGCACTAGTGGAATCTGATGTTGGACCTGTAATAATTTGAGGTACCATTCATATTACATCATCTATGGTCATTTCTATGTTGGATAATGGTGCATCTATTTTTTTTATTTCTTTCCATCTTATTGATGTGTTAAAATTTTCAACTGGGATTATGTCATACGTGGTAGATTTAGTGAAACTGTTGGGTAAGAGGAAAGAGTAGGGTTTTAGGTGCCCATATTTTCCACTCACTATGTTAGGGGCTAATCTGGAATGGTATTTCCAAATTTTGGAGTTGGAACTATTTGAATTGATCCTAAATATGGATTATATGATGAGTTTTTAGGTTCACTTAAATAGTCATCAGTGGCAATTGAGTTTAGTGGAACCTGATGAGAGTACCTAGATTTTTCAGCATGAATGAGATCATAGGTCAGGACATGCCTGAACGCTACATCTATAATTGGGTAATCTCATTCAAAAAATCACATTTCTCATGTTGGAGAACGATGATGGTAATCATGAGAGTGGATTACCTCCTCTGGTGGATGAGTTTCTAGAGGTATTTCCTGATGAATTTTCTAGTTTACCTCTAGAGCAGGATGTAGAGGTCACCATTGATTTAGCATTGGAAACATAGTTGATGTAGAGACCCGAAGCTTAACGTACATGGACATTACATTACTTTTGCGGAATACTTAGTACATAACAAAAACACACAGACAAGGACCACAATAGTTTAGTGTCTTTGGAAACTCTGAATATAATCTTCTAATCGTGGTGAAAGATCTTCAACATCTCCCATAAAGATCTTCTTTTTTTTTCCAAAAACCTTTCTTTATATCCTGGGGAAAATAAAACATAAAAGGGTGAGCTCAAATGCTCAGTAAGGGTAAAAAAAAGAAATATCAATCACATCATATTAATAAAAACATAACATTTTGGAAATCCTATCCTGCAAAAGAGATCATAATATCATAACATGGGATAAATCAAAGTAGTGAAATGTAATCCCAATAATCATAACTTAAAACATGAAACTTTTTGGAATACACACATTATCATAGAGAATCATTTCTTATTAGTCAAGACTCATTGCCAAGACTATCTTAGTGGACAAAGTCCATTTCTGAACCGAGTTCACTCCTTGTTTCAGTCGTGTTTCACTGAAACGGTTTAACCTGCCGTTCTAGCCATGTCTATCTCATGAGATATAAAATATTTACCCAATGCATTGGAGGGAGATATAGGTCCCACCCATCTCATAATGATACCATTCTTATGTGTGCCACAAAATCATAAACCATACATCATAACATAACCCATGTAATAAAAATGGGAATCTTAAACATCATGACATCATAAAACAATTCATATAAGGTAAAGGAATTCATAAAAATATTTCCATCACAACATAATCAAATCAATGTAATAATAGGGATAGAAACAGAACCCTATATTATCTTAGATGGAAAATAATTTTGATAAAACACTTGGACTCCATTCTTGAGGAAAATATCCTTTCTACTTCAAAACATTTTTCCCTTCTTAACATGTCATACAATTTTAAACTAAAAGAATTTGATTAAAAATAATCTTGAAAACTTGTAAAGGAAGCTTCTTGGAAATAATGTTTTAAAAATCCATTCATGCCGTATAAGTTATAAAACATTCTTCTCGTACTTTCGTCGGAAAAGTCAAAAAGTACCTCGTACGAAAAACAAAAAAAGATTCCTTTAATATCTTTTACTAAAAACTCACCAAAGGGTAAAATTGGATATAAAATATTGTATAAGGATATAAATATTACATATTGAGGAAACATGGATGTGGATGATAAAATACACCCCAGTAAATACCAAAGTATAAACAATCTCAGATAAAAATGAGATTGTGATATTTTCTCTTACCTTAGGTCCGATTTACTTCCTAAGTGTCCGAGCCTCCTGTATAATGATTTAAATAATGTTATTGACTTATTACAGAATCATACATATTTTTATGATATCATATATGGTCATATTCTTAGCTTCTTATTAGTAATATTTCATTACTACTTGTTTATTCTGGTGTTTATTACTTTTTGTTCTTATGCGTGTTTGTCGAATAAATTATTATTCTTCTCTTTAGGTTATAGATACCTCATTTCCAGAATGGTATTAGTGTAATATATATCATATTTATTCACTCAATTCATTTATATAATCATTATGCAATGAAGATCATGTAGAACGATTCACATCACATCGTGGAGACGGTATTCCGTACGTACGCACGAGCGATGATATCGTTCCCGTGATCGTGGAGTTGTATTGGAGTTTATGTATACTATTTCAGAATCAATATCACTTTATAATAGTCATATATAGTCATTATTTACACCATTATACCCATCCAAGTAAGGTGGTGGTGGAAAATAGATTACACCACGGCGTGGAGACGGTATTCCGTACGTACGCGCGCGCGGTGATTTCGTTTTCCGTAGGATGGATAGATAGTGAAATAGGGTTGTTTCATACTTATAATAACATATCAGTATATGAGTGATACTGATGTTATTACTTCATAATGAAACAACTAAATAAGAAGAAGTGGAAGAAGAAATAAAGTTGAAAGAATTGGTAACAAACATTACCTCTTCTTTGAAGAGCCTCTTTGAGATCTCCTTTTAGGGCACTAAAATTGGTCTTTGAAGAACACCAGGACCTCTAGGATGTCTATAGGAAAGTGGAGAGGAGAAATATTTAGTGTTTGGCCGAGCTTGAAGGCTCAAAGTGGTGTGATGAAGAGGGGGAGGAGGTGCCCTTTTATAAGGGATGGGAGGGGCACCTTTGGAATAACTAAAACTATTATTTTATTATAAAGTCAAATTCGGTTTTAAATAGCTCCAAATTGATTTATTTCGAAGCTAAGGTGGGTATGGGTCTAAATACTCTCATTAAATAGAATTTGGACAAGTTTATTTTACTATTTTAACATTATCATTTATTTTTAACTTTAAGTTAGATAATTTTACTTTTACCGTGTCTTTTTGTGTTCTTACACTATAAGGTTAATAAACTTACAATAACAAGAAACACGAACCCCATGTTGTTTATTATTAATATATATAACCTTATCTAAGTCATTTGGCCGAACCTTAGATTTTTAGGAATAAAATAACAATTAATAATATAATATTTGTTTTAAAAACTATTTTATGTCAATTTTGACACCATTTAGTAATTGATTTTTTTGAAAGTCATAACAGAATGATTAGTTCAAAAAAAGTTACTTAAATCAATAATAACATGTCATATTAACCTATAAAATTAGTGGAATTCATAAAAAGTTTTAAATTACATTTATTTGGGTATTTATAACATCAATTATGTCAATATTTCATTAATATGATAATTACTGCATCATCGTCGTGTCATAAATAAATTAAATTATTTAATTTCTAAAAATTACAAATAAAATACCATTATGTCGGAAATATTTTTATCTTTCTAATGAATATTTATAGTCGAATTTATCTTATGTATAACCCTATATTAAAATTGATATACTTATTAAACTTTTATTTTTACTATTTTAACCATTCATTAAATAAATTAATAATAAATGTCCTAATCTGATCCAAGTGGGCCTAAATGGTCATATTTTATTCCTAAGGTTGTTTTTGGTAGAATTACACTTATCCAATAGAATTAAGACACGTGTTAGGGTAATAATAATATCATTTTTACCCTTAAATATACTATTTACTTTTAACCGTGGTAAAAAAAGAAAAAGTTACTATTCACCAAAAATTATTTTCATCTCATTGAACCACATTTTACTTACTAACATCAACCGTGTCTCTCAGATTTTTGAAATTCCACCCACAGAAGCGGTAAAATTAAGTTTTATGAAAAATTTATTTTTTTAACTACCACATAGTGGTTTCACTATTCATCAAAAAATGAAACTTTCCAGAAAAATACCAAAAATTAGGCCTAAGATATATTTGATATTATGAACTCAAAAATGATGTCTATTTTACCAAATTAAAAACATATTAGTTTCATTAATTAATTTAAAAATTAATTCCCGTCGTCAAAACAAATAGCGTGTTCTTAAGAGATAATAAGTATCAAAAGATTGACACTTGTTTATGTCTTGTTTAAATGTGAAATTACATCCAATGACCAACATTGTATTAAATTGTAAAAATATATTCTAAATATACTTTAAACCCACTAAAATTAATAATTTATCACTATTAATTATTTCGATTAAAAAGGTTGTTTTTAATTAAAAATTAGTTATTTTCACTATTCATCAAAAAATGAATGTTAGCCGAAAAGTACCAAAATTTCACCCCAAGCTAATTTCAATATTCCAAATCCAAAAATGAAGTCCATTTTGAAAAATAAAATTTACAAAATTTAAAAAAGTGGTTATTACTATTCATAATGTCTAGTTTTAATAATATTTTAATAGCATATCGTTGTTTAGTGAAACTCGGTATTGCGTACTACACACGCTATCGAGGAAGGTCGCGATTGCGTGTAATGAAAGGAAAGTCAATGATGTGTGTTGTGAAAGATCCCTTTGGTGTAGCGTACAACACAAGACATTAATTAAATTAAAAATAATATTTTTCATAAAATCTTGGGCTGTTACATTCTACCCCCCTTAAAATGAATTTCGCCCTCGAAATTCGTCGGGGTTATAAATGGTTTACTACTCGAAAGTTTCTTTAATAGAAACCCACATCGTAAAAAGGAATACCAAAACCAATCTTTAAAAACAAAAGAATGAAACGTAATGGTTACCCAAATAAATTAATCACTGGGTTTCCACATAGGTGAAAATATGGATATGGAAGAGAAATCTAACCATCATGTTCTGATGGAGAGTGGTAGAGAACATGGCTATGGAAAATCCAGAAATCACAAATCCATAAATTTGTGACGATCTAAGGTACCATCTGATTAATCAGATATAAGAGCACTAGGAAAACATTTTTGGTTTTCAAGATCATTTCCCTAAAGTTGATGAAATTGGAATTAGAATAAATAATTTCATGATTTTGGTATAGTCTCACTGTTGGTCATTCTTTGGAAAATTTCCACTTCATCTCTTAAAGAAATGAAGTTGAATTTGTCATTCATGATGTGTTAGTAGATCATGTGATAGAATGATGGGTCATTCCATCTTTCTCAAACAAAAGGTTAGAAAAGTTATCAAAACTTACATAAGTCCATCTATAGTGAGATTAATCATATATAGTTCCTAAAATGGACTTATACTTCATATATCATACTTCTTAATATAAGAAAACTAGTTTCTACTAAACAGGGACTTCCTGTAGGCAAGTGGTAGGCGATAAAGGCCAGTCGCACTTCGGTTATGGGTTCAATTCCCACAGCCTTGTCCGAAGCGATGGGCTGTCACCCGTCCTGCAGGTTGTCCTTTTTCTAAAACTACATTACTATAACATCACATAAATAATATCAAAAAAAAGTTCTATCCTTAAACAATACTAACTTATGCTCAACATAATCCATTCCAATCTTTAGGATTATCTAAAATACTTCGGTCCAAGCTCATAGTATAAAGAAAACGATTACTTGAAATGTCGTCAACCAAGCATGTGAATACCATCATTTATCCCCCATATATCTTGTTGGTCACATTCCAGTTATGTGAATACCTTAATCATGTATTCTCTTGAAAAATGAATACCCATTAAACCTTAGTGAAAACATGAATGTAGTTAAAAGTTAACACTTTCCACATACCAAAATCCCCAAAATTCTATGTACTCAAACCATGATATCACTTAGTCCTTATATCAATCATGAGCTCATGAATACGGTCAAATATTTCATTTTCTCGTTTTCCCTTCATTATGCGCATATCATCTTTTTTTTCCAAAAATATCTCAATCACATTCCATGGTTACCGTTACCATTTAAAACCACAATAGACCAATACATAAATATTCCGATATTCCACAATACTATATACAACATTATTTTGGAATCCCATTACATAAACACTTAATCATTCCACCACATCGTTGTCATATTCAACATCACCAATAGTGATCGCATGTGACTTCCCTGTGTCCTTTTCCTTAAGTGGTTTCTCATGTCGATCATCACTAACCCTTGGATTAGGGCATTTATTAGTATAATGCCCCATTTCCTTGCACATGAAGCATTGAAGTGTTTGTGGTGTGTTCTCTGCAGTCTTTTCTTTATTCACATAATTAGAAACCATTTTTCCATTACTTCGACACTCAGCTGCTCGATGACCTTATTTTCCACACATAAAACATTTTCTAGTCCCTTTAATACAATCTCCACCATGCTTCATTCCACACTTTGAGCATAAGGAAACATTCATCTTATTTTCACCATTATTCTGAGATTTCTCCTTGAACTCCATCTTTCATTTCTTTTCAAACCTATGAGATGGATAAGTAACACCGACTTCCATTTCTACCTTGATAGCACAACGCAAAATTTCTTCATAGCTACTGAAGTCTCTTATAGCTATTGCCCTTCAAAGATTTGGTTTTAAGCCACTAAAGAATCGATCGATCTTACTCTCAGGTTGGATAATAATACCAGAAGCGTGCCTTGAAAGTCTTGTAAAATTTTCTTCATAGGTACCAACAGATTCATCATCCTTTTGCTTTAGTTCAAGAAACTCCTTCTCCATCTTTGTTCGAAGAATACGAGATAAGTACTTATTGAAAAATAAGTTCTTGAACTTGTCCCATTCCATGGACTCAATTTCATCACATTGCCTCGTATTCTTAATAAGATTCCACCATTGATCAGCATCACCTTACAAACGATACACTGCTAAAATGACCTTATCATGTTCAAAACATTGAAGAACTGAAAATATCTTTTCAGTAGTACTAATCCATTGTTCAGCAACTAATGGATCAGTAGACCCGCTGAATGAAGGTGGACACTGCCTCATGAAGGATTCAACAGAATGTTTCTCCTTCCTTTGCTCGTTTGGAAGTCCAGAATGATTCATAGCTTGTGTAAGTATAGCAATAAGAATTTGCACTCCATCTCCCATAGCATTTGTTTGTTCAAGAGGACAATCATTGCATTGTCCATTACATTGATCAACACGGTTCCTTTGGGTTCCAGCCATCATCTAAAACCCAAAAAGAATAGTGTGAGAGGAAAAAATTACAATAGGGAAAACAACATAATAAAGGGGGAGTACCTTCAATATCTAACATCTTAGGTTACCGTAATTCTATTATTATAACCTATACTTATACTTAACCTTAGGGACATCCATAGATATACCTTAGAAATATCTATAGGGATCTCACTAAAGTTCCGGCATCCTAGTTTCCAAAGGTTGACTAAAACTTTCCTCTGATACCAACTGTAGAGACCCGAATCTTAATGTACATGGACATTACATTACTTTTGCGGAATACATATTACATAACAAAAACACACACACAAGGACCGTAATAGTTTAGTGTCTTTGGAAACTCAGAATATAATCTTCTAATCGTGGTGAAAGATCTTCAACATCTCCCATAAAGATCTTCTTTTTTTACCTAAAACCTTTCTTTATATCCTGGGGAAAAGAAAACATAAAAGGGTGAGCTCAAATGCTCAGTAAGGGTAAACAAAAGAAATATAAATCACATCATATTCATAAGAACATAACATTTTGGAAATCTTAACCTGCAAAAGAGATCATAATATCATAACATGGGATAAATCATAGTAGTGAAATGTAATCCCAATAATCATAACTTAAAACATGAAAATTTTTGGCATACACACATAATCATAGAGAATCATTTCTTATTAGTCAATACTCATTGCCAAGACTATCTTAGTGGAAAAAGTCCATTTCTGAACTGAGTTCACTCCTCGTTTCAGTACTGTTTCACTGAACCGGTTTAACCTGCCGTTCCAGCCATGTCTATCTCATGAGATATAAAATATTTACCCAATTCATTGGAGGGAGATATAGGTCCCACCCATCTCATAATGATACCATTCTTATGTGTGCCACAAAATCATAAACCATACATCATAGTAAAACCCATGTAATAAAAATGGGAATCTTAAATATCGTGACATCATAAAACAATTCATATAGGGTAAAGGAATTCATAAATATATTTCCATCACAATATAATCAAATCAATGTAATAACAGGGATAGAAACAGAACCCTATATTATCTTAGATGGAAAATAATTTTGATAAAACACTTGAACTCCATTCTTGAGGAAAATATCCTTTCTACTTCAAAACATTTTTCCTTTCTTAACATGTAATACAATTTTAAACTAAAATAAGTTGATTAAAAATAAACTTGAAAACTTGTAAAGTAAGATTCTTGGAAATAATGTTTTAAAAATCCATTCATTCCGTATAAGTTAAAAAAACATTCTTCTCGTACTTTTGTCAGAAAAGTAAAAAAGTACCTCGTACGAAAAACGATAAAAGATTCCTTTCACATCTTTTAATAAAAACTCACCAAAGGGTAAAATTGGAGATAAACTATTGTAGAAGGATATAAATATTACATATTGAGGAAACATGGATGTGGATGATAAAATACACCCCAGTAAATACCAAAGTATAAAGAATCTCGGATAAAAATGAGATTGTGATATTTTCCCTTACCTTTGGTCCGATTTGCTTCATAAGTGTCCGAACCTCCTGTATAATGATTTAAATAATGTTATTGACTTATTCCATAATCATACCTATTTTTATGATATCATATATGGTCATATTATTAGCTTTTTATTAGTAATATTTCATTACTACTTGTTTATTCGGGTGTTTATTACTTTTTGTTCTTATGCGTGTTTTGTCGAATAAATTCTTATACTTCGTTTTAGGTTATAGATACCTCATTTTCAGAATGGTATTAGTGTAATATATATATCATATTTATTCACTCAATTCATTTATATAATCATTATTCAATGAAGATCATGTAGAAAGAGTCGCATCACATCATGGAGACGGTATTCCGTACGTACGCACGAGCGATGATATCATTCCCATGATCGTGGAATTGTATTAGAGTGTATGTATACTATTTAAGAATAAATATTACTTTATAATAGTAATATATAGTCATTATTTATACCATTATACCCATCCATGTAAGGTGGTGGTGGAAAATAGATTACACCACGACGTGGAGACGATATTCCGTACCTACGCACACGCGGTGATTTAGTTTTCCATAGGATGGATAGATGGTGAAATAGGGTTGTTTCATACTTATAATAACATATCAGTATATTAGTGATACTGATGTTATTAATTCATAATTAAACAACTAAATAAGAAGAAGTGGAAGAAGAAATAAAGTTTAAAGAATTGGTAACGGACATTACCTTTTCTTTGAAGCGCCTCTTTGAGGTCTCCTTTTTAGGGCACTAAAATTGGTCTTTGAAGAAGACCAGGACCTCTAGGATGTCTCTAGGGAAGTGGATAGGAGAAATTGGAAGGGTTTGGCCGAGCTTGAAGGCTAAAAGTGGTGTGAGGAAGAGGGGGAAGATGTGCCCTTTTATAAGGAAGGAGAGGGGCACCTTTGGAATAACTAAAACTATTATTTTATTATAAAGTCAAATTCGGTTTTAAATAGATCCAAATTGATTTATTTAGAAGCTAAGGTGGGGATGGGACAAAATAATCTCATCCAATATAATTTGTAAAAGTTTAGTTTACTATTTTTAACCTTATCATTTAGTTTTAACTTTAAGTTAGATAATTTTACTTTTACCGTGTCTTTTTGTGTTCTTAGACTATAAGGTTAATAAACTTACTATAAAAAACCAAACGAACCCCAAGTTGTTTATTATTAATATATATAACCTTATCTAAGTCATTTGGCCGAAAATTATATTTTTATGAATAAAATAACAATTAATAATGTAATATTAGTTTTAAAAACTATTTTATGTCAATCTTGACACTATTTAGTAATTGATTTTTTTGAAAATCATAACAGACTGATTAGTTAGAAAAAGTTACTTAAATCAATACTAACATGTAATATTAACCTAGAAAATTATTTGAATTAATAAAAAGTCTCAAATCACATTTATTTGGGTATTTATAACATCAATTATGTCAATATTTTATTAATAAGATAATTATTGCATCATCGTCGTGTCATAAATAAATTAAATTATTTAATGTCTAAAATTTAAAAATAAATTACCATTATGTAGGAAATATTTTAAGCTTTCTGACGAATATTTATAGTCGAATTTATCTTTTGTATAACCCTGTATTAAAAATTATATACTTATTAAACTTTGATTTTAACTATTTTAACCCTTCTTTAAATAAATTAATAATAAATGTCCTAATATAATCCATGTGGGCCTAAATGGTCATATTTTATTCCTAAGGTTGTTTTTGGTCGAATTAAACTTATCCAATAGAATTAAGACATGTGTTAAGGTAATAATAATATCATTTTACCCTTAATTACCCTATTTACTTTTAACCGTGGTAAAAAAAAGTAAAAAGCTACTATTCACAAAAAATTATTTTCATCTCATTTAACCACATTTTACTTATGATATCAACTGTGTCTCTCTGATTTTTGAAATTCCACCCACAAAAGCGGTAAAATTATGTTTTATGAAAAATTCATTTGTTTTAACTACCACTTAGTGGTTTCACTATTCATCAAAAAATGAATGTTTCCAGAAAAATACCAAAAATTTGGCCTAAGATATATTTGATATTATGAACTCAAAAATGATGTCTATTTTACCAAATTTAAAACATATCAGTTGCATTAATTAATTTAAAAATTATTTCTCGTCGTCAAAACAAATAGCGTGTTCTTAAGAGATAATAACTATCAAAAGATTGACACTTGTTTATGTCTTGTTTAAATGTGAAATTACATCCAATGAACAACATTGTATTAAATTGTAAAAATATATTCTAAATATACTTTAAAACCACTCAAATTAATAATTTATCACTATTAATTATTTCGATTAAAAAGGTTGTTTTTAATTAAAAATTAGTTATTTTCACTATTCATCAGAAAATGAAAGTTAGTTGAAAAGTACAAAAATTTCAACATAAACTAATTTTGATATGAATAATCCAAAAATGAAGTCCATTTTGAAAAATAAAATTTACAAAATTTCAAAAAGTGGTTATTACTATTCATAACGGGTAGTTTTAATAATATTTTAATAGCATATCGTTGTTTAGTGAAACTCGGTATTGCGTACTACACACGCTATCAAGGAAGGTCGCGATTGCGTGTAATGCAAGGCAAGTCAATGATGTGTGTTGTGGAAGCTCCCTTTGGTGTAGCGTACAACACAAGACATTAATGAAATTAAAAAGAATATTTTTCATAAAATCTCGGGGTGTTATAGTTGATATCTCTTCTATCATACCGGATGACCCCCACTGAGTCAAGAGGATAAGTGGTACAACTGGACAATTTAGAATCCAAAGGATTCATTCCCACGAGAGTCTCACCTTGGGTCGCCCCTATCTTTTTTGTAAATAAGACCGATGGATCTATCCAGTTATGTATTGATTATTTGAAATTGAATACGGTGAATATTAAGAATAAATATACCTATCCCTATATTGTTGACCTTTTAGATCATATTAAGGGGGTGAGGTGGTTTTCCAAGATAAATTTATTTTTACAAGTATCCCCAGGTCAGAATCAGAGAGGCGGATGTTCCAAAAACACCCTTCTAATGTAGGTTTGACCATTTTGAGTATTTTTTCATGCCATTCGGGTTGAAAAATACTCCACTAGTCTTTATAGAATTGATGAGTATGGTGTTCCATTAGTATATCAACTCCTTTATTATGGTATTCAAGGATAATATCCTAGTCTACTCAGGGACCACAACAAATCATGAGAGGCATTTGGGAATTGTGTTGGGCACTCTTCGAGATCATAGACACCATGAAAATATTTGCAGGTGCACCTTTTGGATCAGGGAGGTGAAAATCATGAGTCATGTGATCTCAGAATAAGGGGTTTCAGTGGACCACTACAAGATAAACGTTGTGATTTCATAGTAAGAACAAAATAATGTCTTTGATATCATGAGATTTTTTTTCCTAGAAGGGTATTACAATAAGTTCATTAGATATTTATTCCAACTTGCTTCACCCGGGAAGATGCTCAACCAGAAAGGGGTAATGTATGAGTGAAGTTTAGAGTGTCATGCATCATTTGAGAAGCTTAAGCATTGGTTGACCAAAACCCCTATTTTAATATAGGAGGAATATGGGAAAGGGAATGTGGTCTACTAGGATGCTTCAGGTATGGGTCATGGGTGTATTCTGATGTAGGATGAGCATGTGGTGGAATATGGTTATTGTAAAATTAGACCACGTGAAAAAAATTTCCCAATATTTGACATGGATTTAGCTCTGGTGATGCATGCCTTCAAGATGTATCATCATTTTATTTTTGGGTATTAGTTTTTGGACTATTCAGATAATAAGAGTTTGGAATATATATTTTCCTAGAAAGATCTAAATTTGAGGCAACATCATTGGGTTGAGTACATTTCGGGGTTCAATTTTGATATCATGTGTACCCTGTGCAAGGGTAATATAGTAGAAGAAGCATTGAATATGAATGTGTTAGTGAAATATTTGAAAAAGTCCAATGGTGAGTGGACATTGATGGGGAATGTTATTCTAATTAACCTCAAGACGAAAAAAAGTGGAGGTTCATTCTTGGCCAGTGTTTAGTTGACAACTTCCGTTACGGAGCTGATTCAGAAAGAGAAGCCAAGTGATTAGTTATGACAAAATTATATACAGCTTATAAATGGTGGGGAGGTTCCTATTGAATGGTCAATGTCTCCTAAATGAGTTATGTGTTTCAAAGGTCTCTTCGTGGTGCTGATGTCATTGCGGAAGGTGGTGAGGCAGGATAACCACTAGACACAGTGGGTCATTCACCCTGGTACCAACAAGATATTTTATGATATTCATTTTCAGTTTTGGTGGCCATCTATGAGATGTGATTTAGATTAATTTGTATCATGATGTTATACATGCAATCAGGTCACTGAAGATCACCAAAGATCTTATGGTTTTCTTCAACCACTACCCTTTCTTACATGGAAGTGAGACAAGGTCATGATGGATTTCATTATCAGTTTAACTTGTACACCCTTGGGACAAAATTCACTTTGGGTAGTGATTAACCATATATAAAAATCATCCCCTTTAACTCTGATTAGGGATTTTGAAAAATTGATGAGTTAAGTTGTTTTCATGTCTAGGATATAGTGAGGCTTTATGGATTGTCGTAAGCTATTGTCTCATACATGGAACCCTGTTTCACTTCACGGTTTTTAGAAGGCCTTTAGAAGGTAATGGATTATTATGTGAAGTTGAGTGTGTTAGTATTTAGGGCTTGTATTAGTGGTAAGCTCCCTGTAATCCTACATAAAAAATGGGGGTTCAAAACCCATTGGGCGCAGACTATAGCATTACTGTAGTGTTACTGTAGCAGCGACAGACTTTAGCAACGATGACACTCTAGTGGTGGCAAAACACTGTAGCAGTAGTGGGTACTATCGCAGGGGGTACTGTAGTAACACTATTCACAGAATGGGAATTAGGGCCAAAATTTGGGCTTATGGGCCATGTAATGGTCTATATGCCCACTCGGCCTTCGGGCTATGTAATGGGTCTCATTCTACCCAGTTTAAAGATAAATTTGGTTTAAATTAATAATAAAAGGAGGCTTTGGCCATAACCTTTATGAAATATAAAAAAATGTTGAGTATGTTATACCATTCTCAAATGAATGGTCAGAAAGAGCGAGAAAATCATATCTTGGAAGTCATTCTTCGGGAATGTGTGTTTGATTTTGAAGGTTCATGGGACAACCATTTGGGGTTGTTCTAGTATTCCTATAATAATAGTTACCAATACTCGATAAATACAACACTATTTGAGTCACTCTAAGGTCGGTTGTGTCAGTACCCTTTATAGTGGGAAAAAGTGGGTGACACCTCTTTGTTGGGAACAAGCCTTGTGCAGGAAACATTTGAAAAAGTTAAGTTGATCAGGTACATGTTTTTGATAGTGAAAAGTTATCACAAGTATTATAATGATCAAATGTGCCTATATTTATAATTCTTAGTAGGTGTCTGAGTGTTTCTAAATGTGACACCTCACTTGGGTCATCTTAGCCTTCGCAAGCAAGGAAGGCTAATACCGAGGTATGTGAGACCTTTTGAGATCACTGAGATAGTTTTTAAGGGGGGATACTAGTTAGGTATTCTATCTCATTATAAATCAATTCATAAAGTGTTCCATGTATCTTAGTTAAATAAGTATAATGAATATTCTTCTCATGTTATGAATTGGGAATAATTGGAGCCGGAATCATATTTTTCTATGTTTGACAAACCAACATGGATTGTGGATTCCAAAGAGAAAATTCTTTATGGGGAGTCTATACCATTTTTCTGATTTCTTTGGTAGCATGTTAATGTTGAGAATGATACTTGGGAGTATAATTATTGGGTTGAGGGGAAGTATCTATTTCTATTATCAAATCAGACTTCAAGTTGAATTTTTAGGGGCCGAAAGTTTTTATGGTGCGGAGAATTGTCACATTCGTGATTTTATTTGGCAGATTTAACTTGTTTATTTATAGTGTTGTATTTATCCTTTTTTATGTATTCTTTGGTGAAAATAGAGTTTTTGGACATGATAAAAGGTGGTGCATGGTTGGTGCACAGTTAGGGTAAACTATGCGCCAGCCCAGAAAGAAACCGTGCACCCCGGAAAATGGATCTATCCAAGCTGAATCACTTTCTGCATAGGTGTGTGACCTCCCCAAGGAAACCATCCGGTTAGTATCCTCTTGGTTAGAAGAGACCACATGGTTTGGTTTGGAAAACCGTGTGGTCTAACCATGCGTCTTATCTAGGTCATTAAAAATTGGAAAATTACACTTTTCCCTCATTGTTTTTAACCTTAAATCACCCCAAATTCACGCTATACAAGAATTTTAGCAATAAGAGCCTCCTCTTCTCCTTATTTTACCTCATGAACTCCAATTTTGGGTGGAATTTATATGGAATATTAAATTAATCATCATGTAAGTCTCTTTTCTCTCGATTACTTCTTCCTTCAGTGTTCTTATTCATTCCTCTTCACGTTATTCCTCTCCAACCAATTGGATGACATAATAAGGGTTCTATATTGAGTTTTTGGTTAAAATATTTATGTTTGTGGTTGGATATTTCCTTTATATGGTTCCTTTGTGGTGTGGTTAGGGTTTTCCAGTAGATTTGAAATGTTTTCGAGCTTGATGGAGGTGATTCCATGTTTTATCATTATTAGATTATTTTGGTATGCTTCCCTTGCTTCTTGAATGTGTTTAATGGGTTGTGTGAAAGGTTAAAAATATTATTTCAAAAGGATTTGAGCTGTGTATGTGCTAAAATATGGCTTTTTAAAGGAGAGGGGTTGTGTTTCATGTGATCTTCCATGTGGTGTTTCTTAAATATGTTCTATAAGATGTGCAAGTGATGAAAAGTGTGTTTCCAAATGGTTTTGGTGTGAACATGGATTTGAAAGAGGTGTTGGTTATGAAAAGTGATGTTTTCCTTGTGTATTCATATTTCTTGATGTGTGTATGTGAATGTTATGATTTATGAGACATGGGGAATAGAAATTTGGCATAAAGGGAATCCTAGATATCAATGTGGGTGGAATAAGACTAGTATAGTTATTGGATCGGTGGGGCTGAGTCCTGGTTCCCTCTAGAAAGATTAACACTACAACACTAGGTAAACATTGATGATGATTGGATACCACTATAATTTTTTATTGATTTTTTTCTAGTGGATCATGAATGGGGATGCTATGGGTTATGGTTTCTAAACCATGTTTCATGAAGAAAAATGTTACTATTGTCCCATTGGTGATAATACCTATAGGGATTTCACTTGACATGGTTATTATAAGATTTTGTTCTAACTGTATGAATATAGTGGATTTTACTCTTATGTTCAGTTGAAAACCATGATCCTATAAATTTGTTTTTTTGAAGATGTTTTTATTAAAAATGTTTCCAATTTATTTCCCAAAACATTCACAGTAATTTGTATTCAAATATTGTAACATGGAATCTTTCTTTTCGGTGATATCCTACTGGGATATGGATCACACCATATATACACCCTTTAGTGCATGTAGACATTATTATGAATGACCCAGGTAAATGAAATATATTTCATTATTGTGGCAGTGGTTTCAGTTTCTTGTTTACCTTTCCTGTAGGTGTTGGTGGTGGTCGCTTGAGGGTAATGGTTCCTCTCGTTACATAGAGTCTTTTATGTTTTAGTTGATTTGGTTCCCCTACAATTTTGGTATTTTGGTTTTGGATAAAGTTGTGAAATTTTTAACTTGAATTTTTGTATCTCTTTTGGTTATGAATATTGATCTTGGGATAATGTTTCATTTTGGGTATTGTTCTTATTTATTTATTATGGGTGAAATTGTCCCAAAAAAGTTCATCGTTGATACCCAGACACTAGTTTTCAGCCCATGGGGAACATGAACACACTTTGGGCTATGACATGGGCCAGGTTGGGTGTCATATTGGATTGAACCCCAGCTGGGTTCACGACAGTACCACATGAACATGAAAATATTCATAAATTCATCATAAAATTTTAAAACCATGAGATTGAAAAGGGTTTCATAGAAATTTTGATATGGCATAAAAATAATCAATCTATAGAATTAATTTTAATGGTTTCACTGAAGTATATCTCCAAATAAACATGATAAACATCAAACGATATTTATATTGATGAGAAATCATTCATAGAAAGTTAATAAAAAGGTAAAAGTATACAATCCTATGTATTTTTATATATTTTATCTTAAAATAAAATATTTTGAATAAATGTTTTAATAGAAAAATGGTAAAGTTAATAAATAATATTCTATATCTTCATTGACTAAGAAAGCATTAAATGGAAGCTTCATAAAGAATATAAAGGGAAGTGATCTGAGCATAAAATGTAAAAGAATATAGTTAAAAATATTCCTCTTATACTTTTGTGAGTAATTAAAATTCACTATAAAGTTCCTTAAGAAATAAATAGAGTATATATAAGGATATACAAAATATAATATAAAATATATGTTCATTGAAGATAATGTTTCTTGAACGAAAATAAGAGATAAATACAGTTCCACTTAGAAACATCATTTTGGGTGAATTATAATTCAATGAGAGGGAAATGCTAAAAATACTTATAAACCTAAAAAATTATCAATGGAGAAGAAAATAAAATTGTTTTTAGAGAGAAAATATATTAAAATTACCTAATATAAATTTTTTATACATTCAATCTCGATTTCAAAGAGAGATTGGAACAGAAACTATTTGAATTTGTTAATGTTTGAATTGAAAGTTAATGAAATAGAGAACTTGAGTTGGATTTATAAATATGATTATGAAATTGACTAGACCATTATGACTCAATACTTTGTTCTCCTAGGTTCTTAGAATCATCATGATGGATTTTGAAGGTGTTTGGAAGGATTGAGAGGAGTTATTTCTATTTAGAGGGAAAACACACCGTAATGATGGCCTTGGTGGTGGCTATGGCGAGCTTGAATGGGAGACATAGACATTTGTGTTCTCCTTTTTGGTGCTCTGATGATTTGAGCTAGCTGCATGTTGATATGGCACACCATGGAGAGTGAAGCTACCCGGGTGTTCATTTCAGAAGGCATTTTCTATAGGTAGGTCACCTATACAAAATGGGGACCCCTAAAATGTATATGGTGGAGGATGTTTTGAAAAGATCATTTCACTATGGAATAAAAACCAGAATAGGATTATGGGGAGATCACCAAGTTATTTATCTTCCACAAGCATGAATTTTATGGTCTTTTCTAGATCATCCACAAACTCCGGCTAAGGGGGTTAAGAGAAAGCTATATTAGAGAAGTCCGATGACCCTCCATCATCTATAGAGAGACCATTTCTAGTTTCTTAATGATGTTATATTATTCTAGGATCTCTCTATTGTATCATAGGGTGGGACATGGTGTGGAGTTAAAGAAACCCATTTAGCAAAATTCGTTTTCCCAAAGACTTAATCATATTACACCATTCATATTTTAAATTAGGCACCTATGAATTGAGGATGAATTTGAGGTGTGGGGTGGTGACGTGTGGATGAGAAGTAGGTTGAAGGACCTCCTTAAGTCATCATTTTTGTTTTTTTAACTGGAAAAAATATTTAATTACCCAAATATCCCCACACCCACATTTTCAACCTTTATATATATGTATATTAAATAATATATATTATTATTAATGAATGTATAAAGTTTTGAAATTTATTTTGAACTTTATAATAACATTTATATATTTTATTTTATTAATTAAATTTATATATTTTTAGTTTTATATATTAATGATTATTAATATAATAACTATGGTAAATATATTTTTCACTTTACAATAACATTATTGGATTTTATAGTTTTTAACTCGGTTGGGTGAGAACTAATTATATGATCCAAATAACCAATGGCTTGAAAGTCTAATACACAGTCCCGAAAACCATGTTCTTCTTTAGAGTTAAATAAGGGTAAACTAATGCTATGTAAGAGTAAAACATAAACTTTTATAAATTACGTAAGAGTAAAAAAAGTTAGGTAAGGGTAAAAAAATTAAAGGGTATGAAAAATTTATGTAAGGGTAAAAAAAATTTAAGTAATTTTAAACTAAAGTTAATTAAGGGTAAACTAATGTTATGTAAGGGTAACCTAAATTTAAGTAGGGGTAAAAAAATGTTAAGTAAGGGTAGCATTAAAGTTAATTAAGGGTAAAACAATGTTAAATAATGTTAAACTAAATTTATTTAAGGGTACAAGTTAAGTAAGGGTAAAATAATGTTATGTTTGAGTAAACTAATGTTATTTAAGGATAAAATCATTTTTTTCAAGGGTAAAAAAAGTTACATAAGGGTAAACTAAAGTTATATAAGGGTAAATATAAGTAAATTATTGGAAAAAAAGTTATTTAAGGGTAAATGAAAACTTGTAATGTTTATGTAAGGGTTAAATAAAGTTATGTAAGGGTAAAATAAAGATAATTAATGGTAATCTAAAGTTAATTCAAGGTAAAAAAAGTAATTCAAGGGTTAAATAATGTTATTAAAGGGTAAACTAAAGTTAAATATGGGTAAAAAAACTTAAGTATGGGTAGACCAGAGTTATGTAAGGGTAAAAAAAGTTAATAAAGGATAAAACTAAAGTTAATTAAGGTAAAAAATAGTTATGTAAGGATAAACAAAGTTAATTGAGGGTAAAAAAAGTTAAAAAAAATGTAATCTAAAATTAAGTAAGGGTAAGACTAAAGTTAATTAAGGGTAAAACTAAAGTTAAGTAATGGTAAAAAAAGTTAATTAATGTTTAGATAATATTAAGTAAAGGTAAAATAAAATTAATCAAGGATAAAATAAAGTTAATTTAGGGAAAAAAAGTTATGTAAGAGTAAACTAAAGTTAATTAAGGTTAAAGGAATGTCAAGTAATTATAAACTAAAGTTAAGTTAGGTTTAAACAAAGTTATATAAGGGTAAAACTAAAGTTTTTTAAGGGTAAACCATTTTCAGTAAAGGGTGAACTAATTTTAAGTAAGTGTAAACTAAAATTAAGGGTAATAAAAGTTAAGTAAGGGTAAAACTAAAGCCATTTATGGGTAAAAAATAAGGGTAAACTAAAGTTAAGTAAGGGTAAACTAACATTAAGTAAGGGAAAAATAAATTAAATAACTTGTGTATATATATTTACATTAATATAACAACATTTTCACATTTATATTAATCTTTATAATAATATTTTTATATTAATATTAATATTTTAACATTGATAAATGTATTTTAAATTACATGGGATCTAATGATTATATATTAAGGTAACTATATAATATATATATGTATATATAAATATATTAAAATGAATGTGCATTTTTACATGCACATGTATGTATGGGAAGCGCACGCACGCGCGCACACACACACACATATATATATTAAGACATGCACACACACATGCATACATTTGTATATAAAAACTAAGATAATCATAATAGTACATTATTTCATATATATATTTACATATAAGTATATTTACACTTTTATATATAAATCTATATTAATATAAGTAAATACATATTAATATACTTTTATACAAATATACATATATAAATATTTTATTAATTATAATTATACACATTGCCACATATAGAGACATACATAAGTATACATACACATAAACACATTAATGTCTGGATTTTATTATATGAAATATATGCAATTGTTAATATATAATCATTAATATATAATGAATATATATATACATATATATATTAATAATTAATCTATATACAAGTTGATTATTTCATACCAATATCAACATGTTTGGGGGGGGGGTTTCCCAACATCTAGGTTAGTGAGGTGTGGATGGATGGATTGTCCCTAGTCCCCACTCTCCCTTTGTGGTATTAATTGGTGGTACCTAGTTGGTGGCACGTACTGGTCAGTGGTGGAATAGTTGGTGGAGATTTCTAGTAATGAGGAGATGTGATATGTGGTGGGGGTCATGTATGGTCGGATGAGTTCACAATATTGATTTCATTCATGTTCATGATCCCCTATCGCCCTAGTTATGGGGTTGTAACTGGAGATGTGACATTCATGTGAAATGATAAATGATATTATTTATTAACACTAGTATGAGATGCTAGACCCAGTAAGAGGTTGGGATCAGTATGGTTGTGGTTTGACCCACAGTAGAATCATATTGGTTATGTGATAATGGATATTGAAGGGATGAAATAAAATGTTGTTTGTTGTTGGGGCATAAGAGAAGAAAACCAGTAGGGAAGTGATTGCAGGGAACCTTTTAAATATGTCCCTGTTGGTATTATTTTTTCAGGATTCACTATTTATCAAGAAAAACATGGTGAGGATGGGGGACTAGTGACTTATTAGGTGCTTATTGGTTTTATTATTTATTTATTAGTGGATTAGTTTTCTCTTTCCATATTTACACAAAAGATATTGGGTATGATCCTACTAAGTATACATGTTATGATTTATGATCACCAATATATATAAATATATTTTAATGTTTTTAGGAGTATTTTAGTGATGAATCTGGGTACTAACTAGTTCGGTGGGTGGAGTTTCTAAGTCATTATTTCCCTAGGAGTTTTACTTGGTACTGTTTTTTTTTTGAAGATTTATATTTGTATGAAATTACCACACACATATGTTATTATAGGATATTGGTTTATTTTTATTATTTGGTTTTTTTCTGTGTGTTTTTATTATATTCCTAGGTTTTGAAGGTAATGCCATCCATATATGTTCATTTTTACCATCATTGCCAGTTGGAAACCTAGAGCCTATTAGTGGTGGGCCTTGGGGTTCACTCTCATCTTCACCAATATCCTAGGAGGAGTTCCTAGTGGGGGAATTTCATGACACATGAATTTTATGAAAAATATAATAATATAAATTCATGATTAAATATATACATCATATAAAATAAGTTAGGTGGTGAAAATGGAATATATTTCAATGTAAGGAAATTGAGATGAGAAACCCATAACATTACTCATCACTACCATGAATGCACATTAACCCCCATATAATAAATATATCCATCACAATAAATTATTTTATAACCATATTTATATATATTTCTATTTATACTATTCAATTATATTCATTATATATATATATATATTAGTTAGTTATAATTAATTTTCATCATTAGATGTTAGTAGTTTTGATTATTTAATTTTAGTTTCGGTATGGTGACATCGATCCTCATTATTTGATAATAATTTCATCATTGAAATATTATTAAATCTAGTGGAATAATATTATTTTATAAATTTATATAGTTCCATGTTAATTTTATTGAGGATACAAGTATGGATCACAAGAATGGAATTTACTCCGTGCATGTTTTAGGTAACAATACCAATAGCCACGATTTACTGTATAATGATATTTTAGTTTGATGTATCCCTTAAAAATCATAATAATTACATAAATTAATATTTAATAGTATATATTACCATAATTGTTTTTACTCATCTATAATTGAAATTATGAAGATAGTATAACATTATTCATGTTGATGGTAAAACTGACCGAAATATGAACCTGTTATATGAATGAATGAGAAAGAGTATAGAGCTATATTATAACAATATAATTTTTAAATAAGCATAATTATATTAATATTACATCATTGGAGTAGATAATAGCACTTAAAAAGAGTAAATATGACAAGGTAATTGATAAAATAGTGAAGAATTACATATCCACTTAGATGTGATTGCCCTTCTCGTAATGATTCCCTTCAAAATAAAGGATTTTAACCAACTACAACAGAATTGAAGAAAACAACCATGGAATTGGAATTTAGGTTATGCGAATTTGGGTATGTTTTCAAGAGGAAACTAAAAGAGAGAATGATTTTAATATGGGTAGATGAGTGGTCCTTTTATAGACGACTTTGAGTTGATTTTTTTTGCAATTTCTCATTGAATAATGGTTAAGGAAAGTCATTTTGACATGAACAATGACCAATAAGTGGAAAAGGGGAGGTTGATATAACCTCCATTATAAATATTTATTTTTTTATGATTTTTATAAATAATTTTTACCATATACTATATTTTAGTGTTTTAACTATTTACCAACATAATTCAATATTCACATTGGTAAATTATATTTTTCCAAAAAATCAAATCAACCCTCTTACCTAATTTCAATGTTTAGATGATAAATATGAAATAAATTTTATCAAATTTTGTTTCTAAATATGGTAAATTTAAATTTTAAATATAAAAACTTAATACATTAAAAATAGAATTTATTTAAATAAAAATAACTTCTTATGTAATGAGTTATTATATTTTGATGTATTTTCATCACTAAATTATTTAATAGATATTAATTATTTATTAATAATTTTAAATATGATTTATAATTCATTATTCATCTCAACAAAATATTTTTATTTCAATTTTAACAATTTCAATTTACTCGTTTGTTATATATAACAGTTTTATGTCCAATCAGAATATAACTAACGAACATATACCCAATAGTCAAATAACTATTACATTAAACTTTTTAATTCATATATATATATATAAACATCCATAATTATCTATAACTTATTCATCAAACACATTAATTTCATTTTTTAAAGCTCTGCCATAATTATAATATGTTTCCTTATTTCTATTGTTATAATCAGTGGGATGATCTTCGAGGGAAACAACAAGGATAAAGATTTAACATTCATGATTTTTTTTACTTGTTGTTTTATTCCTCTTATAATTTTCATAATTATGGGACACATTTATTTACAAAAATTTATTATTTTGTTTATTTTATTATATTATTTTATCTTTATAAAATATGGAGTTATTCATTTTAATTATTTATTACATGTGCAACAAGTTATTCAACAAATTAAAGAAATAAAAATATGGGATTTTACATTCAATTCCTAAATAAAACAAAAGAATGAATTCAATAACATCTGAAACAAATTAAAAATTATTCCAAACTTCATAGTGTACGACTATTTCTTTTTATTTTTTAACCAATACTTCAATAAATAATTGTTATACTCAAAAGAGTTGAGAGTAGAATCAAATTTTTTTATCACAATTCCCTTATAATAAATTTTTATTATTCTATTCCTTAAGACATTCTTAATACATCCAAATTTCAAATTATCATTATTAAAATAAAATTAAAATACCCTTAATCATCTGAAAAAAATCAATCTTTTTTCTTCAACATTTTATTTTTCTATCACAAAATACATGGTGAACATCAAAATATTAATCAGTTACAAACAATAGCTTTTATTATAAACAATATAAGTATAAAAAACTTTTCCTAACCAATTTTAGAGAGAAAAAAAGGGTGAAATAAAATATATGATAAAGGATAATAATTCAATAATTAAGTATTTTAATTATAAAAAAAGTGCTTAGGAGCCACTTCAACATTCTTCCCCTTTTTGATAATTTCAAACCATTATCGAAATTTATATCTCTCTTTGAAATTGATAAAAAATATTAAATTAATAAATTCATCATCCTTTTAATGTATACATAGTTATAAGTGAAAAAATTCTCCTCATAAACTAGTAAATTATTATTTAAAATGATATAAACCTTTAATTACCTTGAAATTTCAAGGTCCCATAAATTCAGACATTTATGCTAATATACCCTATTCCATTTTTTTTAAAAATATTTTAGAGAATGGGAGAGTTGATCTATATTTATTTACTAAAATATACTTAGGAAATAGATTAATCATTCAAATATATTTAGATAATATTATATTTATATCTTTAAGAGATTCAATTTGTGATGATTTTCAAATTTAATATCTCCATAGATTTCTCTGAGTCTTATGAGTCAACTTAATTTCTTTTTATTATTGAAAAGAGTAATAAGGAAACATTATATATTTGTTAATCAATAAAAATATTCTAAATATTCTGTTATCCATTTTGGTCTTCAGGGTTGTAAAAGCTCAAATATTTGAATTGGTACTTCTTGTAAGTAAGATTATGATGAATTTTAAAGCCCTATTGATAATAGAAAGTTTAGAGTAATGATTTCTACCTTCATCTGACTGCATCGTGAAAACAATTTATATTTATAATGTGTATATGTACTATATTCGAATATAATACTAATTAAAGTCATTTAATGTTAGATAAAAGAGTAATTAACTATGTCATAGGATTTTTTAATTTTAGACTGTTTGATCGTACACATACTTCACTTTACCGAATTAGTTTTTCAAATTCTGGGTTTGGTGGTTTAAAAATATAATGAAATTGAAAAACAGGTTTGATTCGCTTTCTTGGTAAATTTTTAGTTCTATGTAGTTCTATGAAACGAAATTCAATGGCTTTGTCAATCGATAAAAGTGATTATATCATTGCTACATCCTTTTGTTCACAACCATTATGGATTAGAGAAACTATTTATAATTTTGGTTTTAATATAAAAATATAACAATTTATTTTAATAATATTTCTATAATTTATATCTCTAAAAATCCTTTTCATAATTCTAGGAATAAAAACATTGATGTTTGATATCACTTTCTTATAGATCATATTCAAAAATGGAATATAATTATGGAATCTATTTCAACAAAAAATCAGCAAGATAACATATTTACTAATCCCCTAGATTTAGATATGTTTGATATACTAAAAAATAAACTTGGTATAATGGAAAATTATAATCTATTTTGCAGAATTAAAAATATATTTTGGTACTAATTGTTTACACTTGTTTACATTCAAACTAGTGCATGTTGAAATATTCTATGAAATATTCTGTGAAATATGCTTTATTAGTTATTTATTAGTTCATTTATAGAATATAGTATCATTTCTTTAATTTCTTAAAATATTTTCATGGATTCTTAAGGCATCTAAAATATCTTCTAAAAGATGTTTAGACAACTATATACCATAAAAATGAATGAATTAAAGAAGAGTTTAAAATTTTGATTTAATTTTAGGGTTTTATTCTTTACTAATAATCATTTTTTAATTTATGGGTATCATCTATTCACTTATAATTTTGTATACATTAAAAGGAAGAGTAATTTTTTACTTTAATCCATTTGATCAATTTCAAAGGGGGGGAATTTGGATATTATTTTATTATTATTAGAAAGGGGAAGACTGTTGAAGTGGATTATAAGAAGTTTTTTATGTAATTAAAAATAAAATAATGATTTATTACACAAGTATCATTTCTTATAGATTTTATTTCACTCTTTTATTCCCTTAAAAATTGTTTAATAAATGTATTTTATGATTACATTGTTTATAAGAGAAGCTATTTTTTAAAGTTTATTATTATTCTGATGTAGAACATGTATGTTGTGAACTAATTTTGGAGAAATATCCATTACTATATAGGTTAACATCACATTTACTATGAGTTTGTAGATTAGTCTATTTTGTAAAATTTGGTTGTCTTAACTGAACACGTGAACAAAATCAAAGTGATCTCATGATCAAAAAGTCATGCAACTATATGATAGGTATCCAAAAATTTTATAACTATTGAAATTATCACATGAATAAATTTTATATACCATAATTTATTATAAAAATCACTCAAAGCCATACACTAAATGTTCCATTCAATGTGACCAGTTGAAGAAATTTCAATTGACAACATGATCATTTTTTTATTGACCCTGAATGAACATTTAACAATGTCATCACCAACTGCCATAAGAAAAATCAATATATCTTATGAATAAAAAATTTAGAAATTTTTTGAACCAACCATATGAAGTCATAATTTTTCATGGTGTTGAACCTTCCTTATGATGTATAATTTTGGAAAAGTGTTGAAACTATCTTATGAAATTTTAAATTGAGAAAATTAATGAACCTACCTTATAACCTACCATAAGTGATAATTTTAAAATGGTTGAACCTACCTTATGACCTACTAAGAAAGATCATTTTTAAGATTCATCAACCTACTTTATGACCTATGGTCACTCAATGAATTTTTCATTCATGATACAATCCCCCTAAAGAGTACCCCACTTAGGTCGATGATGAGAGGAGGAGGATAGTGACTACCCGATTCCCACCTCCAGTAGGCCCTGGGTTGGAGAGTATTACCAGGGTTTCAATAAACATATAAATGGGAGGCATTACATTGTAATAAAAATGTGAAATATTTAGATTGGACACATAAACCAATCAAAACCTGCTTAGATATATATAAAATAAAACCAATTTTATACATGTAATGTCATACAAAATAGATAAAACTAAAAAGGAAATTGCATGTACCAAAATAGTAAAATTTGTAGCAACCATGAATCCCTAACATATCATCAAAGACAATTATCTAATAATAACTACCCGGATCTCCAACCCTATTTTTTTGACCTGATAAAATATTTTATATATACATTGGGTGAGCATAATAGTATACTCTGTAGGATCCTCCCCGGAGCCTCTCGTGTAAAATATAATGAAATTATACTAAGTTCTAGTGAACGACACATGAAATTAACTCATCAACTAAACAAGTATACTATATTTCCAGCCTATCCATGGCTATATCTCCCAAAATATCATATAAAAGAGTTCATGTATTGTAGTGATAAATCATAAAGGCTACCCTACTATCACTTCCCCATTGGTTTACTGCTCTTCCCCTACATCACAAATCTTGGGCCATCTATCCTCCAAAATAGGATTTCTTGAAAACACCTAATCTAAGAGTATCAAAAAATCATGTTTTAGATCACCACATAATCTCATTCACATATCTATCTAGTAACTGCGAAGTCTCTGGGATCCACCAAAGCTTTTACTATGTGTAATATACATTGGGTATTATACCTTACTCCATCACAACCCATAAAAAGTGTAAGTACCTTGAGCCATCACATCACATACACTTCATACCTATAATAACCATTTGGATACTATATCAAGATATATATATATATATATGTGTATGTGTGTTTTAACTGTAATCCATTAAATACCTCAGTACACATATATGAGGAAACTGACCAGCGTACAAACCAACACATAATACCACCAAGAGAAGAGAGTGAGGCCCGAGGGGGTAGTCGGCCATATGTTCCTCAATAGACTATATGTTAGGGAAAAAACCTCATAGAGTGCATTTGGTTTCAGTCACCCCAACTGACATGGGTGGTGAAGCATTTGAAATAAAAAAACATACATGATATAATATTGCGTACTACCACACTAAGGGCATAACCTAGTCCTATACTTAACTAAAGCTATCGTCACTCAAACACCTGACAACCACTACTAGAAAATAGATATCCTATAAGAAAACATGCATTTAAAGAGCTACATTAAATTAATTATTACTTTTTAAGAACAAAAAATTATGTTAATTAATTAATTAATAATTAATTAACTGTTTACATTATTCTAGAATACTCATTACATTTACCATTAAGGTGAATTTAATTCACTTTAAGAATAATCTAACCTAAACCACGGTTCTCAATATTATCATTATTATTACCATTTCATTCCAAAAAAAAACAAACCCATGGGTTAAACATTTTTAATAATTAATTAGGATTTCCATAATTACACGTACTCTAGGAAAACATCATAAGATACCACCAATGAGATGAATAACCCATAACATTAAACTACCTCAAGTACTAGGGAAATGAAATAAGATTAAATAATAAACCTATACATTGGGCCTTTAAAAAATTCATAAAAAACAAACATCTAGATTTAATCATATCAACAAGTAAGCCGATCATTTTATGGAACTTGGGATGAAAATGGAATTCAGTGGGATATAGATTTAAGATTTTTTATCACAAGAGCAATGGTCCTTCATCATATTCTATGGTCCAATCCCCAGTAGTGGTTCAAGGATCTTATGTGATTTTTTAAAGCTCAAAAGTCAAAAAAATAACAAATATATCAATCTAATTGAAGCACGCTTGGAAACAAATCATCACCGGTGAACAATACTTAAAGGATCCAAACTCGAATCCCACTAGATAATCTACACATGATTTAAGAATATATGAAAACACCGATCTTGTAAATCCCAGTGCAAGCGCAAAGCATTGATGATTCCCTCAACATCACAATAGTCACCATGATGTCTTCCCTTTGATCTCTAAAGATATTCTGGATTGATTGCTCAGATAGGAAATTTATCACTCTAGTACATGAGAGGAGAGATATGCTCTCAATTACATTGGAATGAATATTCCATGTAATAGATATCCTCTACTACTTATATAGTGGATTTCTCAAATACCCATAAAGGGTTCCCCAATCCCCAGAAATAAAACGACATATAAATAAGTAGTAAATGACACGTTATGATGAACTAGCTATGTTATAATGAAATTTATATTTTTATCACATAATTTTAATGTATAATGAATATATTATGTAATAAAATTGAGTCATTTACTCGATTCATAATTATTTCTAATATTAAGTGAACCATGAATATTAAAATAATATTTGTTCATATATTATTTTTCATGTATTCACTAAATACATTATGAATACATTTAATAAATAAATTCAATCCAATTATTCTGTAAATGAATAATAATGAATATATTTATACGTTAGTGAATTTTAAAACTTAGTAACCTCGCAGACCTAGTGGTGGGGACCAATATGTCTTATATACCCATTCACCAGAACATGAATGATTCTTAAATGCACTATTGTCTGTGACCCTCCAGGACCTTCTCTCGATAGGATTTAATAACATTTATTGACTAATAGTAGAGTCTAGAAACACATAAATACCACTAAAAAGATACAGAAAATTCATAGTAATAATAAAATTTCATAAAAATAGGCACTATGTAATATAATCTCTTTGTCTCATGGTATCTCATAAAACCGGATGAACAACTTGTGTCATCATCCATTATATCTTTATTATTTTCTTATCTAACTATAATGACTTACATTAAAATAACATGGCCAAGTATTCATGAAGAAACTATCATCTTGATTGACAAGGCTTGAGATATAACTTTCTCAACACAAAAGTGAAAAATTCTCTCTTGACCATTCAACCAATACCATACCACCAATGATGCACCAAACAAAAACTACCTCTCCTCAAATTCAATGTCATTGTTTTTTCCTTACATATAAGTATGCGATCAAATGGTATACATTAATAATGATCTCAATTCAGGAGACCAATACACATGTTGATAAATAAGAACAACCAATGACACCTAAAACATGTTATGTTTCTTTTGGAGGGTTTTTCTTTACAATCTCACCAACTAGAGATCATCAAGTGTGAAATTATTGAGAATAATTTTAATAATTATGATTCCCCACAACCTTATAGTTGTGAATAAATTGTGTATAGTTAGTAGATATATCTAAATCATATTACATATACGTAAGTTTAATGTCATAGTATCTTGAGGTTCTCATTATACCCTCAGAACTTCTATAACCTTTTCATAAGACAAATAATCAATGGAAATTACCATTTAAATAGTGGACGTAGAAATATCAACACTATAATGATAAGTTTACAACATATATAACTTACTATATACATATCATGGTAACCAAAAAGTACTGATAAAGTTAGTTCTAGGGAAGTTACTTTTACAACACTCCCACATACACTAGATAAAACTTGCTAACTATTCTTGTTAAATATCAAGGGATAAGATCATGTTTCTTCTAAATTATTGATTTATTCATGGGCCTTCTATGTTTCCATTGCATGGTAATTCTGATATCTTTGATTTTACCTCATTGAGTCAGACTTCTCAATAGATGATATCCCTGAGTATATCCCTTTTGTCCACTGTCAAAAATTGAAATATTGGATAGTACTAGTAGTAGAATTATGATAATTTATATTATAATAAAAAATTACTTAAGAGGCATGATTCAAAGAACTGGAACAAATTGTTGCGTATTTTTTCACAACTTCATTAGCTGACTCAAAAGCAGTAACACACTTGGTATTTTTAGATATGGCTACCAATGTATTGAATGGTCTTAAATTGATCATTAACTTAACCAGACTATGATATATAATCACGTTTATCTATAAGAAAACTAGTTTGTGTCCCCTTGTAACTAGTATCTCTTCCACTACACATATTAGGTACATACCTTTTATACTTGTTCAAGTACAATTGGATAGTTCTAACTATTTCCCTTGTAGTTCTCCTGGATCTAATTGATATTTTCCAATTATAAAGTTCATGTTGTAAATATCATTTCTTGTTCATATCATGTCATACGTGATTGATCCATCATAGAAGCATAAGGTATTTATCACACTACCTTAATCTTCTCCTATGACTTTACATATCTTCTTGGAGAGATTTATTCCATATGACACTAGTAACAATTCTCTCTTGAATTGTTCCAAATTGTATTTTTTCAATACAATGTCAATATATGTACTATTTACTTGGTCTATGAAACCTTTAGATCAGCCTTAGTAGAACTTGTTCCATAGAACTTAGGTAAACACTTTATGCCAATCGCTGGAGAGTTACTTTCATTATGGTTTTAACTATCTATAATGCCATTAATTTCCTTCCATATGTTATCAAACATATTTTACTTAGAACACCATGATGCTCCCACTAACCTATTATAGAAACATGGTAAAATTCATTCCATATGAATATTATATGATCTTATTGACTACTTTAATCCTAAACTGGATTTTAGTAACTTTCACCCTTTATTGGCATCTTATGGTGTCACCATCACTTTTTGGTTTTGTCATATAGAAACCTTCCATGATTGGTGGTCTTCACATACAATTCTCTATGAAATGACCATATAATTTTACTGTGACAAGTAAAATTATAATGGATTTAGTCATAATGACATGGTATTACCAATCAATCCTTATTATTTCGATACTTGTACTACCCATGTATAGTCTCACTTGACTACCCATTGTAAAATGTGAATAAAGAACCATTACCATGGTTTTAAACTTCTTACACAGAATATTTATTTGGAACATTCTCTTTCACATTCTCTTGTAAAACTTGTTCCAATTCCAACTACATGTGAATTTTTTCATATTGACTAAACCCATGTCAATATTTCTCCCACTATCTAAAATAGATATATGCACCCTTTTATAGAAATATTTTCTATCACTTGACAAAAAAGTTTCTATGTAGTTATTCATATATTATCCTATATGAACTTTTGGATATTAACTGAGATGCACATTATGTTTCTCTTGGTGCATGTTTATTTATATACTAAACTATTTGAATCTAAATACATATTTTTATGACATGATGGATTTATGTTATTCTATAACTGATATGATATTCATCTATAGTTATAGTTGACATAGATTTATGGTATAATTCCCTTATTTTCATAGCATGTCTTGAAAAAATGGAAGTCACTACAATGCATATATTTCTCAACATTGATGATCCTTTGTATTACATCATGAATATGATGTGCATAATGAAATGTGTGTTTAGAAATTACTCCATGCTACATTATATTTATCAATTTTAGTATATAATACTCATCATAAATTATTTTTATTGGCATAATCACTTTGATGTCTATAAGGTAATGTGTGTTTAGCAATTAATCCATGCTACATTATAATGATTGATAGATGTTTAGTCAAGATATTCCTCCCCATGATGGCCCAAATCAACTCATAGCTTCAAACTAATCATATATCACAATTCACTTTCACATTCCTTAAATAACACTTAATGGAATATTATGAAGTATATATACCAATAGATTACCCTTAGAATAGTTTACACACTCTAACTAAACTAATTCTTAAATATTTGAGTCTTATATTTATTCATAAAGGTATATTTATGAAAAATTAAATAAGTATATTTTTTGAAAATTGATAAGGTATTTAACTGTAATGAGTCTAAATTTCAAACTGGTTATATTCTTAACAAATACTTTTAGTTTTACTTGACAAATAATATGCTTCTACAACTGGTTATTAAAGTATTACAATTTATATTGATCATGTGTTACCCATGATTCATGTATTAAGTATGTATTGGCTATGTATGAAATTCCATGACCAACATTCATTTAGAAATGTTCTTGTTGAATTGAACACATAATTATAGTTTTATAAGAACAATTCACTTTAAATTTAAATCGTTTTCTTCACACCGCTGATGTTGGAAACACCCTTACTTTTATACTTGGAGAACACACCTTGATTTGTAGTAGTGTTTCTTGACTTCCTTGGTTCCTCTATTTATAATCAATTATGTAATGATATATTTTATCTAATTCCCAATAAGAATAAATGAAATATAACATTTACTGATGAATATACATAATAGAGAAGCTAATACATGCTTATGATTCAATTTACTATAGATTCTCTTATAGTGACATATCTTGCCACATGAAAAGAAAATAGCCCCATTTTAAATTCTCTATCCCTTAATCATTGGGTTTTTAGAAAGATGTTGTGAAGGTGACTTTTGAAGTATACTTGTAGTTTGCCTTTTTCCTTGTATTTCTGTTCATTCAACTTAAGAATTAAACAGTTAACTTTATTTAAATTATCATCTTATTGGTGAACCCATCCATAAATATATTGAATTTGTTTATCTAGTTTATTCATTTGATAATTCTCAATGAAACTAGCAAAATTGGGTGGTATGGATGGGAGAATGAGATGAACTCAAAGTTCTGGATTTGACTTGAAGCCCAATTCTTATAGCCATTAAATGCACTTTATAATATTGAGAAGATGAGGAATAGATAGAGTTCCATCTATTAATTTATATATGATCATTTTGATTATTATCTCATTGATTTCTAGCTTTATATTCTCCTCATAAACCTCTCAATGATTGGGTAACATGGTATATACATCCATGCTGTTAAGTTTAATCTATAACTCTTTGGACATTGATGTTAGAATAATGTATAAACATTAAAAGTGTTATCCTTGATCCACCTATAAGAATTTGTATCATCCTAACTAGGTCCCTATGGTTTTTGATTAGTTTTTTGGGTCTCCGACACATATAATTTTCTTTTTTATTGTAATACTATGTGAAAGCACTAGTGCCAATTTTGAAAATTTTCATTGGTGGGGACAGGATCTTTATTTAATATAGATCATAGAGTATTTGTGATTTACATTCCATTTCCCAAAAAATATATAATATTAATAATATTATCTTGAGTAATGATTAGACATTACCTATTAATTAAATCATTAAATTTCTTCCAATTTTTTATTAAACTCGAGAAACCCAATGTAGTAGAATCTAAAAACTCTCTCGCTTGAGTATTATAGTGTCAAGGATTCTTGAAACCTATCCTCATAGTATATAAGATATGGATATGGAACTACTCTGAGAGTTTCATGGTATGTGTTTTACTTACCAACCATATTAACTCATAGTTCCTTGACTTTTTGAGTTAAGTCCAAGCTTTTAAAATCATTTTTATAATTTACCCAATACTTGCTTCTAAAGATACAACAATCTTGACACAGGTAGTTATTTGTTACACCTTTATTTGAGTCAACCCATCATTCTCATAAGAATTATCCAATTGTACGGGGAACCCTCAACTAGGGTTGATGGGTACATCATACACCTGGTTGTGTTCAAATTCAAAGAATTGAAGGAATTTTTGACATAATATTCCTTTCTGATGTTTTCAATATTTTTGATGAATGTAATCCAATTATATTAAATATATTCATAGTATTTTATCGCACTCACAACTGAACATATTGTAATAGGAAAAATTTATAATGACTTTATTCATTTTTCTATTTATTATTTTATGTGTTTCCCACTTTCATGAAAATACATAATATAATAAACAATGCATAAAGGAATTAAATTACCCACCTGGTCTTGAGAATTTATTATTAGTTGATCTATTTAAACTCAATGGATATACTGTGACCTAGGGGTATCATATCGGAGTCGGGTCTTAAGTAATAATGAAAATCAACCCTTTCCAGTGTTTTAATTTCACATATGGCATACCACCTCGTCTTGGTGTGGTTCATGTCTGGCATCATTATTTTAAATAGTAAAAATGTACTTGCATAAAGGTGAGGGGGTCTCGGGAGTGAAATGTACATACAAAAATAAAACTGATGGAAACGTAGGCCCTTAGACATATTTAAATGAATAAGACGAAGTGAATATCATAGAAAAAACATAATTAAATATTAAAAACATCACACATATTTATATAAAAATTATTAAAAAAAATACAAATAGACATGAATGAATTATTATCAAGTCTAGTTTACAGGTAAATTAAAAGCATGATAAAAACTAAAAAGGAAATAAATTTATGTTCAAAGGAATTAAATAAATGAAATGAATTATTTTAAATTGAAATAATTTAATTTAATTGGTATAATTATTATTTTAATTTATATTCTAAAATTAAATTAATTAAATAATTTTATTTTAGACCCAAGATAAATTAATATTTCAGAATTTTGAATTTATTATTTTTAATTTAAAAATTTAATAAATTAATTTTGAATATTCAAAAAACTTTATTGGCACCAAAACCCCACCCAAGACCACTGTGGGTTGGTTCAACCCAGTGTAGGAAATTTCTAGTTAGGGAAAACCCATTATAGGGGGTTTCATGTTATATAGACCCACTGAAGTGCATTGATGGGTGGGTCGGGTTACTTAAGAATCATGGGAGTTCATATTTAGATTGATTAGGAAGAGGGTGTGGACATATGTGTCTATGTTTGACACTCTCCTTTGACCATAAAGGAGGAAAACTGAGGTCATCATCGAAGGGGGGGATCATGAATCGTTGTGGCTGGGGTGGTCCAGATTGTGCATGCATGGGATCAAAAATGAACAGAGGTCTTGGGATCAGAAGGGTGTCATCTGATGTGGCAATTTTTGAGCTAGGTGGTAATGGATAGAAGCCTGAAAAGGGAGTATGATGATGGCTATGAAAGGGATGAGGGATGGAGAATGTGTGTGATAAGAGGGAGGTGGCTCATGGAGTAGTGGAGTGACTACTGTCGGTCATCCAAACTGTCCTAGGATGAGGCAGCCATGAGCTACCGAATGGAAACCAGCAGAGGGTAAAAGATCGATTGGTTAGTTCCACAGTAGTTCAGGATAAATGAGGAACACCAGAATCATGGCCTTTTAATGTTTTATTTTGTGTTTTTTCATCAATGGACAATCCCAAAAACACTATACCATCCTTTATTTAATAAATCCTAATAATTATAGTTTTTTAAAAATAAATTATTTATTTTATTTTTTGTTTGTATTATTTTTATCTTAGTGGACAACGGTCACCTTAGACTAATTTTATATTTAATTTTTTTAAATAGCCTAATAATTGGGATTTTAGAAAATCAATTAAGTTTTTATGAAAACATATTACATAGACTCCCCATGCATTTTATTTTAAAAATAATAAATAATTTTTATTTTAATTTTTAAATCCCACTATTTCATAGTAATAGGTTTAGCTAAAAAAATACTATTCCGATTATGGCTGGAACACTTCTTACCCACTAGTATTTGTATATATATATATACATTCTTCTAAATACTCAAAAAATAACCGCTATTAATCCATAACAAAATTTGGATGACCGTAACTTGGCCATTCAAGCCCAGATCGAAGTGTGGTCAGATTATTTGGGACTGAAATGAAGCCTTGTAATTAATTTAAAAAAAATCTATTTCTTCTTATGTTAGAAAATTTAATCTATCACTATGATACCAATTTATGGTACTACAGAATGCAAAAGAATCTAGTGGGTTGATTATTTAAAAAATTCCATAACTAGAGAGGAAAAACTTCATTTTCTTTAATGATCCAAGTCCCTATAGAGGTTTGAGGATCTCGTGTGAAGTTTTCAAAGAAAAAAATAAAAAAAAGAATGAATAACTTATATGAATCGAAGAGTGCTCGACAACAACTAATCGTTGGTGAATGTTTCTTGGAGGATATGTACTTCAACCCCTCTATATCTTCCACACACACTTCAAAAATCTATGAAAATTCCAATAAGAAAATTATAGGTGACAGCATGGAGATTTGATGATGCCTTCTAAGTCACAAAAATCACCATGATCTCATCCCTTCGATCCGTGAAGATATTCCTGGATCAATCGATCAGATGTGGATACTCTCTGTCATTTATGTAGGGGAGATAAAGGCTGTCAATTCCATTAGAATGAATCGTCTCTAGAATAGATCTGCTCTCCTACTTATATAGTGTATTTCTCAAATACCCAAAGGGGTTCCCCAACCCCTGCATATAAAACACTCTCTAAATAAGCAGTAAATGGCATGTTATGATGATATAACTTCATCACAATTTTATTTATGTTTTTATCATATACATTTAATATATAATAAATATACTACATGATAAACCCATGTCATTAAATCGACCCATAATTACTGCTAATATTAAACAAACATTGAATATTAAAATAATATTCATTCTTATAATATTTTCCTTATATTCACTAAATAATTTTTGAATACATTTATATAAAGAATGTGAGGAAAACATGACTGAATAGAGATAAAACACTAAAAAATGGAAGTAGTTATTACCGTGGATCACCACAGATTAATCTATAGAGTTTAAGTATTAATCCCTATCAAAAATGCGCTTCAAGTCCCTCAAAAATAATTATTGGGTTCCTAGGGTTAGAGTGGAATGAGTGGGATATATGTGTGGTATGGGGGTCTTAGGGTATTTATAGACATGTTAGATTTTATAGAAACCACAACTAATCCCCATTGACCATGCCAAAGTGCACCAATACTATGATTTTTCCTCATAAACAGCACAAAAAATATCCCCTAGTCAAAGACCATATGAAATCCCCAGATAGATCAAATTTTTTAGGATTTGGAGGCTCTGGTTTAGTGGAAAGAACCACACCACAAGACCCCTTTAACCATTAAAGGGACCAAACCACAACCAACATCCCATAAGGAAACTACCCCAAATTTGGTAGAGTCGTCCAAACCCACTATAACGTAACCTTATTACTCCATGTCATAATTCTCAGATACCTATGGAGGGAATACGCCACATCCAAACATCATGGAGTAGCCACCTCCAAAATGGTAGTAGCCTTGTTTTCACACTACACCACATCATAGGTACACCACACTGAACCCACCAACACCATGACACTATGCACACCTCCACACCTCATCCATGAAATTTTTGGTAGTGGCTCCCTCCTTTTCATCCAAACACCCTCTATATTCCTTGGGTCCTCATTCGGGTGCCTCTTACACACAAAGGAAAGGGATTTAGGGACCTGATCCCTTACATTGTCATATTTTAGTTCAAAACAAGATATCTTTTTATAATTATTTTATATATTGAATTATTTCATGTTTGTTTCATATGATTCTACTGATTAATTTATTCTTTAAATAATAAATAATTATTTCTTTCCTTCGTAAATTTAAATGAAGATATTTTATATTTTATTTATAATATATTAACTATGATCACATGTGTATTAATAGACACACTATTTTATTGGAACTTTAAATTATTAAATTCAAATTATTTGAAATATGAAATTTTTGTCTCAATTTTATTATGAGAAGTTTAAAAACATTTATATTGGTTTTTTTGAGTTCATTTACTTTTTTATGAATTATTATTAAAGAGTTCCATTGAAAAACCTATTTCGGTTTTAAAAATTATTAATGTATAACCACAAGGAATGTACATTCAATGTAGGAAAAACATATTTCTTTCATAAAGGTAAAATTAAAAAACATTTTGATTTGATTATATTTTGCATGAAATATCCCTATATACTGTGTTTGAAAGAAAAAAATAATTATAATGGGGTTTAATATATTCTTGAATTATATTGTGTGATACACCCGGAAATAAATTACTATATTTGGATGAACTTCAATCATTTGATACTTGGTACTAGAGAGAACCTTGTTGTCTTAAATATATTCTTGTTCATATGGTTTATGCAGATCTTAATTTTTTTTTATTTTCTATTTTCATAATTGATTATAGGTTATACTACACACAAATGTATTAGTTGGGTTATACCAAACCATACAAAACACACTTTTAGGTTGGGACTTTGGGTGTGAAAAACGTACGATAATTGGGTTGTGACTAGAGGTGAGAAAATTTCATTAGTGTATTATGACTCCTGGTGAGAAAAATGTAGTTTTTGGGTTTTCCTTTAGGGTTTAAGAATAAATTTATAATGGTTTTAAACTCCGTTCAAAATTAATAGATTCAAAAGTTGGTGGATATCATTTCTCTTTTTGTTTGAGAGGGATGAAGTGTAGAGTATGATAATTTAGATCTGAACAACTATAAAAATCATTGTTGTAATTTCTTCTTAATTCTACCACATTTATTATTTTCTTTGATAATATTTCATTAAATATATTTAAAAATGACAATTCACCTCCTTTTTGACCATTAAAAAAGTATCACATTGAGACCTAACATTCTATTTTTTTGGTGTCAAGTCATATCAGGTTGAAATAATCCACCTTTATAGGTTCAATGAAATACCATTGTCCAAGTTATTTATTGAAAACAAAACAATAACATTGAGTGTGTGGGATAAAAATATCCATTCACTAGGTACATCATCATCCTACCCAATAGGTGAACCACATTAACAAATGTATTGTGTTCATTTCTCTTATTGTGTTTGAGAGGATTGAGAGAAGTGCTAAAAAAGAATGAGCGAAAATGGTTATAGAAGAGATATATAAACACTATTTTACCCCCTTAGTGTTCATCACCCCACATGTGTTCCTAATAGTCACCTTTGACAAGATTCACAAGTGTATAATTTTCTACTAAACCCGAGCCATGGGTTAATAGGGATTAAGTGAATAGAAATTACTTGAATCATATTTTTAATAATCATCACCTTCTAAAATTACTCTCATATAATATAATCATACTGCACTCTGGGTTCACACTCCCTTGATTAATCTTATAAAATATTATTATACATCATTTTCTCATTATTTATTTGAGTTTATAATTCCAAAAATAACTCTGAACCCTTTGACAACTAGGAACTTAATATATTTCCCCAAAGACACACATGTGGATTTTCACTTAATGTATTATTATAACTAATCTAAAACTAATAAATTATAAATAAAAATCACCCCAAAGTTATTTATGGTAAACAAGGCATGGAAGTAGGGTTTAAAGAAACGTCTCTCTGATTACTCTAACTCTTATTCTTAACTTTTCATTTCCACACACATATATACAAAATATTCCATTTTATCTTATGAATTCACAGATTAATTCCCAACTATCAATTTTAGTCTAGTTTATATTATGTATAAAATTATAATATATAAAATCTCCATATGGTGTTACTTTTTTATAGTTACTGTGTTTTCCAAAGTTGAGTTCAATTTTCTATCGTCTTCTTGTCAAAAATTTTATTTTCCTAAAATATTTTCATTTAATCCTTCTATTCAATGTTTTTAATAGTGATTTATATTAGCAATGTGATATATTATCTAATTTTAAAATTGGTACTAATTAAATATAAATAATTTTCAAATCATATAAAAAAAATTAAATGAACACAAAAATGGAAAATAAAACACAAAAATACTGAACTGTATAAATGTTTCCCTACCCCCGCACTTGTTTCATGAAATGTATTTAGTTTATTATAGTAGAGATAAACATAATAAAAATATTATAATAAAGGAAAATAGTCCACTTATTTATATAGTGGTATAAACTAGTTGGTTAATTTATAGAATGGTTGGGTGAGTTTAATCTCCTCTAGGGGCTCCTCTAGAGAGTTCTCATAGTAATTCTAATCTATATAATTGTTTAAAGAGATGGAGTTATCTACTCAACCTATAATGATATTAACTAAACAAAAAATAAAATAACTAGTAATTATGAATGTACACTCCAATTTAGAAAAAATATTTCCTGGAATTAATTTTATCCTATAATCACACAAAAACATTTTCGCTCCAGGATGGAAGCCTCACTTCTGGATTAGTTTGACTTGTCTCTTTATATCTCCTTAAATATTATATCATTTTAAAATTACTATATTGTAATTTCATTAAAATCATATATATTTATCTTACTTTAATATCCAATTTCTTCCAAATCCATGTTCATCTTCTTAAAAACCCTATAGTATTATTTCTCAAATTGAATAAGGATGTAACATCTCTTTCCATAGACCAATCTATATGGAATTATTCCAATAAGTGTCTTAAAAATTATTTTGTAATCCCAGAATGGGTCTTCAAAATTTTTGATATAATCCTTCCTATTTTTTTCAAAATATTTCTAATATTCCTTTCACTTATCTATTTGTAACCTTGGCCTTCCCATTTTTTATGGGTGGTATAGTGTTGATATTTTATGGTCTACTCCATGTTTAATCATCATATATTCCATGATTATATTATAGAATTGATTTTCTGGGTATCTTATTACATCCCTTGGAATCCCAAATCTACAAATGAAGTTATTCATAATAAAATCATAAATAAAAAATTAATCATCAGTTCTATCAATTTTGACTTCCTGTTGTGACTCACAGTCTTTTCAAATATTCCTTTCACTTCTATATATGTGACCTCATTCTACCCATTTTTATGTGTGTGGAATGATGTTTATATTTTATGGTTCACTCCATATTTCTTCATCAATAATTTCATGATACCATTTCAAAATAGAGAGTCTTGGTCACTTAATATTTTCCTTGGAATCCCAAATCCATAGAAGATGTTAGTCCTAAAGAAAGATAAAAAATGGATCATCGATTTTTTTAGTTTTGACCTCCTCCCATGTATAACATAATCAACATCAATCAATATGTATGAATACCTAAAATACCATAAAAAATCATCCATAAAATGTATTCCATATACATAAAATATTTCATATATGTTTGTGGAATTTTTATGCATTTCCTATATTTTTGAGAAATTTTAGGTGGATTAACACTACTATCATTTCCTATAAAATTTATAGATATTCTTAAAAAGTGTGGATCAATGAATAAATGAATCAAAAAAATTCCCATATGTTCTATGGGGGATAAAGAGGCCTCCACAAGATACTATGTGAAAAAATTTAAGCACAGAATGTGCATCACTCTTGTGTGGATATCTCTTATATATTTGGGCACACATATTCTATAATTATATCGATCATCCCATTCATAAAATTTTTATGCACAAAAAATTCATGAGAATTTTCATTGTTTAAGGTGTGAAGGTTCTTAAAATTAACACTAAATATTTCAGTTTAATTTTACTAAGGAACATATCCATTAATAAGATAGAGTTTCCCAATCGGTATCAGGTTATCAAGTGGCTATTTGTCCAAAATTCATAACTCATTCATATGGGGAAGTGTGCTCATATGATCATCTTCTTTATTCATGGTCTGTAAATAATAATTAAACACCAAATAAAAAAATTGTAAAAGAAGTATCCATCTTAAAAATGTCATATTTTATTCTTCCTTATTCATCTAGTACCTATGTGTTTCATGACTTGAGAAGATAATTACTTTAGTTCCTAGAAAATATTATCAAAAATTTTCAAAATAATATTAAAATATAAGAAAATTTCTTTGAAAGGTTGTATAGTTTCTATAGGCATTGAGTTATGATCTATAACATAGATTTTTCTTTAATTTATTTAGTAAATAACAATCTATACTGATCCATTTGAGGAATTACACAATAGTTTAAAATGGTGCTCTAAATCTAGAGATTGAATTATAGGTGGTGGAGCTAGTTTTCTATTTAACTTTTAAAATTCATTACTTTAAGAAGAATCAAATATTAACTCAGTATCACTTTGAATAAATTTGGACAATGGTAATTAAATATTACTAAAATATTTTATGAACCACCTATAAAAACTTGCATACTCTAAGAGTGATCTAATATGTTTAACACATACAGGGAAGGGTATTGCACTAATGAATTCTATATTTTTTCAACTTCAATTTAATTATAGGAAATCAATTTTCTTAGTACAATACCTTTTTTACCATGAAATTGAATTCATAAAATTTGATAAAAAGTTTATTTTCTATGAATCTTTTGAATACTATATCCAAATTCAACAAGAAACGATCAGATGAATTTTCAATCATAGTGAAATCATCTAAGAAACTTATATAAATTCCTCAATTATATCATGGAATATGATTACTATAAATATTTGAAAGGTCCCATGGGACTTAAACAGTACAAATGAATCTTTTTATAAAAAAATGATCCACAAGAATAGGTAAAGGATGTTTTCTCATGGTTATCTAGAGCAATGTGCACTTAGAAGTACCCTAAGAATCTATCCATAAAATTGAAAGGGGTATTTATAGATAGTTATTCATGTATTTTTTTAGTGAAATGTATTGTATGGGGTTTTTACTGGAAACATGATTTAATCTCTTATAGTCATTACTATCTTTCCATAATTTTTTTATCTCTCATAAGGATCAGTTCATTTTTTCAATCTAAATAATGTTGAAACTTGACTTTTTGAGAATAATGTGAATGGGACTAACCCACTATAAGCTTGAAATTGGGTATATGATTACATCTCCTAGAAAGTTTTCAAAATATTTTTTAAATACCATTATTAAGTTTGGGTTTAGTCTCCTTTTGGGTTGTCTAAAAGTTTTGTCACTATTTTCAAATAGTATTTTGTTTATATGTATCCTAATACTAAGCTCAATTATGTCACATAGACTCTATCCTATGGCCTTGAAATTATATCTTAAAAGATTTAGGAGTTCTATTTCTTAATCAAGGGAGATGTTTCTAGAAATTATCATGGGTATCTTGTATATAACCATTTGAGGCACATACATTAAATTTGGTGGTAGTGGTTTCAATGTAATCATGGGGGGAAAATTAGTGATGTTAATAACTTTGGTTTACTTAAATTAGACACTTTTAGTTCCGTCCAGCAAAGCGAATAGTTATTTTAATAATTAGTTGAAAATAACCAATCAAACCCATCAAATAAATTTGTATCTTCCTCAATTTTAAGTTCCTATACAGTAATCAAAGGTTGATTGTAGTCATGTTGCATAGAATTCATGATATCAATTTGTTACCCTAATTACGAATCTATTAAAGTAGACTAGTTTATCCATGGGAAGTTGGTTCCTCAGTGTGTGTGTGTGTAAGTGTGAATTAATTTTCTTATTGTTTAAACTTCATTGAATAAAAAATATTGAATTTTGTTTTGTTTTCTCTAAATTCTATTATTAATTAATCTTTATGTAAATTAATGATTATCCAATAAGTCTTAAAAAATATCTTGACTAGAATGATTGGTGATTTAGGAGGTGTTCTATCTTCTCCTATTTTAAGTAAATATAAATTATCTAGAAATACCATGTTTTTACCTTCACCAACACATCTTCTATAACTCCAAATGGAAATACTATAACTAAGTTTGTCAGATGAATTCTATCACAGGATTGAGATATAAAATTTTTAAAGTTAATAACACATAATAAGTCATTGCATTAATTTAATATCCTAAATCACATTAATAAAATGTATGTGACATGCCTCTAATAGTATGGGAATAGAAAATGACCCTAAATCATTAAATTTTGTGGGTAATTGATTTGTTAACAGAGTTGAAACATTTCTTCCCAATCTTACTATCTCATTCCCTTTAATCCTTCTTTTCATGGTGTATAATTTATTTATGAACTTAGTATATCTACAAATAAATTTATGGTATTGAAAAAGAGGTTTTTTCATTTCAACTTTCTTAAATGTGTCCATAATTTATTTTTGAATTTAAACATCATGAATTTTATTAGTTTGAATCGTTTTTAAGGGAAATGGTAGTGGTTATTTTTCAAAAAAAATTTATTGTTTCCCAAGTTCAATTTTGGATTTTCTTTATCTTGTTCATAATTATTTTTTTCTCCCCTTCATTGATAGTCATGGTTAATTCTGTATGTGGTATTAGAGAAATTTTAATTTCCATTCCACTTATATTTATTAACAAACATAAATTTCCCTTAGTATAGGATAATGTTTTACGTGGTAATCTAATAAGATTGTTAAACATCATTACCACTAGATTACCTAACTGATTTTTTCAATTTATTCAAATTTATTTTTAGCTCCACTTTGTTAAGATCCGGTTGGTGATGGATTTGTACTTGTGAACTAGAGTTAAGAGAGTCATGTGATTTTTTTATTGAAATAGTGAGGGTTGGACACTCTATTAGTATCCTTCCATAAAAGTTTATTGAAATTTTAGATCCTCGTGATATATTTTTTAAAATAGAATTCAGTCTCAGTTTTGTGTATTTAAAAATGTATTAATGATTTATGAGTTCTCTCTACATCCTTTGTTTTCCATGGTTTGTTTAAATTTTCTTTAGTGATAGGAAATAACATAACTCTTTATATCAAACACTTTATTACAGTGGTCAATGAAATGACCTAGAGAATAAAAAATACCACAAAACATAACTGGTTTTGATTGTTCATTATATTTTTCATGATGTATTTATCTTACCAAAGTGGATAGATCTTTTATTTTTTATTCAAACAAAGATGATTTTGTGGGATTTTTTTCCTTTACCTTATGGTATCCTCTTGTGGAAATACTGATTGCACTCTTTTTTTAAATTACAAGCTATGTTCCATGTCTTCTTTTGGTTACTTGTGAATCAATTCTCATATGATGTTTTCATCTAGGAAATTTCTATCACTATCAGGTAGTACTTAGTGGAATAACATTCTGATGTGATTTCTATAAATAGAATGGTGTGGATAGCTTGATCAAAGTATCTTGTATCTCTCTCAATACTTATAGAGTCTATCTCTTGATACTTTCTTGATTGCATCTCATTCATTAAGGTGGTTATCCTTGATTTTGGAATGAATCCTTAAAGGCCCTTTTATATTTATCATAGTGATTAAATCTATAATTTACGTTTTATAGCCACTCTATGATAAAACATTCAAGGTAGAAATTGAATTCAATCTATTTGACATGTTACTCTACTACACCTATCAACATCAAGGTAGTACACACCATGGTAAAGTCCTTGATAAAATTTTTAGATCATCTCTTACAAGGACATGGTACTTAGGAAATCATTGTATAAGTATAGTTTTAAATTCAAATTCACCTTGTAAATTAAGGTATAAAATCTGGATTTTTTATTAAATGAGTTTTAAATAAATGTCTCAAAGTCTTTTCAGGGCCTCTTTCCTTGAATTGGAACCTCACGTTATGCCTCCACTTGTTTGGATAATGTGCATGTGTCCTCCTTTCTAGAAGCTCCCATTTACATTCCATCTAACTCATCCATATTCCCCATTCAACTATATTTGGTGTCCAGATCCAGAATACTTCCTCTATAAATCCCAATTTTGGTGTTACCTTTATCATAACCTCAAATTGAATACTCCACTTGGATTAGAAATAACCGAGTCATATCCATCTTCAATTTCAAAATTTGGATCTTTAACTTCTAGAATATAGAATTATGTCATTGATCTAGGTGATAGAGTCCATTCTATAATGTCATTACTACTATTTCCAGTCCAATAACTCTATTTCCATCCTCATGGGAAAATATTGATGCAGTTACAAGTCACTTTTCACTACTATGTTTCATCTTCCCTCTTATATGTCATTAATTCAATCCACTACTCCTAAAACACTTGACCAACCCAGTTCAATTTCTTCTGGTGTGCCTACCTCAGCTTTCATGTGTCATGTTCCACCTCAACTTCCATGTTTGGGGCATCCTTGGCTGCATGGATGTTTTTTCACCATTGTTTCATTTTTTCTATCTTTTCATCTATAGTTAAATTGATCAAGAAAGTATATAATTTATGAAAAATATAATTTTGTTCCCATAATTTTCTATATTCATAATTTGATACTGTAATTTCATTTATTGAATATATTTATCTCTCTATCAAAGCTCTCTCAATGAAAGTGTCAACCAATCATTTCAAGAGGAAATATTTTGTATCATTCTATCCATTTATCTATGTTTTAAAAAAAGCGGGTAATTAATTTATTGATGATTATATATGTGGATATAGTCAAATAGAAATGAAACTAAATTAATCTTGTTAGTGTGTTATCCCTTAGTAACTAGCCCTAGAAGGATGATATGACACATGGGTATTGTGAACTAGAAAAGAAGAGTTGGTAGTCACACCGAATTGGTATCCCATTTTCAATTCTAAATAATTTTATAGATATAAAAAGGTCGGCTAGATTATTAGTAACCTTGGGGTCAAATGAGAGAACCCTGGAAGAGTGTTTTGTGATAGATAAAGTTTCTTTGGTTTTATAAGGATAAGGATACTCATTATAATGGGAATACAGGGTTTAAAGTACATTGATGGACTTACAATTTTGGATGGAAAATTAGAGGAAATATTATAGAATGTACCTAATTCCTAATATCTATGGAAAACATGATTGAAGGGAAGAAAAAAAAAGTGCAAGGTTACCCTTTCATTTTATTCAAGAGGCTACATAGGAGGATTGGATGAAGTAAGCATTTCAAGGGTTTGACTTGGGTGATAATGTGTCTATATGGTCATTTGGGTCATTAAGGTGAAAGGATTGAGTTCATCCACCAGAGGATACTATGTAGAATAAGGTATCCAAGTATAAAATGTATGGTGGGGCTTGTCTTTTCTTGGGAAAGGCCTGAGCACCACTGCATTAGAACCGATAAAGGATTTTTTTTACAAAATGGTTCATCATTGGTTGAATATAATACGAAGATAAACCATTTATAAGAGGGAAATACATACTTCAATAAACCATTTGAATGAATAAGATTGGGATTATTCAAAACATAGAAGTTAACTTGGGGATTAATGGCTGGTTACAGATTAAGTTTCACACAATGGGTATCCCTTTATGAAACATTCACATGGGACAATCCATGCTATAAAATAATATTATAGTGAGCCATGAAGGATTTGTGTGGTCTATTCTTAAAAGAGTTTCATGTTTGCAGGTCTGATTTTCTTTACATGAGGATACATGCTTCAAATATATTTTATATGGTGGATTCTCTCTTGCTGTAGGTAGAGGACATGGATAAATTTTCGATTTGGATCAATCAAAAATATGATCATATTGCCAAGAGACATTTTTTCATGAAGTTAATTCAAATAATATAGCTAGTTTATGAGTTTTTTATATTTTAATAATACCTTATGATTGATCTAGTTTCTTCTTGCGTTCAGTTTAATAGTTTGAAATATTTCAGCTATCCGTCTTCAACTGCTTAACATTTTGTTCTTGTGTTCGCTTGAATTTTTTTTCATATGTTCAGTTAAGAATAATCATTTTTTCACAAAAAGATAATATATGGAATCACAATATATGTGATGTTAGAGGGAAGTGTTTTTCTCTAAATTTAGTTTACAAAATATATGACGAACATTAGAATAGTAATCATATTTAATCAATATAATTCCTTATAAATAATATAAGCATAAAATACACATTTTAACCCATGTTAGAGAGAATAAATAAGTGAAATAAAAGCTATGAGAAATGATAATTATGAAATAAAACTGTATTTTAATTATTAAAACATAAATAATATGCTTAAGATCCACTTCAACATTATCCCCTATTTTGATGATGTCAAAAAAATGATAAAAATTTACCCCCCTTTTGAAACTGATCAAAAAAATTAAATTAAAATATTCATCATCCTTTTAATATATACACAATTATAAATGAGCAAAAGATCCTCAAAAACTAAACAATGATTACTATGAATGAAACTATCACTAGAATTAAATCACAATTTTAAGCTCCCCCTAAATTCATGCAAAACTACTCACATATAGTAGTCCACACATTTTATAAAAAAATTTGAAAAGGGGAAAGATGATAAAATTTTATTTATTAAAATATATTAAATAAATCATTTAATTATCCAAATATATATTGACGATATTATATTTGGTCCTTCATGTGATTCAATTTTTAATTTATTTTCAAATTTAATGTTGTCTTTGGTTCACACTTACCCCTTTAAAAGTGTCATTATAAAATAAAATATATAAATTGGGTCATGACTCTTATGAGTGAAATTAAATTCTTTTTGGGATTACAAATATTTCAAAGGAATGTTTATATATTTTTTAATCAATAAAAATATGCTAAATAATTGGTTAGGATTTATTCTCATGAATGTTGTAAAAGATCGAAAATTTGAATGGGTATTTATTTTCAATTAGATTATAATGAATCTGAAAAATATGTTGATAATAAGATGTTTATAGTAGTGATTGGTAGCTTGATTTGATTTCATATAGACTATATTTGACATTTAAATTTGTATATTTTCAATATTTCAATCTTATCCTAATGAAATTCATTTAAAGGTAGTTAAAATACTAATTACGTATGTTAAAATATATATGAATCTCATATTGTTTTATCCTACACATACTTCATTTGAACTAAATAGGTTTTCATATTTTTATTTTGGTGGTTGAAAAATATATAGAAAATACAAAACATGTATGTGTCACTTTCTTGGTAAATATCAGGTTTGATGGAGTTCTATGAAACAAAATTTATTAGCTTTATCAACTTTTGAAAGTGGGTATATTGTTACTGAATCTAGTTTTTCACAACCTTTTTTGGATCAAACAAACGATTTCTTATTTTGGTTTTAATTTTGAAAAGATACCAATTTATTGTGATAATACTTCAATAATTTCTATCTCATGAAATCCTTTTAGAATTTTAGCACTAAACACATTGATTTTTAATATCACTTTCTTACATATCATGTTCAAAAAAAGAATATAGTGCTAGAATTTATTTCCATAGTAAATCAACTAGTTGAAATATTTACATGCCCCTATATTTTGATAATTTTGATATAATCAAAATTAAACATTTTGTGATAGAAATTAAAATCTATTTAGTGGAAGTAGAAAATATAATTTTTAACTGATTCATTACATCTATTTACTTCTAGACTAGTGCATGTTGACTTATTCTCTGAAGTTTTATTTATCAGTCAATTACTACTTCATTTATTGAATATGATATCTTTCATGATCCTCTCCCTCCAAAGATACCATAATAAGGGGACAGAGATAATTACCCCTATGTCCTTCCTCTAGTAGGCCCCAGGTTGGTGATTAGCACTAAGGGTATGAAAATATCATGAAATTGGAGGAATTAACCTAAATAATAATGTAGGATTGGGAGCTAAGATGAATCATCCACAAGAAACTCCATGACATAATATAGAGAAACCTAAACTATCCCAAAATACATGTATAAATAAAAACTGATATAGATAAAAGTCTCCAATTTAAGTACCCAAAAGTAAATCTAAAGTAGTGACACAATAACTATCCACGGTCTAACCTAGTAATATCCAACACTGTCAACATGAGCCTCCTAGAAACCTGAAGAAAAAATATATAAGTTAGGTGAGAATAAATTTATAATTAGTAGAAAAATAAAATTATATCCTGAACATGTGATAAAAGAATACTAATTCACCTGTGAGAAAAAACCAGAACCAAAAACACCTAAATAGGTCAACTATCCTTCCCAAACCTCACTAAGTCATGGTCACCAAATAACTCAAGCCAAGTAATATTATATAACATGAGTTACATCAATAAAGGTTACCTTTCACCACTTTCCCACTGCCATGCCACTCTCACACCCCAAAATTATACATCTGGGCACTTCCATATCTTTCGAATACCACACCACCCCACAAGCATGGTCACAAAACATCTCACTCGAAGACAACTGGGCTTACCACCCCACAAGCATGACCACATCATGTCTCACTGAAAGACACATGATCCAAAACACATCCACAACCATAAACAGAGTAGTAGGGTATCATGAAAATGAAGTACATCAACCTAGTTCTATCCTCCTACCATGAAAAACCCCCACCATAAGCCACATCATCTCATCTCATACCACCCACAGACACCTGAGCACTTTAAATCTCTCCTAAATACACCTGGTCTTATCTCACTATAAGCATGACCACATAACATCTATCTCGAAGACACATGGGCTATCACAACCCCCATCTAGTGCACTAATATTCCTCCAACCATCATAGCCTATGAAATACAATCCTTAATTATAAGAGAGAGTAAGAAAGAGTGGCCACCCATACATCTATCCTCCTCATCAGATGTTAGGTAAAACAACCCTAATATAAATATGATTATTAATCCTTATTTCTCAACATAGTTGGGATGCATATAGAAATTACAATGAACATACAAGTATATAAATATATCCACAAATAAGACCAATATATGCAGTCACAAAAAAACACTAACCAACTCACAACATCCCTACTTTCACTTCCACATCAAAATACATAAAACCACACAAGGAATGATCCACAATATACATTTCACCTTTCCAACCAAACCCATAATCTATCCCATTAATTTCAGTGTTAAGAACCATCCAAATTTAACTACCAAACCCAAAATTTATTTATTCATTAGCCATTTCTATCTAATAAACCAAAACAAACATCACCCATTTCAATCATTATTAAATAGTTATCCCATCACTATATAAGCATCTAGAAAACCACAACCTCATATCATAAGCAATTCACCATCTCCATCACACCATCTCCATACTACCCCCAAAAGCTCGTCCAAACAAACACCACCTCACTGCCTTAAAGGTATAGAAAAAAAACCAGCACCTCAATTCCCCAAAAGAAAATCCAAACAACCACCTCCTCACCATGATAAAATCATGTCCAAACAACCACCACCTCTCCACCCCAACATCATAGCCAAACAACCAACACCTCGCTGTCCCAAGAGCATGACCACATCTCACCCATCAGCCTCACATCGTATCACAACCACACATCATAACACATCAAATATAATTTTATATATTTAAAAAGTATGAGGTTATCACATTACAATTTATTTTAGGGGTGTTATCACACAATATATAATCTTAGGGTAACCATTTCATTATCCAAATATAATTGGTTAGCTAGTTTTCATTTTAGAGGGATATCACAATATTAATAGGAGAAACAAAAATCCCAACACACATCATTAAGTTTCAGAAAATCCCCCCAATAGTCACAATTTTTAGTGGGGAATCAAACTCAAAATATCCATCATATCACAATAATATAAAAGATATAAAAAACATGTGACTCATTCCCCTTTACCCCCTTCAATTTTGATTTAATTGGTACCTTATATTTAATTAAGATAGGACAACCATCCCCTATAGATAAAAAAGAGATTAACCCTACCAGATGATACACAATAAAGAGAAATTAGCTATTACCTACCTTAAAGAAGTTTTTTTGACTCACTGTGCACCGTAGGGAGAAGAAGAAAGGAATGAAAAGAATAATTGTACCCAAAACCCATGGAACAACCTACACCACACTAAAGATAAATCAGAAAGAAACCCAACACACAACCCTAAACTAAAACTGCACTACTGTAGCAGGTTCCCAAAATAAGAAGAGGTGAAAATTACCAATAATTAAGAAGAACTTACCAAAGATTTCTAATGGGGGTCAATTGGAATCAAGGGATCGAATTGGTAGGAAGACGACTAGAAGATCTCTCAAAATTTCCTAGGTCTTTCTATAAAATGGGGGGGTCAGTTGAATGAAGAGAAACATCTAATAAAATAACATAAATGATAGAAAACCACAAGTTTCATCTCAGGTAATGTATATTCAAGATGAGAATTCCATGAGAATTAAAAAATCAATCTATCACTAAAAAAGGGTTTCCTCAACCTTTATTTACTACACATATTGAATTACACTTAAAAAACAGGTAATACATCTCATGGATTCCCCCATAGATGATTTAAAATCCATGAACCATCTAGATAAAAAATCTGTGAACCACATTTACTTGTTGTGTATTCCACTTACACAACATGAACTTCTAGCATCAGCTCTGCTGCAGCTCCAACCTCCATTGAAAACTCTCAGAACCTCAACCAAACCCATACAACCACTAAAATTGGAAAAGTAAAAAGTCGTGATGCTACAATCCATTATATCAGTTACCTCTCAAATGATTCTCACCCTCAAGAATCCAAAAATAATCCAATAAGGAAAGGTGTCTGAATAACCATCCTATAAGATACCTATCTAGGATCTTATCATACCTAAAATTATATCTCCATCCAAACACACCAAGAAAAAAAACGACAAAAAATATTGAAAAACCTAATCACCACCAAACCACATAACCTCAACCATAAAACCTCCATATAACCCAAACCAACAACAATTTTAACCCACAAACTACTCTTCCCCACACATATGAATCATATAATATCATCCTCCAAGTCAAGATACTATCCACTCAGGGTGGCACCGACTCACCCAAGTGAGTTTAATGACATCATGGTGTAATGCATCCTAATTAGTAATTAGGATCTCCCATTTCCATTTGTTAGAACTTTATCACACATCATACATCACAAAAAATATGGAAAAATGGATCATTGAATGAAACAAAAAGGTCCAAAACATCACATCATAATAAAAATGGAGCAAGGAAAAACTCAAAATAGCTCTTGGTACCTGGAAAACATATGCGTCTCTCACTCCCAAGTACTCTTATCCAGGCCACCATGCCTCCACAACACATGAACCAACGAAATGGGTTTTCCATGCAATTAATTCTCTTGGAGATCATAGATCACTAATGGTTACTTCATTAACGTCGGATCATCCTCGATATCAAACTCAACCCAGTTAATGACATGAGAGTCATTATGAAGATACAAAAAATTTTGAGAGGCAAAGAAGACATCATGGATCCTATCTTTTTGCAATGGAAACACCAACTGATACACCACCTCACTAAATCTCCCCGAAACCTCAAAGAGTCCAACAAATCTTGGAGAAATCTTACTCCCTTAGCCAAACCTTTACTTCCCACATCTACGGTAATCCTTTAAGAACATATGGTCTCCAACCTCAATCTCTAATGGCCTCCTCCTATGATCAACATAAGACTTATTCCAATACTACACCACTTTAATCTTCTCACAAACAAGATGAACCTTCCCCAATTTTCTCTTCACCACATCAAGTTCAAGAGATGCTACCTCTCCAACCTCCATCCAACACAATAGAGAATGAAATAGTCTCCTATATGAATTATCAAAAAATCCATGAAAATGAAAGAGTGTTAGCTATTTTTATAAGAAAACTAAAAAAGGGAAAGATTCATACCCAAGATCCACCAAAGTTGAAGATGAATGCTCAAAATATATCCTCTAGAATATAGACGGTTCCCTCAATCTTCCCATACATTTAAGGGTCTAAAGTAGTGCTCAAGTGTAACTAAGTTACAAAAGCATGATGTAATCTCCTCCATACTCTTGATGTAAAACATATAACCTGATCAGAGACAATTTACCATGAAACTCTTTATAACCACACCACCTTATTCACATACAACTTAGCCAAAGAATCCACTATACCTGACTCCTTTATCACTAAGAAGTTGGATGGTTTCATCAATAGATCCATAATCACCTATATAGAATCACAAACTCTTTGTTCTTGGAGTAACCCTATGAATAAATCCATAGACATTTCATACCATTTTAAACTCAGGAACATCTAGAGGCTACAAAAACTGCTAGGGACATGATTCTCGGCCTTTACCTTCTGAAAAAACAAAAACATTACAACATACTCTTCTACTGCTTGTTTCATCACAGTCCACTAAAACTGAATTCTCAAGACACGGTATATGCTATGTACTTCTAGGTGAACCTATAAATCTGAGACATGAATATCATGAAGGACTCCATCATGCATCACAACTGGAACAAATATCCTCCACATAAAAAACTTCTGATTCCGACTAACCTCTGACCATCCCTATAGAGCATCACCATGCCCATCATGATCATGCATCGCATTTAACTATGAGTATCCTCACTAACACTCATACACCTACAACATAAAATAATACTACACATTCATCTAAAATAAATATCATATACCATCAAACAAAATTATATCTATGTGAAAGGATCACGACTCCTCCATTCATTTGCAAAAATCCTCAGACTCTTAACCAATATACTCCTCTAACATTCTATTCAAGGCATAAACCACAACATTCAATTTTCCTAAGATATAAGAGATATTAAAATAAAATTCCTAAAGAAACTAAATCCACCTATACTGCTGAAAATTCTAATCATGATGAGAAAAGATATACCTAAAACTCTTATGATTTATGAAGACCAAAAAGAACTCCCCAATGGGGTAATGCTTCCACAACTTTAGTGAAAACACCACTACCTCCAACTCCAGATCATGGGTGGCATAGTTAAACATGTGGGGATATAACTTTCTAGACCTATAAGAGATCACTACCATATACTTCATCAACAAAATCCAAATCCTAGAAGGGAAACATCACAAAAAACCTCAAACATCACTCATTATTTAGGAAACTGAATCACTAGAGCACTGAACAACATAACCTTCATGTAACCAAACACAGCTTTTAATGGATCAGTTTATACAAAATTATAGTCTTTTCTGGTAAATGATTTCAATGGGTCTACAACTCGTGAGAAATCATGTACAAACCACTGATAATAGCTTATAGGACTAATAAAATTGTTAACCTCTACCATGTTCTTGGGTACTGCCAAAGAAAAAAACTACCATGACCTTAAATGGGTCTAATAAACCCACTAAGATACCCCATTACTGAGGAAATGAATCCCTCTTGTATGAAGCACACATTTTGACAACTTTACATGGAGTTGGTGGAATTGAAGAACCTACATGATAACTATAAGTTGATCGACATGGTCCTCATCTAACTTTATGTAGATTAATATATCATCGATAAACATTATAAAAGATTTTTTGAGGATTTCTGGAACACATAGTTCATAAGTTCCATGAACATGACTGGTGTGTTCATAACACCAAAACAACATGACTAAACACATGAATTTCCCATTCCTACAACTGAAGGCAGTCTTCAGGATATCGCCCCCCTCACCCTCAACTGGTGATATCCCGACTTAAAATTGGTCTTGAAAAACGAAATCACCCCTATAGGATGGTAAAAAATAACATTTATCCATCGAAGAGGGTAATGGTTATTTACCATTACCTAATTCAATCTCCGGTAGTGTATATACAACCTCATACTACCATCTTCCTTCTTGGAGAACAACACCTGAGCACCCCATGATGACACACTAGGTAGGATAAAACTTTTTTTATCATATCATCTATATGAGTCCTCAAATATTGAAAATCAAAAGGTTACATTTGATAAGGATCCATCAACATTTGAGAATTGCCAAATTTCAAGTCTATCCCAAAATCAGCACCATGTCAAAGGGGCAGCATTAGAACCACCTCTGGAAAAACATCCAGAAACTCCCCCAACAACTCTGGGGATCTCCATTGTCCCAGTGTCCACTTATTCTACCAACAACTCATCCATCAAATAAAGAAGGGGATCCACATGCTAGATAACCACTTAAAAACCACACTTTCTATTGAAAATCATACATTTGATATCCACTTCCAATAACACGGCTCTCCTTCATATGTCTTTAATAATAACATGTAAGGAATAAAAAAATCTATTTTGAGGATAAAATCACATGGATGCATCTGTAGAAAGAAAGATCCCCATGAGACTGATGTGGCCCCGTCATCAGTCTACACCCCTGAAACACATCAATCAAGCTTGTCTAGCCCCCAAATGGTATAGTCAACACTAGGTACATGGATTGTATGGAAATATTCCCTTTTATTATATAAATATTTCATTTCATGATAAAACATATAAAAATTTGGAAGATCTTTTGGGGTTTATTGTCTTGGAATTAGGAACATAATACATGAAAAATACATAATTATAACCTTTCTTGCCATCCACTTGATATAATTCATCATAGGTTACTCTTATTTCATCTCATATCTATGGGACATACACTAAGGAAATGGGTGAGCATAATGCCCAGCAAGGGAATAAACAAAGGACACACTTAGCACGTGAGAAAGAGGCATATAAATAATCAATGATAATATGAATATGAGGCATATAATAATATAAAGAACATGAATCATATCATGGAAATGATACTACAAAATAATAATGGGACATTCATAATCATATCACTAAGGTGTCATAAATCATTATTATCGTGGTTATTCACCAATATATCACAAGCGTGTCATATCTAGAGATTAATTATTTTCCAATTGTATTGAAGAACTATCAATGTGAAATATTTATATGTATTAAATCATGTGATCTATATTTAACATAAAGGAAATCATTTCATAAATAAACAATGGAAGTAAATAACATGTTTTACATAAGACTCTCCTTGTACAAAGTGCTTAATGTCTTGGATAAAATATAATTTCTAACCCATGAAAATAGAATATGGGTTTAATATATGTAAATACCAAAATATATAGGTTATTTTTAAATATCATTGAAACCCAATTGAAATGGAATCGGTTTGGGTATTCACAATATGAAAATGTTTCATACAAAAAATAAAAAATTCATGAAACAATTTCAGTAGCATAACAGTATACAAAATGGATTATGGGAAAAACATAATGAGATAGATTAGAAGTATCCCCTTAGTAATATTTTTGGAAATATAGTTCAGAAATGTAATGAATAAAAATAAAGAATCTATCCAATTATAAGATATATAATAATGACATAGTTGAATGAAAACGGAGTGGAGGAGGATTCCCTTACCTTGAATAATCGCTTCCTGAATCGTTGATGGGGAAAACCTTGGATAATGGAGAAACTTGGATAAACCATGGAGGGACTCTTTGGGATCATGAAAGAGAAAAAATTATTGGTTTTTTAATTTTTAGTGGATATTGGTTGTGGGAAGGGGCATTTATACTTGAGAATGGGGTGGCTGTAAGTGAATAAAAATGATTATTTTGTATTTAAGGCTAACCCCTCATCGGTGGAATTAATTTCAACTATTATGGTTAAAAATTGTTGTTTTAAAGGATGTTATATTTAATTAAAAACGTATAACACCCATTTAATGTTTTATTTTTAGGTATTTTAACTTTTACCTTTTAACATTAACCCACTACATTATTTTACATATATCACGATAACTCTTTTTTTACCATGGTAAATTTGTTATGTATAAAAATTAAATTGACCTTATTACCTAATTTAGACATTATAATTAAAAATAATAAAGAATATTTTACATGTTTTTGTTTATAAATAGGTAAAAATAAATTCTATTATGATATGCATATAACTCATAAAACTAATTGTCTTTTGAAAGGTTAAAATTGTGGTTTTCAAAAATGCAAAGAATGTGTTTCTAAATGTGACACATTATGTAATATGTGATTCTTTAAATAAATTTTTATTAATAATGGGTATAAAAAACATTAAATCATGGTCATGTCCTAATTATATCATAAGATTTATTGTATTTTATAAAACAATAATTTAACTTTTCTAACACAAAAAATCAACTTTTTCAGAAAAATTCCATAAATTCAGCCTAAGATAATTCTGATGAACTGAAATGAAAAATGACCCTTATTTTAGAAAATTAATACTCTAAAAATGAAAATATTATATTTTAAATAAAAATACTTATTTATTGAACATTAATCGCTTTTATGAGATAAATAAATTTTTGATGATTATAAAAAGTACTTTAGACTTTTAATTTATATTATCATCTAAAAGTGTTTTTAAGAAATATTCAAGAAAATAACATTTATTTAAAACAAATAAATTTATCATATTACATACTTTTAATGAAAATTTAATATTTATATATTATCTATAAAATAATACCAATGTTAATTTTTTTGTGTACACAATAATAATATTGAACAACCATTTCTTAACTAATTATCACACTTCCACTAGTTGTATCGGCCAATGATACTCTTATTGAACAATTATATCTCCCAATAAATAGAGTATAATAAACTCATAATTACTCACTACTTTTATTATAATTTTTCTTACACATCCTTAGATAACATCTATTGGTTTCCTAATGCTTCTCTTACTTTCTACAATCTTTATGGTAGGGGAGATATTTTTGGAGGATTTCAAGCTGATACAGTTTATTGTTGTGAATGTATAATTCATCAATGTGTATATCCCATTGTTTTTATTATTTTTAATATTCTAAATTTACACATGATGTATGAATTTATCATGAAATTCAAAAAAAAATTATGTTGTTTTATTGTAAATCATAATAAAAATCTATTGGGATGAAAGGGATCCATTAATAATAGAAGAACATTTCCTAGGTCATGACATTCTCCACCATTAAAGATATTTATCCCATAAAATTTCATTTTACATACTAATGTGAAAACAAAGTGAGTGTATTTGTACTTCATGGGTTCCTTTGGTTACTAAGTAGCCTTTACAAACTTGTGATTTCTCCACAGGACCTTCACAATCAATATTTTTTTATTCCTTGAAACTTGTTTCCTTTTGTCAAGGATCTGGGTCGGTTCATATTCATATGAAAATTAAGATTCCAAATGTACACTGTTATTATCATTTATATGTGATGTGTTATAAATATACTTTCTTCGTAGGGACATATGGAAGACATCACAGATATTGTATAATTTTTGTGGTAGTGCTAAATTATAGGAAACCTCCCCCACACACTCCATATTATCAAACAATCCAATGTAACTTGGAGTCATTTTTTAACTTATTTACAAATCTAATAACTCCCTTCCATGGAGATAACTTTAGAAATATATGTTCACCGAATTGAAACTAAAATTTGTTCATTCACTTGTCAGCAAAACGTTTTTTTAAACATTGAGAATCCTTGATGTGTCTTTGAATCACTTGAATCTTTTCTATAGTTTCCTTCATAATATCTAGTACCAACAGTTTACCTTCCCCAGCTTCATCCTAACATTTTGGAGTTATACACCTTTTTACAAAGATATATTCAAAAGGTTAAATTTAAAAGCATGAGTGGAAACTATTGTTGTTTGAGAATTAAACTAGTGGAAGATGTTAATCTCAACTCCCTTGAAAATTAAGTGAGCTAGGACATAACATATCTTCTATTGTTTGAATAGTACTCTCATACTGCACATTAGTTTTAGGATGGTAGGATGTTCATAGGTTTACTTCTTTATTTATAGGATTTTGAAGGCTCCTCCAAAAATTAGAAGTAAATTTTGGATCTCGATCAGAAATAATTAACAGTGGTACTCTATGATGTCTCACTAATTTTTAGATATAGAGCTAATCTTGGTGCTCCGAGAAGAAATCCTATCTCATGGAAGTGAAATGATAGGAATTTTTCAATCTTTCAATGATTACGCATATAGAATTACTACCCTTGGATTTCTTGGGAAGGACTATAAAAAAGTCTATAATGATGTTATCCCACTTTCACATTGGTATGGTTAGTAGTTGTAATACAACTTTAGGAAGTTTTATCTCCACCTTTACTTGTTGACATACTAGGAACTATGCTGTGTAATCAATAGTCTCCCTTTTAATATTATCCCACCAATAATGATCACAATGGTCCCTATACATTTTAGTATTCCAAGATGTATAGAGAATGCATATCTATGAGATTCAACTATTAGATACTTTTTTATTTCATTAAGTGACTAAATACATAGCCTTGTATTAAATTTCAATACACCTTCTTGATAAAAATTTAATTCAGGAAACTTCCCTTATTTCACAGCCTCTATCCTATTTTGCATTAAAGGATCACATCCTTGATATTTCTTGATCTTCTCAAGTAATTTTGGTCCAAAAATAATTTGATATAGAACTTATTATGTCCATTCCCTTATAATTACCATGTCCAAACTTACTAGTTCCTTGATCGATGGATCTCATTCAATCCTCGTCCTTATAAAAACACAAGGATATTTTCTACTCAATTCATATGCGACTTTGTTCACTATTATGGTGTGATAATGAATTGAAAAATAATAGTAGTAAAGAATCTCCAACTATATGATTTTTCCCATGTTTAGTTCCTTTTATTTGATTTTTTACTTCAATCTTTGATGGTCTGTTTATATATCACTATTTTCTTCATAATGATTATGTCTCCGTATATTTATAGAAAAAATGATTGTATCTAAATTTATGTCATGGGTAGGATAATTATGTTTATGAGTATTTAATATTTGTGATTCATAGGCAATCATTTTTACATTTTTCAAAAGTATACAACCACTTACCTCTGAGGATGATTGACTAAAAATGACAAATACATCCATATTAGTGGGTAAAGTTATCACAAGTGCACGAAACACCTTTCTCTTTAGTTCTTGGAATATTTATTCACACCCCTTTATCTAGATAAACTGAAATCCATTTCAAGTTAACATAATTATTGGATTATAATGTAAAGATTTTTTTTCACAAACTCTCTATAGTATACTATGAAAATCAGTTACAATTGTTGGACTTGACCACTCCTCTACATAAGTTTTATTTGATGGATCCACAAAAATTCCTTTTTTGGATATGATGTGTCATAAGAATGGATATTATTGTAACTAGAAAGCATATTTTCTAAATTTACCAAAAAAATAATCCTTCCTCAGTGTTTTTAAGATGACTCTTAGATAATCTTCATATTCATTAAGGATTTTGGAATAAATCCTAATGTCATTAATAAAAGACTACCCTGAATTTATCAAGGTATTAATTAAATAATATATTCATCAAATCCATAAATATGGAAGGATAATTAGTCAATATGAATTTCATAACGACAAACTCACAATACCCATATCTTTTTCAGAAGGTGGTATTGGGTATATCTTCTTATCTAACCCTCAATTGAGGATACATAGGCTAAAGGTCAATCTTAGAAATTAATTGATCCCCCTAAATCTGGTTAAATTAATTATTTATCCTTGGGAGAGGGTACTTTTTCTTCAATATGATTCCATTAAGTTCTCTATAATCCATGCATATCTGCATTGATCTATCCTTCTACTTTACAAAGTGAATAGGTCCTCACCAAGGAGACAGATTTGGCTGGATAAAGGCCTTCTCCAAAATTTCTTGATGTTTTTTCATGAAATCATCTAACTCCATATTTTCCATTCTATATGGGGTCTTAGATTTCAACTTAGATCTAGGAATGAGTTTATTATGGAACTATACCTCTCTTTCTAAGGGAGGTCCAGGTAACTCTTTTGGAAATACATCAATATATTACTGAGCTATAGGGACATTTTCTATCTTTATACATTCATTCTATTCTCCCTATTCACAAATAATATCCATAAAGAAGGATATATGAGGTGTTTATAGATAAATATTAGGATATTATATATCTCCTTTTAAAATAACTATAGGTTATCCATTCAAGACTACTAAAATTTACCTACTTTTAAAATTTATCTGAGCATTATACTCGGATAGACAGTCCATCCCTAGAAAATTTTTGACTTCTACCATGGGAATGACTACTAGATTTGTGATGAAATTGTAATGACCAAAGTTAATACTATGGTTTCTATATACTATTTAATCTATTATAATCACTCCAGGAGTCTTGAATAATAACTCTAATTATATAATCTCAGGGATTGATTCAATATTCTTTATATACATGGATGAAATAAAATAATTCATAGAATCTAAATAAAATAATGTACTTTATATATTTGAGAGCACAATAAGTGTACCTTCCACCACATCATTTAGAGCCTCTACTTTAGACTTCATGATTGAAAATGCATGACAATTCTCCATTATCCTATACTAAGTTTGATGGTGGCCTCCCTGTATTGTCTTCTGATTTTGACATTGATTGGAAAAGTTCTTATCTATCCATACATGAATCAATGAACTTCAGTCTTGGTGCGCACTATCTTCCCTTCGATTTTAGTGTTGATTAGTTAGTTTTTTACCTTACTATGATATTTCAATGCTATTTGGCCATCTATTCTGTACATTTAGAACATTCCACTACAAAAGAAGAAAATACCTAAATGATTCTTACTTCATTTTTTGCATCTGGGAAGTTTCACTTTCTTTCCTTCTCTTCCATGATAAAAATTATTCTCTAATTGTGGATCTAATTATCTATTCTTTTCATTCGACCTATGTGGACAATGTGTCTCTCCAAACTCCAACTTGACCTTTATAGAACACCATACTGACTCCTCATAGCATTTATTATCCCGATTTTCTAATTCCTCCATAGATGGGGCCTCAGTCTGCTGAATAATCTATCAACCATTCCTTTAGAATCCATAAATAAACATAGGTGTATCAAACAAGTCTTGTAAAGTTCATTTCATATATTTTAAATGATTAATTTTCCTTTTTTATTTAGCTATAAAAATTCCTTCTCCATTTTTTCTCTCATAAAAAGGGGAAAAATTATTTAAAAAATATTCCCCTGAACTCTTATCACTTCATAGAATCAATATCCCCTCTTAGCATCATGTTATTAATCAGTTTCCACCACCAATCATCTTCTAATTCTATGTTATATACTTACAAGGTGAATTTCTTTATCTTGTTATAGTATATTATGTATAATATATTCTCTATGGATGTAATCCATTATTAGTAATCAATGGATCAGTAGATCTACTAAAAAAGGTGACCATTGATGCATGAATGATTCAACTACTATTTGTTCATTGGTGAAGTAATATGCTCTACATGTTTTAAGTTGTTTTTCATGAATTGATCTAATTGATTCATCATCATCATAAAGTTTTAACACCAGCTCCACCCATATTTGGAGGCCCATCATCACCTTGAATATTGCATCCATTTTTGTCATGATTTATTCTATTTTCTACCATTTTTTCATGAAGTAGAAGACCTACGTGAAAAATTTGTTTCTATTTGAAATATTATAATAATTATTTTAAAGGAATGAATAATCATAAAATATTCTAATATCATTATTCTATGATTATATACTGCAATCTTAATTAAATCATTACATTATCTTTATAGCCTTCATATCGGTTTGTGAAAGCTTGTGATTAAACAAAGCATATACCCCGGAAGTGTCAAAATAGGTTTGCAACAATTACCATTATTAAATAATTATTAAAAATCAATAATAGATAAATATGGTGTTTGTGGGTGTTATCCCTAAAACATCTTTTAGAGAGAGACATCCACTTGTAGTATCTAGATAGGGATGTATTTGATTATAAAACAATCACTTAATATTTACCAAAATACTAAGATGTTTTCAATATATTTAGAATTATCCATAGGGTTTTTACTAATGTTTTCTCATCATGATTTAAAAAAATAAATAAACAATAATTTTATAACAACTATAGAGACCTACCTTTTCATTACATAAATATTTCATTTAAAGATACAACATTTAACAATTCAGAATATCTTTTGTGGTTTAGTGTCTTTTAAAAGGGAACATAATTCCTAAAAAGACATAAACATAAACATTATTATAATCTAATTGATATAATTATTCATAGGTTCTTCCTGGGATACTCTTATCGCATCGCATATCCTAGGGAAAAACACCAAATAAATTGATTGAGCATTAATCTCATCATGATAATAAACAAAGGAAACACTTAGAATATGAGAAAGATGCATATAAATAAGGCATGGACATATTAATATGAAGAATATAATAATTAAAATAATATGAATCATAGAATTTAAATGTGTCTACAACCTAAAAACTGTACATTCCTAAGTATATCACTTTGGTTTATCACCAAGGTTTCATAAATCATAATTACTATGGTTATTCACCAAGGTATTGTAAGCATGTCATCTATAGAGATCAATTTTTTACCAAATGCATTGGTGGTTTATAAAGGTGAAACCCTCATATTTAATAAATCATGTTATCCACTTTTAACATAATGTAAATAATTTCTTTAACAACCCATGGAAGTAAATAATGGGTTTTACGTAAATACAATTGTGTACAAAGTGCATAAAGTATTGAACAAAACGTCATTTTTAGCCCATAAAAAGGGAATATGGTTTATATATATGTAAATCCAAGAATAAATAATGTATTTTTACATATTGGTGAATTCCCCTGGAAATAAAATGGGTTTGGGAATTCCCAATAAGAAAATATTTCATGAAAAGGATAAAAATTCATGAAATGGTTTTCAGTAGCAAAATCGTATACAACATGGATTACAAGAAATAAATAATGAGATATATTTGATTTCTACCATTGGTAAAACAGCATTTTAGATATAGAGGGAAGAAAAAAAGTATTATGAACAAAAATAAAGAAGTTATACACTTAGAAGACAAATAATAAGAACACACTTGAATGAAAAAAGAGAGGAGGGGGATTCCATTACCTTGAAGAGTTTCTTCATAAACCTTGGAGGGGGAAACTATAGGAACTTGGATAAAACTTGGGAAAAATGATGAGGGAATATTTTTAGTGTAAAAGACTATAAATTCATGGATTTTCAATTTGATATGGATAGAGGCAGTGATAAGAGGTATTCATACTTTAGGAGGGTTGGATTTAAGTGAATATTAAATGATTATTTTGTATTTAAGGTTAACCACTATTTGGTGTCATTAATTACAAAGATTTTGGTTGAAAATTAAAGTTTTAAATTCTATTTGAGGTATTTAATAACATCAATCACCCATTTAATTCTTTATTTTTCAGGTATTTTAATCTTTTACCATTTAACATTAACCCGCTACATTATTTTACCTATACCAAGGCAACTGTTTTTAAACCACAATATATTTTATATGTATACAAATGAAATTGGACTTATAACCTAATTTGGATCTCCTGATTAAATTTTTTTATTCAATTTTACTTAATTAAATTTAAAAAATGAAAAAAATCAATTCTAGAATGGTACATGTATAACAAATAAAAATAGTTTCTTTTAAAGGTTAAAATCATGGTTTTCAAAAAGGCTAAGTATTTATTTATAAATTTGAAACATTATGTACTATGTTTTTCCGTAAATATTTTTTGTATTAATAATATATATTATATAAATTAAAATCTTTATCATGTCTTAATTACACCAAAATAGTTATCTTATTTCATAAAAACAATATTATCACTTTTTAACACAAAAATTATTTTTTAGAAATTTACCATAAATTCACCCTACTAATTATGATGTGATGAAATTAAAAATTAAACTTATTTTATAAAAAAATACTCTAAATATGATATTCTTGGATTTTAAATAAAAAATATTATTTATTGAATATTAACCTTTTTGTGGCATAATAAACTTTTTGACAATTATAAAAATTACACAGGGCTTCTCTATTTTATATTATCATCTAAAATTATTTTATAAGATAATTTCAAGAAAATAAAATTTATTTAAACATAAAAAGTTAACATATTTCATAATTTTAATGTAAATTAAATATTTATATAGTTTTTATAAAATAATCTGAAGGGTCACATTATTACGTTAATAACAATAATATTAACCAACTATCTTCTTAATTATTTTTCATAATTCCCACAAGTCATATTATAAAATGATCTTATTTATAAATGTTAATATCTCCCTATAAATAGCCTATAATACTATCATCATTACTCACTACTTCACTTAAAAATGTTCTTACAAATTCTTTGATAATGTCTATTGCTTTCCTAATGCCTCTTTTACTTTTATGGAAAGGGAGATCTTCTTGGGGGATTTCATATCTATGAAGTTTGTTGTAGTGAATGTTCTATTTTGTAATATTTATAACCCATTGTTCTTCCTAGTTTTACTATTCCTATTTATTTATGATTTATAAATTTATCATAAAATGAAAAAGTCATTTTATGTGCTTTTATTTCAAAACATAATAAAAATAAACTGAAAGGAACAATTTCTATTAATAAAAGAATAATATTTTCTAAGTCATTAAAAATAGCCTATATACATATATTCCTAGAGAATTGACTAGATTGGGTGAAATAAAGGAGTGTAAATATCCTAAATCAAACAAGGCATAAAAAAGTGTTCTAAACAAATCGATCGTGCCTATAATGATCTTTGGACCACTAGCACTGTTGTATCCACTGAAAAAAATGACCATACCCACCTCCTTTAACTCACTAAGGAAAAACACCTACACAAACATGCTTTGTTAGAGATCCCTAAGCACAAGTAAAATCCGAAGGTCAGCCTCTACCTAATCCATATCCCTTTATTGGAGCATAAACCTACTTCCCCAACTGCTGAAATGGTCTCACTAGAGAATCTTGTGGAGGATGGCACTAAACCTATCCACATCCACTAAACTGATCCTAAAGGACCACTGGGAACTATTTTTGATAATTTCCATGAACACCAAACACAAAACACATTGTCACAAATAAACAAAGAGTATCATAAAAACCATTGGCCCGTGAATGATGAAAAGGAAGGTGTTGAGGTCAAATCCCCAATAGTCAGTACCTTGAAGGTCCTAGTGCCTGTGATCTACCACTAGAAATCCTAATCCTAGAGGAAACCTTTTTGTTACACTATTATGGTAAACCTCCAAATAGTTCATCCTCTTGATCTCCTCCACCTTCTTATAAACCTTAAGATACATTGGAAATGTAAAAGAGTTACTCATACTGGATAGAAGGATGAAGTGCCTCCTCATGACATCTTGCATGAGACTCTTAATCTGAAAAAGATATCTAGAAAAACATGTAGAATGTATTTGAACATAATTAATAAATCCCACACTAACATACTCCCATGTTCAAGACAAAGAAGATCCTCTATCTTTACTTCCCTCATGTTTGACGAAAGAAAATCTTCCTAGAAATATTTCTGAAAGTCAACCCATTAAACATCTACCTCCTTCCACTATCACAGATACAACATCCACCATTAATATGTGGATCCCCACATAAAACTAACTACCGAAGGGACCCAGTATCCCACTGGGACCTGGTTTAAACATAAAGTGATCTTGAGATCTCCAGCTGGCTCTCTTTCTCCACATCTAACACACTGATCACATACTTCCACAAATCCTTCCACTGGAAAGCACCCAATGTTCACTACCACTTATCATACACCTCAATCAGATCAAACCTCCTGGGATAAACCAGATTATCCCACTGAACATCAACTACCTAATAAACACAATTATGATGAACAAGATCCAGAGTTGAAAGAAAAAAATAATTTCCTAATCCATGTAATATGGAGGTTAATTTAGATTCATTTAAATTATCTTTGTTCATTTAAACCTTTAAAAACCCAATTCAAATAAGAACACAAGTAATCATATTTTGTGTACCAATCATAAGAAAATATCCTACAAAATAGTACATCTAACATGGTCATTAATTATGCTTAGAGTCTGTGTACCAGATCATGGGGGGACCTTAAAATCTCACGCCCTGGTCAGTCTCCCAGGATTATGTCATAAACCAAGGTTAACTAGAACTATTTTAATACCAACCCATATGAATATCATTATTCCTAACTCCAGACTCCAACCTATATCTCAAACTCCCTTTTATACCTCTCTATCGTGACCCCTCCCACCAAAGATACCATAATACGGGGAGAGGGATAATGACCCCCATGTCCCACCTCTAGTAGGCCCCAAGATAGAAACTAGCACTAAGGTTATAAAATATTAATGAAATTGGAGGCATTATCCTCTATAATAATTTAGTATTGAGAGATAATAAGAAAATTCCATAAATAACATGATGAAATAATATAAAAAAACCAAAACCATCCCAAAATTCATGTATAAATAAAACTGATACTGATATGTATCCAAAGTATGTACCCAAAAGCAAAGCTGAAGTAGTGACATAATACATATCTAAGGTTTGATCTTGTAATGTCTAGAACAATCCACATAATACTTCTGGAAACCTAAAAAGTTTTTAATATGCATAGGGTGAGAATACATGTATACTCAATAGGAATACCATAGTTTGTTATGCAGATGTGAAAGAAGTATACTAATGCACCCATGAGCAAACAACATAACCAACAACACCCAAACAGGTAAACTATCCATCCTAAACATCACCAAGGAATTCTCACAAAATAACTCAAGCCAAGTAATATAATATAACATGATTCACATTGATAAAGGGTACCCAACACCACATTGCCACTAGTATCCTACTATAACACCCAAATATCATACGTTCTGTTGCTTCCACCTCTTCCGAATACCACACCGCCCCACATACATAACCACAACATAATTTTTCCAAAGAAAATTCGGCTCTCAATCCCACAAGTATAACCACTATAAGGCCCCAACCTTAAACATTACATAATATTGAGATAATTCATTAATTAGACTTTAATTATCTTTAAGGATCTTTTTAGGTTTAGAGATTTAGGTAATTTGGCCATAACTCAAACAAAATAACTTAAATATAAATAGTATACACTTCTAATCACAATATTTTTTTCCATAAAATAGAAACTCTTTAAAAAGAAACACAGTATCATTTCATATTTTAAAATCCTATCTTTTATTTGATACCATCCTTTAATATAATCAAATTTTAGTCCTGTGAAAAACATTTCAAAACTTGGGATGAGCTTAAAAATCTCACTAAGGGAAAATAAGGGAAACAATTTAAACGTGATCTTGAGAGATATAAATAATAACATGAGGAATTTCATAAATTCATGAGGAGGAATATCATAAAAATAAGAACTTGGATCATAAATTGAAAATGTGGCTAAAAAATTTAATTTATAAATTCATATAAATATCAACATGGTCTATCCAAAAGGTGTCATATCACCAAGGTTCATCCCTAAGGTGTCATATAAATTACCATGGTTATTCACTAAGGTATCATAAAAATTACCAATGTTATTCACCAAGGTATTGAAAAAATTACTAAGGTTATTCACCAAGGTATCATAAAAAATGTCATATTTAGAGATTAAATTCATTAACCAAAGCATTAGATCACTATAGGTGTGAATCCTTAATATTTCTTTATTTTCATATGAACCAAATAAATCATAACATGTAAAATATTGAAAATATAAACATGTCAATTAGAAAATTTTATTTTCAATCACATGAAATCAATTCAAGATATTGAAATAGTAAATCCCCTTTCAAAACACTTTTCAATACCAAAACACACAAAAAGGGAATAAGGGACTTCTTTTTCTTTGAAAAAAATTATGGCTTATAGAGGAATCCAAATATCAAATAACAGTTACGGTGGTATAGATTTCATTATCACTGTATATGTTAAGAAATTCATTTTTTTTCATTTAGTAACATGCTTCATAGAATACATATTCCCTTTGAATGAAATTAAATGTAAAATGGGTTTATTATACACCGTATAAAAGAAGGTGGTTTATAACATAAAAATATTCCTCAATAAAAGGATACAAAGATGAAGAACCTTACAAAGATCACATCATTATATTAAGGATAAATTAATGAAATTATTATTTTTGAAAATAAAAACAGACCCTATATAAGTGGACATTTAGTATAAAACAATCATATTTGATTCACGCATATTATTTGAAAAACAAAACCAATGGCATGGATATTTAACTCAATGAATGGAGATTGAGATAACATTTCACTTACACAGTTTATATAAAGGATGTAAGAATTTATCATGGGGGTGATTATGTGTAGAAAAAGAATATAAACACAATGTTAAGTGGAAATTACAACATAAATATATAAATAGTGAGTCCATTCAAAATATTGTCATAATATAATCAATGAAGTATTTGTAAAACCTACTGAGTAGAAATTGAGATTAGAAATTCTCTTAAGAAATTTTGGTAGCCGAACGACGTCAGTTAAAAATTCTGAAAATGAGTTGATGAGAGAAAAAAAGGTCTCTCGTAACTTGGAAATAAAATGGAAAGAAATAAGGATATATAATAACATACCCCAATATAATAAAATTGAAATTAAAATACAAAACATAAAATAAGTCTCTGACTAAAAGATAATGGTGAAATGTTCCCTAACCTTGAATCCAAATCGTCAAGTATGTTACTTGTTATTCTTGAATAATAAAATAAAATTAATTTATATTTATTTTAGAACCTTTCTAAAATTTACTATTTCTTTTATATCACTTATTACCTTATTTTAATAATCACATAATTATTCATGTTCACATCGGTCTGTTTGTCGATATTCGGTACTTGAGTTGAAAATGAACTTGTTTTGATGTAAATTATCCATGTAGTCGAAAGTACATCATCTCTAGAATATTATTCATGATTTTAATACCATATATATCCAGTATATATTTATTTATAATTTCCATAAAATTTGGAGATAAGAAATGAAATTCAATATTCATGGAGATGATAGGTCGTACGTACGCATGAATGCTATTTTCATTTATTTTTCATATTAAAATAATAATAATCAAATGATATAAATGTATATTATAAGAACAGTATAAAATTAATGCCATTTATGTCTTAAAGGTTTAATAAACCATCCTTTATACATTCTATTTATAGCATGAACAAGTCATATCACTTTGAGAGGGTGGTTGTCTACACTTCCTGAAATGAAATTATCATATTTACACATCATGGAAAGCATAAAGTTATTTTTTAAATACAAATTACAGAATCATATAGACAATATAATATAATATATATTATATATAAATACAGTTCCATCATAATGTCCACCATGAGTGGTGGTAGGATAGAATTGAAAATTCATCGTTTCATAAGGCAGTAGTTCATCGTACATAGAAACAGTATGTTTGTATCCATTAGATGGAGGCGTGTGTAAGTTTAGTTAGAATACATATCATAACAACATCCAAGAATATTTTTGATACTGGTTTTGTTATGTAATCATAGAATAAGAATATAATATGAAGTGGAGAACGAAAGTAATGGAAAGGAACTTGAGAGAAGACGTTACCTCTAAATCAGGTAACTTCTTTTGATATGGTTCTGAAGGATTTATTGAATTTCCTTATTCCCACAGAAAGGATTATAAGACGAATTTACGGATGTTGGGATATTATTTTAGTATATTTTGGATGATCCAATGTCCTTGAGATGTGTGAGTAAGTGGGTAGAGGTGGTGGCCTTTTATAAGAGGGAGGAGGGGCACTTCAAGAATATCTTGAAATATTATTTTATTATCAATTTATTTTCGATTTTAAAGGGATAAAACTCATTTATTTAAAATATAAGATGAATTTGGGTCATATACTCATAATAAAATTAAAATTAGACAGTTTTAGGGAACAAAATGAACCTTATCATTCAATTTTAACTGTTAGTTAAATACACTAACTCTTACCATGTCTTATGGTATTTTCATAATATATGGTTACTATAGTTACAATAAAATGAAATTAGAACAAAATTTGGATCATTAATTACATTATTAACATTATATAAGTAATTTGGAAAAATATTATATTTTTAGGACTATTATACCATTTAATAAAATAGTATTTGTTTTTGAAAACTCATTTATGTCAATTTTATCAATATTTAGTAATTGATTTTTTAAAAGTAATAAAAACCTGATTCCATCTAAAAAATGGAATTAAATTAAATATAATATTTCATAATTTTTTAAAAAAATTGTGGATGTCATCAAAATGTTCAATTTATATTTATTTTAGAATTTATAATATCATTTATTTGAATCTTTCATTAATAAGGTAATCATTGCATCATCATTGTGTCATAAATAACATTATTTATTTAATGTATAAAAATTATAAATAAAATACAATGATTTAGTAAATTTTTCTAGATCTTTAAGACTATTTATAGTATAATATATCATTTATATGAACCAAATTAAAATTGTTTTAGTTATGAGATACATGTTTATGTCATATTTCCCTTTTCATTAAATTAAAAATTTTAAAAGGTCACAATCACACCCAAGTGGATCCATGAGATCATAAAATCTATCCAATGATGCCTATGTTTGGACATATGTCATCCAATAGGATTAGGATAAATGTTAGGGTAGTTTTATATTATTATAATAATATTTTTACCCTTGTTTACCTGATTTACCCTTTAACCATGGTAAAAAAATTACAACCATTTGGACCTTTTGATTCCAAATATTTAATCCATTTTTCCAAATCCAAAAAACAAAATTTGAATAAACTAATTTAAAATTAATTCTAGTTGTCAAAACCAAAAAGTGGGTTTTTAAGAAGTTAAAAATATCAAAAGATTGACATGTGTTTAAGTCCATTTTCAAAGTGAAATTACTAATAATGACAAATATTGGATTAAATGATAAAACATTAATCAAATTGTACTTTAAAACCAATTAAAATGAAATTATAACTATATAAATAAATTATATGAAATGGAAGTTTGGATTTAAAATGCAGTATTTTTCACTATTCATTAAGAAAATGATCTTTATCATAAAATTACTAAAAAGTTAACCAAAGTAAATTTTTATATCCCACCTCTATATAAGAAGTTTATTTTATCAAATATAACATATAAAAGTGAGAAAAACTATATTTAGAAAGGTGTATCCATTAAAAGTTTGTAAAATGACCTTTTAAAAATATTAGAGTATTTTATGCTTAAAATTGGATTCATTCTCGTTTTGAGCCTCTAATATTTATTGGATAAATGTAAAAACTGTTAAAAAGTATTTAAAATAATAATATAGTTAATTCTATTTATTCCCAACAATAAAATGGATAGATGTTAACTACTATTTAAAATAATAATAATAATAATAATGTAATATTTTTCCGTATAACTCAATGTTGTGTGCAGTGTAAGATTTCAGAGAAACCCATTATTGTGTGTCGGGTATGCTATCAGAAAATTTTTCCACTTTAACATAAATTTAATTTCTTATTTATAAATATTAATAGATATAAAATTCTATTATTCTAAAAATTCTTGGGTCGTTACATCATTCCCCACTTTTGGAAATTGTATCCTCAAAATTTTAAAATTGGGCTAAAAAACCGCATTAAAAACCCCGCATTGGGAAAATATTCAATATGACTATCACTTTAACAGAAAGTAAGTGAAGTAAAAAAGGTAACCCAAGATAACACATTCTAGGATTCCATGTAAGAAAACATGGATATTGAAGAAAAACTAACCATCTTGTTCTGATAGAGAGTGATAGAAAACATGATCAGGATAAATTTAACTATCTGAAATGAACAAAGTTGTGATGGGTTAAACAGTATTTTACTTCTCCATTAGGAAAGGTAAAGTGAAAATATTTTTGTTTTAAGGTCCTTTTCATAAATTTGAATAATTTAATTCTGTTTTTGACTAATAACATAAGGAGAAATACATACTTGTAAATAGATCTTCATCCTTTAATAAAAATAAATAATACTCTTTATCTCAAAAATTCAATAAACAATACCCAAAAGTTCAAAAAATACCATTCAATAAACAAATGTCCTTAAAATTATTCAAAAAATAATCCAAACTAATATAGAAACCTAAAATTTAGAAGGATTTGATCGTATAGTCTTCCATGATAAATCTTAACATTTATCTCCAAATAAAATAGACTACTCTTAAAGTCTCACACATAAAAGTAATTAACCTAATCACATGTTCTCTAATATATGTTAATCATTTCCATAAATAACCTGAATCACTATAACTCCACAAAAAACATAGATTCTTCCTAAATATAATTCAACCATTACTCCTCAAATACAATCCCATAGTATTCTATTTTTCTTAGGCATTTGGTGTTCCCAAAAGAGCTAATGTCTTCCAAAGTAAAATTTATCACTTAATCAAAAAATAATTTTCTTATGATATGTATATCTATAGGTTCCCAAAATCAAATTATTCTGATTCCATAAACTTTTTAAACAAAAAAGTAAAAGTTATACTAACTAGGGACATGACGTAGGCCAGTGGTAGGCGATAAATCCCAGTCGCACTTCGATTATGGGTTCGATTCCCATGACCTTGTCTGACGTGATGGGTTATCACCCTTATTGTAAGATGTCCTTTTTATAAAACTATATAATTATTAAAACATTAAAAAATGAGATAAAATATTTTAAAATAACCATAACATATTTTAACCTCAAAGGTTATCTTATACCTCGCATTTTTCATCCCAAAAATTAATAACCCATAATTTCCTCAAAGGTGAATATCTCCAAAAATACAATTATCCACCTTAACATTTCAGATCATAAATCCTAAAAAGGGGTTTCTAAAACATTTAACTTATGATCTACTATAAAATTATAAAACCATGATGATATCCCCAACCCTTAATAAAATATCCTAATCTCCAAACTTTTATAAACTGTTACTTTGATACCAACTATAAGGCCTCATCCTTAAATGTTACATCATCTTGAGATGAGTCATTAATTTGACTTCAATTCACTTCAAGGATCTTTTCAGGTTTATAGTTTTAGATAATAATTCCATAACTCATACAAAGTAACAAAAATATTACAATTATAAACTTATGCTCACTATCCATTTTCATAAAAAAATATTTAAAAATAAACCTCGTATTGTTTCATGTTTTAACTGCATAACTTTTCCTTGATCCCATCCTTGACTACATTATTTTTTGTTCCCTATAAAAAAATTCAAAACATGGGATGAGCATAAAAATAACAGAAAGGTAAAACAGGGTAAAAAGTTTACATTTGATCTTGAGAGATATAAATAAAAACATGAGGACTTTCATAAAGTCATGAGAATGAAGAATATCATAAAAATAAGAACATGGATCATAACATAAAAATGTGGTTACAATATTTAATTTATATATATATAATCATATCACCAAGGTCCATCTCCATGGTGTCATATCACTAAGGTCCATCCCCAAGGTGTTATAAAATTTACCAAGGTTATTCACCAAGGTATCGTAAAAATTACCAAGGTTATTCACCAAGCTATCGTAAAACTTCTCATCTCTATAGATTAATTTCATTACCTAATGCATTGGAGCACTATTACGGTTCACCCTTAATACGTCTTTATTTTCATATGAGCCACATAAATAATAAAATGTTAAATATTTAAATTATTAACATGTCACTCATAAAATTTCATTTCAAATCATAAGAAATAATTTCAGGATATTGAAATAGTAAATCCACTTTCAAAAACATTTTTAAAATACCGAAACACCCAAAAAGGGAATAAGGGATTTATTTTATTTTTAAAAACATTATGGATTATAGAGTAAGAAAAATATCAAATAAAAATTACAGTGGTGGAGAATTCATTGTCACTGCATACATTAAAAACATTCCTTTTTGTATTTTAGAAAAATAATTCATAGAAAAAATATTCACTTCGAATGAAATTAAAAATAAAAGGGGTTTATTATACACCATATAAAATAAGGTGGTGTATAACATCAAAATATGCCTCGATTAAAAGATATTGAGATGAAGTTCCTTATGAAGATCGTATCATTAGATTAAGGATAAATTAATGACATTATTATGAGTAAATATTAAAATACCCCCAATATAAGTGGATATTTATTGTAAAATAATCATAGGTCAGTCCCATATATTATTTGAAAAAAAACCAATTACATGAATATTTAACTCAACGAATGGAGATTGAGTTGAGATTTCCCTTACAGAGTTTGTATAAATGACATAAGAATTTATAAATGGGGTGATTATGTGTCGCAAAAAAAAATCCACACAAAGGAAAGTGGAAATCACAATAGAAATAAATAAGTAGTGTTTACACAGATAATCTTGGCATAATATAATTAATTAAGTATGTGTAAAACCCAATGAGTGGAAATTGAGTTTAGATATTCCCTTAAGAAATATCAGTAGCCTAACAGTGTCACTTAAAAATTCGTAAAATGATTTGAAGAGAGAAAAAATGTTCTCTAATAAATTGGAAATAAAATGGACAGAAGTAAGAATATATAAGAACATATCCCAACATAAGAAAATTAAAATTAAAATACATAACATAAAAGAAGTCTTTGACTAAAAGAGGTGGATGAAAGATTCCCTTAAATTTAATCCAAATTGCCATGTGTATTCTTTGTTATTATTGAATAATAAAATAAAGATAATTTATATTTGTTTGAGAACCCTTTTCATGTTTATTATTTCATTTATATCACTTATTACCGTGTTATAACAATCACATAATTATTTATGTTCACATTGGTCATTTTGTCGATATTCGGCACTTGAGTCAAAAATAAACTTGTTTTGATGTAAAATTTCCAAGTAGTCAGAATTCTATAATATCTATAATATAATTTATGATTTAAATATCATATATATCTATTATATATGTATTTATAATATCTAAAAATTTTATAGATAAGAAATTAAATGCACCGTTCCGGGAGACGGTAGGTCGTACGTACGCATGAACACTAATTTCATTTATTTGTCATATTAAAAGAATAATAATAAAATGACATAAATATATATAATAATAGAAATATTATATTTATTTCATGTTTTTCTCATATGTTTAATAAAACCATCTGATATATGTTCCATGCATATCATGAACGAGTCATATAACTTTGAGGGGCGGTAGTCCACACTTCCTCAAATGAAATTATCATATTTACACATCTTGGAAAGTATAAAGGTATTTTTTAAATAAATATTAAATAATTATATATACAAAAAATATAATATATATCATCTATAAATATAGTTCCATCATAATGGTGACCATGAGAGGTGGTAGGATAGAATTGAACAATCGTCGTTTCCTGATCCAGTAGTTCACCATACAAAGAAATAATATGTTTGTATCCATTATATAGAGGTGTGTGTAAGTATAGTTTGAATACTTATCCTAAAAAACATAATAGTATATTTTGGATACTAGTTTTGTTATGTAATCATAGAATAATAAGATAATAGGGAGTGGAGAAGAAAAATAAAAGAAAGGAATATGAGAGCAGATGTTACCTCTAAATCGTGTAACTTCTTTTGAGTTGGGAAAAAAGGCTTTCTTAGGTTGCCTTATTTCAAAGGTAAGTCTTATATGAGTAATTTCAGGATTTTGGGAACTTATTTGAGCAGATTATGAATGATTCATGTGGATTTAGAGGTGTGAGTAAGTGGGTAGAGGTGGTGGCCTTCTATAAGTGGGAGGAGGGGAACTTTAAAAAAGTCTTGAAATATTATTTTATTATAAATTAATTTTATGTTTTTAAAGAACAAAAAATAATTTATTTAAAAGATAAGATGATTTTTTATTGTATCCCCATCATAAAATTAAAATTATAAAAGTTTAGGTAACAAAATTAACATTATCTTTTACCTTTAACCCTTAGTTAAATACATTAACTCTTACCATGTCTTCTTGTATTTTCATAATATATGGTTACTATAGTTACTGTAAAATAATAATAGAATCACAAGTGGATAATTAATTACATTTATAACATTATATATTTCATTTTGGAGAATCTTATATTTTTAGTACTATTATATAATTTTATAAAATAGCATTTGATTCTAAAAACTCATTTATGTGAATTTTGACACTATTTTGTAATCGATTTTTGTTAAATCCAAAAAAACATGATTTCTTTGAACCAAAGGCATTAAATGAAAGATAATATGTTATAATCATCCATAAAACTCGTTTATGGAGTATAAATGTTCAAATTATATTTATTTTAGAATTTATAATATCATTTATTTGAATCTTTCATTAATAAGGTAATAACTACAACATCGTTGTGTCATAAATAAATTTATTTATTTAATGTCTAAATATTATAAATAAAATACCATGATATATTAAATATTTTTATCTTTATAATTATTATTTATATTCTAATATATCATTTATATGAACCAAATCAAAAAAAATTAGTTAGGAGATACATGATTATGTCATATTTCTCTTTTTTAAAATTAAAATTTATAAAAGGTCACTATCACAACCAAGTGGATCCATGGGGTCATAAAATCAACCCAAGGATAAACATGACCGACCATATATAATATAATAGGATTATGACACCTTTAGGGTCGTTTTATAATCTTATAATATTATTTGTTACCCTTATTTTCTTGATTTACCCTTTAACGAGGGTAAATAAAAAATAATTACTAAAGTTAACATTCATAATGTCCAAAAAATAACTGATACTTACTTAAAAAATTTTGAACTTATGATTATAAATATTTAATCCATTTTTCCAAATTCAAAATACATAATTTGAATAAATTAATTTAAAACTAATTCCCATTCTCAAAACTAAAATGCTGGTTTTGAAGAAGTAAAAACTATAAAAATATTGACATGTGTTTATGTCCAATTTTAAAGTCAAATTACATAAAATGACAAAAATTGAATTAAATGATAAAAAATTAATCTAATTTTACTTTAAAACCAATTAAAATTAAAATATAACTATATAAATAAATTATATGAAAAGGCAGTTTTGAATTAAAATGCAGTATTTTTAACTATTTATTAAAAACTAAACTTTATTATAAAATTACCAAAAATTTAACCAAAGTAAATTTTGAGGTCCATATTCAATATAATAATTTTATTTGGTCAAATATAACATGTAAAATTGACAAAAACTATTTTTAAAAAGGGTTTTCCATCAAAAGGTGCTAAAACGGCCTTTTAAAAATATTAGAGTATTTTTTTCTTAAAATTGGATTCATTTTCATTTTAATCCTATAAAATTTATTGGATAAATGTAAAAATATATAACAATTATTTATAATTATAATATAGTTAATTATATTCATTCTCTCCAATATAATATCTAGGCATTAACTACCCTTTAAAATAACATTATTATTATTGAATTTTTTTTCGCTATAACTCAACAGTGCGTGCAACGTAAGATTAAGGAAAACCCCATTGTTGTGTGTCGGGTATGCTATTAGAAAAAATGTTATATTTATCAAAAAATAAATATCTTATTCATAAATATTAACAGAATTTAAAATGTATTATTCTATAAATACCTGGGTCGTTACAGCCACATCACATGTCGGTCGAAGACACCTAGGCCATAACACATCTATAACCATAATCAGAGTAGTAGGTTATTGTAAACATGAAGGAAATAAACTTAGTTCCCTAATACTAAAATTAATGAACCACACCATAAGAAACCTCATCTCACATCATCCCACCCACAGACACCTACATATCGCCTGAATACACCTTGGCTCACCGCCCCATAAGCATAACCACATCATATCTCACCCAAAGCAACCTAGGCTATCCCAACCATCATCTAGTGAAAAAAACCTTTATCAAAAACATCTAATGAAATTTCTACCTAAATTAAAAGAGATATAGATATATAAAAATTGTTGGAATCCAACCATCCTTCCTCCTTATTGGATACTGAAAAAAACAACCCTCATATAAATATGACTATCGGTACTTAATGATCAAAGTGGGTGGGGTGGACATATAAATCACAAGGAACATACAAGTATATATATATATCCACACACAATCCCAAAATTTTGGTTCACAATATAACACTAACCAACTCAAAATATTTCCACTTTCAGAACCACCTCTAAATGCGAAACACCACACAAGCCATGAGGCACAAGCCACATTTGATGTTTCCTACAAAACCCATTATCTAACCCATTAATTTCAGTATTAAGCATAAAAAAAATTAAACACATAACCAATCATTTATTTATTCATTATACATTTCCATACCATTAACTAAACCAATCCCCAACCATTTTAATCAATATTAAATAGTTATTACGTCACTACCCAGGCATCTAGAACAACACAACCACACATCACAAGCAGTTCGTCATCTCCATCACACTATATCCTTAATTCCCCAAAAGTATGGAAAAACAACCAACTTGTAACTTCCACAAAAATTAAAACCGATTAACCACAACCTCACAACCCTAAAACCATTTCCAAATAACCACCACCTTGCCACCCCAAAAGCACGACAAAACAACCACCACCTCACCACCCCAAAAGTAGGGCCAATCTACAACCACCTAGCCACCCCAAGATCATGATCGAATCTCACCCATCATAACCAAATAACATCACAACTACACATCATCTCCCCACAAGAATAACCACACATCACAACACATCAAAGATCATTTTACAAATTTAAAAAGGGAGCTTTTACCACATTTCACTTTATTTTAGGGGTGTTATCACATAAGCTATAATCATAGAGATCCCATTTCATTAGCCAAATATAATTTGTTATCCAATTTCCATTTTAGGGTGATATTGAAATAATCACAACTGACATAGTATTCACAACACATATCATCAAGTGTAAACAAATCCCCCAATGACAATAATTTTTAGTGGGACATCAAGTCCTTACAATCCATCATATCACAATAATATCAAAGATATAAAAAACATGTGAATAATTCCCCTTTACCCCTTTAATTTCAATTTATCTGGTTCTTTATCTTTAATTAATCCACAAAAACCATCTTCCATAGATAAACAAGAGTAAACTCCTGTCATATGATACATAATAAATAGAAACAAGGTATTGCCTCCCCTAAAAAGATTTTTTAACTCCCTGTCCACCAAAAGGTGAAGAATAAATTCTTGAAAACCACAAAAACATGAAAAACCCATGGATCAACCTACACCACATAAAGATCCATCATAATCAAGTCAAACTAACACCTTAAACCAAAACCAGACCACTATTGTGGGTTCATGAAAGAAACAAGAGAAAAATGAAAATAAGGAAGAATAAAATACCACATATTTCCAATTGAAATCAACTAGAATTAAGAGATCAAAGCTGGAGGAATAGTGAAAGTAGATCCCTTAAAATTGTATATGTCTTTCCACAAAAAGGGAGAGAGAATGGTTCAGTTGAATGAAGATAAAAAGTCGATAAAATAAATTAAAATATGGAAACCCATCAGTTTCATGTTGAATAATATATATACATGATGTAAATTCGATGGGGATTCAAAAAATTAAACTTTCTTCGAAAAAGGTGTCACCTCAGCCTTTATTTAATACACATCATGAATTTAACTTACATAGTGTGTAATCCTTCTCATGGATTCCCCTTAGTTGATTTACATGTTGTGAACGAGCTGGATACAGAAGCTGTGAACCAAATTTACACATCAGTTATTTCACTTACATGGAGTGAACTTCCTATAAGAGCTATTCTATAGCTCTAGCCTCCAGAAAAAACTCTCAGATCCTCCCCCGAACAACTCCAACCACCAAAACTAGAAAAGTAACGGGACATTAATGCATGCATGTAACTTCATAAGATTTTGTGAAATATATTATTTCAAATTAATTTAAATTATTTGATATATTGAGTTAAAAAAATCCCATTTTTTCTTGAGAAAATCCATGTTTATCTTTCATTGCAGGTAACATCTATTTTCTTTGATATATTGTGTTACACCCAAGGTCGAGTTTTACCAGACAAAAACATACTACTAATACTATGATTTAATATGATTTTTATCACTTAGTAGTTGGAATGGAGGGAATGAATAATATTAACTAAATTAGTAAAATATGGTAAAAAAATATATATATAATGAACTATTTAGTGAAAGTTAAATTTTAAATGAAAATAAAACCCTTTTTAAAACAAAAGGATATTATTTTCTAAAAAACTATTTTAATGCGCACAAGTGTGTTCTATTCAAATAAATTAATCATATAAATATTATTGGATTATGTTAATTAAATTTATATATATTAAATATTAAATAAAATATTTTTACATTCATCCGATATATTTTATAGGAATAAGATAAGAACAAATCCAGTTTTATGCATAAAAATTTGTATTTATCTAAAGCCACTTTTGTAACCTTTTAATGGTGTAGTTGTTTTAAAACTAAGTTTTAACACTTTTATAAATTTTATTTGAAAAATAAAATTTTTTATATAATAATTTCAAAATTATCTTTGGGTGAATTTTTGGTATTTTTCTGAAAAGTTTCATTTTTTTTATGAATAGTGAAAAATACTGAATTTTAATTGAAAACTGACATTTCATCTAAATAATTTATAATGTTAAATTATATTTTTTAATTATTTATAAAGTCAAAATTGTTCAATTATATATATTAATACAATTTAGTTCATTTTCATCATTTTTATATTGAATTTAGATAAAAAACATAGTAAAATTTTGAACATTTAATCTTTAAAGCCCCACTTTCTCATCTCGTATGCGAAATTAATGTTAAATTAATTTTTTCCAATTTATTTAATGTAATTTGAAAAAATGGATTACATATTTAGAATCATAATAAGTTATATTATGTAATTAGGAAAAATTAATGTTTGACCATAATGATTAGTGAAAATAGTTAAAATTAATTAACATAATTAAGGTCAAAATGTGGCTTTGCGCATTACATGCATCGATATTAAAATTAATTTTACACACATATAATATTTTTATTTAATTAATTGGAATTAATATTTAAAATCAGTGTGTAAAATTATCTAATTAATTTATTTTTAAATATAATCTTTGTGTTTAAATTACATAGGTAAATAAAAATATTCAAGCCACCTTTTTAAAAACTATAAAAAAATGAGTAAACATGAAGAATAAGTAATAAATTGATAAAAAATGTTTTCAATTTTTGTGGTGGACGTATTTATATAAACATTAATCCCTAAACTCAATTTTTCATCAAATTTGGTGGAACATGAGGTAAGTTAAACCTTCTCATAGTGTTTAACATTTGGTATTTATAATAATGCCACTCCTTTTCCACTATAAAAGGTCATTCACTCTCCCAACTTATTCACTCCTCCCAAGCCATTTTTCATGAAAAATCCATGAATAAATAATTTAAAAACTTTTCTATTCTCATACTATAAGGCTCAAATTGGGAAAATATTCATCGAATGAAGTCTTTTGGTGCAAAACAAAAGGAGTTACCTAAAAAAGAGGTAATGTTCATCAGCATGCATTTTTGTTCTATTTCCTTCTCCTCCCCCTTAAATTATTCTTATACAATGATTATAAAATAAAATTATTTTATTTAATATACTGATATTTTTTTATTTTAAGGTTAATGAACACAAAAAAAACACACTTCCATCAAATTTTTTACGAAATCACCATTTGTGTGTATGGTGGACTACCGCCTCTCAAAATGATGTAGTTCATTTTCCATTACCACCTCTCATTGTTGGGAAAATGATTAACATACTATTGATGTATTATATTTTTTATATTTATAAAGTAATAATAACTATGTATTCATTATATCATATACACCAATGTTTACATTTCATACCATATGGTATATGATAACATCGCGTGTGTGTACGGCGTACTACCGCCTCGCAAAGCGATGTGAAGCCTTTTTCACTAATGTGTTAAATTGAAGGTAATACTGGTAACTATAATGAATATATATGATATAAATGAAGTAATTATGATATTAATTAAATAATTTTTTCTCTATAAATATAATACATCATTTTTTTTTACCATTTCACTCACTGAAATAGTGATAACGTCATTCGTGGGTGTGTGGACTACTTCCTCCTCGAAGCGATGTGATTATCCTTTTTTCATCATCACATCAAAAGAATTATATATATAAGTATAAATAATTATATAATATTTTTTTATGATGTAATTGTTATTATCTAAAGGTAAATTTTAGTTACATTTTTTCCATAATGATTATTGAAAAATGGGAACGTTGCTCATGCGTATGTATGGTCTATCATCTCCATGATTGTAATATTGGTTCATTTTTTCACCATATTACATGATTGGTTTTAAAAGAATAATTTATATATAAATATTATGATTATGTAATTATTATTATTCTAGATGAATTTAAATAATTCCCCCTTTAACAATGGTCGACCTACCAAGTCATTTTAGACACATAAACCGAATATGGTCAAAACACCCGACTTAAATTTAATTGATTAAGTAATTGTAATTAACTTGGTAATAAGTGAAATAAAATTTATAATAAATGTAATAAATGTTATCAATCATGTAAATAATTATAACCATCCTATTATTCATGAAGATAAAGACACGTGTGATAAGTTGGACTCAAGGTAAGGGGCTTTATTTGAATTTCCTTTTATTGAGGCATTTTTTGATGATTATGTTCCTATATTCTACTATAAGGTGTATATATAGGCCCTTTGACATGTTATATCATGAATGTAAATATTATAATTATATTTAATGTTTTTTAATTTTAAATATTTTTGGGGATTATGATTCAAGTTTTCCCCAAGTGATAAGGGACTTTTCCTTGAAAAACCCATCTTTTAACATTTTCCCTCAAAATATCTTACTCTTCCATGTCCATGTTTTGAAAATGGTGTTATCAATGGATTTATATGGAAATAAAATATTTATAAATTAGATTTTATAACTATATAATTTATTTTAACAGTTTCCAAAAATGAATCTTTTTACATGTTTTATACGCAATGTTTTGATAAACAATAAAATGGACCTTCCATTATTAACATACAAAATGAAAATCACTTTTTTTCCACCATGACTGCCATTTCATTTCTAGATTCCTTATCAATATTTCATATTTTCTTAAAATTAAAAATCCACTTTCCCAATTTTTGGGTATTTTGGCATTGAAAATGTTTTTCAAAGAAAATGATGTTTTTGAATTGAAAATGAGTTTTTAAAAGAAAAGATTATTTTTATCCGAATATGTTTTTCATATGGGTTTGAAATAGTTTTTATAATGGTTTTATAATGAAAATATTTCAGAAATGAATAGGTACATGAGAATAATATGAAATATATGATCTTGATACATCTTCTACGAAGGGTTGATCCCTATTATAGCTTACGGATGAGCCATATATAGCTTATATGAAGGGTTGGGCCCCATTATACCTCATGCGAAATGGGTGATCCAAATATAGATTTTACTAAGTGTTGATCCCCATTATAGCTCATAGGTGAGATTGATATATCTTATAATAAGGGTGATACCTATGATATCTCCCCAATGCATTGGGTAATTATTCTATTGAAATTCGACTATATGGTTATTATAATTAAAATGTGTTTGGAAGGGTTTTATGAATATGATAATCTAAGTCACCTAAAATGAGTTTTAATTAATTAATATAGGTTTTAATTATTTTATTTGAGAAAAAATGTGTGTTTTATTTTCATGAGAAAATGTTTTATTTCTTATGATCAAAGAACTCTGAAGATAAGCATAAATTTTATACGAGATTTAATGTTTTCACCAGATTACCAATTTTTCTTATTTTTTTACCCCTTACAAATATTTTGTACTCATCCCAGGTTTTTTTAAATGTTTTTCATAGGGTTTAATGTTAATGGAATAGAAGAAGTAGAGTTGAAGGAAGTGGATAATTTTTATATAAATAAATCATTCATTACTTTAAAAGTTTTATATTATGGAAAAATAGATACTAATTAGAAGTGTCTAATTTTTATTATGTGGATTTGTTATGTTTGATTTATGGATTAGTTCTCTAAAACTATACACCTAAAATGATCTTAAAAGTGAAAAAAAATTAAATTATTGACTAAAACTCAATATCATGTAATGTTTAAGTATGAGGCCTTATAGTTGGTATCGAATTTCAGTTTAGATAAATTTGGAGATCCGAATGTTATCATGTGATGTTATCTTAAGTGTTATGGATACCATCATAGGAATTTCCCAAGTTCAATGTCTTAGAAACCTCATTTAAGGTTTTTAAGTAGAGATTTCTTTGAGGTTATTAATGGAATTTTTAGAGATGTTTCATTAGGTTAAGGTATTTTTAATCCATAAGATCAACATGAAGTGTTTTTAGGGAGGAATTATTTTTCAGGATTAAAGAAAAAATTGGACAGCCCATATAGTGGGTGAAAACCCATCACATCTGGATAAGTGGTTGGGATTGAAACAATCAGTGAATGATAATAAGGGTTTCATACCTATCACTAGACTATATGATGTCATGGTCTGTACAACATTTTTACAGGTTAAGATTAAGTTTATTTTGGAAACATATGGGATTTTATTTGAGGAATAATAGTTTTTCATATTGGAATAATATAATATCAATTCTTTATCATCTTTGGGTCTTGAACTTAGGAAAGAAATATTTGAATAATTGTATGGGTAATTGTTTATGGAATGGTTTGTTTTGAACTTTGCGTATTAATTTTGAAGATTAATGTATCATATAAAGGTTCACCCATTTTGGGAATTATCTTACCATGTGCTAACAATTTTTTTTAATGTATAAAGAGAGGTTGATGTTATCCCTTTTATGGTTATTTGGCTTTAATATTTGATTTTAAAGCATCCAGTATTAAAAATTCATCTTGTATAATCATCATTTGGAGGAAAATATGAGATTGTGGAGGAAATTGATTAAAGGATGAAATTTTGATCATCAAGTAAGTATGTTTCCATATTCTTTTAGTCTATATGGAAAGCTAATTCCAACTACAGAACATATTACTAGTTGTAATAGGTCCCATCGAAAATATCCCATTGAAGAAAATGGAATCCCAAATAGTATTTTTATGATGGGCCATAAAAAAACTATTTCCGATGGGTAGGTAACCCATCACAAGTAGTCTTATATTTGTTTAAAATTTATTCATAATGGGTGTATATACCCATATCAAATAGTTATTTTTAGTGGGATACACTCCCATCTCAAATATCCTTCTTTGGTAAAAAATTATTTGGTATAGGAGTATTCACAGGTCACAAATAACCTAAAAAATAAAAACATAATAAAAAAATAAAAATAAAAAATATCCACAACTATATAAAAAATGATCTATGTAGAACTACAAATATATGAATTAAAAAATTATTATAAAAAATATGTAAATTCAAATGGTTATAAAAAATTCATAAACCATTGAGGGGAGGGGTTATCTGGAGGTGGTGGTGGAGGGAACTCTATCCCCAAACCCTGATTTAGATGTCTCATATACTCCATAATCCTCTCATGATACTTCTACTATCATCGATGCATCTCCTCCTCCTCCTCCTCCTACTATTATTGACGGAGCTCCTCCAGCTCTATAGACATGGTCTCAATAAGCTCACTCTGAGCTCATATATGCTCTTGATAATGTGCAATAGATGATGATGACTCTCCATGATATCCCCTCAAGCTAGATTTATACATCGTATCGATATCATAATAACTCTCTGGCTTCAATCCATAGTCGATACTAATAACTCGTCCTTTCTCAAATGCATACCAAGTCTCCTGCATTCATGCTACATCATTAAATGATTATTCACTAGTGGTATGATCCTTGGTCTTGACCTAATTCCTATTCTATGTATGAGAATTCATCTCCTCATATAAATCCTTCAATTTCAATTAAAAATTAAAATTCTTAAAATATAAATTCCAGTTAATTTTAAAACTAAAAAATTATAATACTGACCATAATAAGCCATTACCGATCACCTATAATCTCTCTAGTTACATGATAATTGTACATCCTCTTATAAATATAGAACTCTATAATATCGGGACATTAGACCACATATTTGAGTATAAAATAAACAATTAACATTTAATGTTATATAAATTGTAAAAAAAAATTATTTACCATATATTGTCGATGCGTACTAAATGTAAAACTACCATCTTGATGCATCACCTCCTACATCCCCTGATTCTATCAACCTAATAATGTTCTACTTCGAAAAGTAACTCCCATCTAATATAAACATAATACATCCCAAACTTGAGATGAGATGTAATCTGGTTGTTGGGTGTAGTAAGACTAATCAAATTCTATTACTCCCTATTTCTACATGGTTGTACGCCTTAGATTTTGCAAAAATATACAACAACGCACATATATACAGATCTATCATGCCACATAGATAGAGTCTTGAATGCTATCATCGACGAGATACAATAAAACCTAAAACTAATTAATAATATTATGTTACTAATAAAATAAATTTTAAAATAATTAGTATTCATTTATGTGCCATTTAATGATCAAACATGTGGTGTTGAGCATAAATGGGAATCTGATCCCATGTCACCCATGCTTTAGAAAAACAATTCAGCAATATAACACTCCCCCATCAATTAGCTATATAATAAAATAATGAAAAAAAGATAAATAATAAAAAAATTAGTATATAAATAAATTAATGAAAATTAGTGAAAACTAAGTAAAATACACTAACAAAGATACATTCTCATATGTGGATCAAAGACAAGATGTGGACATCGATTGGGGATAGGAAAAAATCATCAGTCTCTCAATACAACAACCCCTTAGAGCCATCATTAAGCTGTCAGTAGTCTGAGGGTCAGATGATACAACATTTTTCTCTTCACTAGGTAGATTTGCCTCCTCCAACTCATAAAATAGATCAGATGAACATTCATCAGCCTTCTAAAACACAAAATGACTATTGTTTGCTAATAGTTGAAAAAAACTATTATATATAGATATATATTATATATAGATATATATATTATATATGGTCATAACTAGAACTTAACTATCTAAAATTTTATCTCCATCCTCATCTTCGTATATAACAGTGTCCATATCTTCATATTCCTCCTCAATATAATTAATTTTCATAAGAGTTTCATCTTTATAATATCTTTCTATTTAAAATTCATTTATTACATAAATAACATCATCATCACCATCAAATCATAACTATGGGGTTTTATCATCGATATTCATCTCTCCTCGTGGAAAAAGATATATTTGGAGTGGTCTATTAAAAATATTAAATTCCTTTCACTTCATGGATACCACATTTACTTTGGATAAACTGATTTTCTCAAGATTTCATTTTTATTATGCTATAACAATCACTTCACTTTCTTAAAGAAGTATAATAATTTTCATAATAAATTTTATGTGCCTGATGAACCAATAAAAATGATTAATTTACTGTAAGAAGGATTTCATATTTAATATCAATGATTTTATGGCACGAATGAACACACAAGCCTCTCTAAATATCCCAAACATGACATTTAAACATCAATAAGTAGTTTTGTCACAAAAAATATAGTTCAATTATTTCATCAAACATTCCATAAAAGGAAACTTCCATATCTCAATGATGAGATACTATCAAGAAAGAACAATTATTCATTATTTTTTGATTCCCCATGTGAGCATGTATGAAATCAATAAACATTCACAACCTATACATTATAAGATTTGACCATGTTTTATGGTGGGTTACTCAATACACACAATTGATTATCAATTTTATCAACATGTTGAGATATCTAAAAATTTGAAATCCATTTATGAATATAAAAAGTAATAAATTAATTTCATATGTTAAACTATAAAAAAGTTACATTACCACTTTCTGAAACCAGTAGGAAAAATTACTTTGTTGACATTTTTCAAGAGTAGCTGCTTTAATTTGTGGAAATTTGTTACTTATATGATTATCATATAATCTAAAAATAAAATAATATCAATTTACCTAAAAATATATATAATAAGTGATGGGATATATCATAGTAAAAAAGGTTTCATTTTTTCACATTTGAGTAGAACATATGTATGAGCTCTGTGATGTTCCTTATTTGGAAGCCATCATTTAAGAACTCCACAAAAGACAAGTTTCGGAAAATTAAAAAAAAAAAATTTCATTTAATATTTAAAATTTTCCTTCTTATGGACCATACATTTTTTAGGTATATTTATATTGAAAATAATGACTACCAAAAAAAGAAATTTCCTCCTATAATTAAGCTTTTGTAATTGATCCTTAAAATGATGCATTGTTACATACCTTTTTCATTAGTTTATATATGAATATATCAAATGGTTATATCCATTGGAATTGTACTGACCACCTATTTTTTAGTTCATATAGAAATAAATATGTTAGGAATACTTTTTGACAATTTCCATAAAATTAAAAAAACATATTCTGGTCATCTACATAGTGCATCATAGTCTGTTGTTTCCAAAAAAAAGTCTCAGGAAAAATATAATATTTCTATTTGTGCATCACAAATCATATAATTCAATAAACCTATAAATAAAATTGGTATAAGTCATTCCATTATAAAATGACAATCATGACTTTTTAATCCAGCAATTTTATCATTTTTGACAAATCTAGCTAAATTAGAAATTTAACCATCAAGAATCCTCAAATATGCAATCCATAAAAAAATTATATTCATTGGAAACTGTATATGCTGCTTTTGGATTCATAAAATTCTATGATATTTCATTTTAAAATAGTTCATGTCTTGGTCACCTATAAATTTGGAAATATCTTATTTGGTCTTTACATTATATTTTGTCTTACTAGGTGTGTCCAAAACTGTATAAAATATATTATAAAAATAGTTATTCTTTATATGCATGAAACTCAACATGTGACAGAACAAAAAATCAGAAAAAATATTGCAGATCCCAAAAAATGATTTGTTTTTATCTAATTGTGTCCTTTCCAAAACCATATATTTGTTTGTTGATTTATATTCAGTCCAAAGGTAATGGGAGGTAATTAAGAGGCAAAATATTTTAACTCAGTACCTAAGATCATTTTTTGAGGTTAATCTCTTTCAATTGTACCTATTTTGAAATGATATATGTTTATCTGAAAACTATGATCGGTAGGAAGAAATCATCTATGATAGTAAAAAAAATGTTTTCTTCCACCGATGAGCATAAACAGTTTTCTATCTCTCGTACAGTACAAACATTCTATAGACTATGTATACTCCATCTAGATAACATTCCATATATTAGGGAGTCACTAATTGTCTACATCAATTTAGCTTTTGTGAAGAAATTATTTTCGGAGCAACATCATATATATTTACACGATTACTCCACAATATATTTAACTCATCAATCAACAAATTCAAATAAACATCGATATTTTTTTGATGTCCTGGAATTAATAAGGTCAAAAACATATATGTCTCATTTATCAACATCTAAAGAGTTTAATTTTATGGAGTTATAAATATGGCCCAATAAGAATATTGACTAATTTAATAACCAAATGGACAGAAACCATCTGTAGAATTACCCAATCACATGTTTCATGGTTCTAAAGAAAAATATGAATATATTTGGTAAAAATGTTTCCATGAATCATCATCAACACAAAGATTTAATATTTTAATGGTTGAAATAATGGTTTTGTACCATTACATCAATGAGGTTGTGTTCTGAGATATAAATAAACACTACAATCTAGGTGTAAGCAGGAAATACCTCAACTATTTTATAGGAATTGATCCAAACATCCCTATTTGAGCCTCTTTGTACCTCGATTTTCCACATGTTATAAAACAAATTAATGAATCATTTTAAACATAATATAAGATGTGATAATTTGAACATGAATGAATCTTCTAATAACCAAGACCCAAATTGTGAACCAACCACTTTCTCTCATATAAATTTGTAGGCAACACATTTCCTTCAAGAAATAGTGCTTTAACCCAAGAGAATATCATATCAAAACAGCTATTTTACATTCCATTATCTAATTTAATAGCCATAAATTTTGAAACCACTTAAAATTTTCTTATTTATTAACCAGGATATAAGGAATCCTTAGAATAATTCAACAACTCATAAAATTTGAATGGTTCCAACTCACGAGTTAACTCAATATTGTTTTGGGTTTTAGTTTTTTGAAAAGATAGACCAAACACATCAAATACTAAATTTTGAAACCATGATGGATCTGGAACCAAATAAAAATATATTACCCAATGTTATAAAATGGGTAAAACCTCCTCATATTACATTTCATGCATGAACAATAAATTATCCCTTCTAAAACAACATCTATTTTTGATGATTCAAATGATAAAAATCATCAAAACCCTCAATTTATATAGAATTTATAACAGAACCATTTGGATTCATGTGATGATTTACCCAATCACAATCATGTAATAATGACTGTTGTTATCTTCCTTTCCCTATATTACTCTAAAAAAATTCCCCATAATTATAATGATTTACCATTAATGTTTCCTATTTTATTGCTAATTTTTACTAATTAAAACTTAATATTTCTAATTTACAATAACTATATCATGTACTCTATTGTTTTCTCATGCAACCTCTCCTATCAACGATTCATCTTCTCCTCCTTCTACTATTGTTGGTGCAATCGACATGTCATGGTCTACTTACCCCATTTCTGGCGACCTAAAGACAAAATTGGACATGGTTAGCACAAATTGTTCATTTCTAATCACATGAAGATTATAAATTCTTCAATTTACAAAAAATATATAAATCATTGATATTAACATAATTAGATGATGAAACCAATTTATGCTAATCTTGTCCAAATTTTTCATTGGACCAATTTATGTCAACCACATCCAGTCATCGACATATCTTCTCCTCCTACTACTCCTGCTACTTCCATCGACACATCACATTCTAGTTGACCTATTTCTGGAAACCTAATGACAAAATTGGATGTGGTTTGAAAAAATTGGTCATTTTTAATCACCTAAATATTTTTAATTCTATAATTTACTAAAAGGTATAAATCATAGATTGTGTAATCATCAGATGATGAAACAAATTTTTACCAACCATATCCAATTTTTTCATTGCACAAATTTATGTCAACCATGTCTTGTCATCGGTGCATCTCCTCCTCCTCATCCTCCTCCTACTCCCATCGACACGTCATATCCTGTCTGTCCTAGTTTTTGAAGCCAAAAAAAGTGGACATGATTGACATAAATTTTTCATTTGTAATCACATAAATATTTAAAATTATATGATTTACCAAATAGGGGTAAATAATATATTTTTACAATCATGATGTTGATGAAATCAATTTATGCCATTCATATCCAAAATTTTAATTGAGCTAATTTATACTAACTATATCCAAATTTGTCATTACTCATCACCTGTAAATTGATGACCTATTTTATTTTAAATTGTATAGTAATTTATATTTAAAATACTAAGTATTACTACGATCTAATACTTACCAGTATTTTTTAATAATTATAGTGAGTTAAAATTAATTTTTAATAATTACCACCATTATATTATAATTATAATGATTTAATGTTATTTTTTCTAATTACTGCTAAGTATTACAAATTACACTAGTTTACAAGTACATTTTTACTAATTTTTACTAATCATCACTAGTTTTTACTAATTTTTCATTATTACTAAAATTTTGTACTGATTTTTACTAAATAATGATTATTTTTATAAATTATTACTGATTATTGTGTTTTACCAATAATTATTAATAATTATAGATTATTATTGCTAATTTATAGACATTACTGCTAATATAAAATAATTTTATTAATTTATCTCTATTTTTTTTTACTAATTATCATTTATTTTTACTAATTATAGTAATTTATCCCTAATTTTTATTAATTTCCATTAATCATTAATAATAACAGTTATTTATAACTAATATTTACAAAATAAAACTATTTTTTACTAATTAACCTTATTTTTTTTACTAATTATAGTAATTTAATTTTAATTTTTACTGATTTTTAATAATTATCAATAATTTTTACTAATTATGGCTGGTTACTAGTAACTTCAAATAATTAAGGTCTTTTAATGTTAATTTTTACTAATTTTTAATCATTACCACTATTTTTTACTAATTTTTAATAATGATCTATTATTTCTATTAATTTATATTCATTACCACTAATATAAAATTATTATAGTAATTAATCACTAATTTTTACTAATTACCATTATTATTTCATAATTATATATATTTGTCAATTATTTTTATTGATTACTATTAATTTTTAATAATTATAGTAATTTATTACAAATATTTACTAATTACACCTATTTTTTACTAATTAACATTAGTTTTTACAAAATTTATTGTTTTAATGTTAATTTTTACTACTTTTTATTAATTAGTATTAATTTTTACGGATATAGATTGATTACGAGTAATTTTTAATAATTTAAGTGATTTAACAAAAATATTTAATAATTAACTCCAATATTTAATAATTACAGTGATTTACCTTTTATTTTTTAATAATTACAGCTTATATTTATTAGTTTGTTCTAATTACGTTGTTTTATCGATAATTAATACTAATTAATGTTTTTTATCAATTTCAAGTCGTTACAAATAATTTAAAATAATTATAGTAATTTACTAGCAATTTTAACTATTTTCTGTTATTTATTACTAATTGTAGTGATTTATCACTAATTTTTACTATTTGTCGTTATTTTTTTTACTAATTATAGATATTTATCACTAATTTTTTCTAATTACCAATAAATTTTAAAAATTAATGTGATTTATTGCTAAATTTTACTAATTAGAGGTAATTTTTATTAGTTAACATTATTTTTTTACTAAATATATTGATTTACATATTATTTTTACTAATTTTTACTTGTTACTGGTATTTTTTAGTAATATTGATTAATTACTAGTGATTTCCAATAATTAAAGCGATTTAAAAAAAATAAAAACAAATTATTGGAATTTAAAACTATTTACATTTTAATTAAAAACATTACCTCTAATTTAAAATAATTTTTTTTAATTTAAATCACATGAGGTTATAGATACCTCTCAATAGAGTTTACCTTTTGGTATTTATTAGAATGCCACTCCTCCTCTATTATAAAATGGAATTCACTCTCCCCACCTCTTTACACATCCCATGACATTTGTATCAAACAAGCCCTGCCAAAATCACTTTCTAACATCTGTCATCTCATCCTAGAAGACTCACTTTTGGAAGAAATCCAACCATGTAAGTTCTTTATTGTAAACAAAGAGGCATTACCCGAAGAAGAGGTAATGATCATCAACATGATTTTTCATTTTGATTCCTTCTCCACCCATTCAATTATTCTTGTACTATGATTATATAATAAATTTTTTGTCCTCAATAAACTGATATTATTTTATGTTAATTTCATGACTTAAAACAAACACATTTCCATCAAATGGGCTACAAATTCAACATTTGTGTGTTTGGCATACTACCGCCTCATGAAATGATGACGTTTTTTCCATTACCACCCTCATGGTTGGGAATAATGATGAAATGACTATTTATATCTAATGTTTATGATATTTATAACATAATAATACCTCTGGAGTCATTTTTTCATATACACCTTTTTTAGATTTTATACCGTAGGGGATACGATAATGTCACTCATTTGTATGGTGGACTACCACATCACGAACCGATATGAAGCATTTTTCACTAACGAGTCACGTGGAAGGTAATAAGAGTAATTATAAAGAGTATATATGTAACATCCCAGGTAAATAAAGAATATGACTTTTTCATATTTATTAATTTTTTAATTAAATATTAATTTTACTTTAAAAAGGGTTTCTATGTTCGATAGCGTACCCGATACACAATAACAGTTTTCTTTGAAATCTTACATGGGACACTAATAATATAATATTATTATTTTAAATGGTAGTTAACTACTAGCCGTTTTATTGGAGGGAATGAAAAAAACTAACTATAATATGATTATACATGATTGTTAAATGTATTTACATTATCCAATAAAATGTTAGAGGCTTAAAATGTGGATGAATCTATTTTTAAGCATAATTTACATTAAAAGGCCGATTTACCGCCTTTTAATGGTGAAAACTTTTTAAATATATTTTTGGTCACTTTAATACATTTTATATGACCAAATAAAATCCTTCTTTAGAATGGGGACATCAAAATTTACTTTGTGTAATTTTTTGGAATTCTTCGGATAAAGTTCATTTTTTAATGAATAGTGAAAAATATTGTATTTTAATTCAAAGGTGCCTTTTAATATAATTTACTTATATGGTTAGATTATCTTTTTAATTGGTTTTAAAGTTAAATTAAAATATATTTTTACCATTTAATCCAATGTTGGTCATTGGAATAAATTTCACTTTGAAATTGGACATAAACAAGTATCAATCTTTTGATAGTTATTGTTTCTAAAAAACACGCTATTTGTTTTGATAATAAGTATTAATTTTAAAATTAATTAATGCCACTTATATGTTTTTAATTTTCAATAATATACATCATTTTATAATTCAGAATATCAAATATATCTTAGGCTGAATTTTTGGTATTTTTGTAAAAAGCATCAATTTTTGATGAATAGTGAAACCACTTAGTGGTAGTTAAAAAAACTGAATTTTTCAATTAAATGAAATTTTACCACTTCTGTGAATTGAATTTCAAAAATCCAACATACATGGTTGTTATCAAAAGTAAAATTTTGTTCATTAAGATGAAAATAATTTTTATTGAATAGTTACTTTTGAATTTTATTTACCGCGGTTAAAGGTAAATAGGGTAATTCAGGGTAAAAAGAATATTATAATAATTAAAAATTACCTTAACACTTGTAAAAACCTTATTTGTTGAGTAATTAACGACCATGGTCATCTTTGGGTCGATTTTGGGACCCCATTGAGCCACATGGGAGTGAAAATGACAATGTAGATTAATTAATTTAATGTGATGACAAAATTGATATAAACAAAAATATTTTAGTAATTAATTTTTATATGGTGTTATATAAGTCCTATTTTCGACTAAAAATATTATTTGGAAATATAAAAATATATCCTACATCATGGTATTTTTTTTATAATTTTTAGACATCAAATAAATAAAATTATTTATGACACAATAATGATGCAGTATTTACCTCATTAATAAATGATTTAAATAAATAAGATTATAATGATTAAATTATAATCCAAAACATGTCAAATTATTATTGGATGATTTTATTTTGAATTTTAGTCATCTTATCTTCGAAATTAATGATTTTTGGACCATTAGAAACCGAATATCATTATATTATAAAATAATATTTTCACACTTTTCCTAAAGATCCCCTCCTCCCCCTTATAAAAAGAGATAACTTCTAACCAATTCCTCACACCTCTCAAGACATTTGTCTCGTCCAAACTCTACCCAATTACACTCCCTACATCCCTCTCCTCCTCTTAGAAGCATTACCTTAGGCATAAGGCACTTCAAGAATTCCTTTGGTTCAAACCAAAGAGAGTTACCCAAATTAAAAGGTAATAGTTTCTCTTAAATTGTTTTCTTTTATTTTACTTCTCCAACCCCAAAACCTTTTTATTTACTTTATTTTGTAACAAATATAGTATCCAAAATATAATAGCATGTTTTTATGAGAATTATTCTAACTACACTTACACACAACTCCATCTAATGGATGAAGAACATAATGTTTCTGTGGGTGGCAAACTAACGCCTCCCGAAACGATGATTGTTGAAATACATATTACCACCTATCATGGTGACCATTATGATGGAACTGTATTTATATATGATATATATTATGTTTATTATTTCCTTATTCTTTTGTACTTTCCAATTATATCAAGCCTTTATGGTTTCCATAGTGGGTAAATACGATAATCTCATTTGAGGAAGTGCGGACTACCGCCCCCTTAAAGTGATGTGACTCGTTAATGCCTTATGTGGGATGTATAAAGGATAGAGTTAAAGATATTATATACTGGAATTATAATATATCTATGTATCATTATGTTTTAATTCCATTAAAATAATAAATATAAATGAAAGTAGTGTTAATGCGTACGTACGGCTTACTATTTCCATTAATGGTGCATTTCATTTCTTACCTTCAAGTCTTATGTACTATTATAAATACATGTATATACTGAATATATATGATATATATGATATTTAAATCATGAATATAATTTTGTATATAATGGACTATTGACCACATGGACAACTTGTTAATAAAAGGTGTTCATTCTTGAATCAAGTACCAAATATCGACAAAATTAACGTTATTAACTTAAATGATTATATAATGTTTATAACATGGTAATAAGTTATATAAAAGGAATAATAAAGTTGAAAAATTTTATTAAGAAAGTATAAATTAACTTTATTTTATTATTCAGGATATTAAAGAACGATCGAGTCAAGTCGGACGTGAGGTAAGGGATCTGACCTCTCTCTTTCTTTTCAAGTACTCTCTTTTATGTAATTTCATTTATGCTCCATGTTCTTATGTAGGAGGATGTTATTTTATATTCACCATACTTTAATTTTTATTTTCCTATGATGAGAGACCCCCTCTTACTCTTATAAATTCATTTTATGAATTTTTAAGTGGCGTCGTTAGGCTACTAAATTTTTGTAAGGGATTTCATATCTCACTATTAATTTTGGGAGATTTCCATTGTTCGCCACTTATTTATTGCATGTGGTGTATTGTGTACTAACTTTTGATGTATATTATAATTATTCTCATTATATTCATGTTATTCTAGGATTAATTTTATGGTTATTAACTTTGGGTCACACGACTCGATTGATTACAATGTGGTAAGGGGTTTTCATCTCACTTTTTTCCCCATGAGATACATGCTATATTTTGCACTACTTTCTTTTGTGTGCTGTATGTACTGCCCATGATTGTACTCTTTGTGTAATATAATTTAATTTATGAGTATATACATCTTCATTTTATGATCCTTCTTTCATGTGGCACATATTTTGTAAGTTACCAAATCGGTAAGGGAACCATTCACCCTCCTCTTTTTAAAAGACTTCTTTTTTGTTTTGTCTTTTAATTTACATATTATTATGTTGGGATATGTTATTATATATCCATATTTATGTAATATTTATATCTAAGTGATGATATTCCCTTTTTTATCCCATAAACTCATTTTATGAATTTTATAGTGATGTTGTTACGCTGTCAAATTTTTACAAGGGAACCTCTTAACCTAATTTCAGTTCTTTGGGTTCAACTTGTACTCATTATATGTGTTAGTTAAACTTGTACTCATTGAATATGTCATCCAATGAATATGTGTTAATTACCACTGATTGTTTGATAATTAATATCCACTTATATTGTGTGTATTTATATTTGTCACACATAATTATGTGACTGATTTATCCTTAATTTAAGGATACTATCTTTATAAGGGATTTCATCTCAATTTACATTTCCATTGAGACTTCATTTTTGTTATGCACCAATTTACTCTTATATGATGTATATACTTTCCTTTTACATATTATATCATGAATATATTTATTCTCATGATATTATAAAGTTCTGATTAAATGTTATTCTACAATTATTTGTATTCAAGAGTCTCTCATTTTGTTAAAAACTCTTTAACAAAAATATTATTTATAAATGTTTTAAATATTTTTCATTCTAAATATTTATCTCTAATGTCCATGTTTTAAAAATGTTTTTGAGTATTTATTTATATGGACATTAATGTTTTAAAATTATAATTCCATTAATATCTTAAAAGTTGTATGAGACACTTTAATTCAAAAACACTTTTTTTAAAATGGTTTTTGAAAATGGATTGAATATTTCAATATCTTGAAATTACTTCCTGTGATTGAAAATGAAATGTTATTGGTGAAATGTTTATATTTGAAATATTTTATGTGTTATGATGGTACTTGAACATTTGACAGGTGGTTACGTGATAAACCATATGACGGGTGGTGCCATGAATATCAGGACGGGTGGTTACCTTATAACCTCCAATTCATTGGGTATGGAAGTCGGCAGTATGGCTATTCCATTTAGTGATATGTGTGGAAGTCGACTGTATGGTTATTCCATTTATGTATGTTTATTTCCCAAGTTACCTTTATATGTTATGTGTTCTTTATATGGGTTTTATGGTAATCTTTTGGTCACAAAAGGGTAAGTAATGATCTTTTATTCAATGAAGAGTATTTACTACTTCATAAAGGTGAAATGTTTTTCTTATGACAATATATTCATAGTTTACCTATTGTTTTGAAAAACTAACAGTTTTCCTTTTTTGTGTTTCCCTTACTGAGCTTTTTATGCTCATCCCATGTTTTTTTGAAATGTTTTTCACAAGAAATAATGTGGAATAGGGTCAAGGATGGGATCAAGGAAAAGTCATGTTTTCTAAAATATGGAACTATACATGTTTCTTTTTAAGAGTATTTATTTTATGAAAAATATGGACACTGAGTAGTAGTGTCTAATTTGTATTCTTTTGATATGTAATAGTTATGGACTAATTATATAAAACTCTAAACCTGAAAAGATCCTCAACATGAATTATTAATTTACTTCAATATTATGTAAGGTTTAAGGTCGGGTCCTTATAGTTGGTATCAAAGGTCGGTTTAGACAACTTTAGGGATTAGGAATTTTTGTTAGACATATGGTTAGTCCCTATCTATTATTTCAGTTAAATCCTTGTTTTATAACTTTTCCAGATCAAGAAAAGTCAGTTACAAATGGAAGGAGGTGGATCTCAAATGACATTCCTATCTCTTCCAGATGACATGCTTGCAATAATTACTGCAAATTCATGTTCGGATAACTGTGAAACTTTTTCTAGCATACAACTATCTTATAAGTAGTTTTTTGAGATATAAAACACCTCCACTATAACTCGTTATCATCATGGGTCATGGGTTGTATTTATAATAATCCTATTTTCACAATATTCTCATATTTTCAAGAAAGGCAAATATTATCAAGGAATTTTCAAATATTTTACCTTATCACAAGATTTTGAAGCATATTATGATTTTAAAAAAGGTTTTGAAGAAGTAGACCCTTGTGAAACCTATTTATATTTGATTTTAAAATATATTCTATCAGCACATACTTATGGTATTTTAAAAGGACTGATAATTGAAAGTTTCAACTCAAATTCGGTTCGACTGTTTTATAGAAATCATGTTTTATCTTATATTTTGAAATTATATGTCATACATGATTATTTTCCAAAACTGCTTTTCTGTGAACACCCATATGACCCATGTTGTACAATGTGTATTTTGATGGAGGAATCAAATTATTTTGAAGGATCTATAAATCATTGTTTCAATTCATGGACCTTCTACCTACGTGAAAAAGATGACGATGAAACCAAATGGGCACTATGATCAAGGTATGGTGTTCTTCATTTTGGGGATTGTTTTATTTTATCATATGGTGGTGAAATTGGAAGTCAAGAATTAATTTGTTGAGATCATAATTAATTTGGATCAAAATGAGAGGTATAAGGAAACCATTGAGGTTAAAACATGTTAGGGTTATTTTTGAGTTTTATAAAAAGGACAACTCGTAGGATGGGTGAAAACCCATCGCATCCAGCAAGGTTGTAGGAATCAAACCCACAACCGAAGGGTGACATGGGTGCATTGACTACCACTAGCCTACTTCAAGTCCCTGGTTAGTATGAGTTATTATTTTTGTAAAATGATTTTATAGAATAATAATAAGTTAATTTTTGGAACTTATGTTTTATCAAATGGATATAATTAGTATTGAAAAATGATTTAGTGATTAAGTGATAAAGGTGGTTGTGGAAGACGTTATCTCTTTTGAGGAAACACTATATGCCTAAGTAAGATAGAATACTATGGGATTTCAATTGTGGAATAATGGTTAAAATTTTAATTTGGAAGAATCTATGTTTTTATTATGGACACACAATGATTTGATTTATTTATGAAAATTATTAACCTATCATAGAGAATATGTGATTAGGTTAATTTCTTTTCAATATGAAACTTTATGAGTAACTGGTGTTACTTGGAGATAAATTTAAAGATGTATCTTGGAAGTCTATGTATTTAAATCTTTATGAGATTTTGGTTATAGTCAATTTTGGATTACTTTTGAAGAATTTTAGGGTCAATTGTTTATTGAATGGCCTTTCTTGAACCTTGGGTTCTTTTTGTTGAATTTTGGAGATTAAGAGTAGTATTTATTTTTATAAAGGATTATCCTTTTGGTGATTATCTGATCTTGTACTAATAATTTTGGTTTTAGTTGATGTATAAATGCAAGGGAAATAGATAGTTAACATTTTATGGATTATTTGACTCTCTAGAAGATGATTCTTGTGCTTTTGATGTGACCAAGTCTTTATGAATTCTCATCATTTAGAGAAATGATTTGTTTTGGTTGAAACTTATTAAAAGATGAAACTTTACTTGAAGGTAAGTATATTTCCTTATGTTTTTATTCTATGTAGAAGATGAATTCCTCAAAATTATGAAAAGGAATGTAAAACAAAAATTTTGTTGGTTTATGTTTCCTACTGGGTAATCAAAGATCGTTTACACACATCATAATTTTGTGATTTTCTTGTGGTTAACTTTCTCCTAATCATGTTTGCTATCACTCTCCATCAGAACATGACCCATTTTTTTCTCCTCCATATCCATGTTTTCATGGAATATTAGTATGGGTTAACTCTGGTGACCATTGTACTTATCTTTCTTTATTTTAAAGTGATAGTTTTACTGACTGTTTTTCCGATATGAGTCTTTAAATAAAGTTTCTGAGCGGAAATTTTAAAATTGCGAGGACGAAATTCCCAAAAGGGGGAAAGGATGTAACATCCCAGGTAAATAAATAATATGACCTTTACATATTTATTAATTTTTTTAATTAAATATTAATTTTACTTTAAAAAGTTTTGTTATTCTCAATAGCATACCCGATACACAACAACGAGTTTCTTGGAAATCTTATGTGGCACACTAATAATATAATATTATTATTTTAAACGGTTGTTAACTCCTAGCCGTTGTATTGGAAGGAATGAACAAAACTAACTAAAATATGATTATTCATGATTTTTAAATATATTTACATTATCCAATAAAAAGTTAGAGGCTTAAAATGTGAATGAATCTAATTATAAGCATAATTTACATTAAAAGGCTGATTTACCGCCTTTTAATGGAGAAACCTTTTTAAATCTAGTTTTGGTAACTTTAATACATTTTATATGACCTAATAAAATTTTTATTTAGAATGGGGACATAAAAATTTACTTTGTGTAAATTTTTGGAATTTTTCGGATAAAGTTCATTTTTTAATGAATAGTGAAAAATATTGTATTTTAACTCAAAAGTGCCTTTTAATATAATTTATTTATATGGTTATATTATCTTTTTAATTTGTTTTAAAGTGAAATTAAAATATATTTTTTCCATTTAATCCAATGTTGGTCATTGGAATAAATTTCACTTTGAAATTGGACATAAACAAGTATCAATCTTTTGATAGTTATTGTTTCTTAAAAATACGCTAGTTGTTTTGATAACGGGAATTAATTTTAAAATTAATTAATGCCACTTATATGTTTTTTAATTTTTAAAAATAGACATAATTTTTGAATTCAGAATACCAAATATATCTTAGGCTAAAGTTTTGGAATTTTTCTGAAAAACTTCAATTTTTGATGAATAGTGAAACCACTTAGTGGTAGTTAAAAAAACTGACTTTTTCATTTAAATAAAATTTTACCACTTCGGTGAATTGAATTTCAAAAATCCTACATACATGGTTGTTATCAAGATGTAAAATGTGGTTCATTAAGATGAAAATATTTTTTTGTGAATAGTACCTTTTGAATTTTATTTACCACAGTTAAAGGTAAATAGGGTAATTCAAGATAAAAAGAATATTATAATAATTCAAAATTACCTTAACACTTGTCCAAACCTTATTTGTTGAGTCATTAAAGACCATAGGAATGTTTGGGTCGATTTTGGGACCCCATTGAGCCACTTGGGAGTGAAAATGACAATCTAGATTAATTAATTTAATGTGAAGACAAAATTAACATTAAAAAAACTATTTTAGTAATTAATTTTTATATAGTGTTATATAAGTCCTATTTTTGACAAAAAATATTATTTGGAAATATAAAACGATATCCTACATCATGGTATATTTTTAAAAATTTTAGACAATAAAAAAATTAAGTTATTTATGACACAATAATGATGCAGTATTTACCTCATTAATAAATGATTTAAATAGATAAGATTATAATGATTAAATTATTATCCAAAACATGTCCAATTATGATTGGATGATTTTATTTCAAATATTAGTCATCTTATCTTTTACCATAATGATTTTTGGATTATTAGAAACCGAATATCATTATATTATAAAATAATATTTTCACACTTTCCTAAAGAGCCCCTCCTCCCCCTTATAAAAGGAGACCACTTCTAACTAATTCCTTACTCCTCTCAATCCATTTGGATCGTCCAAACTCTGCTCAATTACACTCCCTAAATCCCTCTCCTCCTATAAGCATTACCTTAGGCAGAAGGCACTTCAATATGTCCTTTGGTTCAAACCAAAGAGTGTTACCCAAATTAAAGGTAACAATTTTTCTTAAATTGTTTTTTATTTTACTTCTCCAACACCAAAACCTTTATATTTAATTTATTTTATAAAAAAACCAGTATATTAAATATACTATGATTTTTTATGAGAATTATTCTAACTACACTTACACACAACTCCATATAATGGCTGAAGAACATAATGTTTCTGTGGGTGCAAAACTAACGCCTCACGAAACGATGATTGTTCAATTACATATTACCGCCTCTCATGGTGGCCATTATGATGGAACATTATTTATATATGATATATATTATGTTTATTATTTCCTTATGCTTCTGTAATTCCCAATTATATCAAGACTTTATGGTTTCCATAGTGGGTTAATACGATAATCTCATTTGAGGAAGTGCGGACTACCGCCCCCCTTAAAGTGATGTGACTCATTAATGGATTATGTGGGATGTATAAAGGATAGAGTTAATGATATTATATAATGGAATTATAATATACCTATGTATAATTATGTTTTAATTCCATTAAAATAAAAAATATAAATGAAAGTAGCCTTCATGAGTACGTACGACTTACTGTCTCCATAAATGGTGCATTTCATTTATTACCTCAAAATGTTATGTCCTATTATAAATACATGTATAAACTGAATATATATGATATATATGATATTTAAATCATGAATATCATTCTAGATATAATGTACTATTGAACATAAGGACAACTTGTAAATATAAGGTGTTCATTTTTGACTCAAGTACCAAATATCGACAAAATTAACGTTATTAACTTAAATGATTACATAATCTTTATAATATGGTAATAAGTTATATAAAAGCAATAATAAACTTAAAAAAGGTTATTAAGCAAGTATAAATTAACTTTAGTTTATTATTTACGAGACTAAAGAACGATCGAGTCAAGTTGGACGTGAGGTAAGGGATCTGGCCTCTCTCTTTCTTTTCAAGTACTCTCTTTTATGTCATTTCATTTATGCTCCATGTTCTTATGTTGGAGGATGTTATTTTATATTCACCATAATGTAATTTTTATTTTCATATGACGATAGACCCCATCTTACACTCATCAATTCATTTTAAGAATTTCTAAGTGGCGTTGTTAGGCTGCCAAATATTTGTAAGTGATTTCATATCTCACTATTAATTCTGTGAGATTTCAATTGTTCGCCACAGATTTATTGCATGTGGTGTATTGTGTACGGACTTTTGATGTATATTATCATTATTATCATTATATTCATGGTATTCTGTGATTCATTTGATGGTTATTAACTTTGGTTCATACGACTCGATTGATTTCAATGAGGTAAGGGGTTTTCATCTCACTTTTTATCCCCATGAGATATATGATATATTTGCCACTACTTTCTTTTTTGTGGTGAATGTATGGACCATGATTGTACTCTTTGTGTAATAAACTTTCATTTATGAGTATATACATCTTTATTGTATGATCCTTCTTTCATGTGGCATATGTTTTGTAAGTTACCAAATCGGTAAGGGAACCTTTCACCCTCCTCTTTTTAAAAGACTTCTTTTTGTTTTGTCTTTTTAATTTACATATTATTATGTTGGGATATGTTCTTCTATATACTTATTTATGTAAAATTTATATCAAAGTGATGAGATTCCATTTTTTATCTCATGAACTCATTTTTTGAATTCTAATGTGACACTGCTAGGCTGTAGAATTTTTACAAGGGAACCTCTTAACCCAATTTCAGTTCTTTGGGGTCAACTTGTACTCATTGAATATTTTAGTTCAACTTGTACTCATTGAATATGTCATCCAATGAATATGTTTGAATAAAATCTGTTTTTTTACACTTAATATCAAGTTATATTGGGTGTATTTATATTTTTCACACATAATTATGTGATTGATTTATCTTTAATTTAAGGATCCCATCTTTATAAGGGATTTCATCTTAATTTACATTTCCATTGAGACTTCATTATTTTTATGCATCAATTCACTCTTATATGGTGTATATACTGTACTTTGACATATTATATCATGAATTAATTTATTCTCATGATATTATAAATTTCCGATTAAATGTTATTCCGCAATTATTTGTATTCAAGAGTCTCTCATTTTTTTAAAAACTCTATAACAAAAATATAATTTTTAAATGTTTTAAAGATTTTTCAATCTAAATATTTATCTTTAATGTTTATGTTTTAAAAATGGTTTTGATTATTTATTTATATGGACATTAATGTTTTAAAATTATAATTCCATTAAAAGATTTAAAGTTTCATGGGACACTTTGATTCAAAAATCCTTTTTTAAATGGTTTTTGAAAACGGATTGATTATTTCAATATCTTGAAATTTCTTATTGTGATTGCAAATGAAATTTTATTGGCGAAATGTTTATATTTGAAATATTTTATGTTTAATGATGGTACTTGGACAGTTGATGGGTGGTTACGTGACAAACCATATGACGGGTGGTGTCGTGAATACCAGGATGGGTGGTTACGTTATAACCTCCAATGCATTGGGTATGGAAGTCGGCCGTATGGCTGTTCTATTTAGTGATATGTGTGGAAGTCGACCGTATGGTTATTCAATTGATTTAAGTTTATGTCCCATGTTACCTTTATATGTTATGTGTTCTTTATATGGGTTTTATGGTAATCTTTTGGTTATAAAAGGGTATGTAATGATCTTTTATTCAGTGAAGAGTATTTACTACTTCATAATGGTGAAATGTTTTTATTATGAAAATATATTCATGGTTTACCTGTTGTTTTGAAAAACTAACAGTTTTACTTCTTTGTGTATCCCTTAATGGGCTTTTTATGCTCATCCCATGTTTTTTTATATGTTTTTCACAGGACATAATGTGGAATAGGGTCAAGGATGGGATTAAGGAAAAGTCATGTTGTCTAAAATATGGAACTAGAAATGTTTCTTTTTAAGAGTTTTTATTTTATGAAAAATATGGACACTGAGTAGTACTGTCTACTTTTTAATATTTTTATATGTAATATTTATGGCCTAATTTTCTAAAACTCAAAACGTGAAAAGATCCTTAATATGAATTATTCATTTAATTCAATATTATCTAAGATTTAAGGCCAGGTCCTTATAATATATTATATAAATAAAATAATTATGATATTAAATAAATAATTATAATTCTAGAAATATAATATAACATTTTTCTTCTAACATTTTAACTCATTGAAAAACTGATGACATAATTGATGGACGTGTGGAAAAATGCCTCCCCAATGTTATGCCATTTTTCTTTTTTCATAAACACATCACAAAAAATATATGTATAAGTTTATATAATTATATAATATGGTATTAATGATATAATTATCATTCTACAAATATAAATTTTACTTACCTTCTTTCTATAATGATTATTAAAAATGGGAATGTTACTCATGTGTACGTACGACCTACTATACCCATGATTGTAATGTTAGTTCATTTTTCATAAACATATTCTGTGCTTGGTTTTAAATGAATAATTAGGGTATAAATATGATTATTATTTCATGATAATTATTCTAGATATATTTAAATAATGACCCCTTTTATCATAGTTTACCTATTAAAGTCATTTTTGATACATAAACCGAAAATGGTAAAAACTCCCAATATAAAATTAATTATTTAAGTAATTGTATTTAACTTGGTAAAAAGAGAAATAAAAATAATAATAAATTTAAAATATTTCTCAAGAAATTCAATAATTAAAATAGGTTTATTATTCAAGAAGATAAAGGCAGATCTGACATCAAGGTAAGGGACTTCATCTCAATTTCATTTCATCGAGGCATGTTTTGATGATTATGAACTTATATTCTATTAAAAGGTGTATATAGAGCCTCATTGACATGTTTTATAATGAATTTCACTATTCTCATGATATTTAATGTTTTTTTAATGTTAATCTTTCATGGGGACAATGATTCAATTGTTTCCCAAGTGATAATGGACTTTTCCTTAAAAAATAATCTTTTAATGTTTTCCCTCAAAAACTCATTCACTTCCATGTACATGTATTAAAAATGATTTTATTAATGGTTTTATATGGATGAAGATGTTATATGAAGTACATTTTATTTATCTTTAATTTATTTCAATGGTTTTCAAAAATGAATCTTTTTACATGTTTTATATCTAATGTTTCAATAATTGACAAAAGGGATGTTCTATTCTTAACATGCATGGAAACAATGAATTTTCCACCACTGTGACTATTATTTAATTTATAGTTTCCTTTTAAATCTTAAGTGTTTTATTGAAATAAAAAACCCGTCATTTTTTGGGTAGTTTCTTTTTGAAAATTATTTTTCAATGAAAATGGTGTTTTGGTATTGAAAGCGAGTCTTTAATAGAAAATGGTATTTTTATCTATAAATGTTTTTCATATGGCTTTAAAAGAGTTTTTCTTGTGTTTTATGATAAAGATATTTTATTCCTGAAATGGCACATGAGAATTATATGAATCGGGGGAGCTGAATAAAACTTATATGAGGTCTTGAGCCCCATTATACCTCACGAGTGAGCCCGATATAGTTTATATGATGGGTTGAGCTCCATTATAGCTCATGAGAAATGGGTGAACCCGATATAACTATTAAAAAGGGTTGTTCCCCATTATAGCTCATGGGTGACCCCGTTATAACTTACACTAAGGGATGATCCACATTATATCTATCGAATTAATTAAGGAATGATTATATTATAATTCGACTGTATGAATTTTCCAATTAATACAGCTTCGAAAGGGTTTTATTAATATGATGATTTAATGAATTCATCTTTTTTCAAAAAAAATGTTTTCACGGGGTTTAAGGATGGGTAAGTGAATGTAATAAGTCAATTTGAATGTCATGAATATTTTCCATGACAATAAATCATGCTTTATTTTAAGAGTTATATATAATGGAAAAATGGATATTAATCAAAAGTTTACACTTTGTATTGTATGGTTTTATTATTTGTGAGGTATGAACTAATTCAATAAAACACTAAACATGAAAAGATCCTAAAAGTCAAAGAAATTAAATACTTGACTAAAACTAAATATCATGTAATGTTTAAGGCTGGGGCCCTATAATGAGCCATTATAGTATCATTTATTTAATTTCCTAAATTTTTTTCATTGCTCCTTAATGATTCTAAAATATTTTTTGAAATAATTTTAGAATACTGTATACAAAAAGAAATTCATGAATTGAGGGGGAGATTAAAATTTCAATGTATCTTAAATGTTAGTTTCTTACATAGTAATCATTTTCTAATTTAGAGTGAGTATATATTCACTTATAACTATGTATACATTAAAAGGATGAAGAATTTTTTACTTTAGTCTTCTTTATCAATTTTAAAAAGAAGGTAAATTTTCAATGTTTTTTGTAATTATAAAAAAGGTGGAGAATGTTGAAGTGAATCCTAAGCTCTTTTTCTATGATTTTATAATTCCAATAAATCTTTATTTTATAATTATCATTTCTTGAATATTTTATTTCACTATTTCATTCCCTAAAATATGGATTATGAGAAGTATTTTATTCATATATTTTTTATAAGAAATGATATTGTTTATAATTGATTACAATTCTGATGTCCATCATGTATGATTTGAACTGATTTTGGAGAAAAATACATCACCTTTTAGGTTACCATAACATATACCATGAGTTTGAAAATTAGTCTAATTTCTATAATTTGGTTATCTCCAGATAGACCGCATAAAAAATCCAAAGGACTGTATGAAAAAAAAGTTAAGTGACTGTAAAATTGGTATCTAAAATTCTTTTAACTATTGAATTGGCTGGATGAAGAAATTAGATTGACTATAATGTATTTATAAAATATTTCAATATCATAGACTGATCATACTAATTTATGTGACCACATGAATACAATTATATCGACCACATGATAATGTTTTTGATAAATCCTGAGTGAACATTTGGAAAAGTACTCAACCTATCACAAGAAGAAAACCCGATCATCCTTATGAAGTAGAAATTTAGAAATGTGTTGAACCTAAATTATGAACTCAAAATTTGAGAAAATTTTGAACGTAACTTATAAATTCAAATTTTGGAAAAATTTTGAACCTACCATATAATGTCAAATTTTGGAAAATTGTCAGACCTATATTATGAAGTTGAAAATTTGGAAAAGTATTGAACTTACCTTTTGACCTACTATAAGTGATAATTTGGAAAGTGTTGAACCAAAAATATCATCTACTATGGGTGAAAATTTTGAAGAGTCCCCAACTAACCATATCACCTATGGTCACTCAATGAATTTGTCATTTTTTAGTTCAGAACATGCTGTGTTTTACATAATCATTTATATTTCAAATTACTACATGTTTGTTTCATATGCTTCTATTGATTTTGTTATTCCTCAAATAATCAATAATTATTTTGATCTGATGGAATTTTATTTAGAGATATTTTATGTCATATTTAAACTAAATAAAATATGACCACATATATATTAATATACACACCGTTTTCTTAAAACATGAAATTTTCTAATTTGTATTATTTGAAAAATGAATAGTATATCTCACTTGTATAATGAAAAGTTTCCAAAAACATTTATATTAGTTTTTATTAGTCAATTTACTTTTATATTAATTATTATTAATGATTTTCATTGTACAACTTATTTAGTTTTTCCAATTATCAAAATAGACCCACATGGAACGTGCATTCAATAAAGTAATAACATATTTAAATAGGATGAATGAAATCAAATAGCCTTTATTCATTAAATATTATTTTGATAAAGGAACACTATATAATATGTTTGATAGATATGAATCAAGTTAAATAGGTTGATGATACTCTTGAATTGTGTTGTGTGAAAAACCTGGTAATCAATTACAACTTTTGGATGAACTTAAATCTTTTTATTCTTTTCTATTAAAGAGCACCTTGTCATCTTGACACTCAGATCCATTCTGGTTCATCTGGTTTATATAATTCTTACTTATTTGATCTGATGTTCTTAATTGTGTCTTGGTTATACCATAAATGATGCAGTGAAATTATACCACCCAATGAAAAATCAAAGTTTGGGGTTGTTCCTTTAGGTGTGAAAAAGGTAGGGAAATTAGGTTATGAATCCATGTGAGAAAAAGTAAGTTATGTATTGTGACTCTTAGAGAGAAAAAGTCATCTTTGGGTATTTCTTTTAGGGATTAAAAGGAACTTATAAAGGGTTGTGACTCCCATCAAAATTCAGAGATTCTATAGTTAGTGGATTTCATTTATATCTATTCTTGAGAGGGGTAGAGGGTGGATTAGGATTATTTAGATCTAAATTAAAATAAAAATCACTATGTTGATTTATTTTTAATTCCACCACATTTATTATTATCTTTAATAGTAATTTATTAAAAATATTTTAAAAGGTCAATTCACCCACTTTTGACCATTCAACCATTCTCACATAAATACCCAACATTATTTTCTTTTATTACCAGGTTATATTAGGTTTAAATCATCCATTTTTATAGGTTCAAGGCCATATCCTTATCTGAGTTATTTATTGATAATAAAATTAGTACTATGAGTGATTGGGACAAAAATAACCATTCACTAGGGATATAGTTTTCCATCTTATGAGGAAAACCTCATCAACAAATTTATTATCTTCATTTCACTTTATTTTTTTGTGTGGTTTGAGAGTAAAATTATGTAATCATGAGAGAAAACACGTCTAGAAGAAAAATATAAACACTAAATCTCACCCCCTTAGTTTTTATCACCCCACATGTGATCCTAATAGTCACATTTTACAAGCATCAAATAGGTTTAATTTTCTCTCAAATCCAAGCCTTGGGTTAATGAGGATTAAATGAATAGAAAATAGTTGAATTATATTCCTAATGATCAACACCTTTTAAAATTACTCTATTATAATATCCTTGTCCCAAAATCTTGGTGTACACTTCCATTCAAAATCGTATGTAACATTTTTAAACATCATTCTCCCATATTTCATTTGATTTTATAATTCCAAATATATCTATGAACACTTTGAAAACTAGTACTTACTATAGTTATCCCAATCCATGCATGTGCATTTTCAATTACCATTGGAGTACTACAAATATACAACTAAGTAATTATAAATAACAATCACTCAAAAGGTTATTGTTTATAAACAAGAATGAAATTAGTGTTTAAACAACCAATTCTTAGATTACTATAACTCTTAAAAATTAATTTTCTTTTCCAAAAACATATAAAGACACTGTTCCATATTATATTGGTAATTTTTACATTAATAACCAACTATCTATTTTACTCCAGTTGATATGATGTATTAAATTATCATTTCGTAAATATTTTTAAGGTGTTACTTTTTTTAGCTAACAAATTTTTAAAAATTGATATCAATTTTTTATTGTCTTCATGTCAAAAAATTGATTCTCCTGAAACCATTTTAATTAATCCTCGTATTCTATGATTGGAAATAATGATTCATTTTCCCAATGTTCTATAAACCATAATTTTCAAATATATTCTCATTAAATATATATCATTTTAAAATCACATAAATAAACAAAAAAAGAAAACTTATCACAAAAATACTAAATAACTTAAATGTTTCCATCCCCCTAAACTTGATTCATGAAATTATCTTGGTGAATTATAATAGATATAAACATGATTAAAATATTTTAATAAAGGACAAAAATACACTTAATTAAGTAGATGGATGACCTACATGATTTATTTATATAATTTTCATGGCAGTTCAATCTTCTATAGTGGTTCCTCTGGAAAGTTCTCATAGTAATTATTCCCTCTATAACCATTCATATTGAATGGGTTCTATGCTCCACATACAGTGGTCTAGGTTACAACAAAATGATAAAAAATATTACGTATTATTGGCCCCTACTATATATAACAAAGCTTTACTAGAATAAATTCCATCCTATAATTGTAGAAGAATTATTCTCTCCAGGATGGAAGCCTCACTTCTGGATTATTTTGACTTGTCAATTGCTTTCTTCATGAAAATTAAATCATTTTAAAATTTATCTCATTTAATTTATTCCAAATTCAATATTTGTTTCTTCATCTGATACCCTTCGTCCCTTGAATCTATGTTCATATTCATGACTACCCAATTTGATTTATCCTCCAATTTAATAAGGATGTAACAACTCATTCTATAACCTAGCCTATATAGAATTATTCCAATATAGGCCTTACAAACTAATTTGTAAGTACCGAAATATTTTTATATCTTTTGAATCTAGTATTTTCTAATGTTATTCACAGTCTTTCCAAGATTCCTTACAATTATCTATTAGAACCTCAACATTCCCATTTTTCTATAGGTGGTATCATGTTGGTGTTTTATGGTCCAATCCATATTTCATCCTAATTAATTATATGATTCAATTTAAAAATTGAGATCATTTTTCACTTATTATTTCCCTTGGTATCCCGAATATACAAAATATTTTTTACTAAAAAATCACAAACAAAACATGAATCATTATTTTTGGCAGTTTTGACTTCCTGTTGTGACACACAGTCCTTTCCAAGATTCCATTAACTTCTCTATTTGTAACATTGGACTACCAATTTTTCTATGGGTGGAATGGAGTTGATGTTTCATGGCCTACTCCATATTTCTTCATCAAGTATTCCATGATTCAACTGCAAAATTTATTTCCTTGGTCACTTATTATTTCCCTTGATATCCCAAATCCATAGAAGATTTTATTCAAAACAAAAACATAAACAAAAAATGAATCATCAGTTTATGAAGTTTTAACTTCCACCCACTTAGAATATAATCAACATCAATCAAAATGTATGAATACCCAAAATACCTTGGAAATTTTCTAATATATTCTATTACTCATACATCAAATATTTATTATATATTTACTTGTTTTTGAGAAATTTCCTATCATTTTGAAAATTTTTAAGTAAATCAACAATGATAACATTTCCTATAAAAGTTATAGATATCCTTAAAAAGTATGGTCCAATGAAGAGATAAATCTAAAACATTCCTAGAAGTTATATGGGGGATAAAAATGCATCCACAAGCTAGTGTGTTCTAAAAGTTAAGAACACAATACACATAACTCTTCTGTGGATATCTCATATATACTTGGTCACATAGATTCTCTAAAGATATAGGTTCTCCCATGCATAGAATTTTGATTCAAACAAAACTATTGAGATTTGGTATTGGTTAAGGTGTGAAGGGACTAAAACATTAATAATAAATATTACCATGTAAACAAACTAGGGGATATAACTTTCAATTAGATAGAGTTTCTCACATAGTATCAAGTCATGAAGTGGCTCTTGGTAAAAAATTCTTAACATAGTTTTATGGGGTAGTGTGACCATATGATCATCCAATTTGTTTTTGGTCCTTATTTTATCTTCCATCATCACATCAATCCCTTTTCAAATAAGCATCCATCTTACAAACCTCATATTTTATTCTTCCTTCTTCATTATATACCTAATTGTTTCATGATTGAAGAAGACAATTACTTTTGTTCTTAGAAAATATTATCAAAAAAATCAGAAAAATAAGAAACTACAAGAAACTACCTTTCAATGGTTGTATACTTTATCTAGGTAGATTCTAATATTTTTGAGATATGAACTACAACATGGAGTCTTCTGTAAATTAATTAAGAAGTAACTACCCATATAACTCCACTTTAGGCATCACAAACAAGTTAAAAAGGGTACTCTTAATCTGGATATTGAATTATAGGTTGTGAAGTTAGTATGATATTTAACTCATAAAAATAATTACTAAAAGAATTAAAAAATATGAACATAGTATTTTTTTAAGTAAGTTGTATTTTGGAAAGTATATTTTACTAAAATACTTTGTAAACCACCTTTAAAACATGAATGCTCCTTGAATGATCTAACAAGTTTATCACATGTTGGGTAGGGTAATGAATTAATGAATTCTATAATTTCTTCAAATTCAATTTAATTATATGAAATAACTTATCACGATATAATACCTTTTTCTACCATGAAACAAAAAATTTTAAAATTGAGAATGAGTTCTTTTTTATTCATATTTTCAAATCCATATCCGAATTCAACATAAAATGATCAAATTATTTTACAAACACAGTGAAATAATCTAAAAAACTTATATACATTCCTCAATTATATCAATGAATATTCTTATCACACATATTTTAAAAGTCCCATGGGAATTACACAATTCAAATGGATCCCTTTTATAATCAATGTTTATATAATAATAGGTAAAGGCTGTTTTCTATCAATAATTAGAAGAAATGAGAAACTAGAATTACCATGAGAAATCATTCATAATATAGTATTTTCTCTTTCCTAATATATAGCGACTCAGTGTTTTTCCTTGCAATCCTTTGAAATATATTATGAAATATTTTCGGATCTAGGCGCTGAGTCAGCATGAGTTTCTTGGCCCCGAAGTGGCTTAGTAATGATATATTAAAAATATTAAATATATTATATCATGTTAATACAATATTTTTTGTTTTATGTTTTTCCTATTGTTCAGGACCTCAAATAGGGAATTTGAGACTACAGTTGAATTAAGGGTCACAACTCGACATTATCGAGGTGGGTTCGTGCATGATCAGACCCTTAGATTCATGGTGGATACAAGATCGATAAATGGATTGGTATTTTCAAGTTAAATCAGATTTATTTTAAAGTAGTGGGTAATGAATATATGGATTTGGGATAACATGCATCGATGATAGCTGATGGAAGGTGGGACGATCTATGAAATTGGATTTTTTTTAGGGGACCGCATTTTGATTTACTGCCTCCAAAGGATCATAAATTGATGGATGGCATCCTTTATTTTGATTTTGGTGGATATTGAATGGCCAAATAAGATAAATCATGATGGTGAGTATTTTTCTGGAATACACATGAAGAAAATTCAGGTTCTATAAAAATCCCAACTAAACTTCATGTATCACGTAGAACACATTATGTGTAGTATTGGTTCCCTGTGGTATCTAGGGTTTTATATGAGTTAAGGATCACATTTCCTATGCTTAGGCCCACATGTCATTTCACCCTTCCCTAGGTGTCTATGCTATGTACCTACTGGAACATGCCCCAGGACCCCATTTGAAAGGAAACATCGTGTACTCCGAGAGTACACGAGAATGCCCTATGTACACATGCATGGGATAGATGGACATTACCATATACCAAGTTGTACAAATATTCCATATACCCCCTATACACATAGTGTATATATTCATGGATATCCAGAACATGTGTAGATCAGTTCATGACTGGATTTCCAAGCAATGTTACACACCATGTGACCCCTGGGACACATTGTGTGGCTTCTTATGGATCTTCCACCCTATATATATCCTTCTTCTAGACTCATATTTTGGCTAATGAGTAGATTATCTTGGGTAGTGTTTCCCATAAAACATGGTGATGGATTTCATAGTGACTTTTGAGATATGACATGAGTCAATGATAGAGTGGTTTCAATGTAGTTCATTACTTAGGATAGTGTAGGGAGTTGAACACTTGGGAGGATTGGTTGTGACTTAGGGAAAAAAATTCAAAGTATCTCAAGAATGGAATTTAGGCTAGGGAACCCAGTGTTGGTTTATTATCCAATGTTTCCATTCACCCAGACTCAGATTATGTGCTTGTCGAATCTGTATATTGAGACATCAATTACAGTGAATAATAGTACAAGAATCATATAAGATTAAGTACTTTGACTGTACTTATTGAGTCTGCACCCCATATATATATGCTTATCTAACTATAGGGTGTATTTATAACTTTAATTATACCTCCACAAACACGTCCAGCTAGGTTACCAGTACAGGATTTTGACAATGATCAATTTAGTTATAAGGCCTCAATTAAAGTTCTTACTTGTGAGGTGTTAACTCCAAGAGGTGAAAAGTAGTTCCCCCACCTGTTAAGAAGTGTATATTACTATCATAGTATACTAAATATTCATGAAGGCTTAGTGTGATACCTGAGTTGCAAAACCACAGGTTTTTGAGGTTCTATGGTGATCCAGATCTTCATGTAGCATAGGATTGGATTGAGACGGTTATCTAAGTCTTTATGATCATTTAAACCCGAACAGATCGTATAGTTTATCTAGCACCCAGTCTTTTTGATAGTGTAACTAAGTGCTAGTGGAATCTTGTTACACAACATCATAATGACATGATTCTTTATGGTTAGACTTCCAGAAAACTATTTCATTAAGAGTATTACCCCTCATGTCTATGTTTAGTTCAGATTCAAGATCTTATTGATATGTGGATGGGTAGTATAGTAGTAGACGAGTATTCCATGAGGTTCATAGAACTTACACAATACTCCCTCAAAAAGGTGTGGAATGGTTACTTTAGGTAATATAAGTGTGAAAAGGGTCTCCTTGGAGACATTTGTGCAACTTTGGTCACCTTATGGGTTCCAACCTATGATGGAGTGTTGGAATGGGATCTAGTTATAGAGAGATTCCTATCAGAGGGACACCATTAAACTAGAGATGATAGTGAGATTCAAGGGGTTTTTTCACCAATAATTGATAAAAGGTTCCATTCAATAGGGTCTCAGTGTAGGAGACCATCCCATAGTCGAACTCGGGTATATGGACATGTGTTGTGAGGTTCAGGTAGAAAATTTGGGAAACTAAGAGAGGGGTGATGTTATCCTTGTGACGAGTGAAGTTACTTGACTCATGATTTCCCAACATGATGTGTTGATAATGGAAGGTAGGCTGGAGATGGACCACCATGGCCAAGGAAGTTTCATTGTCAGGGATCTCCCAAGCATGGTTAGGGTGGACCCTAAGGTGGTGGTGCTAGAATAGGAGGAGGTGAAACATTAGAAGGAGGTTTTTTTGGTTAAGGATGAAATTATGTTCTACATACACCACCAAAAACAGGTGGCCCACATCAAGAACGAGGAGTTGGTGGTTGTGGAAGCGAGCATTTTATAGAAATAGAGGTATTTGAAAAGGAAGCACCTTATAAGATCTATGGTATGATTTGTGCATATTATACTCTTTCTATAGTATTGATAGGCACAGGTATGCGTCATTACGTCATCTCCATACTTAAGGTGCGAGATATGAATCTTCTAGTTGGTACTATATCCCAATAGTTGTGGCTTGAGGTTTCTATAGGCAATGCTTCTTCAATGTCATTTATCCGTTGGTAGTGGGAGATGATGCCCAGTGGAGAGATTTTCTCATGGGAACTCATAGTTTTTATAATGATACCTTACTACATTAACTTGGGTATGTATTGGTTACATGTGGTTCAGGCCCAGATATATAGTCATCTCTGATGATTTAGATGCCTTCATACATATGATTCGATATTCTCCTTTACGGGTGAGAGACATCGCATGGATGATAGAGTGAGTTTTTTGAGTATGAAGATACAACCTATCACCCATCATTTAGAAAGTTTATCCCTTGGAGAATTAGGCTCTTCATACATATGGCTTCTAGATATAGCGGGGGTTATGTGCACATCTTCCCTAAGGATGTTCTAGAACTACCTCCATAGTGGGATACAAACTTCTACATTTTCATTCACCCTAGGACCATGCCAATATCTTCTTCGGCATATCAAATGACCACTATCAAACTTTGGTAGATAAGGATGCAATTAGAGAACCTTCAAGATAATGGATTTATCAGACCCAGTGTGTCCCCCAAGGTATACCTAGTTTTGCTCATGAAAAAGGTATATGGGAGATTTAGGATTTTTATTGACTTCCATCACCAAAACCAGTTAAAAATAAAAAACAATTACTATTTATTGTGGATTGATAACCTCTTAAACCTGCTACGAGGTGCGAGTTTGTTCTCAAAGGTCAATCTCAGGTCTGACTACTAGTGTTGAGGGTTCACAAGGATGATATTATGAATATTACATTCTGATATTGTAATATACACTATGAGTTCTTATTGATTCTTTTTGTTTTATAAAATTCCCTCATTATGTTCATATATCTTATGAACCATATCTTATAACCATACTTGGACTGATTTTTGGTTTTCTACATTGATTAAATACTTATTTAATTTACAATAGAAGAAGAGAATGCAAAGAATCTGAGGTTATACCGAGACATACTCTAGGAGCACCATAATTATTGTAAGCTCTTCAAGTTCCAGTTCTAGAACCATGAGGTTCAATATTCAGGGAAATTAATATTTGATCATGGTTTACCTATGGAAGTGGTGTGTATTGATATAGTGATTTCATGGAATCCACTTAAGAGTGTGATAGAGGTATAGAGATTCCTTGGCTTGGAAGGGTACTATAGAATTACTGCTACAAAATTCACTAGGATTGAAAACCCTTTGATCCCCCTAATGTGGAAAGTGTATCCATTTACATGGACCGAGAAATGTCATAGATCCTTAAAGGAGTTGAGTTTGAGGATAACTTGTTCTCCTACGTAGAGACAACCAAAGGAGGACATGAATTATGTAGTGTTTTTCTTTGCCTCTATATCTTGGATGAGTTTTGTGTTGATGAAGAGGAAAGTAGATATTTTTTTGGGTTGAGGTAGTTGATACCCCAAAATAAAAACTTCACAACTCATGACCTAGAGTTTGAAGTGGTAATGTTCACTCTACAGATGTGGAGGCACAATCTTCTGGGCAAGCATGTTTTTGTTTACTCAGACCACCAGAGTCTCAGGTATTTCTTCACACAGAGAGACCTTAAACTAAGATATAGGCATTGGTTAGAGTTTTTATAGGACTATGACTTTATGATAGTCTATTCTTATATGAAAGGAAATGTGGTAACTAATTACCTTAGTATTAAGGCTCATTCTTTCTTGGTGTAGAAGTTTTATGACTAGTTAGCTGAGAACCATGTTCCGGTAGGTTTTAAAAAACCTCTTAAGATCCTAAAGGGTAAATAAAAACGAATATCCATGGACTTCATGATAGGTATTATGCATAAAAAGAGAGGCCATGATTCTATCTGGGTGATAATTGACCGAGATACCAAATTGGCACACTTCCTTTCCCTTAGAGAGCAGAGTTTAGTGGAGAGTTTGGAGCTATTATAAATGTGTGATATTGTCCAACTTCATCAAGTAACCTCAAAAATTTTCTCTGAATATGATGTGATGTTTATTTCACAGTTATGTCGAGGTTCTTAAGAGGATATCAATACCCAATTGAGGATGAGTATGAAGTTTCAAACCCAAGCCAATCGGCAGACCAAGCGAACTATCCAGGTGTGGGAGGATATGTTGAGGGATTTTGTGTTGGATTTTGGTTAGATCTGGGAGAATCACTTTCCATTAGTGTAGTTTCCTTATAAAACCTTTATCACTCTATTTTTAGAATTTCACCTTTCAAATCCTTATACAGGAGTCCCTTCAGGTCACCTTTATATTGGGCCGAGATAGGCAAGACATCTCTTATTATGCTAGAGATCGTGCAGGTGATAATAGAGAAAGTACAGCTGATTCGTGAGTGGATGAGAATAGCTGAGATCCAAAAAAAATCTTATGCAGATCGATATCGTAGGCCCTTGAAGTTAGATTTGGGATTCCATATTTTCTCGAGAGTCTCCCGACGATGAGGATTTCAGTGGTTTAGTTGAGGAGGCAAGCTATTCTCATGGTTCATCAGGTCGTTTGAGATCCTGTGGAGGGTTAGCAAGGTTTCTTACCAAGTAAATTTTCCACCATAGTGGTATTGGATGCATGGAGTCTTCTATATGTCATATCTAAGGAGATATGTACATGACCCTACACACATTATTGACCTGGGAGAGATAGATATCGAGGATGGGGACACTATTCTAGAGTACCTGATGGTGTTCAATGAAAAATAGGAGGGACCCTCTGTGGATGGACCATGCCTTTGTTTTATGTCCTTTGATAGCATAGGATCATGAAAGAGAGTGTTTGAGAGTAAGAGAGTCATATAAAGACTCAATACCCCTACCATTTTGTTAAGATTGTGTTTTTAGGGTGAAAATCGTTGAATGAGGGGAGAATGTAGTGACTCAAATTTTTTACTTTTAAGATTTTTTATATATTAAGGAATATTTTTGGAGTTAGGTGATGAGTCGACACAAGTTTTCGTGCCCTGAAGAGGCTCGGTAGTGATATATTAAAAATAATAAAGATATTATGTCACGTTCAAGAATAATTTGTGGTTTTTTATGGTTTTACTATTGTCCGTGACCTCAATTAAGAAACATAATACCATGGTTGAATCTGGAACATGGGTTTTACACTAGGCATGTAATAAAGTTGATATGAGATGGGTTTTCAATTGAGGCGGTCATTAGTGTTGTATTTAAATAAAATAAAATAAATATTTAATTTATTTTGTTTTAAATCTCTAAAACATCACATTCCTATTTAAATATGATGTTATGTAAATTATCTTGGGTTAGCCACATAACATTGGTTTATTTGAGATGATTCACTGACATTCTCCATTGGTAGATCAAAATTAGATAATGACGAGCAATCAAATTGAGTTGGGACAAGAGATGAAAAAGGAAACGGGTCTTGTTCATCTCTAACAAATGTGTTCCTCACAAATGATTGATCCTGAATCGAGGTAGGGAATATCATTTTTGGTTTTACTCCCTTTGAAATTTTATAATAATTGATTCATGATTATATTTTTTGGATATTCATTTTCCCACCCTTTTTATGTGCCCGGTTAATAAATTAAGTTGTTTAATACAAGTTTATTGTGTTGTGACATGATCTCACCCAAGAAATCCATGATTTTTTAATCATTGGATAATAAAACGTGGTCAACTATGGTTTCAGATTTTTTCTTATGTTTTTCCCTTAATAATTATTCATTTTCTTCATCATTAGACCATGAGGTCATGATTCGACATTGTCAGGGTGGGTTTAAGTGCGATCAAACCCTTGGATTCAAAGTGGAAATGTTCACGATGAATTGAAGGATGTTTTTTGGACGGATTAGGATGATTTTATGGTGGAATGTGATGACTCTTTGGATTTGGGGTTTAAATCGATGATTAAAAGTGAATTGAGGAATGATGAATGGTGATAAAAAATTTAAAAAGAAGGCTTGATTCTGATTTTCTACCACAGGAGGCCCAAAAATCGACGATCAACATAGTTACCTTTGATTTTGGTGGATCTTGGATAGTAAAATGGTGGAAATAATAGTGGAAAGGGTGGATCTATAAAAAACATGAAAGAAATTCCTGTTTGGGAAAAATCCCCACTACATTCCGTGTATCTAGAAGAACACATGTCGTGTAGTCCAGGTTCCCTACGAAGACTAGGTTTTTTCTGAGTTAAGGATAACACATTGTGTGGTCGGGTCCACATACTGTGCGACCCTATCCTGGGTGGCTAAGCTATGTGCCAACTAGCACACACCACAAAGACTCATGTAAAAGGGAATTATATGTACTCTGAGAGTACATGGTCATGCCCTGTTTACACATGAAATGGTAAGATGGACATGGACAATCCCCAAGTTGTTTAGAAACACTGTGTACCCCATGTACACACCATGTATATCTGCATGTCCATCTGAGACATGTGAAAAATAGTACACGACTAGATGTATGGGTGAGGTCACACATCGTGTGACCCCTAACACACATCATATACCTTCTTATGGATCTTCCACCCTGCGTATCTATTTCTTTTGGACTGAAATTTTGGCGAGTGAGTAGCTTGTAATGAGCAATTTTCACGTAGAGCATGACAGTGGCCTTCATAGTGGATTTTTAGGTATGACATAAGGCTTCATGAGCATGAATCTCCTTTTAGTGACACTTGGATGATGTTATTGATTGGTTTGGATATCCAAAGAGATTCTAGGGTTGGAAACCCCCTATGTCCCCAAGTTTTGGGTCCCTCATACCATTTTCATTAGTGAGTGGTACCCCCTCATGCTATAAAGGTGTGGATCCTCTGTCCACTAAGTGGAACACCCTATCATAAAAGCTTTTAGGTCGTTTATTTGTACATTGATTAGTATCCACTATAAATTTAGGGAAAAGGGCCTTAATAAAATGAGTGTAACACCTCTATCATACAAGGGTACATATCCTATATACATCGAGTCATACACCCTATCATCCTAGGGCGTAGGTCCTCCACCCATTGAGTAGCACCCCTCTATCATACAAGGGTAGGTTTCCTTTTTCTATTTACTATGTATTACCCATGTTCCACCAGGGTGTGGTTCCGTTGTATGTGATTAGAACACTCTAATTCACTAGGGTGTGGTTATTATAAATGATATTGTCCCCCCTTGGGATTTAGGGTGTAGTGGGGAGAAGTGGGTCCTCCACATGGTTTTCTTTTGGATACACATGGTGCTAGGCATCAGAGATGGACCCTTTGGAACTGGAGGTAGACTCATTGTCCTTAGCAGGGTTATGGAGATAGAGATCCCTTTTTTATTGTTTGGGTTTCTTTTTTTAAGTATATATATATATATATTGGTATTTCAATATTTGTCTTGTTATGGGTTGTGCTGACCTTTTTTTATATCGCTCCTCTATCCATTTTAGGGGTGTCCCAATGAGAATGTATATACTCACCCATGTCTGGGATTTATCTTTACGTGTTGTTTATTATGTAGATGTCAGGCACATAAGAAGTGATATCAGTGGAGCTAGTGGTACCGAGGTGCATTAAATGCGCTAAATGGTCAGACATTGAGTCTAGGATCTAGCATCTCTTTTCAGCTTTATCTCTTCCAATTATAGTCCGTTTGGTAATTATTTTTTGTTAGGGTGTGTATTTTACCACCTTATACTTTGGTTATTTTATTTTGTACTCAGATGTATTCCCTAGTTGTTTATTCATTCATGTCTTAGTTTAGATTTTACTTTATTTTATTATTCCTCTACATTATTTCATGGTTATGTTTCAGTTCATGTGTAAAGGTACATTAGGAAAAGGACTCCAATTTTAGAATTGTGTTCTCAACACTAGTCACAAGCCTCTATCATATTGGAGATGGAATTATCATTGTCACACTTGTATTATCATCAAACATGTGGGCCCTGGTGGGTTGTTCATGACATGATAAACTTTCATATATTTTTTAAATGAATGGTATTAGAATTGGTCTTTCTTAGTAACATGATTCAATATCCTAGATTCAAAACAATATTTCCATATTTTTTCACCCTCACATTGATCAATTCTTTCTTTTCATTCTAAAAAATTATTATAATTTAATTTTTGGAAATAATTTGAAAATGGAAAACCAAAAATAAGTTATAAATAGGGTAGGTGATTTATTCTCTTTGAAATGTTTCAATTTCATTTTTAAATACCTCCATCATGGTCAGGTTTAGATTCGTTTTGGGTAGTCTATAATGTTTGGAACTATCTTCAAATAGGATTTAGTGCCTAAATATCCTAGGGATAAGCTTGGGTTTGTCACATAGACTCCATCATATGACCTTGACATTATCTTTAAAAATATTTATGAGTTTTATTTCATGAATAGGGGACACATTTCCTGCAATTATTTTGGGTAAATTTTCTTTTTCTATTAGAAAAAAATAGTTTATATCTATTGGTAGTTGTTTCAGTGTAATCATGTGTGAAAAAATTGTAGATGTTAATTACATAGGTTCACTCACATCATCCACTTTTAGTTCCTTCTAATAAAGCGAATTATGAGATTGATCATTAATTGAAAATAAATAATCAAACATATCAATGAAATCAGGGTATGACTCATTGTTAGGTTTTTATATAGTAATATAAGGTGGATCAATGTCATTTCTTATATAATTCTTTAATCTCAATTTGTTACCCAAATTTAGAATCACTTTTAATAGACTAGTTTCTCCATATGAAGTAGGTTCCTTGTTGTGTGTAAGTGTGAAAATTGAATGTTCTTCTTTTGTAAACTTCATTGAATAAAAAATATTTAATTGTACTATATTTTTTATAAATTTTATTATGAATGTAACTTAATGGATTTGGATTATTGTCTTAGTTATATTTAGAAATTGATTGACTATGATGATTTGTGATTTATAAGGAATTCTATCATCTTCCATTTTGAGGACACAAAAATTAGTAGGAATGATAAGGTTTTGTACTCTCACCCACACATCTTCTTGAACTCTAGTTGATAATATAATAGCTTGGTTTTGAAGTTTAATTTTAACATGGTTTGATCTCCACAATCAGTAAATATGAGAACACATAATAAGTTATTACATTAATTGAATATCCTAAATCATATAAAACGTATGTCAATGAAATTTTACCAATATTATAGGGATTGAAAAATGACATTGGATATTGAAATTTAGTGGGTAATTAAGGTGTTATCAAAGCTAACACATTTATTCCCATGATTTCTCTTATGTTACCTTGAATCATCCTTTTATGTTGCATAATTCATTTATGAACATATTATATCAGGAAATTTATTTAATGGAGCCTATAAGAGTTTTGAAGAATTTATATTTATTTACTATTTAACAATTTTCTTATCGAATCTCTACTTGGTGAATTTTATTGGATTAAATCATTCTTGAAGGAAATTTTAGTGGGGGTTTCCCTATATTTTGATGGTTTACAAGATTAATTTTTTATTTTTCCATATCTTATTTAAAATGATTTATCCTCTACCCCTATTTGATTGGTTTTATTTTTTCTGACTGTGGTTTTAGAGAAGGTTGAATTGTTTTTCCCACTTCTAGTTGTTATAACACTCAAATTTCCCTTAATGTTGTATAATGTTTTAGGATGTGATTTTCTATGATTTTTTGCCATAAATTTCACTATATTACCTAAATGGGGTTTTAATTATTTCAAATCTATTTTTGGTTTCTCTATGTTAGGATATAGTTGGTAAAGGACTTGTACCTGAGAACTAGAGTTAAGAGATTAATGGGATTCCTTTATTGAAATAGTGATAGTTGGAATCTCAATTGGCATCCTTGAATGAAATTTTATTAAAATTATATATTTTTATGGAATTATTGTAGACATAGAGGCCTGTATTGGTTTTGTGGATTTCAAAATTCATACAATATTTATGAGTTCTCTATGCATCCTTGGTTGTCTATAGGTTATTGAAATTTTCTTTGTTGACAGGAAACAAGACTGCTTTCAGTATCCTACACTTGATCATAGTGGTCAGTGAAATAACCTAGATAAGAACAAAAAATGTAAACCTTAACTAGTTTTGGATGGTCATTATATTGTTCAAGATCTATTTTCCTTACCAAATAGTTTAGTTCTTCTATATTTGATTCAAATAGTGGTGATTTTTTGGGGCATTTTGTTGGATTTACCTCATGGACTCCCCTGGTAGAAGTACCATTTGTTACAACTTTTTGTGAATTACAAGTTATATTACCTATCTTTCATTGGTGATTTATAAATCCAAGATCCTCTTAAGGATTATCATAGAATATTTATATCACTATAAATTAGTCCTTAGTGGAATATTTATGTGAAGTGATGTCCCTAAATGACATTGTGTTGACAAATTGCACAATTTTTCTTGAATCCCTTTTAATAATCATAGAAACTTTATTTTGAGAATTTATTTATTTCATCTCATTACTTATGTTGGACCACCTTGAGGTTTTAAATATTATTTAAATATACTTTTATGTTTATCCAAAATAGTGAAATCAACTAATTTCAAGTTTTATTGTCACTCCTTTATAACACCTTAGAGAGAGAAGGGGGATTCAATCCACTTGATGTGTTACTTATACATGCCTCTCAAATTAAATGTAGCACACACCATGGTTACGTCCTTAATATTTATATTTTTATCCTCTCCTTAAATTCCATGGAAATTAGAAAATCACTAACTTAGTCTAGTGTTCAATTCAAATTCATCTTGTAAAGTAAGGTAGCTAATTTGCTCATTTTATTTTATGAAATGAGGAGCACATAAATCTATTAGTATTTTCAAGGATTCATTACAAGAATTATAACCTACCCTTATGCCCCTAATGTTTTGGATAATGCGCATGTCTCCTCTTTTTTATTATCCCATGTTTTCATTCCATCTGACTGCACCATATTCCTCGATCTTCTTCCTTTGGTGACCAAAACAGTGGATTCCTAAAGATAACATGAGGATTTAAGACTAGTCACTACTTAAGTTTCATTTAGTGGGTAGAACTTCATGAAACATTCACTCAGGATAGTATATGATACAAAATAATAACATATTTATTCGTGAATTATTTTTGTGGACTAGTCTTCAAATAGATTTATGTGAACAATACTGAAATTTTTTTACCCCAAGACATGCCATAAATTCTTTTTATATGGTGTATTTTCTCTATACAAGACTATACCATGGGGTGGGGAAGATTGGGGAACAATATTTAAATAATCCTTTTTTCCTATAATTTATCTGATGACTTATGCAAATAAATAAAGTAATGAAACTAAAAATTTCAATAAAAAAATTCACGGAATTGAAAATAATTCATGATTTAGCATATTTATTTGACTGTATAAATATTTTGGAGATAAATCCAGAATACTATGGCTTTATATTTCATTTAAAAATAGTTATTGAAACTAGGATTTCATAGAGGGAGTAAAATATACAAGTAGAGATTAAGTAAAAATGTTTGTAGGGAATATTAGTTCAAACATTAAATTTCAAAATAATCTTGATTTTATTAATTAGGCATGTTTGATGTGATCAACATAGTCACTTGAAAAAATAGTAAATAACTATACTCCAAGATGAATAAAAAACAATGATGTGAAAATAACCAAAAATTATGAATAAGAGAAAATTTGATGTCATTGTGAGAGTGAAATATAATGAATATCAAATTTTATAGGGTTTTTATTAAATTTCACTTGACATATAAAAAACAATAAAATTAATGGGTGTTTTAGGGAAGTCTTAGAGATATTTTATAATAAAAATATATTGCATAATTATACCATCACAATTTCAAGTAATGTTAAATTAGGCCAATAACACTCCTACAATGTAATATACTATATTTCTATAATAATAATGGCATAAATAATTAAAATTGATATGATGTGGAAGGAATTCCATTTTAAGAAAACTTTATTTTCACCATTGATAGTTTTTTTATTGTTACTGTTTTAATGAGTATTAGAATACATATTTTATAAATATAATTAAACAACAGAATTTCAATTTATAAAATTATCAAACCTCTATCTTGGAGAAAATAAATTTGAAAATGGAATGTATTATCATCTCAATTATCTTATATGATAAGATATTAAAATTCTTATTCAAATAACACCATGAAATCTATTATTTTAATTTTGACCATATGTATATAATAAAATAAATATATACATTAAATTACATCAATATTGGAAAAATAATGAATCATAAAATAATATTTTTAAGCCCCAAGCTTCCACGGTACATTTCTCTTTGAGTAATGTAATATCTTTCATTGTACGCAACTTCGAGTTCTACACACCCTGACCAATCAAACTAGCCGTTATGAATAATAGTAACTACTTTTTGAAATTTTATAAATTTTATTTTTTAAAATGGACTTCATTTTTTGATTTGGAATATCAAAATTATCTTAGGGTGCAATTTCGGTATTTTTCTGAAATCTTTCAATTTTTTTATGAATAGTGAAAACCATAGCGTTATTGTTTAAAACCTACTTTTTATATAAATAATTATTTTTTATTTAAATTTATTTAATGTAAAAATAGATACATAATACTTATATAAGTTCAATTTAATTCATTGTAGTCATTTTATAATAAAATTACATGTATAAAATTTGATTGAACATTTTAACGTCGTTTACCCACTTTCTAGGCACATTTGCAAATTTGTATAAAATGTAATTTTACCACTTCTATGAATTGAATTTAAAAAATCAGAGAGACACGGCTGACATCAATAGGTAAAATTTGGTTCAATAGGCTGAAAATAAATTTTCTTAAATAGCATGTTTTGAATTTTATTTACTACAGTTAAAAGTAAATAGGGTAATTAAAGGTAAAAATGATAGTATAATTACCCTAAAACATGTCCTAATTCTATTGTATAAGTGTATTTATACCAAAATAAACCTTAGGAATAAAATATGATCTATTTTTCTCCACATAGATTAGATTAGGACATTTATTATTATTTTATTTAAAGAATAGTTAAAAGTGTTAAATTCAAAGTGTAATAACTAAACCATTTTTAAAATAGGATTATACATAAGATAAATTTGACTATAAATATTGATTATAAATCTAAAAATATTTCCTATATAATTTTATTTTATTTATAATTTTTATATATTAAAAAATTAAATTTACTTGTGACACAATGATGATGCAGTAATTACCTTATTATTGAAATATTAAAATAAATGATATTATAAATATTAAAAAAAATGTAAATTGATCCTTTTGATTCATTAATCTAATTTTATATGTTAATATGACATGTTAGGATTGATTTTTATTATTTTTATGTAATCATGTTTTGTTTACTTTCACAAAAACCAAATACCAAATAGTGCCAAAATTGACATAAATGAGTTTTTAAAAAAAATACTATATTATTAATTGAAATAATATTACTAAAAACCTATGTTTTGACTAAAGGGATTATATAAGGTTATAAGTGTCAATAATGAACCACAAGGGTCTCTCTGTGATTTTTATAGTATGTTTATTAACAATTTATTATGATAATACAAGAATACATGGTAAAAGTTAAACTATTTAACTAAGAGTTAAATCTAAAAGATAAGGTTAATATGGTGTCCTAATCCTATCTAAAACCTATTGGTTGAGAGGTTTTCGACCCAAACCCACCTTATCCTCTAAATAAATCCTTTTGGATCAATTATAAACTGAATATGATTTTATAATAAATTAATATTTCAATATTTTTCTAAAGTGACCCTCACCTCTCTTATAAAAGGGTACTTCAAATTATCTCAAAATCACACCTCAAAATCCATTTGGCTCAGCCAACCCCTAATCAAATATCCTCCCAACAACCCTAACTTAAACATAGATTCCATACTTTTATCATAATCCAACATAACAAACCCTTTTGATAAAATCATAAGGAATAACTTGAAGAAGAGGTAATTACTTCATCACCACTTTTAATGTTCTTTTATTCTTCCTCTTATTATTTCATTATTGTTTCCATAATAAAATAATAAATCCCATACCTTATAAATACATAGATGTTATTATAAATATAGTACAATCATATTCATTATTCTATCCATCTTATGACTGACAAAGTCACCATACATGCGTACGTACGACTTACCTTCTCTAAGTCGTGGTGTAGTTTGTTATTCAACACTTCATTATTTTTATGGTTATAATAATGAGTATAATTGATATAAATAATAAATATAAAATTTTAATTATTCTATATATGTGATATACGATCCAATTAAATACAATTTAACCATCAATATAATGGTATTGCCGCTCGTGCGTACGTACGGATTACCGTCTCCACGAATGCGATGAGATTCATTCCCCATTGTAACCATGCAAAATAATTTTTATTTTATGAATAATAATAATGTTTAAAAAAATAATATAATTATGTATATGAATCAAATACATAATTTCTTGAAGAAACATGACTTACATAACTAAACACATAAAGTAAAACGTCCCAGTTAACACCCAAAACAATGATACTATAAAAATATTATTAACAAATAAATATTAGAACATCATATATGATATCATATTTATGTATTTGGTTCTTCTATAATTTAATAATAATTATTTAACTATTATACAGAAGGTTAATATACCATGGATCAAGTAAAAGTACAAGGTAAGGGTTAATTCTGCAATCTCTTCATTATCTGATGTTTTTTATATGCGAGTATCTACAGAGACCTCTTTGTCATCAACATCCATGTTTCCTAAAAATGTATTTAAAAACATTTTAACTATTTCATATACTATGGTTTAATGTTATTTATTCCCTTGTCTGACTTTTTATAAAGTTTTTATAAAGGAATCTTTCCATCTATTTACAAATAAGGTCCTTTATGTCCTTTTCGACAAAATTAAGGAAAGAATGTTTTTTAACTTATATGGAGAGTGTGGATATTTTCTGCCATTGTAACATCTTAGAAGATTCCTGTAAAATCTCATAAGAATATTTTCAAAATTAATGTTTTCTTTTATAATTATGTGATTGTTAAATAATTTCAAAATATAAAGAGACATTTCTCTCAAATAGTTTTGATTTCATCTATGTCAACATCCTCTGATGGATTTTACACTTGTTTGAGGTTGATTTATTATGATACAATATGCCATAATATATTGAAGGTTTTGTGATATGTTTTACTATGGATGTGTTATTTTTATACCATTCATGGTTTGTGGTTAAAGTATTATCATTTCATATCCCAGTTTTAATACAAATGTTTATGTTATGTTTCAACCTTTTCATAAGTGGAATACATTGGACTTAGTAAGTGATGTGTGGAGCCTGCTATAGCTCCTCGATGCATCAGAAGGTCTCATGATACAAACTAGTGTCTTGGAATAATCCCTTGAAACAATATTATTATTAGTCTTGGCACGAGGCCTCGACTAAGTGGTTATGATGTACAACATTATGCATTCCATTATTATGAAATTGGCTATTGATATTACATGTGATTATTCGACTAGTTGAATATACATGTGAATAAGTAAATGGAATTATTTGATTTATCTTTTTCATATTATGATGTCATTTTTTGTTTAAATGGATTTTTTTAGTCTTCTACATTACCTTAAATGTTTATGCTTATTTATGAATGTTTCTGCAATATTGTTATCCATACAGAGCACCTGAGCTCACCCCTTTCTATGTTTTATTTTTCACAGGATGTGAAGAAGTACATTATGATTGACCAACAGAGATAGTCTAAGGGAGATTAATGTGTTCAATGGAGACACAATGTTTTTGTTTTTCATTTGATAATGTATTGTAAAACCTATGTTTGTATCTAGTGCTTCCAAGGCTACTACACTGATCATTCTTTTGGTATTTGATCCATTGTGATCATGCCAATGTTATGTAATAATGCACCGACTCTGGGTAACTAGGGCCGGTGTGTTATAGTTGGTAATAGAGGTTGGTTTAGTACAAACCTAGAAATATAGATTTAGAAAAACTTTGATTAGAGAAATCACCCTAAGATAAAATTTTTGGATTAGTATAGAATAACTTACTAGAATTTCAGTAATGTATAGATTTTGTGTATTTTATGAGAAATACATCTCTGTCTGGATACAAGTAGGTTGTGGTGGATCTGGAATAGATGTACTTAAGAGTGAAAACTCTAACAAGGATTTTCCGGCTTGAACCATTGTATCCTGGTACACGACAAGAGGCTTTGTTGTACTCTTATTTACGAAACTCTTGGGGGATATGCTTAGGATAATTCACATTTTCATTACAAACCATTATGATAGATTTATGAGTAAATACCTCCTCAATGAAAATGTTTTTTATGATTATGTATTATATGCATAAACTATTCAATTTATGTAAGGTATTTTACTAGTTTGGAATTATATATTGTGATTCATAAACTAATCTAGTGTATTCCATTATTTAGAAATGGAACCTAGTGGAAGGAATGGAAACTGTATCATCGCATGTAATCCGGGTTGGGATTTCCCTCTTACTTAAGATAATTATAGTGGATCTGGTGATGCAACCAGTTTTTAACAACTTATCACCATACTGGGACAACTCACTTAAGTTATGAATAATAACCTTACCCGAATGGAGAACCCTAATCCATAATGCGGAGGATCAATGTTAGACTGCTTCATGAGAAAAAAACCATCAAAATTAAATGAAACTACAAATCTATTTGTAGTTGAGTAATAGATAAGTTCCATAGAAAATATATTTCATTCTTTAGGGAGTTTCAAAAGGGAAAAATTTGTCATGGTAGTTTATCACCTCATGGGAGATGCATATCAATTGTGGTCATTAATTCAAAACACAAAGGAGGATGAAAAAGTATCAAATATGGAATGGGGGGAGTTTAAAGAAATTTTCTTAGAAAAAATACATTCATCGTGACCATCGAGTAGATATGGAAAGAAAATTTATGAGTCTCAGGAAAAAAAAGGATGAGAATGTCGCAAAGTATGTGGCTAACTTTACAAGGATAGAAATTCATGCAACATATAATATACATAACCCAAAGATTAAGATTGATTTATTATTTGATGGGTTAAAACCATTTATCCATCAAAAATTACTCTCAAAATACTTCTCATCATATGAAGATATTGTATCGTGTGCTATCAAGACAGAAAAATAAATTCTCTAAGTCTTACCACTTTAAAGAAAAGCAAGAGAAGAAGAGATCTGCTAAACACACTAGAAATGAAAATAAGGGGAAGAATGGAAAAGTGGAATTTCCATCCTATATTAAATGTTGGAAGAAACACCCCAGTACTTTCCTGAAGGAAATGAGAGTTTATTGCAAGTGTGGTAAAAAAGGGCACCAAGCTCGTGATTCCAAGGGAAAGAAAGTGGTTTTCAATGTTGAATTATACAATTGTAGAAAAATGGGGAAATATGAAAATAAATGTCCTAAACACCATAGAAACTTACCTTAGAAAAGTCCAAGGGAGCATGACCAGGCTTATGCGATCACTACTGAAGATGTTGAAGATATGAATGACGTGGTGGAAGGTAATTTAATGGTTTCTACATGTTTAGAAAATGTATTATTTGATTCTAGATCATCACATTATTTCATATCTTCCTAGTTTTCTATGAAAATTAGATATTTCCAATTTGATTTAATAAGTTAGTTTTCAGTCAAAACTCCTAAGGGAATTATCATTAGAATAAAGTTTTTTGAATCAGCTCCCATTAGGTTATATAAAATTATATTATCTACTGATCTCATCATCATACCCATGATTGAATTTGATATAATCCTCGGTATGGATTGGATTTCAGATCATGATGCAAAAATTTATTGTAATAAGAAGGAGGTTGCAATTTTTGATGATGATAAGGAGTACCTTATCTTTAGAGAAGAAATGTCACCATATGATTCTCATTTAGATCCACCCGTAGTACCTCTACGAAATTCAATTATTGGGGAGGATGATAACGAAATAACTAAGGGTGAGGAAATTAATGTTCAAATAGAGGATGTACCTATTGTGCAAGAATATGTTGATGTGTTCCTAGAGGATTTACCTGGACATCCTCTAGAATGAGAAATTGAGTTTTCCATTGACTTAGTTCCTGGTTCAATTCCCATATTGAAGAACCCTTATAGAATAACCACCATGGAATTAGTGGAACTAAAGAAACAACTAGAGTAATTGAGTAATAAAGGATTTATATTCCCTAGTGCTTCTCCATGGGGAGCACCTGTTCTTTTTATTAAGAAGAAATATGGATCTATGAGTTTTTTCATTCACTATAGGGAGATCAATGTTATAACAACAATGAACAAGTATCCCCTACCTCGCATTGATGATTTATTCTATCAAATTCATGGAGCTCAATATTTTTGAAAGATTGGCCATTGATCTGGATATCATCAGTTGTGTGTAAAGAAGTAAGAAATTATGAAAACTGCATATAAACCAGGTATGAGCATTACGAGTTTATAGTAATTCCTTTTGTACTAACTAGTGCACCCTCTATTTTCATGGACCTAATGAATAGAGTTTTCAAGGAATAACATGATGATTTTTTAGTGTTTTTTATGATATCTTGGTATACTCAAAAGCTACCAAGATCTGAAAATAACTTGCACACTATTCTGAAAACCCTCAGATGAAATGAATTATATGGTAAGTTTAGAAAATTTGAATTCTGGATTTCAGAAATTTCTTTTATTTACCATATTTCCTCTAAGGATGGAATCTCTGCCGATCTATCAATGACCAAGGAAATTCAGGAATTTCCAACACTGAAAATTATTACTAAGGTCTGTAGTTTTATTAATTTTTCATATTATTATCAGTGTTTCATCAATATTTTTTCCTGATTGGATAACCCATTAACCAAGAATACACGCAATGGGGTTAATTTTTTTTGGAAAAAGTGTGTGAAGAATATTTTAAATAACATAAGAGAAGATTTTTAAATGCCCATATCTTGAATCTAGAATTGAGGAATGATGGGATTGTTATTTATAGTGATGCTTTAAAGAAAGGACATGGTTGTGTCCTTATGTAGAATGATAGAGTTATTGCCTATGCATCACGACAGTTAAAAATTCATGATCAAAACTGTCCCACTTATGATCAGGATTTAGCAGCTGTAATATTTGATTTGAATATATGGAGACATTATATTTATGGTAAAAAATGTGAGATATATATTGATCATAAGAGTATGATGTATATTTTCTCATAGAAAAAACTTAATGTGAGGAAAAGACAATGCATTTAACTACACAAGGATAATGATTGCACTATACACTACCACCCGAGGAAGGAAAATAAGGCGGCAGATGCTTTGAGCATAAAGGATTATGTAGTTTGGAGAAAGATGAAAGTTGAAAGGTATCCTATGTTCATGGATCTAGGAATGATGGATATAGGAATAATCATGGAAGATGAAACATCAATACTTTCTCAAATTCTTTCCAAACAATATTTACTAGAAGGATAAAAAGTTCTCAGACTGCTAATGAGGAGTTTAAAAAGAAATTTTAAGCTGTGAATGATGGGAGATTGATTGAATTTCTATATGAAGATGGAATTTTGAAATTTTGGAAGAGACTTTGTGTTCCTGATGTACCTGATCTAAAAATAGAATTGTTGGATGATGCTCATAGCTCCAATTTCTTTATAAACCTTGGTAGCACTAAGATGTATATAGATTTGAAGGAACATTTTTGGTGGGACGACATGAAGAGGGAGATTGGTGATTATGTGTCAAGATGTAGAGTTTGACAATAGGTGAAGGCAAGAAGATGAAATCCTAGAGGATTCATGAAACCTCTTCCCATACCTGAGAGGAAATGGGATGATATTACGATAGACTATGTCATGGGGCTACCAAAGACTCCTAGAAGGAATGATGCAATGTGGCTCATTGTTGATCGTCTTACCAAGTAAGCACATTTTCTTTCTATAAGAGAAGATTTACCACTTTAACATTTAGAAAAACTATATATTAATGAAGTTGTAAGACTTCATGGAGTACCCCTATCGATTGTTTTTTATCGTAATCCCCATTTTACATCAAGATTCTAGAAAAGTCTTTAGAAGGCCCGGGATATTGAGCTTCGTTTGGGCACTACCTACCACCCTCAAACATATGGATAATCATAATAGACTATTCAAACCTTAGAATACATTTTTATATCTTACTCACCTGACTTTCATGGTTTGTGGGATCAATATTTACCTCTGGTAGAATTTTCCTATAACAATAGCTTCCATTCAAGTATTCATATGGCACTATATAAAGAGTTATATGGAAAGAGATGTCGCACACCAACTTGTTGGGATGATTTTGGCGAAAGAAAACTCTTAGGCCCATAACATGTTGATGAAATAGTGTAAAAGTTGAATATTATCCAAACCTACATCAAAGCAGCTGAAAGTAGGCAAAAGAGCTATGCCGATAACCGATGGAAAGATTTGGAATTTCAAATTGGAGATCATGTTTTCTTGAAGGTATCTCCCTGAAAGGGTGTTATACGATTTAGTAAGAAGGGTAAATTAAGTCCTAGGTACATAGATCCTTTTGAAATTATATAATTAATTGGAGATATATCTTTCCATTTGGAAATTTCTTCAAGTCTCTCCAAAGATCATGATGTGTTCCATGTATCACTGTGGAGAAAATACAAGCCTGACCCAAAGCATGTACTCAACAATGAAGAAATAAAACTGGAACCTAATTTTTCTTATTGTGAAGATCCTATCAAGATTCTTGATAACAAAGAACAAGTGTTGAGAAACTGGATGACTCGTCTGGTAAAATTCCTATGGAAAAACCGTAATATGGAAGAGGCAACATGGGAACCTGAGAAACATATGATGAAGAACCACCAGAATATTTTTATGCGGTAGTATTCTAGAAATTTTTGGGTGTAAATTATTTTAAGGATGGAAGAATGTAACACCCCAAGGTTCCATGGCATGTTTCTCGTTGAATAAAGCAACAACTTGCACTGTACGCAACTTCGAGTTTTAGTACACCATGACCAATCAAACTAGCCATTGTGAATAGTAATACCCCCTTTTTTATATTTAATAAATTTTTATTTTCAAAATGGACTTCATTTCTAGATTCATAATATCAAAATTAGTTTAGGGTGAATTTTTGGTATTTTTCTAAAAACATTCAATTTTTGATGAATAGTGAAAAACACTTCATTATTGTCTAAAACCTAATTTTTATCTAAATAAATATTTATTTTATTTAAATTTATTTTATTTCAAAATATATACATAATACCTATATAAGATCAATGTAATTCATTGGAGTCAATTTATAATAAAATTATATGTATAAAATTTTATTGAACATTTTAACGTCTTTTACTCACCTTCTAGGCACATTTGCAAATTTTCATAAAACATAATTTTACCACTTCTGTGATTTTAATTTCAAAAATCAGAGATACATAGTTGAAATCCTTAAGTAAAATTTGGTTCAATAGGATGAAAATAATTTTTGGTGAATAGTAACTTTTGAATTTCATTTACCACGGTTAAAAGTAAATAGGGTAATTAAATGTAAAAATGATATTGTAATTACCCTAACACACATCTTGATTCTATTTGATAATATTATTTCGAACAAAATCAACATTAGTAATAAAATATGATCCTTTTGGTCGAATTGAATTATATTAGGACATGTATTATTATTTTATTTAAATAATAGTTAAAAGTGTTAAATTCAATGTTTAATAACTAAACAATTTTTAAAAAAGTGATATACTTAATATATATTAGACTATAAATATTAATTAGAAATTTAAAAATATTTCCTATATAATGGTATTTTATTTATAATTTTTATACATTGAATAATTAAATTTATTTATGACACAATGATGATGCGGCAATTACCTTATTATTGAAAGATTAAAATAAATGATATTATAAATATTAAAATAAATGTAAATTGAGAATTTTGATGAATTCTACTAATTTTTTAGGTTAATATTACATGTTAGGATTGATTTAATTTTTTTTTTTTTTGAAGTAGTCAAGTATTTCTACTTTCACAAAAACCAAATACTAAATAGTGTCAACATTGACATAAATGAGTTTTCAAAACAAATACTATATTACTAATTGATATAATATTCCTAAAAATATAATATTTTTAAAAAGGACATATATAAGGTTATATGTTTCAATAATTAACCACATGGGGTTCTCTTGTATTTTAATAGTAATTTTATTAACCATTTATTATAATAAGACAAGAATACATGGTAAAAGTTAAACTATTTAACTAAGAGTTAAATCTAAAAGATATGGTTAATATGGTAACCTAAACCTATATAAAACCTATTGGTTGAGAGGTTTTCAACCCATTCCAACCATAACCTCAAAATAAATTCTTTTTGAGACATTATAAATAGAATATGATTGTATATTAAATTAATATTTCAAGATCTTCCAAAATTGGCCCTCACCTCTCTTATAAAAGGGTACTTCGCCTTCTCTCAAAATCACACCTCCAAAGCCATTTGGCTTGGCCATACCCTACTAAAATATCCTCCCAACTACCCTCAATTCAAATTAGAGTCCTTAATTTGATCAAAATCCAACCTAAGGAGCCCTTTGGTCAAATCAAAAAGAATAACCTGAAGAATAGGTAGTTACTTCATCACCTTTTTCAATGTTCTTTTCTTCTTCGACTTCCCATTTCTTTGTTGATTCCATACTAAAATAATAGCTCCAGAACCCTATAAATACTTACATGTTATTAAAATATGGTACAACCATATTCATTATTCTATCCATCCTTTGAATGAAAAATTCACCATATGTGTGTACGTATGGTTTACCATCTCCACATCGTGGTGTAGTTTGTTATTCAAAAATTAATTATTTGGATGGGTATAATAATGAGAATAATTGATTTAAATAATTAACATAACATTTTAATGATTCTTTATATATGATATACCATCCAATTACATACGATTTAACCATCAATAGAATGGTATTGTTGCTCGTGCGTACGTACGAATTATCGTCTCCACGAATGCGATGAGATTTATTCCCCATCGCAACCATTCAAGAATAATTTTCATTTTATGAATAAAAATAATTTTTAAGAACTTAATATCTCTCTATATATGAATCAAATAAATTTCATCCATAACAAACATGACTTTCATAACAAAACATATAATGGAAAATGAATCATTTAACACCCGAAACAATGATACTACTGAAATATTATTAACAAGGAAATATTAGAAGATCATATATGATATCATATTTTTGTATGTGGTTTTTTTATAGTTTAATAATTATGATTTAACTATTACATAGTAGTTTAAAATACCCTCGATTAAGGAAAAGTAATAGGTAAGGTTTAATTCTACAATTTCTACATTATCCAAGGTTGTTTATATGTGATTATCTACTGGGACCCATTTATCATCCACATCCGTGTTTCTTAAAAATATAGTTCAATACATTTTTAATATTTCCTATAATATGGGTTAAATTTATTTATACCCTTTTCGGACATTTTTATAAATTTTTTATAAAGGAATCATTATGTCGTTTCCATATAAGATCCTTTATGACCTTTTGACAAAATTAAGGAAAGAATGTTTTTTATACTTATACAGTGAGTGTGGATATTTTCTACCATTACAAGATTATAAGAATATTTTCAAAATTAATGTTTTATTTTATAATTCTGTGACTTTTAAATTATTTCAAAATTGAAATAGATATTTCTCTCAAATGGTTTTGATTTCATCTATGTCAAAATCCTTTGATGGAATTTACACTTGTTTGAAGTGGATTTATTATGATACAATCTTCCATTTTGTATTGAAGGTTTTGTGATATGTTTGACTGTGTATGTGTTATTTTTATACCATTAATGGTTCATAGTTAAAATATTAACATTTAGTATGCTAGTTTTAATATGAATGTTTATATTATGTTTCAACCTTTTCATATAAAGAATGCATTGGACTTAGTAAGTGATGGTTGGAGCCCGCTATAACTCCTAGAGGCATCGGAAGGTCTTATGAGACAAACTAGTGTCTTGGAACAAGGCCTTAAAAAATTATTATTCTTAGTCTTGGTATGAGGCCTTGACTATGTGGTTATGATGTCAAGCATTATGCATTCCATAATTATGAAATTGGAATTTGATATTATATGTGATTATTCAAAAAGTAAAATATCCATATGAATAAGTAAATGGAATGTTTTGAAGTATATGTTCCATATTATGGTAATTTTTTTTCTTTAAAAGGATTTTGTTTTAGTCTTATACATTTCATTAAATGTTGTTTCTTATTTATGAAAGTTTCTTCTATATTGTTATCATTACTGAGCACCTGAGCTAACTCCTTTATATGTTTTATTTTCCCCAGGATACGAAGAAGTACATTATGAATGACTTATAGGGATAGTCTAAGGGATATGAATGTGTTCAAAGGAGACACAATGTTGTTGTTTTTTTCATTTAAAAATGTATTGTAAAACTTATGTTTGTATCTAGTACTTCCAAGTATACTAAACTGATCGATCTTTCATGATTTTTTCCATTGTGATCATGCCAATGTTATATAATATTGCACCGACTCCGGGTTAATCGGGTTGAGGTGTTACAATATCAACTTTAAAACACTCCCTCAATTTATAAACATCATTCAATAACAATAAAAATGTTTTCATTACCCACTAAATTCATGTTTTGAAAATTAAATTAAGGATAGATAAAAAAACAAATGGAATATATTTGTGAGACAATCCAACCATAAAATGAATATATTTTATATCATTAAACTTTTTTGTATATTATAAATCATAATAAATAACACCCCCATAACCTATAGTTTTTGTTTTATTGATGATTAGATATATAAATGCATTATTTTACAACAAAATGTACATTTCTTCCACAATTACATCCAACTTGACCCACTTCTAGACACATATTTTTTTATATTCTTCTTCATAATCTCTGGAATGGGTGATATCAGATGTCTTTTATGGGATAAAACATAAGTCATATCAATCAGAACAAGTAAATATCATAATTGATTACAAGATGTGTATGTGAGAATGAGAACAATATAAAGGTATATGATCACAACATAGAGGAATCATTCCCAATGGAATATGAATCATAAAGCATGACATGAATTATACAATAAGTAATTTGGGATACAATATAAAAATTATACAGAGGATTATGATATATACATAAGCATAGAAAATCATATCTTGATTCCATGGATCATTTCTGAGACAATCATCAAATAGTGTAAAAAATGTCTCATAGCATTGTGGACTAGGAAAATATATCATATCACATAACTTAAAATATTATGACATATAATATTTAAATAATTAATTTTAGGTATATATAATTTTTGGATCACCCTACAAAACATGATACAAAATATATATGTGTGCCACATGAACATGAAAAAAAATCATAAATGCATCATAACATGATAAACCGGTGAGAATGAACATGGTTTCATTAAAATTTCCATAAGGAATAAAAATAATAAATTTAGATAAAGAAAGTGGATGGTTCCATTTAATCATTTCCATAAAAAACATGACAATCATTAAAGGACACTTACATGGATGATAAACCATTCAGATTATGTTAAAAAAGATTTAAAAAGATACAATCCTTTGTAATTTTACCCTTTTTACATTAAAATAAAATGTTATGAATAAATTTTTTAATTGGGCATGAAGAAAGTTAATAAAAATATTCAAGATCCTAATTTTATAAGAAAACATCCAATTTAAGATTTATAAAGAATATAAAATGAATCTATGAGAGAAATTATCTGAGTAAAATGAAAAATAAGAGAGTTAAAAAGATTCCTCTTATACTTTTTTGAGTAATTCAAAGTCAATAGAAAGAGACCGTAAGAAAGAATACGAGTATATATAATGATATCAAGAAAATAATATCAAAAATACAGATATGGGAGAGAAATTTTCTTAATAAAAAATGTGATAAAGATAGTTCAACATAGAAACATCATTTCAAGTGAATTATAAATCCATGAGAGGAGAAATGGTAAAATTCATGTAAACCTAGAAAATAATATTTTTGGGAAAATATAAATTGGGATTTATAGAGAAAATATATTCAAATTACCTTATTGAAATTTTGATATATCCAATATCAATTTCAAATAGATATTAGAAGATAAACTCTTGTGAATTTATTAGTATTTGAATCAAAATTTAATGAAAAAGATAAGTTGAGATTGATTAATAAATATGATGATGAAATGGGCCAGACCATTCTAACCCATACCTTTGAGTTATGTGGTGCTTGGAGTCATCATGAGGAGGTTTGAAGATGTTATGAAGGCTTGGGAGGATCTTTATCTATTTAAAAGACCATCACAACACAATGTTGGGCTTGGTGGTGGATGTGGTGAGCTTGTATAGAAAACCTGACCGTTTTGGTTCTCATTTTTGGTGTTCTAATGATTTAAACTAGATGAGTGGTTCTAGGTCACAACGCGAGTAGAGAAACTTCCAAGGTGGTTATTTAAGGGGGAGTTTTGGATGGGGAGGTCACCTGTATGAAATGAAGACCCCAAAAATTACAATGGTAGAGGTTGTTTTGGTGGGATCATTTCCCAGTGGAATATAAACCAGAACATGTTTACAAGGAGATCATCAGGTCCTTTATCTTATTTAAGAATTAATTACATGGTCTTCTATAGATTATTTACATCCTCTAGATGATGGGTTCGAGAGGAATTGGTATCAGAGATGTTTTATGGCCCTCCAAAATTGACACAAAGGACCTTTCTGGTTTTTTTGCAATGTTTTATTTTTCTCATATCTCTCTATTGTACCATGGGGTGGGTTGGGGTGGGGGTGGGATACAAAAAAACCATTTACCAGCTTTTTTTTCACGATGACTCAATCATATTACACATTTCATCATATCAATTAGGCACCTAATAATTGAGTATTAATTTGGGGTGTGGGATGTTGACGCATGGACAAGAAGCATGTGGCACGATCTCTTTTACTTTTCCCTTTTGTTTTTTAATGGAAAAATTTTTAATTACCCTAATACCCTCACACCCACATCTAAAACCTTTATATATATGTTTATTCAATTATATATATTATTATTAATTAATTGATAGTATTATGAAATATATTTTACACCATATAATATCATTTTAATATATTTTCTTGTATTAATTAATGTTTATAGATTTATAAGTTTATATATTAATGTTTATTGATATAAAAACCATTGTAAATATATTTTCAACATTATAATAATATTCATTTATTCTATAGTTTTTAACTGGGATATGTGAGAACTCAAAACATGAACTAAAGAACCAATCTCTTGAATGTCTAATACATAGCTCGAAGACCCTTTGTTGAATAAACATTAAGTATGTGTATACTAAAGTTAAGTAAGGGTAAAACATAAAATTATAAAAGTTAATTAAGGGAAAAAAAGTTATTTTAGTGTCCAAAAGTTAAATCCAGGGTATTTTAAAATTAATTAAGGGTAATACAAAGTTATGTAATGGTAAAATATAGTTAATTAATGGTAAAATAATGTTAAGTAAAAGTAACCTAATGTTATGTAAGGGTAATGAAATTTTAAACAAGGGTAAAAATAAAGTCATTTAAGGGTAAAAAAATGTTAATTAAGGGTAAAATATTGTTATGTAAGTGTAAACAGAAATTAATTAAGAGTAAAAATAGTTATGTAAGGGTAAAATAATATTATTTAAGGGTAAACATAAGTTATTTAAGTATAAAACAAAGTTATGCAAGGGTAAACTAATGTTTTTTAAGGGTAAATAGATGTTATGTAAGGGTTAAATAAAGTTATGTAAGGGTAAACTATAACTTTAATAAGTTAATTATGGGTAAACTCTTGTTATGTAAGGGTTAAATAAAGATAATTAAGGGTAAGCTAAAGTTAAGTAATGGTAAATAAAGTAATATAAGGGTAAACTAATGTTATGTAAGGGTAAACTAAATTAATGTAAGGTTAAAAAAGCTATTTATGGGTAAAGTGAAGTTAATAATGTGTAAAAATAAAGTAAATTAAGGGTAAAAATAGTTATATAAGGGTAAACTAAAGTTAAGTGAGTGTAAAATAATGTTAAAAAAGGTTTACTAAAGTTAAGTAAGGGTAAAAATAAAATTAATTAATGGTAAAAAAAGTTAATTATAGGTAAACTAATGTTAAGTAAAAGAAAACTAAAATTAGTTAAGGATAAACTAAGGTTATATAAGGGTAAGTCAATGCTAACTAAGAGTAAACTAAGTTGAATTAAGTGTAAAATAATGATAATTAAGGGTAAAATAAAGCCATTTAAGGATTAAAAAAGGTCAGGTAAGGGTAATAATAAAGTTATATAAGGGTAAAAAAAGTTAAGACATGGTAAAATAAATTTAAGTAAGTATAAACTAAAGTTATATACCAGTAAAACAAAGATAAGTATGGGTAAATATAAAGCTATGTAAGGATAAAACTAGTAAGGGTAAAGTATTACTATATAAGGGAAAAAATTTAATAACATGTCTAAATATATTAACATTAATATAGAAACATTTTTAAATATATATGAAACTTTATAATAATATTTTTAAATTAATATTAATATTTTAACATTAATAAATCTATATTAAATTGCATGGGTATTAATGATTATATATCCATATAACTACATACTATATATATGTATAAATAAATATAATAAAATGAATGAGAATTTATATATGTACATATATGTATGTAATTTATATACCTATATATATATATATTAAGTCACTCACACATGCACATTCATACATGTTTTCATACATATATTTAAATATAATCACATTCATACATTCATATATAAATATATATTACAATATTGTTAATAAATATTAATAAAATTTTATACAAATATACATATATGAAATTTTGTTTAATTATATGTATACACATTGACACATACATACACATACATAAGTATACATAGACATATACACATTAATTTGTGAGTTTACTATATAAAATATATAAATTTTCTAATATATAATCTTTATTATATATGATGAATATATATATATATTAATAATTAATCTATATAAAGTTACACATATATAAAAATAAATTATTTATTCATTACACATGAGCGCATACTCTCTCACACACATGGAAACATTAAGTATATAACTATATTAACACATACACACAAATTAATAATGCAAAAACATAATCATTTATAACTATAAATATATATATTATTTATTTATTAATAGTAAATTCATTATGTAGATATCCTATGGGATAATTGTTGGAATAATATACTATGGAAAATATTCTATGGGGGATTCAAATGAAAAATATCCTATAGGAAATCTCACATTGAAGATTCCCATGAAAAATATCCTATGAGAGGTTCAGATGAAACATATTATATGGGTGATTTACAGGACAAATATCCTATGGTATAATCATAGGGAAAATATACTATTGGAAAAATCATGTGGGAGATTCCTAAGAAAATTCACATATGGGAAATCACGTATGGGAGATTCACATAGAAAATCTCATATGGGAAATTTCTAGTGAAAATCCTCAATGGAAGATTTACATTGTATGTATATATGTGAATGTATACTTTTGTATATGTATGTATGTGTGAATGTGTTACTTATAATTATACATAATGTTATATATGTATATTTTTATTAAATTATATTAATATGTACTTATGTACTTGTATTAATATAGATCTATATATGTATGTGTATGTATGTACTTATATTTAAATATATGTAAGAAAGAGTGTATGTATAAAATATCTCGATGAAACTATGTATATTTATACTTCACATACATATATCAATATATATATATACATTTATGTAGGTAGGTATATGTTATATATATATATGTGTGTGTGTGTGTGTGTGTGTATAAACACTCATTCCTTTTTGTAATTTCACACACACAACACATACACACATATATATAGTAAATTGTGATATTATATAATAATTAATATTATATAACAAAAATTTATACTTAATAAAATATAGATAAAATATTAATGTGAGTATTTATAAGTATAAAATAATGTATATACTAATTTATTTGTTTAATTTTATATATACGTATATATATGACATGTAGTTATATTGATATATAATCAGTATTATATATATATAAGTTATAATTGATTAAATATTCATAAAATATTTTGTATGTAAGTATTTATATGTATAAAAAAATGTAAACACTCAATTATTTATGTATTTTTATATATACATATATGTATTATGTAGTTATATTAATTCAAAAAACATACTATAAATTTCCACTATAAGATTTGGATTTTCTTTTTAGGGTAGTAAATTTATATTCTTTGCATGTACTTATGTAAAAATAAATTATATAAATATATTAATTTGTTTAAAATATATTTGTGTGATAAAATAAAATTTTAATATATTTTTCTACATATAAGTATAACAAACTACTTTAGTATAAACGATGTATACAAAAAATGCATTGTAAATTTATACTATAAAATTTATGTTGTATGTATAATGATATATATGTTTACATACACACACACAGTTTTATGTTATGTATGTATGTAATTGTTTATATAGATCTTTTAATATATACTTATAAATAATTATATTATTAAATACTTATATATATTCATGGAACCATGCATAAACATACACACAGTTGTATTTTGTTATATATATGTATATTTGTAAATAATTATTTTAATATGTATTTATGTAATTTTACTAGTATATGTGTATGCATATATGTACTTTTATACATTCGTGCACACACACACACATACACTTATTGTTATTTTTAAAAATTTTATCTATATGTTATTTTTAGGGTCTTGTTTTTATAAACAAATACATAATAAGGGTTTCAAGAAATACAATATAAATTTTCAGTTTAAATCTATATATGTATATAAAAAAATTAAATTTCAAAAAAAAATGTATCATTTATTGGTCTAGAATTAGACGTTTTGATATAATTATCACAATGTTATTGAAATATTGATATTTCGATTTGATTTGAAAACAATATATTGGAAATGTAATTATAAGAGAAAAAAAGCTTAAAAGGAGGACATAGAATAACAATTGGGTTGTGGTGGTGGAACATGGGTTGTGAGGGAAACATAGGTATTATAATATAATAATTAATTATTTTTGAAAAAATGATAGACTACTAGGATTTTTTTGACCATGTGTTGACGTCATAAAGGAATAGATCATCCTCGATTTTAGGTTGGAAATTGAGAGGATGTTAATTCCCTTCTTGGATGTTTATTTTTCTAACAACTCATGAAAATAAATAATAAATAATGAAATAATTTTTATTTTTTATCATTTGATAACATATCATCTTAATCCTAGTATGAGGATGAGTAAATTAATTAAATACAATTATATTTTATGTAATGGTCTGGATTATACATTACAATTTATTATTTATTATTACATTCATATATATTATATCATTACACTTAGTTATTTATTATAACCCAGAATAAATTGTAGCCCCAAAACCTATAGGTTTAGTGTCATTAATGATTAGATAAATAAATGCATTATTTTATAACATAGTTTACCTTTATTCCATAATTTCATCAAAACTGACCCCCTTCTAGACATATCATATGTTATATTCTTCTTCATAACCTAGGGAATGGGTGAGCTCAGATGCTTAGTATGAGGTAAAAAATTAGAGATATTGATCATAACAAATGAACATCACATGTGAGTACAAGATATATATGTGGGTACAAAAAACATTATCATGGTATATGACCATAACATAATTGAATCATACCCAACGGAATAAGAAACATAAAACATAACACGAATAATAACATAAGGAATTTTTCATAACATACAAAATAATAAAATGTATTTTGGTACATACATAAGAATATAAAATCATATCTTTATTCCCATTATCATTTCCAAGACGATCATCACATAGTATACAAAATGTCCCATAACATAGTGGACTATGACAATCTCTCATATTATATGACATAAAATGTTTTGAGATATAATATTTATCTAATGCATTTTAGGAATATATAATTTCAGGATCACCCTTAACAACATGATAAACTATACACATGTGTTCCACATGAACATAAAAACATTCTTAAATCCATCATATCATGATAAACCCATGATAATGAAATTGGTTTCATAAAATTTTCCATACGGCATAAAAATAATCAATATAGAGAAAGAAATTGGCTGGTTCTATTGAATTATATCCTTGAAGAAACATGGTAAACATCAAAGGATATTTATATGTATGAGATACCATTGATAGTAATTTAATAAAAAGTTAAAAAGATATAATCCTTTCTATTTTTATACATTTTACTTTAAAATAAAATATTATGAATACATGTTTTAATAGGGTAAAGAGAAGGGTAATAAAAAATATTTTAGATCCTCATTAAATAAGAAAACATTAAATGGATGAATCCTAATTAAAATAAAAGTAAGTGATTAAATAAATTATCCAATCATAAAATGTAAAAAATAAAGATAAAAATATTCCACTTAAACTTTTGTGAGTAATTAAAATTCAATAGAAAGTGACCTTAATAAATAATTGTAGTAGATATAAGGATATTGATAAAATAATATGAAATATATGGATATAGAAGATAATGTTTCTTGATTGAAAAGAAGAGATAAATATGGTTCTAGTTAGAAACATCATTTTGGGTGAATTATAGATCAATGTGAAGGTAAATAGTAAAAATACACATAATCCTAAAAAATAATCAGTGAAGAAAAAAATAATTAAGTATTTATAGAGAAAATGTATTCAAATTTCCTAATGAAAATATTGATATATACAATCTCAATTGTGAAGAGATATTGGAAGAGAAAATCTTCTGAATTTTTTAATGTTTGAGTCAAAATTTAATGAAAAAGAGAACATGACATAAATTTATAAGTCTGATGATGAAACAGACATGACCTTTTTGACTAGTTCCATTAAATTCCTAGGTGTTTAGAGTCATTTTAGTAGAGTTTGATGGTGTTGTAAAGGAAGGAGAGGAGTTATAGCCTTTTAAAGGGCCACTATGTCATATACTTGGGTTTGGTTGTGGTTGTGGTGAGGTTTCATGGGATACCAAACCATTTTGGTTCTCCTTTTTGCTGATTCGATTATTTGAGATAGTTGTATGGTGGTGGGGACCACCATTGGGAGTGAGACTACTAGGGTGATCATTTTTATAAGCACTTTGGATAGGGAGGCGACCTTTACAAAATTGGGACCCCTAAAATGCCTATGGTGGACGGTGTTTTGGCTGGATCATTTCTCTATGGAATACGAACCAGAACAATTTTTTTGGGAGATCATTGGGTTCTTTATCTTCCTTAACCATGAATTATATGGTCTTTTTTTCTCATCAACATTCTTCAAATGAGTTGGTCAGGAGGAAGTTGTATCGTAAGAGTTTAACGACCCTCCATATTTAATACAGATTCCTATTCTAGTTTCTTCATGATGTTCTACTCTTCTTGGATCTCTCTATTATACCATGGGGTAGGACTAGTTAGGTGTGGGTCGAATTAAATAAATCTATTTTATATATGTATATTATATATTATATATTATCATAAATTAATGTATAGTATTGTGAAATATATTTTAAACTTTATAATAAAAAATATATATTATATTTTATTAATTAATTTATATTTATTTTAATGTTTATATATTATGATTTTTTATTATAATAATTGTTATAAAGTTATTTTGAACTTTATAATAACAGTCATTTATTTTATAGTTTTTAACTAGATTGGGTGATAACTCATTACATGAACTAACGAAATAATTTATTGAATGTCCAATACATAGCGAGATGACCCTACATCACATAAGTATTTTTTAAGTGTAATAAAGTTAAGTAAGGGTAAAATATAAACTTATACAAATTAAGGGTAAAAAATGTTAAGTAAATGTATAAAAAGTCAAGTAAGGGAATGATAAATTTATGTAAGTGTAAAACAAAGTTAATTAATAGTAAAATAAATTTAATTAAGTTTAATGAAATGTTATATAAGGGTAACTGAATGTTAATTAATGGTAAATCATTAATAATTAAGGGTACAACTAAAGTTAAGTAAGGGTAAAAAAAGGTCAAGTAAGGGTAAACTAATGTTATGTAAGCGTAAAAAAAAGTTAATTAAGTGTAAAAAAGTTATATTAGGGTAAAAATTGTTATTTAATGGTAAAAGGAAGTTATGTAAGGGTAAAACAATTTTATTTAATGGTAAACTAATGTTATGTAACAATAAATATAAGTTAGATAATTTCAAATCAATGGTATGTAAGGATTATCAAACACTTTTATAGGTTATGTAAGGGTAAACTAAAGCTATAAAAGGGTAAAATACTGATAGTTAAGGGTAAAATAAAGTTAATTAATGTTAAAAATAATGTAATACAAGGGTAAACTAAAGTTATTAAAGGGTAAACTAATTTTAATTAAGGTTATAATAAAGTTAATTATTAAAAAATAAAGTTATGTAAGGGTAAAAAAGGTTAATAACGGGTAAAACCAAAGTTTATTAGGGGTAAAACAGAGTTAAGTAAGTGTAAAATAAAGTTAAATGAGGGTAAAACAAAGTCAAAATGGGTAAAATATAGTTAAGGAAAAAACTAATGTTAATTTGGGGTAAAAAAAGTTATGTAAGGGAAAACTAATGTTAAGTAATGGTAAACTAAAACTATGTAAGGATAAACTGTTGTTAATTAAGGGTAAAAAAAGTTAATAAAGAGTAAACTAAATTTAATTAACGTTAAAATAATGTTAAGGTTAATCTAAAGTAAATTAAGGGTTAAAAAAATTAGGTATGGGTGAAACTATAGTTAAGTAAGGGTAAAACAATGTTAGGAAAGGGTAAACTATGTTATGTATGTGTAACTAAAGTTGATTAAGGGTAAATATAAAGTTATATAAGGTTAAAAAAGTATGGTTAAACTAATGTTAAGTAATATAAAAGATTTAATAACATGTGTATATATATTATCATTAATATAACAACATTTTTAAATGTTTATTAAAATTTATAATAATATTGGAATATTAATATTAATATTTTAATATTGATAAATATATATTAAATTACATGATAATTAATGATTATATATCAATGTAACTACATACTATATATGTGTATGTATAAATATATTAATATGAATTAGCATTTATATACATACATGTATGTACGTGAAGTATATACCTATACATATATATATATATAAAGACACACAAACACACATGCATAAATTTATACATACAAATTAAGATAAGCTCATTCATAAATGCATTCATATATATTTTTAAATATAATTACATTCATACATTAATATATAAATCTATATTAATATAATATAAATAAATATAAATACAATTTTATAAAAATAAACATATATAAAATTTTGTTTAATTATAAGTATACACTTGTATGTATTAATGTGTAAATTGTATTATATACAATATATAAAATTGTTAATAGATAATCGTTAATATATATAATGAATATATAGATATATATTAACAGTGAAAATATTTATAATTTAAAAGTATAAAAAATAAATTATTTATTCATTGCACATTTGTGTACACTCTCACACACACACACTGACATTAAGTATATACCTATATAAACACATACATAAATAATAATATTGTGAAAACAAAATCACTTATAATAATAAAATATATATTATTTACTTATTAATAAGAAATTCATTATGCCGATAACCTATGGGAGAATCACATGAAAAATATCCTATAAAAAATATCATATGGGAGATTCACAAGATAAATATCATATAAGAAATCTCATATGTGGGATTTATAGGAAAAAAATCCTATGCAAGATTTATAAGACAAATTCCCTATGGGATATTCTTGGTAAAAATCTTATATGGGTGTATCCTAGTGAAAATCCCATTTGGAAAATCTCTAATGGGAGATTCACAAGAAAAATTTCTTATGGGAAATCACTTATGGGAGATTCAAAGGACCAATCTCATAAATGATTTTTTAGTGAAAATATTATATGGGAGATTTACATTGAATGTATATATGGGAATGTTTACTTTTGTATATGTATGTATGTGTGAATGTGTTACTTATAATTATACAAAATTTTATATATGTATATTTTTATAAAATTGTATTAATATGTATTTACATACTAGTATTAATATAGATCAATACATGTGTCAATGTATGTGATTATATTTAAATATGTGTTTGAAATTATGTATGTGTAAAATATCTAAATGAAATAATGTATGTTTATACTTCACATACATATATAAATATATGCATGCATGTATGTATGTATGTATGTATGTATGTATGTATGTATGTATGTATGTATGTATGTATGTATGTATGTATGTATACACTTTACAGACATATACCTAGGTATGTAAACACTCAATCATTTTCATAGTTTCATACACACACACATATATAGTATATTATTATATTGTACTACAATTATTACTATATATATATAATTAATAATTAATATTATATAAATAAAATATTATTTTGATTATTTATAACTATAAAAAATATACAAACTCATTCATTTTTATAATTTCATATATAAATATATCTATATTATGTATTATTTTGATATATAGTCAATAGTATATATATATATAAGTTATAATTGATAAAATATTCATAATATATTATGTCTCTAATTAGTTATAAGTTTATAAAAACTTAAATAGTCATTTATTTCAATATTTTTACATATACATATATGTAGTAAGAAATTATATTGATACAAAAAAATTATACTGTAAATTTCCTCTACAATATTTGGATTTTCTTTTTGGGTTGTAAATTTAAATTTTGTGCACATAATTATGTAAAAATAAATTATATACTTATATAATCAATTTTTACATATTTGTGTTTCATAAAAGAAATTATAAATATATTTATGTACATATAGGTATAACAAACATAATTAGTATAAATAGTGTATACAAAAAAAATACACTTTAAATTTATACTGTAAAATTTATGTTGTATATATTATTATAAATATGTTTACACACATATATGTTTATGTGAAGTATGTATGTAATCGTGTTTATATTTCTATTAATATATAATTATAAATAATTATATTAGTAAATAATTATATAGTTCATATACCCATGAATGAACATACATATAGTTTTATGTAATGGTACTACATTATGTGTGTGTGTGTAATTGTATAAATTCACACACACACACACACATTTTTTATTTATTTTTATTTTTTATCAATATGTTATTTTTTAGTGTCTTGTTTTTATAAATAAATACATAGTAAGAGTTTTATAAAAATAAACTATACATTTTAATATAAATCTATTCCTATAAAAAAATGAAAGTTGAAAATAATACAACATTTATGGGTTTAGAATTATTCATTTTTGTATAATTATCACAATGATATTGAAAGATTGAAATTTGGATATCATTTGAAAACAATATATTAGATCAATGTTTATAAGAGAAAAAGTTTTTATAGAGGAGAGAGAATATAAATTTGGTTGTGGTGGCAGCACATGGGGTGTGAGGAAAACATAGGTTTGATAATATAATTATTAATTTTATCTAAAAAATGATGTACTATTGGTATTTTGTTTTCCCCATGTTGACATCATAAAGGAATAGTTAATCCTCCATTTCAGATGGGAAGTTAAGAGGATGTTAAACCCATTTTTTGGATGTTTACTCTTATAATTACTCATGCTAACAAATAGACAGTAATGGAAGATTTTTATTTTTTATTTTTTGGTAATATATATTCAAAAAATATAGATTATGGGAGAAGTAAATTATATGAATACAATTAGTTATTAAATCATGGTTTTATTCCAAAATTACTTTATGAAAATATATTTTTTAACAAAATCATACCATACCCCACTTGAATATTATGTGATGTTTTGATAAGGATGTAAAATTTATCTTCTAAAGTTTAAAAAGTAATGGAACTAATAACACATGAAAAAGAAATTCACCACTTCACTTTATAACATGTTTTATCAAAAAATCATGATTTAGCATATTTTATTTTATATATATATATTTTGAAAATAAATACAATATATTATGACTTGATATTCCATTTATAATATTTTGAGATAGTAGTTATTAGGAGAGTAAGTAAACTATATAAGTGGATATGACTTATAAATTTTTACAAATAAGATTATTTAAATGAAAAAAATTACAAAATTTCTTTATTTTATTGATGAGGAATGCCTGATGTATTCAACACAGTCACTCGACTAAATATTAAATTATTTAACTTCAAGAAGAATAAAACAAGTAATATTTTTCAACTAATGGTAAAATATGAATAAGAGGAGAATGTTATATCATGTTTAATGTGAAATATAATGAATCTATATGGTTATAGGGTTGTCATTAAATATTATTAGACATATAAAAGCATGAAAATCAATGGATGTTATAGTGGAGTTCCATTTATCATTGAAAATGAAAATGTAATTGAGAATAAAGGGGGTGGTATTATATCATTCCCATTACAAGTAATGATAATTTAGTTTAATAACACTATTATAGAGTACTACACAATAAAGGTAAATCTATGAGGAATTTGGATATTTGTTTCTAGTACAAGATTATTACATTAATTACTTTATATATATATTATAATAATTTTATAAATAATAAAAATTCATATAAAGTGGATGGGATTCCATTTCAAGAAAGATTTATTTTAACCAATGACATATTTATAGTTGTTTTTTTTCATAATTACTATTAGAATATATTTTGATAATTATATTCAAACAATCACATTTAAATTACAAAAATTATCAACCCACTGTATTGGATAAATAATATAGAAAATGACATGGATTATCATCTCAATTATTTTGTATGATATGGTATTAAAATGTTTATATAAATAAAACCATGAAATCAAATATTTTCATTTTCCCCATATAGATAGAATAAAAATAATTTATACATTAAATCACATCAATATTGGAAAAATAATCATTCATAACATCAAATTGTATTTTGATAAACACTACTTAAATTTATAAATATCATTCCATGAAAGAAATATAGTTTTCATTAACTAATAATTTCATGTTTTAAAATATAAATTCCGAATGGAGAGAAAATGGACTATATTAGTTTTATGATCCAACTTTATCATGCATATATATTACATCATTACACTAGATTATTTATTATAACTAATAATAAATTACACCCCCAAAACCTATTGGTTTAGTGTCTTTGGAGATTAAATACATAATTATATTATTTTACAACACTGTGTAGATTTTTTCCATGATTCCATCACACATAATACCCTTATAGACATATCATATTTTATATACTTCTTGATAACCTAGGTAAAGGGTGTGTGTAGATTCCTAGTATGGGTTATAACATGATATATATTTATCAAAACAAATGAATATAATAAGTGAGTATTGGATGAGTATGTGGGTATGAGAACATAACCATGGTATATGAAGAAAACATAATATAATCCGACCTAATAGAATTTAAATCATAAAAAATTAAAAAAAAAATAATATACAAAATTTGGAACAATATATGTAAAAATTAATAGAATTGTGGTACATATATAAGCATAAAAACATATTAATATGGAAAGTATCATCTCCATGACCATCATCACACAATAGACAAAATGTTCTACAACATAGAGGGATATGACCATCTCTTGTGTTATATAAAATAAATGTCCATGAGATATAATCTTAACTTAATGCATTTTAGGGCTATAAAATTTCGGGCTCACCCTTCACAAGATGATAAACGATACATATGTGTTCCACATAAACATGAAAATTTTCATAAATTATTCATGGGATGATAAAATCATGTGACTAAAAAGGGTTTCATAAAAAGTTTCATAAGGTATAAAAGTAATACATCTAGATAAATAAAGTGGATGGTTCCCTTGAATCATATCTCTAATTAAACATGATAAACATCAAATGATATTGATATAGAAAGAAAAAAGTTGAGAGGATGATGAAAAAGTTAAAAACAAATAATCCTTTTTACTTGTAAGCATTTTACATTAAAATAAAATATTATGAATATTTTTTTGAATAGATTAAGCATAAAGGTAATAAAAAAATTCTAGATAATCATTTACTATAAAAATGTCAAATAGATACTTTATAAAGAATATAAAATGAAGTGATAAAAGAAATTATCTAAGAAGAAAATGTAATAAAAGATATTTAAAAAGATTCTTCTTACACTTTTTTTTGTAATTAAATTTCGATAGAATATGAAGTTATGAAATCATAGAATTAGATATAAGTATATCCATAAGAAAATATGAAAAATATAGACATGGAAGATAAATATTTCTAACTTAAAATAATAGATAAAGAAAATTTCACTTAAAAACAACATTTTGGGTGAATTATAAATCTATGGGTGGGGAAATGGTAAAAATATATGAAAATATAAAAAATAATTAGAGGAGAATAAAACAAATTGGTATTTAGAGAGAAATTGTATTGAAATTACCCAATGTAAATTTTGATTTTGACAATTTCAATTTTGAAGAGTGATTGGAAGAGATACTCATGTATCTTTATTAATGTTTAATTCAAAAGTTAATGAAAGAGATAACTTCATATTGATTCATTAATAATATGATGGAATATACCAGACCCTTTTTACCTAATACTTTTAATTATTGGGTTCTTTGAGTCACCATGAGGGAGTTTTGATGTGTTTTGAAGGGTTTGGAAGAGTTTTATCTATTTAGAAGGCCACCATGTCATGATATTGGGCATGGTGATTCCCTTGAGAAGATTTCTTGGGTAACACAATAATTTTGGGTGTCCTTTTTGGTGTTCTAATGTTTTTATGTAGATACAAGGTATTGAGGTATACCATGGGTAGTGAAACAACTAGAGTGGTAGTTTTAGTAGGCACTTTTTCTCAGGAGGCCACCTATATGAAATAGGGACCTATGAAATTTTCATGGTGGTGGGTGATTTGGATAGATCATTTCCCTATGGGAAATAATAATCCTAGAGTTGGGCGTGTAGGTTTTTGTGGTTATAGTTGAATTAAAATGTCCTTAGTCATGAGGATACCATGCATAGGCTTGTGAATGTTTCATTAGGTGTATTGATAGATGAGTTACCCAATGAGAAACAAAGAGATCTCCTACCACAGTTAGAGGCTGTATAGGCCTTATATATGTACAAAACACCATGAAAAATATCTTGGTTCTTCTAATGGTTATGGTAAATGATGTTCAATTTTGTTTTAATGGAAGGTGATCCTTAATGTAAGAACATGGACCTTATTTTCATGTATATGACCCTTTTTTGATTATTTTCATGGTTATAAAGTTAAGGGTGATGAATGGGAGAGTCAGGAGAACATTTAATGATGTTTCGAGGCAAAGGGGAAGTCGCACAGGTGGCGCACGATTTGTCTAACTGTGCGGCCAAACCGTACGTATAAGGACCCATCCTTAAAAAATTACTTAATATTGTATTAAATTAATAATTCACATTTAGGATCTTTTCAATTATAGAGTTTTAGAGAATTAGTACAAAACTATTACATCTCAAAAGATTACAAAGTAGACACTTCTACCAAGTTTCCATAAGATAAAAACTATTAAAAAGAAACATGTCTAGTTCCATGTTTTAGATAGCATGTCTTTCTTTGATCCTATCCTTGACCCTATTCATCTTTAAGTCCTGTGGAAAACATTTTAAAAACATGGGATGAGCATAAAAATCCCAGTAAAGGATACACAAAGAAGGAAAACTGTTAGTTTTTCAAAACAACAAGTAAACCATGAATACTTTATCAAAGTAATACTTTTCACCTTTATGAAATAGTAAATACACTTCACTGAATAAAAGATCACTACTTATCCTTTATAACCAAAATATTACCATAAACCCATATAAAGAACACACGACATATAAAGGTAACTTGGGACATAAACATACTTAAATAGAATAACCATACATTCGACTTCCACACATATCACTACATGGAATAGCCATACAGCCAACTTACATACCCAATGAATTGGAGGTTATAACGTAACCACCCGTCCTGGTATTCACAGAACCACCCATCATATGGTTTATCACGTAACCACCCGTCAAATGTCCAAGTACCATTATAAAATCATAAAACATAAAACAAATATAATGGAAAGAAAACATTTCCACATTTCGATCAAAATATATCACTTAATATATTGACATAAAAAATCCATTATCAAAACCATTTTCAATACCAACATACATAAAAGAGTATATGGTATTTATTTCAGTTTAAAAATACTATGTCTTTTTGAGGAAGCCAAAGACCAAATAATAATCGCGGTGGCGGAAAGGATGTTTTCACTGCGTACATTAAAAGAAACATTCCTTTTTTTCATTTAGTAAAACGCTTCATAGAAAAAGATTCCTTTTGAATAAAAGTAAAGTTAAAAGGGGTTTATACACCATATAAAATAAAGTTGTGTATAAAACAAAATATTCCTCAATGAAAGGAGATTGAGACGAAGTCCCTTACAAAGTCTTTATCTTTAGATTTAGGATAAATCAATTACATAATTATGTGTGAAAAATATAAATACACCCAATATAAGAGGATATTAAGTGTAAAACAATCAGAGTTAATCCACACATATTCATAGTATGGCATAATCAATAAGTATAGGATTAACCCAAAGAATTGAAATTGGGTTAAGAAGTTCCCTTACAGAAATTCGACATCCTAACAGCGTCACATTAAATTTCAGAAAATGAGTCAATGAGAGATAAAAATGGTATCTCATAACTTGGACATATCATTTAAAACAATAATAATATATAAGAACATATCCCAACATAATAATATGTAAATTAAAAGACCTAACAAAAAGAAGTCTTTTAAAAAGAGGAGGGTGAAAGGTCCCCTTACCGATTTGGGTAACTTTCGAAACGTACACCCCATGAAATAAGGGTCATACAATGAAGTTGTAAATACCCATAAATGAAATTATATTACACAAAGAGTAGAATAATGGGAAGTACATACACCACTCAAAGGAAATGGTGTAAAATGTATCATAAATCTCACGAAAATAAAAGTGAGATGAAAAATCCCTTACGAAAACTCGGCAGCCTAACGACGCCACTTAATGCTTCCAAAAATGGATTTATGAGATAAAATAGGGTCTCTCATAATATGGACATAAAAATTACAGAATTAGTAATATAAAAGAACATCCCAAAACATAATAAATATGAGCTTAAAAGAATGGACATAAACGAGAGTACTTAAAAAGAAAGAGAGAGGTAGGATCTCTTACCTCAAGTCCGACTTGTCTTGTTCGTTTCATTATATTCCTGAATAATAAACTTTGGTAAATTACTAATTTCTTAAGGACCTCCTTTAAATTTTATTATTCAATTCATATCACATATTATAATGTTATAATAATTAATTAATTATGTGAGTTCATGTCAGACGTGTTTGTCAATGTTCAGTACATGAGTCAAAAATGAACTTGTTTGAAAAGAATTGTCCTTGTAGTTATGATTAAACCATCTCTATAATATTATTAATGATTTAAATATCATATATATCCAGTATATATTCATTTTATACTATTATATAATAGTTGGAGATAAAAAACGAAATGCATCGTTCATGGAGACTGTAGGCTATATGTACGCATGAACGCTACTTTAATTTCATTGTCACATAAATGGAATTAAAAATAAATGAGATATATATATATATATATATATATATTATAATTCAAGTATAATATATATGTTATATAGGTCACATTAGTTCATTAATTTAATTCTTTATACATTCCATATATTGCATGAACGAGTCACATCACTTGAGGGGGCGGTAGTCCACACTTCCTCAAATGAAATTATCGCATTTTCACAACATGAAAATCATAATGGTGTGTTTTAAATGAAAAATACAAAAGAATAAAGAGGAAATAAATATAATATATATCATAAATAAATATATTTCCATCATAATGGCTACTATGATAGGTGGTAGGATAAGATAGAACAAACGTCATTTCGTGAGGCAGTAATTCACCGTCGACGGAAACAATATGTTCTTTAACCATTAGATAGAGGTGTGTGTAAGTGTAGCTCAAATAGTTCTCATAAAAACATCATATTATATTTTAGATACTGGTGTTTTTACAAAATAAAGTAATAAAAAGAGTTTAGGGGGTTTTAGAAGCAAAATAAAACAAAAGAACATTGGAGAAGACTTTACCTTTAAATCGGGTAACTCCCCTTGGTTTGGACCAAAAGGGTTTCTTGAAGAGATTTCTGCCTAAGGAAAGGCTTCTACGATGAATAGAGGGATGGAGAAAGATAAAATGAGCATATTTTGGCTGAGAAAATGGCTTGAGAGGTGTGGGTAAGGATGTAGAGGTGGGGGCCTTTTATAAGAGGGAGGAGGGGCACTCTTGGAAAGTCAAGAAATGTTACTTTATTATATAATGAGTTTAGGATTTTAAAGGTCCCAAAATTATATATTTCAAGTATAAGGTGATAAGGGTTCTAAATACACTCATCCAATAGGTCTTTGATAAGTTTATGTCTTATATTTTACATTATCTTTTCTTTTAATTTAAATCATTCATTAATGAGGTAATCGATGCATCATCATGGTGTCATAAAAAATTTAATTTATTTAATTTATAAAAATTATAAAAAAACTACTATGATTTAGGAATTATTTTTATCTTTACAATGACTCGTTATAGTCTAAAATATCATTTATGTAGACAAAATTAAAATTGTTTTACTTAGGTGTTACATACTTTGGTTATATTTTCCTTTCTTTAAAAAAAATATGATAGAAGGTCACTATCACACTAAAGTGATTCCATGGGGTCCCAAGGTTGGTACAAAGAATCCCATGGTCGGCCATGACACCACCAATAGAATTAGGAAATAGTTTGGGTTCATTTTATATTTATATGATATTATTTTATTACCCTTAACTACCTGATTACTAATTAAACACGATAATTAAAGATAATTACCATCGTTACTATTCATAATGACAAAAAACAAACGAGTCTTAATTACATAATTTGGAACTTATGATTCCAAATATGGAATCCATTTTATCAAATTACTAACACATAAATTTCAGTAATTAATTTAAAATAATTCTCGTTGTCAAAACAAAAGACGAGTTTTTAAGAAGTAAAATCTATCAAAAGATTGATTTGTTTTTACATCCAATTTAAAAGTAAAATTACAAACAATTACAAAAATTGTATTAAATGATAAAAAAAATTGTTAAATTAAACCTTAAAACCAATTAAAATGACAATCTAACTATATAAATAATTTGTATGAAAAGGCAGTTTTGAATTAAAATGCAGTATTTTTCACTTTTCATTGAAAATGAACATTTGTCAGAAATATACCAAAATTTCACCCTAAGATATATTTGATATTCCAAATTAAAAAATGATATCAATTTTACCAAATTAAAAACATATGAGTTTCATTAATTAATTTTATAATAAATTCTCGAAGTCAACACAAATAATGTGTTTTTAAGAAACAATATCTATTAAAAGACTGACACTTGTTTATGTCCAATTTCAAAGTGAAATTAATTCAAATGACCAAAATTGGATTAAATGGTAAATATATATTTTTATTACATTTTAAAACCAATTAAAAAGATTATCTGACCATATAATTAAATTAGACTAAAAGGAGGCTTTAAATTAAAATACAACATTTTACACTATTCATTAAAAAAATGAACTTTATAGGAAAAATACCAAAAAATTTATACAAAGTAAACTTTGATGTCCTAATTCTATGTACGAATTTTATTTTGTAAAATATAACATATAAAATTGTCAAAAAGTGGATTTAAAAAGGTTTAGCCATCAAAAGGCGGTTAATCGACCTTTTAAAGAATAATAGAATATTTACCGTTAAAATTGGATTCATTCGCATTTTAAGCATCTAAAATTTATTGAATAAATGTAAAAATATTTGAAAAGCATATATAATCACTTTTTACTTAGTTCTATTCATTCCCTCCATTACATTGACTAGGCATTTACTGTAATTTACAATAATATTATTTTATTATTAGCATGCAACATATGATTTCAAAGAAACTCATTGTTGCGTATTGGGTACGCCATCAAAAATAGAATCCCCTTTTAAATTAATATTAACATTTTATTCACAAATATGGATAAATATAAAAATTTCATATTCTTTATTTACCTGGGGTGTTGCAGTATGTGGAGGGTCTGTCGAGGCAATGGCTAACACATGGTTAGTGCACGGTTTGTCTAACCATGTGGCCAAACCATGCGTGGAGGGTCTGACGAGGAAGTGGCTAACATACAGTTAGTGCACGTTTTGTTTAAATGTGTGAGAAAACCATGCATGCACTTATGTGAGATCCAAAAAAAGTGGATCTCGCATGTTTTTTCCTCTAAGTGGCTCGTTTTTCCTCCTAAGTGGCCATAACTCGGGATTTTTCTTCTCATAAGGTCAAAGAAGGTTCCCCCATCGATTCGAAAGCGATATGAAGGTTTATCTAGGTGAATTGAAGCTGAATTCTTGAGGTATGTAAACGTTCTTCTTCGTTCTTGTTTGGTTTCGTAGATCTACTTCTACTCTTCTCTCGGTTTCTTAGATTTACAACAGTTATGGGTAGATATAAGTGTGTGGATGACAAGTTTGACATGTTTTGGTCTTGGTATTGTTAGGAGAAGAGATCTAAGGTGGGTTCTTGAAGAATCAACCCGGTTTTCTTGTACCTTCTTTTGTTTTTTGGGGTTTTCGTCAAAACCTTTGAGGTAGGTGGTTTGTGCCTTTCTATAGAAAGTCTTTGAGTATTTGGTGTAAATTCCATCAATACCCTTGAATAGGGTATTGCGTGTTTCCTGTTTTTTCCCTTGTTGTTTTCCTACTTCGCTTATATGCTTGAGTAGAGGATATTGTTTGTGGATAGGGTAATTTTACTGTGCTTTGGATGTTTTTCCCATGCATGTTATAACTACTTATGACCTTTTGGTCTAGTTTTTCCTGTTAGGCTTTGACAATTCCATGCCTAGTCGTAGGATGGTGTGACTTTTGTTCTTCCATGCTAAGATGTTGTATCATTCTATCCAAGTACTTCTTTAGGTTAATATGGTCGTTACGCGATGCGATACTTGGATGAAAAACATAAAGCCATGAGAACCTGGTGTAGTAGACCATAGAGAGAATGGACGTAAGGGCTTCTCCATAGTGTCTTATAATTTACGATGCGAGACCACACGGGGAATTGACGTTGAGTGATTCCCCAGAGTTTCTGTAGTTCCTCGATATGGAACACAGGGGGAATTGACATTGAGTGCTTCCCCAGAGCGCCTTTTTCACGATACGAGACTATACGAGGAATTGACGGTGAGTGCTTCCCTAGAGAGTCTATTCTTTAGCTGAACCAGAGGGGTGAGACAGTGTGTGCCTCCGAGAGGGTTTCCAGTACTTGTTTGTTGAACCATAGGGGTTAGGCTATGAGAACTACCCAGAGGGTTACCTGTTTGTTTCTATTTTCCTGAGTAGCTGATTACTTGTTTGTGAATTGAATGCTTGAAAATGTGGATTTTTTACTGTTGAATACTTTCCTATTTACTATTTCTGTACTTTTACTGTCATATATTTACTAACTGTTAGGCACATATTTCATAGTGTTTGCCTACTGGTATTTAGTCTCACACCCTTTTTGAGCTATGATTTTGGGCCCAAACAGATTATATTAATATAGGTATAGACAAGGGAAATAACCCTTCCACTTAAGGTACTTGATTGCAATGGAGCTGGAGAGCATGGGAACAAAACGAGGTTTGCAATGCTGAGGAGTTTCTTATCTGTTTTCCTTTTTCAATTTGGTTTAGTACTATATTCAACATTATGAATTGTTTGTCTATTTTCCTGGACATATATGTATCATGAATCATTTATATATGTGCTCCATTTGATTACACTTTTAGTCTTCTGGTGTTTACTCTTGTATGGATGTTTACTGCTTCCATTATTGCTTTTGTTTATCTTCTACTATGTACTCTGCCAAAGAGGGCATAGTTTCTCCACTATCACACCCAAGTCCCTCGCTGTTATTCAGTAGCCTCTGGCATTTGGGGAAATTCAGTTGAGACATGTGACGAACTGGGTACGGGTGCCTATGGGTGGCTTCCAGAACCAGGATGTTACACTAAGGATTTCAATTCTTTAAAAATCATCTCTAGAGTTGATTGTAGAGAACCATAGTTGTAGTGTCTTTCACCAAGTTTGGGTGGATTCTATTTTGTCCACCTATATAAATAGATGGAAAAGTATTCCTGATATCAATTTTAGACCTTTTCCTTCAATCCCTAGCTGAACTTTATCCCTCTCACTGATATCTACACATCTCTTTAAAAATCTGAACACATTATATTTTCATATCAAATTCTCGAGACTCCAGGTACTATCATTCCTATTCTTATCCTCATTTTCCTTTCCCTATTTTTATAAAGATTCATTTTGGGTAATTTTCCCTATTTTGGGATGATATTTAAGAATGTATTGACTGTTGGATATTATGTTTAGGTCTCAGGTCACATCCCATTAAATACGGTAGTGGTTTATTCACGTGATAAACTCACATAAATTGGTGATTCTTTTAAGTTTCATAGTAAGGTAGGGGATCCAATATCTATATCCATTACTATGGGATTATATAAATTTATCATGACTTTTTCTTCCTTTGGGTGGATGGTGTAAAATATTTTAATAATATAATCAACTGGATCAAAGAAACCTGAAGGGGAATGTGAGTTATTTCATGTGCATTATCTGTTTAATGATATTTACATTCATGATTATATGTTAATTTTTATTGATAGTTGTGAATTTGAATTGTTTATATCATAAGTGTTATGATGATTAAAAGTTGATTATTTAAATAATTATTCATAAAAATGCTATGAACATAAATATGTTAACAAAACAAGTGTATGCAAATCTATAAATTCTGTGAAATACCACATTAAAGTGATGTTGAAATTTCATAAAGTCCCATTATTGACGAGAAAGGATCGAATGACTTTGTTCTATGGCCCTAGTTACCCATGAATTATTATTCTAAAAATACTTTTACGGTTGTGGTTTTTATGTGTGATTGTGCAACTATTATAGTTTTCCATTAGTTATGATATGAGTTGGGGTAGTGGGACTACAATGGGTTTGGAATGGGATATATTGAGGGAACATTTATGGGAGTTGTGTGATATTTGTTGTGTAGTGATGAGTGGGAAGTTATGATGGATTTGGTAAGGGGTGAGGAATGGTAATGGAGAGGTGGTTCAACAATTGTGTTGTGTTGTGTGGTTATATTTTCCCAGTAGTCATAGTATATATTATAATGGTAAATTTAGTAATGTGATGTGGGTTGTAAATGAACTATAAATGAGTTTATTATAGATTAATATTCCTGAAATGGATGGGTAATTACTGGGAATGAGTATTAATAGTTGATATAGAATGGGTTCTCATTAAATGAGGATATTAATAGTATAACGATATCAATGTGTATGGAAATGAAAATGTTGGATATTGGGTAACAATGTTGGTAAAGGAATAATACAAATGATACATATAGAAATTTTCCTTGGTGAGTGGGGCCATTTTAGTGGTTTAGTGATGAAAGTGATGGTTTATGTGTGGTGGTGGTGATATGGAGGTTTTAGTGCAGTGGAAATGTAGGTTACCATGAACCAATATGATGATATTGTGAGTGAATATTATAATTTTAATGCTCCAACTCTAGAAGCCAATAGCCAGTGCATTACTTTATTACATTGGCATAATTACAAGGAATCAAATCCTGAAGGATCGATTAGTTTAGTAATTTTGGAAAACTATATTACATACATGATACCCATTTTACATTTATAAATGGAAAATAAAACATGAAACATAACAAAATGAAATGAATAGACTCCTTGAAATCTTATTCAAATATTTCTTCTTCATAAATCAGGGAAGGAAAACATGATAAGTGTAAGATCAAATTCTCAATATGGGTAAGTAAAGAAGAATAAATAATGAATTTATGAGAATAATAAACATGTAATGATAAAAAACTAATAACAAATTCCATTAAAATAACTAGATAAGTCAATATCAATATAAAAAGGCATGAAACTAAAACACAATCTATTTAGTCAATAACCTGATAATAGAATGCAACCATAGATATGTTAAAGAAAAAATCTCATGGATAAATAATAATTGAGTTTAAATTAAGGAAATAATTAATAATTTGATGCCATGTTTCTTAAGTACATGGATCCTTTACCATCAAGACCTTTTATAATATGGTTTATAATATCAACTAAAACCCCATCTAAGTCGGATAACTAGTTCATCTCATGATACTACCAATGCATCAAGGGGATATCTATAACTAGGACCCACCCATGTTGTGCCTATCCAAATCATTCCTCATATAAAAAATAATCAATTTAACTCATGAAAAAAGTTCCTTAACAAATATTTTTATTGAATAAAAGAAACAAATTTATTAATAATTCCCCACTTAATCAAATAACCTTCAAAGTGAACACCGTATGTAAAATTGTATGTAGTTTATGAAAGAATAATATCCATTGCATGAAAATATTTATATTTAAAACAAATGTAATTTACCATAAAAATGATAATTTTAATTTTAATTTTTGAAGAAAAAGATAAAAATTAAAAAAATAATGTGAGATTGAAGAGGTAATCATTACACAAATTCCTGAGGAAAATAATATTTTAACATTACAAAGTGTCCCATACCACTTTGAAACATTTGAATCACAATCCCCATGAAGTAATAACATTAAATGAATGTTTTTTATACCATGAATATATAATGGATCTTTATTTAATATATAAAAAATGGGTATTATATTCACCATACAAAACAAGTAAGCGGTGAATAAGACATTTATCTCACATATGTAAAAAGTGAAATGAAAATCCCGTATATTGTGTTTCCTTCTATGGTAATGGCCATTAAAATCATGTATAATGGTTTAAAGAGTGTTAATAACTTATTATATTTATATATATACGTTTATAATATCATATATTATCTTCTTATAAAATCTTATTACCCATTTGATATTAATCATTCATTATTTTCACTATTTCGGGTGTTAATTAACTAGTTTTTTTAGAATGTTCTGACTTCTTATTTGTTGTTGCTGTTAAATAGATAATGATTTAATCATATAAATAATTTGAACCATTATGTAACTATAATATATATTTATTATATATGTATTTATAATAATACATAATATTTATAGATATAAAATAAAATGCACCGTTAATGGAGATGATAGGTTGTACGTATGCATGATCGCTACTTCCATTTCTTTTTTGTTTAATAAATAATGAAAATTAAATAATAAATATGTATATTATAATTATAGTATCATATAAATTTCAGTTATTTCACATATTTTTATTAAAAAAATCCTTTATACATTCCATGTATAGCTAGAACGATTCACATCGCTGTGAGGAGGCAGTAGTCCACACTTCCACAAATGATGGTATCATATTCTAAAAAAATGGAAAGAATAAAGGTATGTTATATTTTAAAATTTAAAAAAAATAATGAAATTATAAATATCATATATATAATATAAAATATAATTACTATCTTAATTTTCATCCATGAAAGTTGGTAAAAAACGAACGACATCATTTTGTGACGCTGTAGTTTTTTGTTCACAAATGGTAAGTTTGTTACCAATTTGATAGAAGTGTGTATAGGTTTAGGTAGAACCATTAATATAAATAATATCATTATATTTAATATTTTGTTACTGTTATATAATAATGTAATAAGAATAGTTGAGGGTTTGACAATGAAAATAAATCTAAATAGCTTGAGGAAGGATGTTACCTCTTCTTTAGGTAACTCCTTTTGGTTTGCACCAAAGGGATTACTTGAATGGATTTATGCCCAAAGAGAGGATTATATGATTAGGGGAGGTGTTTTGGGATATTATTTGAAAATATTTCAGGAGATCCAAATGGCTTTAGTGGTTTGAATAAATGGGAGGGATGAGTACCATTTTAAAGTGGAGGAGTGATATTCTTGTAAATTTATGGAAAGGGAACTCCACCCATGTTTCTTCGATTTAAAGTGGATAAAATAATGATAAAAATTATATAAAAGGTATTGTTGGGTCTAGATATGGCTATAAAATGGATTTTGGAAAAGTTTCTTGGTTATTTTGGGCCTTAAGTTTAAGGTTTAGTCATTTATTAAACTGTTTTTCTCTTAATCATTGTAATTAATTTTAATCACTTTCACAATTATTTTTGGTAAAAACTGAGTTGAACTTATTATAAATTATAAATTATTATTATTAAAAATATTGAATCCATTTTTCAAAATTTCCATAAAAAATTTTGTATTAATTATTTTTAATTTAATCCCGCATAGAGGAAAAAATGCATGTTTTTAAAGTAAATATTTTCAAACGTTTGCTATGTTTTTATATTGAATTTAAGAGTAAAATTTACTCAAATAGACTAAATTGGATTAACATATTTCTATTTTATATAATTTGACTTTAAAACCAAATTTAAAAATAATTTATTTTTATAAATAAATTAAATAAAAAATAATTTTTGAATTAAAATTCACTATTTTTCATTATTCATCATTAAATGAATGTTCTCCGAAAAAATACAAAAAATTCACCCTAAACTAATTTTTATATTTATCAATAAAAAATGAAGTTTATATTTTCATATTAAATTTATAAAAATTTCAAAATTCATATTTAAAATAGATTCTCCAATAATATGCGACAAAACTACCTTTATAAGAATATAGTATTTTATGCGTAAAATTTGGTTTGTTTTTAGCTTATATATTTAAAATATATTAAATTAATGTAAAAATATTTGATTGGATATATAACATATAAATTATCTATATCAAATATCTAATATTGTTTTAATTTAATTGAATATTCAAAACGTGACTAAATAATATTTTGATTAAATCAGGTGTTGTGTACATTACAAAGTAACTTAGCATTGCGTGTTTTGCATGATATCAAATAAATTAAATTTATTATAAGAAGAAAATATTGTAAAGTATTGGGTTTCTACATTCTTCTATCCTATAAAAATTTCATCCTCAAAATTTCTTGTGTATTACCTTCTAAATATATGTGGGTAGTTCTCATTCATTGAATCCTCTGGTTCCCATGTTGTTTCTTTCATTATGTGATTTCTCCATAGTACCTTTACTAGAAAATTCATCAGATTCTTCTTTTCATTATCTCTGGAATCATGAATCATGATGGGTTCTTCATAGTATGAAAATTTGGGTTCCAAATTTATTTCATTAGGGGTGAGCACATGCATTGGGTCATGCATGTACTTCCTTAGTAGAGATATTTTGAACACAATGTGTATCATTGGGACATTTGGAAACATTTCCAATTGATAATAAATGAATCCAACTATTTCAGGGGTTTTGTAGGGTCCAATATACTAGGGACTCGGTTTTCATTTTTATCGAACTTGATAACACCCTTCAATGAAGATACTATAAAAAACATGATCTCCCACTTCAGAATCCAAATATTTCCTCCAATTTTTATAATAACTCTTTTTCCTACTTTGAGATAATTTAATATGATACTGAATAGACTTAATATTTTTTTTCATCTCTTCGAAAAGGTCTACGCCTATGAGATTTCTTTCACCAACTTCATCCAAACAAGTTGGAGTAGAACATCTCTTACCATATAATACTTCATATGATTCCATTTGAATACTCAAATGGATAATATTATTATAGTAAAACTCTACTAAAGGTAAGTAATAATCCCACATACCTTGAAATTCAAGTGAGCATGACCTCAAGATGTCCTCTATTATTTAAATTGTTCATTCAAACTATCCTTGTAACATCTTGTTATCAATTTGACATGTGCGACTTTAACCATGTTATTGTTTCTCCTTTTCATTAAATGGATTGGATTGAGAATGAATTGGGAGGATACCTATGATGGTGAAGTCACAGAGTTGGATTTTTTCTACTTCAACTAGGGTTTTTTATATACTTCTAGGGGATTACACCAATGTAACTAGGTTACATGTCCTATAATGGTATTAGAGGAAACGTCATGAAAGGCTTAACACTGTGAAGGGTACACAGTGTGAAAATCCCTTTCACATTATTAATGTTTATCAAATTTGTTTTTAACTTAGAGAATTAGAATTTAATTCAAGGTGACATTTTTTTAACAGTTATGAAAATTAAGTTTTTCACGACCTATATTGGGATTAAATGTCATGTAATACCCTGAATTTGGTTTTTTAAATAGTTTTTGTGGATGGTATTTTCCTTTTGGATCCTCTCTAGTTTAAACTCCCTTGACCTAAGGCTTTCCACATGTGATCTTGAAGAAATTAAACCCTTCTGGATCTATTCTTTTGGCATTTGATCGTCATTGCGCTTGTAGTGGGATTCCTAAGTAAGCATTATCTCTCATTCTTCATCATCCTCTCTTTATCCTCCCTTGTAATTTCAATGGATCATCCTCATATTTATAGTTTCATGTCCTGGGGTTTTGGACTTCATTTCTAGGTTGATTTTTTAGGTCTTTTACACATTTATTCTTATTCATGGGTGTCTTTTTTAGTGTTGAGTTTCAGGAAAAGATAGGTGGTTCTATCTCGTATGCCTGAATTTTTTAACCTTTACTTTCTTGGATTATTTCAATTGGTAAATTTAATTTAATTTCTAAAACTTTCTTTCAATTGATTTGATAAAACCCAATTCAAATGAATTGGGATATTTGAAATGGTTTTGGTATATAGAATTGGGAAAACCCCTAATTCCATTAAATTAGGGTATCTTTATGGAAATTGGTTAATTTAAATTGTTTAATTTAAATTCTAGATTTCATGAAAATTATTTCTATTAAATTTTTGAATTAAATTTTGGAAAATAATTGTGATAATTAATGGAGTTGTTTTTGAATGAATTTTAAACTTGTGGAAATGGATTAAAAATGTTTCTATATAAACCTAGTTATTTTATCTTAGAAAGAGGACTGTTTTTTATTAAAACTTGTTTTGGTTATAAGTGTAATATAGGAATTTTGAAATGGTAGAATGGTATTTAATTGTATTATAATAATTTTTAAAATAAATTTCTCATCATTGATTTTGTAAGAACACATTGAAGCCTTAGGTAGTTGGTGAGTTATTTGGACACTCTATACGCTATTACAATGTTCAAAAACATACATGTGGCGGGTCACATCCCTGATGGGAGAGTGATGAGTCACCCATGGCCAATGTCAGGGGTATTTTTCTATATAAATTTTTTTTGATATCACATAGAGACATTTGAGTCCTATAGCTAGAAATACAATCTTACCTTTTGGTACATAACCATATTGCAAGCTTGTTATTTATATTGGAGATATAAATGTATGCCAATGTTGTAAAACTAATTTACATACCTTTTGGATTTATATATATTTTTTTATATAAAATTTGTATTTCACACATTATTTTAGAATCATTCCACCATTATAAATACTTTTCTTAAAGTAATTTCCATCATTTGAACTGTATAACATGATTTGTTTAAATATGATTTAAAATTCCAACCCAGTTTTCTTTAAAATTTAAAAGCATTATTTTGGTTAATCTATATTTGGAAACTATTATCGAATCCATGGTGAGACCCTACTTGGATTTTTATCTCACACCCTACTTGTGTGTTCGGGTGTTTATAGATTACCTTCTTCCAGGATCGAGTAAAGTTAATGTTAATCTTGCAGGTGGATCTATCTATTAAACATTGGACATGGTGAGTTGTGTTATCAGGGAATTGGGGTGTTTTTAATCTATTTTGTTACTTGGGTTATAGTACTTTGGGTTTTAATTCCTTTTTTATTCTAGTACATTACTCCTAGTGGAGTTTCCTTTATTATTTATATTTTCTTGTTTCTTTTGTTTCTTCTATGTTTTGGGGAAAATTCATTCCCCCTTGCATGTTGTATGATTCCATGTGCTAGTCACAAACCTATGGGGATTAGGAATTCCCTTTGGGTTATGTGAGGTCTGGATCAGTTATTGGGTTACCAAGGTACCCAGGATGGTTCCTAAAAAAGAGTTATCAAAGGAGGATGTTGAGCTTTTGTCTTGAATTGAGTATGTATTTTTGAAATCATATCGATACTTATGAGGTCGTTGCGATGGAGTATCTATCCATCTCTCACCATAATAAAGCTTAATTTTTTAGTGGTGGTTAGGGAAAGATGTCTTGTGAATTAGTTCTAGTCTTTTCCCTATTTATATTTGGATAGAGTGAAATATGAATCCTGTTTATTATATCTATTGAGAATAATTTTCCTTATTTCTCAGTTTGAGTGTTAATCTAATGTCTTATTTGTTGTCTATTAATGATGTGTAGCATTATGCCTCTAAGAAGATGTGTGAATCGAATCCAAGAAGAGGATGTTTCTGAACCTTAGCAAGAAAATCCTATTTTAGATCTGAATCTAGTTGAGGTGGTTGTGTGCACTGTCCAAGCTCGTGGACAAGAACCACATTAAGTCCCTATTCAGGCTCCAATTGTGGGTCCTTAGGGGAATGTTCTTCGGAATCATTCTCAATATTTCCTTCTCCTTAATCCATAGTTTTCAAAGGCTCGATGGATCCTTAAAATTCCGAGGAATGGTTGGGAAGGATAGAACATATGTTTGAGATCTTAGAGACCTCATATGAGATCAAGGTGAAGTGTGCCACATTCATGCAGGAAGGACTGATCAAGAGATGGTGGGACACAATGGTGATGGTGAGGAAACATGAAGGATTAGCATGTCAAGACATCGAGGTTATTTTCACTGATTATTTCTATCCAGATTCAATGGTGTTGGCTAAGGCTGTGGAGTTATTCATGCTTGAACAATCCAACCAAACCGTGACTCAATATTCAAATCATTTTTTTAGTTTGTGCAGTTTTCACTTAATATTGTATTTAATGAGAGTATAAAGGATAGAATTTTCAAGTTGGTACTTCAGTCAGATACCCATTCTTGGGTTTTCTTACTAAATTTTCTTACTTATTCTAATATACTAGATAGGGTGATGATTGTCGAGATGGACCTGGCTGGAAATTAAGGGTTTTTTTGGAGTTCCTTATTGTCCTAGTGGTAGCATTTTCTCCTTCAATGTAAAATATAATTGTGATGATTCTCATAGTATTTCATGATGTCAGAGTCATTCCAGAGCTCCTATACTTCCAAGAGGAAGTCCTTTGAATTGATACCAGTGTGGAAGGCCAAGACATTCTTGGAGGGTTTGTGCTGAGGCACCCAATAACTGTAGCTCCTGTCGAAGTTTAGGATATTTATTGAGATTATGTAATAACATTTATACTATGTATAGTGGAACATAATCATCATATCCCCTAAAAAATATAAGGAAATTATATGCTTCACGTATAAAAGGGTTCCAACCACAAGCATCTAGAAATAAGCTTCTTCCCATAGTGTAAGAGTCTCTAGAAGAAGTAGAAATGGGTCAAGCATATGAGAGGTACCATTACTATAACGTCATCATTAATGATTGATATATTTGATACTAGTGCATCATAATCATTTATTTCAAACTGTATTGTTAATCCTTTTAATTTTCCAAAATAGATTTTATCTTGTGCAATGGATATTACTACACCCCTTGGTATGAAGAGAGAGTAGGGTCTCTATAGTTCAGCTTGTGTCTTCTCTTTATTAGATGTTTTGTTAGCTTGCAGTTTTCTGTTCCTTGAAATGAAATCTCTTGAAGTCAGATTTGGGATGGATTGCATCATTTCCTATAGAGACTAGATTGATTTTTATCTTCAACAGGTCTACCTTACTATACCAAGTGGTGTGTCTACTATCTTTCAAGGAGATTGGGATCAATGGTTGAGAAAAGTTGGACCTTATTATCCAAAGTTGGGGAAAGTAAAATCAGTATTTTATTTTGATCTAGAGTGAGAATCTTTATGTGGTGATATCCCTCCAGTCATCGTCTAGTTTCTAGACACATTTCCTTATGAATTATGTAGTTCTCCATTGGTGAGGGAAGTTGAGTTTTCCATTGACTTAATGCATGTTACTCACTAGTTTTAATTCCCACTAACAACATGGCACTATATTAACTAAAAAATCTAAAGTCCCAATTAGATGATCTTATTGAGAAAGGATTTATACACCTAAGCATGCCACCTAGTGCGATGCCATTTCTTTTCTCCAAGAAGGCTAATAGTTCTCTTTTCTTTTGTGTTTATTTTAAAAAGCACAGTCGATATATGATAAAGAAAGTATATCTATTTCCATGAATTGATGATATATTTGATTATTTGAAAGGGTAAAAGTGTCTCTCAAAGTTCATCCTTCTATCTCGTTACCATCAGTATATGATAAAGGAATATGACATTCATAATACTACCTTTAAAGGAAGGTATAACCATTATGAGTATCACGTTATGCCCTTTGTTATGACCAAATCTCCTAGAGTTTTCATGGTTTTAATGAATAGGATCTTCTATGAGTATCTAGATACCTTTGTGGTAGTATTTATGGATAACATCCTCATTTACTCTAAGTCCAAGGAATATCATGTGTATCCTCTATGAATAGTTATGAACCTATTGATAAATCATTGACTTTATGAAGAGATTTCATATAGTGATTTCATGATTTGAGAATTTAAATTATTGGGACAAGTGGTGTCTGAATAGGGTATATCATTTGATCCTATGAAGCTAAATGATGTTATGACTTGGGATCAACCACGTAAATTATTCAAGATTCGAAGTTTCTTGGAATTACCCAAATATTATCACCGGTTTTTGAAGGACTTCTCGATGTTGGATTCTCCAAAGACAGCTCTAACTCAGAAGGTGGTGAAGTTTTCTTGGAATGTTAATTGAAGGAGTTATTTTCTTGATATGAAACATATTTTGACTATTACACTGGTTTTGAATCTTCCAGAGGCCAAGCAAGGCGAGGCGGTCTTTTGCGATGCATCAGGTTTAGGATTGGGATGCATTATTATGTAGGGTGATCATGTAGTTGTATATGGATCTCATCAGATTATGCCAAACGAGAAGAATTATCCTATCTATAAGATTAAACTTGTGGCTATGATTCACGTACTTAAGTGCTAGCGAAATTTCCTTTTTGGAGAAAGGTTTACTATGTATTCAGACCACAAAATCATGAGTTACATCATCTCTCAAAAATATTTTCATCTCCATTAAAGGAATTGGGTAGAGTAAAATAAATCTATTGACTTTGACATTACCTATACCCCAAGGAATAGTAATGTCATTATATATGGGTTAGGTAGGAAAATTCCAACCAAGGTAGAAAAAGAATCTTTTAAATAGTGGATTTTGATGGCTCTCCTTACACAGTTGCATGTTGAAGTTCGGGATAAAGGGGAAAAAGATTCTTTAGACATCATTTAATTGATATCCTCTCTTATTGAGATGATTATTCAGGGTAAATATATTGATGATTAATTTATTATAATTAGAGACTCTCTTTGTGGTGGGTAGATAGTTTCCTAGTGGTTGTTCTCTAAAGAGTGTGTTATATGATATCAAAATCGCTTCGTTGTACCATTAGCAGCAAGGAAGTCTATAGTAGGTTATTTTCATAATTTCGAGGGGGATATGCACCCAAGTACCACTAAGATGTTCTAGGACATGTGGTAGTAGTTTTAGTGGCCTGGTATGAGATGGGGAATTACTGAGATTGTTTCTTGTTATTATACATGCTAGCATGTGAAGTCCAAGCACTAGAAACCGTCGGGTTTACTTTATCTACTTCTAGTCCCTACTTGTAAGTGGGATGAAATCTCTATGGACTATGTTGTTGGGTTCCCTCATACCTAGATAAAGAAGAATGCAATATTGGTTTTGATTTATAGTATATCCAGGTTGGATAACTTTATACCCATTCGAGACACAACCAAAGTTGTGGAGTTTGGAAGTCTCTATATTAAAGAGATTGTTTATTTTCATGGTGTTCCATATACTATATTATCTGATAGGGATCATTAATTTAATTAAGACTTTTGGAGAGGACTTCAAGAATAACTATGATCTTAGGTCCATTTGAGTATGGCCTACCATCCGTAGTCGGATGGGTAGACAGAGATAGCTATATATATTCTTGAGGATATGTTTTGTGCTTATATTATCGACTTTGGTGGGGGCTTGGGATGATGAATTTGAACTATTTGAGTTTTCTTATAAAAACATTTACCAATATGAAATTAGAAGGGAAAATTTTGGGGGATTTTAAGAAAATCCTTGTAAATATATGTTGTGTTGGTCATAGATTGGTGAAAGTTCCTTGGTTAGACCAAGATTGGTGCAAGAGACGACCAAAAAATCAGTTGATTCATCAGATAATTTTGATAGAACAGAGTCGATAGAAGTCTTAAGATGATCGTCTCCATAGACCATTTCAGCTCTCAGTTGGTGACCAGGTGTTCTTGAAAGTTTTACCCCAATTGGTCCATCGATATCTTGGGAAGAAAGGGAATCATGCCCATGGTTTTCTGGGGCCTTTTTAGTTTTTTTAATAGGTGGGTAATTTTGTTTACCTTCTAGAACTTCCAACACATTTTATGTTGATACAAAACATATTCCATGTATCATAGCAGAGAAAGTATATCTCTGATCCATCTCACATTTTGAGTTTGAGTGATCTGGATATTGAACCTGATTTATCTTTGACTAAGCAACCAGTCATGATAGTTGATTCTAAGACCAAGGTACTTTATGGGAGGAAGATACCTTTGTTTCATGTTCTATGGAATCATGATTATGATATTCATGATATGTGAGAACATGAAGCACTAATTGGAGAGAAGTGGACTCATCTATTTAGCATGGAAGGTTCTTTATATGATTTATGGGGTTATAATGTTTTTATGGCGTGTAGGTGATAACATCCTATTATTGATCTGATAAGAGCATCTTTAACCTTGTCGTGGTTTATCCTTTTCATTAAGTAGATAGTATTAAGAAAGAATTGGTAAGATACCAATGATGGTGAATTCATATACTTGTTTGAGAGTTTCTTATTTAACTAGGGTTTCTACAAATTTTTATAGGATTATATGCCATGTAACTTGGTTGGATGTCATGTAATGGTATTAGAGGACCAATTGTGAAAGGATTCATGCTATGAAGGGTATAGGACGTGAAAGGCCCTTTCATGTTTTGAAATTTTTTTAGATTGTTTTTTAACTCAGAGAATCCGAATTTAAGTCAAGGAGATTCTTTTTTCAATGGTAATGAAAATTAAGTATTTCATGACATCTATTGGGATTGCACATTGTGTAATACCCTGACTATGGTTTTTTAAATAGGCAGTGTATCTAGTATTTTCCTTTTATCTCCACTCCAATTTCAACTCCCTCAACCTAAGGCCTTCCTGATGGGATCTTGAATCCTTCCAACCCTTAAAGATCAATTATTTCTGCATTCAATCATCGTTGCGCTTTCTGTGGGATTCTCATGTAAACATTATATCTCACTCTTCATCTTCCCCTCTTTCTCCTCATTTTTTATTATAATCATTATAAAATTGTTGTTTTCATGTCCTTTGGTGTTGGATCTCACTTATTGGTTTATTTTTGAGGGCTTGTACACCTTCATTCTCATTGCTGAGTGTAATTTTGAGTGTCGAGTTTAGGGAAAAGGTATGTGGTTATGTCCTATATGGATATATTTATTAACCTTGAATTGCTTGGTTTATTTCAATTGTTTAATTAAATTCAATTTCTCAAACTTTATTTCAATAGATTTTACAAAACCTAATTCTAGTGAATTAGGATATATGAAATGGGTTTGGAATGGAAAATTGGGAAAACCTCCAATTCCATTGAATTGGGGTGTGTTTATAGAAATTGGCTAATATTAATTATGGATTTGATGTAAATGATTTCAATTAAATTATTTAATTTAATTGTGGAAAAGAATTGTAAAAATTAATGGAATTTATTTTGAATGGATTTACGACTTGTGGAAATGTCTTAAATTTTTTCCACATAAACCCAATAGTTTTATCATCAAAAGAGGAATGTTTTTTTATTAAACCCCATTTTAGTTTTAAATAGAAAATTAGAACTTTTAAAGGGAAGAATGAGATTTAATTTTATTTTAATAAGTCTTAAAATGAATTTCCAATCATTTATTATGTAAGAGCACATGTAAGCCTTAGGCAGTTGGTCAGCTATTTGAACACACTCTACATTATCACAACATTATAAAACATACATGTAGTGGGTCACATCCTTGATGTGAGGGTGGTGAGTTGCCTCTAGGAAGTGTTAGGGGGATGTGTGTATACACATATTACTGAGATCACTTTAAGAGTGAAGAGTCCTAAACCTGGAAATACTATCATACCTTTTAGAAGATGATCATGTTTCTTGCTTGTTATTTATATTTAAAATATAAATGTATACCGATGTTGTAAAACTACATTACATGCCTTCGGGATTTATATAAATTTTTTATTAAGACATTCTTTTAAAAAAACCTTCATTTGTAAATCCTTTACTTAAAGTACTTTCCATCATATTAAGTATATAGCATGATTATTTTAAATATGATTTAAAATAAAAAACCTGTTTACATTTAAAAATTGAAAGCATTCTTCTATTTAATATATATTTGGAAACTATTATGAAATCCTTATTGAGACCCTACTGGGATTTATGTCTCACACCCTACTTTTTCCTTCAAGAGTTTGTAGATTACCTTCTTCTAGGTTCGAGCAAAGGGAATGGATCTCTTAGAGGTGCATCTAACTATTGAACCTAGGCCTTGGTGAGTTGTTTCATCAGGGACTTGGGGTGTTTTTCCACTATTTTGGTACTTGGGTTTTATTACTTTGTGTTTTTTTCCTCATTTTATTGTATTACATTACTCCCAGTGGATTTTCTTTTATTATGTATAATATCTTTTCTCTTTTTCTTCCTCTATGTTTTGTGGAAAATTTTTCCCCACTTGCATGTTGTATGATGCTAGGTGCTAGTCGCCAACCCATGGGGATCAGGGACACACTTAAAGATATGTGAGGGTTATCTAGATTATTGGGTTACTAGGGTACCGAGGCTGGTTTTTGACATTCCAGCAGTATGAGGATTGTGGGAAATGATCAAATGAAGCGTTGTGTCAAGATCCTTCTGATGAATTCTCTATAATTTGGATGTAATGCTTAGATCTCAATCAGAAAAAATCGATAGAGTTTCACCATGAAGTCTTGAATTTTCATTAATATAGATCATTTTGAGGTGCTCAATTGGTAAGTATTCTCTTATAGAAAGTAAATATGAATATTTTGATAGGTGATCAACAATAACCTATATTGAATCATTCTTACTAGGAGTATTTGGTAGTCCCATGACAACTTATATAATAATTTCATCCCATTTATACACAAGAATAGTAAAAGATTGTAGAAATCCATTTGGATGCTACCACATAGCTTCCAATTGTCGACAAACCATACATATAGATATATAATCAATAATTTTCTACTTCATGTTATCATAATAAAAATGTTCCTTCAAATACCTATACTTTTTTGTGCCACCAAAGTGTATATTGAAATTTGAGTTATGATAATCATCCAACAATTCCCTTTTTATATCAGTTATATATGGAACACATAACCTATTTCCAAAATTTAGAACACTATATTCATAAACAAAGTCTTCTAATTTTCCTTCATTCAAAAATTTAAATTTATTTTTATAGTTCTCATCAATTATATTGAGAATTATTTATCTTCTAAAATAAATATGGTGTTGAAATAATTTCAAAAATGATTGATGTATCCACTTCATTAGAAATACCCATATCTATATTTACTAGATCCATTAATATATTCTCCTTATAAATCCTCATTTGGGTTATAACTTCATGATTCTTCATATTCAATGCATAGTCTACCTTATTTCCTCTCCCTAGGTGGCATTGAATTGAGAAATAATAATCCTTGAGTATCAAGATCCATCACATTTGTATCATTTTAAGCTCTTTCTGTGAGAAGATGTATTTCAGGTTTTTTATGATCTTTTTATATTTCACATCTTTCACCATTGAGATAATGTATCTATATTTTAAAAGTAAATATTACAAAGGATAACTTTAGATCATGAGTTGGAAATTTCTATCCAGGAGTCTTCAATTTCCTTGATGCATATGCACTAACTATATCATTCTTCATTAGAACACATCCATGACCCTTCTTCAATGAATCACTATATATAAACAACACATCACTTTAATAGAGTATAGTTAAAATTGGAGAATTGGAAAATATTCTCTTTAGTTCATCAAATCATTCTTCAGATTCCTTTTTCCAAACAAACTTAACCTCTTTATATGTAACCTTGGTCAATGGATTAGCTGATGAAATTTTTTTTAAATGAATCAATGATAGTAACCTTCCAAACAAATTAAAAAATGTACCTTGGTTATGTTTGTTGATTTATCACATTCTCTAACTTTTTTTAGGATCAACTGATATTCCAACCTTTGAGATAATATGGATAAGAAAAGAAAATTCTTAATGCCAGAAATCAAACTTACTAAATTTCCCGTATAACTCCTCCCTTTCAATTTTTTTAAGAATTATCTACAAATAATTCTCATAGTCTTCATTGCTTTTAGAATACACCATAATAGCATCAATGAAAACCAAAATAAATTAGGAAGATACTCCTTGAATACCTTATTTATTAGGTCCATAAAAATAGAGTGTACATTAGTCAATAGAAACAGTATTATTGTTTACTTTTAATTCCCATACCTCATCCGAAAAGATATATTCGGAATGTCTTCATTATTTAATCACTATTGGTGATACCTAGAACGAAGATCAATATTTGAAAAATATTGGGCTCCATGAAGTCGATCAAACAAGTCATCAATGTGAGGTAGAGGATACTTATTCTTTATTATAATAACATTGATTTCCCTATATTTAATTCATATCCTCATAGATACATATTTATTCATAAAAAATAAAATAGGGGCTCCATATGGTAAAACACCAGGGAAAATAAATCCCTTATTACCAAAATATTCTTATTGTTTCTTTAACTCTACCAATTCCACAATTTATATTCTATTGGGAGTATTTTATATTGGCCTTGCATCATGGATTAAATCAATGGAAAATATAACTACATGCTCTGAGGGATGTCTAGGTAATTCCATAGGAAATACATCACAGTATTCTAACACAATAGGTACATCCTCAATTTTATGATTACCTCCTTCTTTACTATAAGTTTTTTTCCCTTATTCCCATGGAATTTCATTCAGTAGAGCTACTAGGGTTGGATCTAGATAATAATCAGGTGAGGACGATTGTGATCTGAATATAAGGGATTCTACATCTTCCTCACAAATCTTAATTTCATTCTTCTTGCAATAATTTTTTCATCATATTTTGAGAGCTATTACTTACTATGGATTATATCAAATTCAACCATAGGTATGATAACGAGGTCCGAAAGAAAAGCACATCCATGTTTCATAATAGGGATTTCCTGGCACATCTTTGTTGCAATGAGACTTCCCATAGGAGTTTTGACTGAAAACTCTCTTATTAAATCAAAAGGGAAATGTTTGATTTTATAAGAAAACATGGTAGATATAAAATTGGGTGATGATATAGAATCAAATAAGGTATTTGATAAATTTTAAGACAAGATTAATGTACCTTAGACCATATAATTGGGTACTTATACCTCTGTTGTTGTGATCTCATAAGCTTGACCATCTCCCCTTGGCCTCTTTTGTGGTTGATTCCCCTGATGTAGAAGAAATTCGCTTGCATAGTGCCTCATATACATTCAGTTGCAACAATTAATAGTTGTGTTTTCCTTATTCCACTTAAATTCTTTTTCGTGGTGACCCCTTTATCCACACTTATAATAAACTCACATTCCCTTTAGAAATTTCCTAGGGTGACACTTTCCACAATTTCAACAAATGGAAATTTCTCAAAATTCTTCTTCTTTGATACGTTACCTTTTCCATGGAACTCAAATGACCTCATCTTGTCTTGGTTACCCTTGAATATATTGATCATAGAACATTCATTCTCTATCTTTATAGAACATAAAACTATTTAATCATTTGATGAAAAAGTCTGAGAAACTAGTTCCCATCAGAGATTTCGAATAAGACCTTCAAAGAAGTGGATGATCTTGCACTCCATTTTGCATATGTAATCTGAAGAATACCTAGATAACCTTTTAAATGTATCTTTATAATATATAACACTCTCTTCTTCCTTTTTATATATGCTAAGGAATTCCTATTTATCTCAATTTTTTTATCATGAGGGAATTATTTATCAATGAATGTATCCTTAAATATACTCCATTCCATGGGTTATCTTTCTTTTTCCTCCCTAGTATTTTTGGATCAAGGACCACTATTGATCAACATCACCATGGAGGAAATACACCACAATTGTATCCTTTTTCCATTTCACTACATCCCATGGCCGTAATTATCTTCTACAAAGACATAATCCATTACCCAGCTATAATTGGATTCGTAGTCCCACTAAATGGTGGGGGATTCTGTCAAATAAAGCTATTTATCATAAGTGATTCTCTCTGTGGAATAGGTTTATCCATTCAAAAAAGGTTATTTTTCATAACCCGATTAAGTTGCCCTAAAATAGCGATAATTTTATCCATTCTATTACTAGATATATTTTTTCTCATGAAATAAATATTTACATTTTCCATGTGTATTAATTCCATTCATCCTTCTTGGAACTATTTATAAACAAAGGAATACACTAGATTAGCTCCTAAAGTCATAATATATATTAGAAAATATGTTATAACACAAAAAATTAATTATGCATCATAAATATAAGAATCATAAACTTTGGCTTTGTAGGTACATGTTTACTTTTAAATCCTTCATAATGGTTTATAAAGAAAATGTGAAATGTCCTAAGTATATCCCCTGTGTGTGTTATTCCAGGCATGTAGTAAGGATCATTTTCATGTACCAGGTTATGCCGAGTCAGGCTTGATGCACCTTATTCGAGTTTTTACCCCTATGTAGATCTATTCCAGAACCACATAAAATTTTAGTATCTTGATAGGGATGTATTTCTAGGAATTCCGACATAATATATACCTTACCAAAATTTTAGGATATTTTTCTATAATTATATTCAAAGTTTATATCAGGGTTATGTACCCAAATCTATGTTTTCTAAATCTAGTTTCCAGGGTTTTTATTAAACTTCCTTTGATCCAAATTGAAACTCCCTGACCCTAGAAAACCCAGAACTAGTGAATTACTTTATTACGTTGGCATGATTACATGGAATCAAATTCTGAAAGACCGATCATTTTATTAGTTTTGGAAAGAAATATTATACACACGATATCCATTTTACATTAGGAGATGGAAAATAAAACCTGATACATAATAATATTAAATGAACAACCCCTTAAAATATCATTCAATGATTAATTCTTTATAACTGGGGGAAAATAAATATAATAAGGGTGAGATAAAATGATCGGTAAGGATAAGTAAAGAATAATAAATAATGAATTGATGATAATAATCAACATGGAATGTTAAATAACCGATAATGCATTCCATTTAAATAACAAGATATGGAAATATAAATATGTCAAGGTAAGAAACTAAAATAAATTCCATTACATCAATAAACTGAGAATAGAATGTATCCATAGATATATTGAATAAAAAATATCATGGATAAATAATAACTAAGGATAAATGAGGTAAATGATTAATTGTTTGATTCTATGTTTCCTAGATACATTGTAACTTTATCATCAATACCTTTCACGAGGCAGTTTAGCATATCGTGTAAAAACCCATCTAATTTGGCTAACTGATTTGTCTCACGAGATTACCAATTCATCAAGGGGATATCTATAGAAAGGCCCCACCAGTTCCATACCTATAAAAACAATTCCTCATATATTGAATAATCTATTTAGATTATAAAAAATGTGCCTTACCAAATATCTATATTGAATAAAAGATACAAATTTATCAAAAATTCCCCACTTAATCAAATAACTATCAAAATTAACACCATATGTAAATTGATATATGGTTTAAGAAATAATAATATCTATTTCATGAGAATATAGATATTTAATAAAAATTTAATTTAACATAATAATGATAATAATAAAGTTATTGTTTCAAGATAAAGTTAGAAATATAAAATAAAGTGATATTGCAAAGTTAATCGTTAAACACGTTCTTGGGGAAAATAATCTTTAAACATTCCAATGTGTCCCATACCACTTTGAAGCATTTGAATCATAATACTCATGAAGGAATAAAATTGAATGAATGTTTTTTATACCATGAATATAAACGGGTTCATGATATAATATATCAAAATTGGTGGTAGATACAACACAGAAAATATGTAAATGGTGAATATGACATTTATCTCACAGATGTAAAATGTGAGATGAAAATCCCTTACCTTGTGTTTCCATTTTTGTGAACGGAATTTAACCTACTGTATAATGGTTTTAAGAGTGTTAATAACTTATTATATAACCATATACATGTTTATAATATCATATATTATCTTCTTATAATATTTTATTACCCATTTGATATCAATGTTTTATTATTTTCACTATTTTGGGTGTTCATTACATAGTTTTTAGTGAGTTTTGACTTGTAATTTTTTGTTCCTATTACATAGATCCTGATTTCATCATCTACAGAATTTAAACCTTGATGTACCTATTATATATATATATTCACTATATATGTAATTATAATAATCTATAATTTTTGAATACAAGAAATAAAATGTACCGTTCATGGAGATGGTAGGTTGTACTTATGCTTGAACAGTGCTTATATTTATTTTTCATATTTAAAAGAGTGAATATTAAATGATAAATATTTATTTTATAATTATAGTATCATATAAATGTCATATATGTCAAATATGTTTATTAAAACCATTATTAATACATTCCATGTATAGCATGAATGAATTGCATCTTTTTGAGGAGGTGGTATTCCATACTTCCACAAACGATATTATCGTATTCCCAAAAAATGGAAAGCATAAAGGTATGTTCTATATAAAAATTACATAATTATAAATACATTATTTATTTGGCTTATGATGATCCTAAAAATATACTATATACCTCGCGATCCACTGACTCGTGGTCTCTGCACTCTGGGTCACTATCTTTGGCCCGGTATTTGGATATCTCCCTTAGCCAGTTAGGGATTTATTTCACCTCCCCATAGAATCGAACCTTGGGATGACTAGAATTTAACCAACTGGGGAGATTCTCTGGTCTACTAAACCATATGTAATTATGGTACTAGAGAAGATCCCTAGTTGGTTAAATGTTATTCAGCCCTGGGTTTGATTCTATGGAGAGGCAAAATAAATCCACCATTGGCTAGCAGATATATCCATAATACTCGACCCAGTTGAGTGGCCCAGTTAATAGCCCAGTGACCTGAGTGTAGGGGTTGGGGATTATCTTGGTCTATTGTCAAGAGTTTCACAGGTCAAAAAATTATAAATATCATATGTATCATATATAAATAGAGTGTCCATCATATTTTACAACCATGAAATGTGGTAAAGGAAAAAAACGAACAACATCATATCATGAGGCAGTAGTTTGTCATGAATGAATGGTAAGTTCGTTATCCATTTGATGGAAGTGTGTGTAGGTGTAGGTCAAAACTATAACATAAAAACATATCAGTATCTTCATAATACTATTTTTATTATATAATAAAAATAGTTTATGGAGTGTAGAATGAAAATAAAAGTAAATAGCTTGAGGAAGGATGTTACCGCTTCTTTGGGTAACTCCTTTTGGGTTTCCCTAAAGGGATTCCTTAGATGGTTTTATGCCAAAATGATGGATTTTATGATGATGGGAGGGGTTTTTGGAGCTTATTTGAGCAGATTTTGGGTGATCTAAAGGGCTTGATAGGTGTGAATAAATGGGATGGGTGAGTGCCTTTTATAGTGGAGGAGGAGTGGTATTCTTGTATATTTTTGGAAAGGGAATTCCACCCACATTTTTCAAATTTAAATTGGATATGATGATGGTAAATATACATTAAAAGGTATTATAGGGTCTAACTATTCTGATGAAATGGATTTTGGGCAAATTTATAGGTCATTTTGAGCCTTAATTTTAAGGTTTAGACCTTTGTTAATAAATTTTTTCTTTTAATAGTTGTAATTAATTTGAATCACATTCACTATTATTTTTGGAAAAAAACTAAGTTGAAATCATTATAAATTATAAATTATTATGAATAAAAATATGGAATCCATTCTTCTAAATTCAAATCACAGAAGTGTAGGAAATTAATTTAAATTTAATCTCACAGACAAGATGACAATGCAGGTTTTTAAAGTAAATAAAGTTCAAAAGTTTTCTACATTTTTATATTCAATTTCAAATTGAAATTGATTCCAATGGAATAAATTAGATTAATTGATTTATAATTTTTATAATTTTACATTAAAAACAATTTAAAAAATAATTTATCATTATAATTAAATTAGATGAAAATGTAGTTTTGAATTATTATTTTTTATTTTTCACTATTTGCAAAAAATGAAACTTCTCTAAAAAATACTAAAAATTCACCGTAACCAAATTTGTATGTTTCAAATTAAAAAATTAAGATTATTTTGGTCATATTAAAATTATTATACTGTCAAAATTCTGGTTTAAAATAGTTTCTCCATTAAAAGCTGAAAAACTACCTTCATAAAAATATAGTATATGATCTATATAATTGGCTTTGTTTTTGTCATATGACTATCAAATATATTAAATTAATTTAAAAATATTATATAATATATATATATTTACTATATAAACTCTCTAAAAGTGTTAGAATTTAATTGACTATGTAAAATGTGACTAAATAGTGTTCTGTTTAAATTAGGTGTCGCGTACATTGAAAAGTAACGTAGTGTTGCGTGTTTCGAAAGATATCAAAAAAATTATATTTATTCTAAAAGGAAAATATGGTAAAGTCTTATGGTGCTACAATAATTTTATTTTTTTATTTCTATATGAACCTCACCCAAGTTCAATAATTTATACCGGCATCCAAATGTTTAGGGGGTGGGTTGGTGTTTTCCCCAACATCTAGGTTGGTGAGGTCTAGATGGTTGGCTTCCCCCTCTTACTAGAAATCCCTTCGAGAGTATTATCATGTGTAAGTACCCAGTTGGTGGTGTGTACTGGTCAATGGGTGAATAGTTGGTGCAGATTTCCAGTGATGAGGAGACAAGACATGCGGTGGGGGTCCTGTATAGTTGTAGGAGGGAAAAATATTGATTTCTTCATGTGCATAAAACCTAATCACCATAGTTATGTGATTCTGGTAGGGTATGTGAAATTTATATGACATGATACTTGAGATTAATGATTGATTCTAGTAAGATATGTTAGACCCAGTATGAGGTTGGGACATGTAGGGTTGTGGTACAAAACGTACACATGGGTTATTATAGGATATTATTTTATTTATAGTTTATGGTGTTGGATGGTGGTTTTTTCTTATATTCCATGTTTTTGGGGTTAATTCCCCCTATATATGTTTATTTATACAATCTGTGTCTGTGGGAAACCCAGAGCCAATAGAATGTGGTCCTTAGGGGTCACTCTTATCTTCACTATTAGCCTAGGAGGGGTTTCTAGTGGGGGAAGGCCATGAAACATGAATTATATGAGAATTATGAAAAATTAAATTCATGTGGAATTATATAAATCATATAAAAAATTAGTTAGTGAAAATGGAATTTATCTCAACGTAAGTAAATCGAGATGAGAAACCCTTAACATTACTCCAGACTCCCATGATTATGGTTTAACCCCCAATATAATAAACATATCCATCATAGTAACAAATTTCATAACCTTATTGATATATATTTACATTTATATTCATTTATTATATATATATATATTAGTTAGTTATAATTTATTTTCATCAACATATGTTAGCTTTTTTATTGTTTTGTACTAGTTGTGATATGGAGATGACAATCATAATTCTGTGATAATAGGTTCATCCTTAAAAGATTATTCAATATAGTGAAATAATATTATTTTAAGTATTTATATAGTCCCATGTTCATTTTATAGAGGATATAGTTATGGATCACAATAATAGAATTTACAATGTGTATGTTTCTAGTAACAATACTAATAGACATGAGTTACTTTATAATGATATTTTATTTTAGTGTCACCTTTATAAAACTATAATAATTAGATAAATTAATCTTTAATACCATATATTACCATAATTTATGTTTTTATACTCACCATTGATTTAAATTATTATGATAGTATAGCATTACTCTTCTAGATGGTAAAACTGACCGAAACAATAACATGTTATATGAAGGAATGAGAAAGATTAAAAAGTTATATTATAGTAATATCATTTTTATTGAATCATAATTATGATAATATTATACTATTAGAGTATATAATTTGATTTAAAAAGAGTTCATATGAAAATTTAATTGAAAAAAATAGATAAAAATTAGATATTTACATTGATGGGATCGACCCTTCTCATAATGATTCCCTTAAAAATGAAGGACTTTGAACACTTCATGGGACTATAAAAAACCCATCATGTAATTAAACTTTTGGTGGGATAATTTTGGTGTGGATTCAAGAGGAAATTAATGTAGAGAAGGAGTTTGATAAGGGAAGTGGATTGGTCCTTTTATAGATGATTTTCAGTTTATTTTTTACAATTTCTCATCCCTAACTAGTTATGGAAAGTCATTTTAACATGAAAAGTGAATCATAAGTGAAAAAATAGAAAGGATGATGTTACCTCCATTATAAATATTCTTTATTTTTTTAGGTTTTATACATCATTCTTAATATATACAATATTTTTTGTTTTAACTATTTACCAACATAATTCAACATTCACCTCGATAACTTATTTTTTCCAAAAAAAGATAATCAACCCTGTTACCTAATTTTGATGTGTTTATTATAAATATAAAATCCATTTTATCAAATTCATTTTCTAAATATGAGAAATTTTAATTTTAAATAAAAACACATAATAATTTAAAAACATTATTAATTTAAATAAAAATAATTTTATTTATGTAAAAAGTGATTATATTTTGATTTATTATCCTTATTAAATTATTTAAAAGATAATAATTATTTATTTATAATTATAAATACAGTTTATAATTAATTATTCATTTCTATAAAATTTGCGTATTTAAATTTTAATAATTTCAATTTATGCATTTCTTATATGTAATAGTTATATGTCCAATGACCATGTAATGAATGAACATATTCCCAACGATCAAATAACAGTAACATTATCATTTTTCATTATGATATATAACCTAGCATAATTATATCAAATTTATTCATCAAACTTATTCATTTCATTCTTAAAATTTATATCATGTTTCTACTATGCTGCCTTATTTTCATTATTATAATCAGTGGGATGATCTTTTAGGGAAACCACAAGGATGAAGATTTTACATTTACGGTCCTTTTCTTTAAATTTTTATTTATTCCTCTTGTAATTTTCATAATTATGTTTCATATTTCTTTTGAAAATTTTATTAATCTTTATATTTTATTATATTATTTTATCTTAATAAAATATAGACATATTCGTTTAAATTATTTATTGCATGTGTAACAAATTATTCAATACTTTCAAGTAATAAAAATGTGGGGTTTTACATTCGTTTTTTAGAGAACACCCACTAATGAATTCAATAACATATGTAGAATCTTGAATATTCTATTAAACTTAAAAGTGTGTGAGTATTTATTTCAATTTTATGAACAATAATTTATCAATTAATTTTATCCTTAAAAAATTTCAATTTATACTCAATGTTTTTATCAGCATTCCCTTATAATAAATTTTAATTATTATATTCCTTAATACATCTGTAAGACATAAAAATATCATATTATCATTATTAATATCAAATTACTATACCACTAAAATATGAAAAATATATATTTCAATATAATTCTTTAAACTTTCATTTTTCTATCACAAAATACATGACAAGCATCAGAATAGTAATCAGTTATAGAAAATAGCATTTATTATAAATAATGTAGGTACAAAATACTTTTCTTAACCAATTTTAGAAAGAATAAATCGGTGAAATAAAAGATATGAGAAACTATAATTATTAAATAAAAATGTATTATAATTATCAAAAAAATAAATAAAGTGCTTAGGAGTCACTTCAAAATTCTCCACCTTTTTTATAATTACAAAACAAGATCCAAATTTCTCTCCATTTTTGAAATGGATAAAAAATATTAAAGTAAAAAATTCATATTCCTTTTAATGAATACATATTTATAAGTGGAAACATGTTCTTCCTAATATAGACAATGATTATTCCCAAAACATCTAACCCTTTAATTTTCTCAAAATTTTACACTCCCCATAAATTCATGCATTTTTACTCATATACCATAGTACAAACTTTTCTTGAAAAATATTTTAGAAAATGAAAATGTTGATCCAACCTCATTTCTTTAAATATAATAAATAAATAGTTTAATTATTAAAATATATTGATAAAATTGTTTAATTATTAAAATATAGAAAGATGATATTATATTTGGATCTCCAAGAGATTCACTTTTTAGTGATTTTTCAAATTTAATGTCTTCGGAGTTTGACATGATTCTTATTAGTCAATTTATATTCTTTTTTGGTTTAAAAATAGTGTAAAGAAAATATGATATCTTTGATAATCAATCCAAAATGCTAATTATTTGGTTAATAAGTTTGATATTTTCAATGTGTATATGTACTATATTCCAATCTAATACTAATTTAATTCATTTAAAGGTAGTTAAAAGTGTAGTTAATTATGTTAAATTATTTTTTAATCTTATATTTATTATCCTCCACATACATAATTTTAACTAACCATTTTTTTATACTTTTATTTTAGTGGTTGAAAAATAGAATTAAAATACACAAAAAACTTGAGTCACTTTCTTGGTAGATGTTTAGTTTCTTTTAGTTCTAAGAAAAAAATCAGAGGCTTCATCAACTTCTAAAATCGGGTATATTGCTGCTATATGATGTTGTTCACAGCCTTTTTGGATTAAAAAATCTATTTCTGATTTTGTTTTTAATTTTGAATAGATTCTAGTTTATTGCAATAATATTTCTAAAATTTATATATCTTAAAATCCTTAGTATAATTCTAAGAATAAACACATTGATGTTTTATATCACTTTCCTAGATATTATATTCATAAAGGGAATGTAATTATGGAATCAATTCCCATAGAATATTAGTTATCCGACATATTTACCAGGACCCTAAATTTAGCTATGTTTGATATAATCAAAATTAGTCATGGTGTAATGGAAATTTAGAATCTATTTAGGGGAACTAAAAATATATATTAGAACTAATTATTTACATTTTTTTACTTCTAGACCAATTCATGTTGAATTATTCTATGAAATATTCTTTATTAGTTGGTCATTTCTTCATTCATTGAATATCATGTAATTTATTCCATATATTAAAATGTTTTTAGGGATCATAAAGGATTATAAAATATTTTTCAAAAGAATTTTGGACTACTATATACAAGAAAAAATGTATTAATTAAATGGATGGTTAAAATTTTGATGTATTTTCAGGGTTATATTCTTTCCAAGTATTTGTTTTTTAATTTATGGGTAGCCTTTATTATCATATAAATATATATACATTAAAAGGAAGAGGAATTTGTTACATTAATTCTTTTGATCAATTTCAAATGGGGGAGATTTTTATCTTGTTTTATAATTATCAAAAAGGGTAATAATGATGAATTGGTTAATAATTACTTTTCTTATTTATAGTTTCAAAATTAAAATGCTTATTTATTACATAAGTATCATTTCTTATAGATTTTATTTCACTCTTTTCTTCCCTAAAACATGGGTTAAAAAATGTATTTTATGCTTACATTTTTTATAATAGAATCTATTTCTTATAATTTATTGTTATTTTGATGCTCCTCATGTATGCTAAGAACTGATTCTGGAGAAATATCCTTCACAGTATGTGGTAACATCACATATACATTGAGTTTTCATATTAGGTTTTTTTAATTTGGATCTTTCATGACTAAATGCCTTAACCAAATCCAATAAACCACATGAACTAAAATTAAATTGACTATAAGATGGGCGGTTAGAATATTTTTAACAATTGAACTCGCTATATGAAAAAATTCGATAGACCATAATGTATCATGAAAATCTCACAAATTCATAGACTGGTCATCCCATTCAATGAGACCAGAAGAAAAAATTTCAATTTACCACATGATCATTTTTTTATTGACCCTATATGAACATTTAGAAATGTACTAAACCTGTTTCCAGAAGAAGAAAAAATCCACCTTATATATTTGAAATTTGGAAAAAATTTGAACCAACAATATAAAGTAAAAAATTTGAAAGGTGATGAACCTACCTTATGAAGTAAGAATTTGGCACAGTGTTGAAACTATCTTATGACGTTGAAAATTTGGAAAGGTATTGAACCTAACTTATGACATACCATAAGTGATAATCTGGAAAAGTTTTGACCAAACCTTATGAACTATCATGATTGAAAATTTGGTAGTTTCTTAAACCTACATTACAACATATGGTCACTCAATGAATGTTTCTATAAAAAAATCCCTCCCCTAAAATAGTACCACTACTAAACCGGTGATGAGAGGAGGAGAATAGTGACTACCCAAGTCCCACCTCTAGCATGCCCCTGGTTGGTGACTAGCACTAAGGTAATAATAAACATACCTATGGGAGGAATTACCCTCTAAGAGAAAATGTGGAAGAGAAATAGATAAGATAGATACACCTGTAAACACCTTCTTATACATATATAAAATAAAAACAAGTGAATATATTTAATTTTATACATAATAGATACAGTTGAAAATGAAACTAAAAGTACCAGAAGAGTAATTGAGGAAGAGACCACAAAGCCCAAATAGCTTCTCAACAACTCCTAGCTAGTAGTAACCAGCTAGATCTCCAACCCAAGCTTTGTGAACTTACAAAAAAATTATATATACATCGGGTGAGCATAAAATTATACTCAGTAGGATCCTCCTTGGAACCTCTCATACAAAAGGTAAATAAAGTATACTAAATCCCAGTAAACAACAAGTGAAACTAAATCATCCCCTAAAAAGGATTACTATATTTCCATACCCACCATGCATACATCTCACCAAGTATCGCATACAAGGGTTCATGTATTATAGTAAAAAATCATCAAGGGTTCCCTGCTACATCTTACCCCTAGTTTTCAACTCTTCCTCGAAGATGCGCTTCCTAAGCCATCTCTCCACCAAGAAAGGATCTCCTGAAAATTATAAGTCCAAGAATCCATCACAGCCCATATGATGTGAATTATACATCACGTATTATACCTAAATTCATCATAGCCCATACAGTAGGTAATTACCTCAGTCCATTACATCAAAAACATGTCATACCTATAATAACCATTTGAATTCAATATTAGGAAATATGTGTGTGTGATATAACCACAATCCATTGAATCCCTCAGCACACATATATTGGGTAAATAACCACTGTGCATACTAAAAAATAATACCACCGAGAGAAGAGAGTGGGTTTAGTGGGGGTAGTCATCCATTTGATCCTTATTAGCCTAGATGTTGGGGAAAACACCCTCCTAGAGTCCAATTAGTGTTAGTCACCCCAACCAACATTAGTGGTGTAGTGTATAAAGTCAAAAAATCAAGATATAATATATCTCGCAACCACACTAGGGTCATAACCTAGTACTAAACTCAACTAAAACTACCATTTCTAAGAAATATGACTTCCACTTCTCAGAACTACATAACCCATATGGACATAAGAATTTAAATAGAAACATTAAATTACTTTTTCGTTTTTAATAACTACCCTTTATGTTAATTAATTCATTAACCATTAATTAACAATTGGGATTATTCTAGAATACTCATTTCATTTTCCATTCAGGTGAATTCCATGCCCTCTGTGTATTAGATAACCAACACCATAGTTCTAAAGATTATCATTATCATTACCATTTAATTTCAACAAAACCAACCCCATGGATTTAACATTTTTTATGAATTAATTAGGATTTAAATAATTCTAGGTAATATAGGAAAACATACTAGTCTACCACCAAGGAGTTATATAACCAAGTACATCTAGATACCTTAATTAGTGGTTGGATGAAATAGGTTTAAACAATTTACCAAGCCATCAAACCTTTAAATAGATTAAAAAAAAGAATCAATCTTCAATCACATCAATGAGTAAACCCCAATTTTTACTGTATTGGGGTGCATAACAGAAGTCAATGAGATGGGTATTTAAAAAATTTAATCACTAGAGTGATGAAATGTCATCATCTCTAGAAATCCATAACTTGATAGAGTTTTATGCATTTTTTTCAAATTTATCATTGAATAAAAATTAAAACAAGAATTAATACCTCACTCAAATCGAAGCATGCTTGATAGAAACTCATCACCAATGAAAATCACTCAAATAATCATAAATATAACCCCTATATATTTTCCAAACATTTTCAGGAATACATAAATATAAAGATCATAAAATTTTTAGTTCTATCATAAAGCTATTATGATTCATTTGAATTCACAATAATCACCATGATCCCATCCCTTTGATCCCTAAAGACATTCATGGATCGATTGTTCAGATGAGTACATTATCTCTATAGGATGTGAGAGGAGATAGAGGCTCTAAATTAAATTATAATGAGTAGTCTCTAGAGTAGATATCCACCCATATTATATAGTGGATTACTCAAATAGTCGAAAAGGGTTCCCTGACCCAAAAAAAATAAAACACTGACCATTAAGAAGTAAATGAAATCTTATGATGAACTAACTATGTCATAATGTAATTTATATTTTCAACACATACATGTAATATAAAATAAATATATTAAGTAATGAAACTGATTCATTATTACAACTCATAAATCACTCTAATATTAAACGAATCATGAATATTTAAATAAAATTTGTTCGCATAATATTTTCTATATATTCACTAAATACCATGTGAATGCATTTAATAAATAAATCCCACCCAATTATTCTATACTATAATAATAGTGTATTTATTTATATGTTAATGATCGTTAACAATTTGACAACTCTTGGACCTGATGGTGGGGTCCGCTTTTTCTTGTATACCTATTTACCAGAATAGGATAAACTCTTGAATTCACTATTATGTGTGACCCTCTAGGTCCTTATATCGATAGTATTGAATACCATTCATATACATAGAGTAGAGTCTATAAACCCATAAAGGCCCCTAAGGAGATAAAGAAAATTCATAGTAATGTCAACATTTCAAAAAAAACATGCACTGTGTAATATAATCACTTTATCTCGTGATATATCATAAATAAGGTTGCACAACTTATGTTATAATCCATTAATTATTTGTTAATTTTTGATATAACTAAATAGACTTACCTTCAACTAACTTGTCCACGGATTTATGAAGTTACATCCATCATGATCAACTTGGCTCAATATATCACTTCCTAAACTTGGAAGAAATAAATTCTATCTTGACCATTCAACCAATGTCATACCACTTATAATGCACCCATCCACAACTTCAATGTCATGGTATTTTCCTTTCATCTATGTATGGGTTCAAATGATACACATTGATAATGATCTCAATTCAGGAGACCAATACATATGTTCATAGATAGGATCAAAAAATTACAACAGAAACACATGTTGTTCCTATGGAGGGTATGCCCTTATGATATTTCTTAGAGGAGATCACCATGTTTGAACATCCTGAGAAGAAGTCTGTGTGATTATGATCCCCCAACACCTGATATTCAGACATCAACTGTGTCCAATCAATATGATTTATCAAAACCATAATACATATATTTAATATTAATGTTATAGTATCTTTAGGTTCTCATTATATAATGTGGACTATTATAATCTTCTGATAAGACAAATAATCTATGGTAATTACCATATAAATAGTGGAATCATAAATATCAATTATATAATAGAAAATGTATGTCATTTATAACTAACTGTATAGATGGTATGCTAATAAAAAGCTACATATAAGGATGTGTATAGGGAACCCAATTTTACAACACTCACAATTACAGTACATTAAACTTGATAATTATCCTTGTTATCTCTCATAAGAAAAGAAAATGTTTCTACTAAGTTGCGGATTTTGTCATGGGCCTTCCACATTTCCACTACATATAAATTATACTATCATAAAATTTTCTGTCTCGAGTAAGACTTCTCAAGAGATGATATCTGTGAGTATATCCCTTTTATCCAATATCAAAACATGAAATGTTGGATAGTACTAGTATTATAATTATCATAACTTATATTATGATAAAACATTACATATTATGTGTGATATCAAGAACTTGAACAAATTGTTGCATATTTTTTCATTGCCTCTTTAGCTACCTCAGAAGCTATAACACAACCAGTATTTATAGGTATGGATACCACTGGATTGAATGAGCTTAACCTTATCAGTACCATATCCTGACTATGATATAAGATCATATTTATCTATAAGATCATATTTATCTATAGGTAGACTAGTTTGTGTCCCTTTATAACTAGTATTCCTTCCTCTCCATATACTATTGATGCACCCAATTTGTGTATGCATTTTCATACACTTTATTAACAATAAAAACAAGTTTTCACCAGATACCTACTTCTTATACGAAAAATAATTTGATTTTGGTGACCTTGTCCATTTTCAAGAGTTTTATATCCAAATACACAAATCAAGGGAAGTCTGTGAAATTTTTTCAACTAAACGGCGTGTACTTTTATGCACACCATTTACATTCAGACAAGGACATGGATAAAAGTGGGGATTACATGCCCAATTCACTAGCCAGACACTACACACCGTGTGGGGTGGCGTTACACATTGTGTACGACATTCTAGAAGCAGTTGGTGGCCAAGAAGAGTCTACACGCTCATGTGGCCACAGAAGGAGCCACACCGTGTTCCATTTCTACATGTCGTGTCTTCTATTCTAGAAGGGTTTGGTGGAAAAATTTTGATACTACATGCTATGTATGGTAGCACTATATGCCGTGTACATTAACCTACTAGGATGATCCATGTTAAAAGTCAAAGACGGCGTGTTAGGCCGCCTACCAGTGAGAAAAAGGAAGCCAAAAGCGCGTTGACGAAAGTACACGCTATGTACTTTCTATACATGTAGTGTACTTATTTTTCTCATAAAAAGAGGCCTTGGCCTCCGGACCAAGGAATTGAGATGGGGAGATTGAGGTGTGGTGTGGAGAACAAGGGAAGAAGTTCCGAAGGAGAGATGCTCTACCGTCGTAATACCGTCGTTCTTCTACTGAAGAATCATTTATACCTCAAAATTCCAAGCATGATTTCATCAGGTATTAATAATTATTTGTTTTTCATTTTCAATATGTGTAACTAAACAACCAGTGTGTTGGGGTTGTGGAGACTGATGAGTTTTAATTTGAATTAATTTGTTGTGAATGTGATAGATTTAACAATCTCTTCTTATTCTTCTTAAATCACTTCATATTATCACTGAAAATTCTATACTAGAGTAAGGACAAAATCTTCAGGGATTCAAAATAAGAAAAACGACGAATAATTTCATGACCATTGAAAGGATTTTTCGGATCAAAATGGACTAAGAAAAATAAAGATCTGTTAAAAACTAACTACCGGACCAAGAAGTTGGTTACTTCAGCTCTTAATATTAAGTGATCTGGACCGAGGAAACTTAATTAAAAATTTTAATCCAGAGTGTTGGATTATCATGAACAACACAACCTCATAAGCAATTTAATTTAATAATCAACTTATCACAAATCCATAACCCCCAACGCATTCTTATTCTTATTTGCATCAAAACCAATTTTACCATCTTTTATTTCATTCTAGAAATTACTATATTAAAAGAAACATAAAAACCAGTTGTTCTATTTGTATCTAAAAACAACCAAACAAAAATTGACTCTAAATTCAGCAGCCTTCACTAAAATAAATATACAAACAAAATTGAAACAAGATAAGAGTAACCTATTAAAGTTCCCTGTGGATCGACCCCTACTGGTGTTATACTTGTTAGGGTAATTATAATTTGACACATCGATAACATAACTTGAGTGGAACGACTCATAAAATTTTGGCATCGTTGCTGAGGAACTATAATGTTATTTTATTCTAGTTTTAATTCAATTTGTATTAAATTTTAGTTAAAATAAAGATAATAAATTTACAAAAATCACTTTTCTAATCATATTTATTTTTATCCTTATTTTTTCTCATTTACATTTGGTAGTTTTTTCTATTTTGTGCAGGTTTGTAGGTGTAAGAGCGGTAACCTCACACATTCCAAGAGTACTGAGTCATCAAGGTTTTTCCCAACTGAACCGGAGATTGAAAAGACGTTTTTGAGGCACCAACGAACACTCATGGTTGAACAAAATCAAAACAAACCCATGACATAGAACGAGGGAGGAAATATAGGTGTTTTCCAAGAAGCTGGATAGCAGTTAGGTCTGGATGACAACCGGAACCAGTAAGCTCCTCTTGAACCACCATATGGCCCGCCGCAGCTCCCACAATTCCAACCAGAGAAGATGCCAAATTTCAACCAAGGTCAGGGGCCATACTACGCCCCTCAGGACCGACAATACCTGCTGATTCTCCCACCTCAGCAGCCACCTCCACATCGTACTCTCATGGAGTATGGCCTTCCATCAATCCATGGAGCTAATACGGGCATCATTCGTCCTCCGGTACAACCCATCACTTCGAGATTAATCCTTCTATCATGCAGCTGATCCAGAACACTATTTAATTCGGTGTCATTCCCAGTGAAGACCCAAACACCCATCTCTCCAATTTTTTGGAGATCAGTGCTACATTCAGGTACCATGGAATTTCTGAGGATGCCATTTGTCTTCACCTGTTCCCTTTCTCTCTACGGGACAAGCCGGAAGACTGGATCAAAGGGATGCCACAAATATCCATCCTCACCTGGGAGGAGCTAGACCAATAATTTCTGTCCAAATATTTTCGAACTTCAAAGACGGTAACCCTACAGAACGAGATCCACAACTTTCAGCAGCATGACTTAGAGTCATTGTACGAATTATGGGAACGCTTCAAGGACATGCTATGTAAAGGAGCACACCATGGACTTCCACTCTGGATTCAAGTCCAAAACTTCTACGGCTGGCTGACGACTAATACCAAGTTCGTGGTGGATGCTGCTGTTGGAGGAATGGTAATGCGAAAATCCCCCAAAAAACTTTTTGAACTGCTAGAAGATATATCTGCCAACAGATTCCAGTGGCATTCCGAGCGGGGGACCCAAAAATGAGGTATGCATAGAATTGATGCTACTACCATTCTTGCTACCCAGTTGGATGTAGTATCCAAAAAGATCAACGAATTAAATCTCAAGGGTGCACCTCAAGTTCATGCGGCGAACCATCCAGCATGCGGTGATTGTGGTAACAACCACATCTTGGGAGAATGCCTGGGACCTCCATTCAACCCTTCAATGAGTGAAGTGAGCTATGTTACTCAAAACAGAAGGCCAAAACAGTATCAAAAATACCAGAACCCGGCATGGCGAGATAACCAGAACACATGATGGGGCCAACTACAGCAGAATCCTCCGCCCTAGAGACCGCCCAGCTACAGTTAGCCACCATATTATAACCAGTACCAGCGACAACAACAGCCCCAATAGGGTCCTTTCCAGCATCAAGGGTATCAAAACCCTTGCCCGTAGTAGCCAAGGTAGCAACCACCTCCACCAGCTGCACAGTCCCTCAGCAAGAGAATACGTCCAGGTTAGAGGATCTTCTGACGAAATTCATCTCTATAACTAAGACCCGATTTCAGAACCAGGAGGCTTCTATTCAAGGCCTAGAGAACCAAATAGACCAATTAGAAAATCATCTCTTAGGTAGGAAGCCGGGTACACTACCAGGAAACACTAAAAAGAACCCGAAGGACGCGGCCCATGTTATAACACTGCGAAGTGGAAAGAATATACACCAGAAGGAACCAGCACAATCAACTGCACCTATACTCCCTATTGACAATAAAGGTACAGTTTCATACCCCTCTTCATCCAAAAATCCATCACCGAAGGCTCAACCAGGAAAAGGAAAGGAGTTCATCAAACCATTCGAGCCTACATTAACTTTTCCAGAGAGGATGAATCAAAGGAAGCTGGATCACCAATTTGGAAAATTCATGGAAGTATTCAGAAAGTTGCACATAAACATCCCATCTGCATAGGCTCTGACTCAAATGCCAACATATGCAAAATTCATGAAGGAAATCCTCTCGAATAAAAGGAATATGGAGGATTTGGGAACCATAAGACTGAAAAAGGAGTGCCCCATAGTCGTACAACATTCCATTCCTCCAAAACTCCAGGATCCAAGAAACTTTACTATCCGTTGTACAATTGGACCCTGTGAATTTGGAAAAGCTCTATGAGAATTAGGATCCAGTGTCAACCTCATGCCATTTAGAGTTTTCCAAAAACATGGACTCCGCGATCTGAAGCCTACCCGAGTCGCCCTTCAACTTGCTGACAGATCAATTAAATATCCAAAAGGGATACTAGAGGATGTGCTCGTGAAGGTGGGATGATTGATCCTCCCAGCAGATTTTATTATCCCAGACATGGAGGAGGATCAGGAGGAACCTATTATATTGGGAAGACCTTTCCTGGCCACAGGGAAAGTCTTGATCGACGTGCACCAGGGAGAGTTGATTTTCCGGGTAGGGGACGAAAGAGTCTTCTACAATGTTCTAAAGGCCGTCAAATAAGCATCGTTATCCGAACATTAGGACTGCTACAAAGTGACTACCATGGATGCACAAGTGAGGAGACAAGGAGATAATCTGGTATGTTATTCCATTTCAGATGATATGATTTTTCCAGACATACCCACTGATGAGGCACCAGAGGACCTGAAATTCATCGAAGGCCAGGACGGCCACTACTGGCAACGATTTTTCATTCCTGATATACTAGAGAGGTCGGAAGTGCAACCATTGGTACCCTCAGTTCTCAAGGCACCTGAGATAGAGCTAAATCCTCTCCCACCCTCCATGAAGTATGGGTATTTGGGGGATCGTCATACTTTTCCCATTATACTTAGTGAAACACTATCACAGGAATAGGAGGATTCACTTCTTCAAGTTTTGAAGTGGAGAAAGCTGGAAATTGGATGGACTGTTGAAGATTTAAAGGGTATCAGCCCTACCATTTTCACCCACAAGGTTCTATTCAAAGAAGGAGCAAATCCATCTAGACAACCCCAGGGGCATTTGAACCCTCCCATGAAGGAAGTCGTAAAGAAGGTGGTAATCAAACTTTTAAATGCAGGAATCATTTACCCTATATCAGATAGCCTTTGGGTGAGTCCCTTTCAAGTGGTCCCTAAGAAGGGAGGCATCACTGTGGTATCAAACAACAAGAACGAGCTCATCCCCACTCGCGAAGTCACGAGTTGGAGAGTCTATGTAGATTACAGGAAGCTGAACGACGCCACAAGAATATATCATTTTCCCCTACCCTTCATGGATTAGATGCTAGAAAGGCTAGATGGGCATGAATATTACTACTTTCTCAATGGCTAATCTGGCTATAATATGATCTCCATTTCCCCTAAAGATCAAGAGAAGGGAACTTTCACTTTCCCATATGGAACATTTTCCTACCGCAGGATGTCTTTCGGTATGTGTAATGCTTCCGCCACATGCCAGCGACTATGCGGTGGGAGCTGTCCTAGGTCAGCCACTGGACCGAATCATCAGACCCATCTACTATGCCAGAAGGACACTCAATGAGGCCCAACTGAACTACACCACTACAGAGAAGGAGATGCTGTTAGTAGTATTCGCCTTCGACATGTTTCATTCTTACCTTGTTCTATCTAAAGTTATTGTTTATACTAACCATGCAGCACTTAAGCACCTGTTAAACAAGATGGATGCAAATCCATAATTGATCTGATGGGTCCTTCTCTTAAAAGAATTTGATTTAGAGATCCTAGATAATAAGGGGAGTGAGAACATTTTTGCTGATCATCTATCCCGTCTAGAGCTGCCACACTTAGAGAAAGAGGAGGATCAAGAGATAAGGGAGGATTTTCCTGATGAGAATCTCGTTTGTATTATTGAGTCCCCTAGGACTTGGTTTGCTGATATTACTAACTATTTAGTTACAGGTTCCATCCATCATGACCTCTCCTTCCAGTAGAAGAAAAGGTTCCTCTCGGATATTAAGAGATAATTCTGGGAAGACCCACTCCTATTCTGATCTTGTGGAGACGGGGTGATCTGATGGTTCATCCCAGAGACGGAGGTCCAAGGGGTCCTAGAATTTTGTCATGCCTCACCTGTTGGAGGAAATTATGGACCGGATCATAAAATAGAAATTATTCTTCAATATAGGTTTTTCTGGCCCACCATGCATAAAGATGCCCAAGCCTTCGTTTCCTGTTGTGATCGATGCCAACGTAAAGGTAATATGGGATGTAGAGTCGAGATGCCCCAGCACCCCATCCTGCAGGTCCAGATTTTTGACGTCTGGGGCATCGAATTCATGGGACCATTCCCCCCTTATTTTGGGCATACTTACATCCTCGTCTGCGTTGATTACATTTCCAAATGGGTGGAATCCACTACGACGTCCCATGACACAGCTAGGGTAGTCATGACTTTTCTAAAAAACACATTTTCAGCAGGTTCGGCGTTCCGCGTGTACTGATAAACGATAGAGGGACTCACATTGACAACGCGTTAATGAAAAGAGTGCTGTTGAAATATGAGGTGAAGCATCACATGGGTACACCATACCTTCCCCAATCAAGTGGATAGGTGGAGCTCTCCAACCGTGAGCTCAAACAAATTTTGGAGAAAACAGAGAATACCTCACGGAAAGACTGGTCCAAAAAGCTAGACGACGCTTTATGGGCCTATCGCACCGCCTTCAAGACACCACTGGAGATGTCACCATTTTGTCTCATTTATGGAATACCATGCCATCTGCCTGTGGAGTTGGAACACAAAGCATATTGGGCCATCAAAGCCCTAAATTTTGATCTGAAGGCAGCCACAGGGAGACATAAGTTCCAGCTATTGGAACTTGATGAAATCATAAGGGAGGCGTATGAGAACGCTAAATTGTAAAAAGTGAGGATGAAATCAATTCAAGACTGAAGGATTTCCCGATAAACATTTCAACCTAGTGATCAGATACTCCTCTTCAACTCTCGTCTTCATCTATTCCCAAAAAATCTCAAATCAAGGTGGTCGGGACCATTCCATATCATACGAGTATTTCCTCATAGAGCGGTGGAAATTGCTAAGGAGGATGGTCAACCATTCAAGGTGAACGGACAATGCCTAAAAATTTACTATTCCATGGAAGATATAGTGGGAGCGATCTCCACCACACCTCTCAAATAAGTCAAGGTAAGAAGGTCGAGCCAACTACCAAAAACAAAGGCGCTTCATGGGAGGCAACCCAGAGGCTACACGTCGTGTCCCACTTATATACACGACGTGTACTTATATTTTTAATTTATAATCTGAATAGTATAAATCTATAGAATAACTAATAAATAACCAGGGATGATGCTAGTGTCAATGGTAAAGTCACTGAAGTTTATCCGAGCCATCCTCGGTTCGAATCCTCTCGACCTACCTTCAGCATGGGGTTCCTCCTTTTCTTACACGGTGTGTGTAGTAATTTCAATATATATATATATATATATATATTTTCTTATAAGAAAACCCATAGTGGGGATGGATCGGTTGGCCACGATCGTAACCCTATTCCAAAAGACCCGGGTTCGAATCCTGGAAACCACCCCATTTCCATCATTTCTCCTTTTAATAAAACAACACGTCGTGTCATTCTGATATACGTCGTGTGTTCCATAATTTCCCTTACTAATTTCAAAATGTATTCTTATAAAATAAATTCATGCGAATGAAGTTGGAAGATTGGTAAAGTCTTGGCCCTGGATCCAAAAGACCCGGGTTCAAACTAAGCTAATCTCTATGCTTCATCCCCTTCTTATATAATTAAAAACCACATGTTGTGATTTTCTTTCTTCCCTTGTGTATAGGCCTTATAGAATGAATATATATATATAATAAATATGGGCAGTACTACAACCTTCGCTCCAGTGGTTGAGGGCTTCCATTCTAAATGGCTAATCGCCGGTTCGAACCTTGCCCCGAGCACCGGACCAAAGGTTGTACTTATCTTTATACAATTTTTAAACACACGGTGTGTATTTTTCCACTACATTGCGTGTATAGTTTTATTTTTTTAATTCTGTATATACATATATATATATACATATTTTTAATTTTATTTTAATTAATTAATATTAATTATTATATACTATATTTTATTCTTCTTTTAAAAAAATTAGGGGTACACGTCGTGTACTCCAGACGTACACGCTGTGTACCGCGGATATATAAGCCGGGGGCCACTCGGCTCGAGCCCGTGTCGCGCGGCTCCCCATTTCTTCCCCTTTATTCCGGTATCTTCTCCTAAACGACACCCGAACCCCCATTTTCCAGATCCGTCATTTTGGTTCTTTTCAATCTCTGATTTCTCTTGCATTACGATCCTCAGTCAAGGTACGTCCTTCTACACCCTCTATTCCAAATTTTTAGACTCATTTAATGTGATTTTTGGATCTGCCAACCATTCGGCTTCCATGGTACACGACCAAGAAATGAAGAACACACGCCGTGTACTTTTGTATATGACCACAAATAAAATGCTTAAAAATTTGAATATACACGGTGTGTATGTTCAGTACACACCATGTACTTATACCCATCGTGTCCGAGTACCCCTTTGCACACGGCCTCACACACCATTTTCCCACACACAGCGTGTGTGTTTGGTACACGCCATGTATATCATTTCCTTTGGCCCCTCTGTGTGTCGCATATAACACGACTTCTCACCCCAGGTTCATGTACACGGTGTGTCTATTCGTTACACGCCATGTAGCATATTTCTTTCGGTCATCCCATGTCTTTCCCCCACACGGCCATGTTCCTTGAGTCATGAACACGCCGTGTCGGTTCTATACACGGTGTGTCCTTTATTCTTCGACTTGATAACACACATGGTCATGTCGTTTGTAATACACAACCACCACTACCACAAAAGCATTTTTTCGCAGCGCCCCCCCCCCCCCCCCCCTTATCAGTGCTAACGAAAAAGTGCTGATAAAGAGGGGTGCCTTTATCAGTGCTTTTTTTATCACTGATAAAGGGACCCCCTTTATCAGTGCTTGTTTAGTAGCGCTGATAAAGGGGGACCTTTATCAGTTCTTTTTTTAAAAGCGCTCATAAAGGGTAAACTTCAAAAAAAATTAAAAAATATATTAATATATTAATATATAAATATAGTTATACTGATATATAAATATAATATATAATTTTTAAATATATTTTAGATAAATATAAAAGTATATTTACACTTAATATACTTAATACTTATGATATTTAGAAAAAATGGTATTTAAAAAATTAAAAAAATATTTTTAATTAATAATTTGCTAATTATTATGGAGTAATAGTCATTTAATAACAATTTGAAGACTAAAAAAAATTAAAAAATTAAAAAAAAGATCCCAAATATGTTGAAAATGCAACTCAAACTTCAAACGGCCATAACTTTTGATCCGGGTGTCCGTTTGAGCTCTACCACATATCAAATCGAAGCTTGCAATGATCTCTACATTGTATTGAATGTGGATAACCCCGGTCAAAGGATGTTCAAGGCCAAAAGAGGCCCAGAAGGCCTCCAAATCTGAGTTTTTAGTCAGGGTACCCCGATTTGTTAACATTTTGTGGATTTTCAGCCTCGTTTAAGGGGGTATTATTGGATTTTTTGTGGGGGATGAATTTATTCCATGGTATTACATTCATATTGATATTATGTATTTGAAATTTCATCATTTTTTATAATGCACTGCTACTTATAATCAAATATATAACAATATATTCATATTTTTTTATATATTCACACCTAAAATTTTAATTATAAATATAAATAATAAAATATATTATCTTTATCTAAATACCAACTAACATCCATTTTATTTAAAATACAAGTATATGAATATTTATATACCTATATATTAATTTAACTATATATATATATTAATCTAACTATATATATATTAATCTAATAACTATATATATATTAATATAACTACATATATATATATATTAGTATTACTATAAATATATATATATTAATATAACTATAAATATATATATTAATATCACTATATATATATATATTAATATAACTATATATATATTAATATAACTATATATATATATTATAATATAACTATATATATATGTTAATATAACTATATATATTAATATAAATATATATTACTATATGAATAAATATAACTATATATATATATATATATCATGATTTGGAAGACAAATCAAAATAGAGTAGTGGTAAAGGCTTAGGCGCGCAGGGGGGAGGTCTCGATTTAAAATCCTGGTGGAGGCAGGGGCGCACGCGCATGGGGGAATATAGCAGCAAGCACTGTTAAAGGGTGAAGGGGGTGCATGGAGTGTTGTACAGGGGTAGAAAAGTGCTGTAAAGGGGGGGGGGCTCAAGCGCTATAAAATCCCCCCCCCCCCCCCCGATTGGAAGTATTTTTTAAAAACAAATTTAAAAAATTTAACTTTTTTCTTAATTTTTTTACCTTTTATCAGCGCTTTTAAAAAAGTGTTGATAAAAGGGGTCCTTTATTAGCGCTGATAAAGGAAGTTCTAATATAGGGGTCTTTTATCAGTGCTAAAACAAAGCGTTGATAAAGGACCCTTTTATCAGCGCTTTGTTTTAGCGCTGATAAAAGACCCCTTTTATCTACGCTTTCTTTTAGCGCTGATAAAAGGGGTCTTTATCAGCTCTTTTCAGAGCGCTGATAATGGGGACCCCCCTTTATCTTCACCAGCTTTATCATCGCTTTTTCAAGTGATGATAAAGGTCATTTTAGCACTGATAAAGGCCGCATTTGTAGTAGTGCACCTACACTTTGTGTGAACACGGTGTGTATGTTCGGTACATGTCGTGTACCTATACATGGCCTATCTTCTTCTCCCTCAGCGTGTATATCAAGAGATCGCTAGATGCTCTCCATTTTTCACTACACGCCGTGTACTCTGGATGTACAGCCGTGTACTCTTATTTTCCTGTTTTCTAACATTTTCTTTATTTTCTTTTATTTCCTTTTTGTTTTGTTTTCTTTTTCTTTCTATTCCAGGATATGGCAGATTGAGATCCTTCTCGGGGGAAGCGGTCGGCCTCCGCCACTGAAGGCGAGGGGCCCATTTTTCAGCGGATTCGACTCCAACCTACGACGCAGCCAGACCCAGACGCACCGGTATACGAGCTCCCTCCACTGTCCATTCTTCCACCACTGACTTCACCAGTAGATACTGGGCCTAGAACGGCTGTACCTCCACCTACCAGCACAGAGCTTCCGAGCACCTCCATTTCTGATCCACCGGTTTCCACTCTACCTGCGCTATCTTCCTTAGCAGCTGGTCCCACATCTATCACTTCATCTACTGAGCCTTCACCTCCTACTGTCGATCCACCCACAGAGCCAGCTCCTGCTGCTGCACCTACCCCTGGACTAGGACCTGCAGGTGTTCCTTACCCAGGCATGGCCTTCCCGGTCACCGATCTAGCACATGAAAGGGTTCGACGCTTCTCTCGCCGGCCAATACCATTGAGTGGCCGATACCTTGACATCAGTATTCCGCAGAAGCTCGGTATTTGGTAGGACTTGGAGGATCTCCTTGGGCACACTCTACTGATCTCTATTTTTTAGGTTAGCACTCATGTCTCCTGCGATTTATTTTTGGAGTTCGCGGCCTCTTTCGAGTTTGATAGAGATGAGTTCCAGGAGACACCTGGTGATGCGGTGCCCGTAGTTGGATTCGAGCTGGGCGGCCGATGATTCTCCCTCACCATGACCGATATTGGCTGAGGGTGCGGCTTCTGCCCCCATCCTATCACCCCACCCCATGTTTCTACCTTTACCTGACCCGAGCGCTCTGAGCTCGTTGCCATGTCGCGGGAGATCGCTGGGCCTGACCACCGGTATTCCCCCAATTCCCAGAAGAGCACCCTTATCACCGACCCCATCCTTCGCTTCACCCACCGGTGCTTTAGTGCCATCCTCCCCCCCCCCCCCCCATGAGGATATGTGGGTCATTACTGGTCGTGACATGGAGCTCCTTACCTGTGTCATCCGACACGACTACCCGGACCTCCCCTTTCTTGCCACCTCATATTTCCACTCTATGTTTATCGGATGTCAGGGAAACCTGAATGGTGGGTTTTACACCACTCTCCTTGCCCACCACCTTGGGGTTTTTGAGCCTACTTTACCCCATGACTTTTTAGGTTCTTCCCTGTAGATGGATTATCTCATGCTTATTCGCATGGGATTTGTCTGGAAGCAGGGGGTGCCTACATCCTTGCCCAAGATCGTCCCCTTCCACCCACTGACCCTCCTACCCTAGCTGATGCCCCTCCTCCAGTTTCTCCACCCCCTCCAGCTTCTCCACCTCACGCACCTCCTACTCACCCCACTTCTTCTGTCCTTCCTTCTTCTGTCCCACCACCTACCCCACCTACCCCCGCACCCTCGTCTGATCTCGCCTTTTACATCCACCTACATGCGATGGAGCTGCAGTTGGTTCATCTCGCAGGCCAGCAGGATAGTATTGTGGATACTTTTGTTCGTATAGACAGCCTTCAGGACCACATGGAGTAGTTGTTGGGCCTTATTGTTCAGAATTTGGGTATTCCTTTTCCCCCGCTGCCTGCCTCGGTTCCTGGCCCTTCTGCTACTGCTCTACCGCCATTCACCGCACTGCTGACAGATTCAATTCTGCTGTCTACTGTGGGCCCTGCTGCTACTTATCCTGCCGCCACCGCTGCTTCCAGTTCAGGGGGGATTCTTAGGTTCCCTTATAGAGTTTGGTGCATGCCGCTACTGTGTCTCCAGCTTCCACGGTTCCTAAGCCGTCTCTTCCAGCTGATTCTGTACTGGATGATGCCTCTTCTGAGGCAACCCCATGACTAGTTTTGGGACATTCTACTTTTCATTGTATATATCTTTTTGTGCTCTCTCATCCTTGTGTATGCTTTGTATTCTTGTCTTGTTTTATTTCTCCCACTATCGCAGGTACCCTGACATGTTTTGGGCTGCTCTTTTCCACCACCTACCATTTCTCTTCACCTAGACCGAGGGGAGTATTCTTTTTTCCATTGTTTTATTTTCTTTATTGATATTACTACTTTAGTTACTTCCCCTCAGTCTGGTCCACTATTGTGTCCCCACCTTACCTTGTTCCTCTTTTTGGTCACTTGGTGGACCACGTGCACTCTTAAGTATGGAGTGGCATATCTCTCGACTGCTTTAGTCTTCACTCTTATCACCAATCTGAGAGAAATCATTGATAGAAGATATATTTTTAAAATGTAAAGATATTTTGGTTAATTATATTTTTAAATAATAAAACTGAAAGTGAAAAATTTTCAAAAAATTCCATGTTTATTTTGATTCTTAAGTGTTTTAAAATGATTGTTGATATAATTTAAATTACAACTTGTAGTCTGTGGATAATTACATCGATTAGACTAATCAATTATTTTCAATTCATGTCCTTATTTTCTCTTATTTATTCCCACTCCTAAGAGGTATTCTAAACCCTTTTGTCGTATTATTTCTAATACCTTCTTTCTTGAGAGATTCATAGAATATACATAACTACCATAATTTGCAAGTTATCTTTTCAAAACATGAAGAATTTTTGAATTAAATTAAAATGATTGAGGCATAATATTTTTAACCCCTTTATCTTGAGCCTAACCTACATCTAATCTTCATAAATCCCATAGAAGCCATGAGTTGCCTTAATAAGAAGCCATATTACAAGATTATTTCCCTTCCTACCCTATTATTTTATGATTTTGCATGATTATTAATTTTAGATTAAAAGAAGGTATTAGAAACACATGGAATAAATTCGTGAATTGTCAAGAAATTAAGTACAGGGGAGTGCCTCTTGATCATTTGGGGAGAAAAGAAAAGAGTTCAAACCTCTATTTTCGAAATTCATAAGGGTTACCTTTGTGAAAAAATGGTTCAAACAAAGGGACATTATACACACTTGCTAGTTTGTGACTCCTACTCAGCTAAAGGATATGGTGGTGATGAGATTTTTTGATTAATATTTTTTAGGACATTTTTACATTGAGTTTAATTTTGAATATCGTGAATTGTTATTTAAGAATTTAGCCTCCCTTTTCAAGCCTTGAGAATTATTTTTCATATCTTTACCTACCAACCTTTAGCCACAGAAACATCTGATCCTATTCAGAAAGCCCTCATGATTTTTGTTAGTTAAATTTTCTTAATTAGAGAACTAAGAATTATTGCAAACATATGGATAGAGTGTATATTTCTTTGACTGAGAAATACTTTTTGTTTAAAAATTCTCAAGTGTTGAGTTTTTTATTGGTGAGGTATATCATCAAGTGGCTTTCTTGTTTTTGAAAGTTTGAAACATGTGTTAGAATAGGATGACAATATTTAATTGAGTTATATATGAGGCATGATTAGAATATCTTAATAATTTAAACTATTGTGTATTATTTTTGGAATTTTCTCCTGTAACTTATTACTTACAATTATGATTAACTGAAGTCCTCCCTTTCAAAGTATAGACTCTGATAATTAGATGTTGATATTTTCTTGATGGAAAGAAAATGACTAAGTATGGGGCAGTTTGATGCCCCCAATTTTTTTATGCATTTTCATACACATTATTAACAATAAAAACAAGTTTTCACAAAATAACTACTTCTTAGGGGAAAAATACATTGATTTTGGTGACCTTGTCCATTTTCAGAAGTTTTATTTCCAAATACACAAATCAAGGGAAGTCTATGAAAATTTTGCAACAACACGACATGTACTTTTATACACGTCGTGTACATTCAGACAGTGACAAGGATCAAAGGGGGTAGTATACGCCCAAGTCACCAGCCAGACACTACATGCCATGTTGGGCAGCGTTACACACCGTGTATGACATTATAGAAGCGGTTGGTGGCTGAGAAGAGTCTACACACCCAGGTGGTCGATGAAGGAGTCACACCATGTTCCATTTCTACACATCGTGTCTGCTATTCTAGAAGGGGTTGGTGGCCAAATTTTGATACTACACGCCATGTATAGTGGCACTACACACCGTGTACACTCACCTACCAGGCGGAGCCGTGTTCAAAGTCAAATATGGCGTGTTAGGCCGCCTACCAGTGGAGAAAAAGGAATCCAAAAGCACATTGATGAAAGTACACGCCGTGTACTTTCTATACATGTCGTGTACTTATTTTTTCTATAAAAAGAGGCCTTGTCCCCCGGACTAAAGAGTTGAGAAGTGGATATTGAGGTGTGGTGTGTAGAACAAGGGACTATGTTTTGAAGGATAGACGCTCTACCGTAGTAATACCATTGTTCTTCTACCGAAGAATTATTTCTACCTCAAAATTTAAAGCATGATTTCATCAGGTATTAATAATTTTGTGTTTTTCATTTTCAATATGTGTAACTAAACACCCAGTGTTTTGGGGTTGTAGAGACTGATGAGTTATAATTTGAATTAAGTTACTGGGAATGTGTTTGTTTTAACAATCTCTTCGTATTCTTCTTAAATCACATCATATTATCGCTGAAAATTCTGTACCAGAACAAGGGTAGAATCTTCAGCGATTCAAAAGAAGAATAACGATGAATAATTTCATGACCATTGAAAGGATTCGTCAGCTCAAAATGGACTAAGCCAAATAAATATCTGTTAAAAACTAACTACCGGACCAAGGATTTGGTTACTTCATCTCTTAATATTAAGTGATTTAGACCAAGGAAACATAATTAAAAATTGTAATCCATAGTGTTGGATTATCATGAACAACACAACCTCATAAGAAATTTAATTTAATAATCAACTTATCACAAATCCATAACCCCAACGCATTCTTATTCTTATTTGCATCAAAACAAATTTTTCCATCTTTTCTTTCATTCTAGAAATTAATTTGTTAAAAGAAACTTAAAAACCAATTGTTCTTTTTGTATCTAAAAACAACCAAACAAAAATCAACTCTAAATTTAGCATCCTTCACTAAAATAAATATACAAACAAAGTCGAAACAAGATAAGAGTAACCTCTTAAAGTTCTCTATGGATCGACCCCTACTGGTGATATACTTTTTAGGGTAATTATAATTTGAGACATCGATAACATAACTTCACTGGAATGACTCGTCAACTATGTATATACCTTTTGAACATTCTCAAGTATAATTGGATAGTCCTAACTAATTCCCTTGTAGTTCTCCAAGATATAATTAATATTTTACTATCATAAAGTTTATGTTGGAAATTTAATTTGTTTTACATATCATTTCATACATCATTGATACATCACAGTAGAATATAGGATTCCACACAACACATTAATCTCATCATATTCCCCTACATATCTTCTTGGAGAGATTTATTTCATGTGACACTAGTAAAAATTGTCTCTTGTATTGTTCCAGCTTCTACTTTTTCAATACATCGTGAGTATATATACTATTTAATTTGTTTAAGAAACTTATAGATTTACCTCAATATATCATGTTCCAAATATTTGAGGTTTCTACATTAATCCAATTTATAGATAGTTTATTTTATTCCACTCCTAACCAACTATAAGACTGTTAATTATTTTCAATATGTTATCAATCATATTTCACTAGGCAAACCATAACACTCCCACTAATCTCTTGTAGACACATAGTAAAATTTATTCGAAATTAATATTCTTTGATCTTTTTTATTACATTAATCCTAAACTAGATTTCAATAACATTCACACGTTATTGGAATTCTGTTGTGTCACTATAACTTTTTGATTGTGTCGTATAGAAACCTTCCATGATTGGTGGCCTTAACATACAATTATCAATAAAATTATCGTAGAAAGTTTCTATGAGAAGTAAAATTGTAATATATTTAGGAATAATGATTTTTTATTATCAATTGATCCTTATTGGTACCATGGTTATACAACGCACGTATAGTATCACATGAATACCCACTACAGTATTCAGAATAATAAGCTTGGGTTACTTTTTTACATAGAATACATTATTTAATTTTAATTAAAATTTTCAATATTATCTAATTTACATATAATTATTAATTGTAGGATCAATTATTCATAATGAATAATGTACCTTCAGTCATGGTGAATGCAAAACCATTACCATATTTTTAACCTCCATACACGTAATGTGTCTTTAGAAAATTCTCTTTCACATGATCTTGCAAAACATATTCCTATGCCAACTACTTGTTAATTTTTCTAATTGAATAAACTGAGGTCAATATTTCTCCCAATATCTCAAATATAGATATGAATCCTTTTATAGAAATAAAGTATATCACTTGAATATAATTTTTCTATATAGGGATTTATATATTATACTATATGCAATTCAAGATAATAAATGAGTTTCACAATATGTTTCTCTTGATTTAAGTTATTTTATATCCTAAACTCTTTAAATATAATCACATTTGATTATGAAATAAGGGATTTATACCATTCTATAACTCATGTGACATCCATTTTTCAATATAGTTCACAGATGGTTATGGGATAATGCCCCTATTTTCATAGTATGTCTTGGAAAAATATAATTCACTACAATGTATATATATCTCAACATTTATTATTATTTTTATTACATCATGACTATAAATTGTATAATTAAAAGTATATTTATGAGTTACTCCACCCTACATTATATTGATCAATATCAACATGTAAGACTCATCATTAATCCTCTTTATTAGCATCAATTCTTTGATATAAATAAGGTAATGTGTGCTTAATAATTAATCTGCACTACATTATAATAATCAATGGATTCTCGGTCAAGATATTTTTAGGCCCACCATCCTAAATAAACTCATATATTTTGATTGTTCATATATCATACTTCACTTTCACATTAATTAAAAAACACTTAAAGGTATATTATAAAGTATATATACTACTAGCTTACCCTTGGAATATTTTACCCACTCTAGCTAAAATAATTCCAAAAGGTTTGTGGCATACCTTTATTAGTAAGGAAATATTTATCCAAAACAAAATAAGTATATGTGTCAAAAGTACCTATGTTCATTAACTCCAATGATTCAAAATATCATACTAGGTATATTCTTGATAACAGCTTTTGGTTTCACTTGACAAAGAATATTCTTTCCATAACTTGGTATTAAAGTCTTACATTTTATATTCATCATGTATTTTCCATGATTCATGTATTACTTATCAATTGGTTCATTATAAAATACTATAATAAAAATTAATTCAAAAATGTTCTGGTTTGATTCAACATGAAACTATAGTTTTACAAGAACCATTCACTTGGAAATGAAATCATGTTCTTCTCACCATTGATGTAGGCATCTCCCTTCCTCAGCTACTAAGAGAACACACATTCACTTATAGTAATGTTTCTTGAATTCCTTAGTTCATGTATTTTGAAATATGTATGTAAGGACACATTGTATCTATTACACACAAAGCAAGAATGAAATATTACATTTAATGATAAATATACCTAAATTATACTCTTGTGCTTGATTAAAATTTAATCGACTACAGTTCCTATTATAGTGACCTATCTTTCCACATGAAAAGAAAATAGCCTCATGTTCAATAATCTCCCACTTTATCATTGGTTTCTTAAAAATACCTTGTGAAGGTGACTTTGGAAGTATATTTGTAGTCATTATTTTCATGATGTATTTCTATTTTTCACATTAAGAATTAAATATTTAACTTTATGGTAATTATAATATTCTTTTAAAACATGTCCCAAATGATATTTAAGTGGTTTATCCACCTATTCATTTGATAATTCACAACAAACCCAAAAACATTGTGTGGGAAGGATGAGAGAATGAGATGAATTGAAATTTATTTATTTGTCTTGAAACCCAATTCTTATAGTCATTAAATTTGATTTATAATCCTAAGTAAAGTAAGACTATATATAGTTCCATATATCAATTGATACATGATCAGTTTTATCTTATATCATTGAATTCTCACTTCAAATTCTCCTCACAAACATCTCAGAGATAAGGCAACATAGTACATACATCTATGTCCTTATGTTGCATATGCAACTCTTTAGAAATTTAAATTATACACGAGTCTCCTATTAGCATTTTTCTCATCCTCACTAACTCCCTCTGTAGGTTTATCAGATTGTGAGGACACCAACACATATAATTTTATTTTTTACTATAGTACTATGCATAGGCACATGAATCACGCTAAAAAAATTACTCTTGTGAGGAAATAATTTTTTTCTAATATTGAAAAAATTATATCTATTATTTTACATTCTATTTCCTATAGAAAAATAATTTAACATATTTTTACTTTTATCATGTTTAATGTTGATAAATTACCAATTAATTAAATCATTAAATTTCCCCCACTATTTTACCAAACTCTATAAAACCTCTATACTATAATTAGAATAATCTATCGCTTGAGTATTGTAGGGGAAAAGATCCTTAAAACCTCTACTCGTAGTTTATAAGATATGGAAACACCACTACTTGGAGAGATTCATGGTAGGATTATTTATAGACAACTACATTAACTCATGGTTCCTTGATCTGTTGAGTGAATTCCTGGCTTCTACAATCATAAACATGATTTAATCAAAAATTTCCTCTAGATATGAAATAATATATATACCGATACTTATTTACTTCCAGCATTATTTCAATAAACCCCATGTTTTCTTAATAACTCTCTAATAGTAGGAGGAAACCTCAACTAGGGTTGATGAGCACTTCATACACTGTTTTGTGTTCAAATCCAATCAATGAAAGGAGTTTGTAACATAATATTCCTTTGATTGTTTTTTAATATTTTTGAAAAATGTAATTAAATTTTCTTAAATATGTTCATATAATGTTTTTGTAATCATAACTAAACATGTTATAATAAAAAACAGTCAATGTGACTTTATGGATTTTTCTGTTTATTATTTTATGTGTTTCCTATAGCCATGTAAATTCCTAAGATAATAAACAATGCATAAAATAAATAAATTACTCGATCGGTCTTGAGAATATATTATTGGTTATTCCATTTAAACTTAATGAATAAACCATGACCAAGGGTTATCATACCTATGTCGGGTCTTGAATCATGATGTGGCTCACCCTAAGTTCATTATTTTAACTTCTCATATGGTATAACACTTTATATTGGGGTGGTCCACATCTTGAATCATCGTTATCAATAGTATAAAAGTATTCACTCATAAGAGAGGCGGTCTCAAGAAATGCAATGTACATAAAAAAATAAAACTAATGGATGCACAGACCATTATACATATTTAAATGAAGAAGACACTGCACAGAACATCAAAATAACATAATTAAATATTACAAACATCACACATAGTTGTAATAAATAATTAAATAAAATAAAACTATACATGAATGCTCGATGCTCAAAACAATTTTATAGGTAAATTAGAATCATGATAAAAAATCTAATTAAAATTAATTAAAGTTTGAGGTAATTTAACAAAATAAATGAATAATTTTATATTCAAATAACTTAATTTATTTTGGTCAAACTATTAATTTAAATTATATTCAAAAATTAAATTAATTAAATAATTTAATTTTAGAACCAAATTAAATTCAGTTTTCAAAATATAATTTTTTTAATTCCAAAAATTAATAAATTAATTTTGGATATCTAAAATATTTTCCTAGGACCAAAACCCCTACTAGGAAAAATGTGGATTGGTCCAACCCCATGAAAGGCATTTTTGGGTTGGGCAGACCCACTATGGGGGGGTTTGAGATGGTAAGACCCACTGCAAGGAATTTTAGGGTGGTTTAGGTCAGGTAGGACGCAAGGGAGCATTGATTTAGACTCATCGGGGTTGAAATGGGTTTTTGTACATACCACTCACCTTCGATAGGAAAGAATCCTTGTCAAGGTCTTCACCTGAGGGGGGATACCACATCGATGTGGTAGGGGCAGACTAGACTACGCATGATGGGGTTTGAAAATGAGTAGAGTTCATGGGATCGAGTGGGAGATGTCCAACACAGTGGTCTTCAAGCTATGTACTGACAACTGGTGGCCTAACATGGTGGAACGATGAGGGTCATAGAGGGGATGACAGATGGAAAAGGTGTTCGGTGAGGGGGAGGTGGCTCATGGAATAGTGGTACGACTGCCATTGGTCTGCCAAACTAGCTAGAGGGGAATAATCCATGGGCTACTGAACAGAGACCAGTGGTTAGTGGCAGGTCTGGAGTTTGGTTTCATAGTGGTTTAGGCTAAAGGATTAACTCTCAAGAAGAAGCATCTCTCATAATCATGGCCATGTTGTGTATTTTATATAGGGGAAAATCCCACAAAAAAGTATTCCCTCTATTTTTTATCAAATACTACTGATTGGATTTTGACAAACAAAATATATTATTTATTTTATTTTTTGTTTGTTTTGTTTTATTCATTTTGGACTGCGATTACTTCATTCTCACTTGGAATTTGGTGTTTTTCTAAACATGCTAATAAAAGGAATTTGTTAAAATCAATGAATTTTGTATGTAAAACCATAACCCAAACTCCCCCTACAATTCTTATTTTTTAAAATAAAAAAAAACTATTTGAATTTTTAAATTCCTGCAACAGCCCGAACTTTTGAAAAATATTTGTTTCCTAAAATTGTGTGTTATTTTATTTTATACTCAACAAAAATATATCCTTTAATTAATGAAGTGATTATAATTAAAATGAGACCATTGGGTTTTGACTGTTGTATGAACATTGATCAATATAACCGTTGGAAACTATACACTTAACATTATGATTATTGTGATCATGGTTAATTAATATAGAAAGAGAAGTCGATCGCCTCATCCAGTAGACTCGGGCCGTACAGAGCCCATTTGTCAGATCTTGGGAAAGAGGTGGCATTGTTGGGCTTTACTCTGAATCACGCCCAAGATGAACTTCAACAGGTTAAGCTTGAATGAAATCACTTACAGGGGAAGTTTAAGTTGATATAAATCACCAATATCACAATGTTGTCTGAGTCGCCCCAATATTTTATCACCGTTGCACACTTTACTCTGAGGTCATATGCGGGCGTTATAAAGGGTTATGTAAAATGTTCTTAGTTACTTTTTGTAATCACTTGGTATAAATAAAATTTGTATTTCATCATTCCTATTTTAGTAATAGTGTTTCCTAATAATATATATTTTTAATCAAGATAAATTTTATAGATTGATTTTAGAAGTAAAAAATTGTACCTTTCAAGGATTTTTCATTTATAAGGAATTATTAGGATAAAATAACAATCATTTTTGAATTTAAAATGTCAAAATTAACGTAGGATGAATTTTTAGAAGTTTTCTAAAAATTTTCAATTTGATGAATAGTTTTTTATGAATTGTTTTTTTATGAATAGTAAAAAATATTTTATTATTAAATAACTTTTTCTGTGAAATGTTTTTAAAAAATATGACATACATGGTTGTAATCATGGTAAAAATGTGTTTCAATAAGATCAAAATAATTTTTTTAATATTAAATTTACCGTTTGGAATAGTAATTTTACCCTTATGAATGGTAATTTTACCAATGGAATAATAACATCGCCTGAGGAGGTATAAATATGTTTTGGTCATCTAAAGTTGTAATGTGATATAATTATAACATATTTGTAAGTAAATAAATGTTTTAGAAATTATAAGTCAAGTATTAGTATTTTATTTAACTAATTAAATTTAAAACAAAATTAATTTTTATAAAATGGATTTCACTTTTGGATTATACACATTAAAAAATGGTTAGGGTGAATTTTTCGGATTTTTCTGAAACAGTTGAATTTTTAGTAAATAATAATGATACAGTTTTGAGTTTTGGTGTGTTTAATAACATCATTAATGATGTAATAGTGAATTAATAATTCTGGTAGACTTGTGTACAATAATATATGTTATGGGGTGTCCCAAGTGGCCAATACCATTAGAAAATTATATGGGAAAGCTCATGGTTTTACAAATACAACTAATGAGGTGTCCCTAGGAAATTAATAAAATATTCCCTCACATTTTCTATAAATACCAACCCATTCCTTCCTTACATTCATTCCAAATTCCACCTTAATTAATATCTGGCCTTTTTACCTCCCAATTAGTCCTACCATGGTTCTCTCAAGCCCCAAATGTCCCATCCTTTGAGTTTTTGAAGTTACTCTTCAAGGTAAGGGAATCTTTCACCCTCCTCTTTTAGCTGTGACATCCTTTATGTTTTGTCTTATAGTTTCCTTTTTTATTATGTGGGATTTTGTTCTTATATATTCTTATTTTTGCCCATTTTTTGTCACAATTATTAGAGACCCTTTCTTCTCTTATCAACTGATTTTCTGAATTTTTAAGTGACGTCGTTAGGCTACCGAACTATCGTAAAAAACTGCATATTCCCTTTTCTTTCAAATTTAATTTTCATGTTGTATATCATTAAAAAATAAATAAAGTGATCTTATTTACATTTTATAATTTCCATATATTGTATTATGAGTTATTTATGTGTGGGTAACCCTTGTCCCCTCCCTTTTTAATTTTTTCTAAAACAATGTTGTATAGCCGTTAGGCTGCAGAATTTTCGTCTCAAAATCTCTCCATTTTGTCAAGAAATTCTCTTATTTTATTTATTTGAATACCAGAACCTATTTCACTTCCATGTGTATTCATTAATACATAAAAATGACATATTATATTCTGTAAATGACATACATAAAACCCGCATTCCCTTTCCATGGGTTATAAATGACATAAGGATATTGTTTTTAAGCACATTCTAAAACGTCACAATTTTGATATGAAATCGATTTATTTTATTATATTTGGGTTATTTATTAAAGGTTTTATTATGATTTATGTGGATCACTTGAAAATAAATACATATTAAGGGTTCACCCTGATAGCACTCCAATGCATTGGGTAAAGAAGTTTTACGATACCTTGGTGAATAAATTTGGTAATTTTTATGATACCTTGGGGATTGACCTTGGTGATATGTTCATGAATGTCTAAATTAAATTTTTTATCCACATTTTCAAGTCATTTTTCATGTTATTATTATGATATTCCTCTTTATCTTCATGTTCTTATTGATATCGCTCAAGATCACATGTAAACAGTTTCACTTGATTTCCTTACTGGGCCCTCTGCTCAACCTTTCCTTCGATGTATGTCTCCAGCTTATGAGATAAATTAATTTTAATTAGGATGAACTTTTTAAGAATGTTTTCAAGGGGATTAAAATAATGTTTTATTTTTTCTTGTTTTATGTTCCTGATTTTCAAGACACAGGACTTTAAATATCCTCTATTTGTAAAATGTAATAAAAATTATGAAATAAAAAAGGTCGGATACCATATTTGGTATCAAAGGATAGTTTAGTTTTTTTGGAAATTATTATATGAAAACTTTAAGAATAACTCTATATATAAGTTTAAATATAGTAAAACTTCTTGGTAGTTCTTTGAAATTTTTAGAATGTGGTTTCTGAACAAATAAATCCATGTCTGGATACGAACAAGTGGATGTGGCTCTGGCACAAATGTTTCTAGGACTGAAAACTCTAACAAGGGGTTTCCCGCTTTTCCCGGGGTATATGTTTGGTTAAGAACACGATTTATATGAATCATTATAAAGGATTTATAGGTAAATTTAATTATTTTTAATGAATATTATATTTAAGCATAAAGTTTTGAGACATAAAAATCATTTGTAGTTAAAAGATTCATAAATGAAATAAGCTTCTAACTAAGGTTTTATTATTTTAGAAAATGGGAGGTAATAGGAGGAATCATGAAAATGGTGACTGCAATGAACCATACACTAACGGCCCTTCGATAGAACCCAAAATAGAAAATTTCATGAGAATGATGAACCAAATGACTCAAGTTATGGGAAATAACTTCAATCATATAGAGAGGCTGATTTCACAACGAGGGGATTTTTTTTGAGTTATTTATGAATCAATTACCACCAAATTTCAATGGATCTACCTACCCATTGATTTATGAATAATGTATCATCTCTATTGAGAAGATATTTTATGTGCTCTGCTATTTGGAACAAGAGATGGTCACCCTTACTATTTACGACTTAGAGGGAGAAGTTGATCAGTGGTGGGAAATGATTAAAAACCTAACACCAAAAGTGGAGGCTGAATTTATGGAGTGGTAATAGTTCATAGGGATCTTCTTCAATATTTACTTCCCTCGTTCTATGAGAAAAAAATTGGATAAGTAGTTTCTCAAGATAAGGTATATGGAGAATGAATCTATTGGAAGCTATGATATGAACTTCACAAAACTTTCTCATTACACCTCAAGCTTTGGCACGGATCCTATTGGGAAGGTTGATAGATTCTTTTGTCGACTAAGACCTTATATACAAAATAATCTTTCCAATTTAGACTATGATAGCTACGAGGTGATCATGCAAAGTGTGATGAAATTCGAACATGAGTTCGGTGAGACGCAGTGGTCTCATAAATCCAATGAAAAGAAGAGATCAATAGAGCCAATCTTAGGGAGGAAATTTGATTAGGAAAGAGGAGGAAAGAAAGTGAAACTTCCCACATGTAAAAAATGTGGGAAGAATCATTTTAGGAACTATATGCTCGAGATCGGGAAGTGCTACAAGTGTGGATGAGATGGAATTATTGCACAAAATTTTCGTAGTGAGGCAAAGCTTCAACTTTCCAACACTAACAATAAGGGGAATATGGTGCGGGTCCTACCTGATGTCCAATGCTATAAGTGTGGAGAACTTGGGAACATTTCCAATCACTGTCCAAATTCAATGGCATTGGAAGGGAACCACTATCAACCTCATCAAAGGACAATAGAGAAAGTTTGTTCTTTTTCTATCTCAATAGCTGATGTTGAATCTACAAATGATGTGGTTGAAGGTACTCTACTTGTTCTATCAAATATATCTAGTACTTTGTTTTATTTTGATTCTACGCATTCCTTTATTTCCTCCATGTTTGAAAAGAATTTTGAATCATCCCCTGATTAATAAAAGTTGAGTTATCAGTCAAGACTCCTAGTGAGATTATTCAAGATTCGTCATTGTTTAGAAACTATAGTACTTACATTAGTGAGAACAATATTATCAAAAATCTAGAAGTCATTACTATACTAATTTTTGATATTATACTAGGTATGGAATGTATCTCAAATTATAATGCTAAGATAAAGTGCATAACTAATAAAATCATAGTAGTCTTGAATGGAAAACCTACAGTTATCTTCCAAGGAGAGACATGTCAACCTAATATTTGTTTAGAAGACCTCACATATCCTTCTTTATGGAGTTGATCGGTGATGAAGAAGAAATAAATGAGAGTATAAGGATAGAAAATGTCCCCATAATCCAGGAATACATTGATGTATTTTCTAAAGAGTTACCCAGACATCCCCCAAAAAGATAGGTAGTGTTGTCCATTGAACTCATACCTAGATCTCATCTGATATAGATGACCATGTATAGGGTAGAAAATGTGGAGCTAGTGGAATTAAAGAAACAACTTCAAGACCATTTTGAGAGGGGGTTTATCTAACTGAGTGTGTCTCCTTGGGGAGAACTTGTTCTCTTTGTGATGAAAAAGGCTGGATCAATGAAGCTATGCATTGATTATTGAGAACTAAAAGGAATCATAGTAAAGGACAAATAACCTCTTCAAAAAAAATTTGACTTATTTGACCAACTTTGTGGGGCTCAATTCTTCTCCAAGATTAATCCTTGATTTGGTTATCATCAATTGATGGTGAATAAAGAAGATATTCCAAAAGATGTATTCTGATCAAGATATGAGCATTATGAGTTTGTTGTTATGGCCTTCGGACAGACTAGTGAACCTGCTATTTTTATGGATTTGATGAATAGAGTCTTTAAGGACTAACATGATAACATTGTGGTATTTTTTATTGATGATATTCTGGTATATTCCCAAATTCATGAGGAGCATGAGGATCATTTAAGGTTTATTTTTTAAACTCTATAGAAGGAGAGGCTTTTTGGAAGGTTTAGAAAATGTGAATTTTTGTTACAAAAAGTTTCTTTCTTAGGGCACATTGTAACTAATGATGGAATCACAGTTGACCCTGCATAGACAATGGTTATAGAGGAGTGGCCTAATCCTACAACAATAACTAAGATTCATAATTTATTTGGGTTTGTGCGATATTATAGGGGGGTTTTGGAAAACTTTTCATGAATTTATAATCCATTAACCAATTTAACTCGAAAAGGGTTCAAGATAATATGGAAAAAGTAGTGTGGGAAATGTCTCCAAGAGTATAAGAGGATATTGGTTACTACACTCATGCTAACTCTTCCCTCAAGAATTGAAGGATTATTTATTTTTAGAGATGCATCTCTCTTAGGTCTTGGATGCATCCTCATGAAAAATGATAAGGTCATTTCTTATGCATCTTAACAGTTGAAGACTCATGGGTAGAACTATCCAACACATGATCTTGAGCTACTTGTGGTCGTTTTTTCTCTGAAGATATGGATGCACTATCTTTATGGGGATAAATGTGATATATACATAGGCCATCAAAGGTTGAAGTATATTTTCACAGAAAAGGAATTAAACATTAGATAGAGGAGATGGTTGGAACTTCTTAAAGACTATGATAGTTCAATTCATTACCATCTTAGAAGAGAAAACAAATTCACTGATTCATTATGTAGGAAAGACCCAGTTGTTCTGTCTATGCTGAGGATTCAAAGAGATCCTTTGATTAATGACCCAGTAAAGCTAGACATGGGAATTATAAGGGAAGGTAAATCATCAACCCTATTCTAAATTATTTTTCAACCATCATTACTAGATAATATCAATAAATCTCAAAAAGAATATCCTTTTTTCCAAAAGAAGTTTGAGGTCGTTGATGATGGGAATTTTCCTTAGTTCAATATTGACCAATAAGGTGTACTGAAATATCGTACAAGACTATGTGTTACATCTATTTCAGAAATAAAGAAGGAGTTGATAGATGAAGCTCATAGCTCTATGTTCTCTATATATCATAGAAGTACAAAAATGTATAGAGACATTCATGATCATTATCGGTGGGATAATATGAAAAGGTAGATTGCTGATTATACTTCAAGGTGCCTGGTATGTCAGTAAGTGAAGGAAAAGCAACAACTTCATAAAGGGTCATTACAACCACTACCCATACCAGCATGGAAGTGGGACAATATCACTATGTAATGTTTCACTAGTCTCCCAAGAACATTCAAAGGAAACAATGTGATATGGGTAATTGGGGACCGTCTCACCAAGAATTCCCATTTTATCTCTATTTACGAAGATTTCTCTCTTGATCAAGTGTCTATGATTTATTTGAAGGAAGTGGTAAGGCTACGTGGAGTTCAACTTTCTATTGTATCTGATCGTGATCCAAGGTTCACACCAAAATTCTGGAGAACTCTTCAATATGATCTGTTTACTGAATTGAATTTCAGTACGACCTATCACCCTCAAACTGACAGAAAATCTGAAAGGACAATTCAAACACTCGAAGACATGATGAGAACATGATTAATGGAATTTAAAGGTGTATGGGATCAAAATATCCCATTAGATGTGGAATTACATATCTAACCCTCCACATGTACTAAATCTAGAGGTGGTACAACTGGAACATGACCTCTCTTATGAGGAGAAATCGGTGGAGATATTGGATTGTAGGGATAAGGTTCTATGAAACAAGACTACCAACCTAGTTAATGTTTTGAAGAGGAACCACAAATGTGAAGAAGGGAAATGGGAACAAGAGGAGTCTATGAGGCAGAAGTGACCACGCCTTTTCTCTTCTAAGGGTATGAGTTAAAATTTCAGGGATGAAATTTTTTAAGGGGGAAGAATGTAATGACCCAAACTTTTGAATAATATTTGTTTCAAAAAATCACGTGTTATTTTATTCTATACTCAACAAAAATATATCCGTTAATTAATTATGTGGTTATAATTAAAATGATATTGTTGGGTTTTGACTGTTATATGACTATTGATCAATATGATCATTGGTCAATATGACTGTTGAAAACTATACTCTTCACATTATGATTATTGTTTATAAATACAAATGATCATGGTTAATTAAAATAGAAAGAGGAGTTGATGTCCTTATTAAGTAGACACGGGCCATACAAAGCGCATTTTTCAAATCTTGGGAAAGAGGTAGCGTCTTTGGGCTTCACTCTGGACCAAGCCCAAGTCAAAATTCATCACATTAATCATGAAGGAAATTGTTTATAGGAGAAGTTCAAATTGATAGAAATCACCACTTGGTAAATGTTTTCGGAGTTTCCCCAAGATTATAACACCATTTCACACTGTTTCCCTCAGATTTCGGGGATGACCTCCTTTGATGGGAGGTTCAAACATTCCGATCGGATTCTAACGGTTTTGTTCGTAGAACCAGAAACATTCAATGATTCCACATCCATTCGGACCTACTTTCCAAAGGTAGGTGCTCATTAGTTTATGGACTGATGAGGCTTAGGAATTTGCATTGGTTGAGAGGATGGGAGGTCGGACTCATCATACCTTTTTTAGTGGAATTATTGTCTACTCCATGACTCTCTTTATAGATTTAAGTTATGTTCGTGAATCCTTATTACATTACCAAATATAAAATGAGTTTTCCTTTAGATCTGACAATCAATGATCGATATGTAGGAAATTTAGAGAATCTTTTATATGTATTCGAGGTTCTTCACTAATAAATAATCATCTGTATTTGTTAGAGATTTTTGTCAATGGTATCCTTTGATACGTAAAAGTCTCTTGGTCCTTATGATGACCATACTGGTTTTAAAGCCACTCAATGGGGCACTTGAATTTTATTGTCATTCAGAAGGACATGAATTATTTTAGATTTGGGATCGAACCCGTAGATGGGATACATACGTATCCTTTGTTTATAAAAGGAATCAGAACCCACGTAGTTCAAGTAAGAGAGTATGATATTTTTGATTGATGGCTCAAAGAAGGATGTCATATTTACTTTTACACTCTAAGATCACGTGAGTCATGCTCGGGGTGGGAAACAAGAGGAATTGGTTAAAATCAGACAATTGTGCCATGAAAGATGCAATCATTAAGAAATAAGGTGGCGCTTATGTATGTATGACTGCCCAGATAAATGAAGGTTAGGATTTACTTTAGGGAAGAAATACAGGAACAGGGTCCATAAAGGTATATGTGCTTCATGGAGATTTTGAATACTCTATCTTGGGGCTTACTCCTGAAAAAGGAGGCCCAAATTAGGAGAGGACTTATGATTTTGTTTTACTTCTGAAAAGGAATCCCAGATCAAAGGTAAATTAGGACTAGTTTAGAGAAATTAATACTGGGGCTTACTCCTGAAAAGGAGGCCCAGGTTAAGAGATTTGAAAAATTAAGGGACTTGGGGCTTACTCCTGAAAAAGATGCCCATATTTGAGACTTGGGCTTACTCCTGAAAAGGAGGCCAATGTTAAGAGAATTATGGTTGGGGCTTAATCCTAAAGAGGATGCCCATATTTGAGAATTATGACTGGGGCTTATTCCTGAAAAGGAGGCCCAGGTTAAGGGGTTCTCTCATCTTAAAGGATGAGGTTGAGTGAATGAAATCTCAATTTTTTAGTGGCATAAAGATGTGTAAATCACTAGGTTTTGAGAGATATTCCACACAGTTCCTTTCAGATAAGGAATAAAAATCAATAAATCATGCCATAAATAGATTTGAAGAGTGTCCTGAAGATTGAATCTTGAATAGGAGAGGTGGAATGGCTTAAAAGGGGTGAAATGGGAAAGAAGGGAACCCAAAAAGGCAGGGGTGCGCAAGTCCTGGCAGGCGCGTAGGTACTGCGTGGGCGCGCAAGTCCTGGTCATGCAGGTATACCTGTGCGACACATGGGTACTTGCGCGACGGTTAACCAGCAGAGTAATACTTGAGAGACTCTTGGTTAAAGCCTTTAGAATCCTCTTAAGGTTCTTCCAAAAGTGGGGCGCACAAGTTATATTGAAGGAGTAAGGCGGCGCTCAAGTGTGGCCTTTTCCCTTAAGGGCTGGCCACTCAGGCGTGCGAGTGTTGATGAGTTTCAACACTTAGGCCTTCCTCCCCCTCTTTAGATCTTCCGTTCTCGGTATGAAATTACCTTAGAAGTGTTTTGGAAGCTTTGAGAAGAGACTAGTGCGCCGGGAGCTCAAATCTGAGTTTCTGGAAAAAATCCTCCCTCAAATGGGGGGCCCACAGGGTATATTTATAGGTAGGAGAAGACCTCGGGCGGTTATCACTTAGGTCGTGCAGGTCACTTGCGAAACCATCCTACATCGTGCAAGTGGACTTGCGCGACTATGAGGGAACTTGCGCGACCTATGGGCAATGTTCTCCTTGTTCATCCCATTGTCGATTTTTGATATTTTCTTCAAAGGATGAATCAATTTGTGCTAAGTCATTTTCCTTTACATTCCTTTGGACTCTGTGACGAAAAAGGAGGGTCAAAAAAATTCCCCCCTCAGAGCTGGATCCGAATGAAATGAGGATGTGACTCTGAGGAAAAAGAAGACATCCAATGGAAAGGTGGCGCTCAAGTGTTTAGTGCGCAACACTTGGCGCGCAGGTTCGAGTCATGCAGGGCTATGTCCATTGATCGCGCAGGGTCCTGGCCACATCTATAAATAGATGGCCTCACTTCCGTACAAAGCATCCAGATTTCTGGAGTTCAAACCTTCGAGCTCTCACAGCGCAGGTCACCTTAGCCGCGCAGGTTTCTCTGTTTTCCGATGTTTCTTTGCTATCGCGCTACTATATTGGTATTTGTACTTGCGTGGTTTATACTTGCGCATCAAAAACTAGCGCTGCACATGAACACTTGTGTGCCAATTTTAGACTTGCGCGCCTTAATTCCTTGTCCATTTTCTCGAATTCTTTCACAAATTTTATGAAAAATAAACCCATTTAAGAGTTAGTTTATTTAACTTTTGTGCATATTCAATGGCTCCCAAGGGAATTGGAATGGCTGATGAACTGGATAGCAAGGGGATTGATTACATGATGAACATCATTGGCCATGATTACTATGATATCAGTGACAACACTCTCCCATATTTGGCTATGTACTTGAAGAAATATCATCTTAATTTCCCACATAGCATCTACCTGCCTCTATATGGTCATGGTCATCTGCAAGGATTCAATGTTCCAGATGCAAAGAACTATATGCCTGAAATGCAGCTGCACTGCTACTCCTCTATTTAGGTTAAGTTGTGCATTAAGAGCAACAACAATGGTGTGAACTTTCCAATTCATCCTTCATGTCATTTCCTTGCAGATATGAAAATGGAAAACCCAAGGGATGAAATGTTTTCCACTTCCGATTGGTGGAGATAAGACAAGCATGGAATTAGATCAATATCTGGAAAGAGTACTCTCTCCAAATGGCTCCTTACTTCCAATGCTTCATTCTCAAATCCATATATCCATCTTCCAAGTCTCTTGGACAGAAACATAGTCACTGTTTGATCAGCAGATTTTTTTTTTCTCAAACCGCACTCAAGAACATCCTTTTACAATTGTTCCAATAAGAGCTGGTATCACTGCATCTTTTATTGTATCCAGTTGAATGAATGAATTACTGGTGGTTGTTGATGAAGCTCGGGATTTCGTAAATCAAATGAAGAGTTATGTTGAAAGCCTCTTGTAATTCTTGAAAAATAAAAGAGTCTCTAGTCTATGGATGTCCTTCTAACTCTTGTGCATCAATGAAGAACACTTTCACCTTCAATAATTTGTACCTGCATTCTTTTGCTATATGCTTTAGATTTTACCTAAGCCAATGGGCCTAGCAAGTATAGTTTTATTTTTACTAGGATTAATTTAAATAACCCTACAAGCTTTGAATTTTTTAATTACTTAATATTACCTAAATCATACAAAATGTATGTTTAATGAGCTGGAACTTGACTTTTATTCAGAGTTCCTTTGTCTTTTGTGGGCAGTTTAAAGTCATGCACGTCAGACATAAAGAGGCTAATGTTTAAGGTCGAAATAACTTTGACCGAATGAATTAGAATTGACTCAATTCCTTAACAATTTATCTGAAAACATAGTACCATACTCAAGTATGAGGGAAAAAATGTAAACTATGACTTAAGAATATTTGAATCTGAGGAATGATATGAAAAAGAGAGAAAAGTCATTAGAATAAGTAGTTACCAAGAATAAAGTTACCATTATTTAACAAACCCGTTAGGGGGTTGAATTATGCAGGGCCACCTAAGGGCATTGGATGCATAGTTAAATAAAATAGTATCTTTTGGCTAACAAGTCTGTTATGCAAACTATTTATGCAAGGCCGCCTATGGGCACGTGCTGCATAGTTAGGAAAAAGAACTCTCAGAAATTTACTTTCCTAGTGCTAAAAGCCAGTGAAAGTTTATGGAGATTCAAATTTTCTTGTGTATAGAGTTTTCTATATGGAAAGAGGTACTTGAATATGGAGAAGATATTTCCAAACAAGATTATCGAAGAACTGGATGGGTATCACTCCTATGAAGGTCTGACCCAAACGTAGGGAAGGAGAATATAAACCATAGACTTGAATACTTTCAGATCATGAAAAAGGATATGGGACAAATATGTTAAGGATGGCTATTTTTGCGGATATCTACATACTTTCATTTAAGACAACTCAGGACAAAAGAGGCATTCTTCCCAAGAATAAAGTTACCACTATCCGACAAACCCGTTAGGGGGTTGAATTATGTAGGGTCACCTAAGGGCATTAGTTGCATAGTCAGATAATAGTATCTTTTGTCTGAAAAATCTGTTATGTAGACTATTTATGCAAGGCCGCCAATGGGCACGTGCTACATAGTCAGGAAAAATAACTCTCAGAAGATTGACATTTTTGTGACTAGAAGTCAAGAAAAGGGTTATGAAGATCTGAAAATATGTAAGGTTAGGATTATGACACATAAAGAAGGGTATTGTTCAATGTATACAGAGATACACAGATCAATACTAACCATAATCATGTTGTGGCTGGGTCCCGAATGGAAATGTTGGACTTCACTATGTATCCCATAAGGATGGGAATCAAGAAATAAGTAGTTCTTAAACTACAATTTAACATCATGTGGGACAAAAGGATTAGAGATCTTAGTTTAGGGTCATAGAGCTTTGACCATTGTAAGAAATACACAGTGTGTGTTTTCAAGGGGACTTTTCAGCCAAGGGACTGAAAGCGGAATTTGGGGTTAGGCCCAAAGACATGGGGCTAGATTCGAGGGACACTCGAACATTCCTACGTATCCCATAAGGATGGAAATCAAGCCCATGTAGTTCTAGAAATACCCTTTGTACAAATTTGGTTCGTACATGTGAAGGGTGAAAGGGGACTTTAGTATAATAATGGTTTAACACAAGATAAAAGGTTTGGGCGTTTCCATGTATGCACCTAGTCTTTGAAATGAAACATGATTGAAAAATCAATGTAAATAATAGTTCCCTCCCAAGTGAGGGTATCAAAGAAAATTGTAGTTTATTGTCATACTGGACAAAAGTGTTGTATAGTTTAACGTCGTATATCAAGAACAAATGTGAACCAATGTAAATATATTTATTCTAAGGGCGGTTTCACGAATTAACATCGTATGAGATGGAGATGAACCAACGTGAAGAGATTGGTTTTGGGCTTGAACCTTGGGAGGTTGCCTACATACCCAGCCTAGAAGGCAAGGATCAAAGTCTGTGTAGTTCAATTAAAGAGTGAATTAATGATCAAGTTGTTCTTGGGGACAATGACCTAAAAATGATGTTTTTGGGACATACACATGGTTAGAGGCCCAAAGAGAGTGTTATGGTTGAGGTTTTATGTAAGCTCACGTGAGTTATACTCAGTGTGAGAAACAAGAGGTAACAACAACATTAACGATGCATAGTTTAATGTCATGCAGGACATATAAAGGGACAATGCAGTTTAAAGTCTTGCAGTTAGGACTCTTGGTGCTGCACAGTTTAGTGTCATGTAGCATGGACAAAGTACAGTTTAATGTCATGTAGGATGTATCACAGACTTTCTGTACAGTTTATCGTGATGTAGTTAGGACGAAGCAAACAATATAGTTTAACGTCATGTTGGACGAAAGGGGGACTGTGCAGTTTAATGTCATGCAATGAGGATACAAGAGTACACCATTAAACGTCATGTTGGACGCATTGGGTATTTTTTTCGAGTTTAGCGTCATTTTGGACGAAAGTTTGAATAGTTTAAGGTTATATGCATGGACCGTGGATGGTGCAGTTTAATGTCATTCTAGAAAAAAGTGTAGTTTAAGGTCATACAAGGCCTTTGATGATTATGTAGTTTAACGTCTTGCTGGATGTAAGGGAATTCTATACAGTTTAGCGTCATGTAGTTAGGACATCACAGTTTAACGTATTGCTGGACGTAAGGGACTCGTAAATAGTTTCGGGTCATATGCATGGACCGTTGATGATGCAGTTTAAGGTCATATTGGACCAATGATGTAGTTTATGGTCATACAGGACCTAGTTGTAGTTTAAGGTCATACTAGACCATTTAAGGAACTTTTTCACATTTTAACATCATGTGGGACGAAAGTAATACAAATAGTTTATGGTCATATGTATGGACCGTTGCTGTATAGTTTAACGTCATATAGCAAGGATGAAAGAGGGACTTTGCAGTTTAATGTCATGAAGTTAAGACAAATTAAGGAATTTTTTTCTATAGTTTAACGTCATGTGGGAAGAAATTAATACAAATAGTTTAAGGTCATATGTATGGACCGTTGTTGTATAGTTTAACGTCATATAGCAAGTAAGAAAGAGGTTTTTTGTTTATAAAAAATGATTCTTCAAAAATCTGGCATTGGTTGGAGTAGTGATGAGTTCTCCATCCATCGAGATTAATGAATAAGCTCCATTGGAGTAGACCCTATGTATTAAATAAGGTCCTTCTCATTTTGGCTCAATCTTGGGAGGTTTCTTTCCTGGTATCATTGGAGTTCTGAGAACTAATACCAATTATCCCTGAGTGAATGAACGAAGATGAACTTTTTTTGTTAAAAGCTCGTGCTATTCGATTCTGATAGACTTCCAAGTGGTGCAAAGTGCACAATCTTTTCTCATCTAACTATTCCAATTCATTCAATCGCTTTTGAGATTGTTCATCTGTAGATGATTGATCACAAATGGAAACTCTGAGCAAGGGTAGTCGAACTTCAATGGGCAAGATGACTTTCGTTCCATATACCAATGAATATGGAGTTGACCGAGTTGTAGTGCGGGTGGTAGTCCGATAAGCCCATAAAGAATGAAAGAGTTTATCAGGCCATGACCTCTTATCTTTATACACCATCTTTTGCAGTATATTTGAAAGAGTCTTGTTAAAGGCTTCTATCTGGAAATTGGCCACTGCATGATACCAAGATGAATGGTTGGATTTGATGTTGTATTTTTTATACAACTTCTTCACCTCGGATGAACAGACGTTGGTTCCATTGTCCGTCAATATAGTATGAGGGACACCATATCTAGTAAGGATGTTAGACTTTATGAAGCTAACAACGCATTTAGAACTGACTTCCTTGAGAGATATTGCCTCTGCCCATTTGGAAAAGAAGTCAGTAGCAGTAAGAATGTACTTAAACTGCTTGGCCGTAGCCGAAGGGTAAGGTCCCACCACATCCATTACCCATGTGGAAAATGGCCTTGAGTATTTAGCTGTATGAAGAAAATATGGAGGTTGATGAATGAAGTTGGCATGTACATGGCATGAATGACACTTCTTTGTGAAATCGACACAATCTCGTATCATTGATGGCCAAAAGTATCCAAGCCTTCGAATCTGATCAGACAGTCTATGTCCAGACTTGTGGGCACCACAGACTCCTACATCCACTTCTTTCATGACAGCCATTGTCTCTTCACCGTCAATGCATCTGAAGAGAACTCCATCAAAACCATGTTTATAGAAAAAAAATTTCTAGGAGATTTGGGCTATCATAAAGAGTAAAATTGACCACACATCACCGGATTTGTTCTTTCTCATCTCTATCAGGTGGAAGTGTTCCATTTTGAAGGTATTCCCTATTAGGTGACATACATCCTGTAGTTTGACCATACGGTTCATGAATGGGAAAGTTTCATTAATTTCCTCTGTTCTGATTCGAACATAGGGTGAAATTGCAAGACGATGGGCAATACTGATTGTTATCTCATCCCGATTTGGATCTGCTAGAGTTGTGGCTATATTAGCCAGTGCATCAGCTTGAGAATTTTGTGATCTTGGTACATAAGAAAATGACGGTTCCAAAGGGAATTCCGCCATTAACTCTCTGATGTAATCATATAAAGGGACTAGTTCTTCTTTTCTGATGGCATAATCCCCATTGACTTGTTTGATTAGCAGATCTAAATCACCTTTCACCTTTAAGTGATTCACTTGTGCTTGAAGTGCTAATTCTAAGCCTACGATGAGAGCTTGGTATTCTTCTTCATTATTGGTACCACCTTCCAACAATAAGAAGGAATAAGGTAACACTACCTTTTCTGGAGAAATGATCACAATTCCTAATCCAACATTGTTGAATTTAGGATTTTCCATTTTCCTCCCTGTTGGACTTCTGGAAGCACCATCAAAATACATTTCACATGCCTGAGGACTTTCTTGAATAGAGAAGACTTCCTCATCAGGGTGTTCAATATCTGAAGATGTGTCTTCCACTGAAGGGTGTTCATCCAGGAAATCAGCTAGAGATTGGCCCTTTATCGCCTTTTCAGACACATAATAATGTCAAATTGCTGCAAAATAACTGTCCACCTTGCCAGACGTCATGTAAGCATTGGACGACTAAGGATAAATTTGAGCAGGTTATTGCGAGATACCAATTGGACCTCCTGATGTTGCAGGTAGTGTCTCAACTTCTAAACTGCAAATATCAATGCCAGTCAGCACTTCTCAAAACTTGAATACCGGGTTTCTGCTTCATGCATGGTTCGAATGAGATAGTAGATGTTGTTTTCATTCCCAGCATCATTCTTTTGAGCAATAAAGGCACCCAATGATCACTCTAGAGCTGCCACGTAGAGGATAAGTGGTCTTCCTTCAACAGGTGGCATGAGTACCGGTGGACTCAAGAGGTATTTTTTGATAATATCGAATGATTCTTGAAATTCTTCAGTCCACTGGTAAGTGACTCCCTTCTTCATAAATTTGGTGAAGGTTAAACTTTTGCCTGCTAAATTGGCGATGAAATGCTGAATATAGGCTAAGTGTCCTCGAAGTCCTCTTAATTCTTTCAAATTTTGAGTAGGTGACATACCAAGGATTTACTTGGTCTTCTCAGGAACGACTTCAATACCACGATGGTGTACAACAAATCCGAGAAATTTTTCTGAGGTTACCCCAAAAGCACATTTTAAGGGGTTCATCTTCAAATTATGTTGTCGAAGTTTGCAGAATATGAATTCCAAATCAGACAAGTGATTAGAACGTTGTTTGGATTTAACTACCAAATCTTCTACATAGAATTAAACAGACTTCCCTAATAAGGGTTTTAAGATACGATGCATGGCATGCTGATAAGTTGAACCTGTATTCTTTAAGCAAAAGGGCATTACGCAGTAGAAAAACACACCCTGAGGGGCTCTGAAGGCTGTAGATTCCTCATCTTCTGGGGCCATTCGGATCTGATTATATCCGGAATATTCATCCATAAAGGAAAGTGCTTTATAGCCAGCTGTTGCATCAATTAAAAGTTCTGTAATCAGAACTGGGAAATCATCCTTCGGACAATGCCGATTAAGATCTCTGAAATCGATGCAAACTCTAATTTGTCTGTTCTTCTTCTTTACAGGAACAATATTAGCCAACCATTTGGGATATTGAACTTCTATGAAGAAGTTGGCTTTGATAAGCTTATCCACTTCAGCTTCAATTTTGTAAGCATAAGCTGGGTGTGTTCTTCTCGCGGCTTGCTTAAATCCTCGATGTTCTTATGGTAAACCCAAATGATGAGTAGCAACATCAGGATCAAACCCAGGAATTTCTTGTATAGTTCCAGGAAAATATATCTCTATTTTGCTTTAAAAAATAAATATAAATCTCTTTCTCTTCAAGAGTCATGGACGCACTGATTAAAGTGGGTCATGGATCTTCTTTTGTACCCAGATTTATTTCTCTGAGTTCATCCATAGTGGTAGAGATACCCTCTTCAAATGATAGAGGAGAATCTCTGAGATTTTCCTCTTCTTCTTCATCATGTATTATTTCTTCCGTTTCTACTTGCATAGTAGATGATAAAGTAGGATTTTCATGATCCGAAGAGATGTCAAAATTTGCATATCATGAAGAAGAAGCTTCTATTTCTGACCCAATTGATGATGAAGGGTATTCATTGGGTAATAAAGAGGAGATGATGGATTGAGAATCGACATCATTGTTCACCTCCTATGTTTCTATAACTTCTTCTGGACTAATTGGTGAAGTATAGACTTGTTGGATTTCAGTAGATGAAATGAAGACGTCACCATTTGTGCTTTCATCACTTCATGGTAGATTACCAATTTCTCCCATGTTGTCTAGCTCGATTTCCGTAATTGAAATTATGGATCTTTCCATTAGAGTATTTTGATTTGGGTCTATCTTGCCAATTTGACTGATAGGCAACACATAACCTGTAGTCACATGTATAAATGGATTTACTAGAATTTTCTCCAAACCATATGGAGGATTAACTTTGGTAATCTCCTTTGTTGTGGATTTCTCCCTTCACTTCATGTGATAGAATTCCACCTCAGTGTATTGAGAATCACATGTCTTGAACGAGGCCGTATCACCATACAATGTCCCAACTTGACCATCAAAACAATATTTGAGACATTGATGGTATGATGAAGGGATAGCCACAAGTTGATGTATCGGGGGTCTTCCAAGAAAGATGTTGAAGGATGAGTCTTGATCAACAACCATGAAATCTGAATTGGATACAAGATCTCCAAACTAAGTTCTGAGTGTAACTTCACCCAGTGGTTCTAGTTCATTTTTATCATATCCTTGTGACATCATGGTAGAAGGAGATAAATCAGATTCTGTGAGGCCCAATCGACGAAGTGTAAGAATGGGCATGAGGTTGACTCTTGAACCATTGTCAATGAAAGTTCTTCAGACGTCTACGCCATTGACCTTGCAAGAAAAGTACAATGGTCTAATATGTCCATGCACAACATCATATTCATCTTCATCAGTAAAAGATATTATTGCATGGAATTCTGCAGGATTATTATCTATGTGATAGACATCAGCTGAAGCAATTTCAGTTTCAAACTCCTGAGGACTTGACAAAGCCTCGATGAGTGCTTCCCGAAGATCATTTGACAGATTCAGAGCATCCAAAATTGATAACATGGCTGGTACTTGGGCCAAGTGTTTCAATATATCATACTTTTGATCCAGAGGTCTGCGTTTCCCAATAGAAATATGTGGTTTAGTAGGTACCTTGGAAGCAGATGCTTTGGAAGTTGATGCATCTTGTATTGGGATAAGAGTTTGCAATATTATTGGTTTTGGAATATTAGACCGATTAGACCCATTTACTTGCTGAGAAGAATAAGATGGAACCTTCAACCGGTCTTCCAAAATTACTGTGTCAGGATTGAATTTGCTATTGGTAGAATAACTTGCTTGTTCTTTCTGAGCTCACTGAAGGGCTCTACCACGAGTTTCTGCTGCGTACACAGTTCTAGCAGGGGTAGAATTGGAATAGTGGCTTCTGAAAGATCCACATTTTCCCTTGTATCCTGAGCCCCTGGAACTTCCTCTGATTCCTCTGTTTGATACAGGGAATCTAGGCTCATTGAAATCGAAACTGCGATTGGAATATGGATATGTTAATTGAATCATATTAACAGAACCAAAGATGAACTCTTCGTCTGATGAAGACTCCGCCTGATTAGCCTATTTAGGCTGTGCTGTTTAGTGGGGCGGTTCCTGTGGATTTGAAGTTGATGGAATGAAGTCTGCCAAAGTCAAAGACTAATTAGGTTTTGACACATACTCATCTTCTTCCGATTCTTTTTCTTTCTTTGAATCATACCGTTTCTTTGAGGACTTTCCCTCTGAAGAAGAGGGTTTTTCCACAACATTAATGGTATAAGACACAATTGGTTTCTTTAATTGTGTTCGAAAAATAGCATGTGTTTGATTGATTGTCTTTCTGACCATCCAATCATCATAATTCTGTTCATTTTTTCTTTTGACTTCCTGCCATTCGCCTTTCTCCTCTGGAACTGTAGCAGTAACACATGCTACCTGAGCTGAAGAACCTTTCAGTGTGACTTGTCCCGAGTCGAACATCTTTTGTAGGTGGTCTTTGAAGACAAAACACTCTTGGTTGGGATGCCCCAACATTTGATGAAAAGGTCAATAATTGGGATGGTCTTCATCTCCTTTCTTGTTTGGCCTCTTGGGCATTGGCAATTGAACCAAATTGTTTTCCAGAGCTGAAATGAAATAACCAGGAACTTGTTCATTTCGGAAAGAGTATGTTTTTCTCTTTAGATCCTCAAATTGTTTTCGTCTTTGATCTCTTTGATCATCTGTATGAAACAGCCTTTGTTATTGGCACTCATAAGGTGGATCCCTTCGAAAAGATGAAGGTTTTGAGGTAGAAACTGATACAGGTGCTTGTTTAAGCATAACTGTAGCAGTTTCTGCTTTACCCATTCTCCTTCCTGGAGCTGATGGAATTACACAAGATTTAGCCTTAGCCTGTATAAGGGAATCTTCAATCTGCTGAGCGATTGAAGTAAGGTCTCGAAACCCTCCTGTGTATTTCATAGGGATTAACGGCGTGCGTAATTTGTCACGCAAGTTTGCCACACAGATTGGAAACAATTCTTCTTGAGGGAGTGCTAAACTCAAGGAATATGCTAATCCCTTCCATCGAGCAATGAAATCAGAGACCCTCTCATTCTCCCTTTGCTTACAGTTTGTAAGATCGAAAACTTTTGTCTTTGGAAAAGTTGAGCTGAACTGAAAGAGGAATTTTTGGCAAAGATCCTCCCATCCGGTAATTGACTGAGATTGCAAGCCTATATACCAGACAAAAGCTGGTCCTTGCAAGGTTCGCACGAAGCATCTGAGTTTCACTTCTTCTTGCTGCTCCGGAGTTCCCATCATAGGATCGCAACAAGACACGTAATGCATCGAATGCTGTTCAGGATCACCTGATCCATTGAAAATAGGGAATACAAGGTTCCCAAAACTGGATGGAGGAGAGATTGAATCTACCCATTCAGGGTAAACGTTCTTTTCTGGTTGAAATTGTGCACGTTTCCCTTCCATAGTTTCTAACCGAGCAGTTAATGACTCAATAGTAGTTATTAACTTTTGAGAAACATCTGGTTGAACTTGGACTTGGGTAGGTCCAATGACTGGAGCTTGGACAGATGTGGCGATTGGTGCGGCAACTGATGGAGCACTGCCAACTATTGTTGCACTTGACCCATAGGGTTAGACCTATGAGGGTGTACTGATAGAAGAGGACATTCTTGATTCATCTCAGTCGCTGTAACAAATTTCTTTGGCTGACTGACTCCAGCATGCTTAAGAAGAAGACTACTCTGAAGTAGTTATGCATTCAACCTTCTTAATTACTTCATTTCTTCCTCCTATTGTGCAAACAATTGATCTAGTGAGAGCGATTGACCTTATCCAGTGGAAGGATATGTAACCTGGTTCTTTCTCTTCCCTTTTTTGGATCCTTTTCAGAGAGGGGGAAGTGGGTTACTCGAAGGATTACCTAGGTTCTGAGTAATCCTTTGACTTCGTGTACGCACACCTCCTTCATTTATGTTAGTGCGTACATCTTCCTGAGCAGGAACCTCTTCATCTGAGTCCCCAGAGTGAGCCTCATCTGGTGGATCAGCAACAATGGCATTGATTACATTGATTGATGTATAACTCATCGTATCCCTTCTATCAGCATTTCTGTGATATTGTCTTCTTCCATGTCTTTGATGAGACATTGCCTTTTTTTGATTCGATCCCTCAGGAACTTCTTGACGAACTGTAATTTTGAGGGAATCTCATGATAATTTGACTCTTCGTTCCTCTTGAGGCTTCTTCCCCAATCGAGAAAAATCGACTTTCTCTGAGGAGGGGATTGATGACTTGAAAAAGTCCCCAGTCCATTGGACTGGGTCTTTTCCTTCTCAACTCATCGAATCGTATTTTTTTTATTTCGAGGGTTGGTTTAAAAGAGTCCCCAGTCTGGCGAGCTGGGGTGGCTCTTAACATGCTATGTCTGAGACTTTCTTAAAAGTTCTCCTGATCTTGCGAAACTTAGTCCGAAAATTAGCTGGATGCATTAACCTGTATTCACTTTTATCACCCGGTTCAAAAGACCGTTGGATGATTTCTAACACTTCTGTCACTTGGTGACGTGCTTTCTCCAAATGAGAGGCCTGTTCAATATTTTCGTTTGCTTGATGCAAGAGTAATTCAACAACTTGTTCTCTATATTCTTGATTTTGATAGGAACTAGTTGAAGCCTGTTCTTGGGCAAGATTTTGATTACAAACAAATCTCATTGATTGTGGCCGGCCATGGGCAATAACATTGCATGATACCATTTTCGGCGGGCTTTGCTGACTGGAGAGCACCTTGAAATGCAGTCCTCCATGAACACCCAATCCCTTGACACGAATACCAGATGGGGCATTGGAAATTAACTGATGCAGTCTTCTTAATGTGCCAAAGCATGAACTTTGAAGGGCTCTCTGCTGCTTTTCAACCTTCGGATATCGAGAGACTGATAGAGACGCCAAATCAATCTGACATTGTAACCCTTCTATTTTCTTAAGATGATTTTTATATTCATCATAAGATAATACTTTCTTTTTCAAATGAAAAAGAGTTTTCCATATGTTGAGATGAATATCATGAATTTCATCTTCCATCAACATTTCTGGAATGTCATACTGAGAGTCTGCCAGAGGCCAAAACATGACTGACACTTCACCTTTCACCAGTTGTTTTCTCATGTTTGTCATTTCCTCTTTATCATTTGATGAAGATTCTTCTACCTAATTTGATCAGAGTTGGTGTTTCCTTGTTGCTTCATTGAATTCAACAGGATTGGTAGAGAAATCATTGATCAAACTAGAAGATGCATGACTTATGGGGTGGTTCGGAGAATGACCTACACCCTGGGCTATCTTCTGATTGAGAAAGTATTTCACCCACTAGAGATGAAACTTCATACATGACTGGTTTCTCATTTGCAAGTTCCTCAAGATAAGAGGGCTTTCTCAGCACTACATTGTCCACTGGAGCATTTTCCGGGCAATGTGCATCACTACTGCAGAGAGGACTTTCGCAGCGAAATTCATCATCATGGGGAGGACCACCATAATGGGTTACAACAAAAGATGAGATCTCTTGCTCCTTGGTCTTCTTACCACACAGAGGGATCATGTGGCTCTAATCTGAAGATGAAACTTCTAGATCAACCGAATTTTCATGAAGCAAGCCTTCAGGAGGAAGTGTCTGTTGAAGACCTTCGGAATTAATGTCCCACTATTGGGAAATGAGGGAGTAGAATCTTGAATTTCAACAGATAATTGTCTAAGGGCTTCAAGAACTCCAGCATCGAGCAAGACCTTGTTACAGATTGGCTCTTGATCTCCTGACTGTGCTGGGAGGGTCTTTTTCTTAAACGCCTTCTTACTTGCCTTGGAAACCACTTGTTGACGAAGGTGGCTGCTCTGAGCAGGTGTATATGCCTGATCAGGAAATATGGTCAGGTTAGGCTGACGATCTCCACTCAAATTAGGTGTATGTGCCTGTCCTGGTTGTCCGTATGATATGAGGGAGTATTCCCCACAACCCTCTTGGACTGGAACAGATGTGTGTGTCTTTTCCGGAGTGAATTGTTGATGTGTCACTCCATTGATAGGGATATATTTATGTGTCTTTCCCTAAGATGCCACTAAAGTTGTTATAATATCCTAGAAGGCATCCATAATATGAACATGGATTTGCTTCTGCTCTTTCACCATTGATAGAATATTCTTGGGGACTTCAGCTGCCGGAACGGGAATATACGTCCATTCCGGGTTGGGAGTAGCTATATGTGCCTGATCTTGTCCTCCTTTTCTTGTCATTGAATCCTGACAGTACTCAAGTGTGGGGGCCGAGAGTTGATTCTCCCTCCTATTTGTTGTTGGGGTTTTCCGAATAACTTCTCTGAATGCTACCAAGTGAGACTGTTGGTAGGATTGATTAGTACTAGCAGGTGTATATGCCTGCTGATTATACTTCGCCGAAATTAGTTGACGAGAACCATCATATGTAGTCAGACGAGCCTACTGACTTGCTGATGATGTATAAAAAGGTGTATGTTCTTGCCTATAGTACTCTACTGGAATTTCCTGGTGGGATTGGTGTGATGCTTCCAGACGAGTCTGCTGGATAGCAGAATTAAAACGGGAAGGTGTGTGTGTCTGCTTGTTGCTTGCCACCAAGTTAGGTTGGTGGACTTCTCCGGAGATGGCAGAGAAGAGAACCTGCTCACTGTTAACCGGACGTCGCCTCTGGCGATTCGTCTTGCCTTCTCGGGTTCGAGGAACCTGAGCCGAACGCCTCGAGTCGGTACCATCATCATGTTGAGGGCACACTTCCGCACGAGTCTGGCGGCGATTGTTGGTGGGAGCCCTCAGGAATGACTCTTGTCTATTTGAATTAAGGTCCGTAGGGACCTGCTCATTCACCTCCCCAGAATAAGGGAGCGAATGGTGATCGCGTTCCGGGGATAACGACTCGAAACAGTTGGAGATGGTAGTCAGCACCTCCTGCTTCTTGATCATTGGTCGTCGTTGTCTGGATGACCGATGTGAGTTGTTTACTTGGAGGGCTTTTCGGGCAGCCTCCAGAGTTAGGATGGTATCGTGTTGACAGTACTCCTTAACCAGTGCCTTTCATACCCAGCGTTGAAGACGCTGAGTAGGTGATATCATCCTTAGAGCGGACGACGATCCAGTCGGAGTAGCAGTAGTGGCATTTGCGGTAGCAGTATTCACAGGTGTGAACTTGAGAGCAGCCATTCTAGAAATGTAGAAGATCTTGGAAAAGAGTTCATGTTTGATATAACGGACGTAATTAAGATACATTCAGCCACTACATCTTTTGTATGAGAACATATGTAAATGATTGTTTTTTGGCCCCCTTATTGAGTTTTAAATAGGGGCCTAACAAATAGGTAAAACATCATTTTAACTTGGTTAAGGATTCACGTCGGGTTCACCATTTTTGTTTCCCTCGGATTTTGGGGATGACCTCCTTTGATGGAAGGTTCAAACATTCCGATCAGTTTCTAACGGGTTTGTTCGTAGAGCCGAAAACGTCAAATGATTCCACATCCATTCGAACCTACTTTCCAAAGGTAGGTGCTCATTAGTTTATGGACTGATGAGGCTTAGGAATTTTCATTGGTCGAGAGGATGGGAGGTCGGACTCATCACACCTTTTTTCGGGGAATTATTGTCTACTCTGGGACTCTATTTATAGATTTAAGTTATGTTCATGAATCCTTATTACATTACCAAATATAAAATAACTTTTCCTTTAGATCTGACAATCAATGATCGATATGTAGGAAATTTAGAGAATCATTTATATGTATTCGAGGTTCTCCACTGATAAAGAATCATCTGTATTTGTTAGAGATTCTTAGTCAATGGTATCGTTTGATACGTAAAAGTATCTTGGTCCTTATGATGACCATACTGGTTTTAAAGCCACTTAGTGGGGAACTTGAAGTTTATTTTCATTCAGAATGACATGAATTATTTCAGAGTTTGGATCGAACCCGCATATGGTCTACCTACGTATCCTTTATTTATAAAAGGAATCAGAACCTATGTAGTTTGAGTAAGACAGTATGATATTTATGATTGATGCCTCAATGAAGGATGTCATAATTAGTTTTACACTCTAAGCTCACGTGAGTCATGCTCGGTGTGAGAAACAAGAGGTATTAGTAAAAATCAGACAATTGTGCCATGAAAGATGCAATCATTAAGAAATAAGGTGGGGCTTATGTATGTATGACTACCCAGATAAATGAAGGTTAGGATTTACTTTAGGGAAGAAATCCAGGAACAGGTTCTATAAAGGTATATGTGCTTCATGGAGATTTTGAATACTCTAACTTGGGGATTACTCTTGAAAAGGAGGCCCAAATTATGAGAGGACTTATGATTGGGTTTTACTCCTGAAAAGGAATCCCAGATCAAAGGTAAATTAGGACTGGTTAAGAGAAATTAAGACTGGGGCTTACTCTTGAAAAGAAGGCCCAGGTTAAGAGATTTAAAAAATTAAGGTACTTGGGGTTTACTCCTGAAGAGGATTCCCATATTTGGGACTGGGGATTACTCCTGAAAAGGAGGCCCAGGTTAAGAGAATTATGGTTGGGGCTTACTCCTAAGGAGGATGTCCAGATTTGAGAATTATGACTGGGGATTATTCCTGAAAAGGAGGCCTAGGTTAAGGTGTTCTCTCCTCTTAAAGGATGAGGTTGAATGAATGAAATCACAATTTTTTAGTGACATAATGATTTGTAAATCACTAGGTTTTGAGAGATATTCCACAGAGTTTCTTTCAGATAAGGAATCCAAATCAAGAAATCATGCCATAAATGGCTTTGAAGAGTGTCTTGAAGATTGAATCTTGAATATGAGAGGTGGAATTGCTTAAGAGGGGTGAAATGGGCAAGAAGGGCACCCAAAAAGGCAGGGGCGCGCAAGTCCTGGAAGGCGCGTAGGTACTGCGTGGGCGCGCAAGTCCTGGTCGCGCAGGTATACTAGCGTGACACATGGGTACTTGCACGACGGTTAACCAGTAGAGTAATACTTGAGCGACTCTTGGTTAATTCCTTTAGAATCATCTTGAGGTTCTTCCAAAAGAGGGGTGCGCAAGTTCTATTAAAGGAGTAAGGTGGCGCGCAAGTGTGGCCTTTTCCCTTAAGGGATGGCCACTCAGGCATGCAAGTGTTGATGAGTTTCAACACTTAGGCCTTCCTCCCCCTATTTAGATCTTCCATTCTCGGTATGAAATTACCTTAGAAGTGTTTCGGAAGCATTGAGAAGAGACTAGGGCGCCGGGAACTCAAATCTGAGTTTCTGAAGAAAAAAATCATCCCTCAAATGTGGGGCCTATATGGTCTATTTATAGACAGGAGAAGACCCCGAGATGTTATCACTTAGGTCGCGCAAGTCACTTCTGCGACCATCCTGCGTCGCGCAAGTGGACTTTGGTGACTATGAGGGAACTTGCGCGACCTATGGGAAATGTTCTCCTTGTTCATCCCTTTGTCAATTTTTGATATTTTCTTCAAAGGATGAATCAATTTGTGCTAATTCATTTCCTTTTACATTCCTTTGGAATCTGTGACAAAAAAGGAGCGTCAACACACACCTTACTCTTAGGTCCTATGCGAACATTATAAGGGGTTATGTAACGAGGCTTTAGATACTTTTTGTAATCCCTTGGTATAAATAAACTTGGTATTTCAGTATTCTGGTTTTAGGAATAGAGTTTCTTAATATATTATATGTTTAATTAAGAAAAATTTGATAAATTGATTTTAGAAATAAACAACTGTACTTTTCAGAGATTTTTCATATATAGATAATTGTTATGATAAAATAAATATAATATTTGAATTTCAAATATCAAAATTAACCTGAGATGAATTTATATAAGTTTTCTAAGAAATTTCAATTTGATGAATTTTATTTTATGAATAGTATTTTTTGATGAATAGTATTTGATGAGTAGTGTTTTTTAGATGAATAGTAAAAAAATATTTTATAACTAAATAACTTTTTCTGTGAAATGATTTTCAAAATTCTGACATACATGGTTGTAATCTGGGTGAAAAATGCAGTTCAATAAGATCAAAATAACTTTTGGGTCAATATTAACTTTACCCTTTGTAATAGTAATTTTACCCTTATGAATGGTAATTTTTCCAATGGAATAGTAACATCACCTAAGGAGGTATAAATATGTTTTTTTCCATCTTAAGTGGTAATGTGATATAATTATAACATATTATAAGTAAATAAATGTTTTAGAAATTATTAGTCAAGTGTTAATATATTCATTATTTAATTAAATTTAAAATGAAATTAATTTTTGTAATATGAATTTCACTTTTGGATTCTACATGTTGACAAATTGGTAGGTTGAATTTTTCAAATTTTTCTGAAATAGTTGAATTTTCAGTGAATAGTAAAAATGCAGTTTTGAGTTTCAATGTGTTTAATGACATCATTAATGATTTAATCACGATTTAATAATTTTGGTTGACTTTTTTACATTAATATATGTTATTATTTGTTCCAAGTTTCCAATACCATGGGAAAATACCTTGGGCAAGACCATGGTATTACAAATACCTCAATGAGGCATCCCTTGGAAATTTATAAAATATTCCCTCACATTGGATGTAAATAGCAACCCATTCCTTAATTACTTTAATTAAAAATTCCTTATCAAGTAATATATGGTATTTTTACCTCCCATGTAGTCCTCCCAAGGTTCCATCAAGCCCCCATGGTCCCAACCATTGATTTTTTGAAGTTACTCTTCAAGGTAAGGGAACCTTTCACCCTCCTCTTTTAGTCAAGACTTCATTTATGTTATGTCTTCTAGATTCAATTTTATTATGTGGGGGTATATTCTTCTATATTTTTATTTCAGTCCATTTTTTATAAATTATTAGATACCCTTTCCACTCTTATCAACTTATTTTTTGAATTTTTAAGTGACACCGTTAGGCTGCCGAATTTGCATAAAAGAAATTGCATCTTCTCTTTTCTTTCAAGTTTCCTTTTCATGTGGTAGGTCATTAAAACATACATAACATGAACTTATTTACATTTTATTCTATCCTTATATTTTATTATGAGTTATTTATGAGTGGGTAAACCTTTTCCCCTCTCTTTTAAATGTTTTCTAAAACCATGTTGTATAGCTTTTATGCTCTCTCTCTTTTTCTCAAGAAATTCCTTTATTCTATTTATGTGAATACCCAAACCTATTTGATTTCTAGGTTCATTCATCATTAAATAAAAAAGATATATTTTATTCTAGAATTGACATACATAAAACCCCCAATACCTTTCTATGGTTTATAAATGACATAATGATCTAGTTTTTAAGTATTTTCTAAAACGTCGTGATTTGGATATGAAACCCAATTCTTTTATTCTCTTTGGGTTATTTATGAAATGTTCGATAATGATCTATGTGGATCACAAGAAAATAAATACATATTAATTTTTCACACTAATATCTCTCCAATTCATTGGGTAATGAAATTAATATATAGAGATGATAAGTTTTACGATACGTTGGTGAATAACCTTAGTCATTTTTATAACAACTTGGGGGTGGAAATTGGTGATATGTTCATGAATGTTTAAATTAAATGTTGGAGACACATTTTCAGGTTATGTTTCAAGTTTTTATTATGATATTCCTATTTATCTCTATGTTCTTATTGATATCGCTCAAGATCACATGTAAACTGTTTCACATATTTTCCTTACTCGGCCTTCTGCTCACCCTTTCCTTTGATGTATGTCTCCAGGTTATGAGATGAAATAATTTTACTTAAGATGAACTTTTCAAGAATATTTTCAAATGTGATTAAAATAAGATGTTTTTGTGTTTTATGTTCCTTATTTCCAAGAAAATAGACTTTAAAGATCATCTGTTTGTAAAATATAATTAAATGTTATGTAATAAAAAAGGTGGGATACCATAATTCCACAATTGCATGGAAAAAATATTTGATGAAAAAGGCTATTCTAGTTCTAGTTGAAACACCTCCTCTAACTTGAAATTTTAAAATATATACATATACATATATATATTCTTCCAAATGCACTAAAAACAACTAATGTTGATCCATAAAAAATTCATATAGACATAACCTAACCATCTGAGCTCAGATCGAAGTGCAATCAGTTTCATCATGACTAAAATGATTCCCTATACTTAATTAAAAGAAAATTAATATGTTTTTTCTAAGAAAATTCACATTATTTCTCAAATACGAATTGATGGTACTGGGGAACATAATGGAATCCAGTGATATGGGAGTTTAAATTTCTTCATCAACAAAGCAAAGAAACATTTACGACTCCTCTAATTTGATCCCTGATATAGGTTCGAGGACCTAGGGTAAATTTTTCAAATCAAAAAAATTAAAACAAGAATGAATAACTCGTTTAAATTGAATTTTACAAGATAGTTGCTCACCTCTGATGAAATTTTCTTATAGGACACGAACTCAAAACCCTATAGATCTTTTGCACAAACTTAAAGAGTCTATATATACACTAATCATTGTATTTTGAGTGCTAGACAAGATATCTGATGATTCCTTCAACATCATAAGAAACACCATGATCTCATCCCTTCAATCCATGAAGACATTCCGGGATCAATTAATCAGACATGGAATTTTCCTCTCTAGGATATAGGAGGAGATAGGGGCTCTCAAATCCATTGCAATGAATAGTCTCTAAAATAGAGCTTCCCCCTTCTTATATAATAGATTGTTCAAATACCCACAAAGGGTTCCCCAAAACCAAAAAATAAAACACCCTCTAAATAAGTAGTAAATGATAAGTTATGATCAAATATATACCTCATAAATTAAATTATATTTTTATTCCATTCTTATAATATAAAGTAAATACATTTCATGATAAAAATGAGTCATTCACTCGACTCATAATTCCCTATAATATTAAGAAAACCTTGAATATTAAAATAATATTTGTTCATATAAGATTTTCTGTGTATTTAATAAATACATTGTAGATAAATTTAATAAATAAATTCATCCCAGTTATTATATACTCGAATAATAATGAATTTATTTATTCATTGGTGATTATAAAAACATGGAAAACTCTTAAACCCCATGGTTGGTCCTACTATGTACTATATACTTATTCACTAGAATAGGGAAGGCTCTTAAATAAACTATTATGTTTGACACTCTAATCCCTTATCTCAATAATATTGAATATCATTCACAGACCAAGAGATGTTTTTTGAAACCCATCAAGGCCCCTAAAGAGACAAGGAAATGCCATATCAATAATAACATTTTCTATGAACAAGCAGCTTGTAATATAATCTCTTTGCCTCATGATTTCTCATAAATCATGATGAAAAATTTGTCTCATCATTTATTCTTACTTTTTTTTATCTAAATGGACAAGTATACCTTTGACTACCTTAGCCAAGGATTTATGAAGGAACCTCCATCCAAATCAACTAGGCCTGAGATATCACTTCCTCAACTCCAAAATTTAAAATTCTATCATGACCATTAAACCAATTCAAACCACCAATGATGCACCCAAAAAAATCTACCTCACCATGACTTCAATTTCATTGTTTTTCCTTGCACCTATGTACAAGGTCAAATAGAAAACGTTGACAATGATCCCAAGTCATGAGACCAACACACATGTTTACAGATATGAACAACTAATAACACCTGAAACATGTGGTGTTCCTATTGTTGGGTATATCTTCATGATCACACCTACTATAGATCACCAAGTGGGAACATTATTAGAAGAAGTATCAATGCTTATGATCCCCCAACACTTGATAGTCTATCATCAACTATGTCCAGTTAGTATAATGTATATAGACCATAAGAGATAAGTTTAATATTAATTTCTTGGTATATAAAGGTCATCATTATTTCCTGAGAACTACTATAAAATTTTAATAATACACATAATGTGTTGTCATTAATATTTAAATAGTGGATTCAGAAATATCAATAGTATAATGGAATGTGTACATCATGTACTACTCAATGTATACATGGTATGATAATAAAAAATTACTAATAAAGTTGTGTATAGGTGACCCACTTTTATAACATATTTTACCTAATCTATCATCTTTGATGTCATTCCTAACGCCCTCATGCATATCCCGATGCATCTGTCCTTCACAAGCGTCAACTACTACCATATCTTCTAGGCCTCCCCACCCCATATCACATCATCTATACCATTCTCATACATCCAAGGCTCATATCACATTGTATGAAATCTAACATCTGAAGGGAATTATAAGGAAGACAGAAACAAACATGGTCAATATGTCAAAATAGGCCATAAAACATGTCATCTATTATTTGCATGCAAATAGTCTTACACTGACATAAACATAAGGAAACAATCCTTCCCAAGGAAACGAGAAATCTCACACCCAAATATTTATATTTATCAATAAATATTTGTTATTCAATAATGAATTAACTGATTCTTTATTCATAGGTTCCAACTTTGATAAACTAAGGCATTATCTCTTACAAGATATTAAAATATTAAAGTACACTTAACATTAAACTATTTTTAACAAATATTTAGAAATAAAATTCTTATTTAACATGCCTTTTATTATCATTTCTCAAAAATCAGTAACATTTTTCCAGTTCTTTATTATTTCCAAACACATTTAAGTTTAAATTCATAGTTAAACATGCACACTGGCATCCATTTGATTATCAACAAATTATAACAAACACTGGATTTCAACAATAAGCCTCTTTAATTTCTTTATACAAATAAATCATCAATTACAAGATTTAAATTAATTACCATTTTCCATCAAGACTAATGTGCTAAAACAAGTATAAAGACATGATACACAATCATAGTATAGATGTCACACTATCTAGAAAATAAAAGGGAATCTCATTTTCATTGTACAAAACATCTACATGTGATCGCTATCCAATTTATTTATTGATATGGTTCAATCATTATATAGTTAATTACTCCACAATCAAAAGGTATAAACCATGATCAATTTATAACTTTATGTAAATAAAATAGAATCAATGAATCCCATAGTATTAGGAGGCAACCTCAACTACGGTTGATGAGAGCCCCATACACCTGGTTTTTTTCAAATTTAAATGAAGAAAGACGTTTTTAACTAAATATTCATTTGATAATTTTCCAAAATTTTAAACGAATTCAATCCAGTTATATTGAATAAGTTCATAGTATATTTTCACACTCACAAAAAAAATGTTATAATAGAAAACATTTATAGTGTCTTTATGTATTTTTCTGTTTATTATTTTATGTATTTCCCAAAATCATGAAAATGCATTAGATAATAAACAATGCATAAAAGAAATAAATTACTCAAACGGTCTTGATAATCTATTATTAGTTGGTCCATTTAAACTAAATGGATTAACTGCGACATAGGGGTATCATAACGGAGTCGGTACTTAAATCACGATGTACTCACCTGCAGTCCACTGTTTCCATTTCTCAGCTGGTATACCACCTCATATTGGTGTGGTACATATCTTGAATCATCATTTTAAATAGCACAAATGTACTTTCATGTAGGTGAGTGGGTCTTGGGAAGCTCAATGTACATACAAGAATAGAATTGATGGATTTACATGCCCTTATACATATATAAATTAAGAAGTGATGTGAAGACCGTCAAAAAACATAATTAAATATTACAAAAATTGCACATAGTTGTAATAAATAATTAAATAAAATAAAACCAGACATGCATGGTCGATGCTGAAGACAAGTTTACAGGTAAATTAAAAGAAAGAAAAAATTTAAAATGTAATGGATTTAAGTTATTTGAAATTTAATAAATTAAATTTATTATTTTAAATTAAAATAATTTAAATTAATTTTGTCCAATTATTAATATAATTTTTATTACAAATTAAAATAAATAATTTAATTTTAGACCAATGTTAAATTAAATTTTAAGAATATTAAAAATCAATAATTCCAAAAATTAATAAATTAATTTTGGATATTTAACATATTTTTACAGGCCCAGATCCCCTCCTCGGTCCATTTTGGGTTGGGTCGACCCCAAGTAGGGTATTTTTGGGTCAGGAAGAACCACTAAAGGGTGTTGAAGTGTAGGTTATGTTAGGTAAGAACTATGGGGGGGCAGATATAGACCGATCGAGTAGGGGGTGCAAACTAGGGTTCCCGTCCATGCCACTCTCCTTCAACTGAAAAGAAGTCCTGCTGAGGTCTTCTTCAAAGGGGGTATCCCATGTTGTTGTGGAAGGGGTGGTTTCTATTACACATTCAAGGTCTTGAAAATGATCGAGGGTCATGGTATTAGGAGGACAACATCTGATGCGGTGGTAATCAAGCTAGGTGGTGGCTGCTGGAAACTAGACAAGGCAGCCTGATGAGGATCATGCAATGGAATATTGACAAGTAATGTGTGTGGAAATAGGGATTCAGCTTACAGAGAAACATCATGAATTTCATAGGTCATCCGAAATAGCAAGGGAGGAGTTAGCCACGAGTTTCCGAATGGAGACAAACTGATGGCAGCGGGTCGGGTGGTCGATGTCATAGTGGTTCAGGCTAAAGGAGGTGCACTCACGAAGATGATTTTCTTAGAATCTTATCCATATTCTGTGTTTTTTTATAGAGGAAAATCCCACAAAAAGAAGAATTACATCCTTGTTTTGAGAAAATCCTACTAATTTGCTTTTGAAAAAAATATTTATTTTATTTTTTCTTTGTATTGTTTTAGTTTGGGTGGATAGTAATTGTGTCAGCTTCATTTGGTATTTAGTATTTTTATAAAAAACCTGAAAATATTCTTTTAAAAAATCATTGAATTTTTTATGGAAACCAATTAACTAGCTACCCCCTATTATTCTATTATTTCAAAAAAATAAATAAAAACAATTTTAATTTTTAAATTCCACAATTTCATCAAAATAGGATTGGATGTAAAATATTATTCTGGTTATGGTCGAAACACTGCGACCCACATGGAATATGTACATATATGTACATTTTTCCAAATACCCAAAATCAACCACTTTTGATCCATAAAATTTTTTTGATGGTCGTAACTTGGCCATTCGATCTCAGATCAAAGCACAGTTAGATCCATTGGGACTAAAGCAAAGAACTATACTTAATTTAATTAAAATTAAATTATTTGTACCACAAAAAATTAACTCAATCACTCTAATACCAATTGATGGTACCAGGGATCACAATAAAACCTATTTAGATCAGGATTTAAAAACATTCATCACCGTACTGATGAAATGTCATCATATTTAGTGATCTGAGCCACGGTAGAGGTTTGAGGATCTCTCATGAATTTTTCAAAGAAAAAATAATGAATATCTTGTTCGAATCAAAGCGTTATCGATAGCATCTCCTCACTAGTGAACTTTTCTCAAAGGATCCAAACTCGAACACCTCTAAATTTTACATAGAAACTTCAAGAATCTTCATGAATACTGATTATCTAATTATGGGTACTACCATGAAGCTCCAACAATTCCTTCAGTGTCACAACAATCACCATGATCACATCCCTTTGACCCCTGAAGACATTCCTGGATTAATCATTTGGATTTGGAATCTCTCTCTCTTGGATGTAGGAATATGGAGAGAGTGAGAAAGGCTCTCAATTCCGTTATAATGAATAGTCTCTATAATAGAGATCCTCTCTTACTTATATAGTGGATTTATCAAATACCCAAAAAGGGTTCCTCAACCCCCACAAATAAAACACCCACTATATAAAAATTAAATGAAATGTTTTGATGAACTAACCACATCATAATATTATTTATATTTTTATAATATAATTTTATTATATAATAAATAAATTACATGATATACCTGAGTTATTAACTTGACCCCTAATTTCTTTGAATATTAAATGAACCATGAATATTAAAAGAATATTCATTCATATAATATTTTCATGTATTCACTAAATACATAGTGAATAAATTTAATAAAAAAATCAACCCAATTATTTTATACTCGAATAATAATGAATTTATATCTTCATAGATGATCATTAAAACTTAGACAACTCTCAGACCCCACGGTGGGGCTCACAGTACACTATATACCTATTCACCAGAAAGGGGCGGACTCTTGAATACACTATTGTGTGTGACCCTCTAGGGCCTTATCCTGATTATAGTGAATATCATTCACAGACCAAGAGAAGAGTCTAGAAACCCATCAAGGCCCCTAAGTAGATAAGTAAAAGTCATAACAATGACAACATTTACTAAGAACATGTTCTATGTTGTAAATTATTTTTATCTCACAATATCTCATAAATCATGATGCATAGCATGTTTCATCATCCATTCGTGATTTATTATATATCGGTCAAACTATACAAACATACCTTTAACTAACTTGGACATGGATTTATGAATTTACTTCAATCTTGATTAACTTGTCCAGAGATATAACTTACTCAAATCAGAAGGGAAAAATTCTATATTGACCATTCAACCAATTCCATGCCCCCAATAACACACCCGACACAAGATATCCCACCATGAATTCAATGTCTTGTTTTTTTCCTTGAATCTAAGTACAAGATAAAATGATACACATTGATAATGATATAAATTCATGAGACCAATACCCATTTTTGCATATTGGAACAAATAATGACACCTGAAACATATTGTATTCCAATTGGTGGGTCTATACTCATGATCTCACGTACTAGAGATCACCAAGTGAAAACTTCTTGAGAATAAGTCTCAATTCATATAATCCCCCAACAACTAATATTCAGACATTAGTTTTGTCCAGTCAGTATGATATATCTTGACCATAGTAAATATGTTTATGATTAATTTCATATAGTATCTCAAGGATATAATTATAGTTCGGGAACTTCTATAACCTTTTAATATGAAAAATAATCCGTGGAAATTACCAATTAAATTTTGGATGCAAAAATATCATCACTACAATGGTAATTGTACATCATGAATAACTCATTATATACATAGTGTGGTGATAAAAAAGTATTGATAATGTTGTTTCTAGAGATCCCACTTTCATTACATCTTTAACCCATTCCATCATCTTTCATTTTCATCCCAAACACCATCCTGTATATCCTAAAGCATCTCACCAGCATAAGTGTCCACTACTGCAACATCATATGGGCCTCCCCGCCCCATATCACATCACCCATACTATGATCAGCCGTCCTATGATCATATAAAATCATAATAAATCTCACATCTAGAGTGCATCATAAGGAAATAAGAAACAAATAAGGCCATTAGGGAAAATTGGGCCATAAAATAAGGCATTTAGCTTTTTCATGAAAACGGGCTCACACAACACTAAACACAAGTCACTTAGCCTTCCCAAGAAAATGAGAATTCTCAGCCCCAAATATTTATCTTTATAAATACATGGTTCTTATTCCATTATTATTTAACTAATTTATTATTCACAGGTTGCAACTATGATAAACCTTAATGCATTATCTATAACAAGCTATTAAAATATTAAAATTCTCTTAGAATTACACTAGTATCAACACACATAGAGAAATTAGATTCTAGATTAAATATATTTTATTATCATTTATACATATATATTATCATATTCGTGTTATATATCATTTCAAACCATATGTATGTTCAAATTCTTAGTTAAACATGCACACATACTTCTATTTTATTATCATCAAATTATAACAACCACTGGATTTCAACAATAAGCATGTTTAAGTTATTTAGCCAACTGAATTAAAAATTATGGACTTCACATTCTTTACCATTTTACATCATGAGAAAAATGATAAATCAAACATAAAAAAATGATACACAGTCATATTATAGATTTCAAACTATCTATCAAATTAAGAGGCAATTACCATGATACAAAACATCAACATGTGATTGGTATCAAATTTATTTATTAATATAATTCAATATTTATTTTGTAAATTCCACCATCATAAAATAGGGTAAATCATGGTCATTTTATGAATTGATTTGAATAAAATATAATTAATTAATCCCCTATATCAAAGGCATCAACATTATTTTCATGATAATGGACAAGTATGGCAGATCTTTGATCATCTCTCCCGTAAAAAAACTATGATCTCTTAATGGATTCCTTCCAAAAACACACCTCAAAACAAAAAATAAAACTATTTTTTAATAGATTATATCAAACACCATATTATAACAAGAATAATGGGAGGAAAATAATATATAATAGAGATAAACTACTAGAAAATAGAGGTATTTCTTACCATGGATCACTAAAGATCGATCTCTACAGTCCGAGGATTGATCCCAATCGAAAAGGGGATTCATGGCCTTTGAAAATAGTTCTAAGGAACCTAGGGTTCGAGTTGAGTGATTTGTAAATAATTGAGGATTGGGGTCTCTAGATATATATAAACATACTGTATTTTAAATACCATAACTTGACCCCATAAACCACACAGCAAAGCACCACTACTATTGCATTGCCTCGTAATGCATGATATAGCCATACCCCCATAAAAAACCATTTAAAATCCCTAGAAAGATCCTATTTTAGAGGATTTTGAGGATATGGTATAGTTCCAAGAACCATGCCACATGACCCCTTTATCCATCAAAGGGACTATCCATAGATAACGTCCCATAGGGTAGTTACCCCAAATTGGGTAGAGTCATCCAAACCCACTATGTCGCAACCTCCTTTCTCCACACCACATTGCTTGGACAATTATGATGGGATTATTCCACAACCAACTACCATGGAGTATCCACTTACTAAATTGTAGTATCCTTATTTACCCCCTATACCATGGTAGAGGTACACCTTGTTGTAGCCGCCAAAGCTACGGTTCTGCACACATCTTCATGCCTCATCCATGCCATTTTTGGAAGTGGATCCCTCATTTTCTGTCAAACACCCTCTAAATTCCTTGGGAATTCTCCAGGTGAATCCAACACCCAAAACACACGCTGTAAATGGATTCTAGGATTATTTACTTTTCCTTTTCATATTTTTGTTCAAATAATTTTATGTTTTACTTATTCTTTTATATTTGGAATTATTTCATGTTTGTTCCATATGCTTCTCCTGATTTAATTATTCCTTAAATAATCAATAATTATTTCAATCCTAAGGAAATTTATTTGAAGATAATTTATATTGTATTTAAACTATATTAAATATGATCAAATTTGTATTAATAGAAATACTATTTTCTTGGAACTTGAAATATTTAAATTAAAATTATTCGAAATATGAAATGTTTTTCTCGCGTGTATTATGATAAGCTTCCAAAAACATTTATATTGGTTTTTATGAGTTCATTTAATATTTTATTAATTATTATTAATCAGTTCCATTGGAAAACCTATTTTAGTGTTAAAAAGTATCTATGTATAACCATATGGAATGTGAATTCAATGAAGGAATCACATATTGATTTGGGAAGGATGAAATGAAACAGGCTTTTTGATTTGAATATATTTTTCATGAAATAACTATATATATTAAGTTTTTCATAACCACACCATGTTAATGAGTTTTATGGTATTATTGAATTGTATTGTGTGATAAAACTAGAAATCAATTATAAATATTTGTTTAACTTCAATCATTTTAACCTTGCTATTGGAGAGAACCTTATTGTCTTAACACTTAGATCCATTCTTATTATCTAGTTTATATGGATCTTACATCTTTTTATTTTTTATGTGCATAATATTATGTAGGTTACACTACCTGAAAATGTATCAGTCATTTTATACCACCCCATACAAAAGGTAAATTTTTTGTTGAACCTCTACGTGTGAAAAGGGAAGGGTAATTGGGTTGTGACTCTAGGTGAGAAAAATTCATTTTGGGATTGTGTCTCCAAGTGACAAAAATATATATTTGGGTTTCTTCATCGGGGTTAAAAAAGGTATTTATTAAGGTTTGTGACTCACTTTAAAATTCAGAGACTCAAAAGCTTGTGGATATCATTTTTCTCTATGTTTGAGAGGGGTGAAGTGTAGAGTAGGTTAATTTAGATCTAAACTACTATAAAAATCCATTTTTTATTTCTTATTAATTCTACGTAATTTATTATTATCTTCGATAATAATTTATTACATATATTTAAAAATTCAATTCACCCCCTTCTTGGCCATTCGAAAATTATCACATTAAGACCAATCATTCTATTTTTTTAGTGTCTAGTTAAATTATGTTGAAATCATCCATTATTATAAGTTCATGGTCATACCCGTGTCTGAGTTATTTATTGAAAATAAAATGATAACTTTGAGTGAGTGGGATAAAAATAACTATTCACTAGGGACATCATCATCCTACCTAGCAGGTAAACCTCATTAAAAAATGTATTTCTTTCATTTCTATTATTATGTTATTGAGGTTTGAGAGTAGTTATAAATAAGCATGAGAGAAAACGTGTATGGAAGAGAAATATAAACACTAAATCACCCCCACCCACACCCCCACAATTTTATTCGACCCATATGCCTTACTAATAACCACCATTCATAAGATTCACACATGTTTAATTTTCTCCCAAATCCAATAAATGGTTTAATGGGGACTAAATGAATAAAATTTAGTTAAATAATATTCTTAATGATCATCACCTTCTAAAATTCCTATCATATAATATGATCATCCCACACTCTAGGTTCACACTTCCTTGATAAATCCTACAAAATATTTCTCTACATCATTTTCCCCTTCTTTATTTGAGTTTATAATTCCTTAAATACCTTTAAACCCTTTGAAAATTAGGAAATTAATATATTTCTCCCAAAACATGCATTTTCATTTTCATTTATCCTATTTTTAAAGCTAATATAGTACTAATTAATTCTAAATAAAAGTCATCCCCAAGGTTATTTAAGATAAATGAGGAATGTAAGTAGGGTTTAAATAACCATCTCTCGGATTACTCTAACTCTTAATAACAACTTTTCATTTCCACACAAATAATACAAACTATTTATTTTTATCTTAGGAATTCATTCATTAATTACCAACTATTCATTTTATTCCAATTTATAATATGTATAAAATTATCCTTTACAGACTCTATATAAGGTGTTACTTTTTTCAGTAAAAATTTTTTCTAAAATTGAGTTCAATTTTCTACTGTCTTCATGTCAAAAAAAAATATTCTCATAAAACCTTTTTGTTTAAGACATTTATAACATGATTTACACTAGTGATTCCTTTTCCCAATGTAACACAGTCTCCAATATTTAAATAGTACTCAATAAATCAAAATAATTTTCAAATCACATAAAAAAATAAAAAGAATACAAAAATGTAAAATAAAATAACAAAAATAATGGAATGTATAAATGTTTCCCTCCCCCCACACATATTTCATGAAATGTACTCAGCACATTCAAATAGATATAAACATGCTAAAAATATAATAATAAAGGAAAATTTTCCACTTATTAAAGGATAGGGATAACCCATTTGGTTCATTTATAGAATAGTTGGGTGATTTTAAAATATTTCAGGGGCTCCTATAGAAAGTTATTGTAGTAATTCTTCACTCTCTAACCATTCAACGAGAGTAGATTTTCTTCTTAACCTATAGTAATCTCAGCTACAAAAAAAGTAAAATAATTATTAATTATGAATGTCCCCTCAAATATAGAAAACATATTTCCTATAATTAATTTTAGAATGTAATTATACAAAAAAACTTTCTCTCTAGGATGGAAGCCTCACTTCTGTATTAGTTTTACTTGTATCTCTCTTTCCCCATGAAAATTCTATCATTTTCAAATTCCTCTTTTTAAATTTATTTCAAATACAATATATATATCTTCCTTTGATATCCAACTTCCTCCAAATCCATTTTCATCTTATTTAAAACCCTATATGATTTTTCCCTAATTTAATAAGGATATAACAACTCTTTCCATAGACTATTCAAAATGGAATTATTCCAATGTGGTTCTTACAAACAATTTTTGTAATTCTAGAGAGTGTCTTCAAAATTTGTATATAATCCTTCTGATTTTCATTCAAAATCTTTCCAAGATTCCTTTCTCTTATCTATTGGTAACCTTTGACATCCCATTTTTATGTAGGTGTTCTAGTGTTTATGTTTTATGGTCCACTCCAAATTTCCTCATCAAGGATTCCATGATTCAATTGTAGAATTGAGTTACTTGGTCACTTATTACTTCCCTTGGAATACCAAATCTATAGAGGTTTTTATTCCTATGAAAATCATAAATAAAAAATGAATAATTAGTTATAGTGATTTTGACTTCCTGTTGTGATTCACAGTCTTTTCCAAGATTCCTTTCACTTCTCTATACATTACCTTGGCCTACCCATTTTTATATGGGTGGCATGGTGTTGATGTTTTCTGGTACACACTATATTTATTAATCAAGGATTCCATGATTATATTTTAGAATTGGGTTCCCTTTTCACTTATTATTTCCCTTTTTATCCAAAATACATAGAATATATTGGTCCTAAATAACATAAACAAAAAATTAATGATCGATATTTGCAATTTATACTTCCACCAATTTTGAATATAATCAATGTCAATCAATATATATGAATACTAAAATGACCATAGAAATTATCTCATAAACTCTATTCCCAATACATAAAATATTTCCTATATTTTCATGGTATATTGAGGCATTTATTATCATTATGATAAATTTCAAGAGAATTGACATTGTTATCATTTGTTATAAAATTTATAGATATCCTTAAAATTTGGGGGCCAATAAAGACTTGAATCTAAATTTTTTTAGATGTTATAAGGAGGATAAAGATTCCTCCATAATATATTATGTGAAAAAATTTAAGCATGTAATTTTCATCACTCTGGGGTGGATATCTCCTATATAATTGGTCACGCATATTCTCTAAAGATATCGATCATCCCATGCATAGAATTTTGATTCACCCAAAATTATTGATATTTTGAAATGGATGAGGTGTGAAGGGTATTAAAATGTAAAAATAAATATTAGAATAGTAGTATACTAGGTAAAATATCCTTTAATTAGTTATATTTTCCCACCTGGTATCAGTTCATCAATGGAATATTTGTAAAAAATTCCTAACTCAGTCATGTGGGGTGGTGTGCTTGTATGATCATCCACTTTGTTCATAGTCCCCATATTATCTTTCATCACCACATAAAACTCTTTAAAAGAATAATCCATCTTTAAAACATTATATTTTATTTATCCTTATTCATCATGTATGTAAGTGTTTCATGATTAGATAAGATATTTAATTTTGTTCCTAGAAAATATTATCGAAAAATTTCAATAGCATAAATAACTATAAGAAAATTCATTTCAAAGGTTTTGTAATTTCTATAGGTATTTAGGTATGATCTATAACATTTCTTTATTATTTCAATTATTTAGGTTATAAATTGACATATAGATCCATTTAAGGTATCACATAATAATTTAAAATAGTTCCCCCAATATGGTGATTTAATTATAGATGGTGACGTTATTTTTCTATTTAACCCATCAAATTCTTTATTACAAGAATCCTCAAAAATGAAATCAGTATCATTTTGTATTAATATGTATAGTAGTAAAGATGTATTACTAAAATACATGATGAACTAGTTATAAAAACATGCATACTGTAATAATAGTCTAACATGTTTAACATATATGGGGAAGGGTAATGCACCGATGACTTACATTTTTTTCAACATAAATTTAATTCTATGAAATCGCATGTCCAAGTACAATCCCTTATTCTACCATGCAATGTAATTTTTAAAAATTGAGAATGAGTTCATTTTAGATGTATATTTTGAAATCTATATCTAAATTCAGTAAGAAATGATAAAATTAATTTTCAAACACTATGAAATCATCTAAAAAACTTATAGTCATTCCTCAATTAGATCAAATAATTTGCTTAGCGTAAATACTTGAAAGGTACCATGAGAGTTTCATAATAAAAATAGAATTTTATTTATAATAAAATGGTCTATAATAATAGGTAAATGATGTTTTACCATGGTCAATAAAAGAAATGCACACTTGGAAGTTCCCTAATAATCCATCCTGAAAATTGAAATATGTCTTTCATAATTGTATTTCAGGTATTTTTTTTAATTAATGGTGTTGTAAGTGGTCTTTTATAGTAACATGTTTCAATATCAAATAGTAAATATTGTCTTTTATTCTAGTTTTATCCATCCCAAGGATCAAATCATTTTTTTATTTCTAAATAATGATTAGACTTGAATTTTTGGAAATAATGTGAATGGAACTAACCCACCGTGAGATTGAAATGGGGTAGATGATTCTTGATCCTATAAATGTTTCAATTTATTTTTTGACTACCTCTATTATGTTCAGGTTTAATCACATTTTGGGTTTTTCATATGTTATGGAACTATTTTCAAATGGGATTTTGGGTATACATATCTTTGTACTACGCTCAGTTATGTCACCTAGACTCCATCCTATGGACTCGAAATTGTATCTTAAATGATTTATGATTTTCATTTCATGATCAAGGGAGATGTAGCTAGAAATTATCACAAGTATCTTTTCATTACCCATTTGAAACACATATATTAAATGTGGTGTTAGTGGTTTCAATGTAATCATGGGTAGCCAAATTAGTAATGTTAATAATTTAGATTCACTTACATTAGCCGCATTAAGTTCCTTCCAACAAATTGAATTATGAATTTAATAATTAATTGAAAATAAATAATCAAACCCATCAAATAAATCTGGATCTTCCTCATTTTTATGTTCCTATATAGTAATCTAAGTTTGATCATAGTCATTTCTCATACAATTCTTGATCTCAATTGGTTACCCATATTATGAATCACATAAAGTAGATTAGTTTCTCTATGTGAAGTAGGTTCCTCAGTGTGTGTATGTGTGAAATGTGAATTTTATACTTGTTTAAACTTAATTGAATCAAAAATATTGAATTGTGATATATTTTATCTAAATTATATTATTAATGTATCTTCAAGGAAAGGGATGATTAACATAGATGTCTTCATAAATTTATTGACTATGATGATTGGTGATTTATAATGTGTTGTATCTTCTTCCATTTTGAGGACAAAGAAATTATCTATAACGATCAAATATTGAACCCTCGCCAATAAATCATCTAGATCTCTATATGGAAATACTATAACTCAATATGTCAGCTGAATTATAAAATAGGATTGAGTGACACAATTTTTTAAGATAACAACACATAATAAGGTATTACATTAATAGAATATAATAATTCACATTTCAGTGACATGTCTCTAATATTATGGTAATGGAAAATGACCATGGATCATGAAATTTGGTGGGTAATTAAGCCGTTATCAAAGTCAAGACATTTCTTCCCAATCTTACTCTATCAATCCCCTGAATCCTCCTTTTCATGATTTATAATTCCTTTAGTAACTTAGTATATCTATAAATTTATTTACGGAATTCAATAAGAGGTATGTAGATTTCAACTTTCTTGAATGTGTATAGAATTTATTTTTGAATCTCCATTTCATGGATTTTGTTAGTTTGAATCATTCTTAAAGGAAATGATAGTCGGGGGTTTTCATATATTTTGATGGTTTCTTAAGTTCAATTTTTTATTTTTCTTTAACCTATTCATAATTATTTCTCTTTTCCCTTTTTTTTTAGACTTTTTTTGTTCTATATGTGGTTTTTGATAAGTTTGAATTTCATTTCCACTTATATTTATTACCATATTCAAATTTCCCTTAGTATAACATTATGTTTTAGGTCATAATTTCCTAGGATTGTTAGCCATCATTTCCACTAGATTCCCTATTTGGTGTTTCAATTAAATAAAATAAATTTTCAACTCCTCTATTTTAAGATCCATTTGGTGATAGATTTTTACTTTATAAATAGAGTTAAGAGAGTCGTGGGATTTATTTTAATTAAATAGTGATGGTTGGACAGTCTATTGGTATCCTTCTATGAAATATTATCGAAATTGTAGAGTCTGATGGAATTTTAATAGAAATAGTGGTCACTCTTGGTTTTTTGGATTTAAAAATGAATATAATATTTACGATTTCTCTCTACATCCTTCGTTGTACATGTGTTTTTGAAATTTTATTTTTGAAAGGAAACAACAAAACTCTCTATATACTAATAAATATTACAATGGTTAATGAAATGGACTAGATAAGAACAAATACCAAAAAACATAACTCATTTTGGTTGGTAATTAGATTTTTAAAGATCTATTTTTCATACCAATGTGTTCAGTTATTCCATACTTTATTCAAACAAAGGTTATTTTTTGGGAATTTTTGGGCTTTACCTCATGGGATTCTCTAGTGGAAGTACTGCTTGCAGTATTTTTGTTTTTGAATTATAAAACATCTTCCTTGTCTTCCATTAGTGAATTTTGAATCAATTCTCCTCCTAAAGATGATTATAGAATATTTATATCACTATAAAGTAGTCTTTGTGGAATAACATTGTGAAGTGATGTTACTAAATGGCATGGTGTGGATAAATTGCTCAAAGTATCTCGTATCTCTCTCAATACTCATAGATTCTCTCTCTCCAGACATTCTTGATTGAATATCATTCCTCAACGTGGTGTTCCTAAAGGTTGGAATGAATCCTTAAAGGACCTTTGATGTTCATCCTAGTACTAAAATATCACAGTTGAAAGTTGTATAGAAACTCCATACTAACACCTTCAAGATTGAAATGGAATTAAATCTATTTGACATGTTCCTCAACTACACCTATCAACTTCAAAGTAGAACACACCATGGTGAATTCCTTGATATGTTTGTTTGGATCATATATTACAAGGATATGGAACTTAGGAAAATATTGAATAATTATAGTTTTCAATTTAAAATCATCTTGTAAAGTAAGGTAGATAATCTAATTTTTTTTATGAAATGAGGTTTACATAAATATATGAAATTTTTTTAGGGTTTCATTCCATGAATTGGAACATACCATTGTGCCTCTACTTGTTTGGATAACACGAATGTATCCTCTTTTTCAACATCTCTCATTTCCATTCTATCTGAATCATGCATATTTTTCAGTCAATTGCCTTTGGTGTCCAGGCCCAGACTACTTCCTCTATACTTCCCATTGTCAATCTTCCCTTTATCATCACCTTGACTTGAATGCTCCACCTATATTGGAACTAACTGGGTCATGTCCATCTTTAATTCCTACATTTGGATCTCTATTCACTATAATATAGAATTATTTCATTGATTCAGGTTTTAGAGTCTGATATATAATGTTGTTAATACAATTTCAAATCCCATAACTATGTTCTCAATCCTCATCGGTAATAGATGATGTGGCTGTAAATCGATTTTCACTACAAAATTTCATCTTCCCTCGTAAATTTTCTGAATTAACTAAAATTTTCCTCAAATACTAGACCAACCCAGTTCTATTTCATCTAGAGATCCTACATCATTTGTCATGTTTCATGTTCCACATCAACTTCCACCTCTGGGGAATCCACAGTTCTTTGGATGTTTTTGTCACTATTTTGCCATTTTCCTCTATTTTATCAGCTACAGTTAAATATATCAAGAATCTTTTGTATTTCATAAAAATATATTATTGTTCCCATAATTTGTTATATCCAAAAAAAATTATGGAAATTTCATTTCTTTATTATCTCTCTATCTATTGAAGCTCTCTCAGTGAAAGCACCAATTAATCTTTGTGAGAGGAAATATTTTGTAGAATTATATCCATTTATCTGTGTTTTTAAAAAAAGAGAATAATTAATTTTATGATGATTATATATGTGGATAAAGTTAGATAGAAACATACCTAAATGAATTTTTTTAGTGTTTTTTCTATTAGAAATGAGGCAAGGTGGGATGATTGGAAACATTGGTAATGTGAAGTGTACAAGAAGAGTTGGTACTCACACTGAATTGGTAGTCCATTTTCAATTATAGCACATTTATTAGACATAAGTAGGTTGGATAGATAATTGATAACCTTAAGGGTCAACTAATAGTATTTAGGAATACTGGTTAGTGATAGGTAAGGGTTCTTTAGTTTTATAAGGATAAGGATAATCATTACAAAGGGAATACAAGTTTGAAATTATGCTGATGGACTTACAATTTAGGTAGAAAATGTAGAGGAAATATTTAAAAAGAAACTAATAAACATTTTCAAAGGAAAAAAAAGAACCAAAAAAACCTAAACATGTCAACTATCCATCCCAAACCTCACCAAGGCACGCTCACCAAATAATGTAATCCAAGTAATATTATATAGAAAGAGTCACATTGATAAAGGATACCTCGCCCTGATTTCCTGCTAGTATGCCGCACTCACACCCCAACTTCATACATCTTGACACTTTTATCTCTTTTGAATACCACACCACCACACAAGAATAGTCACAACACAACTCACCCAAAGACAATTGGGCCCACCACCCAACAAGCATGGCCACATCACGTCTAATTTTAAGACACCTAGGGAAATACCATATACAACCATATCCAGAGTAGTAGGGTATCATGAAAATGAAGGAAATAAACCTCATTCGATCCTCCTAATATGAATGTACCCCACCATAATCCACGTCATCACATCTCATCCAACCCATAGACACTTGATCTCATCACATCTTTTTCCAAATACACCTAGGATCTCCTCCCTATAAGCACAACCACATCACATCTTGCTCGAAGATACATGGGCTATCATAACCATAATTTAGTGAACTAACAAACCTCCAACCATCACAACCTATAAAATACCTACCATGCCTGGAATAGAAATTAGGATAGAGTGGGAACCCATATATTTATCCTTATCACTAGATGTCAGGAAAAACACAACTCATATAAATATGTGTGTCAGTACTTAGTGCTCAATGTGGGCGGGGTGTGTATTGAAATCACAAGGAATATAAAAGTATATACATATAGCCACATACAATCCCAAACTATGGTTTCACAATAAAACACTAACCAAATCACAACATCCCCACTTTTATTGACACCTCTAAATTCATAACACCACAAAAGCCACGATCCACAAGATAGATTTCATGTTTTCAAGAAAACCCATTATGCAGCCTATGCATTTCAGTATTAACAATCTTCCAAATTTAACCACACACACCATGATTTATCTATTCATTATCCATTTCCAAACCATTAACCAAACAAAAATCCATCCATTTCAATCATTATAAAATAATTATTCCATCACTACCATGGAATTTAGAACAACACAACCACACATCACAAGTAGTTCATCCTCTCCATCACATCATCACTTCGTCGCCCCAAAAGCACGGCCCAACAAACACCACCTCTCTACCCCAAAAACATATCCAAACAACGATGACCTCCATGCCCTAAAATCACTACCCAACAACCACCACCTCACCACCCTAAAATCATGTTTGAACATTCACCATATGACCACCCCAAAAGAATGGAAAAAAACCACTATCTCACTTCCCCAAGAGTATGACCACATATAACCCATCATACCCACATCATATCAAAACCACACATCTCCACCCCATAAGCACAACCACACACTACAACACATCAATGATCTAAAAATGGATATTTTATCACATTAAAATTTATTTTAGGGTAGTTTTTAAACAAGACATAATATTAGGGAAAACATTTCATTATCCAGATATAAGTGGTTAACCAATTTACATTTTAAATTGATATCACAACAATCACAATAGACACAACAGCCACAACACATATCATTAAGCACAAAAAAATCCCCCAAAGGACATAATTTTTAATGGGGTATCAAACTCTTATAATCCATCATATCACAATAATATCACAGTAATAAAAAACATATGATTCATTCCCATTTCACACTTAAATTTTGATCTAACTGATTTTTTATATTAAATTAATCCAACAGAACCATTTCAAATAGATAAATACGAGTAAAACCCACCTATATGATACAAAATAAATAGAAATTAAGTATTCCTGACCTCAAAGAAGCTTTGTCGACAAGCTACGCACCATAGGATGAATACAAAATACCTGAAAACCATAATCATATGAAAAATACATGAAAAGAACTAAACCACACCAAATATCCATGAGAACACGACACAAACCATCCCCTAAACCGAAACCACACAATCGCAGAGGGTTCCTAAAATAATAACAGGATAAAATCACCAAAAAGGGAGAAGAAATTACCACATATTTTCATGGGGGATCAATCAGAATCAATGGATTGAAGTGAGAGTAAGAGGTCTAGATTACCCCTCAAAACTTTCAAGGGATTATCAAAAAATGGGAGGGATGAGGGTTTGGATGAATGAAGAGAAAATTTTGAGAAAAAAACTTAAAATCAGGAAACCTGATGGTTTCATGTCATGTAATATATATTCATGATGCGGATTCTATGGTAATTCACAAAATATAACTTTAATAAAAAAATGTTGTATCTCAGCCTTTATTTAATTCACACCATGAATTCCAATTACATGATGTATAATCCATATCATGGATTTCCCATTTTCTAATTTACAAGCCATGAACTAATTGGATACACAAGATATGAACCACATTGACATGTTATATATTACACATACATTGTGTGAACTTCCTAAAGTAGCTCTTCTATAGATCTAACCTCTATAAAAAAACTCCCAAAACCTCCCCCAAACACCTCCAAACACAAAAACTAGTAATGTAATGGTCCAGGAAGGTTTGGACCATTTCTTGAGATACCTCTGAAACTATTTTCACCCTTGAGAATCCAAAACCAATCCCATAAGGAAAGGGGTCCGAAAAACCATCCTGCGAGATACCTATCAATGATCTCATCATTCCTCAAACACTGACACTAGCCAAACATGCCAATCTAAATGGGGGAAAAACATCTCACACAACCTAATCACCACACATCAATGACACCTCAACCATCCAACCTCCATACAAGCCAAACCAATAACCATCATAAGAAAAAACCTACACTACTCTGAACATATGAATCAAAGAATCCCATCCCCCATTTCAGGATATTATCCACTCTGGGTAGCATTGACTTGCCCATGCAAGTTTATTCAAATTTTGGTATAATTAATCTCAATTAGGAATTAGGTCATCCCCTTTCCATATGTCAGAACATTATCACAAATGATAAATAAAAACAGGGAAATGGCTCATTGGATAAAATAAAAAGGACACAAACATCACATCGCATGGAAAACAGAGTAAATAAAAACACAAAATTGATTTGAATACAAGGAACAAATATGAATATTTCACTCCCGAGTACTCTTATCTAGGCCATCATACCTCTACAATACACAGGCTAAAGAAATGTTCCATCCATGCAGTGCCTTCTCTTGGTGATCCAAGATATCTAATAGCTGCTCCAAAAACATTGCAACGTACTCAATATCAAATTATCCACATTAAATGACATGATATTAATCATGAATATACCAATGAAGATGAGAGATGTGAAAAAAATAATGGATCCTCTCAAACTGCGGTGGGACTTCCAACTGATATGCCACCTCTCTAACTTTCTCCAACACCTCAAAGGGCCCAATAAACCTAGGATAAATCTAACCATCTTAGCCAAACCTCCACTTCCCATGTCGAGGGGGAACCTTCTTGAACATGTGGAATCCATCCTCAAAATACAAGGGCGTCCTCTTGTGACCAGCATAAGACTTATTTTGGTCCTAAACTTCTCCCACCCTCTCATGAACAAGATAAACCTTCACTATTGTTCTTTTCACCACAATAGGTCCAATAATTTTTTCCTCCCCAACCCCCGCCTAACATAATGGTGAATGAAATTTTCTCCCATATTAAGCCTTAAGAAAATCCAATAAAATGGAAGAGTGTTATCTATTTTTATAAGAACACTCAAAAAGGGAAACTTTCATACCCATGATCCACCCAAGTCAAAGATGCATGCTCAAAATACATCCTGTAATTTATAGAATTTATGCTCTGTATTCCTATCTATTTTTGGGTGGAATGTAGTGTTGAGGCATAAATGAGTTCCAAAAGCATGTTGTAATCCTATCCAGACTCATGAGGTATAACGTGCATCCTGATTTGAGATAATTGACCTTATAACTCTATGAAACCGCACCACCTCATCCATATACCTCTTATCCAAATAGTCCATTATGCCTCACTCCTTAATCATTAATAAGTGGGATGGTTTCATCAACTGATCCAAGAACACATAGATAGAATCATAACCCATATGTTCTCAAGATAATACTATGAATAAATCCATAGATATGTCATCCCATTTATACTTGGGAACATCTAAAGGTTGTAATAAACTTCCATGGACATGATTCTTGGCCTTTAACTACTGGAAAACCAAACACTTCTCAAAAAACTCTACCATTACATGTTTCATCTTGTGCCACCAAAACTATATCCTAAAGACACAATACATCTTTGATACTTCTAGGTGTACCTCCAAAGGTGAGATATAAAAAACATGAGGGAATCCTCCATGAATCACTATAAGAACAAAAAAAACTCTTGCAAAACAAAATCTGGTTCTTACCATACTCTGACCATCCCTCCAAAGCATCACCCATGTCCAACACGATTTCGCATCACCTATACCTTTGAGTCTCCCTACTGAGACACCTCCACATTCCACATTAGAGAATATTTCACTATCATTTAAAAAAAATATCCTCTTTCATAATCCACCCTTTCATCTAAGTGAAAGGCTCTGACTCCTATATTTTTTTCTAAACATCTACAGACTCCTGAACAACATCCCTCATCAATTTCATACTCAAACATTGGCTCCAACATTACCATTTCCTATGGTGTAGGGGATATCAAAATTATATTCCTGAAAAAACTCTATCCACCCCCACTACCATAAATTCAAATCATGTCGATAAAATATATAACTCAAACTCTTGTGGTCTATGCAGACCAAAAAGTGCTTCCCAATGAGGTAATGCTGCTACAACTTCAGAGCAAACACCACCGCCACTAACTTTAGATCATGGGTGGAATAGTTACTCTCATGGGGTTTTAACTTCCTTGACCTATAAGAGATCACTCTCCTCTAGTGCATCAATATGCATCCCAATCCTAAATGGGAAGTATTAAAAAACACCTCAAACATGATTCCCTCCTTAGGAAACTGAAGCATCGGAGCACTAAACAACTTCCCCTTCAGGTAACCAAATGCTACCAAGAATTGATCATTCCACACATAATCCTAGTTTTCTAGAGTCAATGTTGTCAATGGGGATGTAAATCAATAGAAATTAGGCACCAAACTCTGATAATAGCCACTAATACCATGAAAACTACGAACCACTTTCACGTTATTGCATGCTTAACTTTTCCTTCAATGGGTCTACTAACCCTAAAAAGATATCAGATGATTGATAAAATTTACCACTCATTTACAAAACTTACACTTGGAAAAATTTCTCTTGATATTTGGCATTGAAGAAACATCAAGATGGATATTAGATAATCGGCATGCTCCTCCTTAGACTTTGATTAGATCAAATATCATTGTTGAACATGATTAATAACTAGTCTAGGATGTGACAGAACATGGATTTCATAAGTCCCATGAACATTACTGCTGAATTCATAACAAAAAATGGCATGAATACAAACTCAAAGTGCCCATACCTGTATCTAAAGGAAGTCTTCAAGATATCGACCACTTTCACCGTCAACTGGTGATATCTAGACTACAAATTGATCTTATAAAACCAAATCTCCCCTAATATCTAGTCAAAATATCATTCATCCTTGTTAGGGGGTAAAAATTCTTGATTGTTACCCAATTCAACCTATAGTAGTCTATACACAACCTCATACTACCATCAACCTTCTTGTTGAAAAACACTGGATCACCACAAAATGATACATTATTTCTGATAAAAACCTTATGAATCATATCATCTATTCGTGTCCTAAAATCTCACAAATTAAGTGGTGTCATACAATAAGGATACACTAAAATTAGAGAACCACTATGATAAAATGCTATCAAAAAATCAACATCATGTTGAGGTGATAACATCATAACCTCCTCAAGAAAAAAATACAGAAACTCTACAACAACACTGGGGACCTCCACTATCCCAACATCCACTGATTCTACTAAAATATGATCTATGAAAGAATTAAGGGGATCCACATTCTAGATTCTCACCTAAAAAACCTGCTCCCCAATAAAAACCACACATTTACCATCCACATACAATATATGACTCTCCTCTATATGAAGATGATATCATCACATATAGAACATAAATAGTTGATGTCGAGGATAAAATCATAAAGATACATATATATAAAGAAATATCCTCATGATACTGATGTTTTCCCATCATCAGTATACACCCATAGCACACATAAAATAAGTTAGTCTGGCCTCCAACTGGTGTAGTCAACACTAGGGGCATGGAAGTATTGTGACCCACTTTTTATTAGGAAAATATTTACTTTCATGATACAATATTAAATAATTTGAATGATATTTTGTGCTTTAGTGCCTTTGAAGTAGGAACCTGGTACATGAAAAATACATAAACATAAAATTTATTCTAATCCACTAGATAGAATTATTCATAGGTTCTTCTTAGTTTACTCTTACAGTGTCTCATATCTTGGGGACATACATCAAATAAATGGGTGAGCATAATGCCTAACAAGGGAATAAACAAAAAAACACTTAGTAAGTGAGAAAGAGTAATATAAATAAGTCATGACCATATGAATATGATGCATATCAAAATATAAAGAAAATGAATAATAATACGGAAATGTGTCTAAAATAAAAAAATGAAATTCATAAACATATCACCAAGGTGTCATAAATCATAATTATCAAGGTTATTCACCAAGGTATGGTAAGAATTTAATATATAGAGATTAATTTTTTGCCTAATACATTGGAGCACTATTAGGTTGAACCATTACTATGTCTTAAATAAAATGAGTCATAATTAATATAAGTTAAATAATTTCACCAATAACCCCTGGAATTAAATAATAGGTTTTATATAAAAATAAATGTGTAAAAACTACTTAAAGTCAAGACCAAGACATCATTTTAAACCCATGAAAAGGAAATATGGGATGAATATATGTAAATACCCAAACAAATAATGTATTTTTACATCTAGGTGAGTACTCATGAAAATGGAAGAGGTTTGGGTTTTCACTATATGAAAATTTTTCATGAAGAGGAGAGAAATTCATGAAACTATTTCAGAACGATATACAACATGGGTTATGGGAAAATAATAATAAGATAGATAGGTGGTATCCAATTGGTAAAAAAAATTGTGGATGTAGAGGTAGAATCCGAATATAATGAATCTGGACAATTATACGACATGTAATAAGGATGTACTTGAATAAAAAATGAAAGGGGAGGATTCCCTTACCTTAAATAGTTGATTTCTGAATCATGGGGGGATCTATAACAATAGATAAAAATTGAGGAAACCTTTTAGAGACTCTTTTGAATCATAAAACTTAATAAATTCATGGATTTTGAATTTGGAGTGGAGATTGGGGGTGGGAAGGGGGATTTTATACTTGAGGAGGGGTAGATTTAAGTGAATAAGAAATGAATATTTTGTATTTATGGATAACCACTATTGGGAGACATTAATTATAATGATTTTGGTTGAAATTAATCTTTTCAAGGATGTTTTATGTCATTAAAGACATCAAAAACCGATTTATTGTTGTATTTTTTGGTATTTTAATCTTTTACCTTTTATCTTTAACCCGCTACATTATTTTACCTATACCGCGATAACTCTTTTGGTTACCACGGTACATTTTTTATGTCTAAAAATGAAATTGACTTTATTACATAATATGGACCATATAATTACAAATACTTAATCAATTTTATAGAATTAAATTTAAAAAAGTGGGTAAAATAATTTCTAATGTGATATGGGTATAACTCATAAAAATAGTTTTTTAAAGGTCAAACTCGTGGTTTTCAAAAATGTTAAGAATATGTTTCCAAATATAAAAAACTATTTAATATTTGTTTTTTAAATAATATTTTATTAACAACGTGGATTAAAAAAATCTTGATCATTTCTTAATTACATCATAAGTGTTATTATATTTCATAAAAATGGTATTTCCTCTTTTTAACCCAAAAATAATCATTTTTATAACATTATCATAAATTCAAACTAATATAATTCTAATGTGGTAAAATGAAAAATGAATCTTATTTTATCAAAATAATACTCTTAATGTGATAATAATGGATTTTAAATATAATACTTATTATTGAAGACAAACTGTTTTTATGACATAAATAACTTTTTTAAATCTATAAAATTTACTTTAGACTTTTCTAATTTATGTAATCATATAAAAGTGTTTTATAAGAAAATTTCAAGAAAATAACATTTATTTCAAAAATATAAATGTATAATATTTCATAATTTTAATGAAAATTAAATATTTATATACTTTATATAAAATAGTCTCAATGGTCACTTTATTTTGTAAAGAATAATAATTTTGACAAACCATCTTCTTAAATAATTATCATAATTCCCACTAATTGTGTTGGCCAATGCTACTCTTGTCAAGTAGTCACATCTCTCTATAAATAGACTATTATACTCTCATCATTACTCACTAATTTTCTTACAAAGGTTCTTACACATCCTTTGATAATGTCTATTGTTTTCTTAACACTTTTTTCCTTTTTTACAATCTTTATGGAAGGGGTTATCTTCTTAAAGGATTTAAATAAAATGTTGTTTATTGCACTGAATGTACTATTATTTAATGTGTATATCCCATTGTTGTTCCTACATATACTATTCCAAGTTTATGAATGATGTATGAATTTATCATGAAATGAAGATACATTTTTATGTTCTTTTATTGTAAACATTAATAAAAATATGTTTAGGTGAAATAGATTCATTAATAATATAAGAACATTTTCTGGGTCATTACATTATTCCCCCCTTAGAAAAAATTGTCCCTCAAAATTGAATTTGAAATACTAATTTGAAAACTCATTAGGGTATTTCTACATCATGGGTTCTTCTGGTTCCTTTGTATCCTCTTCAAACATGGGATTTCTCCACAGGACATTCACAAGCAATATCATCTTGTTCCTCACTACTTGTTCCCTTATTTCAAGGATCTGGATCAGTTCCTCTTCATATGACAATTAATCTTCCAAATGTGCACCATTAGTATCTAATATATAATATGGGTCTTATATATAGTTTCTTAGTTGGGACACATGGAATAAATCAATGATATTAGAATGATTTTGTTGTAGAGTTAAATGATAGTAAACCACCCCAACACGCACCATAATATCAAATGATTCAATGTACCTTGGTGTTAGTTTTCCATTCTTTCCAAATATAATAACTTCATTTTATAGAGATATATTGAGTAATACATGATCCTCGAATTGAAACATTATTCCCTTCATTCATTTTTCGACATAACTTTTTTTGTCGACTTTTAGTATCCTTGATATGATTCTAAATAAATTGAATCACTTCTATATTTTACTTCACAATGTTCAATCCTAATATTATACCTTATCCAACTTCATCCAAACTTATTGGAAATCTATAATTTTTCAATAGAGTGCTTCAGAAGGTAAAATTTGAATTCTTTAGTGGAAACTTTTATTATAGGATAATTCAATAAGTGAAATATTTTTCTCCCAACTCCCTTGAAAATTAAGTGAGATATCCCACAAAATATCTTCTAATGTTTGAATATTCCTCTCATACTATCCATTAGTATGATAATGGTAGGATATGCTCAGTTTTACTTCAATATTTAGAGGATTTTAAAGGATCTTTGAGAATTTATAAGTTAATCTTGGAACTCTGATAGAAATAATCAATGGAGGTACTCCAAGGAGTCTTGCTACTTCTTCAATATAGAGGAAATCCAGATGCTCCAGGGATAAATCCTCTCTTATGGTAATGAAATGAGACAAATTTTTCAATATATCAATGATTACCCATATAGATTTTCTACACTTGGTTGTCTTAGGAATGCCTATAATAAAGTCCATGGTGATGTTATCCCTCTTTCACATAGGTATAGGTAGTGGTTATAATACACCTTTAGTAATTTTTCTCTACAACTTTACTTATTGAAATACTAAGAACCTTTTACTATAATAAAAAATATCCATTTTCATATTATCCCAACAATGTCCCTATACATTTTAGTGATTCTAAGGTTTATAAAGAATACAGATCTATTAGATTCTTCCATCATCTCCTTCAACATATCTAGAATAGACGAAATACATAGCCTTGTACTAAATTTTAATACACCTTCATGGTCAATATTGAATTCTAAAAACTTCCCATATTTCAAAAACTCTATCTTATTTTCATTAAAGGATCATATACTTGATATTTATTAATCTTATCTAGTAATATAGATTTAGAAATAATTTGATATAGGACTAATGATGCCCCTTCCTTTATAATTCCCATTTTCAAACATACTAGTTCTTTGATGAATGGATCTATTTCATTCCACATCATTGCAAGAACACTATGATATTTTCTACTCAATGAATATGTGACTTTTTTTCTCTTTTTGGATGATAATGAATTGAAAAATCATAGTATTTAAGAAGCTCCAACCATCTCCTTTGTCTCATGTTCAGTTCCTTCTATGTGAATATATACTTCAAACTTTGGTGTTCTGTGTATATATCACAAATTTCCCCATAAATATAGTGTCTATATATCTTCATAGAGAAAATTATTGTAGCTAAATCCAGATCATGGGTAGGATAATTATATTCATGAGTCTTTAAATGTCATAATTAATAGATAATCACTTTTTCATTTTTCATGAGTACACATCCAAGTCTCTTTAAGGATGCATCACTAAAAATGACAAACAATTTCCCATTAGTGGACAATGTTAGAACAGGTTCACTAACAACCCTCCTCTTCAATTCTTGTAAGATTTATTCACACTCCTTTGTCTAGATTAACTTAAATCCATTTTGAGTTAACTTAGTTAGAGGATTAAAAAGATGTAAAAATATTCAGAAACTTTCTATAGTATCATACTAGACTAAGGAAACTGTGAATACGGATTACAATTTTTGGACATGGCCACTCCTATATAGACTTTGTCTTTACTGAATTCACTAAGATTCCTTCTTTGGATATAAAGTGTCCTGGTAATGATACTTTTTGTATCTATAAAACATATTTTATAAAATTACCCAAATAATTATCATTTCCTGGAGTTCTTAAGAAGACCCTTAGAAGATCTTTATCCTCCTCTTGGATTTTGGAATAAATCAGAATATCATTCATAAAGACTATCATGAAATTATATAGGTAGTCCTTAAAGAATATATTTATCAAGTCTATAAATATGGCAGGAGCATCAGTCAAACTGAATAGAATAATGACAAACTCATAATTCCCATATCTTCTTTTGAAGGCAGTCTTTATGATGTATTCATTTTTCACCCCCAATTGATGATTCCTAGGATGGAGGTTAATTGTGGAGAAGAATTAATCCCTATAAATCTAGTCAAATGAATCATTTATCATTAGGATAGGTTACTTTTTCTTCACTATGATCCCATTATGTTCTCTATAATCAATTCATAGTTTTATTGATTTATACTTCAACTTTACAAAGAGAACAGGTGCTCCCAAAATGGACATTCTTGGATAGATAAACACCTTATCAAAAATTTCTTGAATTTGTTTCATTAATTCCTCTAACTAGATATTTTCCATTCTATATGGAGTATTCGATATTGGCTTGGTTCTAGGGATGGTTTTAATGGATAACTCTATTTCTCTTTCTATGGGAGGTCCAGTTAACTCTTCAAGAAATATGTCAATGTATTTCTATATGATGGGAACAATTTCTATCTTTATACTTTCATTACCTTATCCCTATTCAATGATAATATACATAAATAAGGCTATGGGAGGTGGTTCTAGAAAAATATCAGGCTAATATATCTCTCCATTGAAAAAAAACGTAGGCTGGCCATTCAAGACTATAAAAATTCCCTTATTTTTGAAATTTATCATAGCATTATACGTTTTAGAGCCAATGCATCCCTATTATATTGCAGAATTATACCATGGAAATGACTACTCTATTTTTTATGAGATTGTACTCACTAAATTTAATACTAGAGTTTCTATACTATTGATTCTTGGATAATCCCTCTAGGAGTATTGAATGATAACTCTAATTCTAGAATCTTAGGTATTTATTATGTTTCCTTTTCAAACTTGGATGAAATAAAGGAATTCATAGAACCAAAATCAAACAATGTACTTTCAAGCTTCGAGAGAGAAACAAGTGTACTTTTCACCACATCATTTGGAGTATCTACATAATTCATCATTATTGAAAATTCCAATACTTTCTTCCTTTTCTTATGCTTATGTTTATGTTGGTTTCCCTCTATTATATTTTAATTTCTTCATTGATTGGAAATGTTCCCAGATGTACATGCTTAAAGCATTAAACTTCTGAAGGACCCCGGGACACCCTGAGAGGGGAGGGGTGAATCAGGGTGAAATATTTTTCATTAAATGTGATGGATCTTGTTCCCATGTTGGTAAGAACTTGTTGAACCTGATGATGAATATGATTAGAAAGAAAACATTCACATGCATAGAGAATACACATCACTTTTTACTTGGTTCACCACTAAGGGCTACGTCCAAGGAGAATATGCTGACAGGTTGTCGGTCGTACCTAATTCCACTAAACTTCACTAGATGTGGATTACAAAGGTTCAGGAATAGTAACTCTGTCCCAGGCTCACTGCCTTTACAAAGGTTCAGGGATAGCTCACTGCTTCCCTCAGGTCACTCCCGTTGACTCCCACTAGCTCACTGCCCTTGGTGAAGTCACACTCAGTTTATAGACGTGAAGGTCTCTTCATCATTGCAAAATAATGCATCCTATGTTGAATGTAGATGCACTTTTGAAGTCCAAATTTCCCTTGTAAACTAATCCCACTTTGCACCGAAGGTATCGGGAAATCTTCCTGTTTTCGTGCAGCTCCAAAAGGATCGGCGTACAACAACCTCACCTGGCGTGCTTCTCCAAGACTGGTGTGCAAGTTTCAAGAACGGCACACAAGTCACTTGCGCGGTACAAAATTGGCGCGCAGGTGACACCAACACAGTTGCGCGACACTGACTCCTTCATCTCCAAACTTGCACGACTTTCCACCTTTAACTCCCAAACCACCTTGGTCGCGCAGCCAACAACTGACGCATAGCCTCTACTTGTGCGACCCAACTACCACTTGTGCGACTCAACCACTTGCATGAAGAGATCTCAAAAAATCTCTTTGTCTTGAACTTCATTGCAAATGAGGAGGGGTGGTCCTCTATTTATAGGCAAACTGGACCCACTGTGCGGTGGCGTGCAAGTGTCCCCACGGCGCGCAAGTCCCGGTGCGTAGCTCCAATCGTCCAAGCCTCTGTCGTGCAACTCACTTGCGCGAACACACCAATACTTACGCGACCTACTTTCCTTTTCAATATTTTGATGTTCTGATAATGAAGAACAACTTGCGCACAAGTTTCCAAACTTCCTAGGCATCGGTGCACAAGTCCTTTCTCGGTGCGTAGGTCACTTGCATGACCAGCTCACAACTTGCATGACCCTTATCCCTTTTCCATTTTTCCATGTTCTGATATTGAAAAACATATAGCGCGAAAGTTTCTTCTCTTTCAAGTACACGGCGCACAAGTCTATTTTCCAAAAACACTTTTCTCCATTTGTCGATTTTCAAGCCTAAAGATTTGGCTAACACTGGGAAATGGAACCACCTTCAGTACTGTTGTCTTCTTGAACTGTATGATCACATTGCTGGTGCACATTATGAACTTCCATGGAGGATTGAAAAAAAACACAAACCATACTCCAATTCATGCATATAAGACCATGGTTCCAACAACTTCAAGGTGGTCCTACACTATCTTTACTTTGTTGTTAGGGTTGAGAATTTGAGGTTTTTCCTCACTATGATATTTCCATTCTATTTTCCTATATGTTCTTCACTTGAAGCACTTTCCACTAAAAAACAAGCGGTTCTCTAAATTCTTATTCCCACATTTGTGGTAGTGGGAAATTTCACTTTTTATCCTTCTCTTCTGTGATCAAAATTTTTATCTAATTTTGGCTCTACTGTTCTCTTATTTTCATTAGACCTATGTGACCAATGAGACTCTACAAACTCCAATTAAATATTCATATAACTCTATAATAACTCTTTGTAGATTTCATAATCCTTATTTTATAATCATTTTCCACCACTGATCATATTTTCCTTTCAATTGTATACTTTCATGGTGACTTTCTCTATTTCTAAATGGTATAGTACATAAAATATATTTTTTATGGAGTAAATACATTGTTAGTAATCAACATATTAGTAGATCCACTAAAATTTGGTGGTCATTGAGGCATGAAGGATTCAACCACTATTTGTTCCTTCCTTAGTGAATCAAGATTATCCACATGGTTTTGGTTGTTGGTTATGACTTGACCTAACCGATTCATCATCATCATAAATTTTTCAAATATATATCCCCCATATTGGGAATTTCATCATCACCGTAAACATTAAATAATTCGTTTTCTGGAGTTATTATGTTTTCTACCATTTTTTTCTAGAAAGAGGAAGCCTATGTGAGAAATTTGTTACTATTTGGAATCTTGTTATAAAAATTCTAAAGGAATGAATAATATTAAAATTTTCAAATATCATGCTTGTAGGATTATATATTTCAATATTAATAAATGTTTTAAATTATATTTATATCCTTCATAATGGTGTGTGTGTGCTTTTGATTAACTAAAGGATGTCCCCTTAGAGTGTCAAACCAGGTGTGCAACAAGACCTATTTTCGTGCACGAATTCTCGTTTGAGTCTTAATCAATATGTTGTTTTTGGGTGTTACCCATAGGTACATCAATTAAAGATTCAAATCCACTTGTTGTATCAAGATAGGGATGTATTTTCTGGGAAACTAATTACTTAATACTTATCAAAATACCAGGATTTTTTCCCTATATTTAAAATTATCCTTTGGTTTTTTTACTAATGTTTTATAATCCTACTTTCTAAAAATAACTAAAACATCCCTTAATACCAACTATGGTGACCTAACTTTTTATTACATAAATATTTCATTTCATGATACATCATTTAACAATTTAGAATATATTTTGGGGTTTATTGGCTTATAAATAGAAACATAACACATGAAAAATACATAAACATAAACAATATTCTAATCCAATAGATATGCTACTTTACAGGTTCTTTCTAGGTTACTCTTACTATGTCGCACATCTTGGTGTCATACATCAAAGAAAGTGATTGAGCATAAATATAATCAAGATAATAATCAAAGTTAACACTTATCAAGTAATAAATAGGAATATATTATATTATATTAGGTTATTGGGGGTAAAATTACACTCAAACACACATGCCACATACTCACAGGCCTGAAAGTCTTGTCATAACACCCATAAGGAATAACCCACCCAACAAGTCACTTTATTACATTATGAGAAATAGGAATATAAATAAGGCATGATCATATGAATATGAGGCATATCATAGAATAAATAACATAAATAATAACATATAAATGAAGCTACAATATAAAAAAGGACATTCATAATCATTTCGTCAAGGTTTATCCCTAAGGTTTCATAACTCGTAATTACCATGCTTATTTTCCATGGTATTGTAAGCATGTCATATTTATAGATTAATTATTTAACAAATGAATTGGATTTATATCAAGGTTCTCCATTTAAATGTCTTAAATCATGTGATATACATTTAATATAAATTAAATAATTTGATCAAAAACCCATGGAAATAAATAATTAGTCTTTTTGTACAAATCATTATGTACAAAGTTCTTAAAGTCTTAAACAAAAAAACCTTTTTATCACATAAAAATGGAATATGGATTTAATATATGTAAATAAATTAAAAAATAAGTTATTTTCACATCTAGGTGAATTATCATGGAAATATAAGAGGTTTGGGTATTCATAAAAAGAAAATATTTCATGAAAAAAATAAAACTTCATGAAATAATTTCAATAATAAAACTGTATACAACTAGTATTATGGGAAAAACATAATGATAGATATTGGAGGCATACCATTGGTAAAACATAATTTCTAAATTAAAGGTAATAAAAAATATAATGAATAAAAATAAATAAGTTGGACTCATAGAAGACACATAATAAGGACGTACTTGAATGAGAACTGAGAGGAGGATGATTCCCTTACCTTGAAGAGTTTATTTATAAATCAAGGAGGGGGAAACCCTAAAAACTTATAAAAACCTTGGGAAAACTTTTGAGGAAATATTTTTTAGGGTAAATTATTTTAAATTCGTGGATTTTTAATTTGGAGTGCATAGTTATGGTGGTAAGGGGGTATTTATTCTTGAAGAGGGTGGCTTTAAGTTAATAAAAAGTGATTATTTTTTATTTAGGGATAAACACTATTGTGTTGTATTAATTCCAATAATTTTGTTGAAAATTTGTAATTTAAAGGATGTGTTAGTTATTTAAAAACATCAACCACCCATTTAATGTTTTTAGGTATTTTAATCGTTTTCCTTTTAACATTAACCCGCTACATTATTTTACTTATACCACGGTAACTCTTTTTTTACTAAGGTAATTTTTTTATGTATAAGAATGATATTGAACGTATTAACTAATTTTGAACTTCTAATTCATTATTTTTAATCTTTGAATTTATAAAATTTAAAAAATTCAATTCGAATATGATACGCAGATAACACAAAAAAGAGTTTTTTAAGGTAAACACATGGTTTTCAAAAATGCATGTGTTTCTAAATGTAACAAATTATGTATTATGTTGTTACTTAAATATCTTTTTGATTAATAATATGGATTAAAAATATTAATTCTTTATCATTTCCTAATTACATCATCAGAGTCATTGTATTTCATAAAAACAGTATTCTCACTTTTTAACCGAAAAATTAACTTTTTTAGAAAATTAACATAAATTCACCCTAAGAGAATTCTGATGGGGTAAAATAAAAAATTAAATGTATTTAATCAAAAAAATATTGTAGATATAATAATATTTTATTTTAAATAAAAATCTTACTTATTTAATATTAACCTCTTTTTATGGAATAAATATTTTTTGACAATTGTAAAAATTACTTAGGGATTCACTAGTTTATATTATCATCTAAAAGTGTTTTCTTAGATAATTTCAGGAAAATAAAATTTATTTAAAATAGATAAAATTATCATATTACATTATTTTTATAGAAATTAAATATTTATATTGATTATATAAAATAATCCCTTTGGCCACTTTAATGCATGAAGAACAATAATATTGACCAACCGTCTTCTTGATTAATTTTCATAATTCCCACTGGTCATATTGGAAAATTCCCATCTTAATAAAAGTTCATATCTATTTATAAATAGTCTATCGTACTCACATCATAACACACTACTTCTAATACAATGTTTAATGCACATCCTTGGATAATGTTTATTGTCTTCCTAATGCTTTTTTTCCTTTTTTATGATCTTTTTAGAAGGGGAGATATTCTTGGGGGATTTAAATCCTATAGATTTTGTTGTAGTGAATGTAATTTTATTTAATGTGTACATCTAATTATTTTTCTTAGTTTTACTAGTCCAAATTTATGCATGATTTATAAATATCTCATGAAATGAAAGTCTTTTTATGTAATTTTATTGTAAAACTTAATTAAATGTTATTGGGAGGCAATAGATCCATTAACAAAAGAATAACATTTTCCATGTCATTACATATAGCCTCTATATATCTAGCCCCATTGAAAGGACTATAATGGGTGAAAAAAAGGTTTATGAATCTCTTGAATCAAACAAAGCACAAGTAAAGACATTAAACAAAATTATCATGCCTCTGACGATCTATGGAACCTCATACACTATCATCTCCACTGCCTGAAACTAACCATTCACACCTTCTTTACCACTTAGATGATGAACAACCCTGAAAAAACACTCACTTAAAGTTTCCTAAACACGAGGAAAATCCTATGTTCATCCTCTTCTAGCTCCATATACCCTCATTGGAGCATAGCCCTATTTTCCCTACTGCAGAAATGATCTCAATGGAGAATGTTGTGGAGGATAGTGTTAATCCTATCCACCTCCACTAAAATGACCTCGAAGAACCATTTAAAACTAGTTTCGATGATAACTATGAACACTATATACAAATAACATTTTCTTAGATCCACTAGGAAGAACCTGAAAACCATTATCCCCATAATGATGAAAAGGAAGGTGTTGAGGTCGACTCCCTGCTAGTCAAAACCATAAAGGTTCTAGTGCCTGAAACCTACCAATGACAACCCTTCTCCTTGAGAAACCCTACTCGTTCCCCTCTCATAGTAAACCACCTCACAAGTTCATCCAATTGATCACCACTACATTCTTATGAACCTCAAGATACGTTGGAAATGTAAAATAGTAATTGCATATAGGATAAAAGGATGAAGTTCCTCCTCAAGATGTCTCGAATGAGACTCCTCATCTAGAAAATGATGTGGTGAAAAACACAGAAGGATTTTGAAGTTTTTTCCAAGACCATAGATATAAATACTCCCATTCCAAAGAGAAATAATCTTCATCCACTTCACTTCTCTCATGGTCAAAAAATGAAATTATACCCATAACTATTTCTTAAAGTCTACCCATGAAACATTTTTCTTTATTCTTCTCTCACAGATACAACATCCACCAACGACACATAGATTCTCACATATGAGTAATTACCAAAGGGTCCTAGTATCCCATAGTGACCTAAATCAAATTGAGTCGATCAAGATCTCCTATATCCAGCTATCTATCTCCATATCTGAAACACTACCCTATCTCTTTCCAAAAGCCTTACATTGGAAAGCATACAACATCCTCTACTACTAATCATCCTCCTCAACCGGATCAACCCTCTAAGGGTCAACCAGAATAGTCTGAATAACCTCAAATTACTAAGACACACCTGGATAATAAACATGGTCCCCAGATTAAAGAATACAATAATTTCCTAATCATGATAGTATTGAATTTCATTTAGATTCATTTTAATTCACTTTATTCATTTTATCCTTTTAAAAAAATGGAATTAAAATAAGAACACAAGTCATCATGATCCATGTACCTCACCTCGGTATCTACCTTGAAAATTGGTCTACCTCACTTCATTATTGATTATGTTCAAATTACATGAACTAGAACATAGGGGGGCCTAAAGTATCATCTCTTATCTTCTCTCCCCAGCATATGTCATGAACCAAGGTTAACTATCACTATTTTCATACCATCCTATGAAACCCTCACTTTTACTAACACTAAACACCAACCTATATCTCAACATCCATTTGATACCACTCTATCATGACCCCTCCCTCCAAATATACCTCAATTAGGGGAGAAAGATAATGACCCCCAAATTCTGCCTCTAGTAGGCCCTCAGTTGGCGACTAGAACCAAGGGTAAAAAATCTCAGGAAGTTAGTGGAATTTCCCTATATAATAATATAGGACTGGGAGACAATATGAATCATCCATAAGAAACTAAATTACATAATAAAAAACCAAAACCATACCATAATTCGTGTATAGATAAAACTAATACAGATAAAATTATCCAAAGTAAGTACCCAAAATAAATGCTAAAGAAATGACCTATCAACTATCCAATGTATGAGCTATTAATGTCCATCATGGTCCATGTAATCCTGTTAGAGACCTGAAAGGTGTTTTATATTCATAGGGTGATCATGTAGTTATACTGATTAGGAAAATGAATTTCACTTGTGCACGTGCGGAAGAATTATATTAATGACCCCATGATCAAATAGCAGAACCAAAAGCACTTAAAGAGGTCAAATATCCATCCCAAACTTCACTGAGGAACTCTCAGTAAATAACCCAAGTCAGGTAATATATTATAACATGATTCACATCGATAAAGGGTACCTCACGCCACTTTCCCACTAGTATGTCATTATCACACCCCCAATGTCATATGTTATGGTGCTTACATCTCTTATGGATAACACACCACCCCATAAAAATAGTCACAACACATATTTCATAAAGACAACTAGGCTCACCACCCCATAAGCACGACCACATCATGTCTCACCCAAAGACACAATGGCAAAAACACATATACAACCATTACCAGAGAAGTAGTTTATCATGAATATGAAGGATATAGACCTCATTCCCTTCTCCTTTCAAGCATGACCCCTACAATAAGACACCATATCTCATATCATCCCTCCCATAAAAACATGGTCTCATCACATCTCACCCGAATGCTCCTAGGCTCACTGCCCCACAAGTATGACCACATCACATCTTACCTAAATAAACCAGCGCTATCACAACCACCATCTAGTGCACAAATAGACCTTCAATCATCGAATCATGTGCAATACCTACCTCAACTAGAAGAGAGAGTGAGAGAGAGTGAGTACCCAGCCATCCATCCTCCTCACCGAATGTCTGGAAAAACACCCCTCATATAAATATAATTGTATGTACTTAATGATTGATGTGGGTGGGGTGCGTATAGAAATTACAAGGAACATAAAATTATATAAATATAGCTACACAAAATCCCAGTTTATGGGTTCAAAAAAATGATAACCAGCTCACAACATCCCCACATTCACTACCACTTCTAAATGCATAACACCGCACAAGCCACGAGTCACAAGACACATTTCATGTTTCCAACAAAATTCATTATCCAAGTCATTCATTTAAGTACTAAGAATCAACTTTATTTAACCACACATCACATCATTTATTTATTCATTATCCATTTTTATCCCATTAACCAAAACAAACCCCAACCATTTCAGACAATATTAAATAGTTATTCCATCACTACCCAGGCATCTAGCATAATGCAACCCCACATCACATGCAGTTCACCATCTCCATCACACTATCTCCTCACCATCCCAAAATCATGTCCAAAAAACCAACACCTTACCACCCGAAAAGCATGTCAAATCAACCATTACCTCACCACCCCAAAATCACATCCAAACAACCACCACCTCACCACCCCACAAGCATGTCCAAACTACCACTACCTTACTGTCCCAATAACATAACCACATCTCAACAATTATCCCCACATCACATCACAACCACACATCTCTTCCCCAGAAGCATATCTACACATAAAGAACATCAAAGATCATTATAAATATTTCAAAAGGGAGATTTTATCACATTCCACTTTATTTTGGAGGCATTATCACACAAGACATAATTCTAGGAAAACCATATCATTAGCCAAATATAAGTAGTTATCCCATTTCCATTTTAGGGTGATATCACAATATTCACAACAAACACATCAGTCACAATGCATAACATCAAGTGTAAACAAAGACCCAAATGGACACAATTTTTAGTTGGTTATCAAGCCCTTGCAATCCATCATATCACAACAATATCAAAGATGTAAAAAACATGTGAATCATTCCAATTTCACACCTTAATTTCAATTTAACAAGTAATTTATCTTTAATTAAGATATACGAACTATATCCCATAGATAAATAAGACTAAACCCCTCCTGCATGATATGCAATAAAGATAAATAAGGTATTCCTTTCCCCAAAGAAGATTTTTGACTTACTATGGACCATTGGGTGAAGAAGAAAAGACTACAAACCAAAACCACATGAAAAAAAACCCTGAATCAGCCTACACCACACCAAAGATCCATCAAAATGTATCCCAACTCACACTCTAATCCAAAAGCACACCACTACAATGCTTTATTAAAATAAGAATAGGAGAAAACCCCCAATAAGAGAGAAGAACATACCAAAGATATCCAATAGGGATCAAATGAAATCAATGGATGAAAGTGGGTGTAAGAGTGCTAGAAGATTCCCCAAAATCAAATAAGGATTTCTAAAAAATGAGAAGGAGGAGGGTTTTTTCGAATGGAGATAAACGACCAAAAAATTAACTTAAAATATGGAAACCCATTGGTTTCACATCATGTAATATATATACATGATGTGAATTCCATAGGAATTCAAAAAATACAATCTTCACTGAAAAAAGGCATCACCTTGGCCTTTATTTAATAGACATCATAAATTCAACTTGAACAATTTGTAATCCATCTCATGACTTCCCCCTTAGTCAATTTACAAGACATGAACTAGACAACAACATAAGATGTAAACCACCTTTACATGTCATGTATTCTACATACACAGTGTCTAATTCTTGAAACAGCTATACTACAGCTCCATCCTCCACCAAAGAATTCTAGAACTAGCCCTGAACACCTCTAACCACCAAAACTGACAATGTAATGGGATGAGAAGGCATAATTGTAACTTCATGAGATTTATGAAATATATTCTTTCGAATTAATTTAAATTATTTGATAGCTTGAGTTAAATGGAATTCAAATTTTAGCTTGTTTAAAATCATGTTTATCTTTTTTTCATCAAACATCAAGTTTCTTTTATAACTTTTGTTAGAGGAAAGGCCCAGTCATATAAAAAAATATACTATTAACATTATGATTTAACATGATAGTTATCACCTCACCATTAGAATATGGGGAATGAATAAATTAAAATAAATTAAGAAAATATGGTTTAAACATGTATATATACTGAATTATATGTTTAAAAATTAATTATAAATTAAAATAAAACACTTTGGAAAATAAAATGAAATATTTTTCTGAATATTTTAATGCGCACAAGTGTGTTATATACCAATAAATTAAAAAATCAATCTTTTTGGATTATATTGAGGAAAATCATATAATATATGTTAAATAAAATATTTTTAAATTAATGAAATATATTTTATTGTAATAATATAATAAAAATCCAATTAAGCATAAAAAGCTGTATTTTTTAAAGGCGGTTTTGCAACCTTTTAATGGACAACTTATTTTAAAACTAAATTTTGACAGTTTTATGAATTTTATTTGAAAAAATAAACTTCATTTTTGAAATAATAATGTTTAAATTATATTATGGTGAATCTCTGTTATTTTTCCGAGAAGTTTATTTTTTTGATGAATAATGAAAAAATACTGAATTTTAATTAAAAAATGAGTTTCTTCTAAGTAATTTATAGTGTTAAATTATATTATTAATTAATTTTAGAGTAAAATTAATTCAATTATATATATATTAATAAAGCTATTTCATTTTAATAATTTTTATATATAATTTATATATAATAACTTAGTAAACTTTTGAATATTTTCACTTTAAAAACTCTCTTTCTTGTCTCATCTGTGGGATTAATTTAAAATTAATTTCTACCAATTACGTCAATGTAATTGGGATAAATGGATTTAAAATTTGTAATAATAATAATTTATATTATCTAATAAGTTTAACATAATATTTTACCATACTGATTAGTGAAAATAATTAAAATGAATTAACGAAATTAAGGTTAAAATGGGGTTTTCACATTACATGTGTCAGTATTCAAATTAATTTTACACAAAAATAGTATTTTTATATAATTAATTGGAAATAATATTTAGAATTGGTTTTTATAAATTATCTAATTAATATATATTTTATTATAATCTAAATGGATGTATTACCTAATTAAATAAATAGATACAAGTCACATTTGTACAAACTATAAAGATAAAATTGAGTAAACTTAATGAATTAGTAATAAATTGATAATAAATGTATTTATTTTTTGTGGTAGAGGTATTTCTAAACCAATTCACACATATCGTCCATTATTGTTCAATTTTGGAGGCACATGATGTAAGGGAAACCTCCCAATAGTGTTTATATTTAGGTATTTACAAGAATTCCACTCCTCCATTATAAAAGGTCATTAACTATCACCACTTATTCATACCTATCAAGAAATTGTTCTCAAAAAAAATTCCAAAATAACTTCAAAAATTACCTATTATCATCCAAGAAGCCTCACTTTGTGAATAAATCCAACCAAGGAAGTCTTTTAGTGCAAAACAAAAGGAGTTACTTGAAGATGTGGTAATGTTCCCCAACATGGTGTTTTGTTTCCTTATCCACCCCTTAAATTATTTTTATAACATGATTATAAAATAAAATTAGTGTCCTGAATATAACTATATTTTTTTATGTTAATTATTAAACCTAAAAAAACACTCTTCCATCAAATGGGTTTTGAAATCATCATTCGTGTGTACGTCAGACTACTGCCTCTCAAAATGATGTTGTTCGTTTTTCCATTACCACCTCTCATGGATGGAAATAATTATAAACATACTATTTATATATTATATTTATGATAGTTATAACATAATAATAAATATAGATTGATTATAGAATATACACATTTTCTACATTTCATACCATAGGGGTTATGATAACGCCCCTCGTGTGTACGGCGTACCACCGCCTCACGAAGCGATGTGAAGTGTTTTTCACTAACTTGTTTCATGGATGGTGATAAGGGTAACTATAATGAATATATATGATATACATAACATAATTATAATATTAATAATATAATTATATTTCTATAAATATAATATACCAATTTCATTCTTACCTTTTCACTCGCTGAAAAAGTTATAGCATTGTTTGTGGGTGTGTGGACTACAGCCTCCGTAAAGCGGTGTGATTCTTCTTTTATCATCACTACAACAAAATAATTATATATATAAGTGTATATAATTATATAATATTTTATTTATTATATAATTATAATTCTTTATAGATAAATATTATTTACCTTCTTTCCATAATGATCATTGAAAAATTGGAACGTTACTCATGCGTGTATACAATATAATGTCTCCATGATTGTAATGTTGGTTCATATTTCATAACCAACATCCATGATTAGTTTTAAAATAATAATTTACGTATAAATATTATTATTATTTAATTATTATTATTCTATATATATTTAAATAATTACTCCTTTGACCATAGTCAACCTACAGATGTTTTTTTGACATAAAAGTCAATATGGTCAAAACACCCGACATAAAAATAATTGTTTGAGTAATTGTATTTAACATTATAATAAGTGAAATAAAATTAATAACAAACTTAAAAAATATTCTTAAAAAATTGAATAATTAACATAAGTATATTATCCATGAACATAAAGACACATGTGACAAGTTCGACCCAATATAGGGGAATTTGTCTCCGTTTATTTTCATTGTGGAATTTTTTAATGATTATACACCTATATTCTGTTATAAAGTGTATATAGATCCCATTTGACATATTATATCTTGAATTTCTCTATTATAATAATATTTAAATTCATGTTTAATGTTAAACATTCATGGTGCTTTTGATTCTTGGGTTTCCCAAGTGACAAGGGATGTCTCCTTTAAAAAATAATCTTTTAATGTTTTTCCCTCAAACTCTCTTTCTATTCCATGTCCATGTTTTAAAAAATATTTTATTAATGGTTTTATATGGAAGTAAAATATTTATAATGTATATTTTATGTCTTTTACCTTAGTTCAATGGTTTTCAAAAATGAATCATTATACATGTTTTATAAGAAACTTTTTGATAAAAAACTAAAGGGATGTTTTATTCTTAACATACACGATGACAATGAGTTTTCTACCTATATGACTATTTTTGAATTTATAGATTCATTTGAAATATCTCATTTTCTCTTAAAATAGAAAACCATTTTCCCATTTTCTATGTATTTTAGTGTTGAAAAAAGTTTTTCAATGGAAATTTTGTTTTGGTATTGGAATTTAGTTTTCAAAGGGAAAGGGTATTTTCATCCAGAAATATTTTTCTTATGGGTTTAAAAAAAATTAAAAGGGTTTTATGATGACATTTTTTTATTAATGAAATTCAATTTGATCATTATATGAAACAAATGAGCTCTATATAGCTTATATTAAGGGTTGAGCCCCATTATATCACACGGGTGAGCATGATTTATCTTATATGAAGGGTTGAGCCCCATTATAGCTTTTGAGAAATCGGTGATCCCAATATAGCTTATACAAAGGTTTGATCCCCATTTTAACTCATTCGTGAGCCTTATATAGTTTATACATTGGGTGATCCCCATTATATCTCTCTAATGCATTGGGTAGTTTTTTTAAAGGGTGGGGCCAAAGCCTCAATTTATTATTTAAAGCAAATACCTCTTTAGACTGGGTAGAGGGAGACCCATTACATAACCTGAAGGCCCAAGGACAAGTGGCCTAAATACAAGGATACTTCCCAATGTATTGGGTAATTATTATATTGGAAGTTATCCATATGGTTATTCCAATTAAAAAGGTTTTTTTGAATATGATGCTCTAGGTAACCTAAAAGTATTTTTAATTGATTACTATGGGTTTTAACGATTTATTTGAAAAGTTTTTTTTTGTTTTTCATGTCAAAATGTTTTAATTCATATGATAAAATAATTGAAGATAAAGGTAAAAATTATATTAGTTTTCATGTTTTCATAGGATAAATGATTTTCCTTTTTTTTGTATACCTTACATAGATTTTGTGCTTATCCCATATTTTTTAAAAAATTTCACATGGTTTTAGGATAACGTAAAGGAAGAATTCAATTTTAATGTCATGGAGATTTTCCATGAAAATAAATCATGATTTATTTTTTAAAAAAATATATATTATAAAAAGTTAGATAATAATTTAATGTTTCCACTTTGTATTATATGAGTTTTTATGTATGACTTAATTCTCTAAAATTCTAAACCTGAAAATATTCTAAAAGTGAAACAAATTAAATTCATGTCTAACACTAAATATCATGTAATGTTTAAGGGCAGGTACTTATAGTTGGTATCAAAGGTCAGTTTAGATAACATTGGATATTAGGATGTTATCATGTGAGGTTATATTAAGAGTTATGGATATCATCATAGGTCTATCATGAGTTAAAAGTCTTAAACACCTCATTTAAGGGTTTTATGTAGTAATTTTTTTTTGAGGTTATTAATGAAATATTTAAGGAAATTTTATTATGTTGAGGTATTAGTAACCCATGGGATAAATATGAAGTGTTTTTATAAAGGAATTATTTTTCAAGATTAAAGAAAAAAATTACAACTCATATACCAGGTGACAACTCATATGCCTGGTGACAACCCATCGTATCTGGCTATGCGATGGGGCTTGAACCCATGACCGAAGGATGATAAGGGTATAATTCCTATCATAGGCCTACATTATTTCATGGTTAGTACAAAATTTTTATAGGTTATGATTGAGTTTATTTTGGGAACTTATTGGATTTTATTTAAGGAATTACAGTTTTTTATCTTTGAATAATATATGATCAAATCATTCTCATATTTGGGTTTCAAACTTATTTTTGAAATGTTTCAATAATTTTAAGGATATTTGTTTATGGAATGGTTTGGTTTGAACTTTGGGTATTAATTTTTATGATCAATGTATCATGTGAAGGTTTAGTCATTTTCAAAATTATCTTACAATGTGCTAACAATTTTGGTTTTGGTTAATGTTTAAAGACATGAGTAATAACTTATTATTCCTTTTATTGTAATGTGGTCTTTAAAATTTTATTATAGAGCATCAGACACTAAAAATTCATCTTTAATACTCAAAATTTGGAGAAAGATATGAACTTCTGATGGAAATTGATTAAAGGATGCAATTCTACTAATCAAGTAAGTATGTTTCCATATTCTATTAGTCTAGATGGTTATAGAATTCCATAAATTTAGTAAAATTATCTTAAAGTAAAATTTTATCCCATTACCATCTATTTGGATTATATCATTGACATTTTACAATCTTATTTGTCTTGGGGTTTTATTTACATTTAATTCCAATTGACCATGTACTCTATCACTCTCTATTAGTGATGGGTAGAATCCCATTCTAGTCAGAAAATTTCTTATAAAAATATTTTTGAGAAATATAAAAAAATATGGAAGAGATTAAAATAAAAAAATAATTCATCACATTGGATTTTTTCCATGAAAACCCCTCTGATTCGGAGGATTAAAAACCATGGGGAAATTTCAAAATATACACTAAGAATCAGAGAATATAAAATCTAAGTATAGCTGAAACATGAATGTCAATGATGGCATAGAATGAACCTGTTTAAAAAACATACCCCAATATTCCTCCATCTTCTCTTTGAAAAAAATCTCACCAACAACATTCTCAAAAGAACTATCTATGAAAAAACATCACCCTTATGTCGACAAAACATCACAGCCTTGAAGAAATTCATCTGAACATGCGTCAACCACACACCATCCTAAAAAACCTGAAGGATTTATCTCTCTCTCTCTCTATTGTTTTCTTGATATCATAATATACCACTGATCCTTAACCATAACATGCCACCCAATCACTACTATCAAAAATAATTTTGATACATGGCTCTGATCATTGACTGCATTGCTGCTTCTTCACACCTATTAAATATAAAAATGCCACACATGCTACTACTGACACATTAGTTCCATTCCTTCTCTTAGTGGACTATATCTTGAACAACTGTATAAGAACCTACCCATGAGTATAAGTAAATTATGTCATCATTGTCTAGTCATACAGGCTACCGCAAACATGAAAACCCCTTCATGAGTTCTCCCTTTCTGGCTACATTGTACTGAAACACCTTCCAAAATATGTTACTTCATCCTCTTAAATAGACACCATGTCCATATATCTAAATAATGAAATAAAAATTAAATTTTACATCCCTTAATATTGATAATTAACTCTCCATTAATGTTGTGATAAAATCCTATATTAATGTTGAGGTAAATCTCTCCATTAATAATTTTCTCTCTCCTAATAAAATTTATTAAATCCCATCAATCCCCCCCCTCAGCACATAAAAGAAAGAAAAACGTCCAAAAAACATATTTGGAATGAAATAAGGTTGGTACTACACTAACCATCATCAACTATACAAAATATGATGACACCCTTTCAAAATTTTGAAAAACATGTGACAGTCCCCCCTGCAAAAGAAATCCAAATGTGGAAGTCTTCATCACAACTGTATTTTAAAATCTTGTAGAACAAGAATAATACCAGAAACATCTGGATTCCCCATAAGAACTCCCATAATATTGATTACCACATAATATAGAGCACCTTTTAAAATTAACTATTTCGACCACCCAACATCCTCATAGAGGACATGTGCATCACCTCTCCCAAATTTTTTTAATTTCAAAACCTTATTCTGCTTCACACATGCATTAGATATACTTTTAGAAAATTACATAATTCTTACATTAAATTTTAATAATGAACCTACCCTTTTGATACCATTATTCATAAGAATCCTACTTCCAGTGAAAAAATTGCTTACAACAATATTTGTGAGAAATCTGATGAAATATGGAAGTGATATAAAGCAGGATAAATAAATCACCACACATGATTTTTAACATGGAAAATCCCTCGGATACTAATGATTAAAAAACCATAGTGAAATTCAAAAATATCCACTCTGAATTAGATAATACAAAATCTAATAATGCTCGAACATGAATATCAATGATGGTGTAGAAAAAACATGTGTGACAACCACACCCCGATACACCTCAGAAATCTCTCAAAAAAAATCTTTTCGGTTCCATTATCGAAATATCCATCTATGAAAAAACATCACCCTTCTGTCGATGAAATGTCACTAATTCATAGATCTTCACCTGATCATGTGTCAGCCTCACATCATCTTGTGAAACCCGGAGGATTTTTCTCTCTCCTGGTATCTCTATCATGATGTATTGTCAATAATTAACAATGAAATGACACCTAATCACAACTACGGAGAAGTATTTTTATATATGTTCTTCATCATCAACCACATTTCTGTTACTTCGCACCGGTTAAATTCTGACACACCGCACATGCTACCGCTAATGCGGTAGTCGCCTTCCTTCCCTCAGTGTAATATATCTTGAATAGATTTCCAAGAACCTCCTCATGAGTGCAAGTTAATTATGTTATCATCATCTAGTCACATGTTCTACCAAAAACATGGAAACACCTTCCAATTTATCCCTTTCTGGCTACATCGTGCTTGTATACCTTCCAAATTATATTACTGCATCCTCTTATATAGACACCACGTCAATATATCCAATTAATGAAATCCAAATTATGTTATCCATCCATTAATATTGAGAATTAACTCTCTGTTAATGTTGATAGAAAATACTCTATTAATGTTGAGATAAATCTCCCAAATAATATTTTTCTCTATCCTCAATAAATGTGTTGAATCGAAAAAATCTATCCATAGGAATCCGTTTTTCCTTCCAAATCCATCTTTTAATTTCCCACTGATGTTCTCCTTATGTGGAATCTTGGTTATACATAATTTCAAGTGAAATTTATGTTCTCACATTCCGTTTTTAAGGGATGTTTTATTTACTTCATTTTTATGATGTGGGTTTCAATAAATGAATTCAAAAAATAATAATCCTTTTATAACCAAGTTTTATTTAGAGGGAGAAATTCATGTCAAGGTGGGTAAGATGTAATATCCTAATATTTTATGAAATATATTATCTCAAATTAATTTATATTCTTTGATAGATTGAGTTACATGAAATGCATAATTTATCTTTTATAACACCAAGTATACCTTGTGTTGTACATAACATTGAGTCTCTTTGATAACTTGTGTTACACACAAGGTCAAGTCTTACCGAACAACAATATACAACTGATATTATTATTTATCATGATATTTATCACCTACCAATTGGAATTGCAAGAATGAATAATATTAATTAAAATTATTAAAATATGTTTTACATATGTATATATAATGAATTATTTTGGGACCAATTAATTATAAATGAAAATAAAACCCTTTTTGAAAATAAAAGGAGATCTTTTTTTTTCTGAAACAATATTTTAATGTGCACAGGTGTGTTCAAAACTAATAAATTAAACTAATAAAATGTGTTGGATTATATTAATTATATTTATATATTAATGGAACACTTTTTTAAAACTAAATTTTGAAATTTCAATATGATTTATTTAAAAAATAAACAAATTTTTTGAAACATTTGTGTCAAAATTATTTTAGGGTAAAGTTTTGGTATTTTTTTGATAAGTTTCATTTTTTGACGAGTGGTGAAACAATACTGAATTTTAATTGAACACTGAATTTTTATCTATATAAATTATAGTGTAAAATTATTTTTAGAATTATTTTTAAAGTCATAATTTTTAAATTAAACATTTATTAATCCAATTTAGGTCATTTTAATCATTTTTATATTGATTTTAGATATAAAAAATTAGTCAACTTTTGAACATTTTCACTTTAAAAACCCACTTTCTTATCCCGTTTGTGGGATTGATATTAAATTAATTTCTGCCAAATATGTGATTGTAATTTGGAAAAATTGATTCTATATTTGGAATTAGTATAATTTATATTTTCTAATAATCTTAACTTAATTTTTTACCATTATGATTAGTGAAAACAATGAAAATTAATTAATGTGATTAAGGTTAAAATGGGGTTCTGCGCATTACATGCATTGTTATTAAAATTAATTTTAAACACACATAAAATTTTTATTTAATGAATTGGAATTAATATTTATAATAATTGGGTCTATGTTATATAATAAATATATTTTTAATTATAATAATAAGGGATAAATTACTAAGGTAAATCAAAATATACAAGTCACCTTTTTAAAAATTATAAAGATAGATTTGAGTAGACTTAAAGAATAATGAATAACTAGATAAAAAAGTACTTATTTTTTGGGTGGAGGTATGTCTCAACCAATTCATCTCTCCCCTCAATTTTTGTTCAATTTTAGAGGCATGTGAGGTAAGGGAGACCTCATAATAGTGTTTAACTTTTGGTATTTACAAGAATGTAACTCCTCCATTATAAAAGGATATTCATTATCCCCACTTCTTCTATAAAATACCAACCTGGGATAACCATACTAGTCACCTAATTCATCCAATTATGGGGAGAGGTATGAAAATATAATAAAAAAATTCTTTTATATAAGGAAAATAAGACATACAACTAGAGTAAAAAAGAAAAAACAAAGAGAGATACAACTGATCCAAACATGTTAAACTATAAAGTATGACTAGTCTAGACAACAGGTCTCTATGTGACCAATCATAACCTCCAAACCATCCCAAATCAAATAGAAATGTAAGGAGAATACATCATACTAAAAAATTCTCTTCCCTTTATCTATATCATACAAAAATGGTCAACAACCACTGATAGGTAGAAGTAGGGTGTGAGTAATACAGCCTAGTAGGATACCACCATGAGATCTATACAAGTTCTAATAACCAGAATGTAGTAGTACAAGATTTAAATCAAAATAGTTTTATAAGAAATTTTATAAATAAAATAAATTGAAAACATTTTTCATAAAATCCTCAAGTTTTCACAAATTTCATATCATGTTTTCCAAATACAGAATAAATCAAGCAAAGATACCTAAATATAAACATCCATGTGAACCAACATCTATGAAATAAACTATAATGTAGAAAACAACCAGAAACAAAAATTAACCTACTATCCATGATCTATCATATAGTGAAATACATACTAGACACTCAAGAGCCTATAAATTCATATGTTTGGGTCTAAATAATATTGATTCGTACTACAATCAATCGATATACCAGAGGTTACCACCCTGTGGTGTCACACACACAAAGGCTACTCGTATCCCTTTATCAATATACCTAATGTTCCTATTGTGCAATATTTTTCAATATATATTTTTTTAAAACCATGCACACATTTTTATAAAACCTATTTTAAATCCAATAAAATCTTTTTCATGGTTTGAAAATTGATTTTTCCATTTCAAATCAATGAAATTTTATTTCTAAGGAAAACCCACTTTAAAACACGAACCCATGCCCTTTTCAATTTCAACACATGATATAACATTTCAAATATTAAGAAATCAATAAGAAAATAAATAAATTCAAGAAATTTGATTAATTTAATCGATCCACCAACTTCAAAGATGTACAAAACCTAATCAATATTGAAAACAGGGATTAGAAACCACAAGATAAGCCTTTAGAAGGAAAGGCGTGACAAGAAACTAAAGAAGATTGATAGAAAACATGATCTGATTACAAAACCCTACTGAAAACAGTTCCACAACCAAAAACGAGAGATGAATTCTTGACCTAAGTGATAAGGCACCTATTCCTACTGATCAAATCACTTAATGGAGCGATCTAAAGGGAAAAGAAACACCCAAAAATGCCTAGGGTGAGATCTATGGAAAAGTGGAGAAGGAAGTAAAATAGAATGAATCTTAAAACACCTGTACAATAACCTAAAATACACAACTCAAGGGGATTACATGGCATGTATTATTTTTCACATCCTGATACTCTTTTATTTTAAGTTATTCTAAAACAACCATCACTTTTAATTAAATTCCTACTTTTCACATTACATGACATGTTACCCTTACACGACATATACAAAATCACACAATGAAATCTATTCATGGGATCTACCCAGTAGGAATTACTTGTCATGTAACCCCATTACATGTTGTGTAACTGTCTAGTGATTAGAAGAAATTGAAGGTTTTTTCTGAAAATTAAAACAAATCTCTTACTTCACCACCACATGTATCCTCCTAATTCAAGGTCAGAAATAATAACATAGTGAAAAAGGAAACCTAAGAAAAATATTAGAATATACTTGACATAATTTTAGTGGGGCATTATAATCCCCCCACCATAAAAGATTTATGTCCCCTAAAAGAGCTCAAGATCCTAGATCCACAAAATGAGAAGGCCACTACTGCCTCATCAACGACTCCTACTCCAATGTCCCATGGAGATATTTTCTGCACTGCCAAAGCACCCAGACCAGGGGTATCATTTTACCATGAATTACATTATCATGGAAATCCATAATCTGAATCAGATGTTCAAACAAAATGGTATCAGTCTCAAGATCAACATCCTTCCATCTTATCACATGGGAAGGTTCTCGTACATACCTCCTCGATTGGGAAACATGAAACGCATCATGGATAAAATTCAAACTATATGGAAATTAAAACTAATAGGCCACCCTCCCTAGTCACTCAATGATCTAAAAGGGAACCCCAAACCCTGGTACCAAATTACCCTTCTTACCCAAACGATGATGTCCCGAGCAAGGTAAAACTCTCAGAAAGACCCAATCCCCAACCTCAAACTCCAACGATTGATGAAGATGGTCTACATAAGATTTTTGATTACTTTGTTCTTTGATAAAATTCCTCTAGATCAACTATAGCATCTACGTCATCTCCTTCAAAACACATGATCCAACCAAGGACCTCTCTCCATACTCTTTCCAGCATAAGAGAGTTCGACATGGCCACCTATACAAAGCCTCAAAGGGAACCATCCTAATAAATTTCTAATAACTATTGTTTTAGGAAAACCCTATAAAATGAAAGTTCTATTCCCAAGATCCATCAAAAGAAGGCAAATTAGCCTAAATCATATCCTTAAGAACATGGATAGACCTTTCTATCTATCCATACATCCACGGATGATAAGACATGCTTAATTTCAACTACGTGTTGGAAGCAAGGCCATTCTTTGCTAAAAATGGAGTTTTGTTTGTGTTTTTTGTCGATAAAAATTGGATTGATCAAGGAGTTTTCCACAGAAGTCATCTAACAGTACAAGATGAAAATAATTTTGAAGGTGGTGTTTTTCCTAGTGTTTTCCAAATTTTGTGGCTAATAATCTGTAGGAAGGGGATAACATCACCAAATGGTTTGTTTTCTAAAATCAAATCTTTACAAATATGGAAAATTATTGTTTTTAACAATGAATAGGTTTATAAAAGGTGAGGTTTATTAGTTCATGATGATTTGATGATGTTCTCCATGATTATGAGAATTAGATCATTATGAGTTCACAGTGTTTTGATGGATATCTTTACGATAATGAAAAATATCAAATGAGCTTTGTGAATGAATCCCTGTGAATATTTTTTTTGAAGGATCTAAAAAATGTACTAGAAGAATTGGAGTAATGAGAACGAATAAGACTACAAATATAAGGATACCCATACTTCAATTTACATGAAAAAATTGGATGGATGTCAGAATACCTATGATTTCACAAAGGCTAGGGAGCTTCATGAATCTTGATTTCGTTGTGATATTGAGCAACGTGAAAAGGCACATTTAATATTTCCTGATGCTAATGACTTTAAGTAATGGATGCTTCATGCTGATGGGGTATTCTAAGATGACTTAGTGAGCATCATGAAGGCAATTTGTTGCACAAAGGTATCCTTATTTGTGAAGGAGTGACCTCCTCAAAGGAGCTTCATGAAAAGAACTATTGAATATAAATTTTAGGTGAATAGTTATTTCATGTGCATCATCCCAGGTGTACGGTGGAAGAAGAATATAATTCTAGTTAGGAAAAAATACTTAAATTCAAATCCACTAATGCGAACTTCTAGTCGATAAACTTAGTAAGACTTCACCCAAGTCAGTGAGATAGGGGGAGTCAATGGAAGTGTTCCAAGGGATGTAGTGTGTTATCCCTAAAATATTTTAATGGGAGTGTTCTTGGAATATAGTGATTATATTTGAACTTCAATATTCCACAATTAGTGGAGATTAGTGGATTTTGGTACAACGGATACACGATTGGCGTATGCTCCTTGGACTAGCCCATAGTGGTGAACCATGTAAATTTGTTGTGTTGTCTCCTTGCGTGTGATTGTTTGTTTTCCACACATTCTCATTAGATAGGTTTTATAGGTTGATACTGATAAGGTAACAAGATCCATCACTTTTGAAGAAAAAATTGACACCCTAATTCACTTCTCCCCTCTCAGGGTGTTCTGGAGTCCTTCATGTCATATCAGGGGGTACAAGTTACTAGGGGTAAATTTTTCCTTTTTTGATATCATGGAGAATTTAGTAAATGTTAGGGAAGTCCCCTCTTTGATGGAATCAAATTCCAGATTTAGAATAATAGGATGATATCACATATAAGATCCCTTGGAATAGATGTACTATTTTCTACTGCAAAAGGGATTTAGGTCACTGACACAACAAGACTACTTATGATTGAAACAGGCAGAAAAATGATTCAAGTAGATGCTAGAGAATAAAATTACCTTACTGAAGCTCTATCTGATCAAATCTATATAAAGGTGATTATTTTAACTTCAGCCAATTATATGTGTGAAAAACATGAAAATATACATGAAGGTGAGAACAATGTAAAGGAGGATAAACTCCAAGTTTTAAATAATATATTTGGCGATCTGAAGATGCAATTGGATGAAAAATGTATATACCATTTTTAATCAAATTACAGAAGTTGTTGGATCAATTTGATTACTTGCTGAGGAAATAAAACACGTTGACATTATGAAAGGAATCTTAGGAGGATTCCACCTCTCTACAATCCAAAAGTGACATCCCTTGAGGAATGGAATCTATCTAAACATTCTTTGGATGGCCTGCTAAGTAGTCTGATGGCTTATGAAATGAGATTCAAACTAGAAGATACACCAAGTTGAATAAGAAAGGATATGGATTTAAAATCCATGAAAAAATTTATTTATTATAGAGATAGTATTGAAAAATATAATGAGGAAGATGAACTTATTTATCTTTTTTCTTAGAAATTAAAGAGTGGAAAAGGGATATTTGAATGAAATCTACCTTAGGAATGTTTTCATTATGGAAGAGTTAGGAACATTTCTTCTCGATGCTCAAATAATTTTGATGATGAAGAAAGTGGAGATAAAAGCATATAGAAACCTCATAAAAGGTTTTGGAAGAAGGGAAACTTCAAATCTGTAAATCAATTACTGAGAAAGAGTTTTTAATACAAAGAAGAAGATGATAAAAATAATTTTTTGAGGATGAAGAGCCAGATTTTAAATATATAACCCAATCATTTATGATGGCTACAATTGAAAATTCTAAACCATATAAAGATAAAGAGAAAGATAATGAGTTGATTGATGATGCTAATCTCAAGTTGAAACTTGAGGATGCTCTTGGTAAGATTGAAAATCAAATAAATTGAAACAGAAATGCTGAAAGTAGTTATGGAAGATTCATTAGAATATTTTGATCGGCTAGAAGCTAAAATTGATCGAATGGAAGAAGTAGGGAAAGAACATTCAACAATTATTGAATGCTCCGAAGATATAGTAGAATTGAATCTCATTATTGATGAATAGGAAAAGTTCATCGATGACCTTACATCTAGACTGGAGGAGTAGTAGTTTACATGTATCTATTTTCTTCTGGTGCTCTCACTCGAGTGATCTTCTCCTCCTAGGGTTTTCCCTCTATCAATGGAGCGACCTTTCATCTCACTTCTTGAAATCGCAATTTTCTCCTTCCGGATTTCTGATCCTATTTCAACCTTCTTGGTTTGGTCTCTCTCCTTTGGTGACCTAGGTTTCCACATTTTAACCTCCCCTTCATATCCTTCCTCAATTCCTCCTCTTTGTTGTTTGATCTCGCAGCGATCTTGGTTTTCTTCTTTTCTCTTGCTTCTTCTCATTTTCCCTCACTCATATTCTGTTTCTTCTCTTGACTATCTGATTCTGCTTGTTTCATTTTGTTGGATTTTCACTATTGACGACAACATATGCTTCAGTTATTTGATGGATTTTCGATGGTATTTTTTTCTATTACAGTGGAATGGGTTTGAAAAAGATGTTATCTATGGGTTTGATGGTGTTGACTTCATCGTGGATCACATCTCATTGTGTAGACCCTCTCCTCCCTTACTCTGCTCTTGCTTCTAGGTCCATTTCTCCTTCCCATGTTAGTTGGGTGAGATGGGTTACGATGAGGTTTTGGGATGTGTGTGGGTGCGGTACGGTGTTCCAGGAGTCGTGAGTTGCTATGGATTTCTCCCTTTATCCGTCTTCTCTTAGTGTTGGTTCTGCATTTTGTTGCTTCTGATGTTAGATGATTATGGTGGTGTGACCGGTTTTTTATGGTTTAGGGGTTCTTATTCTATTACTTTTAGATGACATTAATTGTTCTGCTAGTGATTTCATTCTGGAGGAGCCTATGCTGGTTGGAATTCGGTTCCAAACGCACTCATGGTTCGAGATATTCAGCGGAACAAGGTGGTGTGGAAGATTTGTTCATGATTTGTATATTGATATCTGATTTTATAAATGTTCTCATTATGATATGAATTAATCTATTTTAGAAGGAAATAATCCATAGGGTGATATCAAGAGATTCGATAATGGTGGAAACGTGTGGTTTCAGGGTTAGGACCAATCAATGTGTGTGAAGGTCATTCAGTTTTAAAAGTTGAAATTTGAATTCTATTTTTTGAATTTTAAATTTGGGTGGTGGTTTGTAATGGGATGGTATGATTGTGTGGGTTCCAATTTGGCCATTTAAAGTGGTTTGAAAATATAAAAAATAGTCATATTAGAGAGTTTGGTGGAGAATTCCAAGATAGTTGAGGGTCTTGAAGAAGAATTTTTTACTCTAAAAAGTAAGCTAGGATGTTAATCTAATTCAAGGGAAAAATAAGAAAATGCCGTTTGGAAGACACTCAGATGATGAGTTATTAGAGAGATCGAAGCATTGTTATGAAAGAGTAAATAATTCTTTGAATAAAATAGATCCATATACATAGGAAATAGTGGAATTGGTTGTGATGTTGAAACATCAATGGCTGAAAATAAAATGGCCCAAAAAATGGATGCTAAAATTTGGACATATCGCAAAGTCACATGAAGTCCAAACAGAGAATCCCTCAAATCAAACTAGAAGGATAAATGAAAACTATCCAAAGGTATCCATAAATGATCATCGGTCAATCTTCTCTCCTAAGTAAGGGGAAATTAGGAGGAATAGAAGTGAGAAGACATTTCCTCTAATGAAAAGTCAATTTTGTGGCTATCTCGGTCATACTATGTTATATTGTGAAGTAGAAATGAGTTATTTTAATGGGGAATAACTAGGAATTAAACAAGGGGAACAAATTCATATCCTACATGTTATAGAAGAAATATATTTTATGGATATTTTTTTCAATACTCAAACTATAAACATAATGTTATTCATTGCAGTCTAAGGATAGAAGAGTATGATACTTATAGAACTTAGAGACGGTCCAATGTCATCCAAAAAAGTAGAATTTCTCTAGAAAATAGATATTCTCAACTTGAAAAAGAATATGAGTATGATGAACCTATATATATGGAAAAGATATTAGAAAGGCCATCAATAGGAACCACTCAATCAAATATTTCATATAGGGAAAAGAAAAAAAACAAGAAATCCAATCTTGGAGAAGTGGCTCTCAAATCCACAAAGAATAGTAGCACCTCGATTCTTAATAGTGGTTGATCATCCCAAATGACAGGAAATGAATAATTATTGAATAATGTTAAGAAAATGATTAATAGAACAGTAAGGTTCGTTAAAGATAATGATTTGAAGATCAAAGGCAGTGGAATTGCAGATCAGAAAAATGGTGAGCTAAAGAAAACTGAAGATTTGAATGTGGATGGTATGAATCACAATATTCTGATTGAGATTCAACACTCTAACTCAGTATTACTAGTGACATTCAATCAAAAGTGGTGAAATATAAAAGGAACGATAAGAAATTATCTCACGAAAGGATACATAACATATGGTAATTTTTACCAGGTGGATAGTAAAGAGAATATTTGTAACATAACTGTTGAAGAAGAAAAAAACTTGTGGCACCAGAGGTGTGGTCACATTAAACAACAAGACATATAAAAGATATATAAACTAAATATATTCATGGATACTGCCAATCTAAATTATAAATGTGAAAATACTTGTGATGCTTACATATGATGAAATTTGATATGTAGTTTATATTTTCCAAATAAGAAAGGGGAAAAAAATATTTTTAATCACATCCACGTAGATGTATTCGGTCCTATAAATGTTTTTGGGGCATATAGAGAAAGGTACTTCATTCTTTTCACTGATGATTATTCTATAATGTCATGTGTGATGTTTATACACAAGAAAAAACAATTTCTTGATTGCATGAAAATTTATAATTGAATAGTTAGTAATGTATTTGTTGTATAATCAATTTTCTATGATCTAATAATTAAGGTTAGTACACATCCATTTATTTTGAAAATTACCTAAAAAACATAGAATAATGAATGGGTTTACTGTAGTGATAACCCCATAGAAAAATGGAGATATTGAACGTATAAATTAAAAGGTAAATAATATGGTAGGAACTATGCTTATTGGGAGTCGTATCTCTTGACATTACTAGAAAGTTATTGTTCAAGGAGTAGTGAATACTCAAAATTGAACACGGATTTATATGGGAGAACCCAAGACACCGTATGAGCTATGGCATGGAAAAATCCATATTTGATGTATTTTCACATTTTTGAAAGTAAATGGTTCATCTGAAATAAAGAAGGAAGTCAAGTTAGGTATGGTGATCCTGTAGACAAAGTAATATTCCTTAGATATTAAATAATGATAAAATCATACAAATGATTCAAAATAGTCTTGGAAGAATTTTGGAAGGAATTAATGTTAATATAATTGAATATAAGAAGACAAATACCTCGAGGGGATCTTATACTGATATAATAGAAGATGATGAAGAAAGTGGATATGGAATATATTCAAATGCATATGTAGAAAAATGGGTTAAAAACATTTAGAGGACAACAATCAATGGTGATTCATAATAAGAATCTGAAGAAACAAATTATGGCTGAAGAAACTATATATGAACCTCAAAGGAGAAAGAGAAGAGAATAAATTGATCAATCTAATATCATTAGGGATTGGACCACACCCACACAGACAAGAAAAATGAGAAAGGATGTAAATTCTTCTATCCTATAAATTATTGATCCAACCTCATTTAATGAATTTGCAAAGGATAAATCATGGGTGAAATCCATGAATGAAGAACTAGATAAAATTGACAAGAACCAAATGTGGGATCTTGTTACAAGACCATAAAATCACAATGTGATTGGAACAAAATGGATCTTTAAGAAAACAAATCGATGAGAATGGAAATGTAATTAGAAACAAGGCACACTTAGTGTATAAAGGTTATTCTTAGATTGAAGGAATTTATGTTGAAGAGATTTTTTCTCCAATAGTGAGACTGGAGTCGATCAGACTTTTCCTTACTATGGAAATTTAAAGATGATATAAACTTTATCACATGGATCTCAAAATAGAATTTTTAAATAGTGTTCTTCAAGAAAAGGTCTACATTGAACATTTTGTGGGTTTTCTAATTGGTAATTATGGAATGAAGGTTTTTATATTTAAAAATAAACTCTATGGTCTAAAGGAGTCACTACAAGCACAATATTCCCATTTTGATTCTTATATAAAGAACATTGAATTTAAAAAGAAGAAGTGTCAACCATAACCTCTACGTAAAGTATTTGAAAGGAAGATCAATTTATAGTGCTGGTATAGTTGGATGATATTATATTTGGTGGAAGCAGGTAGAGACCAATGAAAGAATTTTCCAATCACATGAAATTAGAATTTGAAATTTCTATGATTGGGGAAGTCACATAGTTCTTGGGTCTGCATGTGATACAGAAGAAGGATCACACTTTCATTTATCAATAAAATTATGCAAGAGAGTTGCTTAATAATTTCAATATGCATGACTCCAAATCAATTTCAACTCCAATTGTAGTTGGTAAAAACCTTGGAAAGCATGACGATGAGACTTCTATGGATCCCATCATATATAGGTGAATTATCGAAAGATTCTTATACTTAACTGAAACATGGCCATATATTTTCTTTGCAACATTCTTAGAATATTTCTTTCAATGTAATGTGAAGAAAAAAAATATAGCAGTAGTAAAAGGAATCATAAGGTATATTCAAGGTACTTATAATTATGGATTATACTTTTTTACATGATGAGATAATGAACTATTGATATTTTCTAATGCTGACTGGGATAGAGATGAGGTGGAAAGAAATTCTACAAGTGGTGGATCATTCTTTATTGGAAATAAATGTGGGGGTTAGTTAACTAAAAAATAGTAAATCACTTCTCTTAGTACCACTGAATAAAAGTATATATATGTTGAAAATTTTTGGACTCGTCTATTGTGGATGAAGCAACAACTAACTCATATTGGTGATGAGTTGAAACAACCAATGATGATTCACTATGATAACAAGAGGAAAATTAAACATATAAAGAATCATGTTCATCATTATCATATGAAACAGATTGAAATTAAATATCACTTTATTAAGGAAAAATTTGAACAATTCATGATTAAAAAGGATCATGTTGTAACTGATGATCAAGTGGATGACATACTAACCAACCCATTGTCCGCACATGTGTTTGAGAAACAATGGTTTAACTTCAGTTTTCAACCACCTCCCAATGAATGAGAAGTTTACAGTTCTTCCCCTCTCTATAGTTGTGTAAACAGCTATAATATACTTATGGAAGCAATGTAGGTTTATAGGGGAGATACGGTCCTAGGGGAGTGTGTTTTTAAGATCCACAAGTACAAATATATGATCTCTCAGTTTAATGTAAAAGGGTAAGAATGGATAAATTCAACATTAAATAAGGGGGTAATGATAAAGTTAGATCTTAACATGATGAGAATTTGGTGTTATGAGGAAACAGTCAGAGCATGACACAATGAGAATCTTCTGTTATGAGGAAACAATCAGAGCTTATCATGGACTTTTTTAAGAATTATAAAACATTAAAACCCAATTTATGATTCCCCTATTTTTTTTTACACTGAGCCTATAAATATAAGGCTACCCCTACTTTATTTTACATGAACAAATGGTATGAAAGTCAAAATCACTCTAATTTCATGATGTCCAAGGACCTTTCTGAATCTAGTTTTCTATGAAAGATTGAAAATCGTGAAAAGACTAGATTAGTCTTGGATTATTCCAATGATTTTACATAAAGTATTATTTTTTATGATGGGGTATTCTTATAGGACTTAGTGATCTTCATGAAGGAGGTTTGTTGCACGAAGTCAGCTTGCTTCGCAAAGGAGGGAGCGCCAAATGAGCTTCACAAAAGGAGTTGTTGAACATCAGTTTTAACTGAACTATGCTTTCATGTGCATCAACCAAGGTATATAGTGTAAGAAAAGTCTTGTGCTAGTCATGGACAAATACTTAAATGAAAACCCACTAAATCAACCTTCATGATGACAAAATGAGTAAAAATTTACCCAAGGTAGTGAGGTAGGGGGATTCGATAGAAGTGGTCTAATGGATGCAGTGTTCTATCCCTAAAATCTTGTAAAGTTAGTGTTATTTTCATAAAGTGGATATGTATGAACTTTTTTAATCAAAAAATAGTGGTGATTAGTGGATTTTGATATAACTGACATACTGTCGGTGTATACTCCTTGCACTATCCCTTAGTGGTGAACCAAGTAAATTTGTTGTGTTGACTCATTGTGTGTGATTTTTTGATTTTCTTCACATTCCCTTTATATAGTTTTAACATGTTCCTACCAACTTTTTAACAAGATCCATCAATTTAGAATAACAATTTGACACTCGGATTCACCCCTCCCCTCTCATGGTGTTCTGGGGTCCTTCACTAGGAATCCATTGCCTCTTACAAACCTTTCTAGAATAAGGATGTGAACCTCAAGTCTAAGTCAGAAACAACTTCAAAGGGAACCCCATGAAGTCTCACAATATGTTAGACATATAAGTCCCCAATATGTTCCACTTTATTCATTTACTTCATTGGTAGTAAATGCACCAACTTATTAAGTCTATCAATAATCACTAAAATCACATACTTCTCATTAGGAGTCCATGTTAAACTAATGATGAAATCCATGGAAATCTCATCCCACTTCCATAATGGAATAGGTGGATCCTGCAACAAACCTACATGTCTATAGTTTTAGGCATTAAATTGTTTAAAAGTGAGACATTATGATATAAAATCCACAGCTGACCACCTCATTCTTGGCCACCAATACCAACATCTCAAATCATGGTACATCGTTGTATCCCTAGGGTGAACAAACCAACATGACTAGTGTACACTATCTAAAAAATCCTATCTTTGGGAGAAGGGAACAACCATACTTATTTATAATCACAGACCTATATTGGTAGATCAAGACCACTCACTTGAGGTCTCCCCACCATTTAGGATTTCTCCTAAACATTGTCTCTCATTATCGGTCATCTTCTCAAGTCTATATTTCTCATAAAAAGATGAGTCAACATTTATCAAAGCCAAGAACACCTGTCCAAAACCTACACTTAAAAATCTTACCATATATACGAAGTTATTTCAATTCTTGATGAAAGATATTAAAATATTCTATGTGCTCCTCCTTTATCATGGAGTACTCTAAAACATAATCCACTGACACAACAATGAAAGAGTCTAGGAACTGATGAATGATTCAGTTCATCAAATACATAAATACCACTTGATAAATAGTTATTCCAAATAGAATATATAGAAAATTGAAATTCCCATATCAAGTAAGAAATGTTGTATTGGGTATATCCTCTTCTCAAACTATCAACTCGTGGTACCCCGACCGTAGTTAAATCGTATAAAACCAATGAGCCCCTCTGAGCTGATAAAAAACATCATCAATTATGGGCAAAGGATATTTGTTCTTAATGGTCATCTGATTAAAATTTCTATAGTCACTAAATAGCATGATACTTCTCTCTACCCTCTTGGAAAAGAGTACAAGAGAATCCCATGGTGACAATCTAGGATGGGTAATCATTTGACCTGTAGGTCCTCAAGCTGGAATTTAAGTTCCACTAACTCAGCAAGCACAATTCGATAGGATGATAGAGAAATGGGCATCATTCTAGGTAAAAGGTCTATAGAAAAATCAACATCTCTCTGTAGCAGTAAACCATAAAATAATCTAAAAATACCTCAGTTTATGTACACAAAACAGTAGGTAGTTCATCAACTAGAAAAACATGAGTGACCCCATCAACATATAAGAACTACACCTGATGATGATAACAGTTTACCTTGGTCTTCATAGTAATCATCCAATCCATTATGATAATAATTCAAAGATGTCAATATAAAGCACTATGAAATCCCAAACTAGCTCAATGTCGATTATCATTACCTCACACGCAGTACAATTGAAACCTTGCTCGAACCTCTTTCCCAAATGTGTGAAAATATCCAACAAGAACAATAGAATCTCAAAATGTGAACCTAACACATATAACATCTTTTATAATATAAAATAATTATTATAACCTATATCAAACAAATATATAACTATAGAAGGTGAAATATTAACTGTACCTCAAATAGTAGCTCACCTTAATTTAGATTCCTATAGTGAACACTCTACCTTATAAATGTTTCCAAACATAGCAACCTGAACATCCCCATTAGTATTTGAATGAAACCCACCATCATTGGGAGCATCAAATTGAACCTTCAACCCCTTGGTTAAAGTGTATCTCACCAAACTACCATGTAACATTTTATAATAGAAATGTTTTGGATTTCCAGATCATCCAAAAAGATGACAAGGCCTCGGAGCCTCTATGAAATGAGTCCTGCTACGAACAAAACTCCCACAATGGTACCAGATATACTATTTCTCTCTTTAATAATTCCTTGAGACCGGTCCTATAGAAAACTGAACACCCTTGCTCTTCGTTTTCTGACCAGAAGAAGCAATCTGGCTAACTGTTGCACCAACTAAAGCTCCTCCCAAACCTGTCCATTCAGCGATGTCTACTCTAGCCAAATCTATTTTATCCACTACCTAAAAGTATTTTGGAAGGTAAGAAAGAACTATAAGTAACCTAATATCTGGCCTAATCCTTATCTCAAACCTTCAATCCTATAGGTAATCATTGGTGACTATCTCTTGTTCCAGATGCACTAACATGGAAAAACTTGTGGAGTACTCCTGAACGGTACAATCCCCTTGCTCAAAAGTCAGAAACTATCAAGTCTTTGTATCATGTAAAATGTCATGATAAAATTTTTGGTTGAATATTTTCTTGAAATAAACCCAATTAAGACCTTCATGCAACTTTTCTTGCACTACAGAGTCTTACCATCTTCTTCTTATCCCCTCGATCATGTACGTGGAAAACCCCACCTGAGAATCATAAGGAGTATTTAAAAATTTGAAGATCCTCTCAATCATTCCATTCCACTCCTTTAATTTGTGTGGTCCTTTGTCACCCCGTAATACCAATGGATACTTCTTGGTACAATGATCCACTACTCTTATCGGGTTCATGGTGTTCACCGAACCCATAGTTTGAATGGTACAAATAACTCCTTCCACTAAATAAGTTTTCACTAGAGGATCCGCCTATGGAACCTTCATCGCAACTTCTCCTCTTGTATTTGAAAAATATATTCGAGGAGGAATTATCTGGTAAACACAATACAATAACCAATCAGTCATGAGAAAATTCCAGAATCATAAATCCAAATTTTGGAATCCAAAACTACGCTAAAAATTGATATGAATTTAAATAAAATTGTTAATTACTGCAGAAAAAGGAAACACCTTTAGAAAAGAAAAATTCCATCTAAATAAACTCTCCAATTAGTTTATTTGAATGAACTCACACACACCAAGTCCCTAAATAGGTAGATAGGGAAATTTTAATAAATTTCACATACAATTTATTCAAATTAAATCATATACCATATCTCAAACATAGTAATAATTTTCCGACCACCCATGGTAACATAGATTCATTCACAGGAGTGAGTTGGTCCAGTCCCATTTCCTCACCTACAATTAAAATTATGATGATCCTACTTCTTTCTACCCAAGACATTGACACAACTTACGCAGTGCTAACACACTTAAGGATGAGTGTGACTCTAATAAAAAATTGTAACTGACCAACTCGAGCCAACCAGACTAGTCACATGAGTCATCCCATTATGGGGATATAGATGATAAATTTAACAAAAAAAGTCCTGTATATCAGGGAAACAATACATAAAAATAGATTAAAAAGAAGAAACAAAGGGAGATACAACTAATCCAAATAGGCTATACCATAAAGTATTAAAAGTATGGACAACATGTCTCCATGTGACCAATCATCACCTCCAAACCATCCCAAATTGAAACATAAACATAAAGAGAATCCTACATAATACATAATTCTCTTCCCTTTACTTATATCCTAAAAAAAGTCTGCATCCACCCATAAAAAGAATTAGGTTGTTAGAAATAGAGCCTTGTATGATACCACCAAGATATGTGTACAAGTTCAAATAACAAAAATGCAGAAGTCAAATATTTAAAACAAAATAGTTTTACATCCATTTTTATAAATAAATAAAATTAAAACCTTTTTCAAAAACACCTTCACTTTTCAAAAATTTCATTTCATATTTTCAAAATCCAGAATAAAGTAGGAAAATATACCGAAATATAAACTTCTATGTAAGATAACATCTGTGAAATAAACTACCATTCAGTAAACAATGAGAAACAATAATGCACATATCAGTAAGGATCTATCATATGGGATAATACATACAAGACACTCATGAGCCTAAAAAATAATAAGGATAGATCCAAATAATATTTACTATTTCCATGTTTCATTGATATAAAAGATGTTACCTCCTAGTAGAGTTACACACACTAATATTACTTGTGTCTCTTTCTTGACGTACCCAAGGTCCCCACTATGCAATGTTTATCAATTTTGGTTTTTTAATCTATGGATACATTTGTATAAAAACCATTTAAAATCCAATCAAATCTTATTAAAGGTTTGAAAAATCCATTTTTCCATTTCAAATCAATGTAATTCCATTTCCAAGTCAAAAACCCCTTTAAAACACGAACCCGTGCCCCTTTTAATTTCAACACCTGCAATCTCATTTCAAATTTCAATAAATCAATAATAATAATAAGAAATTCAATAAAATTATCACAAATGAAGAGATATACCTAACTAAAGGACATAGAAAACCTAACCTCATTTGATAATAGGGATTAATAACTACATGATCTACCTTTGGAAGACAAGCCATGATAAGAAGCTGAAAAGGATTGAAAAAAACATAATCTGATTACCAATAAATTCTGCAAATGGTTCATGACCACAAATGAGATAGGAAGGATTAACCTAAGAGGATAGGAACTTAGTATAATTGATCAATTTCTAAACAGAGTGATCTGAAGGGAAATGAGTCACCCAAAAACACCTATGGTAAGAGCTTTGGCTGAGAGGAGAAGGATGAAAAATAGAATGAATCCTTAAACACTCGCATGAAACCCTAAAAGATGAAACTCATGGAATTAAATAGCGCGTAATATTTTACACATTTTGAAACTCTTTTATTTTAAGTTATGAAAAATAAATAAATTTTTAATTTAATACCTATTTTTCAAAATACATGATGTGTAACCCTTATATGATGTGTGAAAAATCACATTGAGAAATCCATTGGTGGGATCTTTCCAACAGACATTACGCATCGTGTAACCCCATTATAGGTATTTTAGTGACTAGAAAAAACTACAAGTTTATTCTAAAAATTAAAGAAAATTCTTTGACTTCCCCATCAAAGGTATCATCGTAATTCAGGCTCATAAATACTCACCTGATGAAAAAGGAAACCAAAGGCATAGATTAGAGCATACCTGACATAAAGGTAATGGGGTGTTACATATTGACACCTCCCAAGACAATTAGATCGACCAACCCTTGCCAAAATAACATACCAACATCCATCCTCTCATCCAAAAAGCCTCAGTTTAGGCAGAAACCCAACCAAATAAGTTCTTCGGTGAAAACCAAAAGGAGTTACCTGAAGAAGAGGTAATGTTTATCAATATACATTTCATTATTTCTATATCTAACCCTTAAATTATTATTATACCAAGATTATATGTAAATACCTGTAAAATTCAAGGGAAATTTTTTCTTAATTTTCTTTGGAATTTTACAAGAATGCAGTTTCTGACGGTGCCTGATTCCGAGGCCCGGTGTGCCTGGAATTAATTTCTGAAGTTAGGATCGGGTACGTTCAGTGAACGAACGAGCGGATTTTCCAAACTATTAAACCGGTGCTCAGAATTGAAATACGAGGGCACCAATGAACTCGCAGAGCCGGTAATTGCTTAAGAAGACCTTTTCTGAAGGTGCGTTTGCTCGGGAGGAGTTGTTTAATTTTTGAGTTGTAAGTGAAGAATAAATAAAATTTGTAATCCAATTTTATTTTTCTTCTAAGTAGTTTTATTCATTGTGTGGAAGTTGGGTTGGTAACTACCCATGGGAGAATAAATGAGAGGTTGGGCCCACACGAGCCCCCACCTTTTCACATTCCCCATAACCCCTTGAAACTCCCCTTTAATGTGAGACCACTCACCTCCACCTCTCTCCTCTTTATTCATGCCAACTCACTTTAATTAATTATGTGGTTTGGTTTGAATTTTAAAATCTTTGAGCTGTGAATAAAAATAATATCATGGGATATTATTTTGGAGCTTTTGGTGTATGAGAAAACCTTAACAACGTTCTGGAGTTTTTTGGAGAAATTTGGTGTGAAGAAGAAGAGAACTTTCGTTCGACGAAGAACGACACATCTTCAACGATTAACGGTTCTTCTTCGATGAAGAACGCCTCCGACGAAGAACGCGAAGACACCGACGATGTGCCTTCTCTTCTTCTTCCTCCGCGTCAAGGGAGGAGACACCACCGCGGGGAACGTCGCCATCAACGATGGCTCTTCTTTTGACGAAAACAGAATCGACATCGATCCTCCGCGATGACCGATCATCGCGACGCTTGCCTTTTCTCGCGGCTCGACGACATGCGATGTCTTTTCGAGGTAGGGGATTTTGTTGTTGTTGTTTGTGATTTCTTCCGTCATCGTTCCTCATTTAAAATTGGACCGCTTGCTATCGATTAACGGTAGGGGGTTGGACCGCACAAACACGGCCGATCATCCTCCCTTAATTTTGTTGTTGAACTTGTCGTAGTTTGGAATGGGGATGGCACGGTGTCATCGCACTGCGCGGGATCATGCGGCAAGGATGTGTGGCGTCGTCGCGCCGCGCCGTTGAAGCCGAACAAAGCGGCGGCGCCGTCGCGCCGCGCCGGAAAACCACGAAGTGACACGGTTTGTTTATTTGGCATACAGATTTTCGGCCCATGTAAGAGCATGCCGTAGGGGCGATTTGAAGGCCTTGTAGCGAAGGGAAGGTCCTGGGAGGACCACAAGTGAAGACAGAATTGAAAACGGACCACTGGAGCAACTCCGGGGGTTCGTGGAAGGCGGCGGTGGCGGCGACGTGCCACTGGAATGGAACCTCCGCGACTGAGCCACGACGGCGGGCCAAACCGGAACAGCTTAGTCATTCTGGAGGCGGAGCGGCGCGGCTCAAATCCGAACCGGTTATGTCGACCGCGGGGGTTTGTAACCCCCGCACCCGCTGGCCACGCGGGCGCCGTGTCAGCGCCAGTGCCAGGCTGGGCTGGGCCGCGCCCAGGTCGGGCCGGGCTGTGCCCAGGCCGGGCCAGGCCATGCCCAAACAGGCCGGATCCGGACCCGGTTCGGGCCGACCCAGGGGGTCTCGGGCCGGGTCGGACCGGGCCCGAACCCCCTATTTTTGGGCAGTTTCCATTCAAATGCACATATCTTGGGCCACGGTCCTTAGATTGACACACCGTCAGTTGCTCAGTGATCTGTTGATTGAGGCAGTCGTTTCGGTATATTAGACTCAGGGTTTTGGAGAGCTTTGTGTACAGACGGGTTGGTTCGAACACGAAACCAACCGGACCCTCGGAGCGGAAACGCTTATATCTTGAGTTCTGGACGTCCGATTGACGCGCCATCAACTTTGTTGGATTCCTCTTGATGAGATGGAACTTTTGGCATACTTTTCCTGGATTTTCTTTGTAGTTGGATAGTGTCCGGGTTGGATTGTACCTGAAATCCAACTGGGCCCCTGGAACGGAAAAGTTGATAACTTTCAGACTGGACATCTGTTTGACGAACCGTCAGCGGCATTGGTGATCACGTTGAGAAACAGTCCCTATGAGTATACCCTATGAGACTTCGGGGTACAGTTGAGATACGGCCGGGTTGGTTTGCACATGAAACCAACCGGGCCCCTGGGACGAAAAGGCTAATAACTAACAGACCGGGCGTCCGATTGACGCGCCGTCTGTTTCGTTGAGACCCCTATGACGAGGTGGTTCTTTGAGATACTTCTTCGTGGGACATTGAGATATTTGGAGTATCGACCTGTAGCTCGTGGATCGGACCCTCCCGGTGAAGAGCGTATGGAGTACACAAATACACCGATGACGTTCCTTCTCTTCTTCTTCCTCCGCGTCAAGGGAGGAGACACCACCACGGGGAACGTCGCCATCGACGATGGCTCTTCCTCCGATTACAGCGGAATCGACACCGATCCTCCGCAACGACCGATCATCGTGACGCTCGCCTTTTCCGGCGGCTCGATGACATGTGACGCCTTTTCGAGGTAGGGGATTTTTTTGTTGTTCGTGATTTCTTTCGTCGTCATTCCTCGTTTCAAATTGGACTGCTTGCTATCGATTAACTGTAGGGGGGCGGACCGCACAAACACAGCCAACCCTCCTCCCTTAATTTTGTTGTTGACCTTGTTGTAGTTTGGAATGGGGATGGAGTGGTGTCTTCGCACCGTGCGGGATCATGCGGCAAGGATGTGCGGCGCCGTTGCGCCACGCAGTTGAAGCCAAACAAAGCCGCGGTGCCATCGCACCGCGCCGAAAAACCACGAAGAGACGCAGTTTGTTTATTTGGCATACGAATCGTCGGGCCATGGAAGAACGGGCCGCAGGGGTGATTTAAAGGCCTTGCAGCGAAGGGTAGGTCTCGGGAGGACCGCAGGTGAAGACGGAATTGAAAATGGACCACTAGAGCGACTCCGGTGGTCCGCAGAAGGCGGTGGCGGCGGCGCGCCGTCGGAACGGAACAGCCGCGGTGGCGGGCTGAACTGGAACAACTTATCCGTTCTGGAGGCGGAGTGGCGCGGCTCAAAGTCACGCCGGTTACATCGACTGAAGAGGTTTGTAACCCCCGCACCCGCTGGCCACGCGGGCACCGCGCCAGCGCCAGGCCGGGCCGGACCCGGACCCAGTTCGGGTCGACCCGGGGGGTCTCGGGCCGGGTTGGACCGGGCCCGAACCCCCTATTTTCAGGCAGTCTCTGTTCAAACGCTCATATCTTGGGTCACAGACCTCTGATCGATGCACCGTCATTTGCGGAGAGATCCTTGGATCAAGGCAGTCATTTCGGTATATTACACTCCGGGTTTCGGAGAACTTTGGGTATGGCCGGGTTGGTTCGAAAAAGAAACAAATCAGGCCCTCAGAGCAGAAACACTTATATCTTGAGATCTGGATGTCCGATTGACGTGCCGTCGACTTTGTTGGATTCCTCTTGATGAGACTTAACTTTTTATATAATTCTCCCGAGTTTTGGTTGTCGTTGGATAGTGGCCGGGTTAGATTGTACCCAAAATCCAACCGGGGCCCTAGAACGGAAAAGCTGATAACTTTCAGACTGGACGTCCGTTTGACGAACCGTCAGCGGCATTGGTGATCACGTTGAGAAACGGTCCCTATGAGTATACCATATGATATTTCAGGGTACACTTGAGATACGGCCGGGTTGGTTCGCACACGAAACCAACCGGGCCCCTGGGACAAAAAGGCTAATAACTCACAGACCGGGTGCTCGATTGACGTGCCATCTGTTGCGTTGAGACCCCTATGACGAGGCGGTATTTTGAGATAATTCTTCATGGGACTTTGAGATACTTGGAGTATTGACTTGTACCTCATGGAGCGGACCCTCCCAGAAACAATCGTACGGAGTACGGAGACCATGTAGCCGGATGAGACCTAATGACTGCTTGACCGACTCCACTTGGAGTGAGTCGACTAGCCGAGTGGACGGATCACTACTTTGTTTGGGTGCATACCCATGGTGGACGGAGCACTACTGTGTGACAGTGAAGACCCTCGGTACTCGTATAGAGAGTACCGCTTCCAGCTATTAGGGGGTGTTCACTACTATGGTTGGGTGGCATACCCCGGCGGGGAAGCACTACTATGTTTAGGTGGCTGACCCGCGTTACTTGATAGGAGGAGTACCTCAGCAGTCTTAGGTTAGTGAGAAGTACCTCAGAGTCGTGACAGAACCATTGTACACTCCAGAGATGGGGCTCTTCAGCAGTTATGGTTTCGATAATAAAAATCCCGGTTTGAGCTGAGTCTATGATCTTGTGGTTACCTCGTGATTAAGATGGGTCACTTGATAACTTAGGTATATGTATGGGTATATACCTGGGTAGTGGTTATCCGTTGATTTCATAATCTTTGTGTTTCCTCATGATTGAGATGGGTTACTTCATAACTTGGGTATATGTATGGGCATATACCTAAGTAGAGGTTATCTGTTGAGATCTTCTTTGTGGTTAACCTTGTTGGATTTAGTGAGACCTTGAGGGTCTCGGGGTCCCTACTGAGTATCGTTATACTCACCCCTGCACGGGCTATGCCCGCACCTCATTGTTTTGGTTGCAGATGATGGGCAGCGGAGACAGAGGCTGAGTGTTTGAGGACTGGACGGTACCCGGAGGTGGACCTCACGACGAGACAGTATCCGATGGTGGACTTCACGATGAGACGACACTCAGAGGAGGTTGACGGGCGAGAGCGTTTTGGAGGCTATCTGTCCTACCCTTCAGGTAGGATCCGTGGTGGATGATCCAGGAGCTGCGCTATCTGTACCTACCCATCAGGTAGGATCTGAGGAGGACAACCCAGGAGTTGCTTCCATTTTTCTAGCTTTTTGTCTTTTCTGTTCTACTTTTGTGCAGTTGTAGCTATAATTTCTATTGGGTTTGTATTCTGTCCCATTTTCTTTTTAGCACTTCCATTTTGTACTTAGTGTTTTACTTCCGCTTGTACTCTATGGTGTTTTTTTTACTTTTATAAAGGAAATGCCTTCCCGGTTATCGGGATTTACGCCTTTGGTGCTAGTCGCCAGCTCCTGGCCTATGGAAGGCGGGCTTGGGGTAGTCACAGCACGGGCCCCAAGGACGGGTCGTGATATTATACAATAAAGTCAGTATCCTCAATATACTGCAATGTTTTTATCTTAATTTTAAGACCTTCAAACACACACACTTCCATAAAATGGGTTACAAAATCATCATTCGTGTGTATAGTGGACTACCGCCTCGTGAAACAATGCTGTTTGTTTTTTCATTACCATCTCTCATGATTGGACATAATGATGGACATAATTTTTATATATGAAATTAATGATATTTATAAAAAAACATAAATATGGATTCATTATATCTTATACACATTTTTTACATTTCATATCATAGGGGATACAATAACATCACTCATGTGTATGAAAAACTACTACCCCACAAAGCAATGTGAAGAATTTTTCACTAACGTGTTACATGGAAGGTAATAAGGGTAACTATAATGAATATATATTATATACATGAAATAATTATGATATTAATGAAATAATAATCTTTCTTTAAATATAATAAAACATTTTTTTCTTACATTTTCACTCACTGAAAAAGTGATAACGTCGTCTGTGGACAAGTGGACCACCACCTCCAGAAGCAATGTGATTCTTCTTTTTTCATCACCACGTAACAAGAATAATATATTAAAGTATATATATAATTATATAATATTTTATTTATGATATAATGATCATTCTATAAAGATAAATATTATATAACTTCTTTCTACAATGATCATTGAAATTGGGAACATTACTCATGCGTATATACGACCTATCATTTCCATGATTGTAACATTGGTTCATTTTTCTAAAAAATAATTCATCATATGTTTTAAAAGAATAATTTAAGTATAATAATTATTATTATTTCATTATTATTATTCTATAAATACTTAAATAATTACCTTATTGACAATAGTTTACCTACCAAAGTTGTTTTTGACATATAAATCGAAAATGGCCAAGACATCTAACATAAACTTAAATGATTAAGTAATTGCATTTAAAATGGTAATACATGAAATAAAATTTTTAATAAACTTGAAAAATGTTATCAATAAATAAATAAATTAAAATAATTTTAACATTCAAGAAGATAAAGACATATGTGACAAGTCGGGCTCAAGGTAAGGGACCTCGCCTCAAGTTTCATTTATTGAGGTAGTTTATTATTATTATGCACATATATTATGTTATAAGGTGTATATACAAACACCTTTACATGTTATATCATGAGTTTTCCTATTATCATGGTATTTAATGTTTTTATTAATGTCAAAATTTCATGGGGATTATGTTTCAAGTGTTTCCCAAGTGATAAAGGACTTTTCCTTTAAAAGAATCCTCTTTTAATGTTTTCACTCAAACTCTCTTTCTTCCATGTAAATGTTTTAAAATTTATTTTATTAATGGTTTTATGAGGAATTAAAATATTTATAAAGTACAATTTATATATCATTAATTTATTTCAATGGTTTTCACAAATTACACATTTTACATGTTTTACACAGATCGTTTCAACAAACGACTAAAGGGATATTCTATTCTTAACATACACGACAATAATGAATTTTCCACTACTATGAATTTTATTTAGTTTATATCTTCTTTTGTAAGCTTATATGTTTTCTTAAATTTAAAAAACATTATTTCCATGTTTTAGGTATTTTGGTATTGAGTATGGTTTTCCAAATAAAATGTTGTTTTCGTATTAAAAATGTGGTTTTAAAAGAAAAGATTGTTTTTGTCCATAAATGTTTTTCATATGGGTTTAAAATAGTTTTTAAAATGGTTTTATGATGAAATTATTCTATTCTTGAAATGATACTTGACAATTATGTGAAAAACGTGAGCTCGATAAAACTTTTATGAAGGGTTGATCCCCATTATAGCTCACGAGTGAGCCTGATATAGCTTATACGAAGGGTTGAGCCTAGCAATGCGAAACAGATGGGTTGGGGAAGAGCGGTCAAAACCCATATAGTCTTTTGACCGCACAAGCTTAATATTTAATAATCCTTCATTTTAAATAGGATGATTTATCAAGCCCGCCCTGCCCCATAGTAGATGTCGGCAAGCCCGTGGGAAACCCGCATTTATTACTATTATTATATTTTTAATTATTAATCTAATGAAAATGTTTTGAAACATTGATATTATAAATATGATATAAATATAAAATAATTTATATAAAAAAATTCCCTTGTGGGAGGTGAGGCTGTTTCACTATGGGGGGAGTGGAAGGCAGGATATCAGGCTTGTACTGTGTGAATAGAGGTGGAGGACGAGACTGTTTGGAATGGGGGGAGGTTGATACGAGCAAATGAATGGGGGGGAGTTGGAGGATGAACACAGAATAAGGGAGTAAACATTGGGAAATGAGGCTGGTTTGACATTGGGGGAGATGGAGGTGGGGGACATGGTCAGTCCTGTGTGAGCGGAGGCTGAGGCGAGCGATGGTGAACCTGGAGGGGGGAGGTTAAATCTAGCAATGACTTGTTTGGAGTGGCGATGGATGAACACACTGGTATGGAGAGGGGAGTATGAGGCCTGAACAATTAAAGGAACCATGTGTCATGGATCATTGCACCTCACACAAAACCATTAATCTTCACATGCATCTGTAATCTTACAACTTCGTTAAATCCTTTCCCACCTGATGCCTCTTTGGTTTCCCCACAAAATTGCATTTTCTGAGTGTTTTTTTCTACCAAAAAATTTGTAATTACACTTGTATCATATTTTACACCTCATATAATTCTCTACCAATGAATCAACCACCCACAAAAATCACCATTTTCTATCTGCAACATAAGTTATTCATGCCTCATTGCATGCAATGATGACCTTATTTATTGTGTGGCGTCGTCATCTTCATCACCTCACCACCACTCCATTCCGGTTGACATGTGCTTGAAAATGGAAATAATATTTGATATTATATTATATATATATATATATAAACACATGACCAGTATTGATAATTAAAAACATCTAAATTTTTAATAAAAAATCTTTTATTCTAAAAAAAATATTTTTTATTTTTAAAATTGGGACTATGGGTAAGCTCGCATCCATGCGGGATCAACCTACCTTGACCTGAACTTTTAATGGTCAAAATATTTAGGCCCTTCCTACACCGCATCTGCCCTATATCCACGAATCCCATGGGTTGTGGGTCCATTTTTCATTACTAATTGAGCCTCATTGTAGCTCATGAGAAACAGTTCAGGATGATATTACTTATACAAAAGGTTGAGCCACATTATAGCTTATAGGTGAGACTGATATAGATTATAAGAAGTTTGAACACCATTATAGCTCTTTAATTCATTGGGTAATGATTATATTGGAATTCAGTTGTATTGTTATCACAATTGAAAGGGTTTTGAAAGTGTTTTATGAATATGATGATGTAAGCCACATAAAAGGATTCTTAATTGCTTACTATGGGTTTTAATGATTTTATTTGAGAAAAAAGATGCGTATGTTTTTTAATTTGAATTTTTTATTATTTCATATACTCAAAAAACATTAAAGATAAAGGTAAAAATTATATTATTTATCAGGTTTTCACTGGATTAATGTATTTTCTTCATTGTGTATCCCTTACTAATCTCTTTTTTCATCCCAAGATTTTTCTTTAAAATTTCACAGGGTTTAAAGATGGTTAAGGGGAAATATGAAGTCATATTGAAAGTCTTAGATATTTTCCATGAAAATAAATCATGGTTTATTTTAAAATAATTATATTATGGTAAAATAGAGACTAGTAGGAAGTTTCCACTTTGTATTATATGGTTTTTTATGTATTAATTGTTGACTAATTCTATAAATCTTTATACATGAAAAGATCCTCAAAGTGAAAGAAATTAAATTCTTGACTAAAACTCCAGATCATGTAATGTTTAAGGATGGCGCCTTATAACAAAACATTACAATATCATTTCCTTAAATTCCTTAATTATTTTCCTATCTCCTTAATGATTCTAAAATATTTTTGAAATAAGTTTGGACTACTTGATTTAATTTAAAGGTTAGTTTATTTCCTAGTAATCATTTTAAAATTTAGGTTTAGTAAATGTTCAATTATAACTCTGTATACATTAAAAGGAAGAGAAATTTCTTACTTTAATCTTTTTTATCAATTTAAAAATGATGGAAAAAATTATTTCTTATTTTATAATTATAAAAAAGTTGGAGAATGTTGAAGTGAAACCTAAGAACTTTTTTTATTTGTATTTTTATAATTATAATACTTATTTATTTCATAATTATTATTTATTATTTCTTTTATTTCACTCTTTTATTCCCTCAACCATGGGTTAGGAAAAGTATTTTATGACTACATTATTTATAAGAAATGATATTGTTTACAATTTATTAGTATTATAATGTTCATTTTTTATGTTTTGAACTAATTTTGGAGAAAAATACATCACCTTATGGGTTACCATCACATATAATATGAGTTTTTATATTATCTTATTTTCCAAAATTTGGCTATGTCTTGACTGATCGTCATGTATTCTGAAAATCACACAAATACATTGAATGATGATTCCAATTTATGTGAAAAAAATAATAAATTTCAATTAAACACTTGATCTTGTTTTTGATCGATCCTGACTGAACATTTGACAAAGTTCTCAACCTACTATAAGAATAAAAATAAATCCTCCTTATGAAGTCAAAATCTAGAGAAGTGTTAAACCTACCATAGGATATCAAAATTTAGAATATTTTTGAACCTAACTTATGGAGTAATTTATTTGAAAAGTTTTGAACCTTCCATATGAATTCGAAATTTGGAAAAGTGTTAAACCTATCTTATGAAGTTAAAAATATGGCAATGTATTGAACCTACCTTTTGACCTACCGTAAGTGATAATTTGGGAAAGTGTTAAACCTAACATAGGACCTACCATGAGTGGAAATTTGGTATAGTCCTCAAACAACCATATGACATGTGATCACTCAATGAATTTGTCAAATTTTAGTTCAAAACATTTTATGTTTTACTTATTCTTTTATAATTCACATTACTAAATGTTTGTTTTATATGCTTATACATATTTTGATATTCCTTAAACACTCAATAATTAATTTTATTTGATAGAAATTTATTTAGATATATTTTATGCTATATTTAAACTAAATTAAATATGAGCATTCATGTATTAATATACACACTATTTTCGTGGAACTTGAAATTTTTTAATTTGGATTATTTGAAAAATGAAAAGTATGTATCGCATGTATTTTGAGAAGTTCCCAAAAACATTTATATCAGTTTTTAAGAGTCCATTTACTTTTGTATTAATTAATATTAATGAGATCCATTGTACAACCTATTTTAGTTTTTTAAATTATTGAAATAGACCCACATGTAATGTGTATTCAATGAAGGAACCACAAATTTATATGGGATAGATGAAATTAAATAGACTTTATTCTTTGAATCTAATTTACATCAAAGAACACTATATATTTAGTTCAGAAGATCCAAATCAAGTTAATGAGGTTGAGGATACTCTTGAATTATATTTTTTGAAAAATCTAGTAGTCAATTATTACTCTTAGATGAACTTCAATCATTTGATGCATTGATGTTAGAGAGAACCTTGTTGTCTCAACACTCAGATCCATTCTTGTTCATCTGGTTTATATGGCTATTACTTCTTTTTTCTACGTGAATATGTTTTCCTCAGTTATACCATAAATGTAGGAGAAAATTTCTACCACCCCATTTAAAATTTAATTTTTGGGTTGTGCCTTTGGGTGAAAAAAATGAAGGTAATTTGGGTTATGACTCCATGTGAGAAAACATAAGTGGTGTATTGTGACTCTCGATAAGAAAAAGTAAAATTTGGGTATTTCCTTAAGGTTTTTGAATGAAATTTGTAATGGGTTATGACTCTCATCAAAAGTAAAAGATTCAATAGTTAGTGTATTTAATTTCTATTTGTGTTTGAGAGGGTGGATTAGAGCATGAATATTTAGATCTAAACTAGTATATGAATAATTATGTTGATTTCTTTTTAATTCTTCCAAATTTCTTATTATCATTATTTAATTAAAAATATTTTAAAAAGTAATTTCACCCCCTTTTGACCATTTAACCATTATCACATTAATACCCAGCATTCTATTCTTTTTGTAACGAATTGTATTAGGTTGAAATCATCCATTATTATTAGTTCATGTCCATATCCATGTCTAAGTTCTTTCTTGATTATAAAAGGGGGATTATGAGTGAGTGGGATAAAAATCATAACTCACTAGATGTGTAGTCATCCTTCTCAAGAGGAGAACCTCATTAACAAATGTATTGTGTTCATTTCTCATATTTTGTTTGTGTGGTTTGAGAGTAACACAAAATAAACATGAGAGAAAATTGAACTAGAATAAAAATATAATCACTAAATCATCCCCCCCATTGTTTATCACGCCACGTGAGATCCTAATAGTAACATTTTACAAGAATCAAACAAGTTTAATTTTCTCTCAAATCCATGCCATGGGTTTATGGGGATTAAATGAATATAAATTAGTTGAATCATATTCTTAATGATCAACACCTTCTAAAATTCATCTCTGCTAATCTCCTCATCCCACACTCCAGGTTTACACTTCCTTACTAAATCCTATTTAACATTTTTATGCATCATCCAATCCATGGGTTAATGGGGCTTAAATGAATAGAAATTAATTGAATCGTATTCCTAATGATCATCACCTTTTAAAATTCCTCTCTTATAATATCATCATCCCACACTCCAGGTTTACACTTCCTTGCTAAATATTATCTAACATTTTTATGCATCATTCTCCCCTTTTTCATTTGATTTTTTAATTCCCCAAACATCTCTGAACCCTTTGATAACTAGGACTTAATATATTTCTCCCAAGCAATGCATGTGAATTTTTACTTATAGTTTGAGTATAACTAATCTAAAACTAAGTCATTCTAAACAACAGTCATCCCCCAGGGTTATTTATGATAACAGAGGCATGGAAGTAGTGTTTAAACAACCAATTCACATATTAATATACCTCTTAATAATGAATTTTATTTTCCACAAACATATATACACACTATTCCATTTTATATTAGGATTTTATAGATTAATTCCCAACTATCCATTCTACTCCAATTGATATGATGTATGAAATTATTATTTAGAAAGTCTCCAATGGTTTTTAGTTTTTTTTAGTAAACAACATTTCCAAAATTGACATCCATTTTCTAGTGTCTTCATGTCAAAAATCTGATTCTCCTAAAACCTTTTCTATTAATCCTTTTATTCCACATTTTGTACTACTGATTCCATTCCCCAATCTTCCATAGTCCCTAATTTTCAAAGAGGATCACATTAAACCTAAATAATTTTAAAATCACATAAAAAAAATAAAAATAACAAAAAATACTAAACAACATAAATGCTTCTCTTCCCCCACGCTTCTTTCATTAAATTTATTTGGTGCATTATAATAGATATAATCATGATAAATAGATTATAATAAAGGATAAAAATAAACTTAGTTAAGGATATGGATAACCTAGGAAATTTATTTATATAATTTTTGGGGGAGTTCAATCTCTTCTAGTGTCTCATATATAATGTTCTCATAGTAATTCTTCCCCCTATAGCCATTCATAGTGAAGGGATTCTCTACTCCACATATAGTGATCAAGGATAAACAAAATGGTAAAAAATTATTAAGAATCACTGGCCCCTCCCATATTGAAAAAAATATTTCTCATAATGAATTTCATCCTATAATAATACAAAAACAATTTCTCTCCAGGATGGAATCCTAACTTCTGAATTAGTTTGACTTGTCTCCTATTTTCTCAATGGAAAGTATATCATTTTCAAATTACCCCATTTTAATTTCTTCCAAATTCTATATTTTTAGCTTCATTTTATATCAATATTCCTCTAAATCAAATTTCATCTTCTTGAGCACCCTATATGATTTATCCTCGAATTTAATAGGGATGTAACAACTCTTTTTATAGTCAAGCATATATATAATTATTCCAATACATGACTTAAAAACTAGTTTGTAAGACCATAATTATTTTTCCATCCTTTTAGTCTAATCCTTTATATTTTGATCTACAATATTTTTATGTTTCCTTTCACTTCTCTACTGGTAACCTCGACATGTCCATTTTTTTGTAGGTGGTACCGTGTTAATGTATTATGGTCCAATCCATATTTACTCATCAATACTTATACGATTCTATTACATAATTGAGTTCATTATTTGATTTTTACTCCCTAGGTATCCCAAATCTATAGAAATCATAAACAAAAAATGAATCATCATTTTTTGTGGGTTTGACTTTCTATTTTAACTCATAGTCTTTTCCAAGATTCCTTTAACTTCTTTATTAGTGACCTCGACCTACCCATTTTTTTGTGGGTGGTATGTATTTGATGTTTTATAGTCCACACTATATTTATTCATCAAGTATTCCATTACTTTATTGAAAAATTTAGTTCATTGGTAACTTATTATTACCCTTGGTATCCCAAATCTACAAATTATGTTATTGCAAACAAAAACATAAAAAAATGAATCATCAGTTAAGGAAATTTTAACTTCTACCCACTTAGAACATAATCAACAAAAATAAATATGTATGAATACCTAAAACCCTTGTAAATGATCTAAAAAGTATATTCCCTACGCATCAAATATTTCCTATATGTTTATTTTTTTAGGAATTTCCTATCTTTTTTAGAATTTTCTACAAAATTAACGTTGCTAACATTTCTTATAAAATTTATTGATATCCTTAATAACTATACTGCAATGAAGACTTGAATCTAAAAATTCTCTAGAAGTTTTATATGGGATAAAGAGGAATCCATAAGCTAGTGTGTGGAAAAATTTAAGCATGTAGTTCACATTACTCTTGTGTGGATATCTCCTATATACTAGTTCATGTGGATTCTCCAAAGATATAGATTTTTCAATGCATAGAATTTTGATTGACCCTAAAGTATTTAGATTTGGTATTGGTTAAGGTGTAAAGTTACTTAAACAGTAATAATAAATATTACCATTTAAGTATACAAGGTAACCTCTCTTTCAATTAGATAGAGTTTATCACCCAGTGTCAAGACATTAAGTGGTACTTGGTCAAATATTCTTAACACAGTCATGTGGGGTAGTGTTATCATATTATCACCCAGATTTCTTATGGTCCTAATATTATATTTCATCACCACATAAAACTCTTGTAAAATAAGTATCCATCTTACAAACCTCATATTTGATTGTTCCTTATTTATCAGGTACCTAAGTGTTTCATCATTAAAGAAGAAATTTACTTTAGTTCCTCAAAATATTATAAAAATTTTCAAATCCGTAAAAAACTAAAAGAAACTGCTTTTCAATTTTTTTACACATTATCTAGGTAGATTTAATTTTTTTTGAGGTATGATCTATAACATGGCATCTTCTTTCGATTATTTAGGAAATAACCACCCGTATAACTCCATTTGAGGCATCAAACAATAGATTAAAAGGGTGATCCCAATATGGAGATTGAATTATAGGTGGTGAAGTTAGTATTATCTTTAAATAATCAATTTAATTACTAAAATAATATTTAAATTTGAACTAAGTACTTTTTTGAAGTAATTTGGATTTTGGTAAGGAAATTTTACTAAAATACTTGGTGAAACGCCTATAAAAACTGTATGCTCCAAGAATAATCTAACATGTTTTCACATGTGGGGTTGGGTAATGCATGAATTAAGTTTATCCTTTCATCAACTTAAATATAATTATACGAAATCACAGGTCCCTATAAAATCCCATTTTTAACCATGAAATGGAATTTTTCAAAAATTGAGAATGAATTCTCTTTCTATTCATATTTTCAAATCCATATCCATATTCAATAAGAAATGATCAAATGAATTTTCAAAAACTATGAAATCATATAAAAAACATGTAGAAATTCTTAAATTATATCAAAGAGAATTCTTAGCATACATCATTTAATGGTAACATGGGTAATACACAATTCAAATGGAATCATTTTATAATCTAAGGTTCTATAAGAATAGGTAAAGGTTGTTTTCTATTGGTCATAAGGGGAAATGTGCACTTGGAATTATCCTTATAATAAATCCATAATATTTGAATTGGTTTTTCATAATATATAGTGAATAGTTTTTCCTTGTAAGACTTTGAAAAATATTAAGGAATATTTACACACACATAGGATTTTTATTTAATTAATTGGAATTAATATTTAAAAGAATTTAGTCTATATTATCTAATAAATATCTTTTTAATTATAATATTAATGGTTAAATTTACTAGTTAAATAAAAAATACATGTGAAATTTGTAAAAAATGTAAATATAAAATTGATTAAACTTAAATACTAAATAATAACTTGATAAAAATCTATTTATTTTGTGCTTTGGAGGTATTTAGACACCAATTCATCCCTCCCCTCGATTATTGTTCAATTTTGGAGGCTCTTGATTATGTAATTTACATATAAATATTATGATTTTAAAATTATTATTATTGTATATATATTTAAATAATAATCCCTTTGACCATAGTTGACCTACCAAAGTCATTTTTGACACATAAATCGAACGCAGTCAAAACACCCGACTTAAACTTAATTGATTAAGTAATTGTATATAACTTGGTAATAATTGAAATAAAAGTAATAATAAACTTGAAAAATATTCTCAAGAAAGCCAATAATTGGCATAAGTCTATTATTCAGAATGATAAAGACACACGTGACAAGTTTCTCTCAAGGTAAGGGACTTCGTCTCAATTTCATTTCACTAAGGAACTTTTTAATGATTATGCACCTATATTCTATTATAAGGTGTTAATATAGACCCTTTGACATGTTATATCATCAATATATCTCCTATCCTGATATTTAAGGTTATTTAGTGTTATCTATTCATTTGGATTATGATTCATGTTTTTCTAAAGTGATAAGGGACTTTTCATTTCAAAAACCCCATTTAATGTTTTCCCTCAAACTCTCTTTATATTCCATGACAATGTTTTGAAAATAGTTTTATTAATGGTTTTATATGAACATAAAATATTCCTAAAGTAAATTTTATGTATCTTTACTTTATTTAAATGGTATTTAAAAATAATTCATTTTACATGTTTTATATGGAACGTTTCCACAAACAAAAAGGGATGTTCCATTCTTAACATACAAAGTGACAATGACCTTTTCGTCACCATAAATATTATTTAATTTATAGATTCATTTTCAATAATTCATGTTTTCTTAAAATGAAAAACCTTATTTACTTTTTAGGTATTTTGGTATTAGAAATGATTTTTTCAAATAAAATTGTGTTTTGGTTTTGAAAATTAGTTTTTAAAAGAAAATGGTATTCTTATCTAAAAATGTTTTTCATATGGGTTTAAAAGATTTTTTCAAAGGATTTTATGATGAAATATTTTTTACAAATTAAATGGTAATTGAGAGTTATATAAAATTTATGAGGATGATACAACTTATTTGAAGGGTTAATCCCCATTATATCTCACAATTGAGACCGATATAGATTATAAAATGGGTTGAGTGCCATTATAACTCATGAGAAATGAGTGAGATTGTAATATCTTATACAAAGGTTTTCTCCCCATTATATCTCATGGATGATCTTGATAAGGTTTATACAAAGGTTGATCCCCATTATATCTCTCTAATATATTACTTAATGATTATATTAGATTTATGACATATGGTTATTCCAATTTAAATGGTTTTGAAAAGGTTTTATGAATATGATGCTCTAAGTCACATAAAAGGGGTTTTAATTTCTTACTATGGGTTTTAGTGATTTTCTTTGATAAAAAAGGTGTGTTTCTTTCTTGTAAAAAATGTTATATTTCATATGATAAAATAAATTTTAAGATAAAGGTAAATGTTATATGAGTTTTCATGTTTTCATTAGATTAATGTTTTTACTTATTTGTGTATCCCTTATTGAGATTTTTTTCTCGTCCTATGTTTTCTTAAAATGTCTTCACAGGGTTTAATAGTAATGGAAAGGAAGAAGCCAAGGTTAATGTCAGGGATATTTTCCATTAAAAACAAATCATTCTTTATTTGAAATATAAATTTCCAAATTATCTTAGAGTGAATTTTTTATATTTTTTTGAGAAGTATCATTTTTGATGAGTAGTAAAAAAATAATTAAATCTAATTAAAAGTTGACTTTTTTGTCTCAATAATTTATAATGTTAAATTATATTTTTAATTATTTTTAAATTCACAGTAGTTCAATTATAAATCTATTAATCTAATTTAGGTCATTGAAATCATTTTTATTATTAATTTATATATAACAACATAGTAAACTTTTAAACATTTTCACTTTAAAAACCTTCTTTCTTATCCCTTATTTTAGATTAATTTAAAATTCATTTTTTCCACTTCTAGTAATGACATTTATAAAAAAGAATTCTATATTTAGAATCACAATTATTTTTATAATATAATAAGTTCAACTTAATTTTTGACTATAATTATTAGTGAAAAAAATTAAAATTAATTAATGTGATTATGGTTAAAAAGGGGTTTTGCACATTACATGCATCAGTATTAAAATTAAATTTTCAAGCACATAAGATTTTAATTTAATTAATCGAACTTAATATTTAAAATCATTGGTTCTATATTATATACTAAATCTCTTTTTAATTGTAATTTTTATGGGAAAATGTATTTATCTTGTCCAATTGATGTATTTATAGACCAAATAATCACTCCCCTCCATTATTGTTCAATTTTGGAGGGACATTAGGGAAGGGAGACCTCCCAATAGTGTTTTGCCTTTGATATTTAAAAGAATGTCACTATAACGACCCAAAATTTTATTAATGAAAATTCCTCTTGATCTAATTAAATGTATTATTATGTAAAATGGTTATATAAGACATATTCACTTATTTGGTTTTATGTGTTTGGATTTTTAAAACATTGTTAAGAATTATTACTATTGCTAATATATCCATTGAAAGGTGATCACGTGATTAGTTTAAATATAATTCTTTAACAAATCAAATTTACTCAAACAAAGTAAGAGATGGCCTCATCTAGTAGAATTTTTCCATACGAATCCCATTTTTTGGAGCTTAGAATGTAGGTGGAGTCAATGGGATTTACTCTCATCCAATCCCTGGTTGACCTTTAACACATTAATCTTGAATAGAACCGCTATGGGAGTAGTTGAAGTTAATAAATATTACCACCCAAGCGATGTTATGTGAGACACACCAAGAGTCTATCACCATCGCACACCTTGACCTTAGGTCTTATACAGGTGTTATTAGGGGTTATGTAACAATACCCTACCACCTTAATTATGGGAATTATTTTTTTGTATAAAGAATATACATTCATTTTATTATTGTTACTTTGTAAATGGTTTTTAAATCACAAATAGTATTTTTAGTAATATTAAACTAAGAAATATATTTTGATGAATTAATGAATTTTTTAATTAAATAATATCTTAATACAATATTATTACTAAATTATTTTTTATTAAATATAAATGATAGTATAATTTTTATAAATACAATTGTAATTTTTATTAAGGTTTGAAATCTGTTTTTTTTTTAAACACATGAACATTCGATAAATATCAGTTTTTATTTTAAAAGTAAAAATTCACATATTTAGAAAATTATTTAGATAAAATGAATATTAATTTTGGATTCCGGATGTCGAAATTATCTAATGGTGAATTTTTCATAATTTCCTGAGACTGTTGAATTTTTGGGTAAAAATTAAATACCGTTTATATATATAATGTGTTTTATAACATCATAATGACCCAATAGTGATGTAATAAAATAATATAAAAATATTTTTTGGACAATATTTTATTACCTTTAAAATAATTTGATTTTATATTTGTTTGATTAATTTTATGGTTCCTTAGTGGACCCTCCAAGACTTATAAAACATTTTAACTTTTAAAATGATTCCCTTTAAAGTGTGACTCATATCCATATAAGAAAGCCTAATATTTTAATAATTTAGGCCATTTACCTTATAAAATAATTTTTTTCACTCCCCTTTAAAAAAATCATGGGCAAAAACCATGGGTTAGTTTGTGGTTTTTATTAGTTTAATGTGTGGTGTCCAAAACCTAAATAATAAAGAATTACATATCCTTTCCTATATAAACCCACTCAATATCTCATTCCTATTAACTCAAAACCATTGTAACTAGACCATATTCTTCCCTCCTCTCTCTATAATCCTCCAAAGGTGCCCTAATATCCCAATAATCCTCTCTTAAAACTTTCCCAAGCCTTTGCATTCATACTTCTAAGTAATGGGTTTCTTCATCTCTCATTTTTGTCCAAGTTTCATTATGCTTTTATACCCTTGTCTTTCCAATTGAAATTGTTAGGGTATGATTTATAACCTTCCCTATACTTCCCTCATTATTTTGTAATGATGATAGACCCCTTTCTCTCTCATTAATGCCTTCCATGCGCACTCATTACCATGCCAAAATTCCATAAGGGATTTCTCTCTCCTCGTTTACATTCAAGAAATTATTTTATATTATGCATCTAAATGACATTAAATATGTTGGGGTGTTATGTTACATGACACCCTTACTGTCCATTTCCTGTATAAATTATGAGATACCTCTTTCTATCTCATCCACCCATTTTGCGATTCTATTTGACGTTGTTTTCCTGCCGAAGTTACACCAATATTTCCCATGCCAAAATCATCATGTAAGTGAATACCATACCCATTTCCCTATTAAGGGTATTCAACATTATGTACATTTACTTTTTTATTATGGACTTATATTTTTTTATTCCACATATCTTATTCTTATAATAAATTATCATTTTTAATGAATCCATGTTATAGGATCTATGGGGTACACTTATGCATGAAATGAAATGATTAAGAAGGGTGCACCCTAATTGCACTCCAATGCATTGGGTAAAGATTAGTAACACAATACCTCAAGTGAAATAAGGTTTTACTCATGATAAATCAAGTTCAATGAGGGTTTACTCATGCTCAATGTGCAATGAGACTTGGATCATGCTAATATCATGTTAAATGTTATTGTCAAATTTCCATGTTATGGTAATCATGCTATATCATGCCTTTATATTCATGTTTCTCTTATGCTCCATTGAAATGACTATTTCCTATAATATACTATATTTTTCATGTTATTCGTTGTTTACTCCCTTACTAGACTATATATCTCACCCTTTTCTTATGCATGTCCTCAGGATATCCCATGAAATGCTAAGTATGAAGGAATGTTGTGGTCATGTAAAAGAGGTTTTCAATAAATATGTTGTGTTATATGTTATAAGTTGTTATGTAATGTTCCTAATCCTGAAATACACTATACCTCTCGATCTTAAATGTTGTATCAAGTGAAAATTTTAGGTAATAAATTATGTTTAAGTGTGAAATAAAGAGCATGGTTTTTATAGTTGGTATTAGAGGATAAGTTTAGTTCTTTTTGGGATTTGGATTAGAAAACCCAAGTGGAAGCCTTAGGGATAAGACTAAATATAATAAAAACATCCCTAAATTTTGGTATGAATTGGGTAAGTGGTTTTTCAAGAAAATAACTCCCTGTCTGTATACAAGAAGGTAGAGGTGGCTCTAGCATAGATGTATCTAGGGGTAAAGCCCTAAAACACTGCTTTGAGCTAAACTCGAACAGGAAATAGTGCATGACAACAGGCCTTGCTGCACTCTTGGTTATGATACTCTAGGGGGATATGATTTGGTAAATTCATAAGCTTAGTATGAACCATTGTTAAGGGAATAAAAAATTTCCCCTAAGAAAATATGTGGGAAAGTAGATCATGGATAACATAGATTAAAACCTATAAATTCATAAGTTAAGGAAGTAAATGTAATTTATAAGTTATCACTTTTTCTCATTGGATTTAACTTTATTTGTTACCCCTAAATTTCATTTAATTCTATCTAATGGCTGGAAATATTAGGACTCGGGCTAACAATCAATGCGAAGATCAATGTTACGACTGTTCTAATGAGATGCCCAATCTGATGGGAGCAGTAATCACAATTTTGTAACAATACTCCCTCAATTAATTAATGATTTTAATAGAAACATGGTACAAGAGGAACGTTCAACCCCCCCCCCCCCAAGATATAACAAGTTATAATCGAGAATTTCATGAGACAAAGGATTCCTACTTTTAATGGATTATCCAATCCCTCAATTTTAAAACAAAGGATCAACTACGTTGAAATGATATTCTCCATACATCAATGTTTTGAACAAGAGAAGTGTCTTCTGGTTTCTTATCATATAGAGGGTGAAGCTGATCAATAGTATACAATGATAAAAAAATATGAATCCTATGGAAGAGATTGGGGCGTTGGAATTGAAGGATTTATAGAATATGTTTTTCGATAAATATTTTCCTTGTACCCTCCGACTTAATATGGAAAGGTGCTTCCTTTCCCTCAAGAAAAAAGGCGATGAATCCATCGGAGCGTATGAAAAAAGTTTCACAAGGCTTGCATGATACACCTCCATTTTTGTCGTTACACCTAAATGAGAGGTTAACCACTTATTTGGTGGGCTAAAACCTATCGTACGGAATGACCTGGAGATATGTGACTTAGATAGCTATGAGGAAATTGCCCGATGTGTCCTCAAATCAAAATGGAGATCAAAGAATCTCAGGGATTTCTTGTGGATAAGAATCATAAGATGGAACTTAATTCTGGTGGTCTGATGGACAAATACAATGGTGATAAGAAATTCCAACATCCCACTTTCCAAAGGTGAAAAAGAAGAACCCCATAAATTACCTAAAGGGGATGAGGAAATGCTTTAGGTGTGGAAGAGAAGAGCACATGGACATTAAAAATCAACAAGAAAAACCCACTTTTGTGATAGAAGATAATAACACTCCGTTGGACCCTTAATGCATTGTTCATTTCTTTGACTACAAATAACCAAGGTACTTTACAAACTAGTTCCATAAGACAAGGGTTTTTGGAGGCAACCAACAACCTCCAAGATAGAACGGGTGAGCTTTTATCATCACTACTTCCAAATAGAACCCCAAAAAAAAGTGGTGATATATATGCTAATTATTCATTAAATAATAGTGAATATACTTTTTGATTCTGGTTCTACTCATTATTTTATATCCTAAAAGATTATTTGAACAATCCAACACCACCAAAAATCATTTATGTAGATATGTTGGTGAGAAAGTCAAATGGGGAAGTCATTGCATCCCATGAATATAACTCCTCCCCTATCAAATATGTGGATTGAACTTCCTGGTGAACCACTTAATATTCACTCTCATAGAATTTGATGAAATTATTGTCATAGATAGGCTTTATTATATAGAGCCAACATAAATTTTCGTGAGGGGGAAATCACTATTCATAAGGAAAATCGACCCCCAATTATGTACAAGTACAAAGAGGAGGATGAATCTTCTTTAGCACCATCATCTCAAGAGTTTATATTACTACCCTATAAGCACTAATATCTTTCTCAGATGATTAATTATAAGGAAGAAAACATCCTTGAAGACATGCCTATTGTGGGGGAATTTGTTGAAGTGTTTCCTGAGGAATTGTCTCATCTTCCTCCTAGAAGAGGCATTTAATTCTCAATTGATCATATACCTGGGGCATTTCCAATATCCAAGAATATGTAGAGAATGCATTTTGTGGAGATTATGGAGCTGAAGGAACAACTATAGGAGAATTTGGATAAAGGGTTTATACACCCAAATTCTTCACCATGGAGTGACCAATCCTCTTTGTCATGAATAAGGATGGGTCAATGTGTCTTTTCATTGATTATTTTGAACTCAACAAAATCACGATAAAGAACAAGTATCCTCTTCCCCGAATTGATGACTTTTTCGATCCACTACGTGGAGAACAATACTTCTCTAAGGTGGATTTTCAGACGGGATATTACCAAGTAAGGGTGAAGAAGGAGGATATCTCCAAGACTATTTTTCATACAAGATATAGGCACTATGAATTCATATTAATTTTTTCCAACTTAATAACACTCCATCAATCTTTATGGACATGATGAATATAGTTTTTAGATTTTACCTTGACAAATTTTTGGTATTATTTATAGACTATATTCTAATATACTCAAATACCACAGAGGAGTATGAGAAGCATATAAGAAATGTACTAGAAACCTTATGAGAGGATAATATCTATGAAAAGTACAACAAGTGTGAGTTTTGGTTGAAGAAAGTCTCATTCTTGGGTCATATCATCACAAGCAATGGGATATCTATGGACCCCACCAAGACATCCACAATTGAGGGATGGCCAAGGCCAACATCAGTGATAGATATCCATAGCTTCCTAGGGTTATCTGGATATTATCACTGATTTATGTGAAATTTCTCAATATTGTAAAACCCTCTTACCAAGAAAACTCGGAAGGGAGTCAAGTTTTCATGGAGTGATGAATGCGAAGACAGCTTCAAGGAGTTGTAAAGGATTCTTATCCTTGCACTCAGTCTCACACTACCCACAAGTGGAGAACATTTTGTTGTATTTATTGATTCTTTTAAGAAGGGAATGGGTTGTTTGTTGATGAAAAATGACAAATTCATCACCTATTCTTCAAGGAAATTGAAAGTTCATGAGTAATACTATCCAACACATTATCTGGAGTTGGCTGTAGTAATCTTCGCTTTGAAAATTTGGCGGCATTATCTCTTTGGATAGAAGTGTGAAATATATACAAATCACTAAAGCCTCAAGTATATATTCACATTGAAATAGTTGAATATGCACCAGTGAAGATGGATAGACCTAATCAAAGACAATGACTTCTCAATCCATTACCACCATGGTAAATTGAACAAGGTGGCAGATGATATAAGTAGAAAGGTCCAATAAATTCTATCATTAGTGATAATTAAAAAGGATCCAATATTTTTAGATTTTATGAAGTTAGAAATGGGAATAATAAGTATGGGAACATCATCAATCCTTTCACAAATGATTTCTCAGCCATATATTTTCAAATGGTTAAATTATTATCAAAAGGATGATGTGGGAATTCAGAAGAAAGTGGAAACTATCATAAAAGGGAAATCCTAGAAGTTCAATGTTAATGAAGAAGGAATTGTGAGATTTAGGATAAGACTATGTGTTTCATCAAATCTGGAGTTAAATAATGATATTCTGGATCATGCAAATAGTTCTAATTTCCCCATTCACCCCGAAAACACAAAGATGTATTAAGATCTCTGAGACCATTATTGGTGGGATAACATGAAGGGGTAGATCACTAAGTATACATCAAAGTGCATGGTATGTCAGAAAGTGAAGGATAAGAGGAGGAAGTCTAAGGGGATTATGCAACCATTACCCATACTAATATGGAAATGGGAAAACATCACCATGGACTTTTTCACTGGACTTCTAAAGACATCCAATGGAAATAATGCTATCTGGGTTGTTGTAGATCATCTTACAAAGACTGCACACTTCATTGAAATTTGAGAGGATTTCATATGGATCAACGAGAATGGATATAAATCAGAGAAGTGGTAAGGCTGCATGGAGTTCCACTATCTATTTTATCTGATTGAGATCCATGATTCACCTCTATGTTCTAGAAGAGTATTCATAATGCTCTGAATACTGAGCTGAACTTCAGTATGGCTTATCATCCTTAAACTGATGTCTAATCTTAGCGGACTATCTAAACACTTGAGGAAATGTTGAGATAATTCTCAATGGACTTTAAAGGACAATGTGATCAACATCTTACTCTGGTTGAGTTCTCTTAAAATAATAGTTTCCACTCAAGAATACAAATGGATCTTTATCAAGACCTGTATGGGAAGAGTTACAAAACACCAACATGTTGGGAATAAATCGGGGAGTGAAAACTCTGAGGTCTAGAAATGGTTGAAGAAATGGTGGAGAGGCTTAAGACCATCCAGAAGCACATTAAAGCGGCCCAGAGTCGACAAAAGAGCTATGCAGATAATCATTAATGGTACCTATAGTTTGATGTTGGAGACACGGTATTACTCTAAGATATCACCATGAAAGAGAGTTATGAGATTTGGGAAGAAGGGAAATCTTAGTCCAAGGTACATCGTCCCTTTTGAGATCCTTGATCGCATTGGAGGAGTGGCCTATCGACTAGCACTTCCACTGAACCTATCTCAAGTACATGATGTATTCCATGTATCACTCTTGAGGAATTACATACCTAACCCATCACATGTACTCAATCTAGAGGTGGTATAATTAAATAATGACCTATCCTATAAAAATAATCTGGTGAAAATCATTGATCGTATGGAAAAGGTTCTATGAAATAAAACAATTCCCCTCATAAAGGTGTTGTGGAAAAACCACAAGTTTGAAGAAGAAATGTAGGAATTGAAGTAGGTGATGAATCAGAGTAAACCTCATCTATTTTAGTGTTCTAAAAGAAAATTTTGAGGGTGAAATTTCGTAAGGGGGGAATATTGTAACGAACAAAACTTTTATTAATGAAAATTCCTCTTAATCTAATTAAATTTATTATTTTGTAAAATGGTTATATAAAACATATTCACATATTTGGTTTTATGTTTTTGGATTTTTAAAATACCGTTATGAATCGTTACCATTGATAATATTGTCATTGAATAGTGATCACATGATTAACATAAATATAGGGCTTTAATAAATCCAATTTACCTAGACAAAGGAAGAGATGGCCTCATCCAGTAGAATTTCTCTATACGAAACCCACTTATCAGAGCTTGGAAAGGAGGTGGTGTCACTAGTCTTCGATCATGACCAATCACAAACTGATCTTCAACACGTTAATCTTGAACATAACCACCTATAGGAGAAGGGGAAGTTAATAGAGATTACCACCTGAGTGATGTTATCCAAGCCACCCTAAGAGTCGGTCACCATCACACATGTTTCCCTTAGGTCTTATGCAGGTGTTATAAGGGGTTATGTAAAAATACCCTAGCACTATTATTACGTGCGTTATTTTTTTTATAAATAATACACATTCATTTTATAATTTTTTACTTTTTAAATGGTTTTTAAAGCACAAATAATATTTTTAGTAATATTCAATTAAGAAAGATATTTCGATGAATTAATGGATTTTTTAATTAAATAATATTTTAATAAAATATTATTAATAAATTACTTTTTATTAAATATAAAATATTTTATAATTTTTATAAATACAATTGAAATTTTTATTATGGTCTGAAAGATGTTTTTGTCAAAACTTGTGAATTATCGATAAATATCAGTTTTTGTTTTAAAAGTAAAAATTCGCATATTTAGTAAATTATTTAGATAAAATAAATATTATATTTGGATTTAGGTTGTCGAAATTATCTAATGGTGTATTTTTCATACTTTGCTGAGACAGTCAAATTTTTGGTAAAAAAATTAAATACCATTTAAATATATAATGTGTTTTATGACGTAATAATGACCCAATATTGATGTAATAAAATAATATTAAAAATATTTTCGGCCAATATATGTTTTACCTTTAAAATAATGTGATTTTATCTTTGTTTGATTAATTTTATGGTTCATTAGTGGACCCTCCAAAACTTATACAACATTTTGACTTTTATATTGATTTCGTTGAGAGTGTTACTCACCTCTATATAAGAAATCCTAATATTTAAATAATCTAGGCCATTGGACATATAAAATAATTTTTTCCACTCACCTTTGGTATAAAATATGGGAAAACACATGGTTTGGTTTGTGGTTTTGATTATTTTAATGTGTGGTGTCCAAAACCTAAATAATAAATTATTCCCTCTCATTTCCAATATAAACCAACTCAATCTCCCATTCTGCTTCACTAAAACCTTTTTAACTTGACCAAAATCTTCCCTCCTCTTTATATAATCCTGAAAAGGCTCCCCAAGCTCTCAATAATCCTCTCTCAATCCTCTCCCAAGCCATTGGGATCACACTTCCTAGTAAGGGATTTCTTCCTCTCTCATTTTTGTCCAAGATTCTTTATGTTTCTATACCCTTGTATTTTCAATTAAAAATGTTGGTCTATGATTTACCACCTCCCTTATATTTCTCTACTTATGTTTGAATGATTAAATACACCTTTATCTTTCATTAATTCCTCTCATGCACACCCATTACTATACCGAAATTCCGTAAGGGATTTCTCTCTCCTCATTTACATTCAAAAAATTATTTTCTGTTAGGATTCTAAATTACATTTAATATGTTTGGATATTATGTTAAATTAACCCCTTACTATCAATTTCATGTATAAATTATTATATTCCCCTTTCTATCTCATCAACCCATTTTACGATTTCTATTTGATGTCGTTATGCTGCCAAAGCAACCCCAAAATTTCCCATGCCAAAATCATCCTATAAGTGAATACCAAACCCATTTCTCTATCAAGGGTATTCAAATTTATGCACATGTACTTGTTTATTAATTAAATGCATTTATTTATTCCAAATATCTTTTTCATGGAATAAATTATGATGTTTAATGAATCCATGTTATATGATCTATGTGGCACATTTATGCATGAAATGAAATGATTAATAAGGGTGCGCCCTGATAGTGCTCAAATGCATTGGGTAAAGATTAGTATCATAATAAATCAAGTTAAATGAGATTTTACTATTTATAATTCAAGTGTAATGAGTTTTTACTTGTACTCCATGTGCAATGATCCTTAGATCATGTTAATATCATGTTAAATGTTGTTGCCAAATTTCCATGTTATGATAATCATGATATATCATGCCTTTCTGTTCATGTGTCTATTGTAATTCAATGATATTATTATTGCCTATAATGTAATATATTATTCATGTTTTTACTTTTTTACTCCCTTACTGGGCTTTATAGTTCATTATTTTCTTATGCATGTCCTCATATTATCCCATGCAATTCTAAGTATGAAAGAATGTTTTGGTCATGTAAAAGTAGTTTTCAGTAAATCTATTGTGTTTTATGTTCTAAGATGTTATGTAATGTTCCTAATTCCATAATAAACTACATCTCTTGATATTATATGTTTTATTGAGTGAAAAGTTTATATAATATTTTATGTTTGAGTGTGAAATAAAGAGCAGGGTTGTTATAGTCACTCCTCTATTATAAAAGGGCATTCACTCTCACCAATTCTCCACACCCCCAAGCCATTTGGATAGAACAAAAACTAAAAATATAACTTCAAAAATTAACTCCCATCATCCTATAATAATCACTTTGGTTATAAATCTATCCAAGGAAGTTCTTCAGTGAAAACCAAAAGAAGTTATCTAAAGAAGTGGTAAGGTTCATCAAGGTGCATTTTTGTTTTGTTTCTTTCTCCACCCCTTCAATTCTTCTTATACCGTGATTATGTATTAAATTAAGTATCCTAAATATAATAATATGTATTTATATTATTTTCATGACCTAAAAAAATACACACTTTCCTAAAATGGGTTATGAAATCATCATTCGTGTGTATGACGGACAACCGCCTAATGAAAAGATATCATTTATTTTTATATTACCGCATATCATGGTTAGGAATAATGATGTACAAAATATTTATATATGATATTTATGATATTTAAAACATAATAATTTCTTTGGATTCATTATATAATATACTACCTTTTTACATTTCAAACCATAGGGGATGCGATAATATCACTCGTGTGTATGGTGGACTACCGCATCATGAAGAAATGTTAAATATTTTTCACTAACGTGTTATATGGAAGGTAATAAGGGTAAATATAGTGAATATATATTATATAAATTTCATAATTATGATATTCATGACATAATTATCTTTTTGGAAATATAACATAACATTTTATTTCTAACATTTTCACAGATTGAAAAAGTGATAACGTCGTTCGTGGGTGTGTGGACTGCTGCCTCCTTGAAGCGATGAAATTATTCTTTTTATATCACTGCATCACAAGAAAGATATATATAATTATATATAATTATAAAAAGGGTTGATTTCCATTATAGTTCAAGGGTGAGCCCGGTATAGATTATACAAAGGGTGATCACTATTATAGCACTCTGATTCATTGGGTAATGATTATATTAGAAGTCGATCATATTTTTATTACAATTAAAACGTTTTTGAAAGGGTTTTATAAATATGATGCTCTAGGCCACCTAAAATGAGTTTTAATTTATAGTTATGGGTTTTAATCATTTTATTTGAGAAAAAATATGTGTTTGTTTTTCTTGTGAAAATGTTTTATGTCATATATGAAAATAAATTTAAAGATAAAGGTAAATGTTATGTGAGTTTTCATTTTTCCCCAAATTAATGGTTTTCCTTCTTTGTGTATCCCTTAGTGAGATTTTGTGCTCATCTAAGGTTTTTTTAAAAACACAAGGTTTAAGGATATATAAGGTAAATAATAAGTCTAGTTGAAAGTCATGGATAATTTCCATGAAAAGAAATCATGATTTATATTAAATGTATTATATTTTTGGAAAATGGATACTAATTGGAAGTTTCCATTTTGTATTATATGGTTTTTTATGTATGATTTATGACCTAATTCTATAAAACTATAATAATTAAAATATCCTCAATGTGAAATAAATTAACATCTTTACTAAAACTAAATATCATGTAATGTTTAAGGTTGGGGGCTTATAATGGGCCGTTACGGTATCATTTTATTAATTTATTCAAATTTTTTTCATAGATCCTTAATGATTCTACAATATTTTTTGAAATAATTTTGGACTACTATATATAAGAAAAAAAGAATGAATTTAGAGGGAGATTAAAATTTTAATGTAAGTTAAAGGTTAGTTCCTTTTCTAGTAACCATCCTTTAATTTAGGGGGAGTATATGTTCACTTATAACTGTGTATAAAATAAAATTAAGACGAGTTGCTGTATGAAAAAAATGTTAAGAGAGAACAATATCGGTATCCATAATTCTTCTTACTATTGAACTTTCCACATGAAGAAATTAGATTGACCATAATTTATTCTGAAAATCTCTCCAAGTTGTAGATTGATGATGCTAATTTATGTGACCATGAGAAGAAATGTCAATCGACCACATGGTCATGTTTTTTATTGATCCTCAGTGAAAATTTAAAAAAGTCATCAACCTACTGTAATAAGAAAAATCAATCTTCATTATGATGTAAAAATTTGGAAAAGTGTTGAACATACCTTAAGACGTAAAAATTTAGAAATGTCTTGAACCTAATTTATGAAGTCTAATTTTGGAAAAGTGATGAACCTTGTAATAAATTGGGTTTTCGTATGAGGTATAGATCTTTTTATTTTCATTTTAAATTCCTTTTTATGACCATATGTGAATGATTACCTTGATCACGGGTGTTTTGGAGGTGTCTGGGGATTTTTTGGAGGCCAGAACCATGTTTTGTGCTAAAACTGACCTGGTGCATGGTTTGTGCACAGCCTGCACACGGTTAGTTTAAACTCTACAGGAGTTCTGGAAACTATAGGTTTTTGGACAAATCATTCAACACAGTTACTACACGGTTAGTCAGACCGTGTGGGGTAACCATGCGAGGTGGTCCTATTAGGTAGAGGGGACCGCACGATTTCTGGATGTTTTGGGAAACCGTGTGGGTAAACCATGCGACACTTTTTCGGTTTTTTTTGTTTTTAATTAAAATAATTTTTTTAACCCAAATGGGTTTTTTCTCTTCCACAGATAGGATACCTTTATAGCTATTTGAGGTGCCTAGGATAGGCTTTGACCCAAATCCTCCATCTGACATCCATTTTGATCAGTGTTCATCTCTACGGATCCACAACAGTAAGGCCTACATTCCTTTTTAGTTGTTTTTGATTCATCGAAACAACGACTCTGCTATTTGGATTTAGGATCATATGCCCTAATATTCTGTTATTCATCTGCTTTTCATATTTTGTCTGAACCGGGACAAATCAAGACTTGATACTAGATGGGATGTTTACTACCGAGGCAAGGTAGGAGGTCTATACTTTCTTTCAGCTTTTCATGGTGTTTTTTTGGCATTCATATGATATTCCATTTGTCAAACTTTCCAGTGAGCTCCCGTTTTTGAGCTGGTAGATTTGAGTAGCTGTAGTTGGACCTAGTGAGGTTGACCATGGGTTCAGCTTCGGTGTGTTGTCACCTATTTCTTGTTTTGAGGTTCCTTGTGGGGTACACCATAAGGAAAAACCTTGTTTATGCCTTTTTAAAACACCCAAGTGGTGTGTTCTTGTTCTTACCTAGTTAGTGGAAGCCCTTACCTGAAATAATAGATTGAGTAAGCTTGTTAAGAGATGTACTACCTCCTTGATCATTGAATATCATGTCATGCCTCATCTATTTTGATAGTTTTTCTTAATTAAAATGTGTTTATATGGGTGGGTATACCAAAATTTAAATGACTAATGGAATGTTATATGGTTTATATGGGAGGGTAGGCCCATATTCTTATCATAGATGGTTTTCAAGAGTGGTTATTCTCATGGATTGTGCTTGTGGACATGAGTGTGTATACTCACCTGGTTATAAATGTTTAACTTGAATGATTGAATGCTTGAATTCTTAATTGAATGGTTTGATAGATTCCATGGACCACTCTTCTTGGATTTGGAATGTAGTAGTGGACCCCTTGGGTTCATTCTACCCCTTGGGTCTTGATTTTGTGGGATGCCTCGGGCCTTGCTACCCCTTACTTCCGGCTTTCTTGGGTTCACGTAGGACATGTTATTGCCTTGATCCTAGGACCCCAACCAGTGCCTAACCAAGTTTCCACCAGGGATTCCAATGGGACTCCATGGGATGCCTCAAACACATTCTTTGGATCCATCCCTCTATAGTCTTGACATTTTTACATGGATGACTTGGTCTACTGACACCTTTAATATGGCCCTTTTAGTCTACTACTTCACTATACGACATGGTCGTGGGATGCTACTTCACAATACAGCATGGTCGTGGATCACTTGACTTCACTATACAACATGGATGTGGATTTCTTGATAGAGATGGATGTATGGAGTGGATGTGTTACTTTCTTGTTTACTTGGTTATAGCTTCCTTGTTAGGAGCTAACTCTATTTTGCAGGTATCCTTGAGGGTTTTTTAGTTTTACTTGATACATTAGACTTATTACATGGGCATATGCACTTACTTACCTATTATTTACACTTTCTAGACCCATTGTAGAATTATTGTTAGAATTGTAGAGACTTGGGTGGTTTCCTACTGGGATGTTTATCTCACACTCTGTTTGGGTCTCCTCGAGGACCCAGACAGATTATATTGTTTCAGGTGATAATAGGAGTAAGCTCCCTAGTAAAGGATGATGAATGTGTCTTTGGAGTAGGGGGGCATAGAACCAAGATGAGACTTGCGATGCTGGGATACATTTTTGGTCTTTTGTTCTTTTTGGTACTTGTACTTTATTACATTTCCTTGTACCTTCTTTGGTTGTTTCCTAGGAACATGTACCATATGAATCATTTTTGTATATGATATACTTTTGGTTATTGATATGTATATTCATGTCCTCTTGTTTTACTTTTAGTTGTCTTCTTATTTATTCTCTATCGTTATTGCATGTTTTTGACTTCCACTGTGATACTCTGGTAGTGAGGGTATAGTCTCCCCACTGACTCTCCTAGGCCCTCGCTACTAGTCAGGAGCCTCTAGCATTTTGGGAGATGTGCTTGAGGACTTGTGACCAACCAGGATTGGGGAACCGCTTTGGGTGGCATCAGGATTTGAGACATTACAATGTGGTATCAAAGGATTTTTCTTATCGGGTTTGACTTACTATTTGGAGACATTAGACAGGGATAGGAAGGAAAGGGGATTTGGTAATAAACTATGCCAAGGATTAGCTACCCTATATAGAGGGAAAATCCAAATTTCATAGAATTGAGTTCTGATTTTCTAGATTTTTATATTACAGTTGATTTTATATCACCGTTGGGCGACACACATGATTTCTGTTATTATTATTGATTTAATTTGGGGTTCAATTTTAGTTAAAACCCAATGGGATAAGGGTTTTCTATCTCATGCATCATATAGAAACTTTTTATAATCACATTCCATGCATTATTCCATGCCATCTAGGACACATCTGATATTTCAAGTCATTGTGATAGTTGATGTGATAGTTGTGCCTACTATTTTGTTAGTTGGGTGCAGTATATAAAGGTGTAACTTTATCCTTCAATTCATAATGATTATGGGCCCCTATGAATTGGGAAATGATGAACTAGTGAAATTTCAATTTTAAATTAACATGATATGTATGGTTTGAACGAGAGCCATGTTTTGGTTTCACGAGGTGTTATGGGCCCTCATGGATTCAGAAATTGGTAAACCCTTGGAAAAATTTCTTGAATAACTGAATGTGAAATGGAAATGGATTTTTGAATTGGGGAATAGATACTTGTCCTAGACCCAACTTTTGAGTGGGAAAGAGGCATAGTTTCTAGTTGTTTGATGTCTATTATTTATACAGTCCTAGATTTAGGAGCAAACTGTGAGCTTGACATGGTTTCTATGAGGGTTTTGACAGGTCCTACGCTTGTGAGATTTGTGCTTTGATATTGTTCTTTCTTGAGGCGTGCATTTAGAATTATAGAGATGTGCCACCACGGAGAACTCTAGTTGTACACCGCGATGGAGGATATGACCATACTTTGGAGATGGTGGGACATGAGCAAACACTTGATCCTCCTATAGTGCCAATTGCGGCACCTGAGGATATTCCAGACACAGGTGTTGACGCAAAGTTTTGGGAGGTCTTCTTTCACTATATGCAGACATTCCAGGGAGCATCGCAACTAGCCTTGACTATGGATGATCTGACACAGTCATTCCAGTAGTAACATCCTCCTATTTTTTCCGGGGATGGAGGACCATGGGCTGTGGAGCTGTGGCTAGAGACCACGTTAGAAATTTTTGATCATCTGGATACACCTCTGAAACTGATTGTCATACTCGTGATGTATATGCTATGTGGAGTATCAAAGCACTGGTGAGATGTTTTGAACCAGGCTGATGGGTTACAAAATATGGGTTGGGATGATTTCCAAACCTGCTTCTATGGAAACTTTTACCCCATGACTCTGTGAGAAGAGTGGGCTAGTGAGTTCATGTGTCTGGAGTAGGATGCAATGACGGTATGTAATACTCGACATGCTTACAGAGTTGCATCTTTTTTCAATGATGAATCTTATTGATGAGCTATTGAGGGAGAGGCACTTTGAGGAAGGTCTCGGACATGCTATTAGATCTCAGGACAATGTGTTCAGGTTTCCTTCTATCACTGAGATTATGAATTAGGTGTTTATTATAGAGAAGAAACTGAGTGAAGTTGGGGGGTACATAACATGAGAGTGTTGTTTCTCACCCCGTTGGATCTACATCTTCAGGTAGGAAGTGTTGTTTTGAGTATTCCCATGATGCAAGTTCTAGTCAGGTTGTGGGTAAAGTCATCTTTGTGTTTTTCCATCAGTGTGGTAGGCAAGTCCATATAAAAAATCAGTGTGACCACGACCCAATCGAGTGTTGATCTTACAGCTGGATGGGTCACTTGCAATAGTTTTTCAAGATGTTATCTCCAACTATGAGTGGTATGAATCCTTAGGCTTGTTGTTTTGCTTTATGAGGGCGTTTTTATTCTAGAAACAATGTTGGGAGTTATAACAGGTGATGTACGCAAGTGTACGGAGTGTCCCCATGGGGTCTAAAGTTGTCACTTCTTCTGGGATCTTTATGTCCTCAAGATGACAGGGTTTGACACCATTCTCAGAATGGACTGGATAATGGTTTATCGAGCATACGTTGATTGATATCGCTAGAGGGTAACTTTCACATCACCATAGGATGTTGTGTTTATTCACAAGGGTGAATGGGATGTCCAAGAAAGAAGATTTAGACCTGAACATTGTGTGATTGGAGGATTGCTAGCCCAAATTGCCAGTTTGTTTCTGGATGATCAGGGAATGAGTCAGATAGACTTTCCTCTAGTGGTTTAGCGCTTCATGTATTTCTTTCTTGATTACTTTTCTGGTTTACCTCATGAGAGAGAGGTGGAGTTATCCCTCAAGCTAGTTCCAGGAGCTTCTCCAGTATCCATTCCTCCTTATAGGATGGTTCTGATAGCATTTCCAGAGTCAATAGGCTGCTAGAGGACATGAAGGTGAATGGGTTTATTAAAACTTGTACTTCTCCATGGGGTTCTCCGGTCCTTTTTGAGAAAAAGGATAACAGAAATATTAGGAAATGATTGGATTATCATAAACTAAACTAGCTAATGATTAAAATCTGATATCCCTTACCATGGATAGATGATATTTTTCATTAGATTCGAGGAGCTTGAGTGTTATCGATGATCGACTTGAGGTCAGGATATCACCAGGTGCATGTTAGACCTACAAACATACCTCATATAGCCTTTCGTAGCTGGTATGGGTTATATGAGTATTTGGTTATGTCATTCGATCTCACAAAAGTGCCCGCATTTTTCATGGCAATGATGAACCGAGTGTTCAATCCTTACTTGGATTATTCTATGGTGGTTTTTGTGGACGATATATTGGTGTATTCGTACAATAGACACGACCATGCCAACCATCATGAGATCATTCTTGATACACTAAGAGAGCATCAGTTACATGTTAATCTTGCAAAGTGACACTTTTAGATGGATCAGATTCTCTTCCTAGGTCGCATTATCTCGAAGAAAGGATTTTTAGTAGATCTAGATAAGCTAAGATCTATATTTTACTGGGAATAACCTAAGAACATTTTTGACATATGGAGATTCTTGGGGATATCTAGTTACTACAGGAATTTTATACAGGACTTCTCATTCTTAGCAGTGCCATTGACAGGCTTGAATAAGAAGGGTGTGAATTTTTTGCGGTCATAATCTTGTGAGATAGCCCTTAAAGAGCTGAAAGGGAGTTTGACATCAACACCAGTCTTGATACTACCAGAGAAGTTATAGAGTTACATAGTGTAATGTGATGCTTCAGGTATTGGGTTGTGGGCAGTGTTGATGTCCGGAGATCGAGTAGTGGAATATGGGTCTCAGCAGTTGAGGAATCATGAGATGAATTTCCCTACACATGATCTTGATTTAGCTATGTTTTTTCATGTGTTTCACTATTAGAGGAACTATTTACTGGGAGAGAATTTGGTGGTGTACACAGACCGCAAAAGCCTCAAGTATATCTTTACACAACGTGCTCTAAACTTGAGGCAGTGAAGGTGGGTGGAGTACCTACAGTCCTTTGACTTTGATCTTGCCTACACACCTAGTAATGGAAATACAGTAGCCAATGCACTAAGCAGGAGGACTCAGATACAAGAAGTGAAGCATTCCAGTAGCGAGTGGTAGCTTATAGAGTTGTTCTCTAAGATGCATTTGGAGGTTCACAACAGACAGGGTAAAATATTTCTTTCATCATTAGTTGTTACCTCTGTCTTATTTAAATAGTTAGGATGATAAATCTATCAGATCTATAAGTCCAAGTTCTACAGGAAGGTGTGTAAAGTGAGAACCCTCATCCTAGTTGGACAGTAGGTGATGACAAGATCCTGTGTATCTATGGAGGTTTCTAGGTTCCAATGGATAGATGTGAGGAGTTGATATGTGAGTTTCATGCTTTACCTTGGGAAAAGAATCCTGAGGTAACCAAGATGTATCATGACTTGTGACGTTGGTATTGGTGGATGGTCATGAAGAGAGAGGTAGCTGGTTTTGTTCTGAGTTGTTCCACTTGTAAGCAGGTGAAGGCGGAATATTAGTGACCAGCTAAGAGTTTACAGCAATTACCCATCCCATAGTCGAAATGGGATGATGTCGCAATGGAATTTATGACAGGTTTACTGAGGTCACCTTGAGGTAATGATTTTGTGTGAGTTGTCGTTGACAGGATTACGAAGGTCACACACTTCTTACTGATCAAGGATACCTTCAGTGTTGATGATCTTGGAAAGTTGTACATCTGAGATGTGGTACGACTTCATGGGGTCCCATGTACTATCATTTCATATAGGGACAACCACTTTAAATCTTTTTTATGGAAGAGTCTTCAGAGGGATATGGGTACAATGGTTCTTTTGAGCACAACATACCACTCTCAGACTGATGACCAGTTAGAGCGTACGATATAGGTTCTAGAGGACATGCTTCGAGCATGCGCTCTAGTTTTCGGGGGCTCTTGGGAGAGGCACATTCCCTGGGTTTAGTTTTCCTACAAAAACATTTATCAGGTGATGATACATATGACACATTATGAGGATTTATATGATAGTCCATTCCATCATCCCCTGTGCTTGTTGGAGGTAGGAGAGGCATCTTTACTAGGACCACGTCACATACAGGAGACATTTAAGCATGTCCAGTTGATTCAGAAGAAGATGGATATTGTAAAGTCTCTTTAGAAATAATATACTGATCGTTGAAGATGACATCTAGAGTTCGAGGTTGTGGATTGGGTTTTCTTGCATGTTTCATTAAGTCTGGGACACAGGCGGATTAGGAGATAGGGTAAACTTTCACTGAGATATGTTGGGCCATTCGATATTCTGGAGAGAGTTTGGTCGATTGCCTATCGGATGCAGTTGCCTGAGAGGTACTGATCTATGCATGACATCTTCCATGTATCTCAGCTACGACTCTATCACTCTGACTCACCTCATGTTTTTCAGCCCAAGGAGGTTGAGCTTCATGTTTGTGCATCCTTTAAGGAGCATCTAATTCATATCATTGAGAGGAGCATGAAGGTTCTCTGAGGCCAGTCAGTTCCACTAATAAGGATTCTATGGATGTAAATGAAATTTATAGTACGTGGATTGGGATATAGAGGCTGACGTACATGCTTAGTGGTCGGAGTTTTTCACAATAGAATCTTGACCACCCTTCAGAGAGCAATTCGGGGGAAAATTTCAATAAGGGGGGGGAGATTTTAAGAACTCGAGTTTTCATATGAGGTACGAATTTTATTTGTTTTAATTTAAATACCTTGTTATGATCTTATGTGAATTCTTATCTTGATCACGGGTGTTTTTGTGGTGTATTGGGCTTGTTCGAAGGGTGAAACCATGTTTGGGGATCAAAATGACCTGGCGCACGATTTGCACATGGCCTGTGCATAGTTAGTTTCAACCGTACGAGAGGTCTAGAAACTGCAGGATTATGGATAGAGTGTTCTGCAAAGTTACTACATGGTTATTCAGATCGTGTGGGGTAACCGTGCGAGGTGGCCTTATTAGGCAGAGTGGTGTGCTCGGTTTCCGCACATTTTGGGAAACCATACGGGTAAACTGTACGACCCTTCCTGGGTGTTTTTTAAAATTTCAAATTAAATTTAAATTTCTTTTTAAACTTAAATGGGGTTTCTCTCTTCCACACATAGGACACCTCCACATCTCTACTTTAATGCACCTAGGATAGTCTTTGATCTAAATCCTCCATCCAAATTCTGTTTTGATCAATATTTGTCTCTACAGATCAGCAACGTTAAGGCCTACATTCCTTTTTAGTCATTATTGATTCATTGAAACAATGACTACACTATTTGGATTTAGTATCTTATGCGCTAATATTCCATTGTTTGTGCGTTATTCATATTTCTTCCAAACCGGGATGAATCAAGGCCTGATACTGGACGATCTGTCTACTACTGAGGCGAGGTAGGTGGTCTATATGTTCTTTAGTCTTTTCTTGGTGTTTTTAGGTCATTTGTTTGATACACATTTTGTTGGACTTTCCAGTGAGGTATCATTATTGAGAGAGTAGCTTTTAGTAGCTGTAGTGGGACCTAGTGAGGTTGACCATAGAGTCCATTTTGGTGTGTTGTCACCCATTGCTTATTTTGAGGTCACCCGAGGGGTACGCCTTAAGAAAAATTGTTGTTTATGGATGTTTAAAACACCCAAGGGGTGTGTTCTTATGCTTTCCTAGTTATAGAAAGACCTTATATGATTAATAGCTTCAGTAAAAAATTTAGGAGATGTACTGCCTCCTAGATCATTTAATATCATGTTATGCCTTGTCTATTTTGATATTTTGGATTAAATTGAATGTGTTTTCATGGGTGGGTATACATATATGAAAATGACTAATGGAATGTTAAATGGTTTATTTGGGAGGGAAGGCCCATGTGATTATGATAAATGGTTTGCATGAGTGGGTATAATCATGGATTATGCTTGTTGGCATGAGTGGTTATAATCACCTAGTTATAAATGTTTAACTTGAATTCTTGATTGCTTTAATTCTTAATTGAATGGTCTGATAGATACCTTTCACTTCTCTCCATTGATTTAGAACGTGGTAGTGGATGCCTTGGGTTGATTCTTCCCCTTGGGTATTTATTCCATGGGATGCCTCGTGCCTTGATACCCCTTGGATCCGACTTTCTTGGGCTCTCGTAGGACTTTCTATTACCTTGATCCTAAGACCACAACTAGTGCCTAACTGAGTTTCCACCAGTGATACCCATGAGACTCAATGAGATTCCTTGGAAATTCTCCTTGGATCCGATCCTATGTGGTTTAGACATTTTTACATGGATACCTTAGTCTACCGACACATTGGATCTGACCCTTGCGATCTGCTACTTCACTATATGGTTTGGCCTTGGGATGCTACTTCATTATACAACATGGACATGGATCACTTGACTTCACTATACAGCGTGGCTGTGGATTTCTTGATACATATGGATGTTTGGCGTGGCCATTGACTTGCTTGTTTTCTTGGTTATAGCTTCCTTGTTAGGAGATGAGTCTCTTTTGTAGGTAGCCTTGAGGGAAGTTCATTTTTACTTGATAAAGTATACTTATTCCATGGGAAAATTCACTTACTTACCCATTGTTTAGACTTTCTATAACATTTGTAGAATTGATGTTAAAATTTTATAGACCTGGGTGGTTTCCTACTGGGATGTTTATCTCAAACCCTGTTTGGGCCTCCTAGGGGGCCCAAATAGATTATATGGTTGTAGGTGATGATAGGGCCAATCACCCTAGTATAGTTTGATGACTGTGGATTTGGATTATGGGATCATAGGATAAAGCTGAGGCTTGTGATGCTGCGATACCTTTTTGGTCTTTTTCTCTTTTTGGGACTTGTACTGTATTACATTTCCTTGTACCTGGTTTGGCTGTTTTCTAGATACTTGTACCATATGCATCATTTTTTTATATGAGATACTTCTAGTTATTAATATGTATATTCATGTCTTCCTATATTAGTTTCAGTTGTCTACTTATTTTTTTCTTCCACTATTGCATGTTTTTGACTTCTGCTATGATACTCTAGTAATGAGGGAATAGTCTTTCCACCAACTCACTTTGTCCCTCACTACTAGTCGATAGCCTCTTGAATTTGGGGAGATGTACTTGAGGCCTTGTGACCAACTGAGCCCGGGGCACCTTTATGGGTGGCATCAGGGTTCAGGATGTCACAAACCTACCATATAAAGTTGAAATTTGGAATGGTAATGAACCTATCTTATGAAGTTGAAAATTTGGAAAAGTAATGAACCTACCTTTTGACCTACCATAATAAATAATTTAGAAAAATGTTGAAACTAAATTATGACCTACCATGAGTGAAAATTTGGAAGATTCCATAACTATCCATATGACCTGTGTTTACTCAAAGAATTTTTCATATTTTAGTTCAAAACATGATATTTTTTACTTATTATTTTATATTTAAAAATAATGCATGTTTTTTCATATGATTTTATTGATTTCATTATTCCTTAAACACTCAATAATTATTTTGATCTGATGGAAATTTATCTGGAGATATTTTTGTCTATATTTAAACTACATTAAATATGATCATACATGTATTAATATATACACTATTTTCATGAAACTTGAATTATTTAAATTTCGATTATTTGGAAAATGAAATTTCTTTTGTGTATTATGATAAGTTTCCAAAAACATTTATATTGGTTTTTAAGATTAAATTTACTTTTGTATTAATTTTTAGTAATGAGTTTCATTATAAAACCTATTTTATTTTTTTAGATTATCGAAATAGACTCACATGGAATATGAATTAAATGAAGGAATCAAATATTTCTATGGGATGGATGAAATACAACAAACAATATTCTTTGAAACATCTTTTCATGAAATAACACTATATATTATGTTCGAAAAATTCATATCAAGTTACCGAGGTTAATGATACTCTTGAATTGTATTGTGTGATAAATCTAGAAATCATTTTTTTCTCATGGATGAACTTCAATCATTCGATCCATTTATATTAGAGAGAACCTTACTATCTCAGCATTCAGATCTATTCTTGTTCATCTGGTTTATATAGTTATTATATATTTTTTTACTAAGTTCATAATTTTTTCTCAGTTATACCATAAATGTAGGAGTCAATTTATACCACCCCATGAAAAATTTATGTTTTGGGTTTTACCTTCATATGTGAAGAAGGTAGGGAAATTAGGTTATGAATCAATGTGAGAAACTTTATGTGGTGTATTGTGACTCTCGGTGAGAAAAATTCAACTTTGGGTGTTTCATTTAGGTTTGAAAAGGTTGTTTTAAAGGGTTGTGTCCCCCATTGAAATTCATATATTCTATAGTTAATGGTTGTCATTTATCTCTATGTTGGAGAGGGATGGAGGGTAGAATAGGATTATTTATATTTGAACTCGTATAAAAATAATTGTGTTGATTTCTTTTTAATTCCATGACATTTCTTATTATCTTTAATAATAATTCATTAAAAATATATAAAAAGGCCAATTCACCCCTTTTGACCATTCTACCATTATCACATTAATACCTAACATTCTATTAATTTAGTTCTAAGTTGTATTGGGTTAAAACCATCCATTATTATAGGTTCAAGGAAATATCCTTGTCTGAGTTCTTTCTTGATAATAAAAGGATGATTGTGAGTGAGTGGTATAAAAATAACTATTCATTAAGGATGTAGTCATCCTTATCTAGAGGGGAACCACATTGAAAAATATATTGTGTTTATTTATGTTATTGTTTTTTTGAGGTTTAAGTGTACAAATAAATAATCATGAGAGAAAACAAGACTAGAAGAAATATATAAACACTAAATCACCCCTAGTGTATATCACCCCATGTGTGATCCTAATAATCACCTTTGACAAGAATAAAAAAGGTTTAATTTTCTATAAAATCTAATCCTTGGGTTAATGGAAATTAAATGAATATAAATTATTTGAATCATGTTCCAAATGATCAACACCTTATAAAATTTCTCTCCTCCGATCTTCTCATCCCACACTCCATGTTTGAAATTCCTTAATAAATCCTACGTATCATTTTTATACATCATTTTCTCCGTTTTCATTTGATTTTATAATTCCCCAGAATATCTCTGAACCCTTTAACAACTAGGACTTAATATATTTATCCCAAGCCATGAATATTCATTTTAAATTATCATTTGAGTAATGATAATATAAAAATGAATAATTAAAAATAAAATTCATCCCCATAGGTTATTTATGATAACCGAGGAAAGTATGTAGCATTTAAAAAACCAATTCTCATATTACTATAACTCTTAATAATTACTTTTCATTTCTACAAACATATATTCACATTATTCAATTTTATATTAGGAATTATTATATTAATTACCAACTTTCCATTTTATTCCAGTTGATATGATTTATGAAATAAAAAATTAGAAAGTCTCCAAAAGGTGTTACTTTTATTTAGTTAACAATTTTTCCGAAATTGACATCCATTTTTTAGTGTCTTCATGTCAGAAATTTGATTCTCCTGAAACCTTTTCTATTAATCCTTGTATTCTATGTTTTGTACTAGTGATTCCTTTTCCCAATGTTCCATATTCCCTAATTTTAAAAGTGGTTCTCATTAAATCTAAATATTTTTCAAATCACATAAAAACAAATAAAAAACAACCAAAATAAAAACTAGAAACAAATAATACAAAACAACAAAAATGTTTCCCTTCCCCCACACCTGTTTCATGAAATGTACTCATTGAATCTTTATAGTTATAAAAATTATGATTAGATTATAATAAAGTAAAGAAATACACTTATTTAAGGAGATGGACAACTTAGATGATTTATTTTTAGAATTTTTGTGGGAGTTAAATATCCTCTACTAGCTCCTATATAGATTTATCATAGTAATTATTCCCTATATAACCATTTATAGTGAAGGTATTCTATACTCCAAATAATTATAATAGATATAAACATGATAAATAGATTATAATAAATAAAAACAATCCACTTAGTTAAATAGATGGATAACCTAGATTATTTGTTTTTAGAATTCTTGGGGGAGTTCAATATCCTCTAGTGGATCCTCTAGAAAGTTCTCATAGTAATTCCTCCCTCTCTAACCACTCATAGTGTAGGTCTTATCTAATCCAAATACAGTGATCTAGGATGAAACAAAAGGTAAGAAATTATTAAATTATGAATGGCCCTTCCCATCTAGAACAAAGCTTTCCTATAATGAATTTCATCATGGAAATATAAAAGAAAACTTTCTCTCCTGGATGAAAGCCTCACTTATGGATTAGTTTGAATTGTCACTTTCTTTATCTAGGAAAATTATGTCATTTTTAAATTACTCTCTTTGAATTTATTCCAAATTCTATATTTATTGCTTCATTTTATATCCATATTCCTCTAAATCGAAGTTCATCTTCTAGGACACCCTATAGGATTTATCATCCAATTTAATAGGGATATAAAAACTCTTTCCATAGATTAGCCTATTTGTAATTATTATAATATTCACATTAAAAACTAATTTATAAGACCAGAAATATTTTTACATCCTTTGAATCTAATCATTCCTATTGTGATTCACAGTCTTTCCAAGATTCCATTCACTTCTTTATTGGTAAAATCAGCATGCAAATTTTTTTTGTAGGTGGTATGGTGTTGATGTTTTATGGTCGAATCCATATTTCCTCATCAATACTTATATTAACCTATTATACAATTGATTACCTTGTTCACTTTTTACTTCCCTTGGTATCCCAAATCTAAAGAATATTTTTTTCCAAAAAATCATAAACAAAAAATGAATCATCATTTTTGGTTGTGTTGACTTCATGTTGTGACTGATAGTATTTTCCAACATTCCTTTCACATCTGTGTCGGTAGCCTCAGCCTACGTATTTTTATGTGGGTGGAATAGAGTGGATGTTTTATGTTCCACTCCATATTTCCTTATGAGTTCTTCCATGATTATATTTCATAATTGAGTTACTTTGGTCACTTATTATTTCCCTTGTTATCCCAAATCCATAGAATATTTTATTCCAAACAAAAACATAAAGAAAAAATGAATCATGTTTTTTTAGCTATTTTAACTTCCACCCACATAGAACATAATCAACATCAATTAATATGTTTCAATACCCAAAAGACATTGGAAATTATCCAATAAATTCTATTCTCCATAAATCAAATATTTCCTACATGTTTAGTTGTTTTTGAGACATTTCTTATGTTTTTGAGAAATTTTGAGAAAACTAACATTGCTAGAATTTCCTATAAAAGTTATAGATATCCTTAAAAATTTTGTGGTAATGTAAACAGAAATTTATAACTTTAATATAAGTTATATGCGGGGATAAATAGGCATCCGCAAGCTAGTGTGTGACAAAAGTTAAGCACAAAATGTGCATTACTCTTGAGTGGATATCACATTTATACATAGTCATATAGAATCTCTAATGATATGGATCATACCATGCATAGAATTTCAATTCACCCTAAAGTATTAAGATTTGTTATTGGTTATGGTTTGAAGGGACTTAAATGATAATAATAAATATTATAATGTCAGCATACTAGGGAAAAACTCTTTGAATCTTATAGAGTTTCTCACCTAATATCAAGTGATGAAGTGGGTCTTGGTCAAAAATTCTTAACACAGTCCTGTGGGGTAGTCTAATCATATGATCATCCACTTTGTTTGTTGTCCTCATATTATATTCCAACACCACATCAAACCCTTATAAAAGGAGAATCCATCATAAAAACCTCATATTTGATTCTCCCTTCTTCATCCGGTACCTAAGTGTTTCATGATTAAATAAGACATTTACTTTAGTTCCAAGAAAATATTATCAAAAAATTTCAAAAGAATAAACAACTAAAATAAAAATATTTTCAATGATTTTTCAATTTATCTAGGTATATTACAATGTTTTTTAGGTGTGATTTATAACATGGAATATTCTCTCAACTATTTAGGAAGTAACTACATGTATAACTTCATTTGAGGCATCACACAACATTTTAAATGGGTGCTACTAATCGGGATATTTAATTATAGGTGCTAGAGTTATCATTATCTTTAACTCCTCAAATTAATTACAAAAAGAATCACTAAATATGAACTCAATGTCGTTTTGAGGTAAGTTATATTTTGGTAAGGACATTTTACTAAAATACCACCTATAAAAACCTGAATGATCCAAAAATGATCCAATATGTTTATCACATGCGGGGTATGGGAATGCATCAATTAATTATATATTTTCTTCAAATTAAATTTAATTCTATGAAATCAAATTTCCCAGTACGATCCCTTTTTCTACCATGAAATCAAATTTTTCAAAATTGAGAATGATTTCCTTTTCTATGAATATTTTAAAATCCATATCTAGATTCAACAAGAAATGATCAGATGAATTTTCAAACACTATGAAATCATTTAAAAAACCTATATAAATTCCTCAACTATATCAAATAATATGATTAACATATATATTTAAAGGTCTCATGGGCATTACCCAATTCAAATGCAATCCTTTTATAATCAAAGGTTCCATAAGAATAGGTAAAGGTTGTTTTCTCTTGGTCATTAGGAGCTAGGTGAACTAGCAAGTTCCTTGAGAATCCATCCATAATATTGTAATCGGTCATTCTTGATATGTAGTGACTCTGTTTTTCCTTTTAATACATTGACATGTATTAAGGAATGTTTTTCGAGCTAGGCATTAAGTCGGTAAGATTTTTCGGGCCCCATAGAGGTTAGGTATTAATATATTAAAAATATTAAAAATATTATATTGTGTACGTGCATTGTTTTTTGTTTTTAAGGATTTTATTTTTTCCATGACCTTGTATGGGAAATCTAAGATCATGGTTGAATCTGGGGTCATGGCATGGCATTATCATGGTGAGTTCAAGCATGATTAGACCCCTGGATTCCTGGTGGTGGCACGAACTATGAATGGATTGGTGTTTTTTTGGACAGATCACGTCGATTTGTAGGTAGCATGTGATGAATCCATGGATTTGGAATCTGAATAAATGACAACAGATGATGGGAGGTGTGACGGGCTATGTTGCAGGCTTTAAGTGGGGGAATAGATTCCGATTTTTGGCCACTAGAGGCCCAAAATCAATGGGTATAATCATTACCGTTGATTTTGGTGGATCTTGAATGGTAAAATGGTGGAAATCATGGTTGTGAGGTCGGATATGGGAAACACATGAAGGAAAGTTGGGTGCTGGAGGAATCTCGACTACTTGTTGTGTATCCCCTAGAACACATGCCTTGTAGCTTGGGTTGCCTAAATAGGATAGATTCTTAGTTGAGTTAAGGATCACACACTATGTTCCTAAGCCCATAAGTCATGTGAGCCTTCCCTGGGTGGCTAAGCCGTGTGCCAGTCTGAACACACCCTAGGACCTCATGAGAAAGGAAAAAACATGTACTTCGGAAGTACACGAGTGCGCCCTGTGTACACAGGCATAGCCCCGATGGACATGAACATATCCCAAGCGCTCTTGAAATTTAATGTACCCTTGTACATGTCATGTATATCTGCATCTCTAGGTAGGCCATGTGAAGATCAGTGCACGACCAGATATAGAGGTGAGATTTCATGCCATGTTACCCTTGGAACACATCATATACCTTCTTTTGGATCTTCCATCATGCATATATCCTTCTTCCAGACTCATATTTTGTCCAACTGGTAGCCTATCATGGGAAATTTTTTATATGGAATTATGGTGGCCTTCATAGTGGATTTTGAGATATGACATGAGGTCATGATAGGGTGGTATTAGAGAAGTTCATTCATTGGGATAGTGTTGGGAGTTACCCCCTTGTGATGATTAGTTGGGACTTACAAAAAATGTGTTAAGGAGTCTTGAGTATGCCATTTAGGCTAGGGAACCTAGTGTTGGTGAGGCGGCCGATGTATCCATTCACCAGGACTCGGACTTCTTTCTTTTTGACTCAAAATACCAAGACATTGGTTGTAGGGAACAATGGTAATGAATATTATAGGATATATTCCATTAAATGTCCCTCTTGAGTCACCACCTCATTTATATACATGCTCATCCAACCGTGATATATCTTGATCACTTTCATGATGCCTCAACAAACAGATCTAGACAGGTTATTGAGAGGGGATTGTGATGATGATCAATTTAGTGATGAGGCCTAAATTTAGGGTCCTACTCGTGAGGGGTTAACTCCAAGAGGAGATGGAGTAGTTCCCTCACCTGTTGAGTAGCATATATTACTAGTAGGGAAGGCTGAGGATGCACACAGGATTAGCGTCCTACACGAGTTCCAGCACTAATGGTTGTTGAGGTTCTGTGGTGAGCCAAATCCTCAGGTAGTATCGAATTAGCTTGAGTCAGTGATCTGATTCTTTAGTCTTGTTCAAACCCTGACAGATCAGATGGTTGTTCTAGAACCCAGTTTTCTCAAATTGGGAAGCTAGGAGCTGGTGGAGTCTTGTTATATAGACTCATAATGAAACTATGTTTTATGGATAAAATTATAATAGTTATTTTGTGAGGAGTATTACCCCTCATGATTGAGTTTAGTTCAGATTCAGGAGATTCTTGAGCTACAATTGGGTAGTATGATAGTATCTGAGTACACCATGAGGTTCATTGACCGTAAAAAAATACTCCATCGACATTGTGCGATATGGGAACTTCAGGGTGTGTAAGTTTTAGAAGGGTCTCTGTGAAGACTCTTGTGCCACTGTGTCACCTTATGCATTCCCACCTATGTTGGAGTCATGGAATGAGATCTTCTTATGGATATCATCCTATCAAAGGGACTCTAGGCAGCTGGAGTCGGCATTGGGTGTTATGGGGATAATTCATCAATGTTGGATTGGTGTAGCCCGATCCATTTTGGATGATGTTTGGGCCAAATTTTTCAGGATCGTACTGCACACCTGCCAGCAACGTTCATGGTTTGAGGTCTGCAATGAGCTCATTAGGGGTTTCAGGGGGCAACGCCCCTACCCCGGGGGTTCAGCGGTAGCACTTTAGCAATGCTGACACTGTAGAAGAGCTGAATGAATGACACCGACAGGTCAGTGTAGCAACGTGGAATTCCGGTTTCCATTCACTATAGGTCCTTGGACTTCCATCTGAAAGACACTATACAACTTTTTATTTGGGTGGTCACCTTTCACTATAGTAGGAGTACTTTATATGGTTGTTGGAATAGTGCTTCTTCCTCATTATTATCCTATTTAGAGAAAGGATTTCAAGTGTTTGAAACTTTTAGAAATCTCCTAATAAAATTGTGCTCACGACATATAGTGAAATTATGCCTCTCTGTAGATGTAGGAATTTTTCCTGAACCACATAAATCTCTATATTATTGTTTCCTTTTATTCCTTTTACTCTTCTGTGATCCATGTTTTGTTTCATTTTTCCTGACATTTCCACATCAATCTGAAATGGATGGCTGGCTCAATTCGTTAGGGTCTTGGTTTAGGAGACATCCCCATGGTCGGACTGAGGCATGTGGTCATGCGACGTAGGGTTCCTTAAAAGGAGTCGGGAAATAGGGATAGGGGTGATGTTATTCTTGTGATGATCCAGGTAACATGGCTCATGATTTCCAAACCCAACATGTTGACGATGGAAGGTAGGTCATAGATAGACCACTACGATAGAGGCAACATCAGGATCAAGGATCTTCTAGGTGTGGCCAAAGAAGACCCCAGGGAAGTGGTGTTGGAAGAGAAAAACGTCCAGCTTAAGAGAGAGGGGATTTTGGTGGAGGATGATGTTATGAGCAAATTCCACCACCATATCCAGGTTTCTAACATCATTCTCAGGGATCTGAAGGTTAGTGCTACTTTCAGTTTCTAACAATAGAGAGATTTGACCAGGATACACATGAGATGATATGTGGTATGATATGTGTTTACTATACTCTTTCTCCAGTATTGATAGATTTAGGTATGAGTCATTTCATCATCTCCATCCCCCAGGTTCTAGATCTAAAGCTTCTAGTTGGGACTTTATCCAAATAGTTGTGTCTTGAGGTTCCTATAGGGAATGATTCTTTGATATCGTTTATCTATGGGCAGTGTGAGTTGATGTTTGGTGGAGAGAGTTTATCATGGGACCACATTGTTGTCACAATGAAACTATACGACATAAAATTTGTTATGGACTAGTTTTCTGTGGTTCAGGCCCAGATAGACTGTCATCTCAGATGAGTTTGATTCCTTCAATCATATGAGATGATATTATCCTTTACGAGTGAGAGAGATCCCACAGCTGAGTAAGTGGGTTTTGTGAGAAGAAAATTGCAACCCATCACCCATCATTTGGATAGTTTTTCCATTGGTGGAGTAGTCTTTTTAGACATCTAGTTTTTAATTATAGTGTAGGGTTATATGCACGTCTTCCTTGAGGATGTTTTGGGACTACCTCCATAGTGGAAGACAGACATCTGCATCGAATTTCAACCTAGGACCATGCTGATATATTCTATGGCATATTAGATGGACACTATATCTTCAGGTGTTGGGGGTGAAATTATAGGACCTCCAAGAGAATATATTTATCATACCAATAGTCTCCCCCTATGTACCTCTAGTTTTGTTCGTTAAAAATAAAAATGGGAACTTGAGGGTTTATGTTGACTATCGTCTCCTAAACTAGGTAAAAAAATTAACATTTGCTGCGGATTCATTACCTCTTGGACCAGCTGAGTGGTGCGAGTTTGTTCTTAAAGATCGATCTCAGGTCTAACTACCACTATTGAGGGTTTGTGAGGCTCATATTCTAAATATGGAATTCTAATGTCACTGCAAACACTATAAGTTTCTAGAAATTCCTTTTTGTGTGATGAATTCCCCTGTTGTGTTCATGGATCGTATGAACTAGACATTCTGGTCATATTTGGACTGATTTTTTGTTTTCTTCATTGATGATATACTCATTTACTCTATGTTATAAGAGGATAATACAAATCTTTTGAGGTTGGTCCTAGACATACTCTAGGAGAACCGGCTTTATGGTAAGATATTGAAATGACAATTTTGGTACCGTGGGGTTCACATTTTGGGTGATTTCATATTTCATATTGTTTTAGCTATGTACCCAGTGAGTATTGATGATGTAATTAATTGGGAGACACCAAAGTGTGTGATATAGGTGTATAGATTCCTTGTCTTAGAAGGGTACTACATTAGGATTGTGGGTGACTTCACTGGGATTGCAATCCCTTTGACCACCCTAACATGGAAAGGGTAGTCATTGACCAAGACTGAGTGGTGTGAGATATCCTTGAAGGAGTTGAGGCTGAGTCTGACTAGTGATCTTGTGTAGATACTAAAAAAAGAGGGTGTGAATTACATTGTTTTTTGTGATGCCTGTGGATCTAGGATAAGTTGTGTGTTAATGCGATGGCGAGAAATGATCACATATGGTTCAAGGTAGTTGAGACCCCACAAGAAGGACTACACGACTCATGACCTAGAGTTTGTAGTGGTAGTATTCATTGTGAATATGTGGATGAACTATCTTCTGGGTGAGTGTTTTGTTGTTTACTTAGACCTCCAAAGTCTCAGTTATGAATTCACTCAGAGAAACCTTAACCTGATACACAAGAATTGGTTTTAGATTCTGTAGGAATATGAATTCATGATATTATATTCTTCTGAGAAGGGAGATGTGGTGAATAATTCCCTTAGTAAGAAGTATCATTCTTGCTTGGCGTAGAAGGTGTGTGAGCAGTTGGCTATGTTCCAGCTGACCCAGGTGGAGGTGAGGGGTTTAGTTTTTCTTCGGTCAATGGTGGTGATGCTTCCACTACTTCAGAGTGTGAGGGAGGCTCATTTGGGAGTCATCGACTATGAGGTTTTCAGGACAAGATATCTTCAAGAGATGCACCATATGTTTTCTCCAAATGATGGGATCACATCATCTGTATTCGAAGATAAAATGAGTTTCTAGTCGTATTTCTAGAGGAGGTGATGAGGGATTTTCACACTTCCCCTTTAGATGTACATCCTAGTGTATAAAATATGCACATGGGCCTTAAATGGTAGTTTTGGTGGACTGTCATGAGGTGAAGTGTCACTGATTTCATCTCTCTATGTCTCACATGTTAACATGTGAAGGCTGAGCACCGTGTTCTAGTAGGTTAGACATAGCCTATTGAGAACTTGAAGGTGAAATGGGAAATCATATACATGGACTTCATGAAAAGGCTTCCACAGATAGTGAGAGTTCAAGATTTCATTTGGGTGATAGTTGTCTGACTTACCATGTCATCACACTTCTTTTCCATTAGGGATTAGAGTTAGGTGGAGAGTTTGGAGCAATTATACATGAGTAAGATCATCCAACTTCATGGGATTACATTGAAGACTATCTCTGACAATGAATTTCATTTTACATTACAGTTGTGTTGTGACTTGCAAGAGGCTTTCAGGACCCAGTTGAGGATGAATATAACATTTAACCCCAAGTCCAATTGGTAGACCGAGTAGATTATCCCAGTGTTAGAATATATGATGAGGGTATGTGTGTTGGACATCATCTAGAGCTGGGAGGATCACTTTACATTAGTGGATTTTTATTATAATAACATTTATCACTCTACTATTGGCATGTCACCTTTCAAGTCCCAGTACTGAGTCCCTGCTTTTCACCCTTATGTTTAACTGAGATAGCCAAGACACCTCTTGTTAGGCTAGAGATGGTGTAGCCAATGATAGAGATGGCACATGTGATCCATGGGTAGATGTGGACAATCTAGAGCTGATGGAAATATTATATAGATCGATGTCGTAGGACCTTGTAGTTCGACCAGGGAGACAATAATTTCCTGAGAGACTCTCCGTGATGAGGATTTTGGAGGTTTGTATGAGGAGGAAAGTTATCCCAAAGTCTCATCGGGTCATTCGAGATCCTATGGAGGAATGGATAGGTTTCTTACCGCCTAGTCTTACCCCCATAGTTGGACTGGCTGAATGATTTCTTCCATTTGTCGCAGCTAAGGAGAAACATGCATGACCCCACACATGTTATTGACTGGGGAGAGATAGACATCAAGGATGGAGCCACCATTATAGATAACCTAGTGGAAATCAATGACCAACATGATAGGATCCTATAAATATGGACCATACCATTGGTTTGTGTGCTTTGTTAGAACAGGAGTGTGTAGGAGAGCTCTTGGGATCGTGAGAGTCAAATGCGAACTCAATACCCCTACCTTTTTGTCTAGATTGCGTTTTTGGGATGAAAATACATGAATTAGGGGAGAATATAGTGACTCGGTTTTTTCCTTATAATATTTATAATGTATTAAAAATATATTTGAAGTCAAGCAATGATTCAACATGAGTTTTCGAGCCCTGAAGAGGCTCGATAGTAATATATTAAAAATATTTAAGAAATTATATCGCGTTCATGCATCATTTTTAGTTTTTTTGGTTTTCCTATTATTTGGGACCTCATATATAAAATCTAGGACCATGGATGAATCTAAAACATTGGTTTTACACTAGTAAAAATATAAAGTTGGTCAGCAGTAGCTTTTTGGTTGAGGTGGTCATTGTCGGTGCGTTTAAATGAAATAAATGAAATATTTAATTTTTTTTAAATCTCCAAAACCTAAAATTTATCAATAAATATGAAGCTATTGAAATTATCTAGGGTTAGGCTCATAACAATAATATATTTGAGAGGATACTTTGACATTCTTCATTGGTGTATCAAAATTGGAGAATGACAAGGAATCAGGTCGAGGTGGGTTGAGAGACAGCGAATGCAGCTGGTCGTGTTCACCGCTAGTGAATGCATTCTTCACCAACGATTGATCTTGAATAGAGGTAGGTCAAGTATTTTGTGGTTTTACTCCATTTCTAATTTCATAATATTGGATACATGATTATCTTCTTTGGATCTTTATTTTCTCACAATCGCATGAGCCTTTTTAATAAATTAAATTGTTTAATCCAATTTAATTTTTTTGGTCATGATCTCACCCTATAAATCCATAATATTTTAATAATTGGACAAGAACAATTGATCAAAGAGGGGTTTAACTTTGATCTTGTGCTTTTTGCCTCCCCTTTCATCACATTCTGAATCGATGATGATAGGTAAAGGGAGGTAAAATGAGTGGTGCATTGAGCTTCAAGTAAATGGCTAGATTCTGATTTCTGGCCACCGAAGGCTTAGAAATCGACGATTGGAATCATTACCTTTGATTTTGGTGGATCATGGATATCCAAATGGAATAAATCATAGTGTTGATGCTTGATCTAGAAAAAAACATGATGGAAAGTTAGGTATTGGAAAAATTCCAACTGTATATCGTGTATCCTAAAGAACAGAAGTCGTTTAGCCCGAGTTCACTATGGTGGCTAAGGTTTTATCCGGTTTAGGGATCACACACCATGTGGTCAAGCCCACACACTGTGTGACCCTATCACGAGTAGATAATCTATTTTCTAGACTCCCCAAATTCTCATGTGAAAGGGAATGGTGTATACTCCGAGAGTACACAGGTTTCCCATATGTACAAGAGCAAGGGTCGAATAGACACGGCCATACCCCAAGTGGTCTATGAACAATGTGTACCCCTATACACTATATGTATATCTACATGTACATATAAGACCTGTGAAGACACATGAACATCCAGATTTCTAGGAAAGGTCACATGCCATGTGTCCCCTGAGACATGTCATGTACCTTCTTATTGATCTTCCACCCTACATATATCCTTATTTTGGACTCAGATTTTGTCCTTTGAGTAGCCTATCAGGAGAAATTTTACATGTAGAATGAGATAGCGGACTTCAAAGTATATTTTGAGATATGACACAGGGTGTGATGAGCGTGTTTCTCCTTTTATAGATTCTTGGTCGATGTTAGTGATTGGGATGGATCTCTAGAGAGATGGTAGGGTTATCATCCCCCCTATCGCACCAGAGTGCAGGTGATGTGGCCTTAAGAACAATTGTTTTGTCACATCTTTTTAATTAATTTTCATCAATTTAATTACTTATTTTTACACTTTTTAATAAATACTGACACTTATTTAATATTATCACTAAATTTATTAATTTATCAATTTTTATAAATAATAGTGTATTATAAGATTTAAAATAATTAATTTATTTCTTACTTTATTTTTTTAGACTAATATCTATTTATTTAGATTGTTGTTTTTGTATGCATAGTTAATAATTTAATAATAATTATCTCCATAATTAATTCTGCTTTTTCACTTAGGTTATGTTGTTTTAATCTAACATTGCATGTACTAAATATTAATTAATATAGCATAATCTAAATATTAGTTGTCTTTTAACGATTCAACTTTTATAAATTTAATTTGATTTACATACTAATCTTGTTAAATTAGTTTCATTAATTAACTTAAGTATATAATAACAAAATAAAAAACTTGTTACACTATTAATTTAGTTTGTTATAGCAACAATAACATAACCATGAAATTTAAATGTTTAAATTTTATATTTAATTTTAGTAAATTAATTTCTTTTTAACATTATTTTTAGTTTTGTATAAATTTGAATTATACTAATTGTAGTTATTAATAAATTAATTTATGTTTAATTGGTGTTATTAATTTATTAAAGTTTACATCTTATTTAATTTTTTAATTTTTTTAATTCAGATTTAGTTTTTATCAAATACATTGTTTATATTTTATTTAAGTTTTAATTTTATATATTTACTTTGTTATTTTTGCAGGTTCACAGTTTCATCCTGGTCACGGTGTCTCCACACACCATTTTCTTCACGGTCTCTCTGAGTCTCTGCCCCGGGTTACTCACAGACTCACCGTGACACCCCTTACTCCACGCACTGTGTATGTTACTATCTCACCGTTTCATGGGTGATTCAGTTCTTCCATGCACTATTTTCCCTTTCCTGTCTCACCATGAAACCCCTTTCATGATGGAACTATGACCGGATACACTATCTCACTGTAACCTTTGGTACCATTTCTAACCGGTGGCACTGTGTAACTTCTCCCTCTCCTGTCTCACCATTTCCTGGAACTGTTTCTCATTTTTGTCATGGTTTCATCCACTGTAAGCCCCTGCCACTCAAAAACCTTCTCACCGTCTCCACTTGATATCACGGTTCCACCATATCTTCATCCTTCTTTCACACCGTTTCCTACTCTCTCACACCAGTTTCAACCAAACTGAAAGTAGCTGTGACACAACATTTTCTTCTTTCCCTCGATCGCATTGTGTACCATTCCACCATTTTCATTCCCTGCATCATTCCACTATCCTCTGTCTGGGATGAAAACCACATCTATCCTTTAACCTCAGAACATTGCAAAAATTCAATTTAACTACCAAAATTTCAGTTGTCTGTGGTGTTGAAGATGAACTCACCGCCGCTAAAGACAAACCACTGCTCAATGTTCTCACTATATGAACTCAGAAGAAACTTCAGACGTAGAATCAACTAGAAATTTAGTGCAACAACATTACACAAATCATATTTTCATGTTAAAAGATCCAATTCTACCCTAATCGCATTTCTATACTGGACTTGGAAACAAACCCGAATTCCTTCGATTGAAGAAGAGGAGTTTAGCCTGTCGTAGAATCTCTGGTTTGATCTCACCTTGTTGAGGCGGATTTGAGGATGAGGAGGCGGAACCAAAGTTGAAGAAGGGAGGACCCGAATCATTTGAGTTCCTCCGTTTGAGGATTCAGGAAGGACCATCATCGTGGCTTATTGCGAGGAAGGGAGGAGGGTTGTCAGTCCGAGCTGGGAGGATGAATCACGTCGCTGAGGAGTCTAAGTCGTGTCGCTAGTGGCATCTACAGGGAGCGGAGGCCACCACTTATTCTTCTTGGAGAAGCAATCCGAACCAGTTTCCCCCTGTGCGCCGAGATTTGGGGGATGAAGGGAAGTAAATAATATATAAAATAAAAATAAAAGATAAAGAAGAAGATAAATAATAAATTAATAAACTTATCAAATAAATATAATATAATAAATAATAAATTTTATAATAATAAGTATATAAAATATATAATTGAATATGAGACAACTAATAAGGATTTAAATAATTAAAATATAAACAATAATAATTCATAGATTAAGTTAATTAGTAATTAATATAAATATTTAAACTCTTTAATTTTAATTCTAACAGAATAATTATATGAATAAAGTAATTAATATTAATATAATTTAAGTAATTTAATTGAGTTTTACTTATTAATTACTTAATTATTATTAATAACTTAATGAATTTATTAATGCTTTTATAATTAATTACTAATCATAATATTTAATAATATTTATCATTTAAGATATTTATTAATTAACTTTAATTACTTTTTAATAAGTATTATAACAGTAAATTTAGAATAATAACTATAAAATTTTAATTAAATTTCTTCGTGTTTTAATTGTTTCATTTTATTTTTAACATGTGCAGGTTTGTTTAGGAGAAGAGAAAACATCCAGATACATCTAACTAACTCACTCAGTGTTAGTTACGTGAGAAAAACTAGTGCGACATGATGGTCGTAAACAGAAACACGTGCACGATGCTTAAGTAAAGGACTTTTTGAAGTCGGTGGATAAGAGCGGTGACATGTAGTAGGTGATTGTGGTTAAAAAAATGGAGCAGTAGAAGAATTCACAGGGCGAGGGGACAATGACTCGGAAAAAAATGTGGACTGGAGAGTAGTGAACTGGGAGCGACTCTCGGAGAACCAATCCTTGGAGACTCGAGGGCCGGGAGCAGCAAAAATGCATGCGAACAGTGGGAGTTTTCTTCCTCCATTCTCTTTTAATTCTCTTCCTCTGTAATTGAATGTTTTTAAAATACATAAAGGAAGCAATGTTTGGCTAAATACTTATTGTTCGGGGAAAAATTGAGTCTACTAGTTATTGTTCTTTTCTTTTCTCACAATCCTGTTAATGTGATCAGAATTGATTGGCGAGATCAGTTCTGATTACATTAAATGGAAACATACCACTTGTGCTTAATCTAATATTTCCACATTTATACAGTGAGTTTAAATGTGGATTGATTTTCTTGAACATTTAAATGGAAATAATAGGCTACATGACATACGATGAGTTAGTTCTGTGTTCTTATCAAACTTGAATTTTTTATGTTTATTAATCTAAGGGTGGCAAACTCGGAAATTGGTCGGCTTGAGTGATTATCTCTTGGAGAGGGAAATAAATCTCTCCATTTCAGTGGTATTATTTGTAATCAATGTTGTGAGAAAGTATACCTTCAAAACCAGTAGAGTTGATATACTCCTCAGACGTTTTTCTCCAGATTGTTTACATTTTAGTGCACTGTATCTCTGTTTCTTACTGTTTTGATCCTGTTTCTTGTTTGATACAGTTTAGATAAAAAAACTAATCTAAAAAATGTGTTGTTTCATTTGTGCATTATAGTAAAAAAATTATAAATTTTTTTATAAAGATTGGAAATTCAACCTCACTACTGACAATAGTGGGGTATTTAGTTAGTTTTTTAGAGAATAGTGGCCAAATAGCCTTCCCTGTGGGTTTAACCCTGCATTCCACATTTACTGAAGTTATTAAAAAAATAAATATTAAACTTTGACCAGCTTCAACGACGGTTTAGATCAAGTTTTTATCACCGTTTTCGGGGAAGGCATGAGCCATTACTAAAAAACATTTAAAAAAACACATATAAAAATATTTAAAAAAAATGGAAATTTTGAAAACTGTTAAAAAAATTATTGCTTTTCATTTTGAACTGTCACTGCTGATATTTTCCACTTCTGTTTGTCTGAGCACAAGAACATCTGTTGTTAGATTAGATCTTCTAAACCTTTAGTTAGATAAACATTTAGCTACTCTAAGAAGAAAGAACAAAGTTGAAATGGAAAATCAAGAAAATAGAGTTCTTGAGAATAATAACATTCAAAATAACCATCCAGAACTCTTAGACGATCATGAAATGACTTGGATAAGGGAGTTCCAACTCCCACAAGTGTCTAGTAAGCCATCATCAATTAGTCTTAGTCCTAGAGATCAAAACCAGTAACTAAAACAATCTCATATTTTACTGCTGCCTACATTTAATGGGCTCTCTAATGAGGACTATTTGGCCTTCAATAGAGACTTTTATAACACAGTGCAACAATTACCACTTTTAGGACATACTGAAAATGAGTTAAGGATGAGAGTATTTCCTTTTTTTCCTTAAAGGGAATGCTAGGAACTAGTTTTTAAGTCTAGATGAAAACATTTTTGAGAGCTGGGATCAAGTGTATAACTCATTCATTATGAAATTTTATCCCCAAAGATTAAAAGGATAAATGAGAACTAAAATCACTAGTTTTTTACCAAGAGGATGGAGAAGATTTTCATGAAGCTTGGGATAGATTCAAGGATCTTCTTAGGCAGTTTTCCCATCATAAACTCCCATCACACCTTCTCATTGATACTTTCTATGAAGGTCTTTCCTCCTCTGGTCAGAACATAGTGGATCAAGCTGCTGGGGGTAATTACAATGATAAGACTGATGAGGAGTTGAGACAAATTTTTAATAATCTGGCCCTTAACTCTCAACATAAGAATTCGAGAAGAAAGAGAGTCAATAAGAATATTAATACTGGTTGAGGAGGTGATACTCAAAGTCAACTGGTCGAAATCACTAACCAACTTCAAACCTTAATGAACCAGAATTAAAACAAAACTTTTAATCAAGTTGAAAACCAGAACAAGTATCATTCACTTAGACAACAATGCACTCAATGTGGTATGTTTGGGCATTCTGAATTTTTTTTCCTAATGTTGATCTAACTTCCCAACAACCTGAAAATTTAAGCTTTGTCAATTATGGTCCTAGGATGACTCAAAAGGAAGACCCATTTTATAATAATTACAACGAAGGATATAGGAACCATCCAAAACAATCCTGGAAAGATCAAGGAGTTATCAAACAATCCACTCCCCTAATTATCAAAACTAATCAAGACCAATCTTTCAAAATCAACAAAGGGGTGAGTCTTTAAACTTTCAAGGAAATAATGATAATCAGCTGTCTTCTAAACTGGATCAAATCTTGAATAAAATTAATTCACAAGAGGAAAGGTACATGAATCAACTTAATAAATAGAAAAATCAATATGAGTCAGACAAAATGCAAACTGATTTTAGAATGCAGAACATGGAAACACGGCTAGGACAATTAGCTAGAGATTTTTCATATAGGGAAAAAGGTAGACTTTCAAGTAAAACTGAAAATAACCCTATAGATAATGCCAACATTGTTGTCACTAGAAGTGGCCTTAATACTCAAACTGTTGCTGAAAAACTCACTGAAAATGCTCAAAATGAAAATTTGTTTCAATCTGGAAATAAAAATCTACTTTTCACACATGTTGGAAATTCATAGAAAAGTCTTAAAAATTATAAAAATAAGAACTTGTCATCTGAAACTCAAGCTGAAACTTAAACTAAAAATCAAAAGAATAAAGGAAAAGAAAAAGTTGTGGAAAAGGTGAGGGATATTCCTACTGTTCTAAATTTTTTTCCCACCCATCCCTTTCACTAAGAAGCTGAAACCTCAATGTAACACTAGGGCTGAACATCTTCAGTTCCTTGGTCTTCTTTCTAAGCTTCAAGTGAACATACCTTTCATCCAAGCCTTAATTCAAATTCCTTCTTATCTTAATTATTTAAAGAAAATTGTTTCAAATAAAAATACCCTTGAAGAATTTTCTACCTACAACCTCACTAAAGAGTGCAGTGCTATTCTCCAAAATAAAGTCCCACCCAAATTGAAGGACCCATGTAGTTTTTTCATTCCTTGTACTCTAGGAAATTCAGGTCAACTCAACTGTTTATGTGATTTAGGTTCCAGCATTAATCTGCTCCCATACTCACTATTTCGACAGTTGAGGTTGGGTGACATTCAACCCACCACGGTCATACTACAGTTAGCTGATAGATCCTTCACTCATCCTGTGGGTCAAGTAGATGACTTACTAGTTGGAGTTGGGAAGTTATTCTTGCCTACAGATTTTCTTGTTCTGGATATGGAGTGTGACCAAGAGGTGCCCATCATCTTGGGTAGTCCCTTCTTGGACACATGTGGTGCTGTTATAGATGTCTCTAATGGTAAACTGATATTCAAAATTGGTGAACAAGAAGAAGAGTTAAGTGTTTTTAAAAATATTAAGGGACTAACATATTCTGAAAACTGTTCAAAAATTGAGTCTCTGGAAGCTGAATTTTCTTATAAGAATCAACTTGAACACATTGAAGAATCTGAAAAACAATCCTCTGTTGAAGAAAACATTTGTGAAGCTGAAAATATTTGTGAATCTGTTCTAGAGATTGAAAATTATGTTATAACACCAAATATGGAAAATCAGCCAAATCTGGACAACTGTCCAGTTTTTCTATGGGAGAGTATTCTGTTTCTGAACTTAGGAGATTTTTGAGTGAATTTGAGGGTGTTTCTGTTAACACCAACCTTGCTGGACACTTTTATAACACTGAGGGATAAATTTTAAGACAACTTGATGATTATGATCTGATTAACATGCTAAAATATGATATGGAAAGTCTAGATATTGAGTTATCCACCTTAGACAGTAGGAATGTTATCTCTGAATCTGAACTTGTAATTGAAAATATTTCATCTTTAAATAGTACTTAAAAGAAATATGTTGAAGATCTTTGACCTCCCAGGCCTAAGAGTCTTCCTTTGAGTGCAGAACCACCCGATCTTGAGCTGAAGCCCATCCCTGCCCATATTAAATATTCATTTTTGGGTGAGAACTCCCCTCTGCCTGTAATAATTTCTACTGAACTTAATGAAAACCAATAGGAAAGATTGTTGAATGTTTTAAAGAAGTTTAAATCTACTATAGGCTGGACAATAGCTGATATCAAGGGTATTAGTTCCTCAATCTGTATGCACAAGATTCCTATGGAGCCTGATCATAATCCTAGGGTAGAATGTAAAAGAAGATGAAATCCAAACATGAATGAAGTCGTGTGAGAGAAAGTGATCAAGTTGTTGGACACTAGAATGATTTATCCTATTTCTGATAGTGCTTGGTTCAGCCCTGTCCAGGTTTTTCCCAAGAAGGGAGGTTTCACTGTAGTTAAAAATGAAAATAATGAAGAAGTCCATGTCAGGAAAGCCACAAAATGGAGAGTCTGTATAGATTATAGGAAGATTAATGTAGCTACTAGGAAGGACTATTTTCCAATGCCCTTTTTGGATCCAATTCTTGAGAGGTTTGCTAGAAATGAATTTTTCTGTTTTCTGGATGGGTATTCTGGTTACAACCAGATTCCTGTTGATCTAGAGGATCAGGAGAAGACCACTTTCACATGCCCCTTTGGAACATTTGCCTACAGGCGAATGCCCTTTGGGTTGTGTGGAGCTCCAACCACCTTTCAGAGGTGTATGATGGCTATCTTTTCTGATATGATTGAGAGAATCATTGAGTTTTTCATTGATGACTTTTCCATTATGGGTAGTACTTTTGATACTTGTTTAGGAAATCTTGAGTTAGTTTTGGAGAGATGCATTGAAACCAACCCTGTTCGTAATTGGGAAAATTTCAATTCATGGTTACTGAAGGTATTGTACTTGTTCATAAGGTGTCCAAGAGTGGCTTAGAATTTGATAATTCTAAGACAGAAGTTATTTAAAAACTGCCACCTCCTGTTAATGTTAATGGTGTTAGAATTTTTCTAGGGCATGCTGGTTTCTATCAAAGATTCATAAAGTATTTTTTTAAAATAACTAAGCCCTTGTGTTCTTTACTGGTCAAGGATGCACCTTTCAATTTTGATGAAATTTGTTTGAAATCATTTAATATGCTAAGGAGAAACTCACTACATCACCTATCATTACTGCACCTAATTGAAAATTACCTTTTGAGCTTATGTGTGATGCTAGTGACAAGGCTGTAGGTGCTGTCCTTGGATAGAGGATAGATAAGAAGTTGCATGTGGTTTACTATGCTAGTAGACTTCTAGATGATTCCCAAAAGAATTATACCACCACTGAGAAAGTGTTTTTAGCTGTTGTGTTTGCTCTAGAAAATTTTAGACAATACTTGTTAGGTTCTAAGGTCATCATTTTCACTGATCATTCTGCTTTGAAATACTTGTTGTCTAAGAAGGAAACTAAGCCCAGGCTGATTAGATGGATCTTATTGTTACAAGAGTTTGACTTGGATATTAGGGATAAGCAGGGAGCTGAAAAATTAGTTGTTGATCACTTATCTAGGCTTCCTCTTACTCAATCTGAATCTGAAAATCCTAGGGAGATAAACTCTTCCTTTCATGATGAGAAGATGCTCAATGTGTCAGTCAGACAATCTTCTTGATTTGTAGATTTTGCCAAATTTCTAGCTTTAGGTGTCATTCCCTAAAATCTTTCTAATAATCAAAGAAATAAATTCATTTCTGAACTTAAATATTATCTTTGGGATGACCCTCTACTATTTAAGAGGTGTGCTGATGGTACTATTAAGAGATGTGTACCTGAGGAAGAGATGTTGTCTGTTCTTGAAGGTTTTCATTCTTCACCTTGGGGAGGTCATCATGGGGGTGAGAGAACTACTCAAATAGTCCTATAATCTCATTTATATTGGCCTACCCTCTTTAAGGATGATAGGAGCTTAGTGGTTAGCTGTGATAGGTGCCAAAGATTAGGCAATGTGGGTAGAAAACAGGAGTTACCCCAAAATGGTATTTTGGAGGTAGAGATATTTGATGTTTGGGGGTTAGATTTCATGGGTCCATTTTCATCATTTCATGGGAATGAGTACATTCTAGTTGTTGTTGACTATGTGTCAAAATGGGTTGAGGCAGTAGCTCTGCCCAACAATCAAGCCAAGTCTGTAATAAAATTTTTCAAAAAGAATATCTTTACAAGATTTGGAGTCCCAAAATCTTCTATCACTGATAATGGAACACACTTTAAGAATTAAAAGTTCAAGGCTTTGATGGAGAAATATGGTTGTGTTCACAAAACTGGAACTCCTTATCATCCACAGTCCAGTGGACAAGTGGAAATTTATAATAGAGAATTGAATAAAATACTTGAAAAAAATGTGTCAAACTCAAGAAAATACTGGTCTCTTAAATTGGATGAAGCTTTATGGGCATAAAGAACTACTTTCAAGACCCCAATAGGTATGTCTCCTTACAGGTTGTTGTTTGGAAAATTTTGTCATTTACCTGTGGAGTTGCAGCATAAGTCTTATTGGGTAGTTAAGGCTCTTAAATTTGACTTTAAGAGTGCTGGTGGGAGGATATTACTTGAGCTGAGTGAACTTGATGAGATTAGGAGAAAAAGTTATGCTAATTCAAGAATTTATAAAGAGAGGAATAAATTTTTTCATGATTCTATCATTCAAACCAAAGAATTCAGACCTAGAAAAAAGGTTCTTCTAATTAATTCTAGACTCAAAATATTTCCTAAGAAGCTGAAGTCCAAGTGGTCTGGGCCATTTACTGTAGTAAGAGTGCTAAAGAATGGAGCTGTTGAAATTGTTGATGAAGATAATAAACCCATGTTGGTCAATGGGCAAAGAGTGAAACTTTATTTTGAGGGACAACCAAAGGGCTTGGCTGCATTCACTGTTCTAGAAAACTATTCTTGAATGATGTCTGGATGGGGATTATAAACATAGCGCTACATGGGAGGAAACCCATGGTCTTTGTTTTGTTAATAAATAAAATTTTGTAATTAAATAAAGTCTAACTGAATACTTTAAACTCAGTGCTTCTTGGGAGTCAACCCATGTTCGTTCTTTTGTGTTTACTTTTATCTATGTTCTTGTTTTACTTTGAATAAAGTCATGTTTATATGCCACCTATATGCACTATATCTGTTGGGTTTTTCTTCTTGGTTTACATGTTCTTTGTCTCTAGGATTATGGTGTTGTGTCATTTAAGGTGTAAAATTCCCATACTGGAGATAAATGGAAAAATATATTCAGGGAAGTACTCAATTCATAATTGCTTCATTTCATTTTTCCACTCCTTAATGATTTCATAAAAATTCTGGTCACTAAAAAAATCTGCTTGTATTGTAAAAATTCTGCACAATGTGTACTGAAAATTCTTCTACATTATAAATGTATAAAATTATGCTGCATGTCTTGCTACTGAATTTCTTAAAATTCTGCACATGTTTAAAATCTTGCACATATTAGAATGTAGTTTTGTTGTATGTCACTGCTTAGATTAAAAATTATGCATGTGCCTCTTGCTGAAAAAAGATGAATTTCATTGTTTAAAATCTTCTCACTTCATGAAATTAAGTGTGGGGGTACATGTTTTCTAGTAGTTGTGTTTTCATTGGAACCGATTAGTCTAAGGGGTGTTATCATGAATCTTTATGTTTTATTGAACACCCTTTTGAAATATATTTTGCTAAAGATGCTTACACCCAATTAATTGTGCACCCACACATTATATACTTCTTTTGAGCTTTAATGAAAATCTTTGTCACTTTAATGTGTGTCTGGATATGAACCTGCTGTAAGTTATTCATTGTGGAAAACAATATTTTTGAACTTCATTGGGACCCTTTATACATTTCATTAATCTACTAAATTGAAAATCTTTTTTGAACCGTAATTGATTAATTGTTATTCTCCATATTTAGAAGTCAACTTTGGGGACAAAGTTGGGTTTTAAGTGTGGGGGAGGGGTTCAATTATTGACTGTGCTTAACTATGTTTTAATGAAATTTCATCAATTCCCACTGCAAATTCAAACTTTTTGTAAAAAATGGTTAAAGGTTTTCAATATTCTTGCTTAATTTGAGGCTTAACATTTTTCTCAATTGGGTCTTGCCTTAGGATAAGTTCCTTGCTGGTAGTTATGTTTTCCTTTGAACCTAAAATTAATGATAATAGATGATTTCTGAGTGGTCATGCTTAGTGATTGAATGGATATATTGATTTAGGAACTACTTCTGAAAGTGATATGGGCTACATGTTTATGGGATTATGATCATACCCTTTGAAACTAGAAATTTGATTCTGATTCTAGTGGTATTTTTTCTTTTAATTATTAAAAGTAATTGCTTTAATGAGCCAATTTAAATTAGTTTTATATAATTTGTTTGAAAATGGAGTAGTTTGGGCATCTGGGATACCACGGTGAGTCTCTGAGACCCTAGATTCTGGGTGCATTTCTGTTAACTTTTAGCCCTCTGTTCATCTTGAATAAGTGCATTGCACAGTGCTTAGCACAATGATACATGGCTTGGAAAAAATAAATAAAGTGTTTAGGGTCAAAAATGAGCTCATTAAGGTGAGAGGAATGATGAATGCCCGATGAAGAAGGGGTCAATTAATGTATTGGAAATCATTTAGGGTGTATTATTGAGGTGTTTTAAAAAATCCATTATTTTTGGAACCTAGGTGAAAAAGTCAAAGTACAAGGGTCCTCTGGTTATGTTCTTAATTCCATTATAATTTTACTTCCTGTCATTCTTGGATTTAGAACTTGAGCCTGGATTGAAGTTAGTCACTAAGTAGTACCACATATGAGGCATTACATCTTCATGGTTTTATGATTCATAGTTTTCAAGACTACCAGTGAGGATTTTTTCTAGGCAAGATTCATATGAGAGATTCATTTTCAAAGCCTATTGTTATGTCGTGTCCTCTATTTTGAGTGCTGGACATGTCACAGTTTGATCTAAATAATAATATACACTTTACTGTTTTTATTAAGAAAATAAAACATGGGATTTTTTGAGGATAAACAATGTTTAAGTGTGGGGGAATTTGATTTGGCCTTAAAAACAATTGTTTTTCCATATCTATTTAATTAATTTTCATCAATTTAATTACTTATTTTTATACTTTTTAATAAATATTGAAACTTATGTAATTTTATCACTAAATTTATTAATTTATCAATTTTTATAAATAATAGTGTATTATAAGCTTTAAAATATTTAATTTATTTCATACTTTATTTTTTAGACTAATATCTATTTATTTAGATTGTCTAGATTGTGTTTTTGGGATGACAATACATGAATTAGGGGAGAAAATAGTGACTCGGTCTTTTCCTTCTAATATTTATAATGTATTAAAAATATATTTGAAGTCAATAAATGATTCAGCATGAGTTTTCGAGCCCTGAAGAGGCTCGATAGTAATATATTAAAAATATTAAAGAAATTATATCGCGTTCATGCATCATTTTTAGTTTTTTTGGTTTTCCTATTATTTGGGACCTCATATATAAAATCTAGGACCATGGTTGAATCTAAAGCATGGGTTTTACACTAGTAACAATATAAAGTTGGTCAGCAGTCGGTTTTTGGTTGAGGTGGTCATTGTCGATGCGTTTAAATGAAATAAATGAAATATTTAATTTTTTTTAAATCTCTAAAACCTAAAATTTATCATTAAATATGAATCTATTGAAATTATCTAAAGTTAGGCTCATAAAAATAAGATATTTGAGAGTAGACTCTGATATTCTTTATTGGTGTATCAAAATTGTTGAATGACAAGAAATCGGGTCGAGGTGGGTTGAGAGACGGCAAATGCAGCGGGTTGTGTTCACCGCTAGTGAGTGCATTCTTCAACAACGATTGATCTTGAATAGAGGTAGGTCAAGTATTTTGTGGATTTCCTCCATTTCTAATTTCAAAATCTTGGATACATGATTATCTTCTTTGGATCTTCATTTTCTCAAAATCGCATGAGCCTTTTTAATAAATTAAATTGTTTAATCCAATTTAATTTTTTTGTGTCATGATCTCACTCTATAAATCCATAATTTTGTAATAATTGGACAAGAACACTTGATCAAAGAGGGGTTTAACTTTGATCTTGTGCTTTTGGCCTACCCTTTCATCGCATTCTGAATCAATGATGATATGTAAAGGGAGGTAAAATGAGTGGTGCATTGAGCTTCAAGTAAATGGATAGATTCTGATTTCTGGCCACCGAAGGCTTAGAAATCGACGGTTGGAATCATTACCTTTGATTTTGGTGGATCATGGATATACAAATGGAAGAAATCATAGTGGTGATGCTAGATCTAGAAAAAAAATTATGGAAATTTAGGTATTGGAAAAATTCCAACTGTATATCGTGTATCCTAAATAACACAAGTCGTGTAGTCTGAGTTCACTATGGTGGATAAGGTTTTATCTGGTTTAGGGATCACACACCATGTGGTCAATCCCACACAATGTTTGACCCTATCACGAGTAGATAATCTATGTTCTAGACTCCCCAAATTCTCATGTGTAAGGGCATGGTGTATACTCCAAGAGTACACAGGTTTCCCATATGTACAAGAGTAAGGGTCGAACAGACACGGCCATACCCCAAGTGGTTTATGAACACTATGTACCCCTATACACACTGTGTATATCTACATGTACATCCAAGACCTCTGAAGACACATAAAAATCCAAATTTCTAGGCAAGGTCACACGCCATGTGTCCCCTAAGACATGTCATATACCTTCTTATTGATCTTCCACCCAACATATATCCTTCTTTTGGACTCAGATTTTGTCCTTTGAGTAGCTTATCATGAGAAATTTTACATATAGAATGAGATAGTGGACTTCAAAGTGTATTTTGAGATATGAAACAGGGTGTGATGAGCGTGTTTCTCCTTTGATTGATTCTTGGTCGATGTTAGTGATTGGGATGGATCTCTAGAGAGATGGTAGGGTTATCATCCCCCTATCGCACCAGGGTGCAGGTGATGTGGCCTTAAAAACACTTGTTTTGCCACATCTTTTTAATTAATTTTCATCAATTTAATTACTTATTTTTACACTTTTTAATAAATAACGACACTTATGTAATTTTATCACTAAATTTATTAATTTATCAATTTTTATAAATAATAGTGTATTATAAGCTTTAAAATAATTAATTTATTTTTTAATTTATTTTTTAGACTAATATCTATTTATTTAGATTGTTGTTTTTGTATGCATAGATAATAATTTAACAATAATTATCTCCATAATTAATCCTGCTTTTTCACTTAGGTTATGTTGTTTTAATCAAACATTGCATGTACTAAATATTAATTAATATAGCATAATCTAAATTTTAGTTGTCTTTTAACGATTCAACTTTTATAAATTTAATTTTATTTACTTACTGCTCTTGTTAAATTAGATTCATTAATTAACTTAAGTATATAATAACAAAAATAACAAACTTGTTACACTATTAACTTAGTTTGTTATAGCAACAATAACTTAACCTTGTAATTTAAATGTTTAAATTTTATATTTACTTTTAGTAAATTAATTTCTTTTTAACTTTAGTTCTAGTTATGTAGCAATTTAAATTATACTAATTTTAGTTATTAATAAATTAATTTATGTTTAATTGGTGTTATTAATTTGTTAATGTTTACATCTTATTTAAGTTTTCAATTGTTTTAATTCAGATTTAGTTTTTATCAAATACTTTGTTTATATTTTATTTAAGTTTTAATTTTATATATTTACTTTGTTATTTTTGCAGGTTCAAGGTTTCATCCTGGTCACGGTGTCTCGACACACTGGTTTCATCACGGTCTCTCCGAGTCTCTACCACGGGTTGCTCACGGATTCACCGTGACACCCCTTACTCCACGCACCGTGTCTGTTACTGTCTCACTGTTTCATGGGTGATTTAGTTCTTCCATGCACCATTTTACCTTCCCTGTCTCACCATGAAATCCCTTTCACGGAGGCACCATGACGGCCTACACTGTCTCACTGTAACCTTTGGTACCATTTCTAACCAGTGGCACTGTGTAACTTCTCCCTCACCTGTCTCACCATTTCCTGGAACTGTTTCTCATTTTTGTCACGGTTTCATCCACTGTAATCCCCTTCCACTCAAAACCCTTCTCACCGTCTCCTCTTGATATCACGATTCCACCATATCTTCATCCTTCTTTCACACCGTTTCCTTCTCTCGCGCACCGGTTTCAACCAAACCGCAAGAAGCAACAAAACAACATTTTCCTCTTTCCCTCAATCTCATTGTGTACCATTCCACCATTTTTATTCCCTGCATCCTTCCGTTGTCCACTGTCCTGGATGAAAACCACATCTATCCTTGAACTTCAGAACATTGCAAAAATTCAATTTAACTACCAAAATTTCAGTTGTCCGTGGGCTGATGATGAACTCTCCGTCGTTGAAGACAAACCACTGCTCAATGTTCTCACCATATGAAATCATAAAAAACTTCAGATGCAGACTCAACCAGAAATTTAGTGCAACAACATTTCACAAATCAGATTTTCAAGTTCGAAGATCCAATTCTACCCTAATCACATTTCTTTACTGGACTTGGAAACAAACCCGAATTCCATTGATGGAATAAGAGGAGTTTAACCTGCCACAGAATATCCAGTTTGATCTCACCTTTTTGTGGCGGATTTGAGGATGAGGAGGTGGAACCGAAGTTGAAGAAGGGAGGAACCAAATCATTTGAGTTCTGTCCTTTGAGAATTCAGGATGGACCATCGTCGTGGCTTGTTGCGAAGAAGGGAGGAGGGTTTTCATTTTGAGCTGGGAGGAAGAATCGCGTCGGTGAGGAGTCTGAGCCGTGTCGCTAGAGGCGTCTACAGGGAGCGAAGGTCGTCGCTTATTCTTCTTGAAGAAGCAATCCGAACCAGTTCCCCCCTGTGCGCCGAGATTTGGGGGATGAAGGGAAGTAAATAAAATATAAAATAAAAATAAAAGATAAAGAAGAAGATAAATAATAAATTAATAAACTTATCAAATAAATATAATATAATACAAAATATATTTTATAATAATAAGTAGATAAATTATAAAATTGAATATGAGACAACTAATAAGTATTTAAAGAATTAAAATATAAACAATAATAATTAATAGATTAAGTTAATTAGTAATTAATATAAATATTTAAACTCTTTAATTTTAATTCTAACAGAATAATTATATGAATAAAGTAATTAATATTAATATAATTTAAGTAATTTAATTAAGTTTTACTTATTAATTACATAATTATTATTAATAACTTAGTGACTTTATTAAAATTTTTATAATTAATTAATAATCATAATATTTAATAATTATTATCATTTAAGATATTTATTAATTAACATTAATTAATTTTTAATAAGTATTATAACAGTAAACATAGAACAATAACTATAAAATTTTAATTAACTTTCTTCATGTTTTAATTGTTTCATTTTATTTTTAACTTGTGCAGGTTCATTTAGGAGAAAAGAAAACGTCCAGATACATCTAACTAACTCACTCAGTGTTAGTTATGTGAGAAAAACTAGTGCGACATTATGGTTGCAAACAAACACACGTGCACGATGCTTAAGTGAAGGACTTTTTGAAGTTGGTGGATAAGAGCGGTGACATGTAGTAGGTGACTGTGGTTACAAAAACAGAGCAGTAGTAGAATTCATGGGGGGGACATTGACTCGAAAAAAAAGATGGACTGGAGAGCAGAGAACCGGGAGCGACTCTCGGATAACCAATCCTTGGAGACTCGAGGGCCTGGAGAAGCAGAAATTCATGCAAGTAGAGAGAGTTTTCATCATCTATTCTCTTTTAATTCTCTTCCTCTGTAATTAAATGTTTTTAAAATACCTAAAGGAAGCAATGTTTGGCTAAATACTTACAGTTCGGGGGAAAAATTGAGTCTACTGGTTATTGTTCTTTTCTTTTCTCACTATCCTATTAATGTGATCAGAATTGATTGGTGAGATCAGTTCTGATTACATTAAATTGCAACGTACCACTTTTCCATAATCTAAGATCTCCACATTTATATGGTGAGTTTAAATGTGGACTGATTTTCTTGGACATTTAAATGGAAATAAAATGCTAGAGGACATACGGTGAGTTAGTTCTGTGTGCTTATCAAACTTGAATTTTTTAAGTTGGTTAAGTTGGTTAATCTAAGGGTGGAGAACTCTGAAATTGGCTGGCTTGAGTGATTATCTCATGGAGAGGGAAATAGATCACTCCATTTCAGTGTTATTAGTTGTAATCAATGTCGTGAGAAAGTATACCTTCAAAACTAATAGAGTTGATATACTCCCCGGACATTTTTCTCCAGATTGTTTACTTTTTAGTGCACAATTTCTCTGTTACATGCTGTTTTGAGCCTGTTTCTTGTTTGATATAGTTTAGATAAAAACAAATCTAAAAAAATGTGTTGTTTTATTTGTGCCTTATAGTAAAAAATTTATTAAAAAAAATTAGAAAGATTATAAATTCAACCTCACTGCTGACAACAGTGGGGTCTTTAGATAAATTTTTAGAGAATACTGGGTAAAATAGCCTTGCATGTGGGTTCGAACCTACTTGCCACATTTACTGTAGTTAGTAATAAAACAACTATTAAACTTTGACCAGATTCAATGACGGTTTAGGTCAGCATGCCCCCCATACCCTTTGCATTAGTCGAATGGTACCCCCTCATTCTATACAGGTGTGGGTACTTTATCAACTATGTGCAACCACCTATTGTTCTAGTGTGTGCATCCTCTATTCATACATTGAGTGGAACCCACTGTCATACTAGGTAACAAGCCCTCAATACACCAACTAGAACCCCCTATTGTACAAGGGAGCATGTCATATATACATCGAGTCATACCCCCTATCTTGCTAGGTCATGGGTCCTTCACCCACTAAGTAGCACCATTTTTTCTTACAAAGGCATGAGTCCTCTATCTATTTAATGAGTAGTACCCCCTATCACACCAGGTTGTGGGTCCTCTGTACGCCGATTAAAACCCCCCAGATTCACTAGGGTTCGGGTCCTCTAAAATAGATTGTTCCCATGTTGGGATCTGGAGTAAAATGGTGAGTTGTGGTTCCTTTATATGGTTTTCTTGCAGATACACACGATGATGGGCATCAGTTATTAAACCATTGGAGCTAGAGGAAGACTCATTGATCCTAGCTGGTTCGTGGAGATAGAGATCCCCTTTCTCTATAATTTGGACTTCTTTTGTTGATTACACACACACACAAAGATATATATATCTCTGTGTGTGTGTGTTGGGTTTTTTATACCCCTATTGTTATGGGTTTCACTGACCTCTTATTGTTTCCTTATATCACCCCCTCTCCATTTACATGGTGTCCTACTAGGTATGTATATACTAACCTATGCATGGTATTTGTATGCACGTGTTGTGTCTTATGCAGAGGACAATCACATTGATAATGATATTGGTGGATCATAGTGGTACATGGGGTGCATTAGCTACATTTGGTGGTCAGACTTGGAGATTTGGAGCCGATATCTCTCATCAACTTTATATTTTACAATTATAGTCAGGTTGGTAATTTTTTCTGGTTGGGCGTGTATTTTAACCCTTTACACTTTGGTTATTTTCTTTTGTACTCAGATGTATTACCTAGAGGTTTATGCATGCATGGTTTTTTCTCGATGTCAATTTATTTTATTATTCCTTTGCATTGTTTCATGGATATGTTTGGGTGCACATGTATGAGTACAATAGAAAAAGGTATCCCATTTTAGTTATGTCTTCTCGATAATAGTCATCAGCCCCTGGCCTATTGGAGACGGGCTTGGGGTTGTCACAATTGGCATATCACCAACCCGGTGGGCCATAGTGGATTGGATCATGACATGATATACTTTCACGTATTTTTCTAATGATTTGTATTGGAAGTGGTATTTCCTAGTGACATGGTTCAATATCCCACAATCAATAAAATATTTCCTAATATTTCTCACTCTCATAGGGATCAGTTCTTTCTTTTCATTCTAAACAATGGTTATACTTGAATTTTTGGGCATAATGTGAATGGGGTTAACTCACTGTAATTGTAAATGGGGTAGATGATTCATGATCCAAGAAATATTTCCATTTTGTTTTTAACTACCTCCATCATGGTCTAGTTTAGTCTCGTTTTGGGTAGTATATATGGTTTAGAAGTATCTTCAAATAGGATTCGATGCATAAATATCCATGAACTACGCCCGTGTGTGTCACCTAGAATCCATCATATGACCATGACATTATCTCTTTAAAATATTTTTTAATTTTATTTCATGATCAAGGGACACGTTTTTATTAATTATCATGGGTAACTTTTCATTTTCCACTAGAAACTCATAATTTAAATGTGGTGGTAGTGGTTTCAATGTAATCATGCGTGGCCAAATTAGATATGTTATTTACCAAGGTCCACCTATATCATCCAATTTCAGTTCCTTCCAAGAAAGTGAATAATGAGATTAATAATTAATTGAAAATAACCAATAATACTCATAAATGTAATCATTTTCTACCTCAATTTTACATTCTTATATAGTAATATAAGGTTTATTATATTCATTTATTATAAAATTATTGAATCTCAATTTTTTTACCCAAATTTAGAATCACTTTTGATAGATCATTTTATATATTTGAAGTAGGTTCCTTGGTGTGTGTAAGTATTAAATCTGAATATTATTATTGCGTAAACTTCATTGAATAATAAATATTGAATTGTACTACATTTTCTCTAAATTTTGTTATTAATTTAAATTTATTGATATAGATGACTTTCATAGTTATATTCAGAAATGGATTGATTAGGATGATTGGTGATTTATCTGGTATTTTATCATCTTACATTTTGAGGATATAGAAAATTGGCGAGAAAGATAAGGTCATGCACCCTCACCCCAACACATCTTCAAGAACTCTAACTGAGATTACAATAGCTAGGTTTTCTATCTAAATTTTAACATGTTATTAATATACACAATAAAAAAATATGGGAACACAAAATAAGTTATTACATTAATTGAATATACTAAATCACATAAAAATATTTCAATGACATTCCTCTAATTATATAGGGAATGGAAAATGACTTTGGATCCTAATATATGGTGGGTAATTAAGGTGTTATCAGAGAAGACACATTTCTTCCCAAACTTACTTTAGGGTTCCCTTGTTGCCTTCTTTTCATGGTATATATTTCCTTTAAGAACATTTTATATTAGGAAATCTATCTAAGGGATTCAAGAAGCGGTATTTAGATTATATATTTCTTGAATATTTCTAAAATTTCTTATTGAATCTCTACTTTATGAATTTTATTAGATTGAATCATTCTTAAGGGAGGGGATTTTAGGGGTTTTTCTTATCTTTTGATGGTTTCTAAAGTTCAATTTATGATTTTTATATATCATATTCTGAATTATTTCTCCTCCCCCTTCTTTTATTATCCTGGTTTGTTCCTATTTATGTTTTTTATAAGGTTGAATTTCCTTCCCACTTCTAGTTGTTATCAGGCACAAATTTTCCTTCATATCGGTAATGTTTTATATGGTAATTTTCTAGGATTTTAGCCATCATTATACTAGATTCTCTGACTAGTTTTTCAATTCTTTCAACTTTATTTCTAGTTCCTCTTTTAGGATCTGGTTAGTGAAGGATTTTTACATGATAAATAGAGTTAGGAGATTCAAGGGATTTTATTTATTGAAATAGTGATAGTTGGAATGTCTATTGGTATCCTTCCATGAAATTTTATTGAAATTGTATAGATTGATTGAATTATTGTTGAAATAGAGTTAAACCATGGTTTTGTGAATTTAAAATGGAATACAAGATTTATGAGTTATATCTCTATATTTGGTTGTCCATGGGTTATTGAAATGGTCTTTGTTAACAGGCAAAAACCTGGATCTTAGTATCCTACACTTGATCATAGTGGTAAGTGAAATGAACTAGAGAAGAACAAAGACTATAAACCTTAATTGGTTTTGGAAGGTCATTAGATTGGTCAATATATATTTGTCTTACCAAATGGTTTATTTCTTCAATATTTTATTCAAACAATGGTTATTTTTGGGAATTTTGTGGGCTTTACCTCATGGAATCCTCTAGTGGAAGTACCACTTGTGCCAAATTTTTTGAATTATAAGATATCTTCTCTATCTTCCATTAGTTACTTGTTAATAAATTCTCATATGAATGATTCATCTAGAATATTTCTATCACTATCAAGTAGTCCTTAGTGGAATAACATTGTGACATGATGTTCCAAAATGGCATGTTGTGGACAACTTGCACAAAGTTTCTTGAATCCCCCTCAATAACTATAGACTCTCTCTTTAGAAATTGTTGATTTCATCTCATTCCTCAAGGTGATTATCCTTGAGTTTGAAAAGAATATTAATGGTTCCCTCAATGTTCATCCTAGATATTGAAATCAATTTTCCAATTTTTAGATCAATTTGACACACTATAGTATTAATTTTCATCCACAATTTGTTTTTTATTTTCACTTGTTTGTTGGATATTAATTTTTATTTTTTAATTATTAGATCAATAAGAAACCAAAAATATATTGTGAGACAATACAAGTGACCACCCACATAGATTCTAAAGGATAATATTGATGAACCATGTGATTTTGATAATACATAATGAAATTGATGAGAAACAAGAAGTTGATGAGTCATGAGAACTATAAAAATTTTCAAAAGTGGAAATGTTGTGAACTCAACTAAGAAGGATAAAAAAATATTCATATGATGTGTGGTATTTTTTTATCAACTAAATCAATCATATAAATCATATTAATTACTATTTTTATATGTCTAAGTGGATGAATAGCATGCCAAAAAAGTTGTGAGTGAATAAATCAAAAGTAGTTGATTTGTGATATGGAGGAAGTATTTAGGGCTTTGTATAAGTGTAAAGACTAAATTAAAAATGTCACATAACATATTGTGATATTTCATGAGTGTGAAAAGGAAAATGTAATGTGTAAGTGAGGAATCAATGTTTCAAGGTGCAGAGGAAGTGATTGGGCCCAAACCCAATAATGTTTTTCATCATTTTTCTCTAAACAAATATTCAGAGTCGGATGAATGAAACCCCAAAAAGTTCATAGAGATGATATTTTCACATATAATTTATAATTAATTTAAAACAAGAATTATATATTCTTTATAATTATTTCATTATTGATAAAATAAGTTGACTGTCATGTCATATCATCATTGATGTGGAGAATCCAAACCAAAATTCCTCTAGTAGTATCCACACATGCTCGAAGAATCTCAAAACATCATCGTTGAAATTTTGTGGGTTAGCACAGATGAATCAAACATCATCTTGATTCATTCTCTATTGATCCCAATAAGAATACATTTGGTCTTGAAAGATTCTCTTTTATTTTCTCAATCTTTAGAGGGAGGATGATTATGATCGCTTCATATTCTTGATAGTGATGCAAAAAATTTCTCTAAAGGGTTTCAAATGAATTCTCTTATGAGAAAATCATTTTACATAAAAACTTTCACAATCTCCAGAATGATATAATTAGGTCAATATACTCAAGATTATACAATTAATAATTGCACATAGACCTTTATCTAATTGTGAAATCTAAATAAAACTCATATCAAATATTGATAATAATAATAATATTATTATTAATTTATTTTAGGTCATGCTCTAACCCATGAATATTTAATTATCATTTCTTAAAAAAATAAATCAATATTTATTTAAATGATATTAAAAAAAGTATATCATTTTAATTGGGCCCATAACTCATCCTTTCAATCCACCTCAGTATTTATCAAACCATGAATAGTAATTATTTATTTAAATAAATAAATTTTATTTTATTATTCATTCAATAAATAACTAAATATTATATTCACTAACTAGTGAATAAATGTTTCTTTAATATTAAAATCACATATATTCAGAAATGGGATAACTGGTGATTGAATTTATGTAATGAACATAACATGAATAATTATTATTCCGTGGTCTTAAGGATAATATTTATTCTAAAATTGAATTCAAATATAATTTAACAGAGATTCTGGATATACTTAGTTTGTGAACCTATGAGCCTATTTTTCAGTGGCATTAAGCAAGCTAGCCTAGATTTCAATATTAACATCTAGTAACACATCAAAGAATCTAGAGAGAAAGAATTTAATGTTGCAACAAAAATAACCTCATATGAATGCTTGTTATGTAATATAATATCTTGGACTTGATATCTCATCAAGCAAGTAGCGTACCTATTTTATCTACATATATGCTTGATATATCTTTCTTTGACTACCTAAAATGAACTCATAGATAAATCTCCATGACCATAGACTTAATTCGACCATTTATTTTCAATAAAATGACAAAAAATATCAATTTCTATTAACTCATATGAGACAATTATTTTAATAGCTTATTCAATTAATGTCATACCACTTATGACACACCCTTCCTATCCCACCTCATCACGAACATAAGTCATCATTGTTATCATCAATACATCAAATTACGTGATTCATGATATACATTAATAATAATCTCAATTCCAAGGACCAATACACACATCCAAAAATTAGAATATTCAACGAAGCATATAACATGTGTAATTCTTATTTGCAGGTATATCTGCATAAACTCCCATCATAAAGATTACTAAGTATGAATATTCATGAGAAAAAGGCTTGTCAACTTATGAGAATCCAATACTTGATATACAAAAAACTATGTTTATCTTATCAGATGATGTATTCTAGAGCATATGTTATATTTTTTGGAATAATTTCATGACAATTCAAAGATCTCATTATAGCATATAATTTCTATAACCTTTCGATGTCATAAATAATCTAAGGACATTATCACATTAATTTTATACATAATAAAAATAATTTTATTATAATATATGTATTAATATTTAGGTAATTAAATATATAGATAATTTAAAGTAAAGGGTATGTTTGTTATAGGGCACTAAATTCAACACAAAAGTCACTGTGTAACCATGATATTGTTGTTACATAAGTGTGAGAGAATAAATAAAATGGTTTCATAAGTGGTGAGTCACAAAATATTATTTGTGTAAGAGTAAAATCAAATTATCAAAATTTTAATATGTGTGGTCCAATGTTGTGTAAGTGATGTCTAGAGATGCTTATGTTTGAAGTGTGCATATGAGAGTTGTGTGATGGTTGTCAGTCACCTATATACAATAAATTGTATAAATTAAAGGTTTGAGTTCAATGTTGTGTAATAATGATTGAAGGTTCAATAACGATTGAAAATGAGGTTTTCATAAAAAATGTAATTAAAATTAGACACTATTTCACCTCCTCTGATCATGTTCATATATCATATGGTACTAACAATAATTAGTATTGAAGTAATAGTTTCTTGGAATACATTCGTTGATGTGAAGGTGTTGGATTTTTCTTCAAAATTTCCAATTTTGAAGTGTTTTTTGAAATTATGGGTCTTACAAATTCATTCAATAGAAATGGAGTTCTTTTATATAATGGTAATGATTATTACATATCCAAAGAGAGTTTGATTATATATATTTTTATCCTCATGTCTGGGTGTTTCTATTATAATTACAAATAAGGGAAACACTGAGAATGATAATAAATCCCAAAATAAAATCATGGTAACACTATCAAAGAACAATTTTGTGAAAGTGTTGAAAATAAAAACAAAAAAACATGGGATAAGTTGAAAAAATTATATGGATGTGATAAAAATGTCCACGAAGTTAAGTTGAAGATCTGATGAGGAATGTTGAAGGATGTATGTATGCTTAGTTTTAAAACTATGGATGAGTTCTTCACAAGAGTAAATGATATCGTTAGCCCCATTAGAGAGCTTGGTGAGATATTAAAAGACTTAACCATTGTAAAAAAGATACATATAATCCTACTAGATATTCATGATCCTAATGTTTATGCTCTCGAAGAATGAAATTTGGATTCATTTAATATTGATAAACTTCATAGTATCTTGATTGCATACAAGATGATAAAGGTGAAAGCTATCGATAAGAAGGTTAAAACTGAAAAATATTTTCCATTATGACTAAAAAGGATGATAAAAGACATCAAGAATTTAAATCATATGAAGATTCAGATTCAGAGGAAGAAGGTGTGGAAGCCAAGTCCAACAATATGATGCCTCTCATTTCAAGAAATGTTTGAAAATTAAGATATAAGTATCATGAAAAATAAATCTAATGTGTTTCAATTAGGGTGGTATTGGACATTTTTTTATTGAACTACCCAATATTTTAAGAAGATGAAAATTATTTTGAGGATGATTCTTCTAGGTGTTTCTTGAAGAGAAAGTCAACAATGTTTTGTAAATAATATACTTACGTGGAAGAATTTTCTCTTAAGGTAAAGATATAAATATTTATCTCTAGAATATATGAAAGATATGTTAAGGAAAATAGATATGAAATATGTACATCAAATGAATATGAAGAGGCTATATTGATTAAAAATAATAATAATGAGGATTCATCAAGTGGCGATGAAAGTGGAAATGAAGAAGAATATGAGGAGATGTAATTAATGTTGAAACATGAATTAAATGAGATAATAATAATGATATCAAAAATTGAGGGAGAAAAATAATTTCAAGAAAACCTCTCAAAACTTGGTTGGTGAAGATACCATCATAGCTTTAAAAGAGCCATTTTTGGTGAAAAAAATTGAGAGGTTCAAGGTATAACTTGAAGTGGAAAATAGAAATGATAAAGGGATTAAAGTGAAACTACTAGAAATAAATAAACTTATAAAATGTTGATGGATTATTAGAATCAAATGAAAATGTTCATGTTCAATTTTTAGAAGTCAGCCAAATAAGTTGGAGAAAGATCCAATGGAGATGGTGAACTTATTGAAGCCTCCAAAAGATTTCACGAGTATCTAAAGTGAAAAAAATTACTCAAAATGTTCCTTAATGTATGGGTTTGGTTGAAGAAGTCTATAAATATGTATGATCTTAAAATTGAATCTTTTAAGAAAAAATATAAATCGGTAGAATAAAAATATAAAAATTAAAAAATAATAAATTTAGTACACTGCATAAACTTTTTTTGACAAAACGATCTTGGAAAAATTCTCAAAAAGATGAAATATAAAGATATGCATTATAGAGTCGATGCTCGCCTGATTCCTACCTTGACACGCACCTGTTCTGTAACACATAGGTGCTCTCATGCTTCCACCCATGCATTTCACCCACTCGGCTATGTGCACCTTTTAACATTAGCTACCAGCTTGTCTGGAGGCTACTCAGGTTCTAGGATGACCCCATTTTTTTATTATTTTTCCAAAAACATAGCTTCTTCAAAAATAACCACAACTTCTTCAAATATTGTATCCTTTATCTATAAATAAAAATGTTATGTTATTTTTTTAGTATATTTCTTCTATGATCTCCATTTTGAATATGGAAAATAGAGACTTTGGGGGGATGTTTCTCTCCTAGATCCAAGCGCGAAGTGATTGATAAAATTAAACAGATGAGATACAAGTTAGAACTACTGTGAAAAACATGAACACATGTCACTGAGACACATCATTTTAATCAAAAGTTGCTCCTAACATTTTTAGGGTGGTCTTGAGCACTAACAAATCTAAATAAGTTGGCACCACTACTCAACACTAAGAAGTACATTGACTATCAAAAAAAGATCCTTATTAACTGAATTGATATATATATCTATGTGTGTGTGTGTGTGTTAAAAAACCTTTCAAGTGTTTAATATGTACCTAAAAGTAGGATCTATCACCTTGAATGAAAGAGGCCATGTAAACACCCATTAGGATGATCAACTCATCAAACTCCCTGGAAATAATGCCATGCAGTTACCACATTTCAACCTGGAAAGAGCTTCTCGTGGCTTACCAAGCTAGAGATCGACATAAACCACCATCAGAATTGCTTCTGAATGATTTGGGATCATCGATAATGCTTACATAGTCAATTGGTAAGCCCACTAAAGGTCTCCTTCCACGGTAGAAAACACTTCCAGGTTTACACACAGTGCCACCTGGGCCTCTTCTGCCCAAAGAAGTTGCGATACAGGAAGGCGAAGGCCCTTTTACAAACCATCAGGATCATCCATTTCTGTAGTCTTTGTAAATCTACAGGCCTCCCACTCCTGCTCACTGAATGGTAACTAGACTTTGAATCCCGCAGACAATTACACCAACAAATGATCAGAATATTCTTTCAACTATTTCAGCAGATAGATAGCCTTAGAAACATACACATTCCCAAGAAGGAGATAAATTCCATACAATTTTGAAATCTAAAGAAGTCACTTTGCTGCGGACAAGGCTTTTAGGGGGTTTCCAAACTCCAGCTCATCAGCAAAAACTGTTGGGACTATGATTAACTTATCACTACTACATTTCTTCTACCCTACTGTGTTCTATTAATGTCATCCACTTTTCCTTGAACACTAGAACAATCAGGTTTTTCTTTATCTGGCGCACCAACCTCAACTGTCATGAGTCGTGTTCCACATCAGCTGCTACATATGGGTTGTCCGTTACTACATGTATTTTTATTGAATATCTCTCTCTTGAATCACTCTTAATGAAAAACCAATTTATAAGTTCTTTAGAAAATCTTTTGTAGTGTCCTACCCATTTATCTATGTTTTAAAAAAATGAAGATAATCAATTTAGTGATGATTATATAAGCGGATAAAGTCAAATTAAAATGCACCCAATTATTTTTAAAGTGTTATTTACATTGGTAACTATACAAGGAAGGATGAATAGACACAAGGGTGATGCAGACTAGACAAGACAAGTTGGTACTCACACTAGATTGGTAGCCCGGTTTCATTTCTATCTCATTCAATGGACATAAGAAGGTTGACCGGATGATTGGTTGTAACAACATGATATTTTATGATAAGTATTATCTTTAATTTATTGGATGTCATGTGTTTTATGCTACAACAAGATTATCTTGTGCTATACGCCACACTGTATTAGCTTGAAGTATACACAACATTATTCTTAGATTGTGTTACACACAATTTCAAGTTCGTTTTATAATAGTCATTCTACGCAACATTGAGTGTATATATATATATATATATTCAATGTATAAACGAAATATGGTTGGATTCTGTTATAAAAAACAACGAATGATTCTTTCACAACACGCAACCCTGACTTGGCTTGCATTACACGCAATCGCAACATTCCTCGATAGCGTGTGTTGTATGCAATATCAGGTTTCACTAAACAATGATATATGATTATAATATTATTACAAACTAGCCTTTATGAATAGTATTAACTAAATTTTTAATTTTATAACATTATTATTTCATCTTACACATTTTCTAGAACATGGTATGTGAACAAAATAATTTTTTTTAAAAAATGCATTTTTGCTGCCTTTTGATGGCGCACCCACTTTAAATATAGTTTTTGACATGTTTATAAGTTCAATTTTACAAAATAAACTTCTTCTTTTGAATCAGGATATAAAAATTTATGTTGGAGAAAGTTTTGATATTTTTTTGATAACTTTCATATTTTAATGAATAGTAAAAACATGCTATATTTTAATTAAAAACAACTTTTTTCATTGCAATAATTTATATGGTTAATTATAATATTGAATGGTTTTAAAGTATAAATAGAATATATTTTTACCATTTAATATAATTCATGTCATTATCATTGATTTTACCTTGAATTCGTAGGTTAAATGATCTTTTGCAATGTTTTAAAAAAAACCCGTTTTCTTTCGACAACGGGATTAATTTTAATTTAAATTTTGCAACTTTTGTGTATTGAATTTCGAAAAATGGATTCCATATTTGGAATCAGTGGGTCCAAATTACGTTAATAGGCTACTTTTTATTTTTGGAAATTATGAATAGTAACTATGGTAAATTTTATTTACCATAGTTAAAGGTAAATCGGGTATTTAAGGGTAAATATAATATTATAAAATTACCCTAACACATGAAAAAATTCTATTGGATGACTAAAAGTCTAACCATATCACCTAAGGGTCTGATTATATTTATTTAATGGTCTTTTTTCCATGAAAATAATTTAATTATTATTAAAACCAAAGAAAGTGACAACATGTCACTCTCTTAAATCTTATAAGTATAATAATTTTAATTTAGAGATAAAATTCATGAGACTTCGAGAATGAGTAGTCTCCAAAAATATAATAAAATTATCTACATCATATGAATTTATTTATAATTTTTAGGGATTAAATAATTGTCATTAATTGTGACACAATAGTGATGCAGAAATTGTTTATCTAGTGAAAAATCAAGAATATAGTTTTTATTAAACTAATAGTGACCATAAAAGGCACAAAACCCTGACCAAAACTTATTGGTCATGTAAATTTAAACTATAATCATCCAATGTTTGTATATTGGATCATTTTGAGCCTTAGAAAATCTATTAGGACACTTATATTATTTTATTTTAAATGATGCCAAAGTTGTCACCTTCATAATTTAATAAATATAACAATTTAAATATTTTGATTTTAAGAGGATAAATTCGATTAAAAGTATTATTATGAAATTTAGTATATTTATCTTCATCATAGAATTTTATTTTTAATTTTTATGCCTCAAATAAGTATATTAAATAATTATACAAAAATGTTGTAGTATTTATTTTATTAAGAGATAAACCACAGAAATGGTTTTAAAAATAATAAAATAAATATTATATGAACTATTTAATGTGCTACACTAATTTTATAGATACATATGACCTTTTATAAATATATTAAATATTTTAGTTCGAATATATCCTCTGTTTAGATTTTATTTAAATTCAAATAATTGAATAGTTTCAAAATTGACACTATTGTTATATTATAAAAATAATATATTATTAAATTGTTTAAAAATCACAAAAATATTTAAAATTTATAAATTTAAATATATATGGTCTAAAATGTTATAAATTATCCAATTATGGACAATTAACAACAAATAAGTAATTATTTTTTATAATTTAAAATTTTGAATTTTATTACCACAAATAAAATTAAATTGATTAAATAAAAATAAATCTAGTTGATAATGTTTAAAATAAATTCCTAACATGTCTAAATTTTATTGTTTGATGAGATTACAACCCTATATCATCTAATATTAGAATATGAGTCATTTTTTGGAGGTTTTAAAGTGGGGTTAGATTTATTATAAATTAATATTTTTAGGATTTACAAAGGTGCCCCTCTCCTCCCTTATAAAAGGGAACCTCCTCCCTCTCCTCATCACACCAATTTGAGCCTTTAATCTCGGACAACCCCTGCCAAATTATCTTCTCCACTTCCCTAGAAACATCCTAGAGGTCCTGGTCTACTTCAAAGACCAATCGTAGTGACCTATGAGAAGGTTTCAAAGAGGCGTATTGAAGAAGAGGAGGTTCGGAACCTTACGAAGCATATCAGACCTAAGGTAAGGGATAATTTTGCAAATCTCATTTTTATCTGAGATTTGTTATTCGTAATTATTTACTAGGGTTATTTCTATCATCAATGTCCATGTTTTATAAAATTATTTTCATGTATTTTTAAAGTCCTTTTTATCCATTTTTGACTTTTAATACATGGTATGTAAGGAAACTTTTTTTTGTTTACGTTACAAGGTACTTTTTTGACTTTTTCGACAAAAGTATGAGGAGAATGTTATTTTTAACTTTTACATCTTGAACGGATTTTTACGGTTTCGTAACGCCTCATTTTCATGAAGATTACTCTACATGATTTTATGACTATTTTCAACAAAATACTTTTATTTTAAAAGTGCATGGCATTTTTTTAAAATAAAATGATTTTGATGAAGAAATGATATTTTCCCCAAGAATTCATTTCAAATGTTTTATCAAAACCATTTTCCATCTAAGATGAAATTATTTGATATGTGTATGTTTCATGTTTAATGTCTCTATGATTTACATGGTTCACTTTTCTTATGATGAAATGTCCATTTGTTTTATATGGATTATGAAATGATGGGATGATGTTTATGAAACCCATTTTATTCTTTGGGTTATGATGAAGGTTTTAAGTTTATTTTGTGGCACAAGTAATAATGATTTCATTATGATATGGGTGGGACCTATATATCCCTCCAATGCATTGGGTAAAGATTTATATCTCATGAGATAGACATGGCTGGAACGACAGGTCAAACCGGTTCAGTAATACAGGACTGGAATGAGGAGTGAACTCGATTCAGAAAGGGACTTTGTCCACTAAGATGGTATTGGTAGCAATGCATTGGCTACTATTGAAATAATATCATGTGATTAATGGTTGACACAATTACATGTTTTATTCCCATGTTATTTTATCATGTTTGATGTTCTCTTATGCCTTACGTACTTCCAAGATTCATGTCTTTGCTCAAGATTTTGATGTTTAGATTTTATGTTCATGTTTTTGCATTCAAATGTTTATGGATTGTATTATGTTCGCTATGTTTACCCTTATTGGGCATTTGAGCTCATGCATTTATGTTTTCTTTTCCCCAGGATATAATGAAAGATTTTAGGTAAGAAAAAAAGGGAAGATCTTTATTGGGAGATGTTGAAGATCTTTCACCACGATTAGAAGATTTTATTCCGAGTTTCCAAAGACACTAAACTATTACGGTCCTTGTGTGTCTGTTTTGGTTATGTATTAAGTATTCCACAAAAGTAATGTAATTTCCATGTACTTCAAGCTTCGGCCCTCTACAGTTGGTATCAGAGGAAAGGTTTAGTCAACCTTTGGAAACTAGGTTGCGAAAGTGTTAGTGAGATCCCTAGAGATATTTTTAAGGTATGTCTAGGGATGTCCCTAAGGATAAGTATTCGTATAGGATATAGTTCTAGAACTATAGTAACAATCTTAGAATATAACCTAAGATGTTAGATATTGAAGGTACTCCCCCTTTATTATGTTGTTTTCCCTAGCATGATTTTTGCCTCTCACACTATTCTTTTTGGGTTTTAGACGATGGCTGGAACTCGAAAGAACTGTGTTGATCAATGCAATGGACAATGCAAGGATTGTCCTCCTGAACAAACAAATTTTATTGGAGATTGAGTGTAAAATCTTATTTCTATACTTACACAAGCTATGAATCAATCTGGACTTCCAAATGAGTAGAGAAGGGAACAATATTCTATTGAGCCCTTCATGAGGAAACATCCACCTTCTTTCAGTGGGTCTTCTGATCCACTTGTTGCTGAACAATGGATCAGTACCACTAAAAAGATATTTTCAGTTCTTCAATGTTCTGAACATGATAAATTCATCTTAGCAGTATATCGTTTGGAAGGTGAAGTTGATCAATGGTGGAATCTTATCAAGAATATGAGGCCAAGAGATGAAATTGAGTCCATGGAATGGGACAAGTTCAAGAACTTATTTTTCAATAATTACTTCCCTCGTATTCTTAGAAAAAAGATGGAGAAAGAGTTTCTTGAACTAAAGAAAAAGGATGATGGATCTGTTGGTGTATACGAAGCGAATTTTACAAGGCTTGCAAGGTATGCATCTGGCTTTATCATCCAACCTGAAAGTAAAGTTGATCGATTCTTCAGTGGCTTAAAACCAAATCTTCTAAGGGCATTAGCTATAATAGACTTCAGTAGCTATGAAGAAATTGTGCGTTGTGCTATCAAGGTAGAACTGGAAGTCGGTGTAACATATCCATCTCATGGTTTTGACAAGAAACGAAAGATAGAGTTCAAGGAGAAATCTCAGAACATTGGTGAAAAGAAGCTTAATGTTTCTTTATGCTCAAATTGTGGAAAGAAGCATGGTGGAGATTTCCTAAAAGGTACTAGAAAATGTTTTAAGTGTGGAAAAGAAGGTCATCGAGCAGTTGATTGTCGATGTAATGGGAAAAAGGTTGCTAATGATGTGAATAGAGAAATGACTACAGTGAACTCTCCACCAACACTTCAATGCTTCAAGTGCAAGGAAATGGGTCATTATGCTAATAAATTCCATAATCCAAGGGTTAGTGATGATCGACATGAGCAAAAAGTTAAGGAAAAGGGCAAAGGGAAGTCACATGCGATCACTATTGGCGATGTTGAATATGACAATGATGCGGTGGAATGATTAAGTGTTTATGTAATGGGATTAAAGAATAATGATGTATATAGTGTCGTGGAATAATGGAAAATTTATGTATTGATCTATTGTGGTTTTCAATAATTTCATGGTACCAGTAACCATGGAAAGTGATTGAGATATTTTTGGAAATAATATGATATGCGCATAATGAAGGGATAAGGAGAAAATGAAATGTTTGATAGTATTCATGAGCTCATGACTGATATAAGGAAATAGTTATATCATGGTTTGAGTATATAGAATTTTTGGGTTTTGTTATGTGGAAAGAGTTAAATTTTGACAACACTCATGTTTTCACTAAGATTCAATGGGTATTCATTTTTCAGGAGAATACATTATTGAGGCATTTGAATGTTTGGAATGTGACCAACAAGACATATCTTATGATATATGGGAATCAATGATGGTATTAACATGCTTTTTATATGAAATCTCTGGTAATCGTTTTCATTATAATATGAGAGTGGACTGCAGTATTATGGATAAGCCTAAAGATTGGAATGGATTATGTTGGACATCAGTTAGTATTGTTTAAGGATAAATGTTTTTTCGATATTATTGATGGGATGTTATAGTAATGTAGTTTTAGAAAAAGAACAACCTGCAGGATGGGAAACAGCCCATCGCGTTGGATAAGGCTTTAGGAATCGAACCCATGACCGAAGTGTGGCTGGCCTTTATCGCCTACCACTGGCCTACTGGAAGTCCCTGTTTAAGTAGAAACTAGTTTTATTATATTAAGCTGTATGATATATGAAGTATAAGTCCATTTTATGAACCATATATGATTAATCTCACCATAGATGGACTCATGTATATTTGATATCTTTTGCTAACCTTTTGTTTGAAACAGATGGAATGACTCATCATTCGATCACACGATCTGTTAACATTTCACGAATAACAAATTCGACTTCATTTCTTTAAAAGATGAAGTGGAAATTGTTCAAATCATGAAAAATAGTGAGATTGTACCAAAATCAAGCAAGTATTTCTTCTAATTCAAAATTTTCAACTTTAGGGAAATGATATTGAAAACCAAAAATGTTGTCCTAGTGCTGTTATATCTGATGAATTAGATGGTACCTTATATCATCACAAATCTTTGGCTTTGTGATTGTAGGATTTTCCATAGCCCTGTTCTCTACCACTCTCTATCAAGAACTTGATGGTTAGATTTCTCTTCCATATCCATATTTTCACCTATGTTCTCCTACTTGGAAACCCAGTGATGAGTTAATTTGGGTAACCGTTATGTTTCATACATTAGTTTTTAAAATTAAGTTTTAGTATTCCTTTTTACGATGTGGGTTTCTATGAATAGTAAACGATTTATAACCCCGACGAATTTCGAGGGAGAAATTCATTTTAAGGGGGGTAGAATGTAACAACCTGATATTTTATGATAAGTATTCTCTTTAATTTATTTGATGTCATGTGTTTTTTGCTACAACAAGATTATCTTGTGCTATACGCCACACTGTATTAGCTTGAAGTATACACAACACTATTCTTAGATTGCGTTACACACAATTTCAAGTTTGTTTTATAATAGTCATTCTATGCAACATTGAGTGTATATATATATATTCAATGTGTAAATGAAATATGGTTGGATTTTGTTATACAAAACAACGAAGGATTCTTTCACAACATGCAACCCTGACTTGGCTTGCATTACATGCAATCACAACATTCCTCGATAGCATGTGTTGTACGCAATATCAGGTTTCACTAAACAATGATATATGGTTATAATATTATTACAAACTAGCCTTTATGAATAGTATTAAATAAATTTTGAATGTTATAACATTATTATTTCATCTCACACATTTTCTAGAACATGGTATGTGAACAAAATAAATTTTTCAAAAAAATGCATTTTTTTTGCCTTTTGATGGCGCACCCACATTAAATCTAGTTTTTGACATGTTTATAAGTTAAATTTTACAAAATAAACTTCTTCTTTTGAATCAGGATATAAAAATTTACGTCGGATAAAGTTTTAATATTTTTCTGATAACTTTCATATTTTAATGAATAGAAAAAACACGCTATATTTTAATTAAAAAAAACTTTTTTCATCGTAATAATTTATATGGTTAAATTATAATACAGAATGATTTTAAAGTATAAATAGAATATATTTTTACCATTTAATATAATTTATGTCATTATCATTGATTTTAACTTGAATTCGTAGGTTAAATCAATTCAATCTTTTGCAATATTTTAAACAAAAACCCGTTTTCTTTCGACAACGGGATTAATTTTAATTTAATTTTTGAAAATTTTGTGTATTGAATTTCGAAAAATGGATTCCATATTTGGAATCAGTGAGTCCAAATTATGTTAATAGGCTACTTTTTATTTTTGGAAATTACGAATAGTAACTACGGTAAATTTTATTTACCATAGTTGAAGGTAAACCGGGTAATTAAGGGTAAATATAATATTATAAAATTACCCTAACACATGAAAAAATTATATTGGATGACTAAAAGTCGACCCATATCACTTAAGGGTCGGATTATATTTATTTAATGGTCTTTTTTCCATTAAAATAATTTAATTATTATTAAAACCAAAGAAAGTGACAACATGTCACTCTCTTAAATGTTATAAGTATAATAATTTTAATTTAGTGATAAAATTCATGAGACTTCGAGCATGAGTAGTCTCTAGAAATCTAATTAAATTATCTACATCATATGAATTTATTTATAATTTTTAGGTATTAAATAATTGTCATTAATTGTGACACAATAGTGATGCAAAAATTGTTTATCTAGTGAAAAATCAAGAATATAGTTTTTATTAAACTAATAGAGACCATAAAAGGCACAAAACCCTGACCAAAAATTATTGGACATGTAAATGTAAACCATAATCATCCAATTGTCGAATATTGGATTATTTGGAGCCTTATAAAAGCTATTATGACACTTATATTATTTTATTTTAAATGATGCCAAAGTTGTCACCTTCATAATTTAATAAATATAACAATTTAAATATTGTTATTTTAAGAGGATAAATTCGAGTAAAAGTATTATTATGAAAGTTAATATATTTATATTAATCATAGGATATTATTTTTAATTATTATGCCACAAATAAGTATATTAAATAATTATACAAAAATGTTGTAGTATTTATTTTATTAAGAGATAAACCACATAAATGGTTTTAAAAATAATAAAATAAATATTATATGAACTATTTAATGTGATAAACTAATTTTATAGATACATATGACCTTTTATGAATCTATTAAATATTTTAGTTCGAATATATCCTCTGTTTAGATTTTATTTAAATTCAAATAAATGAATAGTGTCAAACTTGACACTATTGTTATATTATAAAAATAATATATTATTAAATTGTTTAAAAATCACAAAAAAATTTAAAAATTGTAAATATAAATATATATGGTCTAAAATGTTATAAATTATCCAATTATGGAAAATTCCCAACAAATAAGTAATTGTTTGTTATAATTTAAAATTTTGAATGATATTACCACAAATAAAATTAAATTGATTAAATAAGGATAAATCAAGTTGATAATGTTTAAAATAAATTCCTAACATGTCTAAATATTATTGGTTGATGAGATTAAAACCCTATATCATCTAATATTTGAATATCAGTCATTTTTGGAGGTTTTTAAGTGGTGTTAGATTTATTATAAATTAATATTTTTATGATTTCCCAAGGTGCCCCTCTCCTCCCTTATAAAAGGGAACCTCCTCCCTCTCCTCATCACACCAATTTGAGCATTCAAGATCGGCCAACCTCTACCAAGTTATCTTCTTCACTTCCCTAGAAACATCCTAGAGGTCCTGGTCTACTTCAAAGACCAATCGTAGTGCCCTAAGAGAAGGTTTCAAAGAGGTGTATCGAAGAAGAGGAGGTTCGGAACCATACGAAGCATATCAGACCTAAGGTAAGGGATAATTTTGCAAATCTCATTTTTATCCGAGATTTCTTATTCGTAATTATTTACTAGGGTTATTTCTATCATCCATGTCCATGTTTTATAAAATTGTATTCATGTATGTTTAAAGTCCTTTTTATAAATTTTTGACTTTTAATACATGGTATGTAAGAAATCTATTTTTTGTTTACATTACGAGGTACTTTTTTGAATTTTTCAACAAAAGTACGAGGAGAATGTTATTTTTAACTTATACGATGTGAATGGATTTTTACAGTTTCATAATGCCTCATTTTCATGAAGATTACTCTACATGATTTTATGACTATTTTCAACAAAATACTTTTATTTTAAAAGTGCATGACATTTTTTGAAAATAAAATGATTTTGACGAAGAAAGGATATTTTCCCCAAGAATTCATTTCAAATGTTTTATCAAAACCATTTTCCATATAAGATGACATTATTTGATATGTGTATGTTTCATGTTTAATGTCTCTATGATTTACATGGTTCAATTTTCTTATGATGAAATGTCCATTTGTTTTATATGGATTATGAAATGATGGGATGATGTTTATGAAACCCATTTTATTCATTGGGTTATGATGAATGTTTTATGTTTATTTTGTGGAACAAGTAGAAATGATTTAATTATGAGATTGGTGGGACCTATATCTCCCTCCAATGCATTGGGTAAAGATTTATTTCTCATGAGATAGACATGGCTGGAACGGCAGGTTAAACAGGTTGAGTAATACAGGACTGGAATGAGGAGTGAACTCTATTCAGAAAGGGACTTTGTCCACTAAGATGGTCTTGGAAGCAATGCCTTGGCTACTATGGAAATCATATCATGTGATTAATGGTTACCATAATTACATGTTCTATTCCCATTCTATTTTATCATGATTGATGTTCTCTTATGCCTTACGTACTTCCAAGAATCATGTATTTGCTCAAGATTTTGATGTTTAGATTTTATGTTCATGTTTTTGCATTCAAATTTTTATGGATTGTATTATGTTCGCTATGTTTACCCTTACTGGGAATTTGAGATCACCCCTTTATGTTTTCTTTTCCCCAGGATATAAAGAAAGGTTTTAGGTAAGAAAAAAAGGGAATATCTTTATTGGGAGATGTTGAAGATATTTCACCACGATTAGAAGATTTTATTCTGAGTTTCCAAAGACACTAAACTATTACGGTCCTTGTGTGTCTTTTTTTGTTATGTATTAAGTATTCCTCAAAAGTAATGTAATGTCCATGTACGTCAAGCTTCGGGCCCTTATATTGATAACCATGGTAGTTATATCACAGCAGTCAAGAAGAGTGTTTTCTTCTTGGTAATGTTTCTATGGTTGTATAAGGATAAGGATACTCATTATAAAGGGAATAAATTATTGAATGTAAGTTGAGGACCTTACCAGTTAGGAAGGAAACAATAGATAATATTATATAAAGAACCCAATTACCATTATGAATGGAAAGTATGATCAAAGATAAGCATGAAAACATGCATGGTGACCCAATCATGTAAGTCAGGAGGCTATGTAGGAGTCCTGGATGAGGTAAGCCTTTCAGGTTTTTGTCTTGGGTGACAGTTTTTTGACATGGTCTTTTGATCCATTAAGGTGAATATGGTATCTAACTATAATTTGGTTGGTGGGGATCAACATTTCTTGGAAGTGTCTCCAGCACCACTTTATTGAATTCTATTTCTAGTATACTAGTTATTAAGAATTTATTTATTGATTCCCGAATTTTTTTTACAACAAAATTACAATACTATTCCTAAATAAACACTTCCCAAAAAAAATCAACTCTATAACAACCATTAATAAGTGTGTGTTCCTTAACATTTTTGTAAAATAGACAAAAAATACCTATTGAAAAAAATGACCTTCCAAGAATAATACTAAAATTGGCTCTGTTTCTCCAAAATGGAGACTCAATGAAGCACCCCCCCACCCCAACCAAGAAACCCCCCTCATAGAGGTATTTCACCATTCGAAGGACCCCAAGTAAGTCATGTGGTTGTTCCTATTCTCCACCATATACCTAATCTTTCCCTTCATCAATACTATTTTTTACAACATTCAGTGGAGTGGGGGTCGTGGGATCGGTCACGACATTAGGACATCCCATAACTTGTTTTACAAAAATATATTTCATTGCTGATCGAAAGATCTCCCCAATAGTACTCCCCTTCCTATTGAAATAGTGGGTTCCCAAGACCCAACTATGTCATACATTTGATTACCAGGTCATGTGAATAGTTAGTTATACATGATTTCATCTTACCGTTTTAGTGTAGACTTTTCTGCGTACACTATTTAAATGGAAATGTTCAATGATTAATTGTCGTATCAAAAGGTTGTAGCAGATCCCAGGTTATAATGAGAACCTCAAGATATTATTACATTAATCATAAATAAATGTTCTTTTGTCTAGATATATCTCACTTACTGTACACAGTAGATATTTGACCATCAGGTGCTAGGGAATCATAAGCATTGAGACTTCTTCTCATGAAATTCACACTTGGTGAACTCTAGTAGTGAGATCATGAGGACAAACTTGTTAATAGGAACACCACATGTTTTGGGTTTCATTGGTCATTTCTATCTACAGACATGTGTATTGGTCTCCTGAATTGAGACCATTACCATTGTGTATCATTTGAATATGTAATTTTATGCATGTAAAAAACCATGGTATTGAAATCGTGGAAAGGTAGCTTGTATTGGGTGCATTGTTGGTGGTATGAAATTGGTTGAATGGTCAAGAAAGGATTTGTTACTTCCAAGTATAGGAAGTTGTATATCTCAGGCTTGGTTGATCAGGATGCTGCTTCCTTCATAAGTCTTTGGAAAATCAGTACAAAGGTAAATCCATATGCATAGATCAATAAATAATAATGTAGTAAAAAATGGACCATGACACAAGTGTGAGTCCTGCTTTATGAGATATTTAATGACCAAGAGATTATAGTACACAGTCAGTGTTCATAGGTTGGTTGTCATTGCTATGAAAATCCTTATCTCCTTAGTGTCCATGATGGGTTGCTAGACTGTGCTCTTGGTATGTGGATTTTATTCACTACTATTGAGATAAGGACCTAGGGGGTCACACAAAATAGTGTATTCAAGAATCCTCCCAATTTAGTCGAATAGGTATATGGACATAGTGGGCCCCACCACGAGGTCCAAATGTTGTCCAAGTTTTCGATCACTAAAAGAATTAATTTTTTTTATTAATATTCAAGTTATGAATATTTGGTATTGAATTTATTTAATGTATTTACATGTTTAGTAAATAAGTGAAAATAGTAATCGAATGAATATTATTCTAATGTTCAATGTTCATTTAATATTAAGAAGGACAGTGAGTCGAGTTAAATGGCTCTGGTTTTATCCCGTAATATATATTATATATATTACAAGTATGTGATAAAATAATATATAATATTTCCGGAGTTTAGTTCATTGAAATTATTTATTTAGTGGACGTTAAAATAGACGGAGGTCGAGGAACCCTACTGGGTATTCTTCAACTTTTCTATAAATATAGGAGGAGTCTCTCTTTCATGTGTTGATAATCACTATTCATTTATTCCATCAAATGAAATCTAGAGAATCTCTCTCCTCCCGCTCTCTGGAGAGTGAAACTCTCGATCCAAGAAGATCAGATCAAGATCTCTCTCCAGCATTGAAGGCATCTCGATGTGGTGATCGTCGGGACGTTAAAAGCATTGTCAGATTTCCGTGCTAGCACCTGGAGTTCGAAGATCAATGTTCCAGTGGATTTTGAAGTGTGTGTGGACGATCTATAGGGATCCTACTTTGGATTATTCAAGAAGCCATCGCCAGTGAAAAGTTACAGTTGAGCGCGCCTTGGGATTTGAAACAGGTACATTTTTCATGTTTATTTTGTGCTCCTTATAATTTACGCGATATCCTCAGACCTATCTAGGGCTTGGATCATCGACGATGACAAGTTTCGTCATCCCTCCAACGAAAATTTTAATATCCTAGACCCACCGGCTTCTGCTGCGGGCCTCGTAACCCTTCAGTGGTATCAGAGGGATTGTGTAGATTTTCTAAGCCAAGAAAATTAAAATTTTATTAACATTAAGTAGAGCGTTCAAGATTGGTCTCGTCTGTTCAAACTGCCTGTCGATCCGATCTTGAACAGCCAAGTTGTAGTCATTTAAAATTTTCAGATTATATTGAATATGTGGTTTAATTTTGGGTTCTAAATTTTTTATTTCATCCTGCTGAACTGATCACATTTCAATCAGTTAATAAGAAATAATCTTAATTGTAAAAATTATAATTTTAAAACTAAATAATTTGCACAATAATTTTATTAATATTATTCTAATAATGTAATAATAATAAATTATTATTTCATTATAATAATTATATTATTATTTAATTTTAAAGGCTAATATTAGCCTTTGAAATTTAATACAAGTTTGGAGGGTTGACTTGACTATATAAAAGGGGGTGGAAGATACTTAAAAGAAGTCTTAAAGTATTTTTAAAAAAAGAAAAAACCACCAATATGGTTGGGGGCCGTATTTGTGGAAAATCAACATAAAATGGAAGAAGGGGGTCTGTGTGGACCCCATTTCTATGCCGTCTTCCACCACACACTGAGGGCCACCTCCACACCAGGAGTTCCAACTGGCCGTCGCCCGTCCTCTGTGCGCCGCCTCCTCATGTTTCCTAGCTTGGCCCAACCTCCTCCCATTCGCACAAAGACATAGGTCACCGCCCAGCTCACTAGAGGTCCCTATCGACTACGCCTCCGACTACCCTCACGTTGCCGCTACATTGTCCAGGCCGGAATGCATAGCCGGATCTTTGGTTTGCCTCCCTCCAAGACAAATCCCAGCCATCCCCCCTGGCCTCCCTTCTCAGCCTTGCTGCAAGCCGCCGCTGATTCGCCTCAACCCGCTGCCAGGTATGCCTCACCATGCCCTCCTCGAATGCCCTTGGCCCTCCCGATTGACGTACAGCTCCCACCAGTGTTGTTTGATAGTTCCCAATTAAATCTTCTCACTTTTCGGATGACATTCACTAGGCCTCGTCACTGGCACCGCTGTCGTCCTATAGAGGCGCACCCCGCGTCCCTGCCAGTTTTCCCTGAGGTTGTTCTGCATCGCTGAAGCGAAACAGCCCCACCCTACCACAGCCACACCACCATCGCTCGGTCCGGCCCCACCTCTAAACTTCTTCTCCGGCTCATCTGAATGCGACGTACCGTCATAGATGAACCACATGTGCATGTTACCTTGGCGTGTTTTTTTAGGGTCTGGTTTGTTGGAAAACTAGACCAGACAGATCTTCCTGATCAAATTGGGATCTAGGCAAGCCTCTCGGGCCTTGTTAAGCCAAGTATGGGCTATGCCTGACCTGTTACGGGTCTGCTCAGGTTCAGCGCGACCCGCAACGGGTCAGAGCAAGTTTTTGAGACCCAGAGTTTTAATTTTAATTATTTTAATTAATTTAATTATAGAATTTAACTAATTAGTTGATATATTAATTTTGTTTTAAATAAATAAATTTTCATACCTGAACATATAAATTAATTTAATTTTGTAATGAAATAAAATTAATTAATTAATTTAATTTTGGAATTCAAATTAAATTAATTAGCGGACTGATAATTAATTAATTTTTTTGAATTGTTAATTCATTAAATTTAATTATATAACCCTCATACTTAATTAATGCATTTTAATTTTATTGTTCTTTATTATACCTTCACTCTTGTCTTGAGAATTGACCCATGTATGTTGCCTATTATTTAATTAATTATTTTAATTGTGTGTGATGCTTGTAATTAATTAAATGATGGTCGGTGTATCATCTTTTATGGTTAAACTGTATAAGGGCTGATGTGCCCAATATTTACATGATGTACATTTATACCTTAGTCCCCCTCGTCTGCGTGCGAGTAATTATTGTAATTCTGACGAGGAAGGTGAACGGCATGGACACCACCATGTTGTGGTGGTGTTTGCTGTCAAAGAAGATGCAAGAAATGATGTGGACCCTGTCAAGAGGAGATGATACTCTAAGATGTGATGTGGACCCCGCGAAGATGAGTCGATACTTCAGATGTGAAGCCAACATAAAAAACAAGGGGAAAGATGCATCAAGAGTCAAGTCTCAACTCAGGCATGATGACCTTAGGTCATTTAGATGCTCAAGATCAGCTGGGTAGTAGTTAACCTTTATGCATGTATTTATTGTTTTATTCATTTTAGAACAGCGGGAAAATACATAAAATAATATATAATAAAATGAATAAAGAAGCAGCGTATGTTTTTCTATTAATGTTTGGTTGTGAGCACAACAACATAGATGCACATGTTTAATAGAGATGGATACATTCATTGAGAGAAAAACACAAAAAACATCAATGAAATATTATGTCACAACAACCTTCCATCATTCTAGTTTGAACCAAACCAGGTGTTTGGGGTGCTGGTCATGCCATAGTTGAGGGTTCCCCTTACTACTGGGGAGTTCTGATTAGGGTGGTGGGTAGAATTAAATAAAATCTCAGTAAAAAATAGCCATATATAGATTTTTGAAATTTTAGAGGCAAGCGTTGAGTAAATTAGTTTATGATTTCTAAAGTAGGGACTTCACTCAACATTCAAGGAACTGCATGTTAATGCAGTTGGCCAGCCAAAATCCTACCTTTGACCCTCTGAGTAGTTGCATATCCATAGCTTGTAGACTACTAGGGTGGTTCAGGGATTCTTGCCACTAGAATAATTATGAGTATTCCTATTCTAGTACAGAGGATTCTTAGAATTAGAAAAACTAGTGGGAGTCATTTAAATGATTAAATAATCAATTATTTTCCAACTTGTAATCACATAAAAGTTCAATCTGTTAAGGTTTATTTGTAGATAATGGAAAGTAATACCATAATAATACTTTGATAAATATTGGAAAAAGATAATGTCCAAGGAATATTGAGTTTTCAATGTGTAGTATAAGCGCTCTCACACATTACTACCATATCGAAAATTCAAGGTGCTTGTGTCCCAACCTGTTAAGCCATCTTAGCAAGAAAGGGTGTAAAACTGCTTACAGGTGACTCATGAATCAAGCATATGAGGGTTCTATCATAATTCTACCATTAAAGTCTAATGTTAGATGTGGTCTCTACATTAGTACATGGATGATGTAACCTGAAGTCTCATCTCCAAGAAGTTTCCAAGGAGAAAGGTAAGAAATATTTGAAAGAGTTGATTTCACTTGTTTGTGTAAAGTGAAAGACATTTCACAATCTTTCATTCCATCCCATTATTATACCTTTTACACCCAATTACTCTAGTTTTCTTTTAAGGATAAAAAATTTTATAGTGTAATCACTTTATTACCATAATGTTAATATTCTCCAAGTAATAAAAATATTAAAGATAGTATTATTTTGTTTTTATGGAGAATACATTGAATGAAAAGGTGAAAATTCCATTGGAAAGTTACACCAAAGGAACCTTCATCGTGTCCTTCAAAGAAAATAGGTTGGTTATTTAATAGGGGTTATTTGAATCACATAATGAAATAAATTTATGGAAGATTAAAAATGCAATGAACTAAAATACAAGAACCAAGTACCTGCATATCGTTCAGGTATATTCATCAATATAAATTAATGTTTCTTACATAATTTTTGTGTATTGAATACAATATGCCAATAAAATATGTGTATTTAAAGATAGTAACCAAGTACGAATAGAAACATTATAATATGTAAAGTGTCTTCTCCAAGTAGCTGAGAAAGGGTGATTCCTAAGTCAGCGGTAAGAAACACATTACTTATAATTTCCAAGTGATTGATTCAATTAGAATAAGTTGTTGAGATTAACCAAAACATTTATCTCAGGTTCCCATTTGTTCATAATTATACATTATTCCAAGTTTTTAGAGTGAATGTTGTTTGTGGTATCATATTCAACAAATAGTTCTATGTCACTTGAATCAAAGGCAATACATGATGAATATAAAATGTAAGACCTACCCAGTTGTGGAAATATGATTCTTTGTCAAGTAAAACTAAAAGTGGATGCTAAGAATATACCCAATATGGTATTTAGGCTTAGCACTACTGAATATCTTTGGTATTATTGAAATCCTTAGTTTAGAAAAAGAAAACTTTATAAATAAAGGTATTCCATAAAGCATCCAAGGTTAGTTCAACAAGAGAGTGTGAACTATTACAAGGAAAGGTAGAGGTAAAGATACATCATAATATTCCTTCAAGTTATTACAGAATTTAATAATGAAGTATATGTTTGGTATGAAAATACGAGTTGCTTCAAATCGACATGCCAAAGAATATCTTGACCAAACATTCATCGATCATGATAATGTAGTGCAGAGTAATTCCTAAATGCATGTTATCTTATTTACAACACGATATTGATGTTTATAAGGAGGATCGATGATGAGCCTTACATGTTAGAATTTGATCAAAAAAATATAGCATAGAGCAATTCCTAAGTGCACATTTTATACATCATATTTATAATGTATAGAGTATCAATGTTACAAGCTTCAGAAACATCCATGATGTGCTTTGAAAATAATGGCGTAAACACATAACCAATATGCCAACTGAAATAAAAAATGGACATCATATGATTCATAGTATGATGGAAAATCCATTATTTCATAGGGTGTGTTTATATGAAAAGATTTTGTTAGGATTTAAACAAATAAGACTCAAGTTAAACACATTGGGCATATAAGGTAATTATCTTAATAGCTACTTAGGATATTACCTAAATCCCAAACATAGAAGAATTGTAGTCAAGTATTAGACTACATTTCTATATAGTGGTGAACATATCTATTAGAGATTGTGGGAGAAAGATTGAATTGGGTTTATTCAATTCTCAAGATGCACAAATGGTAGTCATATGAACAAGTTTCCCATGTTCATGTGGAAGAGGCATGTTCCAGTGACACATACTACATAGGAAGAATAAAACCATGGTGATGGTTTTGTATTCACCATGGCCAGTGATATATTATTCATTAAGAATAATAAATCCTACAGGTAAGAAATATATAAAAATTAGTTAAGATTGAGAAGATCAACTAAAATTCAATAATATATTCCATGTATCAAATTGCAAAGGGGCTTATAAATTGAATACTCTGGTGGGTATTCAAATGAGATGATACATGGAAGGTACAAGCCAGGTACCAATAAGGCTTGATTGGTTATACCAAGTTTGTATGCCTAAATCCATTAGAATTTTACTTCTCACAACTAAACTTATAAGATCATTATACTTGTCATTGGATTTCAAGATCATCTTTCATGGAAGGTGTCTATACGACGCAACCAGAATGAGATGATGACACCATTGAATGGAAATGAGAGTTGTAAGTTACTGAAATCCAGTTCTGGATTAATGTAAACAATATGATCTTAAAGAATTCATTTCGAATGAATCTTTGACTTGTGTCTACCAAAGGTAAGTGGGATCACAACGTTTTCCGAGAGAAATATGTTCGGCAACATATGGAAAACAGATCATGATCTTACAATTATATAATATAAGGTTGAAAGTAATTCTCCAGTGATTGACTTAAAGTAGCAACCTATGTTCTAGAGAACATGATCTACTGAGGTAGATGTAACAGTTTCTTGGTCCTATTCAATCGTACATAAAGTGACATTGTATTGATTAATACAAGATGGAACAATTAATGTTCATAATTTTTTCCAATGTCACATGGCTTAATCTATCTGTGTTGACATGTTTGGAGCATGGGAAGAGATTAATGTTGTGAATTGAGTTCTACACACTTTAGATATGGATCAATAAAATATTCCATAATATGTACAATAATTGATATTGCCAAGATATACTTTATAGTATGAAAATATCAATTATATCCAAGAGAACTGCAAGTGATGCAGTCAAAACTATCATCATGTACTTTGGAAAGTACAATTGATATGTACCTTGTATGTGTAGAAGAAGTTATACTAGTTATAGTGGGACACAAACTAGTAATACTTGGATCTATTTAATCAATTATCTCAGTTAGGCAAAGGTGATGAGCGAATAAACCTCATAAAAGCCAGTGGTAGCCATACCTACCAATACCGAGTATGTTGCAGCTTCTAAGGCAGCTAAGAAGAAGTTATCAAATGAAACTATTTGTTCTAGTTCTTGGAATCACACCAATTGAGAGAAGTATTATCATAATATGATATTATTACTAGCCATGTTTTCAAGTTATGACAATGGAAAAATGTGATATACTCGGGGATACCTTTTATTAATAAGTTTTACCGAAAGAGATGATGTCAAATATAGTGGATATTTTATGTGGCTAAAATGTGGTTGGCCCAACAGTTGAAGACATAACTCAGCAGAAGCATGATCTTTATCATGTAATTAGTTAAAAAGTTTGGTTAGCAAGTTGGATCTAGTGCAAGTGGGAGTGTTAAAATAGTGGGTTTCCTAGACCCAACTATGTCATACTTTTCATTACTTGGTCATGCGTACATTTAGTTATGCATGATGTCATCTTACCGTTTTACTGTATACTTTTCTACATCCACTTTAGAAATGGAAATTTCCAAAGATCAATTTTCATATCGAAAGGATATAGTTGATACTAGGATATAATGAGAACCTTGAGATACTTTGACATTAATTTTAATATATTTTCTATGGTTTAGATACATCTTTCTAACTGGACACGGTAAATCTTTAACTATCAAGTGTTGGGGGCTCATAAGCATTGAGACTTCGTCTCACGAAGTTCACACTTGGTGATCTTTAGTAGTGAGATAATGAGGATAGACCCACTAATATTAACACCACATTTTTATGGTTTCATTGGTTGTTCCTATCTATAGATATGTGTATTGGTCTCCTGACTTGAGACCATTACCAATGTGTATCATTTTATTACGTACTTTGATGCAATGCAAAAACCATGGTATTGAAATTTTGGAGAGGTAGCTTTTGTTGGTTGCGTCATTGGTGGTATGACATTGGTTGAATGGTCAAGAAAGGATTTGTCACTTCCAAGTATTGGATGTTGTATATCTCAGGACTAGTTGATCAGGATGGTGCTACCTTTGTAAGTCTTTGGCCAAAGCAATACAAAGGTAAATCCATTCGGAAAGATCAACAAATAATAAAGGAAGAAAAAATGGATGATGAAACAAGTGTTAATCCTACTTTATGAGATATTTAATGATAAAGAAATTATAGTACACAGTCAGTGTTTGTAGGTTGGTTGATGTTTCTATGACAATTCTTATCTCTTTAGGGGCCATGATGGGTTTCTAGACTCTTCTCTTGGTCTGGGGATTTTATTAATTATTATTGAGATAAGGTCCTAGAGGGTCACACACAATATCATATTCAATAATCATCCCTATTTAGTCGAATAGGTATATAGACATAGTGAGGCCCACCACGGGGTCCATGTGTTGTCGAAATTTTTGATAACCAAAAGAATTAAATAAATTCATTAATTTTCAGGTTATGAATATTTGGGATTGAATTTATTTAATGAATTTACAAGTTTAGTAAATACAAGAAAATATTAATCAAACAAATATTATTTTAATATTCAAGGCTTGTTTAATATTAAGTGGGACATCGAGTTGAGTTAAACGGCTTGGGTTTTATCATGTAATATATTTTATATATATTACAAGTATTTGATAAAATAATAAATAATATTGACACAGTTTACTTCATTTAAACTATTTATTTACTGGATGTTAAAATAAAAAGGGGCCAGGGATCCCTATCGGGTATTTATCAACTCCACTATAAATATAAGAGGAGTCTCTCTTTCATGTGTGGATAATCACTATTCATTCATTCCATGGAATGAAATTTATAGAATCTCTCTCCTCCCACTCTCTAGAGAGAGAAACTCTCGATCTAAGAAGTTTGGATCAAGATCTATCTCCATCATTGAAGGAATCTCGATGCGGTGATCATCAGGAAGTCGAAAGCATTTTCAGATCACCACGCTAGTACTCAAAGTTTGATGATCAATATTCCAGAATATTTTGAAGCATGTGTGGATGATCTATAGGGATCCTTCTATGGATTATTCAAGGGGAAATCTCCAGAGACAAGTTTCAGTCGAGCGCACCTTCAGATTTGAAATGGGTACATTTTTTACTTTTTTATGCTCCTTATAATTTACACAAGATCTTTAGACTTATCCAGGGCTCGGATCATCGGAGATGAAAAGTTCCATCGTCCCGCTGATTAAAATTTTAATATCCTCAGCTCACTGGCTTCCGTTGTAGGCCCCTGAACCCTTCACTTCCACCCTTCCCATCTTTTTCAAGAAAGCCTTGGGCGATGCTGATGAATGGGAATCTAGCTGGATGTCATGGAATACCAACCATAATAGACTTATGGGGTCATCTTTTGGTTCTTTTACTTCTTAAACAATAAATTATACTATCCCCTCCCACCAGAAAACATCCTCTGACCAAGGTGGTCGAGAGGAAGCGGTATCTGAGACCGAAGACCCTCTATCTCCCTAAAACCCCTTTCTAGTTTCGTTGGGATGTTTAATTATCATGTATTATGGGGTGGGGTGGAGTGGGGTGGGGGATTAAAATAAACCATTTTCCTAGATTTTTTCCTATAACTTGTGCCAGTAGATAAAGTAATATGACTAAAAAGTCAAGAAAAAAATTCACTGCATTGGAAAAAAAATCATGTTTCCCTAGGAACATTTATTGATGGTTTGGTTAATTTTTGTTCTCTTGACATTTTTAGTTGCATTACGTTATCTATCACCATGAGTAGATATAAGAATTCAGAGAAAAGGGTTTATTTAAATTCCCTATGCCACTTCACCCCACCCCACAGTACAAGAGAATGGAAATTCCTGAAGAAAGCAGAAATGATTTCTAGGGGACAGAGGGACATCGAACTCAGATATCATTTCCTCTGGTCCACCCTGATCAGAGGATGTTCTCCATCTATAAAGTACAGTAGAATTCATTCTTAAAGAAAAAAAGTACCTGAAAGATGACCCAACTATACTGTTTTGGTTGGTATTCCATGAAAGTTGGCTAGATTCCCCTTCCTGCTCATCACCTGAGGCATTCTTGGAAAAGCTGGGAAGGGTGGAATGGGAGTAGCATCGGGGAGCTATTCCAATCAATAGTGAAATATATTTTTTGTCAAACATGTTGTGGGATTTCCAGCCACTCTGGTTGATCCTATTTCCCTCACTTCCCCAGACATTGGACAAAGTAGTATTGATGAAAAGTGAGATCTAGTATATGGTAGAGAAGAGGTGAAGCCCCACAATTAACCTAGGTTCCTTTACATGGTGAAATCCCTCCATGAGGGGGTTTTCTTGGTTAGGGTCGGGGTGTTTCATTAATTCTACATTTTGGAGAATCATAGTGAATTTTTGAATTATTCTTGATAGGTTTTTTTTTCTATTGATCATTTTTTTATTTTCAAAAACTACTAAGAAACCCACAACTATTAAGGGTTTTTGTAGAGTAAATTTTACTATGGAAGTTTCTATTTAGGAAAAGTCTTGTGTTTTTGTTATAGAAATAATTTAGGAATCAATAAATGAATTCGTAGAATCTAGTATTCTAGTATAATAATTAAATTCAGTTGTTGATAGGTTAGGAGAGATTAAAGGTGAAGGAATTCAGTTATTGATAGGTCTGGAGAGATTAATGTTGAAGGTTATTAACATGATATATGTTCATAAATGGGTTACTCAAATAATAATTATGTCTATTTTAGGTGAAAAATATGCATCTACATATGTTAAAAGAGTCTAAGACATCAAAATTCCCTTAGATGGTGTCACATTTGGTCTAAATAAATTGTAAATATAGTAGGTTGATATGTGATACGAAGAAAAATGTATTTTAAAAATAAAATTCAATATGTCCAAGTAATATCAATCCATAGAGTAACATATTATGTGCATTGGGAGTTGGTGGTTGTGCTTGGTTTATGGTTTAATGATGAACCCCTAAAAGAGACCCCTTACCATGAATGTCAATTATTCATCACATTTCCATCATACAAGAGTAGAACGTTCTCTAAAAATATGTACCTAAAATAAAAAATGGGAAGATACAAAGAATGATATATCAATGGATAGTTAGAGAGGATAAGTTTTGAGTGACATAAAACCTAAAAAGGGAGTAAATAATATTGGATGGTTCTAACAATATGAACTTTATTTTTATTCTCCTAGAAAAGAAGGAAAAAATAGGAAACTCAATGATTAGTCTTGAAAACCACACATCCAATGATAAAATGAGCATAAAAATGAGAATAAAATACTATAGAGTATATTGGTTGTAGTTAACATTGAAAGAAACATGTGTGACAATTATCTAGTCTTATAAAAGGATCAATGCTGCCACATCAAAATCATTAACAAAATTTTCCTTTATTCCACAATGTACTAAAATACTGCACAATAACTATAAACCTAGAAACTATATGGCATCAATTGGAATAAGGTGTTTGTTGCGAGCTTATAGCAATTAAGGAAAATTTTGAATTAACGACAACTTAATTTAAATTCATGAGATGTCTACTAAAGGATTAGATGTGAATAAATGATAAATTTCATCACCTTGTATGGATAAGGGACCATGTACTCTTCCTCATTAAAGGATAAGGCTTTGAGAGAGTTTAAATCTCTAATAGATATGGGAATTTTTACAACCACATGGGTAATGCTTATTGGATCTATCACTTCCAGTCTTATAGGTTTAGGGAGTAAATGAATAGAATCATCACAAATGAATTAAACCTCATGTCCAAAACTTGTGTGTTCTTCCAAGGAGTATCAACTAAACCTGTATTATGATAATTGGTGCACAAATATGATTAACCTTGGATGGGAAATTTTACAATCTGAATATAACAGTACATAATTAAGAGAATATTTCAGTTACTTGAAAAACCTTTGCATAATCACCCCTGCATGGGCTTTTTCTACCTGTTTTGTGTCTTTTGCAGAGGATAGGCACATCGACGGTGATATTAGTGGAGCATAGCAGTACCTGGGGTGCATTAGCTGTGTTCGGTTGATAGACATGGAGACTAAGAGCTGGTCTCTCTCATCATATTTATCTTTTCCATGTATAGTCAGGTTGAGACTTCTTTTTTTATTGGGCATGTATTTTACTCCCTTACACTTTGGTTATTTTCTTTTGTTCTCAGATGCATTCCCTATAGGTTTATGTATGCATGGTTTACTCAATATGTCACTTTATTTTATTATTAATCTATATTATTGCATGGATATGTTTGGATTTGTTTTTACATCTAAAATATGTAAATGACTCCCATTTTAGTTATGTCTTCTCAGTACTAGTCTTCAGACTCTGACCTATTGGAGATGGACTTGAAGTTGTCACATTTGGCATATTTTCAGTTGGGCAAGCCCCATTGGGTTGGATCATGACATGATATCCTTTAATGTATTTGGAAGGGGCATTTACTAGTAACTTGATTCAATATCCTACAGTCAATATAGTGTTTCCATCTATTTTTAACTCATAAGGATTAGTTATTTCTTTTCCTTCTAAATAATGGTCAGGCTTGACTTTTTGGGAATAATGTGAATGGGGTTGTCCCAATGTAAGTTGGAAATGAGGTAGATGATACATGCTCCTAGAAATTTTTTAATTTTTTTTAACTACCTCCATCATGGTTAGGTTTAGTCTCATTTTGAGTATTCTATAAGGTTTTGTACTATCTTCAAATAGGATTCAGTGAATAAAGTTCCTAGGACTAAGCTCGAGTATGTCACATAGATTCTATACTGGGTAGACTATAAGGTTTGTAACTATCTTCAAATAGGATTCAATGCATAAAGATCCTATGACTAAGCTCGGGTATGTCACCTAGACACCATCCTATGACCTTGAAATTATCTCTTAAAATATTTATGAATTTTATTTCAGGATCAAGGGACACGTTGCTTTCAATTATCATTGGTAACTTTTCTTTTCCCCATAGAAACATATAATTTAAATGTGTTGGTAGTGGTTTCAATGTAATCATGGGTGGACAAATTAGATATGTGAATTACTTATGTTCACCTACATTAGCCACTTTTCGTTCCTTCTTGGAAATGGAATTTGGAGATTAATCATTAATTGAAAATAACCAATCAGACCCATCAATGAAATCAGGTTCTTCCCCATTATTAGGTTCTTATACATTAATATAAGGCATATCATAGTCATTTTTTCATATAATTATTGAATCTAAATTTGTTACCTAGATTCATTATCACGTTTAATAGATAAGTTTCTCGATGTGATCTAGGTTCCTCAGTGTGTATGTGTGAAGAGTGAATGTTCTTGTGAAAACTTCATTGAATCAAAAATATTAAATTATACTTTATTTTCTCTAAATTTTATTATTAATGTAACATCATGGATATGGATTATTGTCTTACTTGTCTTCATAAATTGATTGACTTGTATGATTCGTGATTTAGAAAGTATTCTATCATCTTCCATTTTGAGGATATAGAAATTATCTAGAAATATAAGGTCTTGCACCCTCACCAATGCATCTTCTAGAACTCCAACTGGGAATACAATAACTCGGTTTTCTAGGTTAATCTTAACATGAGTTTGAGATCCACAATCTATAAATATGAGAACACAGAATAAGGTATTACATTAATTGAATATTCTGAATCGCATAAAACATATTTCAATGACATGTCTTTAGGGGATGGAAAATGACCTTGGATCTTGACATTTGTTGGGTAATTGAGGTGTTATCATATCAGACACATTTCTTCCCAAACGTACTCTCGGATTCCCTTGAAGCCTCCATTTCATGGTTTTTAATTCATGTAGGAACTTAGTGTATAATTAAATCTATTTAAGGGATTCAACAAGAGGTGTGCATATTTTAGATTTATTGAATGTTTCCAAAATTTCTTATTGAATCTCGGCTTGATGAATTTTATTGGATTTTATCATTATTGAGGGAAATGGTAGTTGGGATTTTTATTATCATTTTATAAATTCTCATGTACAATTTATGATTTTTCCTTATGTAGTTTAAATTATTTTTACTCTATACTTTTTTTATTGTCTTGGTTTGTTTTGATTGTGGTTTTAGGGAGGTTTAATTTCCTTCCAACTTCTAGTTGTTACTAGTCTCAAATTTCCCTTGGTATTAGATAATGTTTTATGAGTCCCTAACTAGTTTTTAAATTATTTTAAAACTATTTATGGTTCCTCTATGTTAGTATTTGATTGATGAAGGATTTTTACTTGAGAACTAGAGTTAGGAGATTATTGGGATTAACATTATTGAAATAGTGATTATTTGAAAGTCTATTGGTATCCTTCCATGAAATTTTATTGAAATTATATAGTTTGATGGAATTGATGTTGAAATAGAGGTCAGTCTTGGTTTTAAGTATTTCCAAATGCATAAAATATTTATGAGTTATCTCTCTATACTATTTTTTACATGGGTTTTTGAAATGGTCTTTGTTGATAGGCAACAATACATATATTAGTATCCTTCACTAGATCATAGTGGTCAGTGAAATGACCTGGAGAAGAATAAAGACAACAAACCTTAACAGGTTTTGGATGGTCATTAGAATGGTCAATATCTATTTGGCTTACCAAATGGGTTATCTCTTCCATATTTCATTCAAATATTATTTTATGGGCACTTTGTGTGCTTTACATCATGGACACCTCTAGTAGAAGTACTGCTTGTGCCAATTTTTTGTGAATTATAAGATATCTTCCCTATCTTACCTTGGAGACTTATTAATCAAGTCTCCTCCAAAGGATACATCAAGAATATTTCTATCACTATCAAGTAGTCCTTATTGGAATAAGTTTGTGAAGTGATGTTCCCAAATTTCACGGTGTGGATACCTTACACAAAGTTTCTTGAATCCCTTTCAATAATCGTAGACTATCTCTCCTAAGACTTTGTTGATTGCATCTCTTTCCTTGAGGTGGTTTTCCGTGAGGTTGGAAAGAATATTTCATTTTATGTTCATCCTAGATAGTGAAATTAATTTTACAATGGTTAGCTCAATTTGACACACAACGATATTTCTTTTGATCCATATTTGATTCTTATTATTTTCACTTGTTTTTTTGAAAGTTAATTTTTATTTTTTGAAACTAAGATAAAAAAGAAACCCAAAATATATTGTGATACAATACAAGTGACCACCCATGTGGATTCTAAAGGATAATATTGATGACCCACATAAACTTTATAATACATATTGAAACTGATGAGAAATAATAAGTTGATGAGTCATGAAAAATATCATAATTGTCAAAAGATGAAATGTTGTGAAGACAACTAATAAGAGTAACGAAGTATTCATATAATGTGTTGTCATTTTTTATATACTACTTCAATCATATAAATCATATGAACCATGATTTTTATATGTTCAAGTGTATGAATTACATTTCAGACATGTTGTGAGTGAATAAATTAAAAGGAGTTGATTTGTGATGAAGAGGAAGAATTTAAGGCGTTGTGTTGGGATTTATAAAATTTAAGGTGTTGTGTGGGGATCTTTACTCAACCTATCAATTATTTAGGTTCCAAGCTAAGTGGAAGCATGCGATGGGTGGTTCCCAACATTTCTTTTTTATCATAATCAATGATCAATCCAGATCTATACAATATTTAATAGTCATAATCAATAGAATTTAATCAAATATAGAAAACATTAATCACACTGGAACCAGAGAGAGTGGGTCATCAAATACAATTTATAATAAATTTAATTATATAAGAATTACCTAAAAGGAATCCTTTCTTTATTGATAAGTCAGTGACATATTTGCGGTGCACCATCCTTGCGTTGTAGAAAAAAAGTGTATATTTCCTCTAGCGGTGATCCACACATGTTTAAAAAATCTCTAGACATTGTCAAAAGAGTTTCTGGGCACTATCATAGAAGATATTTTCACTTGTGTCATCGGTCTTTGATCTCCTTGAGAACAGCATAAAAAATGTTTTCCTTGATCTGGTGGAGGATGACAGCTCTCTATTCTGGGGAGCATTATTGGAGAATTGATATATATATTCTTGATAGGATTCTCCAAATCTTTTGTGCACAACTAAGAAAAATAACTTGTCTTATTGAGAAAATAATATAATTGGGTATATATATTGCAAGGTTTTGAATAAAATAATTGCACAAGTGACCATATTTTTTATTTAATCCTAGAAAAATCCCATGTCAAATAATAATAATATTATTATTTCTTGACATGTGATTAACTTACGAATTATAATTAAATATTATTTAATTAAACAATACTCAATATTTATTATTTCTCACCGGACCATTAAACGTGGTCTTTCATTCCTCCACAATATTTATCAGTCCATGAATGATGTATAATTATTTATTAAATAAATATCACTAAATTATTCACCAATAAATAAATATATATTATATTCACTAAATATAAAATAAATATTTATTATATATTCCACTCACAATAAATTCTGTCAAATAACTAGTGACAGAATAAATACGATTAAGCATACATGAATAATTATTAAACCACATATGGGAATAATATTTATTCATCCTGTTAAATAATAAATAATAATATATTATTTAACTGAGATTCAAGATACACTTAGTGTGGGCCCCTCTAGACCTTTTTCTCAGGGGAATTAGGTGAAGAAGCCTTAATTCCAAGGTTAGCATCTAGAAACACACCAAAGCACCGATAGAGAAAGAAGTAAATGACACAACGACATGTCACCTCTTCCAAATGCTTGTTGTGTAATATAATATCTTTATCACAATATCTCAAATAGAGCAGGTTGCATGCCAGTGCCATCAACCTATACGCTCGATATCTCTTTCTTTGACTTTACAGAAATAGAATTTTTCTATTGATAAACATAGCAATGGATTTATTTAGTCTATATCATTTCTATCAAAGGTGTAACACCCCACGATTAAATGGTACACTTCTCTTTAAGTAATACAATAGTGTGTGATGTACGCAACAACGAGTTCAAGTACACCACGACCTATCAAACTAGCCGTTTAAAAAAGAGGTTATGAATAATAATGACCATATTATTAATTTTATATATATATATCATATAATTTTAAGATTCATATTTTGTGTTTCTTAGACATAATATAAATACAAATTCAATTTTTCAGAAAAAAGAAGTATTTTCAGAAAATGCAATTTTACCGCCTTAAAATGGAGATATTTTCTTTAAATCCAATATTTGACACTTTTATATATTCAACTTGACAAAATAAACTTCTTTTTTATAATTGAGACATAAAAATTTAGTTTCAATAAATTTTTTGTCTTTTTCTAATAACTTTCATATTTGGGTGAATAGTGAAAAATACTAAATTTTGATTGAAAACAATTTTTTTAATCAAAATAATTTATAGTTTTAAAATATACATTTGAATGGTTTGGAAGTATAATTAGATTATATTTTTATCATTTAATACAATTTTGGTCATTATAAGTAATTTCACATTTAAATTTGATGTAAACACATGTCAATCTTTTGATGGTTTATACTTTTTTTTAAACCAGTTTTTTGGTTTTGACAACGAGAATTAATTTTAAATTCATAAATGAAAATTTTATGTTTTTAATTTGGTAGAATAAACATAATTTTTGGATTCATAATATCAAAATTATCATAGGGTGAATTGTTTGTATTTTTTTGAAAACATTTAATTTTTGATGAATAGTGAAAAAACCCTACGTTATTGTTTAAAAAATTGAATTTTTATTTAAATAATAATTATTTTTTAAATAATATTTAGTAAAAATAGATACATATTACCTATATTATATCAATTTCATTTATTGGAGTCATTTTATAATAAATTAGAGGTATAAAAGTTTATTGAATTTTTTAATGTTTTTTACCCACCTTCTAGGAGCATTTGAAAAATTGAATAAAAAATAATTTTACCACTTCTTTGAATTGAATTTAAAAATTCTGAGAGACACAGTTGATATTAGTAATTAAAATTTGGTTCAATAAGATGAAAATAATTTGTGATGAAAAGTAACTCTTGACTTTTATTTACCACGATTAAAATTAAATAGGGTAATTAAAGGTAAAAATGATATTATAATTACCCTAAAACGTGTTATAATTATATTGGATAAGTTTAATTCGACCAAAAACAACCTTAGTAATAAAATATGATCATTTAGGTCTACTTTTATTATATTAGGACATTTTTTATTATTTTATTTAAAGATGAGTTAAAAGTGTTAAATTCAAAGTTTATTAACTAAACAATTTTTAGTATAGGGTTACACATAAGATAAATTCGACTATAAATATTTGTTAGATATATAAAATTATTTCCTAAATAATTGTATTTTATTTATAATTTTTAAATATTAAATAATTAAATTTATTTATGACACAATGATGATATAGTAATTACCTTCTAAATGAAATATTAAAATAGTTTATATTATAAATATTAAAATAAATAGAATTTAAAAGTTTTGATTCCATAAAAGTATTTTATAGGTTAACATGAAATTTTATGGTTGATTAGATAAGTTTTTTTCAAAGTTATAAGGTTTTTATGACTTTCTCAAAAACAAAATACCAAATAGTGTCAAAATTGACATAAATTAGTTTTTAAAACAAATAATATGTTATAAGGTTGGTATAATATTCCTAAAAATATAAGGTTTAGACAAAGGGCTTAAATAATATTATATATGTCATTAATTAACCACTTGAGGTTCTCTTGGAAGTTTATAGTAAGTCTATTAACCATATAGTGTAAGAATACAAGAAGACGCGGTAAAAGTTAAACTATTTAACTAAGAGTTAAATCTAAAAGATAAGGTTAAAATGGAAACCTAAACAGTTATAAAACCTATTGGTTGAGAGGTTTTCGAATAATCCCCACATTATCTATGAAATAAATTATTTTTGAGCCATTATAAACCGATAATTAATTTATTATAAAATAATATTTCAAGCTTTTCATAATGTGACCCTCGCCTCTCTTATAAAAGGGTACTTCCCCTTCTCTTAATTTCACACCTCCAAAGCCATTTTGCTCGGACAAACCCTACTCAAATATATTTCCAAATTCCCTTAATTCAAACTAGAGGCCTTACTTTTTTCATAAATCCAACCAAAGGAGCCCTTTTTATCAACACAAAAGGAAACACCCGAAGAAGAGGTAATAATTTCACCACTATCTTTCAAATTCTTTTCTTCTTCCACTTACTCTTTCATTTTTGTTTCCACACCAAAATATTAAACCCAGTACCTTCTAAATACTGTGATTTTATTATAAATATTGTAAAACCATATTATTTATTCTATCCATCCTATAAATTACAAAGACACCACACGTGCGTATGTACGGCTTACCGTCTCCACGCCGTGGTGTAGTTTGTTATTCAAATAATTAATTATATGGATGGGTATAATAATGAGTATAAATGATGTAAATAATAAATATAACATGTTAATTATTCTTTATATATGATATACCATCCAATTACATATTATTTCAATATCAATATAATGATATTTCCGCTCATGCGTACGTACGGGTTACTGTCTCCACGAACGCGATTAGATTCATTCCCCATTATAATAATTCAAGAATAATTTTTATTTTATGATTAAAAATATTTTTTAATAACGTAATATCATTTTGGATATGAATCAAATATAACCTATACATAACAAACATGACTTACGTAACAAAACATAAAATGGAAAACGAATCAGTTAACAACCAAAACAATGATACTATTAAAGTATCATTAACAAAGAAATATTATAAGATCATATATGATATCATATTTATGTATTTGTCTCTTGTATAATTTAATAAAAATTATTTCACCATTATATAGGAGGTTAATCTACCCTATACTAAAGAAAAGTACAAGGTATGGGGTTTTTATCTCACTTTTATTCCCGTGAGATTCATGTTATATTTTCCACTATTATCTTTTGTGTGGTGCATGTACTACCCATGATTGTATTTTTTGCAGAATATACATTAATTTATGGGAATTTACATAAGTATTGGATGTTCCTTCTTTCATGGTGTGTATGTTTCGTAATTTTTCAAATTGGTAAGGTATTCTCAAAATTTGATTTCCCTTCATTCGGTTTTACGCAAACTTCATTGATTACTTTACTCCAAGATTATGTGTGAAATTAATATTTATTTACTTATATAGTAATTTACACTCCCCATTTTGTGGATATACTTTTTATACACATAATCACTCCATTGATAATTTCTAAATTCATCGATATAAACTTGATAAGAGTAATTTTAACTCAATATCTATTCATTGAGTTAAACATCCAAGTCATTGGTGTTGTTTTTAAAAAAATATGTGTGAATGTCCTCTGATTAATTTACACTAAATATCCAATTATATTGAGTGTATTTATATTTTTCACACATAATTATGTCATTTATTTATCCTTAACCTAAGAATACAGTCATTATAAAAGAATTCATCTCAACTTACATTCCATTGATACTTCTTTGTTGTTATGCGCCAATTCACTTTTATTTGGTGTATATACTGTACTTTGACATAGAATATCATGAATACATTTATTATCATGATATTATAATGTTTTTATTACCTAAATTATTTGTATTCAAGAGTCTCTCATTTGGTTAATAGCTCTAACTAAAATATCATTTTAATTATTTAAAAAAAATATTCTAAATTCTTCTTATTAATGTCCTTGTTATAAAAATGGTTTAAAGGTTTTATTTATATGGACAATAAGGTTTTAAAATTTAAATTTCTTTTAAAATTTTCAAAGTGGTATGGGACAATTTGATTCAGAAATCTATTTTAAACATCTTCTTGATAAATAGTGAGACTTTTAAATGTTTTCATGAAAAAGGGATATTTCTCTCAATGATTTTTGCTGATCATTTTCAACTATGTCAAAATCCTTTATGGGATATTATTCTTGATCAAGGTTGATTTATTATGATACAAATCTTCCATAATATATTGTAGTTTTTGTGATATGTTTGACTATAGATGTGTTATTTTTATACCAATCATGGTTTATGGATAGAGTATTGACATTTCATATTCTAGTTTTAATACTAATGTTATGTTATGTTTAAAACTTTTCATATGAGGAATGAATTGGACTTAGTATGTGATGGGTGGAGCCCACTATAGTTCCTCGATGCATCATTAGGTATCATGAGACAAACTAGTGTCTTGTCACAAGGCCTTGACAAAATCTTAATTGTAGTCTTGGCACAAGGCCTTCACTATGTGGTTATGAAGTCTGGCATTATGAATTCCATCATTATGAAACTGGATATTGATATTACATGTGATTATTTGACTAGTATAATATCAATGTTAATAAGTAAATGACATTATTTTATTTATCCTTTCCATATTATGCTAAAGTTTGTGTTTAAGAGTCTAGTGTTCTAGTCTTATACATTTCCTTAAATGTTTGTTCTTATTTATGATAGTTTCCGCTATATTGTTATACTTGATGATCATCTGAGCATACCCCTTTCTTAGGTTTTATTTTTCCCAGGATAAAGTGAAGTATATTATGATTAACCTTTAGGAAAAGGATAAAGCATATAAAAGTTTTCAAAGGGGACACAATGTAGTTGTTTTTATTTGGTGATGTAATGTAAAACTTATGTATGTTTCTAGTACTTCCAAGGCTACTAAACTAATCAGTCTTTCGATACATGATTACTTGTTTCAATAAAATGTTATATAATAATGCACCGATTCTGGGTAACTGGGGTCGGGGCGTTATAGTTGGTATCAGAGGAAGTTTAGTACAAACCTTGGAAGATAGATTTAGAAAAACTATTATTAGAAAACACTACCCTAAGATAGAATTTGAGGATTAGTATATAAGAACATCCAAACAATTTGGTAATGTAAATATTATGTGTGTTTTCCAAGAAATAAATCCATGTCTGGATATGATCAGGAAGAGGCGGCTCTGGCACAGATGTACCTAGGAGTGAAAACTCTGACAAGGAGTTTCGGGCTTGACTCGGGGTATCCTGGTACATGACAATGGGCCTTGCTGCACTCTTGGTTATGACACGCCTCGGGAATATTCTTAGGATAATTCAAATTTTCTTTACAACCCTATTTTAAGTATTTTAATATAAGATGATAATAAATAATCTTGGTTAACACTAAGGTGTTTTAGATAGAAAATAATGAGTCATGATATTCTCTAAATGAATTTATGACTATTGTTACTCACACAATGATTTTTGGTTTTAGTCAATTGATGGATTCCAAGGAAGTCATAGTAACATTGAACATGATTTACAATTTGGGAACAATGGTGGAAATGAGCAACAAAATGGAATATTGATATGTGGAAAAGATATTGTGTTGATACCAAATCATTTTTCTGAAAATATGATCAAAAACATATATATAAACTGACTCCTAGACTCAAAAAAGAAGAGAAAGGTAATGAATGATAAGAGCTCTAGCATTGGAGACCACGAAGAAAAGAGAGCTCAATTTCTATCATGCAGGAAATGAGGAAGGAGACACCTAAGAAAGTGTCTCAATAGAACAGAAAAATGATTTATTTTTGTGAAACAAGGGAATAAAGTAAAGAATTGCTGTGAAAAAATGAAGAGTACTATGGAAGAAAATAAAAATGATCCCAAGAATCCATTTATAGTTATTTTCTGTAAATTTAGGGGACGTGGACATTACTCGAGTAAATTCCCTATTCTATAGTATAACCTCTTGCTCAATGAAGAACCTATGTAGAAATAAATGGATGGTGAAATGTTTACAAGTATTAGTGCTCTTTTTTGATTGGATTACTTGGCAAGACTTTTCTCTTGTATGTGTAACCCTGCATTTTGTTATGTGAAAATGCTATTTGAGGAATAATTATCTTTTCTCTTGTGGATATAGTTATAAACAACCATTTGGGTTTATATGGTCTTGGAATTTGAGGCAATTACAAGTTATTAGATTTTGGGATGAAAATGCGAGGTATGAGATAACATTTGTGGTTAAATTATGTTATGGTTATTTTGAGGAATTTATCATTTTGGGAATATCATAAACTATAGTTTTTTAAAAAGGAAAACATGCAGACCGTGTGACAACCCATCGCTTCGGACAAAGCTATAGGAATCGAACCCACAACCAAAGTGCGACTGGGATTTATCGCCTACCACTGGACTACGAGAAGTCCCTGGTTATTGTGACTAATTATTTTTAGTTAAATGATTTTATTGATCAATAATAAGTTGATTTAGGATCATATTTTTATCAAATCGATATCCTTATTATAGGAAAATGATTTGGTGATTAAGTGATAAATGTTATTTTGGAAGAAGTTTTCTCTATTAGGAACACTATATGCCTAAGGAAAATAGAATACTATGGGATTTAATTGGAGGAATAATGATGGATTTTTTTTATAGAGATTTAGGTTATTTATGGACATTATTAACCTATCATAGAGAATATGTGATTAGGTTAACTACTTTTAAGTATGTGACTTTAATTGAAGTCGATGTTATTTAGAGATACAATTTAACGTGGAAGTCTACGAAATCAAATTCTTCTATGTTTTGGGTTTCAATATTTGTTTGAATTACATTGAAGGATTTTAAGGACAATTTTTTATTGAACGATATTTATTGAACTTTGGGCATTGTTGGTTTAATTTTAGAAATTAATATTAGTATTTATTTCTTTAAAGGATTACCCTTTTTGGGGATCATTTTATCTTGTACTAACCATTTTGTTTTTGGTTAATCTCTAAAGATAGTGGAAATATATAGTTTATCCTTTATGGATCATGTGATTCTCTAGAAGTTGATTATAGCGCTTTAGGTGTGACCAATTCATCTTGAATACTCATCGTTTAAAAAAATATGAGTTAGTGGTATAAATTTATTAAAAGATGAAACTCTACTTAAAAATTAAGTATATCTCTTTATGTTCTTCGTCAATCTCATAAATAAATTCATCAACTTTATGAAATGGAACTTTAAAAAACGTTATCCTTTTACTTTTTCTATTGGGAAACTAATGAATATTTAACCCATCATAGGTTTGTGGTTTTCTTATTGTTAACTTTCTTCTGATCATGTTTTCTATCACTCTCCATTAGAACTTGACACTTAGTTTATCTTCCATATCCATGTTTTTCTACATGGAATCCTAGTATGGGTTATCTCAAGTGACCTCTGTAATTCTCTTTATTTCTTTTAACGTGATAGTTTTATGGACTCTTTTTCTGATGTGGGACTTTTAATGAAGTTCCTAAGCTCAATTTTAAAATTTTAAGGATTTAATTTCAAAAGGGGGGGATAATTTAATACCCCAAGATTCCATGGTATGCTTCTCTTTAAGTAATACAATATCATGCGATGTACGCAACACTGAGTTCAAGCACACCACGACCTATCAAACTAGCAGTTTAGAAAGCAGTTATGAATATTAATAACCACATTTTAAATTATATATATATACCATATAATTTTAATATTCATCTTTTGTGTTTCTTAGACATAATTTAAAGACAAATTCAATTTTTCAAATAAAAGAAGTATTTTTCCGAAAATGCAACTTTACCACCTTTTAATAGAGAACCTATTTTCAAATCCAATATTAGACACTTTTATATATTAAATTTGACAAAATAAACTTTATATTTAGAATAAGTACATAAATATTTAGTTTTGATAAATATTGGGTGTTTTTCTGATAATTTTAATATTTGGGTGAATAGTGAGTAATACTAAATTTTAACTGACAACAACTTATTAATCAAAATAATTTATAGTGTTAAATTATAAATTTGAATGGTTTGGAAGTATAATTAGATTATATTTTTTATCTTTTAATACAATGCTGGTCATTATAAGTAATTTCAGATTTAAATTTGACATAAAAACATGTCAATCTTTTGATAATTTTTACTTTAAAAAAACACTTTTTGGTTTTGACAATGGCAATAAATTTTAAATTAATAAATGAAACTTTTATGTTTTGAATTTGGTAAAATAGAAATAATTTTTTTATTTGTAATATCAAAATTATATTAGGGTAAAATTTTGGTATTTTTCTGAAAACATTCAATTTTTGATGAGTAATGAAAAACTCTGCGTTATTGTTTAAAAAATGAATTTTTATTTAAATAATTATTTATTTTATTTAAATTTTTTAAGTAAAAATAGATAAATAATACCAATATTAGTTAAATTTAATTCATTAGAGTCGTTTTATAATAAAATTAGATGTATAAAAGTTTATTGAATTTTTTTAAACATTTTTTACCCACCTTCTAGGAGCATTTGAAAATTTGCATAAAACATAATTTTACTATTTCCATGAATTTAATTTCAATAATAAGAGATACATGGTTGATATTATTAAGCAAATTTTGGTTCAATAAGATGAAAATAATTTTTGGTGAATAGTAACTCTTGACTTTTATTTACCACGGTTAAAAGAAAATAGGGTAATTAAAGGTAAAAATGATATTATAATTACATTAACAAGTGTCCTAATTCTATTGGATAAGTGTAATTAGACCAAAAAAAACCTTAGAAATAAAATATAATCCTTTAGGTCCCCTTGTATTAGACTAGGAAATTTATTATTATTTTATTTAAGAAAGAGTTAAAAGTGTTAAATTCAAAGTTTGTTAACTAAATCATTTTTAACATAGGATTATACGTAAGATAAATTCAACTATAAATATTCATTAGAAATATATAAATATTTCCTACATAATGGTATTTTATTTATAATTTTTAGAGGTTAAATACTTAATATTATTTTTGACACAATGATGATGTAGTAATTACCTTCTTAATGAAATATTAAAATAGTTTATTTTATAAAGATTAAAATAAATAGAATTTAAATTTATTTATGACATACACAAATTTTCAAGGTTAATATGAAATTTTAGGTTTTATTAGATAAATATTTTTCGAATTCATAAGGTTGTTATGACTTTCACAAAAACAAAATACCAAATAGTGTCAAAATTGACATAAATTAGTTTTTAAAACAAATACTATATTATTGGTTGATATATTATTCATAACAATCTAAGGTTTGGCCAAAAGGATTAAATAATATTATATATGTCGTTAATAAACCACTTGAGTTTATCTTTGAATTTTAGTGTAAGTTTATTAACCATATAGTGTAAGAATACAAGAAGACATGGTAAAAGTTAAACTATTTGACTAGGAGTTAAATCTAAATGATAAGGTTAAAATGGTAACCTAAACATGTATAAAACCTTTTTAGAGGTTTTCTACCCATAACCACCATATATTCGAAATAAATAATTTTTGATCCATTAGAAATCGAAAATGATTTTATTATAAAATAATATTTCAAGCTTTTCCTAAAGTGACCCTCACCTCGCTTATAAAAGGGTACTTCCCCTTCTCTTAATTTCAAACCTCCAAATCCATTTCGCTCAGCCAAACCCTGCCCAAATATCTTCACAAATTATCTTACTTCAACTTAGAGGTATTACATTGATCATAAAGCCAACCTAAGGAGCCCTTTGGATCAACTCAAAAGGAAACACCTGGAAAAGAGGTAATAATTTCACCACCCTCTTTCAAGTTCTTTTCTACTTCCACTTACTATTTATTTTTTGTTTCCACACCAAAATAATAAGTCTAGTACCTTCTACATGTTGTTATGTTATTATAAATATTGTACAACCATATTCCTTATTCTATCCATCCTATAAATGACAATGTCACCATACGTGCGTACGTACGACTTACCGTCTCCACATCGTGGTGTAGTTTGTTATTCAAACACTTCATTATTTGGATGGCTATAATAATGAGTATAACTAATTTAAATAATAAATATAACATTTTAATGATTCTTTATATATGATATTATATATAATTACATACTATTTCACCATCAATTTAATGATATTGTCGCTCGTGCATACGTACGTATTACCGTCTCCCCGAACATGATGTGATTCATTTCGCATCATAATAATTCATGAATAATTTTCATTTTATGATTAAAAATAATGTTTAATAAATTAATATAATTATATATATGAATAAAATACATCATATATATAATAAACATTACTTAGGTAACAAAACATATAAAGGAAAACGAATCAGTTAACAACCAAAACAACGATACTACTGAAATATCATTAACAAAGTAATATTAAAAGATAATATATGATATCATATTTATGTATTTGGTTCTTTTATAATTTAATAAAAATTATTTCCCCATTATATAATAGGTTAACTTACCCTATACAAAGGAAAAGTACAATTTAAGGGGTTTTCATCTCACTTTTATTCCTATAAGATTCATGCTATATTTTCCACTATTATATTTTGTGTGGTGTATGTACTACCCATGCTTTTATTTTTTGAATCATATAAATTAATTTATGGGTATTTACATTAACATTTTATGGTCCTTATTTCATGGAGTGTGTGTTTTGTAAGTTACCCAATCGGTAAGGGAAATTAAAATTTTGATTTCCCCTCATTCGGTTTTATGCAAACTTTGTTTTTTACTTTACTCCAAGATTATGTGTGGAATCACTATTTGTTTACTTATGTAGTAATTTACACACCCCATTGTATGGATATAATTTTGACACACATAATCACTCCATTGATAAATTATTAAGTCATCTATATAAACCTGATAAGAGTAATTTTAACTCAATTTCTATTCCTTGAGTTAAACATCCAAGTCATTGGTGTTGTTTTTACAAGAATATGTATGAATGTATTCTGAAAGATTTACACTGAATATCCAATAATATTGAGTGTATTTATATTTTTCATAAATAATTATTCCATTTATTTATCATTAACTTAAGGGTACGATCTTTATAAAGGAATTCATCTCAACTTACATTCCATTGAGACTTCTTTGTTGTTATGCGCCAATTCACTTCTATTTGGGGTATATACTGTACTTTGACATAGTATATCATGAATCCCTTTATTCTCATTATATTATAATGTTTTTATTACCTAAATTAATTTTATTCAAGCGTCTCTCATTTGGTTAGGAACTCTAACTAAAATATCATTTTAAATGTTTTAAAATTTTATTCTTCTAAATCGTTCTCATTAATGTCCATGTTTTAAAAATCTTTTTAATGTTTTATTTATATGGATATTAATGTTTTAAAATCGAAATTTATTTTAAATGTCTCAAAGTGGTATGGTAAGCTTTGATTCAAAAATTTATTTTAAACAGCTTCTTGATAAATAGTGAGACTTTTAAATGTTTTCATGAAAAAGGGATATTTCTCTCAATGATTTTTACTGATCATTTTCAACTATGTCAACATCCTTTACGAGATATTATTCTTGATCGAGGTTGATTTATTATGATACAAATATTCCATAATATATTGAAGGTTTTGTGATATGTTTGACTATAAATGTGTTATTTTTATACCATTCATGGTTTATGCATAAAGTATTGACATTTCATAGGATAGTTTTATTACGAATTTTTATGTTATATTTAAACCTTTTCTTATGAGGAATGAATTGGAATTAGTAAGTGACGGATGGAGCCTGCTATAGCTCCTCTATGAATCGGTAGGTCTAATGAGACAAACTAGTGTCTTGGCAAAAGGCCTTGACAAAATATTATTTGTAGTCTTGGCACAAGGGCTTGACTATGTGGTTACGAAGTCTGACATTATGCATTCCATCATTATGAAATTGGTTATTGATATTACATGTGATTATTAGACTAGTAGAATATATATAGGAATATGTAAATGGAATTATTTGATTTATATTTTCTATATTATATTGATGTTTAAGTTTAAAAGGCTTGTTCTCTAGTCTTATACATTTCCTTAAATGTTTGTTCTTATTTATAACAGTTTCTGCTATATTGTTATCCTTACTAAGCATCTGAGCTCACCCCTTTATTATGTTTTATTTTTCCCAAAAACCAAAGAAGTATATAACGATTAATCTGCAGGATTAGGCTATGGGATATAAGAGTGTTCAAAGGGGACACAACGTTGTTTTTTTTTATTTCATGATGTAATGTAAAACTTATATATGTATCAAGTACTTCCAAGGCTACTAAACGGATCAGTATTTCGGGACATGATTCCTTGTATCATTCCAATGTTATGTAATAATGCACCAATTCTGGGTAACTGGGGTCGGTGAGTTACAAAATGGCTTTAGATATTAACTCCCATTAAAGAATATAAGGGATAAATCCTTTCTCGAATTATTCATTAATGAAATATTACTCGTGACGCACCCAACATATCGTACCTCACTGTGAAAATATGTCATCATGGTTTTTTTAATACATCTAAATACGTGACTCAGAATACACATTAATAATGATCTTAAAGTATAATGACCAATACACACATCCACATATAGGAACATATAATGACACATAGAAATGTGGATTTATTACTGGCGAATCTCATTCTCATAATATCTTACTGAATATTACCAAGGGTGAACACCATGAGAAGGTTCCTCAATGTCCTATGAGTATCCACCCCTGATAGCATGTATCATTTGTGTCCCTTAAATGAGATCTTATGGATATATGACATATATTCAAGAATAGTTTCATAGCACATCCGAGTTCTCATTATAGCGGGGAAATGCTATAACCTTTTAGTACGATAGACACTCTTAGGACATTATCACATACAAATGTAGAAGAACAATCATTATGTGATAAGTAATTTATTAATATTCCAATCAATGAATACAATTTTATCAAAAAGTACAAAGAAGTTGGTTCTAGGGCACCAACTCCAACAAATTCTCACTTTCACTAAATGAAATTACTAAAAAACCTTAGTACACAAGCTCTCACATGATACTCATGCTTCTATTGAGAAAAAACATTAGTCAAGGTTTCTTCAACATTCTCTTTTGTGGGTTCTCTCCTCACTGAAACTTCACCCCTGTGATATAAATCCCTCAATAGGTTATACTTTTTGGGTATATTCTTTGTCTATTATTGTGACCTTGGCACTTTATCAAGAGTTTCAGTTGTAATTTTATCCCAATACAATGTGATAGGGTCGTTACTATTAGGTACCACATCAAGCTCAGGGAAAAAGTTCTGAATCCAAACTTCTTACTTTTCTGTAATAGAAGCTACTATATACTCGAACTTTATTGTAGAATAAATGACAACTGGCTATTTTGAACTCTTCCAGCTCACAACTCCTCTGTTGATACAGAAAACATATCTTGATTGCGACATTAAATCACTATGTTCTATCTGAAAACCAGCATCATTATAACCCCATATGATCAGCTTCTCTTCACTTTTATAGACCAGGAACATATCCTTATTTCTTCTCAGATACATAAATATAGCCTTAACAGGAGTCCCATGTTGTTCTCCTAGATCTGCTTGATATCTCCCTATCATGATCAATGCTCAGGAAACATCAAGTCTAGTACATTACATTACATACAAGACTGATCCTATCATTGATTTGTATGGGATATTACTCATTCTCTCTTCCTATTATTGTCTCTAGGGAAAAAATTTCTTAAAAAAAGGAAACCATGTGACATTAGAGCCAAAAACCTCTTAGATTGTTCCATAATAAATCTCCTTAGTGTCTGATAAATATATGTACTTTGACTTAGTCAAAGTAGCCTCTTGGATCTATCACGAATAATATTGATCCCTAGAATATAAGCTTCTTCACCTAAGTCCTTAATGAAGAAACACTTGTTTAACCAGTCCTCAACAGATTATAAGACTGGTGTGTCATTTTATATAAGTAATATGTCATCAATATAGACTACTAATATAACAACCGTATTCTCATTAAACCACTTATAAATAAACAGCTCACAATCGTTCTTAATGAAACCAAATTTTTATGGATTCATTGACTCAATTTTTTTATGACCTAGATGCATACATCAATACATAAATGGATATATACAACTTGAAAATCCTTTTGGAGTCACCTAGTGTCATAAGCCCTTTTGAATGTGTCATATAGACATCTTCTTGAATATTCATGTTAAGGAATGCATTTTTGAAATCCATCTTCCAAATATCATAGTCATGGTATGTTTTTATATAATGTTTGATTCTGATGGATTTAGACATGGAAAATGGTGAAAAAGTTTCATCATATTCAATTCCTTGATGTTTTTTAACCCTTTACCAACTATACTTGCTTTATAAGAACTTATATTACCTTCCATGTCAAATTTCATCTTGAATTCCCATTTTTATCCAACAAGATTCACATCAATTGGCACATCGACCAGAACCCAAACTTGTTTTTGATATATAAAATCCATTTCGAAATTCCTAACTTCTATATACCTTATAGCCTTTGAAATCAATACTTTCTCTTTGTAGGATAGAGATTCATCATTTTCAACCAATAATGAGTTACTAACCTCGGTGATCAGAAAACCATCTCTCTGGTTCTCTTAACTCTCTTACGATCCTAAAAAATACTTGTGTTTCAGGAACTACTTCTTCTATGGGGACCTATAGAATCTGTTCCTATACCAACTCTTATGTATATTCAGAATCTACTTCATATAAGTCAATCTTTCTCCTACTATCCTATTTTAGTATGTTATTCCTCTCATAAAAGACAGTTTGTCTGGAAAAAATCACTTTCTTTCCTGAGGGGTTGTATAGGCAGTATCCCTTTTTCCCTTGAGATACCCTATAAAGATACACCTCGTGCCCCAGGGTGCTAGTTTGTTTCCTAGGAAATCCTTAACAAACACTTCATAACCCCATACACGTGTATGTGACAAGATGAGTTTCTTTCCACTACATATCTCAAAGGGATTTCCCTTTTCCTCTTTAGTAGGTACTCAGTTTAATGTGTATGTTGTAGTTTGTAATGCATATCCTCATAATTATAATGGAAGATTTGCATGACTCATCATTGACCTTACCATGTCTAACAAGGTACAGTTCATCCTTTCAGTAACATCATGCCAATGTGGTGTATAAGGTGGGGTGTTTTGAGATATAATCTCAAACTCCCGTAGAAATTTGATGAACTCCTGGTTAATATTTTCACCACGTTGATCTAATCGAAGATTCTTTATCTTCTTACCAAGATGATTCTATACTTCATTCTCGAAGTCCTTAAATTTTTCCCAAATGAATCAGATTTATACTTCTTCATGTAGATATATTCATATCTACTCAAGTCATTAGTAAATGTTATGAAGAATATCCACCTCTATATTCTACTAGAAATGGTCCACACACATCAGTGTGTACCAATACTGTAAGCACTTTGTCCCTTTCACCCTATCCACTAAATGGTGGTTTGGTCATTTTTTATTATAAAAAATAAGGACATCTATCAAGTGTCTTGAGCTCAGAAGAGTCTAAATAACCATCTTGACAGAGCATTGTCAACTGCTTCTCATTTACCTGATCAAGATGGTGATCTCACAACTAGGTGTTATATGAGTCATGTGGACATGATTTGTTATAAAATGTAAATACTTGGTTTTCATAATTTAATACATAATGACCATTATTTAAATGTGTAAATCATAAAATATGTTTTCCTCATAAAATAAAATTTTATTTCTAAACATGAAAATAAACTCATATGTATTAAAAAATGACACAGAAATTATGTTATTGGTAACTGTAGGTACAAAATAAAAATCACTTCAAAAAAAATAATTATCATTAGAAATGAAAGGTGATAGTGACCAATGGACATAGCAGCCAGCCTCACACCATTGGCATCTTGTAGATCCACCTCTCCTCTGGTAGTATTCCCAAATCTACTTGGTTTCTTCATTTGGATACATATGTGAGCACCACAAGTTGTATATAATACCCAATTTGTAGATATGGAAATATTTCACTCAATAAAGAATGTAACTTTGTCTTCCTCATGATTTTGGGTTTAATTATTCCAGTAGTATGGATTTCCACATGAAAAACATACTACCTCCTTTTTCTTTCCCTGCCTCTGGATCTTCCCCTTCATGGAAGGATGGTTCTTGGAATCTTTATACTGTTTATAGGTCTTTCACTCCTTTACCTTGTTCTTTCTACTCTTTTTCACCATAAGAACCATGGTTTTGTTACGACCCATGTCTTTATCCACTTGTAGAAACAAGGTTATATGTTATGAATGACTTTTGTCATTATTAATCGTATTATAATTCACAATAAAGTTGTAGAAGGTCTTGGGAAATGATGAATGTATGAAATCTATATGCAACTCATTTGAGAATTTTATCCCTAAGATGTCCAGTTGTTCAATGTATCAAATAACCTTGAATACATGAGTCCCAGCTGGTGTAGACTCTCCAAGAATAGTTTTTAACAAATCATTGAAGATATCATACATCTCTTGTCTCACATTATTTTGATAGAGATCCCAAAGGTGAGACATCATGATATAGGCATTTATATCCTCATGTTGCTTTAAAAGCTCAACATACATGGATGATAGCATGAACCACTGAACATCTATAACATCATTAATATGTTTCTCATATAGAGATATCTTTTCATCACTTTCCACATTATCAGGCTCAATTGGTAAAGGTTATTCCAGCACAAACAATTTCCTTTCATGGTGAAGGATGACCCATAATCGCATTTTATATTTCAATAAATTGGTGCCGATGAAAAGTTTTTCCTGCCACTACTGGAATTTGGGTTTTCCCCCACACTTACATACCAACGGTTCTATGAAACCGTTGGGGTAGGATTGTTTAGGAAGGCTTTACCAACGGTTATAGTAAACCGTTGGTATTGAGGTGAATAGTGGAGGCTTTGAATAATAGGGGAGGTTTTTCCCAACGGAACATTAGAACCGTTGGGATATATGTATATGTGAGGCTTTTTCCCAACGGTTCTCATGAACCGTTGGGAAAACTTTGTTTTTGGGAGTTTTTCCCAACGGTTATAGAACCGTTGGAAAAAACATACATATGCCAACGGTTTTTTAAAACCGTTGGCAAAGGTTTTCCCCAAAAACCCAGCCGCCCGTTCTCTCCCCCATTCGCGTTACAGAGCCCTAACGGGAGCAGCAGCAGCCGATTTTGGAGATACTGCCGGCCGGATTCCAGCTCTTCTTCAGGTTCTTCTTCTTCTTTATCTCAAAAGGTATTCAAATGTTTGGATCTCAATGAGTAAAACCTCCATCTAGTTGAGTGTTATCCCTAACTAGTGTGGCATCCGGCTTGTGGGGTGTTGAGAGAACTTTCAAAGTTGTTTTTTTGTGCCTTGGATTGTCATATATAGTTTTATAATTTCTATGGATTGTATAAGAATTATGTGGAGTTTTAAATAATCCTATTTTTTACATTTCTGATCATGAATTTATGTATGTAATCTTACAAAGATGTGATTCCTCTAGATCCTTGGATTTTATTATTGGGAATGTATTTTATGGATCATGAAATAAATTATGTCTTAGTCCTTCATATTTATACATTGATCAACTTGAAAATAAATTTACAAAAATAAAAAATCATTATCATTCTCAAACTCAGATCACTTTGGTTCTAACATCCTACCAATTTGATTTTTTAACAATTCAAAGTGAAATTCACACCACCAAAAGGTATTCAAATGTTTGGATAGTATTTAAACTTATTTTTATTTTTCCCTTCAGTTTAGACGATTTTGGAGCTACTGCCGGCGCCTAAGGGTGAGTTTTCTTGAAAATTCCTTTTTGGATTTTACCCCTTGAACATGGGATGTCATTTGTGAAAGGTTATATAAATCGAATTGATTGTTCGATTTCTGAATTGAATTGTAAATTAAATTAATTAAGGGTATTTTATGGTTTGCATTCCCCTTTAACACATGAATGCCAATTATTTTTTAACACATGTTTTAATTGTATTGCCTTGACAATGTGAGTAAAGTAGAGACTATGCTATGAATCTATGAAATTGGATTGAATTTATCTTATATTTTATGCTACCATGTTAGATATATTATAACTAATGCATGTGATATCTTTATAGTCTTGTTAGGAGTGTTATATTAAAAATTCTTATGTGAGTGCTTGAATTTTCATTGAATTTCTAGCCATTATGAGTTATGTTGAGACCATGATATGGAATTGATTGATTAAGCAAGAGAATCTCATTATCTTGTCATTACAACATGAGTAAATGAAGCTTCATTGTTTTCAGGTTATTATTTGATTGAGTCGCCATTTTGAGGTGAGTTGTATTAAATACCTTTGTTTTTGACCTTGGTATGTTTAATGAATTGTTTAAATGAAATGAAATTCATTAAATGATTAATAGTAAATAGTGATACATGGATTCTATTAGGATGTCAGGTATATAATCTTGTTTCTATTAACTTATATGCTTTATGTGATAAATGGATTCACAGTGGAATTCCACGGATAGACTCATTTCTTTGAATATTGATTAAGCCATTGGTGATACATGGATCCAAGGGAGGGATTCCATAGATAGACTTATTGAATGTAGAATTATATTCCAATTGATACATGGATTCTTATGATAATTCCATAGATAGACTTATTGAATGTAGAATTATATTCCAATGATATGCGTCTTGTGTGGTGGTGGTGTGGTTTATGTGTTTTATGGTAGTAGTGAAGTGTGTGATTATGTAGTTAATGTGAACCCATAGGTTGAGTATTTTGTGCTATCTATATATCATGTATTTTTATGTTATTTCTACACATTCCCAACCAGAGTTGGATAAACTTACCAACGATCAGAGGTTTTGAGTTATGGGTATTTTTTCTAATATCTAGGATGGTGGTTATATGTTTGGATAGCTACCATGTCTTCCCTACTCTTCCTTCAAAAGTGATTGACCATGTGTTTTTAGGCAAGATGCGATGTGATTGTCCATGTGTCTTCAGGTGAGATGTACTATGATTTCCCTAGTGTTTTTCGATGAGGTGTGATGTGATAAGGCTATAATAAGATGTGGCATGTGGTTGGGGTCATGTAGGGTAGGAGGATGGCACAAGGTTGATGTTATTCATGTTCATGATACCCTACTAATATGGTTATGGGATGAGTCATGCTGTTATGTGATATAACACATTAAGTTCTTGTTGGTTTTACATTTTTTCAATAACACATTTGTATGTTTTTTTGACATGTGTAGTTGATACCTTGATTATTTTCTTCCTTTATCGTTTACTTAAATGTATATTCTATTATATTTAATGCCTATTGAATTGTTTATGACAAAATGAATTATATAAATTCTTTTTACAGAATGGACAGAAGTTGGATGTATGAAACTGATCGGATCTCAGATGATTTTCAAAACAATTTGGAGAGCTTTATAGATTTTGCATTTCACAATGCTTCAGATAGTGGTCGCATACACTGCCCATGTTCCAATTGTGTTGGTAGACCTTGGTTGAGCCGTGAAGAAGTCAGCTACCACATAACCAAAAATGGGTTTCAAGCAAACTACTTTCTGTGGTATCACAATGGGGAGAAAACGAAATCTCAAATTGGTGATGATCGAAATGAAAAGACTGGAATGGAGAATTTGTTAGATGATCGGTTTCCGTTTATTCGTCATCATGAAAAAGAAATGATTTCGACTCAAGAAGACTTCGATATGAGGACAGCTGATGCATCTAGTGAAAATGATGATATTGATAGGGTGAAAAAATTGAATGATGCTGCCACGACTCCAGTATATCGGTAATGCGATAAAATGAAAAAGCTGGAATTTTTAATCCGATTATTTCATGGGAAAACTATCTATGGGATTTCTAATACAGCAATCGATTACATTCTTACCTTCTTGAAGGATTTACTTCCAGATGATGCAGATATTCCCTCAAACCACTATATGGCATGGAAGTTAGTTGAGGAACTTGGATTTTCAAGAAACAAAATTCATGCTTGCCCGAAAGATTGCAGTTTATTCTGGGAGGAAACCGCTGAACGAAATGATTGTATAAAATGTGGCACATCCCGCTGGAAGTCAAAATCTGATGGAACACCATCCCGCGTTCCACAGAAAGTAATGTGGCACTTTCCATTGATCCCCAGACTCCAGAATCTTTTTATGTCTGATGACATATCAATAAAAATGAGATGGCATGATACCGAGAGAAAGAAGACTGGTGATGAGTTGGTTCATCCTACAGATGGATTTGCATGGAAGAGATTTGATGCTCGACATCCTGATTTTGCAGCTGACATGCGTAATGTGAGGCTGGGTCTTTCATGCGACGGTTTTAATCCGTTTGGGCAGATGCTTACTTCGCACAACACATGGCCAGTTTTTATACACATTTATAATCTTCCCCCATGGTTGTGTATGAAAAAACCTTTCACTTTCATGAGTATACTCATATCTGGTCCTTCTGATCCTGGAATTGATATTGATGTATACATGCAACCTTTAATAAAAGAGTTGAAGCTTCTTTGGGATGTGGGTGTGCGCACATACGATGCATGTTCGAAAGACATATTTCAGATGCGCGCTGCGCTTATGTGGACAATCAATGATTTTCCGGCTTATGCAATGATGTCTGGATGGAGCACGAAGGGGAAACTGTCATGTCCAGTTTGTATGAAGAATACACGATCCAGAAGACTGAAACATCGTTGTAGTTTCAGTTTTATGGGACATCGACGATTTTTGCCAAAGGATCATCCATATAGAATGAATCGTCGAAGATTTGATAATACTATAGAGACCGATGATCCACCTCAGCGTATGTCTGGAACTGATGTGCTTAATGAATTGAAAGATTTCAGTTTTTCGTTCGGGAAGGGTCAAATGAAATCTGGAAAGAGAAAGAATGTTTCCACAGAAACCTGTTACAATTGGAGGAAGAGGAGTATCTTTTTTGATTTGCCTTATTGGTCAACCAATTTGCTACGTCATTGCTTAGACGTAATTCATATTGAAAAGAATATATGTGAAATGTTGCTTTCAGTTCTTCTAAATGTCAAGGGGAAGACAAAAGATGATTTACGATCTCGACGTGACTTGGTGGATTGGGGCATCAGACCAGAATTGCATCCTGTGCGTATCAGTGAAAATAAATGGCAACTTCCATGTGCTTCTTATGTGATGAAACCTACTGAAAAAAAACAATTTTTGGAAGTATTAGAGACTATTAGAGTTCCTGATGGCTATTCAAGCAACATATCTAAACGGGTCAACAGAAGAGAGTTGAAGATAAAATCTTTGAAGACTCATGATTATCACGTTCTACTGCATGAGTTGCTTCCAATAGCAATCCGTCATCTTTTGTCCAATAATGTAAGGGTGGGTGTTATTCGGTTGTGCCATTTGTTTAGAGATCTTTGTGCTAAGAAGTTGTCCAAGTCTTTCTTTCAAAAAATGTTGACAGATGCCCCATTAATTTTGTGTGAGTTGGAGAAAATATTTCCCCCATCATTTTTCACATGCATGCTGCATCTGACTGTCCATATTCCAACTGAAATACTTCTCGGAGGACCTGTTTCTTTTCGTTGGATGTATCCAACTGAAAGAAATATGTTCACATTAAAGTCTTATGTTCGAAACAAGAATCATCCCGAAGGTTCTATCGTGAACGGTTACTTAGCTCAAGAATGTATGGATTTCTGTTCAATGTATTTGTCTGATCTTACTACAAGAATGAACAGACCAATGAGAAATGAAGAAGAACAATATGAGCAAATTGAACCCAGTTTTCCATCACTTCCTCAAACAGGAGGAATTCCTGGATCATATACATTGAAGACATTAAGCCATGAAGAGCGGGAGATGGCACATCGCACAGTTTTGTTCAACTGTGATTTGTTCGATGACTATATCAGGTAACAAAATTGAATATGTATATCTTACATATATATCTGTTAAACTATTCATATTTTTTTATCTACAGGGAACATAAAACAATGATAAATAGGAAGCATCGTTCTTTATCTTTGAGAAGGAGAGAGACTTTACATAGCAAAGAGTTTTCTGCTTGGTTAAAATTGAAGGTAAAAATATTACTGTTTAAATTAATTATTTCAATATTTACTTAAGTTTAACTGTCATTTATATTGCAGGTATTGAGTTTGTCTGCTGACTCTGTCTCTGATGAAATAAGAGCTTTGGCTTTTGGTCCTAATACCGTGGTTCGTGACTGTAAATCAATTGTTATCAATGGGTACAGATTTATTGTCACTGAACGAGCCAAAAACATGAGAACACAACATGATGGTATTATGGTTACTGCCACAACAGATTGTTATGCCAGCGCATCAGATAGTAGACCGCGACTTGAAAATGTGGGTTATTATGGAGTCGTTGAGAAAATAATAATATTGGATTATTACTCTCATGGACGAGTCACAATGATGAAATGCCATTGGTTTGATTCGATGACGAGACATGGCACATTTATTGATGATTGTGGATTTCGAGTAATTAATATGACCCGCACTCTTGCAACCGAAGAACAATATGTGTTGGCATCAATGGCTAAACAAGTTTTTTATGTCAAAGATCAACTTCAACCTGAATTTGGTGTCGTAGTTGAAGTAATTCCAAGACATATTTTTGATGATGCTGATGATGGAATTGACACTGTCCCTATTGCCATTGGAACCAATCCATTTATTTCTTTTGATGACTCCAATAGCTCAATTGTCAGAGTTGATTGTGAACCTGAAGTTGTGGTTGGAAATATATAGAATCATTCATCCATGTTCTCAATTCTTTTGGTTTACCTCGAGTTGGGTTGTTAAGGTTGGTAATATTCATATTTATTTAGTATTGATCACAAATATGTTTTAGCTGACTTGACCGTTATGTGAATTTTCAATGTTTATTGGTTGCTGTTTTATTTGAATTGCATTTTCTAATTTGGAATTGAATTGTATTCAAACCAAATCAAACAATATTTCTAACTTGGTGAACATTACAACTTGTATGTTTTATTAAATTCATTCAAGCTCTTCTAAAACAATTGATAGCTAAATTACCAATGAATCCCCTCATTCCCTCATATATTTAGTTTTTTGGTTTACACATTAATTTTCTTTTTCTAATTAATTACATATTTGTTTTCCAATGCAGGAAATGAAGCCAATTGAAGAGAGATGAAGAAAAAAAATGGCGGAGAACAATCGTCGGATGGAGGAGATGGGCATTCCACCATTAGTGCCTACAGTGAGTACTTTATTTAAAATATATATATATATATATTTACAGAATATATAATGTCATGTGATTAATTTTTTTTGTAAACTTTTTTGTAGGATCCACCATTACGTCGACAGTTATTCGATGAGGAGCCTAGTACTGGTCCTAGTACTCAGGCCGGTGGTACGAGGAGGGTTCGTACCAGAGGTGGACATAGAGCTGCGCATGCCCGACTAGACCCTGCCCCTCCCACTGACATTTCAGCCTTCCCACATTCTGATCCCGGTGTGTCGTTAGGGACACACGGGATATTTAGACCTCCCATGTTTTCGCTACCTTCTGCATCTTCTGCCCCATCATTTTCACATCCCATGATGATTCCCACTCCCCAGTCAGCATCAGGTCATACAGTTGTTCCATCTTCTTTTCCTTCTACTTCTGTCTCTCCGAGCTTTTATATTCCATCGTCTTCGACTCCTATTCCACCAGAGGGTGTTCCATCAGGTTCTGTGGATCCGACGCCACTCATTGATCAGACTAGCACAGGTATATTTATAAAACCCTATCAAATTTTTATAGAAATATTTATTTTCATTATAACATGTTTTGATAAAATATTTGTTTTTCTTTCATGACAGATACATATACTGAAAGGAGGCGGGGGCGGGGCCATACACGCATGCGTTCGGTGTGGAACCGTCGCACACAGGTTATGGTGGAATATAATGAAGACAATCAGATGGTTGAGAAAACAGGGCAGCAATGTCGGAGTTTTATGGCGACGCTTGCCAAATACTCCGACATCATTCCCGTCAGCCCGCTGTCGTGGAGACATTTGCCACATGAGGTCAAAGATAGAGCTTGGGCAGAGATATGGGTAAAAAAATCTGTTGTATTTAATTCCATGAATTTTTTTTGTATTTATATAAATTAATATTTTCATTTCAGCTTCGATTTAATTTTCCTGATGGTGAGGGTGCACGAATGGAACGTCTAAAGGATTTAGGCGAGCTTTGGAGAGCCTACAAGCATGAGCTGTATATTGGCTGGCGTGCTAGAGTTGGCACTGAGTTAGAGGCGGTACCAGTCGTGGATGATTGTCCTATAGAGCAGTATCGTCAGATGATTACTCATTGGACGAGTACCTAGTTTAAGGTATGAATTACATTTGAGGTATTTAAATAATAACTTTCAAGTTTTTCATTAATATTATCCTTTGCATTATCGAATTTTATTTAGGAATCATCTGGAAAAAATAAAAAAAACATTGATGCAAAAAAATACCTCCATACACTAGGACGCACGACGATGCCGGATCATGAGAGGCAGCAGGTATGACAATTGTTTATAAGTTTTCTTTACGACTTACATTTTCTTTTTTTTCCTCAATTATTTAATTATTTGCTGAAGTATTTATATAAATTTTGTTTTCAATGTCATTGTAGAGGCAAGTACAAAATATTGAAGGACGTGTGCCTCGAGCAAAACTGTTTTGCTCGAGTAGACGAAAAAAGGATGGACGTGCTGTCAACGAAGCGACTCAGTAGCAGATTGTAAGTTTTAATCTGTTGATTTTATATTTTAATATCTATTTCGTAACTTAACAATATATTTATATTTGTAACAGGATGCTTTAGAGGCCCTCGATGCCCAAGAAGCAGACAATTTTGGGCCATCTGATCACTTACATCAGGTGTTGGGAGATGATCATTCTGGCAGAGTACGCTGCCGACCTAGGATAACCCCGACGAGGTATTGGCCTGCCTCAGGTACGAGTTGTAGTGCCACCGAGCTGCAGCAAGTTAGGGCACAGGCAAAACAGGCTGAGAAAAGGGCCACAGAGACGGCAGAACAGTCTGCAAGGGCAAACCGTGCATTTATGAAATTTATTGAAGTTCTACGTCCAACACTTCCAGCAGAGGCCAGCCCAGCGATTGATGAATACATGTCGTCGATACATTCTATATATGGTGCACCAGGTGGCAGTTCCAGTGGTGGTCAGGCCGATGTCGAGCTTGAAGATGATGATGGCGAGCAGTCTGATGCGGAAGAGGAGGGAGATGAGGAGGGCGAGGAGGAGGGCGAAGGCGAGGAGGAAGGCGTTGTGGAGGGTGAGGACGATGAGGAGGACGATGACGAGGGCGATGATGATGATGATGATGGAGATGGTGATGCTGATGTGGGACATATTGATCCGTTACATTTTTGACTTGAGATTTGATGTTTAATCTATTCTAGTTGTTGGTTTTATCTAGACTCGTAGTATAGTATTGGAGTTGAGTTATTTTTATATATTGTCTGTTTTTATGGATGTTGTTGTCTTTTAGTGGTTGTGTGTTTGAGAACTCCCTAGACAACCCCCCTCATTCTTGGACCCTGGACAACCCCCCCTCCCCCTTGGACCCCGAACACCCACCAAACACCCCCCGGACAGCCCCGCGAACAGCCCCCTGGACGCCCGTTCTGGCCGTTTATGACACCATAACTGCGTTGTCGGTCACCGCGGGCACACGACAAGTCCGATTGACGTGCCGTCTGCTCAACCACTTCAGAAATCACTCACCCGTATTTGTCGTCTGATTTCAGGCCATTCCGACATCGTTCGGACCATTTGGACCCCCCTCACGCGCGTTTACGAAGCGCGCGCATCACTTAAAACACTAATATTGAGCCGTACCGCGCAAACCGCACGTCCGATTGACGTGCCGTCTGCGCGTACACATCACGAATAATAATTAGAATGTTTCACAGTGGTTTCAGCTCAATCCGAGGTCGTACGCTATGAATTTGACCGTTGGACGCCCGTTCTGGCCGTTTATGACACCATAACTGCGTTGTCGGTCACCGCGGGCACACGACAAGTCTGATTGACGTGCTGTCTGCTCGACCACTTCATAAATAACTCACCCGTATTTTTCATCTGATTTCAGGCCATTCCGACATCGTTCGGCCCGTTTGGACCCCCCTCACGCGCGTTTACGAAGCGCGCGCATCACTTAAAACACTAATATTGAGCCGTACCGCGCAAACCGCACGTCCGATTGACGTGCCGTCTGCGCGTACACGTCACGAATAATAATTAGAATGTTCCACGGTGTTTTCAACTCAATCCGTGGTCGTCCGCTATGAATTTGACCGTTGGACGCCCGTTCTGACCGTTTATGACACCATAACTGCGTTGTCGGTCACCGCGGGCACACGACAAGTCCGATTGACGTGCCGTCTGCTCGACCACTTCAGAAATCACTCACCCGTATTTTTCGTCTGATTTTAGGCCATTCCGACATCGTTCGGCCCGTTTGGACCCCCCTCACGCGCGTTTACGAAGCGCGCGCATCACTTAAAACACTAATATTGAGCCGTACCGCGCAAACCGCACGTCCGATTGACATGCCGTCTGCGTGTACACGTCACGAATAATAATTAGAATGTTTCACGGTGGTTTCAGCTCAATCCGAGGTCGTACGCTATGAATTTGACCGTTGGACGCCCGTTCTGGCCGTTTATGACACCATAACTGCGTTGTCGGTCACCGCGGGCACACGACAAGTCCGATTGATGTGCCGTCTGCTCGACCACTTCATAAATAACTCACCCGTATTTGTCGTCTGATTTCATTCCATTCCGACATCGTTCGGCCCGTTTGGACCCCCCTCACGCGCGTTTACGAAGCGCGCGCATCACTTAAAACACTAATATTGAGCCGTACCGCGCAAACCGCACGTCCGATTGACATGCCGTCTGCGCGTACACATCACGAATAATAATTAGAATGTTTCACGGTGGTTTCGGGTGAATCCGTGGTCGTCCGCTATGAATTTGACCGTTGGACGCCCGTTTTGGCCGTTTATGACACCATAACTGCGTTGTCGGTCACCGCGGGCACACGACAAGTCCGATTGACGTGCCGTCTGCTCGACCACTTCAGAAATCACTCACCCGTATTTGTCGTCTGATTTTAGGCCATTCCGACATCGTTCGGCCCGTTTGGACCCCCCTCACGCGCGTTTACGAAGCGCGCGCATCACTTAAAACATAAATATTGAGCCGTACCGCGCAAACCGCACGTCCGATTGACGTGCCGTCTGCGTGTACACGTCAAAAATAATAATTAGAATGTTTCACGGTGGTTTCAGCTCAATCCGAGGTCGTACGCTATGAATTTGACCGTTGGACGCCCGTTCTGGCCGTTTATGACACCATAACTGCGTTCTCGGTCACCGCGGGCACACGACAAGTCCGATTGACGTGCCGTCTACTTTACCACTTCATAAATAACTCACCCGTATTTTTCGTCTGATTTCAGGCCATTCCGACATCGTTCGGCCCGTTTGGACCCCCCTCACGCGCGTTTACGAAGCGCGCACATCACTTAAAACACTAATATTGAGCCGTACCGCGCAAACCGCACGTCCGATTGACGTTCCGTCTGCGCGTACACATCACGAATAATAATTAGAATGTTTCACGGTGGTTTCGGGTGAATCCGTGGTCGTCCGCTATGAATTTGACCGTTGGACGCCCGTTTTGGCCGTTTATGACACCATAACTGCGTTGTCGGTCACCGCGGGCACACGGCACGTCCGATTGACGTGCCGTATGCTCGACCACTTCATAAATCACTCACCCGTATTTATCGTCTGATTTCAGGCCATTCCGACATCGTTCGGCCCGTTTGGACCCCCTCACGCGCGTTTCGAAGCGCGCGCATCACTTAAAACATGAATATTGATCCGTACCGGGCAAACCGCACGTCCGATTGACGTGCCGTCTGCGCGTACACGTCACGAATAATAATTAGAATGTTTCACGGTGGTTTCAGCTCAATCCGGAGACGCGGTGTGGCCGACACCACTCAAAGTGTCCGTCTTTTGTTTCAAAAGGACGTCATTTTAAGTGAAAAGCATCAACTGGCTTACGGAAAACCGACCAAACGCATTCCGAATCTGTTGATAATTTATCCCAACAATCCATGGGTCATATGTGACGTGTACGAGCCAACCCGGGATGAATCCGAGTCGCGGTGTGGCCGGGATAAGTTTAAGTGGCTCTCTTTTGTTTAAAATGAACACCATTTTAAGTACATACGGAAAAATGACCAAACGGATTCGGTTTCCGTTGAAACTTTAGGAGAACGATCCATGAGTCATATGTGACATGTATGAATCAACCCCGCCACAATCGGAGACGCGGTGTGGCCGACACCACTCAAAAAGTGTCGGTCTTTTGTTTCAAAAAGACGTCATTTTAAGTGAAAATCATCAAGTGACATACGAAAAACCGACCAAAGGCATTCGGACTGTGTCGAAACTTTAGCACAAGGATCCATGGGTCGTATGTGACGTGTACGAGTCAATCCTGCCTCAATCCGAGGTGCGGTGTGACCGACACCGTTCTAACTGTCTATCTTTTGTTTAAAATGGACAGGATACGCAAAACCGACCAAACGCAAAACCGACCAAACGCATTCTGAATCTGTTGATAATTTATCACAACGATCCATCAGTCATATGTGACATGTACGAGCCCACTCGGGCTCAATCCGAGTCGCGGTGTGGCCGGGATCAGTCTAAGTGGCTCTCTTTTGTTTAAAATGGACATCATTTTAAGTACATACGGAAAACCGACCAAACGCATTCGGTTTCCATTGAAACTTTAGGAGAACGATTCATGGGTCATATGTGAGGTGTACGAATCATCCCCGCCACAATCCGAGGCGCGGTGTGGTCAACACTGCTCTAACTGTGTCTGTTTTGTTTAAAATGGGTAGGATTATAAGTGAAAAGAACTGGCATACGCAAAACCGACCAAACGCATTCGGTTTCTATTGAAACTTTAGGAGAACGATACATGGGTCATATGTGACGTGTAACAATCATCCCCGTCTCAATCCGAGACGCGGTGTGGCCGACACCGCTCTAACTATGTCTCTTCTGTTTAAAATGGACATGATTATAAGTGAAAAAGAACAACTGGCATACGCAAAACCGACCAAACGCATTCCGAATCTTTTGATCATTTATCACAACAATCCATGGGTCATATGTGACCTGTACGAGGCAACCCGGGTTCAATCCGAGTCGCGGTGTGGCCGAGATCAGTCTAAGTGGCTCTCTTTTGTTTAAAATGGACACCATTTTAAGTACATACGGAAAACCGACCAAACGCATTCGGTTTCCATTGAAACTTTAGGAGAACGATCCATGAGTCATATGTGACGTGTACGAATCATCCCCGCCTCAATCCGAGGCGCGGTGTGGCCGACACCGCTCTAATTGTGTCTGTTTTGTTTAAAATGGACAGGATTATAAGTGAAAAGAACAACTGACATACGCAAAACCGACCAAACGCATTCAGAATCTTTTGATAATTTATCACAACGATCCATGGGTCATATGTGACGTGTACGAGCCAACCCGGGTCAATCCGAGTCGCGGTGTGACCGAGATCAGTCTAAATGGCTCTCTTTTGTTTAAAATGTACACCATTTTAAGTACATACGGAAAACCGACCAAACGCATTCGGTTTCCATTGTAACTTTAGGAGAACGATCCATGGGTCCTATGTGACGTGTACGAATCATCCCGCCTCAATCCGAAATGCGGTGCGGCTGACACCACTCAAAGTGTCCGTCTTTTGTTTCAAAAGGACGTCATTTTAAGTGAAAAACATCAACTGACATACGGAAGACCGACCAAACGCATTCAGATTCTATCGATACTTTAGCACAACGATCCATGGGTCATATGTGACGTGTACAAGTCAACCCCGTCTTAATCTGAGATGTGGTGTGTCCGACACCGCTCTAACTATGTCTCTTTTGTTTAAAATGGACATGATTATAAATGAAAAGAACAACTGGCATACGCAAAACCGACCAAACACATTCGGAATCTTTTGATAATTTATCACAATGATCCATGGGTCATATGTGACATGTACGAGCCAACCCGGGATGAATCTGAGTCGCGGTGTGGTCGGGATGAGTCTAAGTGTCACTCTTTTGTTTAAAATGGACAACATTTTAAGTACATACGGAAAACCGACCAAACGCATTCGGTTTCCATTTAAACTTTAGGAGAACGATCCATGAGTCATATGTGACGTGTACGAATCAACCCCGCCTCAATTGGAGACGCGGTGTGGTCGGCACCACTCATAGTGTCCGTCTTTTGTTTCAAAAGGATGTCATTTTAAGTGAAAAACATCAACTGACATACGGAAAACCGACCAAACGCATTAGGATTCTATCGATACTTTAGCACAACGATCCATGAGTCAAATGTGACGTGTACGAGTTAACCCCGCCTCAATCTGAGGTGCGGTGTGGCCGGTATCACTTCAGGTGTATGTATTTTGTTTAAAATGGACATCATTTGAGGTAAAAATATATGGTATAGAAAAAACCGATCATATTATGAATTGAATTTCAGATTCCACGTATAATTGTCATCTAAATTTTAAATTGAATTCTATATGAATTATGTATGTTTATGAATTGTAATTTAATTATGGATTTGTATAGTTTTAGGATCCATTATATGTTAAATGTGTATGAATTTGTTCGTAATTGAACATGTATGTTTTATTTTATTACTGGTACAATAGTTGGATCGAAAATGAGGTGAAAATGAGGTGAAAATGAGGTGAAAATGAGGTGAAAATGAGGCCTGATGACTGGTGGTGATGGACAGGGGACAGGGGCTGTGCAAATTGCAGGGTGTTGCAATTTGCGGCATAGGGTATGCCAACGGTTTCAAACCGTTGGCATATAAGTTTTTAGCATGTCTTTTCCCAACGGTTCTAAACCGTTGGGAAAGACTTCACCAATTCCCAACGGTTTGAAACCGTTGGGAAAATGTTCCACATGGTATAGCCCAACGGTTTGGAACCGTTGGGAACATGTGTGGTATTTGGTTTTCCCAACGGTTTGGGAGAACCGTTGGGAAAAACTATCCCAACGGTTCACCCAAACCGTTGGGGTAGGGTAACTTCTATGGGCCTATTGCAACGGTTGCCAGTAAACCGTTGGGAAAACCTTTCCCAACGGCTTACTTCCCAACGGTTATCAGAACCGTTGGGAAAACCTTTCCCAACGTTTTGAGGGGCTTTCCCAACGGTTCTGAAGCGTTGGGAAATAGTGTATTTCCAGTAGTGTGCTCATGTATGGATCACAATGATATTTTTTAGTTCATTTTGTTGTTGTTTATAAAAAATAATATAATCAAAATTTTAGTACTTTATCTGATAAATTTAGAAAAATAAATTAATATTATATTTATTAGCCTCCCACTATTTTATCAAAACCCAATTTCCCCCACTATTAGCTTCAGAATATCCTATTGCTTGGATATTCTAGTGGCAATAATTCATATTCCCCTTTACGTCACCTCTACTTTGGTTTCTCAAGCAACTCAAATGGTTTTAGATAGGCATTCCAAATGCCATCTGTATTAACTTGCAGTTCCTTGATCTGCTGAGTTGACTCTCCAATCCTGAAATCATTAATTCATATTTCCTCAAATTTTGTCCCTCAGTTACACCAAGTCCTACTTTGACAGTCAACCCTAGATGTGAACAAAGTTATGTCAACCAAAAACCTCATGTTAGAATTACTCAGTAATTCATAGCACCATAATTTTGGTTGGTCTAACACTTTGAACTATGCTTCAATCCTAACTAAAGTAATAGAAGGCTATACCGAATTAATATTTTATTGAGGGATTCTATCCTTGTATACATAAATTTTTAATTATTATCTTTACCACATTCATGTTAATATTAAATGATATTACTTAATTGGTTAACCATATCGTAGATAATATTTATGCATAAGCTAGTTTATTTTAGTTCCATCTTGCATGCGTGTTAATTCATTAATTATGTGATCACGAAAAAAACATCCATAATTAAATAACCATGCAACTGACAGAAATAAGATAAAAGGTATGATCATGATATTATAATAAGGGTTATTTTATACAACAGCTGATAAACTAATGCTGACGTAGGTGAAAAAACACCTTGAAACATTTAAGGTTCGCGTTTATAGCTTTCCACCTGTCCACCTTTATATCTTCATGGATTAGTTTCTCCTCGGATCTGAACATGAACCGCCTCCACTATCTAGGGAGATTCATCCATTACATATTTCTTTTTCTCACACATGGGTAAGGGGGTAAATGGGTTTACATAAAAGAAACCATGAGCATGGAGGTCCAACAAAATAATGAGGAGAGAAGGCATGCAAACCAATAATTTAATTTAATAATAAATTAAATGAAACCAATCACATCCAAAAAGGTTTGGTATAAATCATAATCATCTAATAGAAAGCAATAAATTACACATTTAATAAAATTATCATTTAATTCATGATCATTCTTATTTAAAATAAATTTCACTCGAATTGATTAATTATTATCTTTGATTAATCAATCATTTTATCTTAATTTTTATCTTATTTACCTTGATATTCTCATCCATTATAATTTTAAACAAATTTAATAAATTCATTTAAAATTATCCTTGTACATAAATATACCTTGGAGGCAACACGATGTATACATGTCCAAATCTACCCAACATGTATTATACTCGTATATTGTTTTACTCTTATGACATATGGCATACACGACTTATCACATACTTTCAAAACATGTAATTCTATTATTATTACATGAATTACATGATTTTTCAGTCATGTGTTATGCTTCAATGCACGTAGAGTAACAACTTATAATGTGACTCATACCTGATATGTAGATCTGAACATTACGAAGATATAAATTAAACATTTAAATAAATATATATATATATATATATTAAAACATATCACATGGAATGTCCCATATTTATGATCACACGTAAGTACATGTCTCAAGGTTTATACTATATAATAAATAAATTTTAAATCTGTGTAATTGATAAAAGTGCATGGCATGTAGATCTGATCTACATGGAGTGTACATCTCTTTTCATCTATCCAAGGTACATGCATATGGACTTAGCGTGTGAATCGTACCTCAGAAACTGGAGTACACAGCGTGTGTAATGGGCCACACACCATGTTGACTTCATGTTACATGATCACCAATCAGGTCGGTCATGTATGGAATACATGGCTCATCTTCAGACCCAAAGGGACTACATGTTGTGTACGTGGGCTACATTGTGTGTATTATGACTGAATGTGCTCCAGTTTGTCCCAGTCAACACGTGTTGTAATAATTAACAACACCGTGTGTCATAAATTCACAGGGTTTGAGTAATTAATTAATTAAATCTGGGTTCATTGACCACAAGAAAACGATGTGTAATTCTGATTACAAGGTGTGTACTCCTATGTTATATGGCCAGAATTCATAGAACCTCGAGATGAGTTCCTCAATTTTATTTTAATAATAAAATTAATCTTTTCCATTAGATCTATGAGAAACGAATGAGGAAAGAGATATCTCAGTTCAGATTAAAATAATGATTATACTTGAATTGAAAAACTAAATTAAAAATGTGAAAATCAATAATTTTAAATAATTTTAAATAATCATGTGACCTATCTGATACCACTTGTAGGTTCTGAGTGCAGTAGAAGTGTGTGATGGGTAGTTCCCAACATTTCTTTTTTCCTGATAAATGATCAATCCATGATCTATACGATGTTTAATAGTCTTGATCAATAGAATTGATTCAAAGATAAAAAACCATTAATCACACTAGAACCATAGAAGAGATCATCACATATTATTTAAAATCAATTTAATTAAATAAGAATTGCCTCAAAGGAATTATTTCATTATTGGTAAATTGATGATAGATCTGTGATGCACCGTCGTTGCGTTGTAGAAACCAGGTATTTATTTAATCTACCGGTGATCCAAACGTGTTTCAGGATTCTCTAGACATCACCGAAGGAGTCTCTAAGTGTTATCATAAAAGATCATTGTGATTTCATTGTCTACCTTTGATCACCTCAAGAACCTCTTTCAAAGAATTCTTCATGATCTAGTAGATGATGATTGATCATTGTTCATGGGAGTGTTGTTGGAGAAGGGAGATCACTAGGATTGAGAGGATTCTCCAAATCTGTTGTGCTCAACCAAAAAAATTAATTGTCTTATTGAGAAAAAATATAATTGGATTTTTATATTGCTAAGGTTAAAAAAATTTCACAAGTGTACTTATTTATTTATTTAATCCTAGAAAACCCCATGTCAAATAATAATAATAATATTATTTCTCGACGTGCACTTAACATGTGAATTATAATTAAATAATATTCAATATTTATTATTTGTCATGAGACCATTAAACTCGGTCTTCCATTACTCAAAAATATTTATCGGACCTTGAATAATGTCTATTTATATATTAAATAAATATCACTTCATTATTCCTCAATACATAAATAAATATTATATTCACTAAATATAAAATAAATATTTATTAAATACTCTGCTCAAAATATATTTTCTCAAATAACTCGTGATGGAATAAATTTTATTAAGAAAACATGAATAATTATTAAACCACATACATGAATAATATTTACTCAACCTTCTAAATAATAAACAATAATATATTATTTAACTGAGATTATCGGTACACTTAGTGTGTGACCCTCTAGTCCTCTTTCTTAGTGGAATTAGGCAAAGCAGCCTAAAGTCCATGGTTTTCATCTAGAAACACGCTAAGACAGCAATAAAAAAAGAATTTAAAACTGGAACAGACATGTCACCTTATATGAATGCTTACTGTGTAATATAATCTCTATATCACAATATCTCAAATTTATTAGATTGCATGACAATGCCATCGACCTTTATGCTCAATATTTCTTTCTTTTACTTTTCAAAAATAGAATTTTCCTATTGATCACCATGTCCAGGGATTTATTTAGATTATATCATTTCCATCAAAGGGAATAAGATATTAACTTATATTAAGGAATGGAAGGGATAAATACTTTCTCAAATTATTCATTAATGAAATATTACTCGTGAAACACCCAACATATCTTACCTCATAGAAAACATCTTTTGTCATGGTTTTCATCAATACATCTAAAAGGGTTACTCATAATACTCATTAATAATAGTCTTAATGTTGAAGAACCAATACACACGTCTACATATAGGAAAATACAATGACACATAGAAATGTGTATTTCCTACTAGTGGGTATCATTCTCATAATATCCTACTAGATATTACCAAGGGCGGACAACATGAGAAAATTTCTCAAAGTCCTATTAGTCTTCACCCATGATAGCCTATATCATTTGTGTCCCTCGAATTATATCATCCAACTAAAGAACATATATTCAAGAATAGTTTCATAACACTTCTAGGTTCTTGTCATAGTGGCGAACTACTATGACCTTTTAGTGCAACAAACACTCTTATGACATTATCACATACAATTTTATGTAGAAGAACAAGGATTATGTGATAAGTAGTTTATTAATATTCAAAACCATGAATACAAGTTTATCATAAAGCACAAAGAAGTTGGTTCTGGGGAACCAACTCCAACAAATCCTCCTCGAAATTTATCAAACCTAGAATATTAAATATTTATTTAAATAAGTAAATATCAATATATTATTCATTCAATAAATAAATAAATATTATATTCACTAACTAGTGAATAAATATTTATTTAATATTCAACTCACATATATTCATAATTGGGATAACTAGAGATTGAATTTATATGATCAACATAACCTGAAAAATTATTATTCCTCAGTCTTAAAGATAATATTTATTCAAATATTGAATTCAAACATAATTTAACCGAGATTCTAGATATTCTTTCTCTATGAACCTCAAACTCTCTTTTTTAGTGGCATTAAGTGACCTAGCTTAGAGTCCAAGATTTGCACCAGGTAACCTGTCAAAGAACCCATAGAGAAAGAAATTAATGTTTCAAAAACAAGAACTCCTATGAATGTTTACTATGTAATATAATCTCTTTATCTTGATATATACGCTTGATATATCTTTCTTTGACTACCTAAAATTAACTCATAAATAAACTGTCCTGACCATAGACTTAATCAAATAGTTTCATTTCAATCAAATGACCAAAGATATCAACTTCCATTAACTCATAAAGTAAAATCATTTCTTAACTTATTTAATTAAGGTCATACAACTTATGATGCACCATACATATCTCACGTCACCAAAAACATATGTCATCACATTTTTCATCAATTTTTCATTAATAAAATAAAGCACATGATTAATGATATACATTAATAATAATCTCAATTAAAAATAGAAAAACACACTTACACAAATTAGAATATCCAATGACACATCTAGTGTAATTCCTATTTGCAGATCTATCCTCATAACCTCCCATCTTAGAGATTACTAAGTACAAAAATTCATGAGAAGAAGGCTTGTCTGCTTATGACCATCCAATACATGATATTTCAAACACTTTCTTTATCTTGTCATATGAGGTCATCTATATCATATTTTATATATTTAAGAATATTTTCTTGAGATTTATAAGTTCTCATTATAGCATATAATTGTTATAACCTTTAGATTTGATAAATGATCTTAATGACATTATCACATTAATTTTATGCATAAGAACACTCTTCAAATGATAAGATATTTATTAATATTCAAGTCTTTGAATATAAAGGTAATCTAAAGTACATGGTATGTTGGTTATAGGGAACCAACTCAAACACGAATGTCTCTAAGTCACTATGATATTGTTGTTGCATAAGTGTGAGAGAATAAATCAAAGGGTTGCATAAAAGTTGAGTCATAAAATATGATTTGCGTAAGAGTGAACTAAAATTATCAAAATATTCTTGTGTGGTACAAAGCTATGTATGTAAATTTTGTAGCTGCGTAAGTTTGACGTTTGTCAGAAATTTGTACACTAATAAACCAAACAAATAAGGTTGTGTAAGAGTGTCCAGGGAGATACGTAATCATGAAGAAAATTTTCAAAAGGTCGTGTAAGGGAGAGTTCAATGTTGTTTAATAGAGATTTGATGTTCATATGGTAAATAATATTGGAGATTTATATTTTTGTTAACACTTATTATATTGTATACTCTATCTATTGTTGTGGTTCAAGTGTCAATTTAAAGAGGTTTATCTGTGAAGTAATTATCTTTAAATAGAAGGGATTAGTTATGGACAAGGTAGTTTTATCCCATAAAAGTAGTTACAATTTTAATTTATGGAGAATAACTACCAAATACATGGATCATGGAAGATAAAAAATGGGAGCAGAAAAACCATAAATAGTAGTTGGTTTGTACCATCGTGGGTTGACTAGAGAGATTCTTAGAGATAGAGATATAAACTATTATAATAGATGTTTATTTATTAATACTGAAAATAGGGTGAACCATATGATAAGAAAAATTATATTGTGATCTTCATCACACATAGATGGATAAAAATTGATAGAGTCTCCATGACACATTGGTATCAACCCTCATCATATTGAGAAATGACCACATAATCTGAATTCACATCCAGTATTTGGTATCCATTTCATCAATGGGTATCAACCATAATTTATATAGGTGTGTAAGAATGAACACTTTCAAGAAATATATTTTCATTAGTTTGAGGTTATTCATTTTCTCTAATGGTTATAGCTTAATAATAATAGTGTAATCATGTAATGGGGGAGAACTACCACAAAAAATGAATGATTAGTAAGTCACATTGAGTAGTAAATTTTTTAAATCGTATGTCCTATTTTAATTCATGGATTCTATCATAGGTGAAGAAAGAAGAAAAATAACAATTAATTTTCATCTAATTGATAAGATTGAACATGATGTGTTCATAAAAAATGTGATTAAAATTACATTCTAATTCATCCCCTCTCACCTGGTTAATATCTTATATGAGACTACCAACAATTGGTATGGTGACTATTGGATATTCACTAAGGACCGAAGGTGTTTCTATGATAATTACATATAACATAAACATTTATAATGATAATAAATACCAATATTAAATCCTAGTTTCACTATCAAAGAACAAGTTCATGGAAGTGATGAAAATAAAAACAATTAAAAAAAATAAGGGATTAGTTGAAAAACTTCTATGGATGTGACAAAAATATCAGGGAAGCTAAATTGAATATCTGATGAGCAAATTTTGAGGATGTCCATATGCTTAGTGATAAAACTATGGATGAGTTCTTCGCAAGAGTAAATGATATTGTTAGCACCATTATATGTTTTGGTGATATATCAAAACATTTAATTGTTCCTAAAAAGATACATATAATCCTACTAGATGGGATTGATCCTAAGAATTATGCTCTAGAAAAATGAAATTTGAATGCATTTAATATTGATAAACTTCATAGTATCTTGACTTCATACAATAAGATAAAGGGTAAAGATACTAATAAGAAGGTTAAAACTGATAAAGAGTTTCCTTTATGAATTAGAAGGATTAGAAGATACATGAAGAATTTAAAACAACAGAAGATTCAGATTACTAAGAAGATGGTGCAGACACAATGTCCAACAATATGATGTCTCTCATTTCAAGAAATGTTTGTAAAGTAAGAGATAATTATCATGAAAAAATACTTCTAAAGTGTTTCAATTATGGAGGTACTAGACACTTTTTATTTAACATCCCAATATTGTAAGAATATGACTACATGTTCATCAAGTGAATATGAAAAGAAGACTTCGGTCACCAAAATCAACAAAGAAGAATCATCAAGTGGTGATGAAAGTGGAAATTAAGAAGAAAATTATTTTTAATTAATGTTGAATCAGAAATTAAAAGAGATAATAATAATTATATCAAATATTGAGAGGGAGGACAGTAATTTTATGAAAATATCTCAAGACTTGGGTAGTTATGATAACATTATTGTTGTAAAGGATCAATTTTTTTGTGAAAGATGTTGATAGATTCAAGGTATATCTTGAATAAGAGAATAAAAATAATGAAGGGATTAAATTTAAAATACTAAAAAGTAAGAAAATTACAAAATGTCAATGTATTCTGAGTATCAAATGAAAAAGTTCATTTTAAATTTTGAAAAGTTAATCAAAAAATTCAGAGAAATCTTCAAATGAAATGGAAAACTTGTTGAAGCCACAAAAATATTTGATGAGTGTTTAAAGTCAAAAATAAACCACTCAAAAGGTCCCCTCCAGTATTGGTTAGGTTTAAGAAAATAATAGAGATCAACCAAATAATAAATCGGTGAGTTTTTTTCTTCACATGAAGAATTATACAAATAGGTTATATTTTAAAATACAATATTTGAAGAAAAAACAAATATAAATGGGTAGGATAAAAATATAAAACTGAAATAATAATAGATTTAGTACACCCTATGAACTTTTTTTCATAAAATATCTTAGAAAAATTCTCAAAAAGACGAAATATAATAAGATATTCATTCTATAGTTGATTCTAACCAACTTACTACATTCACATGCACATTTACCCCCACACACAGGTGCTCACATTCACCTAACCATGAATATAACCCACTCAGATATTTGAGCCTAGCTGCCAAATTGTATGGAGGCCGATCGGGTTCTTGGATGGCCCCATTTTTTATGAAGTCTCGTCTCCATACTTAGCCGAAACCAAAACTTCTTCAAAAATAACTTTAGCATGTATTCATATTAAGGCAGAACCGGAACCACAACTTCTTAAAAAATATATATATGTGTGTGTGTGTATGTGTTTCTATGTGTGTGCGTGTGTGCATTTACCTTAATAGGACAACCATATATTCAAGAAAATATTCAACAAAAAACCCAATCTTTGTAAAGTAAACAAATCCATTAATAAATCTTATGGGTTCAATAGAGTTTTTAGAAGTTTGTCCGATAGAACTTTTGTACACCATAGGATGACTAATAAATATCATGGTTGTGGTTGAGGTTTGCAAAAAATGAAGGTTCTTGTGGTCTTATGTGGAATACTGAATATTTTATTTGGATTTTCTAATGGAGGTTCCAAGATCAAACTACGTCATAATTAATTATAAGGTTCTGATAGATGACTGAAACTCTGGGAGATAAAATAGTCATGTCATAATTGTTGGCATGGTGAAGATTTTTGTTTGATGATTTTCATGGATGAAATGAGTAGCAACAAGAATTTTTGTCATGGTTCAATAATGTTTTGAAGAAAAATAAAAGATTCTATGTATTTAAATTTTGGATCTTTCATCTATAAAATAAAAGATATTGAGGTTTTTTTTATATTTCTTCTATAGTCTCCATTTTGAATATGAAAAATGGAGACTTCAGGGTGACATTTATCCCTCCAGATACAAGTGATTATTGACTGAAAAAATGAAAATGACGGGATACAAGTTATCACTGATGTGAAAAACATGAACACATGTCCCTAAAACACATCATTTGAATCAAAATAAGGTCCTTGAATTTTCTGGGTAGGCCTGAGCGCTAACAAAGCTAACGTAGTTGGAACCACCACTGATCCCTAAAAATTAAAATGACTAAAAAAATATCTTATTAACAGAATTGATTTATATATATATATAAGTTACAAAACGTTTTAAGGGTTTCTTTTGTGAATAAAGAAGGATCCATCATCTAGAATGAAATAGGCCATGGAAACACCAATTAGGATGAGCCACTCACCAAACTCCCTATAAATAATTTCACACAGTTATAACATTTAAACCTGGGAAAGAGCCCCTCATGGCTTCTTGAGCCATACCTCGATATAAACTTCCATCATAACTTCTTCTAAATGATTTAGGATCACCGATAATTCTTGCATATTTAAACGGTAAGCCTAGTAAAGTTTTCCTTCCACTGCAAACAACACTTCCAGGTTTACACACAATGCCACCTAAGCCTCTTCTACATTGAAAAGTTGTGATTCAGGAAGGGGGAGGACCTTTCTAGAACTATCCAGATCATCCATTTCAACAGTCTTCATAAATCTCTATGCCTACCACTCCTTATCACCAAATGGTAACTGGACTGTGAATCCCATAGACAGGTACACAAGAAAAATCATCAAAAACTTCTTTCATCCATTTCAGTAGATTGAGAGTCTCAATAGTATACACATGTACAAGAAAGGGATAAATTCCAAACCATTTTGAAAGCTCAATAAGGGACTTTGCTGCATAGAAGGATTTCAAGGGGGTTTCCAAGATCCAACTCATCGGGAAAAGTTATTGTGACTAAGAGTCACTTATCACTACTATGTTTTATCAACCCTACTGTGTGCCATTAACATCGTCCATTTTTTTCGAGTACTGGACCAACTAAATTTTACTTCATCTAGAATGCCAACCTCAACTGTCATGAGTCATGTTCCACCTCACCTACCAAATATTGGGTGTCTACGATTGCGTGGACGTTTATTTAATATCTCTCTGTCGAAGCACTCTTAATGATAAAACCAATTAATAAGTGTTATAGAAAATATTTTTTAGTGTTATATCCATTTAACTATGTTTTCATAATATAGATAATCAATTTAATGATGATTATATATGTGTCTAATGTCAAATACAAACGCCCCAAAACAAAAATTTTATAGTGTCATGTCCATTTCTAACTGGACAAGGAAAAATGACTAGGCACATGGGTGATGCGGACTAGAGAAGAAGAGTTGATACTAACACTAGATTGGTAGAAAAGTTTTAGTTATCACTCATTCAGTTGACATAAGGAGGCTGACCAGATGATTGATAACCTTGGGGTCAGCAGACAACGATCAAGAAGAGTGTTTTGTGCTTGGTAAGGTTTCTCTGGTTGTATAAGCATACAGATACTCATTATAAATGGAATAAATGATTCAAATTAAGTTGATGATACTTCCATTTAAGAAGGAAAATTAGATGAAATATTCTATGAAGAACATGATTACCATTATGGAAGGAAAGTATGATCGAAGAGAAGCATGAAAACATGCATGGTGACCCAATCATGTATGTCGGGAGGTTATAGAGGAGGCCTGGATAAGGTAATACTTTCAGGGTTTTGTCTTGTGTGATAGTGTTTCTACATGTTCATTTTATCCATTAAGGTGAATAAGGTATAAAAATATTATTTGGATGGTGGGGTTCAACATTTCTTGAAAGAGGCTCGAGCACCAAAATATTGGACTCTAGATAAGGATTTAGGGCTAGTCGATGTTTATGTTTCAAGAAATGGGTAGTCCTTCATAAAACATTCTCTTGGAAAGTTCCATGTTACAGAATAATATCAGAGTGAGCCGTGAAGGATTTGTGTAGTGTAGTCTTCAAAGGGATTTATGTGAATAGGTCTGAAAAGTTTTTACATTGGGACATGCCTGCAATACTTTTTATATGGTGGATTTTATCACTACAAGCCTGGATTTTTGGGTGTCTGTAGGAATTTTTTTAATGTATGGGTTCCAACCGTTAAAGGATTTTACATTAATTCTACAACAAAACCTGTAAAGAAATGGCTCGGGGACTCAACCCCACAACTAGAGCCCCAAAAACCCTCCCTCCCAACCACCCCAACCATGTGAGGGGGGCTTGGTGAATGTAGTAATTTTTCATTAAAGATGGTCTAATGAAAGATTAAACCACAAAAAATATAATTTCTCAATATTCAAGCCACTAAAAATAACTATGTTTCACAAAATGCATGTTAGGGGGTGTATCTATAAGAAAAAATGAACAATAGACCACCACAACACATGTGTAACTACTACCGTATAAAAACATTTCACCACTTTAGTGACTTAGAAACACTCATAAATAGGTGTGAATCCTCCTACTACCTGATCTCTATGTATGAATAATAAAAATGCTATAATTTAATTAAATCCACTTCAAGACACAAAATTTATTTTTCATATTCGTCACTGAACTTAAATAAAGTGATCTTTTTTTTAAAAGCTGAAAAACATTTTTATTAGCATCATTTACAATAAGTTGATGTTTTTCATGAAATAAAATTTGACCAAAATGAATAGTTTCTAATTTTTCAACATCTGCATGATCAACTTTACCTTCAATATCTCCAAACCTATCAATAATTGAATTGAATTATACTTTCAGAATACTAGTTCCTAAGAATTCATTTATTGATTCACGAATGATTTCTAAAACAAAATCACAAGATTGTTCCTAAATAGACACTCCTCAACAAAATAAACTTTATAAGAACCCTTATTAAGTGTGGGTTCCTTAATAGTTTATGAAAATCAATAAAAAATGACCAATAGAAAAAAAATGAATTACCAACAATAATACCAAAATTAGCTCTATTTCTCCAAAATGGAGATTCAATGTAACACCCCACCCCCACCTTGACCAAGAACCCCCCCCCCCCCCCCCGTGGAAGGATTTCACCATGCGAAGGACCCCATGTCAGTCATGAGGTTGCGCCTCTTCTCCACCATATACCTAATCCCACCCTTCATCAATATTCATTCATCCAACATCTGGCGGAGTGGGAGCGGCATGATCGGTCATGATAGTGGGACATCCCAAAATATGTTTAGAAGAAAATATATCGTTTTCGATCAGATGCTCTCCTCGATAGTACTCCACTTCCCCCTTCAAACATTTCCATGAAAGCCTCGGGCAATGATGAGGAAGGCGAATCCGGCCATACATCGTGGAATACCAACCAAAACAGCCTTATCGGGTCATATTTAAGTTTTTTCTTCTTCTTTAAGAAGGAATTATACTATCCTATCTAGTTGGTGAACATCCTCCGATATAGGTGTTCGGGATAAAGCTTTACTTAAATAAACAAATCATGTTTTAGAAAATTTTATTAGTTGTATAGATATTTTGGAGATAAATCTAGCATATTATGCCTTGATATTCCATTTAATAATAGGTAGAGAATCTTGGAGTTCATGGAGGGAGTAAACTATACAATTGGAGATGAACTATAACTGTTTACAAGGATGATTAGTTCAAAGATAAAATTTCACTATCACATATCGGCATATATGCAACATCTACTTTTATCAATTCTGATTAAAGGGACAACTTTATCAATGTTATTCTAAACACTGATAAAATTTTTTAATTAAAAATTTTATTTACATTTATATATTTATTAAATTTATATTAAAAAATAATGTTTATTTATATAAATTAATTAAAAATAACATGTATATAATTAACTAGTACCCAACCCGTGCATTTTCACGACATAATCGTAATTAACACACTCATAATTATGATTATGATGTGAAAATGTACAGGTCAGGTACTATTTAAATATAAAGAAGAGTTTTTTAATTAATGTATATAAATAAAAAATATTTTTTAAAATAAATATAATAATTATATATATATATTAATAATATTTTTTATTAAAAAATTTATCAATGTTTTTATCTAGAACTGATAGTCTCTTTGATCAAATTCTGATAAAAGTAGAAGCTGCATATGCAATGATCTGTGGCTGTGAAATTTTATCTTTGAACTAAAATTCCCTGTAAAAATTTATAGTTCATCTCCACTTGTATAGCTTACTCCCTCTCTGAACTCCTAGTTTCTCTATCAATTATTAGAAGGCATATAAGGCATAATATACTGGATTGATCTCCAAAATATCTATACAACCAATAAAATCTTCTGAAACATGTTTTTTTTAATGCAATGAATTTTGGTTTTTTTAGTTGTATTACTTTATCCATTAGAACGAGTCCTCGGATGAATTCAGGGAAAAAGGTTTATTTAAATCCCCTACCCCACCCCATGATACAGTAGAATGGAACTTCTTGATGAAACCAGAAAGAGTTTCCGGGGAGATAGAGGGTTGTCAGACTGAGATACTACTTCCTCCCGACCAACTTGGTCAGAGGATGTTCGCCAGCTAAAGAAGATCGTAGAATTCATTCTTAAAGAAGAAAAGGAACTGAAAGATGACATGATAAGGATGTTGTGATTGGTATTCCATGACGGTCTATTGGATTCCCCTTCCTCAGTATCACCTGAGTCTTTCTTGGAAAATATGGGATGGGTGGAAGGGGAGTACCATTAGGGAGAGCTTCCAATTGACAATGACATATATTTTCTATCAAACATGTTGTGGCATGTCCAGCTGTCGTGGAATATTTTTCTTCCCCCACTCCACCAGATGTTGGACAAAGTAGTATTGATGAAGGGTAGGATTAGGTATATGGCGGTGAAGAGGTGTAGCCCCAACAAATATCTTGAGTTCCTTCGCACGGTGAAATACCTCCATGAGGGGGGGTTTCTTGTTCGATCTAGGGGTGTTCCATTGAGTCTCTATTTTGAAAAAACATATCCAATTTTGGTATTATTCTTGGAAGGTCGTTTTTTTATATAGGAAATTTTTTGTTGATTTTCCAAAACTGCTAATGAACCCATACATATTAAGTGTTGTTGTACAGTTTATTTTGGTGAGAAAGTATCTATTTAAGAACAGTCTTGTGATTTTTTTGTATAAATAATTCGGGAATAAATAAATTAATTATTATGAACTAATATTCTGGAAGTAGATTTCAATTCATTTACCAATAGGTTTTTAGAAATTGAAGGTGAATGTTATCATGTAATTGTTGAAATATTAGAATCTCTCCATTGTGAACAAATATTCTTTCATGAAAAATAATGAATTCTTGTAAATGACTCTAATAAAAATGATTTTCAACTTGAGAGTATAGAAATTCAAAACACAATGAATCTGCATAAAAAATGAATTATACATAATAAATTATGTAGAACAGATATCAACGAAAGGAATATTCTTATAAATATCTAAATTATAAAAATGGAATCAAATTTGAAGAATATATTTAATAGTATTGAAAGATCATAGAACAATGTTTAAATCAACTTTAATAAAGTGAATTAAAATGTAATATAGAACTTTTAATAAACCAATTGTACTATAATAATAGAGGAAAGATGTGTTGGTTAAATATAAATGTTTCAACATCGATACAGTTTCAAATAAAACAATGTTTAAAATGACTGTAATTCAACGAAAATATTTTCTGGAAGAAACTGTACTAAAATGCATCAAGAAAAACATAGTAGTGACATTGAGAAATAATATATAGAAATTATTAAAACTCATAATTTTTTCATATTCTATTTATTTGAGCTTAAAATAAGATAAAAGCTCAAAAATTATTTCGTAATTGTGATTACCAGAGAATAAAAATATGAATTTTCTATAAATTTCCTTGGATTCTCATAAATGTATGGTTGTCTCACAATATTAATCGTTTAATATTATATATTAATACTGATAATAGGATAATTATAAAAAAATCATAGTTAAATAACATCACATATTCGGTTGTTAAGATTTCATCACAAAAATTATATTAACATGCCTTTGATAAAAAAATACATGTAACTAATCCAAGTAATTAGAAAAATAGGGATATGTACAAAATTATATAGGGATCAAAACAGAAAACTGAAATACGATGGGAAAAACTAATGTTGAAAACCTGATTTCATTTACTCATGGTTCCAGTCTAGTGTTGAGAAGTGTAGTTTTGAACCCATAATTCAGTGAAGTTACACTTATGCTATCATATTTTCTAGAAAAAATTGATTACGGTGACTCTCATCACCTATAATAAAATGAGGATATTATACCTAGAATAGTATCCTTAACATTAATTACAAGGGTAGCAATATAATGTCAACCATGTGATTCACATTAAAAACACTTAGGATCTAGACTATATTAGAAACATTACACTGATAGTGACAATGAATCCATTTATAATAGTTTGAAAACTACTCATCTTATATTTGGCCAAAAATTTATTAATATGATATATGTGTATAAATAGTTAACTCAAATAATAATGATGCCTATGTCAAGTGAAAAATATAAATATACATATGTTAAAAGAGTCTAATATATAAAACTTATCTTCGATGGTGCTACCTTTGGTATAAATAAATTATAACTATTTTAGGCTCAAATATGATAAAATGAAACATGTATTGAAAAAATAAAATTCAATATGTACAAGGAATATCAATCCATGAAAGAGTTACTATAAGGGCCCACCCTTATACATAATCTTGAATTTAATCAAGAAAACACTTATATTTTACATTGAGGATATTTTCATGTTTAGATATTTAAAGAATGAGGGAAATACATTCATAACATTACACATTATTTCAGAGTGGATACCATAAAAACAGTTTCCATTTTTTTTCAAAATATAAAACATTAAAATGTAAAACAAGACTCCCTGAAAATTCTTCAACATTTAACATGGATTCCTTCCTTGTATTACACATAAATTAACCTGTGAAAATCATTTAAAAACTTGGGATGAGCACAAAATCTCAGTAAGGGATGGAAAAGAAGGAAATATCACATTATTCCATAAATACTCGTTATACATGGAAGCATTTTCAAAAGACATTGTTTCCACCCATATATACTTAATATGTGTAACAATAGATTTACACAAGATCCACATAAAACATGAGAACATATATATAATAATAAAGGTATCTTAGGGCATTAATTTCATAATCTTGTAACCATTCTTGGCTACCTTATAATTTGTAACCATCACGGCTACCTTACTTTGTGTAACCATCGCAGTTACACCTGGAGTAACCATACAGCCGACCACCAACTTACACATACACAATGCGTTGGAGGGAAATATAGGTCCCACCCTTCATCATAAATAGTGCCCAAGAATGAAAACATAACCATACAACATGAATAATATCATAAAGGCATTACTTTTGAATTTTGTAAAAGAAATTTTAAAAAGAGGTTTTTTAATGAAAATCCCCTTATAAATATTATTCAATTGTAGAGAGACATAATAGAGTGGAAGGAGTATGTATATATACTGTAAATACACATAATTAAACATAATATAAACAGAAACCATCACACAAACAATTTAAATAGCACATAAATAATGAAGTTGAAGGTCAACCCAAAGAATGGAAATCGGGTTAAGAATTCCATTACCTCGGGTTTGTCTTAATTAAAACTTGTTTAAACTTATTGTATAATAGTTAAAATAGTTTTAATAGTATTTTATTGAAACATGTTCACGTTTATAACATCTTATATTATCATTTCATAACATCATTTCACCATTTAATTGTTAGTATTTTGCTCGTTGCACTGTTTTTGCGTGAGTTCTTAACATGATTTCAATGATTGGTTCATGGTGGATGTTCCTGTCGATTGGAAGTGAAATTCCAGAATTGGAATGGAAAGGTATTTACATATTTCCAGTACCATAATTTATGACATTTATCATTTTTATGTTTAATATGAGGATGATTAATGGGTTAAAACATTAATGATGTTCGTTTAGATCATTTTAGTGGTTCTTTGATAATAATAACTGCATTTTTTCTTATAAATTAGAACCATGAGTACAAAATAATTCTAGAACCATTGATGAGACATAATACATATATTATAACCTTGTTCAACCACAAAAATGGTTTCATGACTATACTTGAAGGATTTAAAGAAAAAAAGAATCACATCATCCACGATGTCGGTAATTCGACACATCATGGACAATGTTTTTAATTCTTTAAATAAGTGGGAGAGGAGAAGAACAATGATGATGAATTTTCAATGAACATGATAAAATCTAGAATATACATGATTCTATATATTTTATTCCACATTTATATGAAGAAAGAATGAGAAAGGGACTAAAAATAAATGAATAATTGAGAAATCCCTTACAAAAAATTCGGCAGCCTAACGGTTACAAAAAATGGTTTTAGAAAATATATTAAAAATAGAGTGGACAAGGGTCACCCACCTAAAAATGAATCATAATATAGAGTAGATCAAGAATAAGAAGGAAATAATAACATGGTATGGAAACATGAAAGTTACACCACATAAAAGAGAAATTGAATGGGAAAAGAAAGAAATTGAGAATTTTCTTACCTTGTAGAGTAACTCTTAGAACCTTAAGGTTGGGACCTTGGGGGCTTGAGAAAACCTTGGGAGGACTACTAGAAAGGTAAAAAGGCTAGAGCTTCATTGAGGAGGAATTGGGAACAAAATTAATGAAGGAATGGGTTGGTATTTAAAGGAAATGTAAGGGAATATTTTAATAATTTTAAAGGGACACCTCCTGAGTGGTATTTGGGACACCTCACATATTATTTATCTATACACAAGTACTCTAGATTTATGACATCATTATTATATCATTAAGGATTTCATTAACACACTGAAACTAAAAACTGTATTTTTTTACTATTCACTGAAAAATCAAATGTTTTAGACAAATTCACAAAATTCAACCTAACCATTTATCGATGTATAGATTTAAAAAATGAAGTCCATTTTTTGAAAATAATTTTTTAAATATTATTAATTTAATTTTTAAATAAAAACATACTTAATTCAAAAATTAACAATTCTAATTCTGTAACTACTTCTATATTAAGATGAAAAACTAACCAAGATGTTATTATCTTAAAGCGTTAAGAATATAAAATAATAATAAAATTTACTATTCATTAGGGTCATATTACTATTCATATTACTATTCATAAGGGTATGTTACTATTCACCAAAAAAAGAAGTTGGTTCCAATAGACTCCAAATAACATACTGAACACAATTGTAGATGACAGTATCTTGAAATTAAAAACATAAAAGTGGAAAAGTTATGTTTTAAAGGCTAGTTAAAAAAAATATCTACTTAAACAAAGTTCCATGCATTTCTATTTATTTTTAGCAAAACATGGGGTGTTTCATTATCCCAACCATCTAGAAATTGCATCCTCACACTTTTATTTACTTATTAAACAACTGAGGTTATTTTTCCTTCATTGCATTTTCAGACACCCATGTTACTTATTCAACCATGTGGTTTCTCCAAAAAACCTTTACCTGGTGAATTACTTTATTTTTCAATACCTGTTCCCTTCAATCAAGAATCTGAACTGGTTTCTCTACATAAAAAAGGTAATCTTCCAGCTTAACTTCTTCTGGGCTCATGACATGTGATGAATCTGGCACATACTTTCTCAACATCAAAACATGAAAAACATTGTGTACCTGAAACAAACTCGGAGGAAAAGATACGCGGTATGCAACTATTCCAACTTTCTCTAAGATTTCAAAAGGACCTATGAAACATGGACTTAGCTTCCCTTCCTTACCGAAACACATCAGACTTTTCCAAGGAAATATTTTAAGGAAAACATTGTCACCTACCTATAAAGAGAAGTCTTTCCTTCTGTTATCTTCATAACTTTTCTGCCTGTTCTAAGCTGTCCTCATGTGTTGCTGGATTATCCTCACTTTCTCACCACTTATTTTACTAATTATGCCCCCATAAAATTTCTTTCACTGACTTCATCCCAAAACGCTAGAGTTTGACACCGCTTCTCATACAAGGCCTCAAAAGTTTCCATCTGAATACTGGAATGAAAAATACTATTATAAGAAAAATGAACTAAAGAAAGACGTTGATCCCAACTTCCTTGATAGTCCATTGAACATGATCGAAGCATATCCTCCAAATTTTGAATCATTCGTTCTGACTGCCCATCTGATTGAGGATGAAAAGTTGTACTGAAATTTAACTTTATGCCCAGCAACATATGAAGTTCCTTCCAAAAGTTAGAAGTGAACCTAGGATCTCAATCAGATACAATGGAAAGAGGTACTCCATGTAGCTTGACAATATTCTTTAGGTACAATCGAGAAATCTGATCCAAAGTCATTGTAACTCAAAGAGAAATAAAATGTGCAGAATTTGTTAGATGATCAGCAATAACCCAAATCGCATTGTTTCCTCAAGAAGTCTTTAGTAGTCCCACCAAAAAGTCCATGGATACATTCTCCCATTTCCATTCTGGAACTGGAAAAGGCTGAAGCATCCCCTTCGGTAACCACCGCTCTACTTTAACCTATTGACATGTCAAACATTTCATGGTAAAATCAGAAATATATCTTTTCATTCCATCCCACCAATAATCCTCCCAAAGGTCTCTGTACATCTTAGTACTACCAGTATGAACATAAAATTGAGAACTATGAGCTTCGCACAACAAATCATTCTTCAACTGAGAATCACTAGGCACACACAACCTTTTTCAAAATATTAAAACACAATCTTTTTCAAGGTTAAATTCTGGAAACTTACCCATTTTAACCAATCCTACCTTTTTCTGTAGCTCACGGTCTTCCTTATGCGCTTTCTTAATTCTGTCTGACAGCGAAGCCTGTACTAAAACCTTAAACAAAATAGATGTATTCCCTGTACCAACAACTTCAAACCCAAAATTCATCAAATCATTAATCAAGGGATCATGTTACAAATGTATCATGGTTAATTATGCATGATGTTTCCGACTTATGGCATCTGCTACTTTGTTTTCTTTTCTAGGATGGTAATTGATAGTGCAATCATAATCCTTTATCAGTTCTAGCCATCTTATCATCCTCATGTTTAATTCCTTCTGATTGAATATATACTTTAAACTTTTATGGTCAATATATATTTGGAATTTGGTTCCATATAGATGATGCCGCCAAATTTTCAAATCAAAAACCACAGCTACTAATTCCAAATCTTGTGTGGGATAATTTAGCTCATGATGTTTAAGTTGTCTCGAATCATAGGAAGTTATCTAATCATTCTATATCAAAACACAACCAAGTCCCTTCAAAGAAGCATCACTATAGATGAAAAACTCACCATTCCGAGAAGGTAAGGCCAAAACTGGAGCATCCATCAATCTCTTCTTCAGTTCCTAAAAACAAACATCACATTACTCTGTCCAGAAAAATTTAACTCCTTTCTATGTTAACATAGTTATCAGGATAGATAACCGTGCAAAGTTCTTAACAAACCGTCTTTAATAACCTGCTAACCCCCAAATACTATGAATCTCTGTAACATTTGTGGGTATTTTACATTCATTAACTACTTTTGTTTTGGTAGGATCAACTGTTATTCCATCCTTATTTACAATGTTCCCAAGAAAAGAAATCTGTTTCAACCAAAATTAACACTTGTTGAAATTTCCATATAGTTTCTTTTCTTTTAATGTTTTCAAAACAACCTTTATATGTTTTTCATTCTCTTATTTATTTTTAGAAAATACCATAATTTCATCAATAAATACAACCACAAACTTATCCAAGAACTCATGAAATACTATATTCATAAGATTCATGAATACAGCAGGTGCATTAGTTAATTCAAACGGCATAACAATAAATTCATAATGCCTATATCTAGTACGAAAGGCTGTTTTCAAGATGTCATCATCCTTCACCTTCAGCTGATGGTATCCGGATCTCAAGTCAATTTTGGAAAAGTACTTACCTCCCTAGAGCTGACCAAACAAGTCATCGATATGAGGAAAAGAATACTATTTTTTTAACAGTGATGTTATTCAAATATCTATAATCAATGAAAAGTCTCATGGAACCATATTACTTTTTAACAAACAAAACAGGGGCTTCTAATGGTGAAGTTCTAGGATGAATGAATCCTTTGTTAAGAAAATCCTGCAACTGATTTTTCAATTAAATAATTTCTATTGGATCAATATGATTATGGGGTTTTGAAATTGGATTAGCATTAGGAACTAAGTCAATTGTGAATTCAACATCTCAATCTGGTATGATACTGGGTAACTCATCCGGAAAAACATCAATGTATTCCTTTACCGTTGGCACATTATTAATTTGAATAGTTCCCTTATTTTCAACAATATGATCATGATAATTTTCATTTTCATATTTCAATAGTTTCTCGGCTTCCTGATATGTTATCAATTGTTTGGGTTCATTATTGTATACAAAATAAAACTCTTTCTGAAAAACAACTTATTTAGCTCCACAGTCAATCTTAGCATGATAATCAGAAATCCAGTCCATCCCCAGAATAACATCAAATTCTACTAATGGTAAAACAACAAGGTTTGTAGGTATAGTCTTTCCACAGACCATAGTATAAAGATTTTTATAATTCATCTTTTCTATAACATTTTCCCCTGGTGTTTTAACAACAAGTTTGGGTCTCATTTTTTGGGGTGATATTTCCAATTTACTAGAAAATTTCTCAGTTATGAAGGAATGTGTAGACCCCGTATCAAAAAAAACTTTACCAAAATTTGAGTGAACAAAAAATGTACCTGATAAAACATCATTGGATGGCTTGACATCTGATGACGTAGTCACAAAGGATCTCACTACCCCTTTATACTTTTAGTCTTTATTTTTTGCATCATTTGGATCTCTTTTTGGGCAGGCATTTGCATAATGACCCATCTCACCACATTTAAAACACTTTACAGTCTGCTTCTCAGTATAACTCTTAGGATCATATAAATTGAAATCTCAGGCCATAAGTCTAAACTTACCACATTTAAAACACATCCCAGTTTTGTTAAGACATTCTCCAGGGTGTTTCTTGCCACACTTTTCACAAACTAGAAATTGGATTTTCTTACTGTTAGATTTCATTAGTTGATTCTTACCCATTGCTTGACAACTGGACCTCTTCTTCTCTTTGATTCTAAAATGCACGTTATCATCATAAAACTCCATCTTTACCCTCTTAGCACATTGGACAGGTTTCTCATAACTTTTGAATTCATGGGAGGCTAATGCCCTTCAATACCATGGCTTTAATCCTGAGTAAAAGTGGTTGATTTTGCTATCAATATCCAGAATAAGATTTGGAGGATACCTTTCTAGTCAAGTGAAGTTCACTTCATACACATCCACTGAGTCTTCCTCCTTCTGTTTCAATTCAAGGAATTGCTTCTCTATTCTAAGTCGCACCACCTTAAGAAACTATTTTTCAAGGAAAAGACTTTTAAGTTCATCACACTCTAAGGCATAAAAATCCTTTCTACCCCTGATATTCCATACCATTGACCACCGGTGATCAGATCCCCATTCAAAATGATAAATGGAAAGACTTACCTTTTGATTTTCTGAACATCCCGTAACATCGAATATCTTTTCAAGGGCTTTGATCCATCCTTTAGCTACCACTCGTTCAAAAGATCCATTGAATGCAGGAGGATGTTGTCTCATAAAATGTTCCACTACTGTCATGTTATTTTGTGGTGCCTTTATTGGTTCTCATTCATGGATTCCACTACTATTTATTGCATGTGTTAGATGATCCATTACTATCACAAACTGCTCGGTTCCAATCCCTACCATTCTGGGTTGTAGTTCCAAAAGGATGTCATTCTGTTGGTGCCTCTCCTCTTCAGAATCCCTGTTCCTTTTACGGGCAACCATTCTAAACAAACATGTCGTAGATGAAGCAACATGGTAATCTTTAAATGATAAAACATTTCAAATTAAATATAGAGTGAAAATCATTTATGGTATTAACATCACCCTATTCCCTAAAGTTATCTAAACCATCCTCTGATACCAACTATAAGGACCCGACCTTATACATAATCTTGAATTTAATCAAGAAAACACTTCCATTTTACATTGAGGATATTTTCATGTTTAGAGATTTAGATAATGCGGACAATAAATTCATAACATTACACATTATTACAAAGTGAATACCATAAAAACATTTTCTATTTTTTTTCAAAATATAAATCATTAAAACTTAAAACAAGACTCCTTAACAATTATTCAACATTTAACATGGACTCCTTACTTGTCTTACACATCCATTAACCTGTGAAAATCTTTTAAAAACTTGGGATGAGCAGAAAATCTCAGTAAGGGATGGGAAAAAAAGGAAAGATAACATTATTCCATAAATACTCATAATGTATGAAAGAATTTTCAAAATTCATTCTTGTCACCCATATATACTTACTTTGTGTAACAAAATATTTACACAAGATCCATACAAAACATGAGAACATACATATAATAATAAAGTTATCTTGGGGCATTACTTAAATAATCTTGTAACCATTCTTGGTAACCTTATAATTTGTAACCCTCATGGCTACCTTACTTTGTGTAACCAACGCAGTTACACTTGGAGTAACCATATGACCGACCTCCAAATTACAAATAAACATTGCATTGGAGGGAAATATAGGTCCCACCCTTCATCATAGGCAATTTCCAAGAACAAAAACATATCCATACAACATGAATAATATCATAAAGATATTACTTTTGAATTTTATAAAACAAAATTTAAAAAGGGGTTTTTTAATGAAATTTCCCTTATAAATATTATTCAATTGAAGATATAATTAATAGAGTGGACAGAGTATGTATATATTATTTAAATACACATAATAAACATAATATAAATAGAAACCATCACACAAACAATTTAAATAGAACATAAATAATGAAGTAGAATGTTAACCCAAAGAATGGAAATTGGGTTAAGAATTCCCTTACCTTGGGTTTTTCTTACTTAAAACTTGTTTAAACTTCCTACATAATGGTAAAAAGAGTGTTATTTGTATTTTACAGAAACATGTTCATGTTTATAACATCTTATATTATCATTTCATAACATAATTTCACCCTTTAATTGTTAGTATTTTTCCCCTTGCACTGTTTTTGGGTGAATTCTTAACATGATTTCCATTATTGGTTCTTAGTGGATGTTTTTGTCGATTGGAAGTGAAATTCCAGAATTGGAATGGAAAGGTATTTACATATTTCCAGTACCATAATTTATACCACTTATCATTTTTATGTTTAATATGGGGATGATTCATGAGTCAAAACATTAATGATGTTCATTTAGATCATTTTAGTGGTTCTTTGATGATAACAACCTCATTTTGTCTTATAAATTAGTACCATGAGTAAAAAATAATTCCAGAATCATTTACGAGACATAATACATATATTATAACTTGGTTCAACAACAAAAATGGTTTCATGACCAGACATGAAGGATTTAAAGAAAAATTAAATCACATCATCCACGATTTCAGTAATTTGACACATCATGGACAGTGTTTTTAATTCTTTCAATAAGTGGGAGAGGAGAAGAACAGTGATGTTGAATTTTCCATGAACATGAGAACATCCAGAATATAAATGATTCTAGAGATTTCATGCCACCTGGGTAAGAAGATATGATGAAATAATGAGAAAGGGACTCAAAATAGAGAATAATTGAGAAATACCTTACAAAAATTCGGCAGCCTAACGGCTACACAACATGGTTTTTAAAAATATATTAAAAATAGAGGGTACAAGGGTAACCCATAAAAAATGAATCATTATATATAGTAGATCAATAATAAGAAGTAAATAAGAACATGGTATTGAAACTTGAAAGCTACCCCACATAAAAGAGAAATTGAATGGGAAAAGAAAGAAATTGAGAATTTTTTTACCTTGTAGAGTAACTTTTAGAACTTGAAGGTTGGGACCTTGGGGGATTGAGGAAACCTTGGGAGGACAACTAGGAAGTTAAAGAGGCCATAGTTTCATTGAGGAGGAATTGTGAATTAAGGTAATGAATGAATGAGTTGGTATTTATAGGAAAATGGAATATTTTAATAATTTTAAAGGGACACCTCATGAGTGGTATTTGCAAAACCATGGGCTTTCCCATGGTATTTGCCCATGGTATAATCCACTTGGGACACCTCACATATTATTAAACTATTCACAAGTCGACCAGATTTATGACATCATTATTATATCATTGATGATGTCATTAACACACCGAAACTAAAAACATTACTTTTTACTATTCACCAAAAAAATCAATTGTTTCAGAAAAATTCCCAAAATTCACCCTAACCATTTATCGACGTGAATATTTCAAAAATTTCGTCCATTTTTAAAAAATAATTTTCTAAATATTATTAATTTAATTTTTAAATAAAAGCATACTTAATTCAAAAATTAACAATTTTAATTATGTAACTTCTTCTATATCATGATGAAAAACTAACCAAGATGTTATTATCTTAAAGCCTTAAGAAAATAAAATAATAATAAAAATTTACCATTAATTAGGGTCATATTACTATTCATATTACTATTCATAAGGGTATGTTACTATTCACCAAAAACAAGTTGGTTCCAATAGACTCTAAATAACATACTAATCACAATTGTAGATGACAGTTTCTTGAAATTCAAAACATTGAAGTGGAAAAGTTATGTTTTAAAGGCTAGTTTAAAAAATATATACTTAAACAAATTTCCATTTATTTCTATTTATTTTTAGAAAAACTTGGGTTGTTACAGTTGCATATTATGCACATAGGGAGTTGGGGGTTGTTCTTGGTTTCTTGTTTAATGATGAATCACATTAATGTAAACTATTCATCACTTTTCTATCATACATGACTAGAACTTGTTCTAAAACTGTGTACCTAAAATCAAAAATGGAAAGATACAAAGAATGAGATGTCAATGGATAGTTGGAGACGACAATTTTTGAGTTAAAAGCCTGAAAAGGCCATAAATAATATTGGATGGTTTGACCAATATGAACTTATTTTGGGTTCTCTTGGCCAAAAATGAAGTAATGGGAAACTCAATGATTAGTCTTGAAAACCAAACATCCTAAAATCAAATTTCAAAAATACTGAAAATAATATTCTAGAGTATATTGGTTGCAGTTAGTGTTGAAAGACAAATATGTGGCAATTCTCCAGTTTTATAAAAGGATCAATGTTGCCACATCAGAAGCTCTAAAAAAAATTACTTTATGCCATAACCCATTAAAAAGACTATCACAAAAACATTGAACTTAAAACTATATATAATCAAGTGCAATAAGGTGTTTTTTGCGAGCGTTTAGCAATTGAGAAATTTTTTGAATTAATATAAGCTTAATTAAAATACATACGGTGTCTAATAAAGGATAAGACATGAATAAATGATAAATTCCATCACCTTGTATGGATAAGGGGACAAGTACTTCGCCTCATGAAAGGATAATTATTTGAAAGAGTTTGCAACTCCAATGGTTGGGTAATGTTCACAATCACATGGGTATTGCTAATTAGATCTAGCATTTCCAATCTTCCAGGTCCAGGGAGTCAAAGAATATAATTATCCCAAATGAATTAAATCTCACGTTCAAAACTCATGTGTTCTTCCAAGGAATATCAAATAAACCTTTATTTTGAAAATAAGTTCATGAATATGGTTAAATTTGGGTGGAAAATTTTACAATCTAAATATAATAGTACACAATTAAGAGAATATTTTAGTGACTCGAATCACCTGTGCATACTTCAATGAAAAACATGATCCAAATGAAGCATGGGAGTCATAATAAAAAATTTCACAATCTAAATAGATAAAGAGATTAATGCTCATGTAGGAGGATAATAGACCGACAACTCAAATCCTTTGGGAGGAATGGATCAAGAATATGTGGAGGAACCATTCTCTGCACTCATTGCTGGAGTCATTCATATGCATAAATGTAAATTATTTAGTTATTTCAGTTAATAAGTAAATTTTAGATAGTAAATTGAAGAAAATGTAAGGAAAATATGAATATGAAATATACATACACCAAAATTAAAGGAATGAAAGAAACTATATGTTCAAAAAATATATAAAGATACAATATGAAAGAGAAACAAATGTTATAATACATATTAAATAAATAAAATGTAACTTTATAGATGGAATTGAGTTTGTAAAACATAAAAACATTTGATACACTAAAAATGGTTGATAGAAGATAGTGAGGGAGGAATGTAGCTACCAAAGTGAATAGAAAAACAATAAAAAAGTAAAATAGTGCCAAAATATGGAAGTGTTGTAAGAAACATCAGAGGCTTCCATTATTGTGAGATGAAACTCCCTTGAAGGAATCTATAGAGTCTAAGTAAAATCCTACTTACAATTCTAGGTCTACCAATTATACCAAATTAAACCAATATTTTACCATATTTTCATTAAATAAAAACATTTAAAACCTAAAATAGGAAATATCATGTTTTAATACTAACCTCTCTTTGATGGATTTCTACAGAAAACATTATATCTCAAAGTCTCCCTGCAGTTCCAAATATTATTTCAATTTTTTCTCTAAGTTGATATTGTTTTCCACTTGGCACACCACCAACAATATAAACAACCATAATATAGATATTTATGTCCACATCCATTAGACGAGTAGTAACATGAAGGGAATAAGAAAAATAAATAGAAATGGAGAGAATTTGAGTGAGGAAAAATCCATAGTGAGTTGAGTAGTATATCCATGAATTTCCAAAGATACGAAAAAATTGAAACCATACAATAGCATGTATATGAGGTTATTTGTATTAATTATTTCAATGAAATGGATAATGGGTCATGGATTTCAAAAGAACATAAAAAATATATTATTGGAATTAACCATAAATACTTCAACTACATTTTCATTTTACCATGATTAGACTTTTACCTAAATTGCAATCTCCTCAGTGAAGTAATAATAAGAACACACAAAAAAATCTCCTATAACATTCTTTTTTTTCACTTTTAATTATACCAGTTATTATAGAATAGGAAAGATGAAGGAATCTGTCTTTTCAGACATTTACTTTATAGATCCAACATCCAGTGACTCGGTAAAAAATTAATATCAAACTAAACCAATTGTTAATCAAAAATTCAATTTGCATATCAATTAAAAACTAAACAAGAAAAGATGGAATCTGTTCAACCTTACCTTAATTAGTATTGGGATAAATAAGATCCTTTGTTTTTATGTTATATTTTAAATATGTCTTATGAGTAAGATACGGAGACTTTACACTCCCCATCCAAGAAATCTAGTTTCATTGAAGGGTGCTGCTTCAAACTTGTGTTGCCACCATCAATTGAAACAAAAAATAGTATCTTGTGGAACAAATAATAAGTCGAAAAAATATATCTCAAAAGAATATATTTTCATGGGATTTATATTTTCATGGTACGTAGTAGCTTTTAAATAGGTGGGATGAGGGATTTTAATGAGGAAGGGGTTGGGGAGAAACTAGGATTGGAGTATGCATTTTTTTTCTAGATAAAATAAATTAATTTGAAAGTGATTATAAATATGAATATATGAAATGCACACATAATATGAAAATACATAAAGGTAGTGGTGACAATGTTTTCACGTGAGAAAAGAAATGAAAAAATAGGAAAAAATATGAAAAAATATCTAGAAAGTAGGGAACATAGTTCATTTTTTAGATTAGGTTGTTGAATTGGAATGGAAAAAAAATCCAGTGGATGAATTCTTCAATAGCATCAAAGGGATATAAAATTGGAAAAGCAGAGTTTCTAAAATATCAAGAAAATAAATTTTATAGTATGGATTCCCAATGACTGATACCACCATTATTGAAAAAGAAACATAATATCTACAATTTCAAACATAAATCTTCTAGAATGAAAAAAATATGCAGGAAAAGGTGTAAAACCTATGGTTTCATAGAATGGGATGAAATTTTATAATGATAAACAATGAAAGAATTAATAAATATCTGATTTTTGTGAAGAATTGCAGAAATAAAAGTAAAAATAAGAGACCCTTTTAAATATCCAAATCTATAATATGAATATTTAACCAGATCAGTAGATAAATTGGTGCCACTGATGTAATGAAAGAGATATGAACTATCAAAATTAGATCATCAATGAAAATCCAGAGATACACAAATAGAGAAGTTGTATCTTTTATGAAAAGGGAAACCAGACTCCAAGGATAACCAATTAAATGATTAATGGAAAAACTTCAATGAACCAAGATATTTAAGTGAGATGGGATAAAGATATTGGTGAGGGTAGAAGGGGGAAACAGAAGGATAATGTAACCTAGCCTTCAATTTCTATGTAACACATTGGGTGAGGAATGCGTACCTTATTTGGTCTTGAATGGGAAAGTTCCTCAAATAATAATAAGTTCAAAATTTACAATAAATAATTTCAAGACAAAAAAAATAAAATAAAATACCTATACTTGATAATCACATTTTATTCATTGTGTCATATTTTCTCATAGCCTTCAAGCCAAAAAAACACATGTTTTACATATTCTCAATCCATATAAATGAACACCCAAAAACACATTGCATTGAGGAACTTATGTGATCCTTCATATAAATCATAAAATATTGGAAAACCTAAAATTTTAAATTAAATTAAAATACAATATCATTACCTTTTAAGCACACATTATCCATCATTCATCATCATCCTTAACAAAATCATGCACACATGATGCACCTACCACTGCAAACATAAAAAAAACATTGGTTTGAAAATAAAAAAATCATAACAAGAATAAAAAGTGCAAGAAATTACAATGGAATATGCCGAATAAATTACTACCCATGTGATGCATCTAACACTATAAATATAAAAAACATTAGTTCGAAAATGTATAAAGTATAAGCTTAATAGCGTCCAAATATTACTATGAAGAATGAAAAGAGGCAAAAATAATAATAAAATAAAATATGTGTACATAGTTAATCACATGTTATTCATTGTTCCATATTTCATCACATCCTATAAGAAAAAAATAAAACACATGTTTTACAAACTTGTTTTTTTGGAAACAAAGGGAAAGGAGAAGAAAATTGACAATTTTTAAATACCACTACATTTTTAAGTAAAATAATTATTTTAATGAACATTAGAAAGATTTATTTTAAATGCCTTCATTTGAAAGGATACAAATAGTTGAATGAAAGACATGATATAAAACACATCTAGAAAATTTTATTTTTTTACTTTGTTAAGGGTGTAGAAATAAATATAGTGCATCAAAAGATACCAAGGATTTAAAAATGTATAATAAATGAAACACATAATGAAAAAAATTAAAAATAATACATATTTTAAATGGAAAAATGGATTGGGAATTAGTAAATTAAGCTATTAAACATAGAATAGAAACTCACTAATGGAGGATGAGGTTCATTACCAGAAATATACACATCAGAGAGGGAAGTACTATTAAGAATTCAGAAATGTGGGAGTGCTCATATGTTATAAGGAAGATAAGGATACCTGATCGGATTATATTTTGCAACTCTGCCTAGTGATTTGCGATCTGTGAGGTAGGTGACTTGTGATCTATGTGAACAAAACAAATTACCACATAACCGGTTGAAAAAAGAAGTCTAGAAAGAAATGGATTGGACTTTTCACTGATATAATTAAGAAAACATTTATTCTACACCCCTTTGTTTATTGAATAAATAACCTATAATCCAAAAAATAAAAAATAAAACAAATTCATTATCAAACCTTCTAAAAAACAATATAAGAAAACATGTAGGTTAGAAGGCCCATTAAAACAAAACCTATTCCCCAAAAAGGCCATACGTCATGAAAGTTGTCAACTAAGAAGAAGCAAGAGAATAACATGATCAGAATATCACTATTTCAGGGATCATTTCAGTACAAATTGATAGATACATCTCATATGATAAGCATTGGGAGGCCTTGCATCAAGTGATTCGATGAGGGGGGTCAAGTAATTTTTTAACATAGGAAAAAATGATGAGTAAACATAAAATTGGTGATGGATATACTATTTTTTAATTTATGTTCTTGTGAATTTTTTTCCAAGAAATCAATATGAGACACACATGATGATTACGTATGAGTATTAGATCATCCAATAATTCAAACCAACCATATTATCACCTAAAATGATTCAAAAAATATCCCCATGAAAAACTTATAGTTTTTTCAATGGTCACAGGTTGGTGCTCCATGTCTTCATGAATGGCTACACAATCAAGATCAATCATCTTACTAAACTCATAATTACATACAATTATTCCATCAGCAAGAACCGTTAATTTGACTTCCAACCTTTAATATTTATTCTATATAAAAGATTTGAAGCTTCGACAACACTGCACATTCAACCACAACATAAACTAATACCAAAATTTCCAAAACAACACCTACAAATCAGACCTCCACAACAACACCCCATCCTACCACTATACTTGAATGGAGAAAAATGAACAAAGAACCAAATGGGATAGAATGACCTTTCCACTTGTAGCGATAAAAAAACTCCACCCTCGATTCATACACAATTGGTTTCTTAAAATGGAACTCCCTAGTGTCCTCAATCCAAATGAAATCTTGAAGGGGCTTCGAATAGATAAATGTATTAAAAAAACCAACCAGCTTTAAAATACAAGGATTGAATAAGATATAGTTCTGGTAACCAAACCCACACTGCCCAAATTTGAGGATCATGACCCATATGGAATCTACACGACCACCAAAAGAGGATGAAATGGAAGGAACCAAAAACACGAGAAGACCTAGAATATGCCTCACCATACAAATTGAGAAGTAGATGCTATGAGTCACGTGATTCTTAAAATCCCAAACATTATCAATGTGTTTAACAAAATCACAAATTTAATATCTCCTACAACCAAAACAACCAACCAACTAACAATCAATAAATGAAGAAATCTCTAAAAATTCTCCACAACTGGTCTTTCATCTCCTGAACCAAGGACCTACGAGTATATGTGAATTATAGGGATAAAATTTAAGGACACATCATGAGATGTCCAAGGAAAATCTATTTATCTGAGGTGATAGAGATAGAGGTGGTTGTAAAGTATCTGGATGATTCGGAGGTGGAGGAGGTGGAGGAGGTGGAGGATTCAACTTCAATGAACCTAGATACACGAAATGATGCGATGTCATGTATGAACCTGGAATGATCGGTAATAAGCGGGGGATTCATAGTGACAAGGTAGGGAACAATGGTAGGGGGTATGAAGGTGAAGTCAGAGCAGAGATGGTGGAGGGTTTGTGAGGGAATCAGGAAGCGATGAGGCAGAGTCGGAGGCTCAGGAAGAGTTGGAGGTGATGGTCGCCGATGATGGAGACATAACGGGAGGAGGAGATAAGGAATCAAAACTATAAGGAATCGAGAAGCGATGGGGCAGAGTCGGAGGCTCATGCATAGTCTGAGGCAATGGATCTGGTTTGTGGAGACATAGTGGTAGGAGGGGATAAGGAATCGAAACTGTGAGGAATCGGTAAGCACGGGGAGGTGGACACATAAGGTGCGGGGAAAGGTATATATAATAGATAGTAGATATAACATATATAAATATGATATATTAATAAATATTTTTTAATAACTCAAATATGTACATATAATATTTAAAAAATATTTATATTATTATAAATATATAATTATGTAATTATATATAATTATATACATATATATAATTATATATATATATATATATTTATATGCATTTAAAAATATTTATAAATATATTTATATATGATTATAATTATAAATAAATATATATTTTTAAATAATTTTAAAATTATAATAAATATTTTGAAATAATATATATTTATTATATTTATAATTATATATACTTATATATTAACAAATATATGTAAGTATATATATATAATTATATAAATATAGTAGAAAACTAAGGAACATGAAGGTGAATCCATTGACCATAAAATTATTATTCAAGTTAAAGGAAAACATATAAGAAAATAAATAGGTTCAGAGTACAAGTGACAAAATCACCAAAGTAATCCGGACAGTATTCAACCTTTTTTCATTCCACCCCTTCCATGGTGACCATCATGTACTCTTGGATGTATTACTCTTCTCCATTGTTTCGGAGTCTTCCATACACCACCCTGATCATCCATGCCTGATGGTCCATCATCATAGTCATGGTCACCACATTGGACATCAATTGGATCTGCCCTAGGATAAGCACGAGTGACATCATGCTCCTTGTCAGTAATGCCTTGAGCTCAATCTTCCAGACGCTTCTCATTAGCGGACTGCCCAACCTATTCAATGTCAACCTGTGCAACCATCAAAGAAGAACGTTCATCAGAAATAGGATTTCTCAAGCTAGAATTATCTTTCATTTTGCGGCTCACCGTGTAAAGAAAATCAAAATCAAGAAAATTTATTGATTCAATCATGGTGAGGAAATTATATTTCACAACACTAGTGTTGTGATATTCTATAATTGGAGTCACTACCATTCTGGTAGTGTGAGTTTCATCCAAAGTCACATGATGATCAAATGAAATTTTAGCAGCTCCTTCATCCAAGGCATGAAGAGCCTTGGAAGTAGAAGAGGGAAATAATGATGCATGCACAATGGTGTCCTCCAAAGAGGCTGCCTTATCTGTTATGGGATCAGTAAATTAGGTGGGAGTATATATAATAGCACGATCCTAAGAGGTTACCTTTCCATATGGAGCTTGCACAAACCTCATGTTCCCAAATGATACCATAGCTGTTGTGGGGACATCAGTAAGAGAAACAGAAGCCTAAAAACACTAAGAGTATCTTGCACACACTTTTTTGAATCAGAAGGTTCATGTTTCTCAATGAAATGGGTACTTCGCCCATCAGAAGTCCTTTTAAGTTGCAAGGAAACACTATCCAGTTTACCTTTAGATAAGAATTTATCCTCCAGTAAAACCACAGGATCTAGTTTTGTATCACTATAAGAACTACTAATACAATCATCACCCAATTTAGAGGGCTCCCCATATAAGGGGTCAGTTAGAATCATAGTGTGAACATAGAGTATACAATCACCCAAAGGATCAGACAACACACCCCCACTTTTGCGACCATCAAGATGATTGTTAGTGGTTTTCTTACCAGCCACAAACCAGAAAAGGAAACAAGTCCCCCATTCCTAGAACTAGATCAATTATTGTGTATAATATCACCCTTGATGGGTGATAGTGGAATAAGATTCTTCACACCATCATGGGTACCCTTCCTCATAGACTAAGTCATTGATGGAGCAGGATCACAAGGTAATTTGAATTCACAAATTTCAACAAGGTGTTAATATGGTTTATTGTTAGAGCATCGAAAACCACTATTATAAATATCATCAACATGCCCAGTGGCTGAAACTTTTATATCAAAATCAGGAAAATACTCAAACTCAATCTTATGATCAAATTTAAAATCACCTGTAATCAAATAAACAGCTTCGACAAGAGGCAAATACATATCAAACTCAACCAGAATGCGAGTAAAATGGCCATACCAAACCATTCCAGTCTACTTATAAATATTAATGAGAGTGAATGATACCAATGAAACATCTCAAAGGATTTTTACATTCCAGAATACCCAACTAAATCCTTTGACGTGGATTTAGGATTGAGTAGCAGTATTCTTGGCTTGAAAATGATCAAACTAGGGACTATTATTCTGAAACCTCAGGATCCCAAGCATGAGATTAATGAATCCACAACTCCAAGCCCTCAGTTTCAAATCATTTAAAAAAACATGATGTGATAAAAGTTCTTACCAAGAGACACCATCTGCTAGTCTCTAAAACCCTAGATCACCTGAAGGAATTTCCTAAGATCTTCAAGCTTCCATGTAGTATTCATTTTCAAATTGAGTCAGAAAATAATTTTATGTTTACATATTTAGATTCATTCTTCAAATATTCAAGGGTTCTCTTTAACAACCAAAAACTCACTATTACTTGAAATCTGGTTATTAGAAGCATAGTCACCACTTCAGAATCTTGGGAAGTAAAGATCAGAACCCCTTACCTGTAACGCGTTCACCTGAGAAAGCCCACCTGAATCAGAATGCACAGGATCTTGAATCAGCTTCGAACCAGAGCCACCATCCACTATCTTTGAAGGTCTAACAAAAATATCTACAGGGTTAAAGAAATCGATTGAGGAAATCATCATGAAATGAAAACCTAAACACCATTGTCATAGAGAGAGAAGCTCTCAACCCGCCCCATCCTCTTTTCTTACATATAAATATATATAATTATATAAATATATTTATAATCAATCAAAAATGTTTATAAAAATATTTATTTATCATTATAATTATAATTATAATTATATATATATATATTTCTAAATTTGTAAATAATTATATATATATAAAATTATCAAATTTATATTAGTCAAAAAATTTAATAGTTTATTTATATGCATTGATTACAAAATGTGTATATAATTAAAATATATTCATATTTTATTTAAATAAATTTATAATATATAAATTAATATATATTTTTTTATATTTATATTGATATTGATATTAAATAATTTAAAATATATGTACATGTATAACTGCATGGATGTATGTGTATGTGTGCATATATATGTGTGTATATACATGTGTGTGTAGATGTGTATGTGTAAATATGGATGTTTGTAATTCACACAAATATTATGAATTCACTTTTAAATATTTATTTTTAATTTATTTAATTTAATTTATCCATTTATTATTATGCATCCATTAATAATGTTAAAAATACATTTAATAATTTTTTAATATTTATTTTCTATATACATATAATATTTTTAAAATGTATGTAATTTATATGAATAATGTTTTTTAGTTTTTTATTTATTAAGTTTTAACATTTAAAATATGTTTAAAATCTATAAAATTAACCTATTTAAATAATTTTTTAATTATTTTTTAATTTAAATATTTAATTTTGAAATTATAAATATATATAATTTTTTTAAAAAAATATTTATGAAATTATAAATAAATATATATATTTAAATGATTATAAAATTATAATAAATATATTTAATCCTTGTGATGGCTTCACATCTGGAGGGTTTTTAGATACTATGAGGGTGTTCATTGGTCCTTTGATAATGGTGGACGTTGTATCTTGATCGGGAAAGGTTCTTGTGCCCTCTTTTGATGTAAAGGAGAACTAGAAATAGGTTGGTCTTGTTTCTTTCAATACAATGATAGATGATTTGGGTTCTGATGAAGATCGAGAAATTGATCATCGTTCGCGATCTATTACAAGTGTTAGATTCTTCCCCCATCCTCAACACGATTCATTACTTGGTCCCAATCAGATTTCGAGAAATGGTACCATAGCCTTCTTCAAAGCGAATTGAATATTTTTCAATGAATAGATCAATGAATGAAAGCATTACATTATTTTGTGGCTCACTTCCTATGTAAGTAATGACTCATGGACGATGCTCGTGAAACCCTCTGATGCTCTCCCTCAGCTGGTGACGACAACGTCGGGTCCGGCTCCTCCCCCCTTTGCAGGGGAAGGGAAATCGTCATTCCCCAGGATAGAAAGGCCTTCGTTCTAGCCCTTATCTAATCCTGAATTTCTTCCTCCATTTCCAAAAGCATTTGTGAGCCCTAAAGTTCCAGATCTTTTGGATGGAAACCCTAATCTTCAGATTTCGACATCTACGTTCACAGAATCCTCTTCACTATTTAATATTACTCTAGTTTCTCGGTTCAGACAGAAGAGACCTTCCTTCGATACATTCAACAAGTTTGTTTTCTCCTCTTGGGATCTTCAAGAAAGGGAGACCATTGGGTTACTGGACAGATAACATATTATGATTCGCTTTGAGTCGGAAGAGGACCACATCAAGGCTTGGTCAAGTGCTCCTCGTAGTTGCAATGGTATTGAGTTATTCCTTCTTCGATGATCATTTGACTTCCATATGAAATGGGATTCGCCTTCGGCTACAGTTTGGGTCAGTTTCCCTAATCTCCCATTACCTTTTAAGAATCCCTCTGTTATAAGAATGTTGGGTAATCTTATGGGTAGATTTATGTGTGCGAATAGCCGCACTGAAGCGGTGTTCCATCTAATTAACCCTCATGTATGTGTTTAGGTGGATTCTTCTAGGGTTCCATTTGAGTTTTTTTGGATTAAAATTGGTGAGGAATACAGGTGTAAATAGCAGGTTATTTATGAGAACTGGTATGATTTTTTCTTGTCTTGTAATAGTTTTGGACATCTTCTGGAGATATTTCAAAGAGATTCATTAACACAGGTGATGATGCCTTAGCGTCGGTAGTACCGGGCATCGGTTATTATGGAGTATGCAGTGGGGAAAACCCATGTGACCCAGCCGATGATGGGTCTAGAGTTGAGGACAACTAATGTTGAGGGGAAAAATGGGGGTCCCCAACCAGTGGTCCCTTTAGTCCAGAAGTTGGAAGAAGGAGTTGGAAAGGTTTCTGATAGGAATGGTTTTAGCTCGTTCTTGATGGATTTTATGATGACTCAATGCAATCCTGAGGTGCCTAATGCAAGCAAGAGACAAAGAAAAGAGAATTCTAACAATCAGAGCTCTTAGAAGAATGATGACCCATCAGTTGAGGATAATTTGGGGGATCATCATCTGATTGATGCTATGGAGATAAGGGAACAGAGGGCGGAACGTGAAAAATGTGCCTTGGCAATGGAATTGGGAAGATCTGATAGATACCAGGATAGTGGGGGATTAGGTATCTCTCCTAAGCCTTTGATTTCATTAAGTAACAGGTTTCAGGGACATTCTGTGCGGGGTTTGAATTCTGTTTCAGCAGAGCAAGATGAATCTTTTGAGGTCAGTATGAGGGATTTCATGGTAGGAGAAGTTTACCATGAGGATTCATGTAGGATTATGGAGAAACCCATTATAGTGAATATAGTTTATCAGTAGTGCAAATCTACCGACTTGGGAAATGTTGTCGAGGGGAAAGGAAAAGGAGTATTTAAAGATGATGGCACTGCGGGAAACTATCTGTTTGGGATTGACTGCAACACACCTGATCAGAGGAGATGAAGATATGAGGATGTAAAGGAATCAACCTCGGATAGCATCCTTGGAAGGAAGGGGATGCTTTCCAGGCGTGACAAGGAGAATAGAGGTGGTATGGTCAATCTCTCTTTTAGTGATATAGTGCAAGGTGGAGATAGAATCAGGACTGAGGATGGAGGAGTGGCATCTGCTACTCCAAAAAGAAAAGGCATGAAGGATTACTCCTCTCTTCCTCGATGGTTGTGCACTAGAGCCTCATTTAAGTGAGATCATGGGGTGACCCTCACTTTTAAAAAAGGCAGCCTGTCCAACAAAGATGGTCTTGGGCGAATCACTTTGGATGATGTGAGGCGGGACTATAATGGTGACTTCATGAGATGTTTTAATCCATCTTCTGAATGGGGAACGACCACCATGGAGGAGGACTCGTGTGTTGGTTGCGATGACGGGTATGGAGATTATGGTTTTTAGTTTTTGTTGGTTTCTCTAGGTGTTTGTTTGCCTAGTTAGTTTTGGATGTGTTTTGTGGGCTTGAAAGTGACTTTGGGTTTCTCACTTTTCCTAAAAGTGTTTGGAAAATAATAAAAAAAAGTAAAATTAAAGTCATAATTAATGACTCATGGAAGCTTGAAGATCTTAGGAAGCGATTGTTGTAGAATTGGGGTTTTGATGGCCAAAAAATAACATCGTTAGGTATGAGTTTTCCACATCACCTTCTCTTCACAATATATCAAAATGTGTGTGTGGAGTTGGAACGTTGTGAGTCTCAAACCAGGGGTCTTACACTTTCCAGATCGGGATCCCTAATTTGATTCATCTTGTGCTAGGAACACTATTTCTCAATAATATATTAGAATTAAAGGGTTTAATTAGTTATTATAGCATCCGAACATCCAATGGGATTATACTTCCTTGGTTGTGGGATCTCCAACTATGTTTGACAAAGAAAATAAACCCGCCAGATATGGTCATTATGCTAGAATTATGGTTGAGTTTGATATCAACTCAACATTGGTTGAGACGATCTATTTGAATTCCAGAGAGTTTAACTTTGAATTGGGCATTGAGTATGAATATGTTCCATACGTTATCCACAACTGTATATCAATTGGCTATGTTAGAGATAATTTTCAAATGGGCTTGAGGTGTGCTACTTGCTGGAAGCATGGGTATCGGGCTGAGGACTATAAATCTAATCTTCTCATTTTTTATGATAATAATGTTGTAGGGTAGGGTGTTAAGAAGGATGGTTGTGATAGTAGGTATGTAAGTAGTAATGGTGCTCCTGCCACAGATAATGGTATAATATGTAAAAATTCTTTAATGATGTGGTTTCCATGACACTACAAAAAAACAGGGTGATTAGAAAGGGTTTTTTTCATTTTGAAGGGGTTTTAACCTCCTCAAAATAATTTAGCGGCAGTTACCCAAAACCGCCGCTAAAGTGGTTGCCTACTCTAATTAGAGGCAATTTTGGAGAAGCGCTGGTAAAGTAGGGTTGTGTTTAGCAGCTGTTAAAGTAGAAGGGGTTTTATCCTCTTCGATTTTCAATCTCAATTCCCCGAAATATTATGGATTAGAGGTGGTTTTAACCCTATCTAATACTTAGATCATATATTAGGGGCGGTTAGAACCGACCCTAGTTTAGGTTCAGTCCTCAAGTTTAGAGGTGGTCCTATAACCACCCCTAAACATCCCATATTTTATTAATTTATTTTTCCCCCAATGATATCCATGACACCATCAGTCCCTAGACACCCCCCCCCCCACTTAGGCACCCAGTGTCCATCGGGAACCCCCTTGACACCACATACACAAACCCAGACAACCCCCTATTACACCACTGGTGGCCGCTTGGACACCCCCTTGACACCCCACTCAAACACCCTGGTGTCCAGTGGCCACCCCATTTGGACACCCCACAAAAACCCCCAGATAGCCCACCTTAACACCCACCAGGCCACCTGGGCAACCCCAGACCCGCCTGAAAAGGCCTGGACTCCTCACCCATTTGCACCCCGGAGGCCAATGCCTTGACACCCCCATGCGCCCTGCAAGTAGTCATGGTCTGCCACCCTTGTCCGCCAGAGAGCTCACGTGCAAGACCGCGCCTGTGCGCCACTCCAACAGTAAAATCTAATCTGTAGGGATTCAAACACTGGATCAGTACGAAGCAACGCACACAACCGAACCACTATGATGAGCACGTTTTCATATATATTATACAATGTTATATGTTTATTTACATTTCAAAATATTATTATTTATATATATACATATATATTTGTTTTTAGAAATATAAATAATATAATATATTTTTATATTTATAATATATTTCTCTATAATATAATATATATTTTTGTATAATATTTATATATAATATGTATTTAAGTATAATTATAATATATTTGTCTATAATATATATATATATATATATATATATTTGTTTATATTTAATGTATATAAATACATATTTATACATATATTTGTAAATATATTTATATTTATGTGTGTGTGTATTTTTTATTTATAGATATAATACAATTATAATTTATATTATACATATATTATATTAAAAACATTTATATTATATGTTAATATATCTAATTATATACATTTATATTATATCATCTACACACATATATACACACATGAAATTAAATGCATTCATATAATTGAAAATAAAAATATTATTAAGTGATATATATATATATACAAAATTAATTTATAATTAATATGCTATACTAACATATACTTAAAATAATTATATAATAAATATAATTTTATTTATTAAAAAATATTTAGAACATAATATATATAATAAAAATAAATAATATATTTATATTTAAATTTGTCTAAATTATGTATATCAGTATAAATAATCTAATATAAATGTATTTATACATAAATATACATTAAAAATGTATTTATGTATGTGTGTGTGTAACAATGATATGATTAATTATTATTATTATTATTACACCTATTTTTTAAACTATAAAAATTATATGTTGGTTTTATAATGTATATATTTTATGATTTATATTATACATATATTATATGAAAAAAATTTATATTATATATTTATGTATGTGATTATATAAATATATATTATATCATATATATATACACACACAAAACTAAATGCATTCATATAATTATAAATATATAATATATTTATATGATATATATATATACTAAATTAATTTATAATTAATATGGTATACTACAATATATAAAAAAATAATTATATAATATATATATAAATAAATATATAATTAAATAATTGTAATATAATAATTATAATATAATTATATAAAATATATATGTATATGTATACTTGTATTTAATTTTGTCTATATTATATATATTTGTATACATAATATAATATAAATGTATTTATACAAAAATCTATCATAAAAATGTATTTAACATAATATATGTATAATATAAATCATAATATAAATGTATAGTATTTATAAATTCATATATACATTTTATAAATTTGAATAAATGTATTTATAATCACATTTATATTATGTATAGAAATATTTATATATGAATTTTTTATATGTATGAGTATTTATTTATAATATTTATATAATGTCTTTTATATATGCATGTTTAAAATGTATTTAAATACATTTATATAAAGTGTTTATGTAATACACACACACACATATATATATTATAAAATTTGAATTTAGATAATATTTATTTTCAGAAAATAATTCAAAATTTAAAGGGGTCTAAAACCCCCTCTAATGAAAGGGATCTGCAGCGGTTCATAACCCCAATCAGATTTCATGAATTAGCGGGGGTTCAAAACCCCCTATAATTTCTTAAATTAGAAGGGGTTGAAAACCCCCTTTAATGTCATGAATTAGATGGAGTTAAAATCCCCCTCTAATGTCATCAATTAGAGGGGGTTCAAATTCCCCTCTATTTTCCTAAATTAAAAGGGGTTCAAAACCCCCTCTAATCTAAGTGATTAGTGACGTTTCATGAATCCCCTCCAATATCTTAAATTAGAGGGGTTTTTGAACCCCCATTATTTCATTTTAAAATATCTATTATATATATATATATATATATATCCAAAACGAATGTTATATATATATAGCTCCTCTAAAATCCAACAGAATATATAGTGCCACTAATTATTAAATTAGCAATGGTTTTGATATAACCAGCTCTAGAATTAAACAAAATATTAAAAAAATGCTAAAAAATTTAGAGGGGATTGTGCATAACCCCTTCTAAAAAACCGTCGTTAATCTGTTGTTTTTTTATAGTGTGAGTTCTAAAAACCATGCTGAATATAATGCTTGTATTAAAAATGATGCTGGTTGTGAGATTCCCATGACAGATATGGGTGGGGGTTAGACCTCCCTACCAGGTGTGGAATATAATAGTGATTTTAATGGTCCTTCTGTACAATGAATGTGCAAGGAGAAGAAGGTGCCTCTGATTATTAATAAAAGAGAGATGTCATCTGTTGAAGACCAATGGGGCAGTGATGGATGTGCTAACACCATGGATGTGTTGATTCAGGTTGTAGAATTTCCTCCAAATTCAAATGTCTAGAAACTTATAGAACTATCTGCATGCGCACAAGATGATGACATATTTTCACTAGTGTTTGTTCCTCCTACTAATATAGGTGTTCATACCTCTTATGAGGAACTGATGGATGATCATTCCATTAATGAAGATTTTATTCAGGAGATGGTTGGTCACCAGTTAAAATAGGATTAGATGGCTCAAAAAGAAGATATAAAATAGAAAAAGAAAGTTCATGAAGACATATCTTTTCTATTAAATCCCCTCAAATGTAGCAATGTGGAGATAATCCTTATAGAGGATTCAGGTCAAGGAAGAACAAAAAATTAACAAACAGTACATGGTTCTATTGATCATGCGTAGGTGGCTATACAAGGGTTCAAAGGCAAGTAAAAATTGGTGGATGATGAGGGATTTCAATTTTTATCCCTCATAAATCCAAAATTTATGAGCCACAATTGCACACTGCACATTTTTCATCTTCTCCAATTCAAATGCTGGTTCGAAATAATAGGGGTGACGATGATCTTGAGAGTGTGGAGTGGTCTTATCCACCCCATTTTACTAATTTAATTAATAATTCATATGTCACCTTTATGAAGGCATCACACAAGTAATGCATTATTTCACGGGAAAACAATTATTGTATCATACCTCTAACAGATTAGGCAAGTGAAAAACTCATTGTAGTCTTTAGTGAGGTGGCCTCAAAATGGTAATTCTCGCAACATGAAGTTACCATTGCTATGATGGACCCAAATGTTTTTGATTTCAATGGCTATGTAGCAGTGAAAAAGTTATTATCAATAAACTTGGAAGATGGACTCCATGCTAGTACATAAATGGACTTTCGATATTTATCTTAGAAATTCAAGATCTGCTCCACTCTGAGGGAATCACCCGATTCTTCATCAGATGATGAATGCGAGACACCAAAAGGGTCAAGACATGGTAGAGTGGTCAACATCCAAAGGGAAGAGGAAGATATTTTAGGCATTTGGGGGATAGAATGAATTCAAGGGAATATCTCCTTAATGGGCTTCTTTTACTTTGATGTGGACATCTTATGCCTTGTTTGACTTGCTTCTTTCATCCCTTGTATGTTTTTATTTTATTAATAAATTTCATGGTCATGGGTTTTTTACCAATGGATGAACCGTTTAAGTAACAAATATATTTATAATTATATATTAATATATTTTATATATTTATATAAATATATTTATAATTATTTATAAATACTTTTGAAATATATTTATTTACAATTATAATTATAAATAAATAATCACATATTTAAATATTTATAAAATTAAAATAAATATATTTAAATAAAAAATATATTCATTATATTTATAATTATATATAAATACTTAATAAATATATTTATATTTATAATTATAAATAAATATATTTATTTATTTCAATAATTATAAAATTAAAATAAATATATTTAAATAATAAATATAGTTATTATATTTATAGTTATATATAATTATATATATTTATATATTGATATAAATATATATTATTATATAAATATTCCAAAGTTGTGCAGACTATGATGTATAATTATATAAATAAATATATTTGTTATTATATATTTATTATTATATATAAATATTTTTAAATATATTTATTTATAATTATATAAATATATTTATTATAATTTTATAAAAATAAATATTTATATATTAATTAATAAATAATTATAATTATATAGATATGTAAATATATTTATAATTATATACAAATAGTTAAATATATATATATATTTATAATTATAATTATACATAAATATAAATATATATATATATATATAAATATTTATACAATTATAATAAATATATTTATTATATTTATAATTTTATACACATATATAATTATATAAATATATTTATAAATATATACAAATATTTATAAATATATTAATATATAATGATAATTATAAATACATATCTTTATATTTTTTATATATATAATTTTATAAATATATAATTAAGATTATATCTTTATCATTGATTTTTTTGCACTGATAAAGATACCCCTTTACCGACACTAAAAAAGCACCGATAAAACATGTCTTTATCAGTGCTAGAATTTTAGGGCTGATAAAGACACATTTTATCATTGCTTTTTATTTTAGCACTGATAAAACTACTCTTTATCTGTGTTTTTTGGAAAAATTTGATAAAATTGTTACCTGATCTTAAAAAAGAACATTAATTGAGTCCTTCTTTCTCGCACCTTCAATCTCTTGTGGAATCCCGCTCCTACCTCCGCTCTTGCTGAACCCTACTATTGTCGTCGCTCTCGATCTTCAGAAATTTTCTCGATGAATAATTCCTCTCCAAATCTAAGATATGTGATGAATCCATGTACCACATCACAACCCTACACCACATCGCACCACCCTTGAACCATAGGAATCCCTGCACCACATTACACCCCTGGACCACATCGCACCACCCCTGCACCCCTACACCACATCACACCACCCCTACTTTGCTATTTATATACCCATTTCCCCAAATTCATCTAGTGACTCATGCCAATAAATAAATTATTACAGATAAGTCAATAAAACAAGAACTCACCGCATTGAAAAAAATCATGATCTAGTATATTTTATTGGTTGTATAGATATTTTGGAGATAAATCCAGCATATTATGGATTGATATTCCATTTAATAATAGGTAGAAAACCGATGAGTTTATAGAGAGAGTAAAATATACAACTCGTGATGTAGTATTAATGTTTATAAGGAATATTAGTTCAAAGATAAAACTCCAAAATAATTCTAATTTTATTGACGTGGTTGGTCTGATGCGATCAACATAGTCACTCAACTAAATATTAAAGAACTATCCTTCAAGCTGAATAAAAAAAATAATGTTTTACAACTACCAACAAAATATGAATAATAGGATGAAGTGATATCATAGTGAAAGTGAACTTTAATAATTCTATAAAGTTATATGGTTCTCATTAAATATGATTATATATAAAAATCATGAAAATTAGTGAGTGTTTTAGTGTAGTTTTAGTGATCTTGGACAATGAAAATATATTTGAGCATTATATAATTCCCACTAAAAGTAATGTTAAATTAGTACAATAACACCACTATAAAGTAATAGACTATATTTCTATATTAATAATGGTATAAATAATGAAAATTCATATGACGTGGAAGGGATTCCATTTTATGAAAACTATATTTTCTCCATTGATAGGTTTTCTATTGATATTATCATAATCAGTATTAGAATATACAATTGATAATTATATTCAAACAATCATATTTAAATTAGAAAACTTTTTAACCCACTATCTTGGATAAATAATGTTGAAAATTACATGGATTATCATTTCAATCATCTTGTATAATAAGATATTAATTTTTTTATATAATTAAAACAATGAAATCTATTTTTTTCATTTTCCCATATATATATAATTGTGATCATTCATATATTAAATCACATAAATATTGGAAAAAAACCAATCATAAAATCATATCAAATTTAGATAAACACTCCCTCAATTTATAAACATCATTCAATAACATCAACAATATTTATATTATCCACTAATGTGATGTTTTAAAAATTAAATTGAGGATAGAGAAAAAAATGGAATATATTAATTATATAACCCAACTATAACATGAATATATTTTATATTATCACACATTATTATTTATTATAACTCATAATAAATCATACCCCCAAAACCTATAGTATTAGTGTCTTTAAAGATTAAATACATAAATGAGTTATTTTACAACATAGTGTAAATTTATTCTATAATTGCATCACACTTGAACCCTTATAGACTTATAATATGTTAAATTATTCATTATAACCATGGGAATGGGTGATCTTAGATGCTTAGTATAGGGTAAAACATGATAGATATCAATCATAAAAAATAAAGATCATATGTGAGCACAATATGTGTATGTGGGTATGTGAACATTATCATGGTATATGACCCTAAAATAAAGGAATCATACCCAATGGAATATGAATCAGAACACATAACACGAATCATAACATAAGGAATTTGGAATAACATACAATTTATTACATAGGATAGTGGTACATACATAAGTGTAGAAAATCATATCTTTGTGAAAAGGATCATTTCTAAGACCATAATCACATAAAGTACAAAAATTTTCCATAACATGGTGGACTATGAAAATATCTCGTACCATATAACATTTAAAGTTATGAGATATATGATTTACCTAATTCATTTTAGGGCTATATAATTTTTGTCTCGTCCTTAACAATATGATAAACTATACATATGTGTACATGTCACACCCGTTATTTTATTTTGAGGTATTTCCTTTTTTATTTATGGTCTTTTATTTACCCCTTGGTTTTCGAAGGAGCTTTTTGGGAAAAAATGGAGTTTTTTTACTTGACAGTAGTTGGAGAACAGTTGTGGGAAACCGCATGCTAGGCTAGAAGGAAACTACGCACCCTGGAAAGTGGATATGTCTAGGTCTCATGGCCTTTCACATGGGCATTCACCCTCCACCAAGAAATCGTATGACCGATTTCCTCTAGGATAGAGGATACCACACAGTTTCTGAATGGTTAGGAGAACTGTGTTACCTATCTGGGTCATTTAAAATTGGAAAATTACCCCATTCCCTATTCATTTTTAACCCCAATTCACCCTTAATTTGAGAAACTGGGGATTTGATGCCCTAAGATCCCCCTCTTCACCTTTTTTCCCTCTTGAACTGCAATTATCGGGTGTACTTGGTGTGGGATCTTCAAGGAATCATCAATTAAGTCTCTTTTCTCTCGATTTCTTCCTCCTTCTAGAGTTATTCTTCCTTTCTATTGGAGTTATTATTCTAAAAAAGATTGGTTAACCTAATAAGTTTTCGATATTGAATTTTGGGTAAAATATTAATGTTTGTGGTTGGATATTTCTTTAATAGGATTCCTTGGTTTTGTGGTTGTGGGTTTCCACTGGATTTTAGAAGCTTCCGAGCTTGAGGTAGGTGATTCCATGTTTTATAATTTTTAGATTATTTTGGTATGATTTCATTGTTTTTATAATGTGTTCTACGGATTGTGTGAATAGTGAGAAATGTGTTTTCAAAATGATTAGAGTTGAGTATGTGTTAAAATATAGTTTCTTAAAGGAAACTTGTTTCATTTCATGTGGGATTCCATATTTCATTTCTTAAATGTATTTTAAAAATTGTGAAAGTGATGTAAAGTGTGTTTCCAAATGGTTTTGGTGTGCGCATGGATTTGAAAGAGGTTTGGGTTACAAAAAGTGATGGTTTTCTTTGTGTATTCACATTTCTTGATGTGTATATGTGAAAGTGGTGAATTATGTGACATGTGAAATGTAAATCGAGCACCAATGGAATCCTAGGTATCTAGGTGGGAGGACTAGGACTAGTTCGCTAGTTAGATAGGCAGGGCTGAGACCTGATTCCTTCTAGTTGGATTGACTCTAAAACACTAACTAAACTATGATGGTGATTAAATACCACGAGAACATTGGATGAATTCCTCTCTATTGGCTCATGCATGAGGATGATATGGGTTATGGTTTCTATATCATGTTTCATCGAGATACGAGGTTCCTAGTGTCCCACCTATTCTAGTACCTATAGGGATTTCCCATGATGTGGTGCTTATGTGATGTTGTGCTAACCATCAAAATACGGTGGATTTTACTCTTATTATCAACTATAAAGCATGTTCCTTTTAAAATGTTTTCCTTAGAAATTTTTTTATTAAAAAAAACCAACTTATTTCATAAAGCTTTCATGGTAAATTGTCTTCTAATATTGTGACATGAAATATTTATTTTGGGTGATATCCTACTGGAATTTGGATCACACCCTATGAACACCCTTGGGTGTATGAAAACATTGTTATTCATGACCTAGGTAAAGAAAATATATTTCATGGTGTTGGAGGTCGTTCTATTTTCTAGTTTCACTTTCCTGCAGGTGTTAGTGGAGGTGTCTTGAGGGCTATGATCCCTCTGGATACATGGAGTTTTTTTGACTTGAAGTGGGGTTGGTTCCCCTCCCATTTTGGTATATTGGTTTTGGGTAAAGTTGTAAATTCTTAACTTTAATTTTTGTACCTATTTTGGTTATGGATATTGATCTTTGGATGATGTTTGATTTTGGTATTTTCTGTGTTTACTTATTATGGGTGAAATCATTCCCAAAAGTTAATCATTGACACCTAGACACTAGTTTCTATCCTGTGGGGATTGGGAAAGCCCTTTGGGCCATGCCATGGGCCAGGTTGAATGTCGGGTTGGATGGAATCGTGGCTTGGTTCATGAAAAAATGGTATTAGAGGATGGTTTTCACCCTTTCTTTGGGTCATGATGTTTGGGAGAGTCTGGATATAAGAGAGCTAGGAATTTTAGGGCTTAAGGTTTTAGTTGAAAGTGGTGTGTTTGGATAACACACCAAATGAAAAATCTTGAGTCACCATGGGATGTTGGGGAATTTGGTTTCACTTATCCTATTAGTGAGATGTACAAGCTAAAGACTATATATAGACACTGGGTGGGGGTGGAGTAGTTTGGATTGGCTTGTTATTACGATGTAAATGGTTTTGTTTTAATTTATCGAAGTGTTTAGAATTTTTTTTGTTGCTGCTTTTTTTTTCAAAGTGGGGTATTGATGGTTTATCCATATTAGTGTTTCTTGATGTAGCAAGATGCCTCCCTGGAGAATTTATGTCCAACCAAAGGAAGAGACTGGAGAGAGTTATCCCCCGCCATTTGATCAAATACTAGTTGAAGCTATGGTTTGGGCTCTCCAAGATTTAGGTCATGTATTAGGCTCTGGTTCTACTCATATTGGGAAAGCTGAACCATATCCTATAAAGGAAAAATCTCATAAGTTCCTTATGAACATTCCTCCTTGATTAAGAAAATAGAAAAATCTCAGAAGAGGAGTGGATAGAGAAAATAGAAAGTATGATTAAGTTTCTTGATACTCATAAGACAATCATAGTGAAATGTAATTTTTTATTGTTGGAAGGTCCTATTCGAAGGTGGTGGGACTCAGTGGTTCAAGATGGGAAACACAAGCAGATGGGCTGGAAGGATTTCAAGGTCGTCTTCAATGAGAAATATTACCCTGATACCTTGGACTTTTCTTAGACATGAGAGTTGTTGGATCCTCACTATGTAGATCAGTCCATGATGGATCATGACAATATCTTTACAAAGTTGGTTTGGTTCACACCTAAGGTAGTTTCCAATGAGTAGTAAAAGGCTCAATAGTTCTAAATGGGTAAATAACCGAATATCTAATCCCAATTATTCTTGTTCAAGTTCAATACTTGTGTTGAAGTGTTTGATAGTGATTTGATGGTGGAGATTGATCATGGTGGAATGTGTAAATTTTCAGGTTTGGTGTCAGTAGTGGGTTAGAGCAGTGGTACATCATCGGAGAAGTAGAGGAATCATGATGCGGGGGAGGAAGGGAGGTGCTATTTCAATCTGTCCTTCATGAATATCTTCATCTACGACTTCTAATGTGAGGTCAATTCTATTCCATCGGTGTGGGAAGGTAAAGAATATGTGGTCGGTGTGTTCATCTATACCCAGACCATACCATAGGGGTGGACCCATGAGAAACTTGTACCCATTTTGTAGAGCTACATGTCTATATTATAGTGGAGCAGGTTTTATGGCCTCTATATGGATATCTGTGTAATGACCCAAAGTTTTATCAATGGAATTAATTTCTTATAATTATGCCTTATAGTATAGTTAAATTAGGAAGCACAATGATCTATCGTGATACTAAACACTATGTGATCATTAAACATAATTTTTCCAATTCTATGTTTTGAAATTATAAAATCTAACATACACAGTTTTATTCATGTTGATTTTTGGAGTTTAATAGAACAAACATAATTTTTTGTGAATTGTAACACACCATTATGAATAGTAAAATACCCTTATGAATAGTAATATGACCCTTATGAATAGTAAATCATCAAAAATAATAGTAACCTCACCCATGAATGATTAAATAAAATTTAGGTATCTTATAAGTGATAATATGACCATAGTAAAAGTATTGATATTTTTGTATGTCATAAATAAGTAAAAAATTAATTAATTAATTTAAAAGAAAATGTGTTTTTATAAAATGTTTTAATAAATTAATTATTCTATGTCTTCTAGTTTTAAGATAATTTTATAAGAACTTATGTAATTTTTGAAAGCATTATGAACCCAGTTTTAATTTTAAAATATGAATTTTTCAAGTAAATTATGATTTTAATTAAAAATTAAATTAATCATATTTATAAAATTATCTTATAAATTTGGAGTTCATTTTTATATTCTACACATCAAAAAATGGTTAGGGTTTTTTTTAATTTTCTGAAATACTTCAATTTTCGGTTGATTAGTAAAAATACGGTTTTTCACATAACTGGTATATCTTAAATTGCATCATTTATGATGTAATGGTGAAATAAACTTTCTATAAATTTATATTCTTCAACTTTTTATTTAATTTCATAAATGGTTCTTTAAAATACAAAAAACTCCACTTCCAAACATAAAATGATCTTTCCAAAACCTAAAGTCAAAAAGTGATTCCTTAAAATATCATTTTCTATTTATTTTCAATTTACTTTTAATAAATAAATTAATTGTAATTATAAAGATGATTTAAAATATAAAAATAATTATATTATATTAATATATGATTTATTTTTTCAAAAAGCTACTATTACGAGTCTAATATTTGAGATATTATTTTATTTAATATTTTTTTTTCTAAAAACACCCCTCCTCATGTATAAAAAACCCCTCTCCCTCCCCTTGTCAAACCACACCAATAATGATTCAATAATTTCCTAATATCTATCTAAGAAACATATCTAGTCCCTCACCCAATTCCAAAGAGCTTCTCTTCTCATCAAAATACCAATTCAAGGTGCCTTAAGGAGGATTCAAGATGTAATTCATCTCTCTCTCTCTTTTCCATTAATTTCCTTTCAATTTCAAGTTCTTTTCTTAATATCTACCCATATATCTTCATACACATGATAAGGTAACTCTATTAGATTATATATTATTTAATTTTATGATACTAATTAAATAATATATCATCCAAACCCCTTCTCCTGTTCTATTTATTTTAGAAAGGAAAACATTGTTCGTGAGGTGTTAATTTATCACCTTCAAGAACAACATGTTTTCATTTTACTTTAACAACTTCAGATCAGGTCATGAAACCATTTTTATGGTTGAACTAGATTATGTTATATGTATTATATCCTATTTAATTTTTTTTAACTAACTTATGTATATATTTTTAAATGATTAAATAAAACAAGTTTGGTGAAGTCGAAAAACCATATGAATTAACCCAAACGATCATCATTAATTTCTTATCTGATGATTCATTCTCATGGTATATAAAAAAATTATTTATAAGATAATTTTAAGTTCTATAACATTAAAAATACCATATAATTACAATTCTGGTTGTTTATCCTTGTTTTAAATGAACTTTCATTCATGAATACAAGCGAACTGTTCAAGAAAACTATAAAAACAAACATTCCCGGACAATGAATTTAAACACTATAACTCATAAAAAAAGCACATAAATGATCATAATAAAACCTTAATGAATCTTATTAATGTATAAAGGGTTATTTAATTGTTAATTAATGAATATAATGTTGTTATATAAAACATTAAAGTGAAGAAATCATTTAGATACAAGGTAAGGGGAAATTCTCAAACCCAACTTTCTTTCTTTGGGTTCTCCCTATTTCACTCCATTTGTGGTATGGTCACTCATTAAAAGTAATTTTATCATCATTATGATACCTATTCTAGTATATACATGTTTTATAATTTTATTTATGACAAACCCAATGCTTTCCAGAAGAAATATTCTTTCAAATAAACACACCCTTTGTAAAGACCCGCAAATTTCAAGGAAATTTTTTTCTTAATTTTCTTTGGAATTTTACAAGAGCGCAGCTTCAGACGGCACCTGATTCCGAGGCCCGGTGTGCCCGGAATCAATTTCCGAAGTTTGGCTCGGGTACGTTCAGTGAACGGACGAGCGGGTTTTTCTATCTTTTGAACCGATGCCCGGAATCGAATTCTGAGGGCACCGATGAAATCGCAGCGCCGGTATTTGCTTAGAAACGCCTCTTCCGGAGTTGCGTTTGCTCAGACGTGGTTTTTAATTTTTGCGGCTTTAAGTCAGAAATAAAATAAAGTTTGTGCGACAACTTTATTCTATTTCACTTAAGCTGCTTGGAAGCCACTTGAAGCCACTTAAAGACGGCTTGAACTGAGTTGAACTGGATAGGATGCTATCCGGAAATATCCTACCCCCTTGGTAGGATATTTGTGAGGTGGGGCCCGCACGAGCCCCGCCGTTTCTTTCGCTAAGTAACGCACCCGCGAAAACCCGTCAAAGTAACTGAAAAGTCAACTGACGCGTTTTATTTAATTTCTTAACAGACCATTTAATTGGGCGGTTTATTTCGTGAATTAATTGGGCTGTTTCATTCGTTGAATTAATTCAACGAATTTAATGGGTCGTTACTTACGCGTTTGCGTTCGTTGGCAAAATAATAAAATAAGACCAACTCTTTCTTTTGGAGGATTACTCGTTGTGCGAGATTCTCTGGGCCTCCACCTCCCCCGCGAAGAACGCGAAGAACGCGAAGAACGTGAAGAACGCGAAGAACGCCGGCGACCGGAATTCGACGACGCACACCGAGATCTGCGACGTCGACGAGCTTTACCCGCGACGTTCTTCGGCGACACCTCTTCTTCCGCGGCCGATCCTCGTTCGGCAATTAAGGTGAGAAACGAATCGTTTATTTCTCCCCTTTTTATAATTCAATATCAACGGATTTAAATTAATCCGTTTGATCTTGATCCGGAGGTTGGCGACGCGACGCCGGATACCGCGACGACGCGACGATCCCCCTTCTTCCACGACGAGCAATCCCGCGACGATCCCTTGTTCGGCAACGACAGCTGCGAGGTAAGGGTTGATTTGAAATATTTTTTTCCTTTCCCGTGATTTTATTTCTTTTAAAATAAGGAACCGATCATAGAACAATTTTAAATTTATTTAAAATTGTTGATTGGTCGTTTCTTGTTTCTCCCGATGTTTATGACTAACGCGGAGGGTGCGGGTCTAACGAACAAGACCCGGCAACCCTCCGCCGATCTTCCTTTTTGTGCGGATTTGGCGGGCGACGGCAAAAGCATGACGCAAGGGCCATTTGTTGATTCCGCAGTGGAGGACGCGTTCCGGGAGGAACAATGGCGCAGACGAGAGGCAAAACGGGCCACCAGAGCAACTCCGGCGGCCCGCGGAAGGTGGCGGCGGCGCCCGGCGCGCCGCCAGAGGAGTCCGCCGCGGCCGAGCCGCGGCGGCGGCGAACCGCCGGACCGCGTCCGCGGTCCGGCCACCCAGCACGCGGCCCGCGCGGGCCGCGTTTCTCCAAAGCCGCGGGTTTGACCCGCGGCGGCTCCCTCGGCCGCTCGGCCGAAGCCGAGCCGGCCGAGCCGCGCCCAGGCCGGACCGGACCCGGCCTAGCCGGGTCGGGCCGAATCGGGCCGACCCGGTTCGGGCCGACCCGGTTCGGCCGACCCAAGGGGGGGGGGGGGGGGGGGGTTCGGGCCGGGTCGCCCCGGGCCCAGAACCCCCGTTTCGGGCCCTCTTCGGTCTTTTCCCATATCTTGGGCCTGGGACCTCCGATTGACGAACCGTCAGCGGCTACGCGATCCTTGGATCGAGACGGTCGTTTCGGTATATTATACTCAAGGTTTTGGAAGACTTTGGGTTCGTCCGGGTTGGTTCGTACACGAAACCAACCGGGCCCTTGGAGCGGAAACGCTCATAACTTGAGCTACGGACGTCCGATCGACGTACCGTCAGCTGTGGTAGTTTCCTCTAAGTGAGACGGAACTTTTGGCATACTCCGCCCGAGGATCGGATACAGGCGGAGTACGGTCGGGTTGGTTTTGCCCTGAAAACCAACCGGGCCCCTGGGACGAAAATGCCAATAACTCTCAGACCGGGCGTCCGATTGACGCGCCGTCTGTTGCGTTGAGATCCTGTTGTCGATACGGAACTTTTGGATACATCAACTTCGGACTACGTGTCAGTTGATGTATCAGCCTCTCGGCTCGTGGAGCGGACCCTCCTAACGAGCTCGCTATGTGCGGGAACCCTAGCGCTGGCTGTGACTTCGACGACAGAGCAGAGATCCTCCGTGGACTGCAACGACGACAGAGCAGAGATCCTCCATGGACTGCGACGACGGCAGAGCGGAGATCCTCCGTGGACTGCGACGACGGCAGAGCAGAGATCCTTCGTGGACTGCGGCGACGACTGTGCAGAGATCCTCAGTGGACTGCGTCGACTACTGCACTCAGCGATCCCACGTGGATCAGTGCTACAGGTTCTGTGTGAGACCGATCCTACGTGGGTCCTTACTACCGGTTCTGTGTGAGCCACTGCCTACAGGTTCTGTGTGAGCCCGATCCTGAGTGGGTCTTTTGCGGGGGTTAGTACCTATCGATCCTTCGTGGGTCCGACGACTTAGATAGATCAGTGATCATCTTTGACGTCATCTGAAAAAGTATACCTGGTTGAGCTGAATCTTTTGTTACTCTCCTTTGTGGATTGTGTTGAACTATCCTATGTGGATTTACCGTTTACTCTCCTTGTGGATTTGAGTCTTGCTTTCCTTTGTGGATTGAGTTGTTCTTGAGCTCGTGAGCAGAGCTAGAATTGGGGACTTAGGTATATGTATGGGCATATACCTAAGTCGAGTCAGATGTTACTTCGTGATTGCATCTTTATTTTGTGATATATCCTTTGTGGATTTCGGGAGACCTTCGGGGGTCTCGGGGTCCTTACTGAGTAGCTTGTACTCACCCCTGCACGGGCTATGCCTGCACCTTGTTGTGTTGGTTGCAGACGACGGACAGCGCTGATCACGGTTGGGGCGTGGAGCAGGAGGGTACCTGGAGGTGGACCACTGGGCGGGACGTGCTCGGAGCGGACGTGGGACCCGAGGAGCCTGGAGGCTATCTGTACCCACCCTTCAGGTGGGATTGCCAGTGGACGACACGAGGCCGCCGTCTTTTCTTCAGTTGTTGTACTTTACTTTTCAGTTGTACTTTACAGTTGGGCTTGTATTTCCGGCCCCCCTTTACTATTCTGCACTTTACTTTCCGCTTGCTGACTCTGTGTGGTTGTTACTTATAAAGGCAATGCCTTCCCTGTTTACTGGGATTTTACGCCTTGGTGCTAGTCGCCAGCCCCTGGCCTATGGAAGGCGGGCTTGGGGTAGTCACGGCACGGGCCCCGAGGACGGGTCGTGATAAATTGGTATCAAAGGTGGTCGGTTCTACCGCAGACTCTGATCGTCTTTTCTTTCTATATGAAGCAATAGTGTTTAGTGTATTGAGTGTGGTTATCAGTTCAGGGAGCCCAGTGTTGGTGCGGCGGCCGACGTATCCGTACACCAGGACCCTGACTCCTGATTTCCGACTTAATGCATGAAAACATTGATTGCGTGTGTGTTTCAAGTTTTCTTTGTGATTACTTGTGTCAGCTCACCGGGTATACTGATCTGCTTTATGAAAGTCTCAAGTTTTCCTTGTGATTACTTGTGCCAGCTCACCAGGTATACTGTTCTAACTGTGGTGCTCTTGTTCTCCTTTTCAGGATGGCCCCGCGACGACAGCCAGCTAGGGTTCCGAGTGTAGGGCGCGACGGCAGCCCACCGAGCGACGAGGCCTCGGTGCAGGGCCCTTTGCCAGCAGTGGCACCGGCGGTAGCTTTACCCGCCGAGCCACCGATGCTGCCAGTACCAGACGCTGACGATGCACGTCGCCTCAGGGCACTGCATGAGTTTCAGAGCTAGCGACCGCCCAGGTTTCGCGGTGAGGCGGACCCCCAGGCCGCCGAGGACTGGCTAGAGGCGGTGGTACGAATCTTAGGCTAGTGAGGACACCAGCGGATCTCATGGTGATTCTCGCGGCGAGCCTCCTGCAGGCGGCGGCAGGACGATGGTGGAGCCTGATGCTCCAGGTTCACGATGAGGCATCCTTGATCTGGGCGGACTTCGAGAGCCTCTTCCGCTCTGAGTTCGTCCCGGCCACCCTCCGAGAGGTGCGCATCCAGGAGCTTCTCCAGCTGCGCCAGGGCAGCATGACGGTCGCTCAGTACGCGGCGAGGTTCACTGACCTATCTCGCTACTCGACCGACATGGTACGTGACCCCTTCTTCCGGGCCCGGACCTTCGAGCAGGGCTTGCGACAGGAGATTCGGGCGTCGCTGATCTCCCTCAGCATTCCGACCCAGGCGGGAGTGCTGGAGCGAGCCCTCCTGATCGAGAGCTTCCTGGCAGAGCCTTCTTCAGCGGCGAGACCTAGCGCAGGGCGGCAGGTAGCTGAGTCTTCGGCAGCAGGTAGCCGACGGATGACTCTCGGGACCAGGCAGACCAGACCCCCACGCAGATGGCCTCAGGACACCGGCTCAGCAGTGCAGGGCACACAGCGGAGTTCCAGCCTTCCGAGAGGCAGGCTGTGCTACTCCTGCGGCGGGCAGGGTCACATGGCTCGTGACTGCCCGACTCACCGATCAGAGGAGCAGCAGACGGTGGAGGGGCCACCCAGGCAGAGGCAGAGGGTCGACCGTGGCGGTCCGCAGGGAGGAGGCGGACGAGGCAGAGGAGCTGGCCGAGCAACGGGTGGTGGGCGACGCTTCAGGCTCTACCCCCACCACCACCAGGAGGGCCACCTCAACCACATGGAGCTGGCGGGCAGGGACAGGCCCAGCTCCAGGAAATGGAGGCCTACGACCCCGACTTGCCAGAGATGATTCGAGGTACGATCTGTGTCTATTCCACCCTTGCTGCAGTACTTATAGACACAGGAGCGAGTCACTCTTTCATAGCCTCTGCCCTTGTTCGGAGCTCGGAGATTCCGACTGAGCCGTTGGCTCGATCCTTACGGCTAGAGACTCCTACGGGAGCAGACTCGACGATTACGCACTGGTGCCGGCAGTGTGGGCTTACTCTAGGAGGCGAGAGCTTCGGCTGGGATCTCCTTGTAGCGGCGTCGAGGCCTTACGACGTCATCTTGGGCATGGATTGGCTATCCACGGTTCATGCCCAGATCGACTGTTTTAGGCGCAAGGTGCGATGTGTTCGCACCGACGGGAGCAGGTTTACCTTCACCGGCGAGAAGGGAACCTTTGCAGCACAGGATGGACTTCCGCGGAGGAGAGTGCAGCCCATCTCTCATCAGTTGGCTAGCCTCATCCTAGGAGCAGTGGACGTGCGGAGTCCAGCTTTTCCTGCAGTGGTGGACCAGTACGTGGACGTATTTCCCGACGACGTTCCAGGGCTACCTCCTCGTAGAGAGGTAGACTTTTACAACGACTTGTACCCCGGGACAGCCCCGATATCTTCTCCAGCATATCGGATGGCCCCCGCCGAGCTTCGGGAGCTGCGGGTACAGTTGGAGGACTTGCAGAGAAAGGGGTTTATCCGACCCAGTGTTTCACCCTGGGCTTCCCCGATTTTGTTCGCCAAGAAGGCGGACGGGAGGTTGCGACTATGTGTCGACTATCATCGCCTGAACCAGGTGACAGTGAGGAACAAGTATCCGCTGCCACGGATTGATGACCTCTTCGATCAGCTCAAGGGAGCGCGGTGGTTCTCGAAGATAGACCTCCGGTCAGGCTATCATCAGCTCAGAGTTCGAGACGAGGACGTGCAGAAGACGGCCTTCAGGTGTCGGTATGGCCATTATGAGTTCTTGGTTATGCCGTTCGGCGTAACCAATGCTCCAGCAGTGTTCATGAGCCTCATGAACAGGATCTTCCAGCCATACCTCGACCGATTTGTCGTGGTCTTCATTGACGACATTTTGGTATACTCGACGACTGAGGAGGAGCATGCCTACCACCTGCGAGTTGTGCTAGACACGCTCCGAGAGCACCAGCTTTATGGCAAGCTCTCAAAATGCCAGTTCTGGTTACGTGAGGTCCATTTCTTGGGGCACGTCATTTCTGAGGCGGGAGTTGCAGTGGATCCCGCAAAGATCGATGCAGTGCTAGCTTGGGAGCCACCCAGGAGCGTGACAGAGGTGCGGAGCTTCTTGGGCCTAGCGGGATACTATCGGAGATTCGTGCCAGACTTCTCCAGAGTTGCGGCACCACTCTCAGCGTTGACGAAGAAGAGGAAACCCTTCGTATGGTCAGACAGATGTCAGCAGAGCTTCCAGGAGCTGAGACAGAGATTGACCAGCGCACCTATCTTGAGGTTGCCTGAGGAGGGAGTAGGATACGTAGTTTACTGCGATGCATCAGGGACTGGACTCGGGTGCGTCCTGATGCAGGAGCGGGCCGTGATCGCCTACGGATCACGTCAGTTGAGGCCGCATGAGCATAACTACGCCACTCATGACCTGGAGTTAGCAGCAGTGGTCTTCGCTCTGAAGACTTGGCGGCACTATCTGATGGGCGAGCGCTTCACAGTCTTTTCTGACCACCAGAGTCTCAGGTATATCTTCTCTCAGAAGGACCTGAACCTGAGACAGCGGAGATGGCTTGAGTTCCTCCAGGACTATGACTTTGAGATAGTCTATACTCCTGGGAAGGGGAACGTGGTAGCCGATGCCCTCAGCAGGAGGACGGGCATTCGGCTACTTGAGGAGGCGACGGAGCAGCTAGCCTCCTTACAGATATCCTTCGTGGATAGAGACGGAGCAGCCTTTCTTCAGTCTCTCACATTCTCTCCTCCACTTCTACAGCGGGTCAGAGAGGCTCAGCGTGGGGACGCTGACTGTGAGACCCGGCGTGCACTGATATCCTCAGGTCAGGCGCCTGATGGTTTCTCCCTTGGAGCAGAGCACGAAATCCTTTTCAGAGGACGTACCTTCGTACCAGTCGCTTTACGAGAGGAGGTGCTGAGAGAGTTTCACACTTCTCCCTTGGCAGTGCATCCCGGAGTGGCGAAGATGTACCAGGATCTCAGACGACAGCACTGGTGGCCGGGCATGAAGAAGGCTGTGGCAGAGTTCGTTTCACGATGCCTCACCTGCCAGTAGGTGAAGGCAGAGCATCAGGTACCAGCAGGCTTGGTACAGCCCTTGGAGGTCCCGGAGTGGAAGTGGGACGACATATCTATGGACTTCGTGACTGGACTTCCACGCACTTCCAGAGGTCACGACTCCATTTGGGTGATTGTCGACCGACTCACCAAGTCGGCACACTTCTTACCCATCAGAGAGCAGGGCTCAGTGGAGAGCTTGGGACGTCTTTACGTCCAGGAGATCGTACGGCTTCACGGTGTGCCATCGTCTATCGTCTCCGATCGAGATGCTCGTTTCACTTCCCGGCTTTGGAAGGGGTTGCAGGAGGCGTTCGGGACGCGGCTCCATCTGAGCACAGCCTTCCACCCTCAGACGGATGGTCAGACGGAGAGGACCATACAGACACTCGAGGACATGCTCCGTGCATGTGTTCTCGACTTTGGTCGCAGCTGGGAGGACCACCTACCCTTGGTGGAGTTCGCGTACAACAACAGCTACCACTCCACCATCGGGATGGCACCATACGAGGCGTTGTACGGCAGACCCTGCAGATCACCGTTGTGCGGGACAGACCCTGGGGAGTCAGCATTCGTGGGACCAGAGATGGTCCGAGCCACGACAGAGAAGGTCCAGATCATCCAGGAGAGGATGAGGACAGCTCAGAGCCGGCAGAAGTCATATGCTGACAGGAGGCAGAGGCCACTAGAGTTCGAGGATGGCGACCACGTATTTTTGCGTGTCTCACCTCGACGTGGTTTACGGAGATTTGGCCGAGGCGGCAAGTTGTCTCCACGCTTCATCGGGCCTTTCCAGGTCCTCAGCAGGATAGGAGAGGTGGCTTATCGCCTGGCTCTACCACCTCAGTTGCACCGGGTGCACGACGTCTTCCACGTGTCTCAGCTGAGAAGATACGTGCACGACCCGACGCACATCATCGACTTTGGGGAGCTGGACGTGGACGATGGGGAGACTTTTGCGGAGGTCCCAGTGGAGATCGAGGATCGACAGGAGCGGGTCCTACGTGGGCGGTCGATTCCTCTTGTGCGCGTTAGATGGCAGCACGGGAACCTCCAGGAGAGCACTTGGGAGCGGGAGGCTCAGATGCGTGCTCAGTACCCCCATTTGTTCCCCTAGTTTTTGATGTATCTTTACGGGGACGTAAAGCCCTGAGGTGGGAGTAATGTAAAGACCCGCAAATTTCAAGGAAATTTTTTTCTTAATTTTCTTTGGAATTTTACAAGAGCGCAGCTTCAGACGGCACCTGATTCCGAGGCCCGGTGTGCCCGGAATCAATTTCCGAAGTTTGGCTCGGGTACGTTCAGTGAACGGACGAGCGGGTTTTTCTATCTTTTGAACCGATGCCCGGAATCGAATTCTGAGGGCACCGATGAAATTGCAGCGCCGGTATTTGCTTAGAAACGCCTCTTCCGGAGTTGCGTTTGCTCAGACGTGGTTTTTAATTTTTGCGGCTTTAAGTCAGAAATAAAATAAAGTTTGTGCGACAACTTTATTCTATTTCACTTAAGCTGCTTGGAAGCCACTTGAAGCCACTTAAAGACGGCTTGAACTGAGTTGAACTGGATAGGATGCTATCCGGAAATATCCTACCCCCTTGGTAGGATATTTGTGAGGTGGGGCCCGCACGAGCCCCGCCGTTTCTTTCGCTAAGTAACGCACCCGCGAAAACCCGTCAAAGTAACTGAAAAGTCAACTGACGCGTTTTCTTTAATTTCTTAACAGACCATTTAATTGGGCGGTTTATTTCGTGAATTAATTGGGCTGTTTCATTCGTTGAATTAATTCAACGAATTTAATGGGTCGTTACTTACGCGTTTGCGTTCGTTGGCAAAATAATAAAATAAGACCAACTCTTTCTTTTGGAGGATTACTCGTTGTGCGAGATTCTCTGGGCCTCCACCTTCCTCGCGAAGAACGTGAAGAACGCGAAGAACGCGAAGAACGCGAAGAACGCCGACGACCGGAATTCGACGACGCACACCGAGATCTGCGACGTCGACGAGCTTTACCCGCGACGTTCTTCGGCGACACCTCTTCTTCCGCGGCCGATCCTCGTTCGGCAATTAAGGTGAGAAACGAATCGTTTATTTCTCCCCTTTTTATAATTCAATATCAACGGATTTAAATTAATCCGTTTGATCTTGATCCGGAGGTTGGCGACGCGACGCCGGATACCGCGACGACGCGACGATCCCCCTTCTTCCGCGACGAGCAATCCCGCGACGATCCCTTGTTCGGCAACGACAGCTGCGAGGTAAGGGTTGATTTGAAATATTTTTTTCCTTTCCCGTGATTTTATTTCTTTTAAAATAAGGAACCGATCACAGAACAATTTTAAATTTATTTAAAATTGTTGATTGGTCGTTTCTTGTTTCTCCCGATGTTTATGACTAACGCGGAGGGTGCGGGTCTAACGAACAAGACCCGGCAACCCTCCGCCGATCTTCCTTTTTGTGCGGATTTGGCGGGCGACGGCAAAAGCATGACGCAAGGGCCATTTGTTGATTCCGCAGTGGAGGATGCGTTCCGGGAGGAACAATGGCGCAGACGGGAGGCAAAACGGGCCACCGGAGCAACTCCGGCGGCCCGCGGAAGGTGGCGGCGGTGCGGGTCGTCGGCGCGGCGGCGCTGGCGACCGGAGGCGGCGGCGCCCGGCGCGCCGCCAAAGGAGTCCGCCGCGGCCGAGCCGCGGCGGCGGCGAACCGCCGGACCGCGTCCGCGGTCCGGCCACCCAGAACGCGGCCCGCGCGGGCCGCGTTTCTCCAAAGCCGCGGGTTTGACCCGCGGCGGCTCCCTCGGCCGCTCGGCCGAAGCCGCGCCGGCCGGTCCGGTCGGCCGGGCCGCGCCCAGGCCGGACCGGACCCGGCCGCCCGGTTCGGGCCGACCCGGTTCGGCCGACCCAAGGGGGGGGGGGGGGGTTCGGGCCGGGTCGCCCCGGGCCCAGAACCCCCGTTTCGGGCCCTCTTCGGTCTTTTGCCCATATCTTGGGCCTGGGACCTCCGATTGACGAACCGTCAGCGGCTACGCGATCCTTGGATCGAGACGGTCGTTTCGGTATATTATACTCAAGGTTTCGGAAGACTTTGGGTTCGGCCGGGTTGGTTCGTACACGAAACCAACCGGGCCCTCGGAGCGGAAACGCTCATAACTTGAGCTACGGACGTCCGATCGACGTACCGTCAGCTGTGGTAGTTTCCTCTAAGTGAGACGGAACTTTTGGCATACTCCGCCCGAGGATCGGATACAGGCGGAGTACGGTCGGGTTGGATTTGCCCTGAAAACGAACCGGGCCCCTGGGACGAAAATGCCAATAACTCTCAGACCGGGCGTCCGATTGACGCGCCGTCTGTTGTGTTGAGATCCTGTTGTCGATACGGAACTTTTGGATACATCAACTTCGGACTACGTGTCAGTTGATGTATCAGCCTCTCGGCTCGTGGAGCGGACCCTCCTAACGAGCTCGCTATGTGCGGGAACCCTAGCGCTGGCTGTGACTTCGACGACAGAGCAGAGATCCTCCGTGGACTGCAACGACGACAGAGCAGAGATCCTCCGTGGACTGCGACGACGGCAGAGCAGAGATCCTCCGTGGACTGCGACGACGGCAGAGCAGAGATCCTTCGTGGACTGCGGCGACGACTGTGCAGAGATCCTCAGTGGACTGCGTCGACTACTGCACTCAGCGATCCCACGTGGATCAGTGCTACAGGTTCTGTGTGAGCCCGATCCTACGTGGGTCCTTACTACCGGTTCTGTGTGAGCCACTGCCTACAGGTTCTGTGTGAGCCCGATCCTGAGTGGGTCTTTTGCGGGGGTTAGTACCTATCGATCCTTCGTGGGTCCGACGACTTAGATGGATCAGTGATCATCTTTGACGTCATCTGAAAAAGTATACCTGGTTGAGCTGAATCTTATGTTACTCTCCTTTGTGGATTGTGTTGAACTATCCTATGTGGATTTACCGTTTACTCTCCTTGTGGATTTGAGTCTTGCTTTCCTTTGTGGATTGAGTTGTTCTTGAGCTCGTGAGCAGAGCTAGAATTGGCGACTTAGGTATATGTATGGGCATATACCTAAGTCGAGTCAGATGTTACTTCGTGATTGCATCTTTCTTTTGTGATATATCCTTTGTGGATTTCGGGAGACCTTCGGGGGTCTCGGGGTCCTTACTGAGTAGCTTGTACTCACCCCTGCACGGGCTATGCCCGCACATTGTTGTGTTGGTTGCAGACGACGGACAGCGCTGATCACGGTTGGGGCGTGGAGCAGGACGGTACCTGGAGGTGGACCACTGGGCGGGACGTGCTCGGAGCGGACGTGGGACCCGAGGAGCCTGGAGGCTATCTGTACCCACCCTTCAGGTGGGATTGCCAGTGGATGACACGAGGCCGCCGTCTTTTCTTCAGTTGCTGTACTTTACTTTTCAGTTGTACTTTACAGTTGGGCTTGTATTTCCGGCCCCCCTTTACTTTTCTGCACTTTACTTTCCGCTTGCTGACTCTGTGTGGTTGTTACTTATAAAGGCAATGCCTTCCCTGTTTACTGGGATTTTACGCCTTGGTGCTAGTCGCCAGCCCCTGGCCTATGGAAGGCGGGCTTGGGGTAGTCACGGCACGGGCCCCGAGGACGGGTCGTGACAAATTGGTATCAAAGGTGGTCGGTTCTACCGCAGACTCTGATCGTCTTTTCTTTCTATATGAAGCAATAGTGTTTAGTGTATTGAGTGTGGTTATCAGTTCAGGGAGCCCAGTGTTGGTGCGGCGGCCGACGTATCCGTACACCAGGACCCTGACTCCTGATTTCCGACTTAATGCATGAAAACATTGATTGCGTGTGTGTTTCAAGTTTTCTTTGTGATTACTTGTGTCAGCTCACCGGATATACTGATCTGCTTTATGAAAGTCTCAAGTTTTCCTTGTGATTACTTGTGCCAGCTCACCAGGTATACTGTTCTAACTGTGGTGCTCTTGTTCTCCTTTTCAGGATGGCCCCGCGACGACAGCCAGCTAGGGTTCTGAGTGTAGGGCGCGACGGCAGCCCACCGAGCGACGAGGCCTCGGTGCAGGGCCCTTTGCCAGCAGTGGCACCGGCGGTAGCTTTACCCGCCGAGCCACCGATGCTGCCAGTACCAGACGCTGACGATGCACGTCGCCTCAGGGCACTGCATGAGTTTCAGAGCCAGCGACCTCCCAGGTTTCGCGGTGAGGCGGACCCCCAGGCCGCCGAGGACTGGCTAGAGGCGGTGGTACGAATCTTAGGCTAGTGAGGACACCAGCGGATCTCATGGTGATTCTCGCGGCGAGCCTCCTGCAGGCGGCGGAAGGACGATGGTGGAGCCTGATGCTCCAGGTTCACGATGAGGCATCCTTGCTCTGGGCGGACTTCGAGAGCCTCTTCCGCTCTGAGTTCGTCCCGGCCACCCTCCGAGCGGTGCGCATCCAGGAGCTTCTCCAGCTGCGCCAGGGCAGCATGACGGTCGCTCAGTACGCGGTGAGGTTCACTGACCTATCTCGCTACTCGACCGACATGGTACGGGACCCCTTCTTCCGGGCCCGGACCTTCGAGCAGGGCTTGCGACAGGAGATTCGGGCGTCGCTGATCTCCCTCAGCATTCCGACCCAGGCGGGAGTGCTGGAGCGATCCCTCCTGATCGAGAGCTTCCTGGCAGAGCCTTCTTCTGCGGCGAGACCTAGCGCAGGGCGGGAGGTAGCTGAGTCTTCGGCAGCAGGTAGCCGACGGATGACTCTCGGGACCAGGCAGACCAGACCCCCACGCAGACGGCCTCAGGACACCGGCTCAGCAGTGCAGGGCACACAGCGGAGTTCCAGCCTTCCGAGAGGCAGGCTGTGCTACTCCTGCGGCGGGCAGGGTCACATGGCTCGTGACTGCCCGACTCACCGATCAGAGGAGCAGCAGACGGTGGAGGGGCCATCCAGGCAGAGGCAGAGGGTCGACCGTGGCGGTCCGCAGGGAGGAGGCGGACGAGGCAGAGGAGCTGGCCGAGCAGCGGGTGGTGGGCGACGCTTCCAGGCTCTACCCCCCCACCACCAGGAGGGCCACCTCGACCACATGGAGCTGGCGGGCAGGGACAGGCCCAGCTCCAGGCAGTGGAGGCCTACGACCCCGACTTGCCAGAGATGATTCGAGGTACGATCTGTGTCTATTCCACCCTTGCTGTAGTACTTATAGACACAGGAGCGAGTCACTCTTTCATAGCCTCTGCCCTTGTTCGGAGCTCGGAGATTCCGACTGAGCCGTTGGCTCGATCCTTACGGCTAGAGACTCCTACGGGAGCAGACTCGATGATTACGCACTGGTGCCGACAGTGTGAGCTTACTCTAGGAGGCGAGAGCTTCGGCTGGGATCTCCTTGTAGCGGCGTCGAGGACTTACGACGTCATCTTGGGCATGGATTGGCTATCCACGGTTCATGCCCAGATCGACTGTTTTAGGCGCAAGGTGCGATGTGTTCGCACCGACGGGAGCAGGTTTACCTTCACCGGCGAGAAGGGAACCTTTGCAGCACAGGATGGAATTCCGCGGAGGAGAGTGCAACCCATCTCTCATCAGTTGGCTAGCCTCATCCTAGGAGCAGTGGACGTGCGGAGTCCAGCTTTTCCTGCAGTGGTGGACCAGTACGTGGACGTCTTTCACGACGACGTTCCAGGGCTACCTCCTCGTAGAGAGGTAGACTTTTACATCAACTTGTACCCCGGGACAGCCCCGATATCTTCTCCAGCATATCGGATGGCCCCCGCCGAGCTTCGGGAGCTGCGGGTACAGTTGGAGGACTTGCAGAGCAAGGGGTTTATCCGACCCAGTGTTTCACCCTGGGCTTCCCCGATTTTGTTCGCCAAGAAGGCGGACGGGAGCTTGCGACTATGTGTCGACTATCGTCTCCTGAACCAGGTGACAGTGAGGAAAAAGTATCCGCTGCCACGGATTGATGACCTCTTCGATCAGCTCAAGGGAGCGCGGTGGTTCTCGAAGATAGACCTCCGGTCAGGCTATCATCAGCTCAGAGTTCGAGACGAGGACGTGCAGAAGACGGCCTTCAGGTGTCGGTATGGCCATTATGAGTTCTTGGTTATGCCGTTCGGTGTAACCAATGCTCCAACAGTGTTCATGAGCCTCATGAACAGGATCTTCCAGCCATACCTCGACCGATTTGTCGTGGTCTTCATTGACGACATTTTGGTATACTCGACGACTGAGGAGGAGCATGCCTACCACCTGCGAGTTGTGCTAGACACGCTCCGAGAGCACCAGCTTTATGGCAAGCTCTCAAAATGCCAGTTCTGGTTACGTGAGGTCCATTTCTTGGGGCACGTCATTTCTGAGGCGGGAGTTGCAGTGGATCCCGCAAAGATCGAGGCAGTGCTAGCTTGGGATCCACCCAGGAGCGTGACAGAGGTGCGGAGCTTCTTGGGCCTAGCGGGATACTATCGGAGATTCGTGCCAGACTTCTCCAGAGTTGCGGCACCACTCTCAGCGTTGATGAAGAAGGGGAAACCCTTCGTATGGTCAGACAGATGTCAGCAGAGCTTCCAGGAGCTGAGACAGAGATTGACCAGCGCACCTATCTTGAGGTTGCCTGAGGAGGGAGTAGGATACGTAGTTTACTGCGATGCATCAGGGACTGGACTCGGGTGCGTCCTGATGCAGGAGCGGGCCGTGATTGCCTACGGATCACGTCAGTTGAGGCCGCATGAGCAGAACTACGCCACTCATGACCTGGAGTTAGCAGCAGTGGTCTTCGCTCTGAAGACTTGGCGGCACTATCTGATGGGCGAGCGCTTCACAGTCTTTTCTGACCACCAGAGTCTCAGGTATATCTTCTCTCAGAAGGACCTGAACCTGAGACAGCGGAGATGGCTTGAGTTCCTCCAGGACTATGACTTTGAGATAGTCTATACTCCTGGGAAGGGGAACGTGGTAGCCGATGCCCTCAGCAGGAGGACGGGCATTCAGCTACTTGAGGAGGCGACGGAGCAGCTAGCCTCCTTACAGATATCCTTCGTGGATAGAGACGGAGCAGCCTTTCTTCAGTCTTTCACAGTCTCTCCTCCACTTCTACAGCGGGTCAGAGAGGCTCATCGTGGGGACGCTGACTGTGAGACCCAGCGTGCACTGATATACTCAGGTCAGGCGCCTGATGGTTTCTCCCTTGGAGCAGAGCACGACATCCTTTTCAGAGGACGTACCTTCGTACCAGTCGCTTTACGAGAGGAGGTGCTGAGAGAGTTTCACACTTCTCCCTTGGCAGTGCATCCCGGAGTGGCGAAGATGTACCAGGATCTTAGACGACAGCACTGGTGGCCGGGCATGAAGAAGGCTGTGGCAGAGTTCGTTTCACGATGCCTCACCTGCCAGCAGGTGAAGGCAGAGCATCAGGTACCAGCAGGCTTGGTACAGCCCTTGGAGGTCCCGGAGTGGAAGTGGGACGGCATATCTATGGACTTCGTGACTGGACTTCCACGCACTTCCAGAGGTCACGACTCCATTTGGGTGATTGTCGACCGACTCACCAAGTCGGCACACTTCTTACCCATCAGAGAACAGGGCTCAGTGGAGAGCTTGGGACGTCTTTACGTCCAGGAGATCGTACGGCTTCACGGTGTGCCATCGTCTATCGTCTCCGATCGAGATGCTCGTTTCACTTCTCGGCTTTGGAAGGGGTTGCAGGAGGCGTTCGGGACGCGGCTCCATCTGAGCACAGCCTTCCACCCTCAGACGGATGGTCAGACGGAGAGGACCATACAGACACTCGAGGGCATGCTCCGTGCATGTGTTCTCGACTTTGGTCGCAGCTGGGAGGACCACCTACCCTTGGTGGAGTTCGCGTACAACAACAGCTACCACTCCACCATCGGGATGGCACCATACGAGGCGTTGTACGGCAGACCCTGCAGATCACCGTTGTGCTGGACAGACCCTGGGGAGTCAGCACTCGTGGGACCAGAGATGGTCCGAGCCACGACAGAGAAGGTCCAGATCATCCAGGAGAGGATGAGGACAACTCAGAGCCGGCAGAAGTCAGATGCTGACAGGAGGCGGAGGCCACTAGAGTTCGAGGATGGCGACCACGTATTTTTGCGTGTCTCACCTCGACGTGGTTTACGGAGATTTGGCCGAGGCGGCAAGTTGTCTCCACGCTTCATCGGGCCTTTCCAGGTCCTCAGCAGGATAGGAGAGGTGGCTTATCGCCTGGCTCTACCACCTCAGTTGCACCGGGTGCACGACGTCTTCCACGTGTCTCAGCTGAGGAGATACGTGCACGACCCGACGCACATCATCGACTTTGGGGAGATGGACGTGGACGATGGGGCGACTTTTGCGGAGGTCCCAGTGGAGATCGAGGATCGACAGGAGCGGGTCCTACGTGGGCGGTCGATTCCTCTTGTGCGCGTTAGATGGCAGCACGGGAACCTCCAGGAGAGCACTTGGGAGCGGGAGGCTCAGATGCGTGCTCAGTACCCCCATTTGTTCCCCTAGTTTTTGATGTATCTTTACGGGGACGTAAAGCCCTGAGGTGGGAGTAATGTAAAGACCCGAAAATTTCAAGGAAATTTTTTTCTTAATTTTCTTTGAAATTTTACAAGAGCGCAGCTTCAGACGGCACCTGATTCCGAGGCCCGGTGTGCCCGAAATCAATTTCCGAAGTTTGGCTCGGGTACGTTCAGTGAACGGACGAGCGGGTTTTTCTATCTTTTGAACCGATGCCCGGAATCAAATTCTGAGGGCACCGATGAAATCGCAGCACCGGTATTTGCTTAGAAACGCCTCTTCCGGAGTTGCGTTTGCTCAGACGTGGTTTTTAATTTTTGTGGCTTTAAGTCAGAAATAAAATAAAGTTTGTGCGACAACTTTATTCTATTTCACTTAAGCTGCTTGGAAGCCACTTGAAGCCACTTAAAGACGGCTTGAACTGAGTTGAACTGGATAGGATGCTATCCGGAAATATCCTACCCCCTTGGTAGGATATTTGTGAGGTGGGGCCCGCACGAGCCCCGCCGTTTCTTTCGCTAAGTAACGCACCCGCGAAAACCCGTCAAAGTAACTGAAAAGTCAACTGACGCGTTTTCTTTAATTTCTTAACAGACCATTTAATTGGGCGGTTTATTTCGTGAATTAATTGGGCTATTTCATTCGTTGAATTAATTCAACGAATTTAATGGGTCGTTACTTACGCGTTTGCGTTCGTTGGCAAAATAATAAAATAAGACCAACTCTTTCTTTTGGAGGATTACTCGTTGTGCGAGATTCTCTGGGCCTCCACCTTCCCCGCGAAGAAAGCGAAGAACGCGAAGAACGCGAAGAACGCGAAGAACGCCGGCGACCGGAATTCGACGACGCACACCGAGATCTGCGACGTCGACAAGCTTTACCCGCGACGTTCTTCGGCGACACCTCTTCTTCCGCGGCCGATCCTCGTTCGGCAATTAAGGTGAGAAACGAATCGTTTATTTCTCCCCTTTTTATAATTCAATATCAACGGATTTAAATTAATCCGTTTGATCTTGATCCGGAGGTTGGCGACGCGACGCCGGATACCGCGACGACGCGACGATCCCCCTTCTTCCGCGACGAGCAATCCCGCGACGATCCCTTGTTCGGCAACGACAGCTGCGAGGTAAGGGTTGATTTGAAATATTTTTTTCCTTTCCCGTGATTTTATCTCTTTTAAAATAAGGAACCGATCACAGAACAATTTTAAATTTATTTAAAATTGTTGATTTGTCGTTTCTTGTTTCTCCCGATGTTTATGACTAACGCGGAGGGTGCGGGTCTAATGAACAAGACCCGGCAACCCTCCGCCGATCTTCCTTTTTGTGCGGATTTGGCGGGAGACGGAAAAAGCATGACGCAAGGGCCATTTGTTGATTCCGCAGTGGAGGACGCGTTCCGGGAGGAACAATGGCGCAGACGGGAGGCAAAACGGGCCACCGGAGCAACTCCGGCGGCCCGCGGAAGGGGGCGGCGGCGCGGGTCGCCGGCGCGGCGGCGCCGGCGACCGGAGGCGGCGGCACCCGGAACGCCGCCGGAGGAGTCTGCCGCGGCCGAGCCGCGGCGGCGGCGAACCGCCGGACCGCGTCCGCGGTCCGGCCACCCAGCACACGGCCCGCGCGGGCCGCGTTTCTCCAAAGCCGCGGGTTTGACCCGCGGCGGCTCCCTCGGCCGCTCGGCCGAAGCCGAGCCGGCCGGTCCGGTCGGCCGGGCCGCGCCCAGGCCGGACCGGACCCGGCCTAGCCGGGTCGGGCCGGGTCGGGCCGACCCGGTTCGGGCCGACCCGGTGCGGCCGACCCAAGGGGGGGGGTTCGGGCCGGGTCGCCCCGGGCCCAGAACCCCCGTTTCGGGCCCTCTTCGGTCTTTTGCCCATATCTTGGGCCTGGGACCTCCGATTGACGAACCGTCAGCGGCTACGCGATCCTTGGATCGAGACGGTCGTTTCGGTATATTATACTCAAGGTTTCGGAAGACTTTGGGTTCGGCCGGGTTGGTTCGTACACGAAACCAACCGGGCCCTCGGAGCGGAAACGCTCATAACTTGAGCTACGGACGTCCGATCGACGTACCGTCAGCTGTGGTAGTTTCCTCTAAGTGAGACAGAACTTTTGGCATACTCCGCCCGAGGATCGGATACAGGCGGAGTACGGTCGGGTTGGATTTGCCCTGAAAACGAACCGGGCCCCTGGGACGAAAATGCCAATAACTCTCAGACCGGGCGTCCGATTGACGCGCCGTCTGTTGCGTTGAGATCCTGTTGTCGATACGGAACTTTTGGATACATCAACTTCGGACTACGTGTCAGTTGATGTATCAGCCTCTCGGCTCGTGGAGCGGACCCTCCTAACGAGCTCGCTATGTGCGGGAACCCTAGCGCTGGCTGTGACTTCGACGACAGAGCAGAGATCCTCCGTGGACTGCAACGACGACAGAGCAGAGATCCTCCGTGGACTGCGACGACGGCAGAGCGGAGATCCTCCGTGGACTGCGACGACGGCAGAGCCGAGATCCTTCGTGGACTGCGGCGATGACTGTGCAGAGATCCTCAGTGGACTGCGTCGACTACTGCACTCAGCGATCCCACGTGGATCAGTGCTACAGGTTCTGTGTGAGCCCGATCCTACGTGGGTCCTTACTACCGGTTCTGTGTGAGCCACTGCCTACAGGTTCTGTGTGAGCCCGATCCTGAGTGGGTCTTTTGCGGGGGTTAGTACCTATCGATCCTTCGTGGGTCTGACGACTTAGATGGATCAGTGATCATCTTTGACGTCATCTGAAAAAGTATACCTGGTTGAGCTGAATCTTATGTTACTCTCCTTTGTGGATTGTGTTGAACTATCCTATGTGGATTTACCGTTTACTCTCCTTGTGGATTTGAGTCTTGCTTTCCTTTGTGGATTGAGTTGTTCTTGAGCTCGTGAGCAGAGCTAGAATTGGGGACTTAGGTATATGTATGGGAATATACCTAAGTCGAGTCAGATGTTACTTCGTGATTGCATCTTTCTTTTGTGATATATCCTTTGTGGATTTCGGGAGACCTTCGGGGGTCTCGGGGTCCTTACTGAGTAGCTTGTACTCACCCCTGCACGGGCTATGCCCGCACCTTGTTGTGTTGGTTGCAGACGACGGACAGCGCTGATCACGGTTGGGGCGTGGAGCAGGACGGTACCTGGAGGTGGACCACTGGGCGGGACGTGCTCGGAGCGGACGTGGGACCCGAGGAGCCTGGAGGCTATCTGTACCCACCCTTCAGGTGGGATTGCCAGTGGACGACACGAGGCCGCCGTCTTTTCTTCAGTTGCTGTACTTTACTTTTCAGTTGTACTTTACAGTTGGGCTTGTATTTCCGGCCCCCCTTTACTTTTCTGCACTTTACTTTCCGCTTCCCGACTCTGTGTGGTTGTTACTTATAAAGGCAATGCCTTCCCTGTTTACTGGGATTTTACGCCTTGGTGCTAGTCGCCAGCCCCTGGCCTATGGAAGGCGGGCTTGGGGTAGTCACGACACGGGCCCCGAGGACGGGTCGTGACACCCTTTTTACTCCTTGAAGATTGTTTCACTCTTCACTCAAGGTTAATAGTTATATGTCAAGAATGATATTCCCTATTTATTTTGGAAACCAAATGTTTATTAATGTATGTTTTATTATGTTAAATCAATTTATTTAAATTGGTTCTTTTTTTATGTCCATGTTTGACATATTTCCAATGTGGCATGCATGATAATGTAAATGTTATGATGTGACGGGTGCTCTCGGAATTATATAGCGCAATATGAATGTTTGAATGTAATGAGTGTGCACAGAATTATAAATTTATACAATGAATTGGTTAAAGTGATTAATCTCATGAGTTAAATGGAAATTATGTCTGAACATGATGTTATATTTGTTTACAACTATGTGTGGTAGTTAACCACTAAGAATTGATGTTTTCATTTTTTATGCATTACCTCATTCCAAGAATTTATCTAATGATTCCTCTAATGATTTTGATAATGATGTTATGATTATTCTAACCCCATGCTATATTATTCTTATTTATCCTCTTTTTGGGATTTTATCTCACCCCTTTTTTATGTATATCCTTAGGTGATTATGTCTATGTTGATGCACCTTTCGTCACAAAATCTAATGATTGGAAAAGGGGATTATCTTAACTCAAAGTGATTCAACCTTTGTACAAATATCAAAAATTGACAAACGAAGGAATAAGAAGAATTTTGCACAAGGATCGCAAAAGTTCTACTATGGTCGTGCAAGTAAACTTGCGCGCCCTAAAAGATAATTGTCTGGGGTCTTCTCCAGCCTAAAAATAGACGCTGTGGGCCCCCTATTTCAGGGAGGAATTTTTACAGAAACTCATATTTGAGCTCCCGGCGCCCTAGTATCTTCTCAAATCTTCCGAAACACTTCTAAGGTAATTTCTTACCTGGAATAGAAGATCTAAAGAGGGGGAGGATGGACTAAGTGTTGAAACTCATCAACACTTGCGTGCCTGAGTGGCCAACCCTTAAGGGAAATGGCCACACTTTCATGCCTCCTAACTCCTTCAATATAACTTGCACGCCACTCTTCTGAAAGAAACTCAATACGATTCTAAAGGCTTTAACTAAGAGTCTCTCAAGTATTACCATGATGGTTTTCAAACGCGCAAGTACCCATGTGTCGCGCAGGTATACCTGCGCGACCTGGACTTGTGTGCCCACACAGTACCTGCGTGCCTGCCAGGACTTGCGCGCCCCTGCCTTTTTGGGTGCCCTTCATGCCCATTTCACCCCTCATAAGCCATTCCACCTCTCCTATTAAAGATTCAGTCTTCAAGACACTCTTCAAAGCCATTTATGGCATGATTTCGTGATGTGACTTCCTTATCTGAAAAGAATTCTGTGGAATATCTCTAAAAAAATAGTGATTTACAAATCTTTATGTCACTAAAGATTGATATTTCATTCATTAAACCTCATCCTTTAAGATGAGATATCTCATTATCCTTGGCCTCCTTTTCAAGAATAATCCCCAGTCATAATTCTTAACCCGGGACTCCTTCTTAAAAGTAAGCCCTAGTCTAAAATATGGGCATCCTCTTCATGAGTAAGCCCCAAGTCCCTTAATTTTTTCAAGTCTCTTAACCTGGGCCTCCCTTTTCAAGAGTAATCCCCAGTATTAATTTCTCTTAGCTAGTCCTAATTTACCTTTGATCTGGGATTCTTTCTCAGATGTAAAACCCAATCATAAATCCTCTCCTAATTTGGGCCTCCTTTTCAAGAGTAAGCCCCAAGTTAGAGTATTAAAATCTCCATGAAGCACATATACCTTTATGGACCCTATTCCTGGATTTCTTCCCTGAAGTAAATCCTAATCTTCATTTATCTAGGCAGTCATACATACATAAGTCCCACATTATTTCTTATGATTGTATCTTTCATGGCACAATTGTCTAATTTTTACCAATACCTCTTGTTTCTCACACCGAGCATGACTCACGTGAGCTTAGAGTGTAAAAGCAATTATGACATCCTTTATTGATCCATCAATCGTAAACATCATACTCCCTTACTCAAACTACGTGGGTTCTGATTCCTTTTCTAAACAAAGGATATGTAGGTAGCCTATCTACAGGTTCAATCCCAACTCTGAAATAATCCATGTCCTTCTGAATGACAATAAACGTCAAGTTCCCCACTGAGTGACTTTAAAACCAGCATGGTCATCATAATGACCAATAGACATCTATATAAATGTGTTGAAGGATACCATTGACCAAGAATCTATAATAAATACAGATGATTCTCTATCGATGAAGAACCTCGAATACATATAAAAGATTCTCTAAATTTCCCACATATTTAATCATTGATTGTCATATCTGAAGGAAAGATCATTATATACTTGGTAATGTAATAAGGATTCACAAACCTAACTTAAATCTATAAAGAGAGTCTCAGAGTAGACAATAATTCCCCTCAAAAAGGTGTGATGAGTCCGACCTCCCATCCTCTCGACCAATACAAATTCCTAAGCCTCATCAGTCCACAACTAATGAGTGCCTACCTTTGGAAAGTAGGTTCAAATGGATATGGAATCATTGGCTGTTTCTGGTTCTACGAACAAACCCGTTAGAAACAAATTGGAATGTTTGAACCTTCAATTAAGGAGGTTCTCCCCAATTTTGAGGGAAACAAAAAATGGTGAACCCGACGTGAATCCTTAACCAATTTAAAATGATGTTTATAAATATTTTGTTAGGCCCCTATTTAAAACTCAATGAGAGGGCCAACAAAAACAATCACTGACATATGTGCTCATCCAAAAGATGTAGTGGCTGAATTTATCTTGATTATGTCTGTTATATCAAACAGGAACTCTTTTCCGAGACCTTTTGTATTTCCAGAATGGCTACTCTCAAGTTCACACCTGTGAATACTACTGCTGCAAATGCCACTATTGCTACTCCTACTGGATCGTCATCCGCTATAGGGATGACATCACCTACTCAGTGTCTTCAATGTTGGGTATCAAATGCGCTGGTTAAGGAGTACCGTCAACATGGTACCATCCCAACTCTGGAGGCTGCCCGACAAGCCCTCCAAGTGAACAACTCACACCGGTCATCCAAACAACGACGACCGGTGATTAAGAAGCAGGCGGTGCTAACCACCGTCTCCAACCATTTCAGGTCGTTATCCCCGGAACGCAATCACCATTCACTCCCACATTCTTGGGAGGTAAATGATCAGGTCCCTTAGGGACTTAATTCAAAGAAGAATGAGTCCTTCCTGAGGGATCCTATCAAAAAACGCTACCAGACTCGTGCGGCAGTACACCCTCAACATGATGAGGTTACCAACTCCAGGCATTCAGCTTAGGTTCCTTGAACCTGAGTAGGCAAGACGAACCGCCAGAGGCGGAATCCGGTCAACAGTGAGAAGGTTCTCATCTCTTCCATCTTCGGAGAATTCCACCAACCTAAATTGGTGGAAAGAAAAGAGCAGGCACATACACCTACCCATTTTAATTCCGCTGTCCAGCAGACTCGTCTAGCAGCATCACATCAATCCCACCAGGCAATTCCAATGGAGTACTATAGGCAGGAACATACACCTATTTATACATCATCATCTAGTCAGCAGGCTCGTCTGACTACATATGATGGAGCTCGTCAACCATGTTCAGCGAAGTACAATCAGCAGGCACATACACCTGCTAGTATTAATCAAGCCTACCAACAGTCTCGCTTGGTATCTCACGGAGAAGTCAGTAGGAAAGCTCCGACGACAAACAGGAGGCAGACTCAACTCTCTTCCCCCAAACTTGAGTACTGTTAGGATTCACTAACAGGAAAAGGAGGACCTAAGTAGGCACATACACCTACTCCTAGCACGAAATGGATGTATATCCCCATTCCAGAAGCTGAAGTCACCAAGCATATTTTATCAATGGTGAAAGAGCAGAAGAAAATCCCTGCTCATATTCTAGACGCTTGCCAGGATATTATAACAGCTTCGGCAGTATCACAGGTAAAGACACATAAATCTATCCCTACCATTGGAGTGACACATCAACAATTCACTCTGGAACAGACACACGCATTTGTTCCAGTCCAAGAGGGTTGTGGGGCATACTCCCCCATATCATACAGACAACCAAGTCGGGCATATACACCTGATTTTAGTGGAGATCGTTAGCCTAACCTGGCCATATTTCCTGATCAGTCACATACACTTTCTCAGAGAAGCCACTTTTGTCAACAAGTGGTTTCCAAGGCGAGTAAGAAGGCATCTAAGAAGAAGATCCTCTCAGCAAAGTCAAAAGATCAAGAGCCAATATGTAACAAGTCCTTGCTCGATGCTGTAGTTCTTGAAGCCTTCAGACAATTATCTGTTGGAATCCAAGATTCTACTCCCTCATTTCCCAATAGTGGGAACATTAATTCTGACGGTCTGCAACAGGAACTTCCTCATGAAGGCTTGCTTCATGAAAATTCGGTCGATCTCAAAGTTTCATCTTCATATGAGAGCCACAGGAACCCTCTGTGTGGTCATTAGACCAAGGAGCCCGAGATCTCATCTTTTGTTTTATCCCACCACGGTGGTACTCCCCATGATGATGAATTTCACTAAGAAATTTCTCTCCGCAGTAGTGATGCACATTGCCCGGAAAATTCTCCAGTGGACAATGTAGTGCTGAGAAAGCCCTCTTATCTTGAGGCACTTTCAAATGCGAAACCATTCATGTATGATGCTTCATCGCTAGTAGGTGAAATACTTTCTTAGTCAGAAGATATCCCTGGGTGTAGTTCATTCTCCTAACCACCCCTAAGTCAGGCATCTTCTAGTTTAATCAGTTATCTCTCTACCAATCTTGTTGAATCCGATGAAGTATCAAGGAAACACCAACTCTTGTAATATCAGGTAGAAGAATCTTCATTTAATGATAAAGAGGAAATTATGAACATGAGAAAAAAACTGGAAAAAGGTGAAGTACCAGTCATGTTTTGGCTTCTGGATAACTCTCAGTATGACATTCCAAAGATGTGGACGGAAGATGGAATCCATGATATTCGTCTCAACATATAGAAAACTCTTTTTCAGTTGAAGAAGAAAGTATTATCTTATGATGAATATAAAGATCATCTTAAGATAATAGAATGGTTACAATGTCAGATTGATTTGGCATCTCTATCAGTCTCTCGATATCCGAAGGCTGAAAAGTAGCAGAGAGTCCTTCAACGTTCATGCCTTGGTGCACTAAGAAGATTGCTTCAATTAATTTCTAATGCCCCATACGGAATTCATGTCAGAGGATGGGGTGTTCATGTAGAACTACATTTCACTGTTCTCTCTAGTCAGCAAAGCCCGCCGAAAATGGTCTCATGCAATGTTATTTCCCATGGCCAACCAAATTCAATGGTCTTTTTTTGTAATCAAAAGCTTTCCCAAGAACAGGATTCAACTAGTTACTCTCAAAATCAAGAATACAAAGAAAAAGTTGTTGAATTACTCCTGCATCAAGCAAACGAGAATATTTAACATGCCTCTCGTATGGAGCAAGCACATCATCAAGTGACAGAAGTGTCGGAAATCATCCAACGCTCTTTTGAACCAGGTGATAAAAGTGGATACAGTTTAATGCATCCAGCTAATTTCCAGACTAAGGTTTTCAAGATTAGGAGAGCTTTTAAGAAAGTCTCAGACATAGCATTTCTAGAGCCAACCTAGCTTACCAGAATAGGGACTCTTTTAAACCAACCCTCAGAATCAACAAATATGATTCGATGAGTTGAGCGGGAACATCAGGAATAGCCCTAGTCCACCGGACTTGGGACTTTTTCAAATCATCAATCCCCTCCTCAGAGAAAGTCGGTCTTTTATCGATTGTGGAAGAAGCCTCAAGAGGAACAAAGAGCCAAATTATCAGGAGATTCCCTCCAAAGTACGGTTTGTCAAGAAGTTCCTGAGAGATCGAATCAACAAAAGGCAATGTCTCATCAAAGACATGGAAGAAGAAAATATCACAGAAATGCAGATAGAAGGGATTCAATGCGTTATGCATCAATCAATGTCATCAATGCCGTTGTTGTTGATCCACCAGATGAGGCTCACTCAAGGGACTCAGATTAAGAGGTTCCTGCTCAAGAAGTTGTATGCACCGACACAAATAAAGAAGGTGTGCGTACACGAAATCAAAGGATTACTCAGAACCTAAGTAATCCTTCAAGTAACCCACTTCTCCCTCTCCGAAAAGGTTCCAACAAAGGGAGGGGAAAGAATCAGGTAACATATCCTTCACTTGGGGAAGGCCAATCGCTCTCACTAGAGCAAAGGTTTTCACAATAGGAGAAAGAAATGAAGGAATTAAGGAGGTTGAATACAAAACTACTTCAGGGTAGTCTTCTTCTTAAGCGTGCTGCAGTCAGTCAGCCAAGGGAATTTGTTGCAGCTACTGAGATGGATTAAGAATATCCTCATCTATCAGTACACCTTCACAGTTCTAATCATACGGGTCAAGTGCAACAACAGTTGAATGTGCTACTATCGGTTGCAGCACCAACCACCACATCTATCCAAGCTCCAGTCATTGCACCTACCCAGGACAAAGTTCAACCGGATGTTTCTCAAAAGTTAATAACTACCATTGAGTCATTAACAGATCGGTTAGAAACTATAGAAGGTAAATGTGCACAGGTTCAACCAGAAAAAAAAAGTTTACCCTGAATCGGTAGATTCAATCTCTCCTCCATCCAGTTTTAAAAACCCTGTATTCCCTATTTTTAATGGATTAGGAGACCTTGAATAGAATTTGACGCATTACGTGTCTTGTTGTGATCCTATGATGGGAACTCCGGAGTAGCAAGAAGCAGTACAACTCAAATACTTCGTACGGACCTTGCATGGACCAGCTTTTGTCTAGTATACAAGCTTGCAATCCCATTCAATTACCGGATGGGAGGATCTTTGCCAAAAATTCCTTCTTCAGTTTAGCTCAACTTTTCCAAAGTCAACTGTTTTTTATCTTACAAACTGTAAGCAAAGAGAGAATGAAAGGGTCTCATATTTCCTTGCTCACTGGAAGGTATTAACATATTCCTTAAGCTTAGCACTCCCTCAAGAGGAATTGTAGCCAATCTCTGTGGCAAATCTGTGTGACGAATTACACATGCCGTTGATCCCTGTGAAATATGCAGGAGGGTTTTGAGACCTTACTTCAATCGCTCATTAGATTGAATATTACCTTATACAGTCTAAGGCTAAATCTCATGTAATTCCATAAGCTCCAGGAAGGAGAATGGGTAAAGTAGAAACTGCTAAAGTTATGCTCAAACAAGCACCTGTACCTGTTTTTACTTCAAAACCTTCATCTTTTCAAAGGGATCCACCTCTTGAGTGCCAACAACAAAGGTAGTTTCGTCTAGATGATCAAAGAGATCAAATATGAAAGCAATTTGAGGATCTAAGAGCAAAACATATTCTTTCCGAAATGAACAAGTTCCTGGTTACTTCATTTTTAGATCTGGAAAATAATCTGGTTCAATTGCCAAGGCCTAAGAGGAAAAACAAGGAAGGAGATGAAGACCGTCCCAATTATTTCCCTTTTCATCAAATGTCGTGGCATCCCATCCAGGAGTGTTTTGTCTTCAAAGACCTCCTGCAAAAGATGGTCGACTCAGGTAAAGTCAAACTGAAAGGTTCTTCAGCTCAGGAAGCATATGTTACTGCTACAGTTCCAGAGGAGGAAGGCGAATGGAAAGAAGTCAAAAGCAAAAATTCACAAAAGTATGATGATTGGATGGTCAGAAATACAAGCAACCAAACTTGTGCTATTTTGCGAACACAATTAAAGAAACTGATTGTGTCTTCTTCCATGAATATTGCGGTAAAACCCTCTTCATCAGAGGGAAAGTCCTCAAAGAAACGACATGATTCAAAGAAAGAAAAAGAATCATAAGAAGATGAGTATGTGTCAAAGCCTAAGTTGTCTTTGACTCTAGAAGACTTCATTCCATCTAATTCAAAGCCACGGGCACCGCCCCACCAAAAGGCACAACCTAAACAGGCTAATCAGGCAGAGTCTTCATCATGCAAAGAGTTAATCTTTGGTTCTGTTAATAGGATTTAATTAACAGATCCATATGCCAGTCGCAATTTTGATTTCGATGAGCCTGAATTCCTTGTATCAAATAGGGGAATCCGAGGAACTTCCAGAGGCTTAGGATACAGGGGAAGACATGGATCTTTCAAAAACCACTATTCCAATTCTACCCCTGCTAGAACTGTGTACGCATCAGAAACTCATGGTAGAGCCCTTCAGTGAGCTCAGCAAGAACAAGAAAATTCTTCTACCAATAGAAAATTCAGTCCTGGCACAGTTATTTTGGAACACTGGTTGAAGGTTCCATCTTCTTCCTCTCAGAAACTAAATGGATCTAATCGGTCAAATATTCCAAAACTAGGAATATTGCCAACTCCTATCCCAATACAAGATACATCAACTTCCAAAGCATCTGCTTCCAAGGTACCTGCTAAACCACATATTCCTGTTGGGAAACGCATACCTATGGATCAAAAGTATGATATATTGAAACACTTGGCCCATGTACCAGCCAAGTTATCAATTCTAGATGCTTTAAATCTGTCAAAAGATCTTCGGGAAGCACTCATCGAAGCTTTGTCAAGTCCTCAGGAGTTTGAAACTGAAATTGTTGCAGCTAAAGTATATCACATAGAGAATAATCCTGAAGAATTTCGTGCAATAATATCTTTTACGGATGATGATGAAGATGATGTTGTGCATGGGCATATTAGACCTTTGAACTTATCTGGAAAGGTCAATGGCATAGACGTCCAAAGAGATTTCATTGACAATGGTTCATGAGTCAACCTCATGACCATTCGTACACTTCGTCGATTGGGCCTCACGGAATCTGATTTATCTCCTTCTACCATGATGTTACAAGGATATGATAAAAATGAACAAGAACCAATGGGTGAAGTTACACTCAGAACTCAGTTTGGAGATCTTGTATTCAATTTGGATTTCATGGTTGTTGATCAATACTCAGCTTTCAACATATTTCTTGGAAGACCCTGGCTACATCAACATGCGGCTATCCCTTCATCATACTATCAATGTCTCAAATATTGTTTTGATGGTCAATTTGGGACATTTTATGGTGATAAGGCCACGTTCAAGACATGTGAGTCTCAATACATTGAGGCGGAATTCTATCACATGAAGGGAAGGGAGAAATCTACAACAAAGGAGATTACCAAAGTTAATGCTCCATATGGTTTGGAGAAGATTCTAGAAAATCCATTTACACATGTGAGTACAGATTATGTGTTTCCTATCAGTAAAATTGACAAGATAGACCCAAATCAAAATACTCTTAAGTAAAGATCCATAATGTCAATTACGACAATCGAGCCAGACAATATGGGGGAAATTGGTAACCCTCCAAGTAGTGATGAAATCACAAATGGTGACGCCTTCATTTCAACTACTGAAATCCAAAAAGTATATACTTCGCTAATTAGGCCAGAAGAAGTCATAACAACATCGGAGGTGAATAATGATGTCGATTCTCAATCCATCATCTCCTCTTTATTACCCAAAGAAGACCCTTCATCATCAATTGGGTCGGAAATGGAAGCTTCTTCTTCAAGATGTGAAAATTTTTACATCTCTTCTGATCATGGAAATTATGCTCTATCATCTACTATGCAAGTAGAAACGGAAGAAATAACACATGATGAAGAAGAAGATGAAGATCTTAGAGATGCTCCTCCAGCATTTGAAGAGGGTATCTCTACCACTGTGGATGAACTCAGAGAAATAAATCTGGGTACAAAAGAAGATCCACGCCCCACTTTAATCAGTGCGTCCATGACTCTTGAAGATCAAGAGATGTATATTTCCTTTTTAAAGAAAAATAGAGACATATTTTCTTGGAACTATACAGAAACTCCCAGGCTTGATCTTGATATTGCTACTCATCATTTGGGTTTACCATAAGAACATCAAGGATTTAAGCAAGCCGCGAGAAGAATACACCGAACTTATGCTTCCAAAATTGAGGTTGATGTGGATAATCTTATTAAAGCTAAATTCATTAGATAAGTTCAACATCCCAAGTGGTTGGCTAATATTGTCCCTGTAAAGAAGAAGAATGGACAAATTAAAGTTTGCATCGATTTCAGAGATCTTAATCGGCATTGTCCTAAGGATGATTTCCCAGTTCCGATTACAGAACTTTTAATTGATGAAACAGCTGGCTATGAAGCACTTTCCTTCATGGATGGATATTCCGGATATAATCAGATCCGAATGGCCCCAGAAGACGAGGAATCCACAGCCTTCAGAGTCCCTCAAGGTGTGTTTTGCTACCGGGTAATTCCCTTTGGCTTAAAGAATGCAGGTGCAACATATCAGTGTGCCATGCATCAAGTATTCAAACCCTTCTTAGGGAAGTTTGTTGAATGCTATGTAGACGATTTGGTGGCTAAATACAAAAAATATTCTAATCACTTGGCTGATTTTGAAGTTATATTCTGCATGCTTCGACAACATAATTTGAAGATGAACCCCTTAAAATGTGCTTTTGGGGTAACCTCAGGAAAATTTCTTGGCTTTGTTATACGCCATCATGGTATTGAAGTCAATCCTGAGAAGACCAAGTCAATCCTTGGTATTTCACCTCCTCGAAATTTGAAAGAATTAAGTGGACTTCAAGGACACTTAGCCTATATTCGGATTTTCATCGCCAATTTGGCAGGAAAAAGTTTACCCTTCACCAAAGTGATGAAGAAGTAAGTCACTTACCAGTGGACTGAATAATGTCCAGAAGCATTTGATATTCTCAAAAAATACCTCTTGAGTCCACCGGTACTCATGCCACCTGTTTAAGGAAGACCACTTATCCTCTATGTGACAGCTCTAGAGCGATCATTGGTTGTCTTTCTTGCTCAAAAAAATGATGTTGGGAATGAAAACAACCTCTACTATCTCAGTCGAACTATGCTTGAAGCATAAACACGGTATTCAAGTATTGAGAAGTGCTGCCTGGCCTTAATCTTTGCAGTTCAGAAGTTGATACACTATCTGCAACATCACGAGGTCCAATTGGTATCTCGCAATAACCCAATCAAATTCATCCTTAGTCGTCCAATTCTTACAGGACGTCTGGCAAGGTGGGCAGTTATTTTGTAGCAATTCGACATTCAGTATGTGTCTCAAAAGGTGATAAAGGGCCAAGATCTGGCTGATTTCCTGGCTGAACACCCTTCAGTGGAAGACACATCTTCAGATATTGAACTCCCTGATGAGGAAATCTTCTCTATTCAAGAAAGTCCTCAAGCATGGGAAATGTATTTTGATGGTGCTTCCAGAAGTCCAACAGGGAGGAAAATGGAAAATCCTAAATTCAACAAAGTTGGCTTAGGAATTGTGCTCAATTCTCCAGAAAAGGCAGTGTTACCTTATTCCTTCTTATTCTGGGAAGGTGGTACCAATAATGAAGCATAATACCAAGCTCTCATCGCAGGCTTGGAATTAGCGCTTCAAGCACAAGTGAATCACTTAAAGGTGAAAGGTGATTCAGACCAGGTAATCAAACAAGTCAATGGGGATTATGCCATAAGAAAAGAATAACTAATACCTTTGTATGATTACGTCAGAGAGTTAATGGAGGAATTCCCCTCGGAACTGACAATTTCTTATGTCCCAACATCACAAAATTCTCAAGTTGATGCACTGGCTAATATAGCCACAGATCTGGAAGATCCAAATCGGGACGAGACAACCATCAGTATTGCCCATCGTCGTGTAATTTCACCTTATGTTTGAATCAGAAAAGAGGAAATTAATGAAATTAGTCCCATTCCTGAACCGTATGGTCATACTACAAGATGGATGTCACCTATCAGGGAATACCTTAAAAATGGAACACTTCCACCTGATAGAGCCGAGAAAGAACAAATCCAGCGACGTGTGGTCAATTTTACTCTTTATGATAGCCCAGATCTCCTAGATAAAATTCTCTACAAACGTGGTTTTGATGGAGTTCTCTTCAGATGCGTTGATGGTGAAGTGACAATGGCTGTCATGAAATAAGTGCATGCAGGAGTCTGTGGTGCCCACCAGTCTGGACATAGACTGTCTGATCAGATTCGAAGGCTTGGATACTTTTGGCCTTCAATGATACAAGATTGTGTTGATTTCACAAAGAAGTGTCATTCATGCCAAGTACATGCCAACTTCATTCATCAACCTCCAGAGTTTCTTCATACAGCTAAATACTCATGGTCATTTTCCATATGGGGAATGGATGTGGTGGGACCTTTCCCTTCGGCTACGACCAAGCAGTTTAAGTACATTCTTACTGCTACTGACTTCTTTTCCAAATGGGAAGAGGAAATACCTCTCAATGAAGTCAGTTCTAAATGCGTTGTTAGCTTCATCAAGTCTAACATCATTACCAGATTTGGTGTCCCTCGTACCATATTGACAGACAATGGCACCAACTTCTGTTCATCTGAGGTGAAGAAGTTGTATCAAGAATAAAACATCAAATTCAACCATTCATCTCAGTATCATGCATCGACCAATGGCCTGATAGAAGCCTTCAACAAGAATCTATCAAATATACTGCAAAAGATGGTAAATAAAGATAATAAGTCATGGCCTGATAAACTCTTTCATTCTTTATGGGCTTATCGGACTACCACCCGCACTGCAATGCGGTCAACTCCATATTCATTGGTATATGGAACGGAAGTAGTCTTGCTGATTAAAGTTCAATTAACCTCGCTCAGAGTTGCCATTTGTGATCAATAATCTACAGATGAACAATCTCAAAAGTGATTGAATGAATTAGAACGGTTAGATGAGAAAATATTGTGCACTTTGCACCACCTGGAAGTCTATCAGAATCGAATAGCACGAGCTTTAAAAAAAAAGATCATTTTCGTTCATTCACTCAGGGAGAATTGGTATTAGTTCTCAGAACTCCAATGATACCAGGAAAGAAACCTCCCAAGCTTGAGCCAAAATGGGAAGGACCGTACTCAATACATAGGGTCTACTCCAATGGAGCTTATTCTTTAATCTCAATGGATGGAGAACTCATCACTACTCCAACCAATGCCAGATTATTGAAGAATTATTTTAATGAACACAAAATATATTATCAATGGTCCGGTATGACCTTAAATTGCACCACCGTCCAGCAAGAAGTTAAACTGCATCATCAACGGTCCATGCATATGACCCTAAACTATTTGAAAGTCCCTTACGTCCAGCATGACGTTAAACTTCATCATCCACGATCCATGCATATGACTTTAAACTATTCGCGCTTTCATCCAACATGACATTAAACTGTGAAACGTCCCTAATACATCCAACATGATGTTAAACTGTGGAAAAAGTTCCCTAATTCGTCCAACATGACATTAAATGGTGTACTCTTTTTTCCTCACTACATGACATTAAAATGCACAGTCCACCTTTCGTCCAACATGACGTTAAACTATATTGTCCCCATTGTCCTAACTACATGATGCTAAACTGTAAAAAAGTCCCTTTATACATCCTACGTGACATTAAACTGTACTTTGTCCCTGCTACATGACACTAAACTGTGCAGCACCAATAGTCCTAACTGCAAGACTTTAAACTGCATAGTCCCTTTATACATCCTACATGACATTAAACTGTACTTTGTCCCTGCTACATGACACTAAATTTTGCAGCACCAATAGTCCTAACTGCAAGACTTTAAACTGCATAGTCCCTTTATATGTCCTATATGACATTAAACTATGCATCGTTAAGGTTTTTGTTACCTCTTGTTTCTCACACCGAGTATGAATCACATGATCTTAGAGCAAACTTCAACCATAACACTCTCTCTGGGCTACTAACCATGTGTAAGTCCCAACACCTTTTTTTAGGTTGTTGTTCCCAAGAACAACTTGATCATTAATTCATTCTTTAATTGAACTACGTGGACTTTGATCCTTGCCTTCCAGGCTGGGAAGTAGGCAACCTCCCAAGGTTCAAGCCCAAAACCAATCTCTTCACATCGGTTCACCTCCATCTCATACGATGTTGATTTGTGAAACCGCCCCTAGAATCAATATCTTTATATTGGTTCAATTTTTTCCTTTTTATACGACGTTAAACTATACAACACTTTTTTCCAATACGACAATAAACTAAAATATTCTTTGATACCCTCACCTGAGACAGAACCATTATTTATATTGAGTTTTCAATCATGTTTCATTTCGAAGACTATGTGCATACATGACAGTGATCGAACCAATTATCTTGGGTTAAATCATCATTGTACTAAAGTCCCCTTTCACCCTTCACATGTACGAACCAAATTTGTACAGAGGGTAGTTCTAGAGCTACGTGGGCTTGATTCCCATACTTATGGGATACGTAGGAACATTAGAGTGTCCCTCGAATCCAGCCCCAAGTCATTGGGCCTAACCTCAAATTCAACTTTCAGTCCCTTGGCTGAAAAGTCCCCATGAATACACACATTGTGTATTTCTTATAATGGTCCAAGCTCTATGACCCGAAAATAAGATTTCTAATCCTTTTGTCCCACATGATGTTAAACTGTATTTTAAGAACCATGTAGGGATTTATTCTCATCCTTATGAGATACCTAGTTAAGTCCAACATTTCAATTCAGGACCCATCCACAACATGATTATGGTTAGCATTGATATGTGTATCTCTGTATATATTGGACAATACCCATATTTATGTGTCATAATCCTAACATTAAATATTTTGAGATCTTCATAACCCTTTTCTTGACTTTTCTGAGAGTTCTTTTACCTGACTATACAGCACGTGCCCTTAGGCGGCTTTGCATAAACAGTCTCCATAACAGATTTGTCAGCCAAAAGATACTATCATCTGACTATGTAGCCAATTCCCTTAGGTGGCCCTGCATAATTCAACCCCCTAATGGGTTTTTCAGAAATTGGTAACTTCATTCTTGGGAAGAAAGCCTATTTTGTCCTTATTGGTCTTAAATGACAGTATGTAGGGATCCGCAAAAATAGCCATCCTTAACATATTTGTCCCATATCCTTTTTCATGATCTGAAAGTATTCAAGTCTATGGTTTATATTCTCCTTCCCTACATTTGGGTCAGAACTTCGTAGAAGTGATATCCATCCAGTTCTTCGGTAATCTTGTTCGGAAATATCTTCTCCATATTCAAGTACCTCTTTCCATACAACAAACTCTATACTTTGGAAAATTTGAATCTCTATAAACTTTTACTGGATTTTAGTAGTAGAAAGTTAAATTTATGAGAGTTATTTTGCCTAACTATTCAGCACATTCCCTTAGGAGGCCTTGCATAAACAGTCCACATAACAGTCTTTTCATCCAAAAGATATTATTATTTGACTATGCAGCCAATGCCCTTAGGTGGCCCTGCATAATTCAACCCCCTAACAGGTTTGTTAAATAATGGTAACTTAATTCTTGGTAAATACTTCTTCTAATTCCTTTTAGCTCTTTTTCATATCATTCCTCAGATTCAAATATTCTTAAGTCATAGTTTACATATCTTTTCCCTCATACTTGAGTATGGTAATATGTTTTTTAGACAAATTGTCAAAGAATTGAGTAAATTCTAAATTCATTCGGTCAAAGCTATTTCGACCATAAACATTAGCCTCATTATGTCTGATGTGCATGACTTTAAACTGCCCACAAAAGATAAGGGAACTCTGAATAAAAGTCATGTTCCAGCTCACAAAACATACATTTTATATGATTTAGGTAATATTGAGCAATTAAGAGTTTCAAAGTTTGTAGGGTTTATTATATTAATCCTAGTAAAAAAATAAAACTATGCTTACTAGGCCTATTGGCTTAGGTAAAATTTAAAACAGGTATCCAAAGAATTCATGTACAAATGATTGAAGATGAAAGTGTTTTTCATTGATACACAAGAGATAGAAGGACATCCACAGACTGGAGTCTCTTCTCTTTTTCAAAAATTACAAGAGGCTTTCAACATAACTATTCATTTTATTTACGGCATCCCGAGATTCATCAGCAACCACCTAGAATTCATTCATTGAACTGGATACAATAAGTGATGCAGTGATACCAGCTCTTCTTGGAACAATTTAAAAGGATGTTCTTGAGTGCGGTTTGAGAAACTTTTCTGGTGATCAAACAGTGACCCTGTTTCTGTCCAAGAGACTTGGAAGATGGATACATGGATTTGAGAATGGAGCATTGGAAGTAAATATACATTTGGAGAGAGTAATCTTTTCAGATATTGCTCTAACGCCATGTTTGTCTTCTCTCCACCAACCGGCAGTGGAAAACATTTCAGCCCATGGGTTTTGCATTTTCATATATGCAAGGAAATGGCATGGAAGTAAAATTTAAAAGTTCACACCATTGTTGTTGCTCTTAATGCACAACATAACTGAAATAGAGGAGTAGCAGTGCAACCGCATTTCAAGAGTATAGTTCTTTGCATCTGGAACATTGAATCCTAGCAGATGACCATGACCATACAAGGATAGGTAGATTCTCTTTGGGAAATTAATATGATATTTCTTCAAGTACTTAGCCAAATTTGGGAGAGTGCTGTCGCAGATATCATAGTAATCATGGCCAACAATGTTCATCATGTCATCAATCCGCTTACTATCCAGTTCATCAGCCATTCCAATTCTCCTGAGAGCCATTGAATCTACACAAAAGTTGAATAAACTAACTCTTAAATGGGTTTATTTTTTATAAAATTTGTGAAGGAATTCAGAAAAATAGATAAGGCATTAAGGAGCGCAAGTCTAAACTTGGCGCGCAAGTATGGATGTGCCACGAAAGTATTTAGTGCGCAAGTATCACCATGCAGGTCCAGATACCTTGACAGCAGCGCGACAACAATGAAACATCGGGAAACAGAGCAACTTGCACGGAAAATACAACTTGTGCGGTGAGAGATCGAAAGTTTCAAATCCATATGCTTTGTACGGAAGTGAGGCCCTCTATTTATAGATGCGGCCTTGATCCTGCGTGTCGTACCCTGTGCGATCAAAGGTTGTATCCCTACGCGCCAGACCCTACGCGCCCGAAGCTCATTTGCGCGCCATACCCTGCGTGCCCCAATTTCCTTTTGATTCTCGATTTCCTCCGAGTCAAATCCAAATTTCTTTTTTATCCAACTCTGAGGGGGGACTTTTTTTGACGCTCCTTTCATCACAAAATCTAAATATTGGAAAAGGGGATTATCTTAACTCAAAGTGATTCATCCTTTGGAAAAATATCAAAAATTGACAAAGGAAGGAATAAGAATAATGTTGCACAAGGATCGCGCAATTTCTACTATGGACGTGCAAGTACACTTGCGCGCTGCAATGGTCATGCAAGTACAATTGCACGCCCTAAAGGATAACCGCCCACGGTCTTCTCTAGCCTATAAATAGACCCTGTGGGCCCCCTATTTCGGGGAGGAATTTTTTCAGAAACTCAGATTTGATATCCTGACGCCCTAATCTCTTATCAAAGCTTCCGAAACACTTCTAAGGTAATTTCATACCTAGAACGGAATATCTAAATAGGGGGAGGAAGACCTAAGTGTTGAAACTCATTAACACTTGTGCGTCTGAGTGGCCATCCCTTAAGGGAAATGGCCACACTTGCGCGCCACCAAACTCCTTCAATAGAACTTGCACGCCACTCTTCTGAAAGAACCTCAAGATGATTCTAAAGGATTTAACTAAGAGTCGCTCAAGTATTACCATGCTGGTTTCCAAACGCGCAAGTACCCATGTGTCGCGCAGGTATACCTGCGCAACCAAGACTTGCGCGCCCCTGCCTTTTTGGGTGCCCTTCTTGCCCATTTCACCCCTCTTAAGCCATTCCACCTCTCTTATTCAAGATTCAGTCTTCAAGACACTCTTAAAATCCATTTATGGCATGATTTCTTGATTTGACTTCCATGTCTAAAAGAAATTATTTGGAATATCTCTCAAAACTTAGTGATTTACACATCTTTATGTCACTAAAGATTGAGATTTCATTCATTCAACATCATCCTTTAAGATGAGAGATCTCATTAACCTGGGCCACCTTTTTAGGAATAAGCCCCAGTAATAATTCTTAACCTGGGCCTCCTTCTCAGAAGTAAGCCCCAGTCTAAAATATGGGCATCCACTTTAGGAGTAAGCCCCAAGTTCCTTAATTTTTTCAAGTCTCTTAACCTGGGCCTCCCTTTTCAAAAGTAAGCCCCAGTATTAATTTCTCTTAGACAGTCCTAAATTACCTTTGATCTGGGATTCTTTCTCAGGAGTAAAACCCATTCATAAATCCTCTCCTAATTTGGGCCTCCTTTTTAGGAGTAATCCCCAAGTTAGAGTATTCAAATCTCCATGAAGCACATATACCTTTATGGACCCCGTTCCTGGATTTCTTCCCTGAAGTAAATCTTAATCTTCATTTATCTGGGAAGTCATACATACATAAGTCCCATATTATTTCTTATGATTGCATCTTTCATGGCACAATTGTCTGATTTTTACCAATACCTCTTGTTTCTCACACTGAGCTTGACTCACGTGATCTTAGAGTGTGAAATTAATTATGACATCCTTTTTTGAGCCATCAATCATAAACATTATACTCCCTTACTCGAACTATTTGGGTTCTGATTCCTTTTCTAAACAAAGGATATGTAGGTAGCCCATCTGCGAGTTCGATCCCAACTCTGAAATAATCCATGTCCTTCTGAATGACAATAAACTTCAATTTCCCCCACTGAGTGGCTTTAAAACCAGCATGGTCGTCATAATGACCAAGAGACTTCTATAAAAATGTGTCGAAGGATACCATTGACCAAGAATCTCTAATAAATACCGATGATTCTCTATCGATGAAGAACCTCGAATACATATAAAAGATTCTCTAAATTTCCTACATATTTAATCATTGATTGTAATATCTTAAGGAATGATCATTTTATACTTGGTAATATAATAAGGATTCATGAATATAACTTAAATTTATAAAGAGAGTCCCAGAGTAGACAATAATTCCCCTCAAAATGGTGTGATGAGTCCGACCTCCCATCCACTCGACCAATGAAAATTCTTAAGCCTCATCATTCCACATCTAATGAGTGCCTACATTTGGAAAGTAGGTTCAAATGGATATGGAATCATTGGATGTTTCCGGTTCTACGAACAAACCCGTTAAAACCCGATTGGAATGTTTGAACCTTCAATCAAGGAGGTCATCCCGAAATTATGAGGGAAATAGTCTATTAAAGAGTTTTCAAGGGATAGTAAGAAGCTAGAGAAGAATGAATTAAATAAATGTTTATGTTTTATGTTGTAAATGTTGTGTATGATCCTTGATTTCCCAAGAAAATATACCTATGGATCCACATGGTGCAATAATATTTTGTTGTTTATCTTCTTAATAATGTAATAGTAATTTAATAAAAGGCAGGGTCGCTATAGTTGGTATTAGAGGAAAGGTTTATTTAATTTGGGAATTATGATTAGTGAACCCTAGATAAAACCTCTAGTATTAGACAAAGTACAAATATGCACACAATAATATTTACATAGGGATCCCATAAGTTATTATTTTAGTGAAAATTGTACAAATTAATAAGTTATTTATTCATGACTTGATGACTTATTTTATTTCTAACATTTTCTATTTTATAAAATGGTGGGAACCAAGAGAAACCATGCCAAAAAATCGTGTGAGGTCCAATGAAATGATTGCCCGAACAAAATACACAATGATTTTGGAGTTAGAGTTTAAAACATCATAGAGATTCTTAGAAAACTATCTATGGTTATGAATAATAACTTGAATAATGGGTAACGTCCTCCTTCACCTAATAGGGATCAAATGACTGTCAAGTGTTTTATACGGAAATGACCACTGACATTTACTACATCTTTTGATCCACTAGTTTCAGAACAGTGGGTCAACTCCATAGAGAAGATCATTTATGTGCTTCACAGTTCTAATAGGGAGAAGGTGATACTATCCATTTATTATCTAGATGTAGAGGCCAGTCAATGGTTGTATTTTATTAATAACACAAATCCAAGTGATAAAATTGAAGAGATAAAATGGGAAGGCTTTAAGATCATGTTTCTTAACAAGTATTTCCCACAAAATCTTCATAAAAATATGGAGATAGAATTCATAGATCTCTATCAAAAGTAAGGAGAATCTTTCACAACCTATGAAGTGAGTTTCACAAGGATTTCAAGGTACGCTTTGTGTTTTGTTATCAATAATGATATTAAAATTGAAATATTCTTTAGTAGATTAAAACAAAACCTTTGAAAGTCTCTTGAAATTTTAGAGTTTGGTAGTTATGAAGAAGTTGTTTGGTGTTACCTCAATATGGAGATGGAGTTTGGAGAATGGTCCAATGGCTAGGGTGATAAGAAATGAAAGATGGAGTTTCAAGCCAGAGGATCTAATTATAAAGTTGGGAAGAAAACTCAATGAACCACATGACAAAAATAAGGGAAGTTTCATCATGGGAACAACCTCAAAGCGATGAGGAAATTATTCATGTCTGGGAAAGAAGGCCCCCATTCTCAGGAGAGTCAAAAATTCATGAGAAAGAAAAAGAATTTAGTAGAAGAAAAGGGAGACCCACCCATGGTTCAATGCTACAATTGTTGGGAGAAATGGAAATATGAAATCCAATGCACTAAAACTTGAGTCCTCAATGAAAATCAAGGCCAGTAGCCACCAAAGCCAAAGGAACAAGATAAGGCTTATTCCATCACTACTGTGGAAGTGGAAAAAGATAATGAAGTCATATAAGGTACAATTACTATTCACTCAATAATAGAAAAATTGTTATTTGATTTTGGTTCTATACATTCCTTTATATCTTGAATGTTTTCTATAACTATAGAATAGAAGCCCTAAAACATTGAAGTATATATATCTATAAAAATTCCATGTGGTGAAATTATTACAACCCAAGTGTTTGACTCTTCTTGTGTTGACATATGTGGGAAGATTCTTCTAGAAAATACTGTAATACTTCCCTTGGTGGAATTCAATGCTATAATGGGAATGGATTGGATCTCATTATATAGAGAACAAATCAAATTTTGGGAAAATTAAATATCTTTTCATATTCTGAACCATACCATGCTCCTCTTCAAATGCAAGGAAGATCGTGAATCTACTTGAAAAAATCCTTCAACAGTGTGGGTTTTGATACCCTATGAGTAAGAATACATCTCTTAAATGGCTGAGTCAAAGGAATGTTCCAACCTTGTGGAAATGACTATTGTGATGGAATATGGTGATGTATTTCTTGATGAGTTACTCGAAATCCCCACATATCGTGAGGTAGAGTTCTCAATAGAAGTAATACCCAGATCTACTCCTTTCTCAAAGTGTCCCTATAGGGAGGAGTTAAAGATATAGATTCAAGATCATTTGGAAAAAGGGTTAATATATCATAGTGCATCACCTTGGGGTACGCTAGTGTTATTTGTGAATAATAAGTATGAATCAATGTGGTTTTGTATCAATTATAGGGAAATCAAAAATATCACCATAAAGAAAAATTATCCTCTTATAAGGATTGACGACTTGTTCAATCAATTAAGAAGATCTCAATACTTCTCAAAGATGGATCTTCATTCTGGATATCATTAGCTAAAGTTGAAGAAGGAATATATTCATAAGACTACCTTCTGTACAAGGTATGGGAACTATGAGTTTCTATTAATGAACATCAGACTTACTGACGCCCCTACAATCTTCATTGATTTGATGAAAAGAGTCCTTAGACATTACCTCGAAAAAAATTGGTAGTGTTTATCGATGATATTCTCATCTACTACAAGAACAATTATGAACGTGAAGAACATCAAAGACTTGTGTTGGTGACATTGAGAAATGATAAGTTGTACACCAAGTTCATAAAGTGTGAATTTTGGATGAAGCAAGTCACATTATTGGGACATGTGATCACAAGTGAGTGAATTTCTGTAGACCCTTCAAAAACAAATGCGATTGAGGAATGGCCCAGAACCTCTAGTGTCACATAATTCCATAGTTTTCTTGGATTAGCTTGGTACTACCGATGTCTTTTGAGAAATTTCTCATGATTTTGAAGCCTGCTAACTAAGTTAATAAGGAAAGGGGTAAAGTATGTTTGGTCAGAAGAATGTGAGGAAAGCTTCAAAGAGCTAAATATAAGGCTGATCACTACACTTGTACTCAAATTACTGAAAAGTGGAGAAATTTTTGTGATATACATTGATTCTTCAAAGACATTCTTGGGTTGCGTACTCATGAAAAATGGTAATGTGATAGCCTATTCCTTACAGTAGTTGAAGATACATGAGAAGAACTACCTGACGCATGATCTAGAGCTAGCAACCATTATTTTTTCCTTGAAAATATGAAAGCACTACCATTATGGTGAGAAGTGTGACATATACACTTACCATAAGATCCTTGTGTATATATTCACAGAAAAGGATATCAACATGCGTCAAAGGATATGGTAAGAGCTAATCAAGGACTTCGATTTCTCTATTCACTATCATCACAGAAAGGCGAACACTATAGTTGATTATCTAAGAAGAAAACAACCTACTACACTATCCATGTTATGGATTAAGAAAGACCCTATCTTCATGGACATTCAAAGGATGGATTTTGAAATCATAAGGGCAAGGGATACATCCTACCTTTCCCAAATAATTGTGCAACCATTAATAAAATAGTTGATTAATGAGACACAAAGGTACGCTCTGGAGTTTCAGAAGAAGGTGAATGTAGTAAAGGGAGGGAAGCTATAAGAGTTCTATATCTATGATTATGGTGTGATTCAGTTTGGAAGATGGATTTTTGTGCCTTCATCACCCAGGATAAAGAAAGAAATATTGGACAATGCACATTTCTCAACATTCTCTATCCATCTTGGTAGCACCAAGATGTACTGAGATCTCTGAGAACACTTTTGGTGGGATTACATGAAGATGGAGATTGGGGAATATATCTTAATGTTCTTAGTATGTCAGCATGTTAAAGAAGAGTGAAAAAAGTATAAAGTGATGATGAAACCATTGCCTATACCCATGTGTAAATGGGAGAATGTCACTATAGAGTTTGTCATGGGTCCCCATAGATGTCCAAGGGAAATAATGTGATATGAGTTTTGGTTTACCGACTCACCAAAACTGTCAATTTTATCACTATTTGGGAAGATCTCTCAAATGAAAAACTTACAAAGATATATGTGAAAGAAGTGGTGAGATTTCATGGTGTTACACTTTAAATTGTCTCTGATCATGTTCCAAGGTTCAAATCTAAATTCTATAGGATCCTTCCACATTCTTTGAGTACTGAATTAAATTTTAGCACGACCCCTCACCCCCAAACTGATGGAAAATATGAAAGGATTATTCAGTCGCTTGAAGACATGATAAGAGCCTACACTTTAGAATTCAAAGGTGGATGGGATCATCATCTCCCATTGGTTGAGTTCTCATACAACAGTAGATTCCACTCAAGTATTCAGATAGATCCATTTGTAGCTCTATATGGAAAGAGATGTAGAACTCCAGCCTATTGGGATGAAGTTGGAGAAACAAAACTACATGGATCGTATCTTGTGAAAGGGATGACAGAGAAGGTTAAAGTCATCCATAAACACATCAAATATTATTAGAGTCAGAAAAAAAACTATGCTGACAACTGTTGAAGTGACTTGGAGTTCGATGTTGGAGATAAAGTTTTCCTTTGAATATCACCATGAAAGAGAGTCATGCAGTTTGGAAAGTAAGGGAAGCTAATCCCAAGGTACATTGGACCCTTTTAGATCCTTTGAAAAATAGGAGTTTTGTCCTATTCTCTTTCACTTCCTCTGAATATGGATCAAGTTCATGATTTGTTTCACATATCACTCCAGAAAAAGTACATACCAGATCCCTCACATGTACAGAACTCAGAGGTGATATGGTGGGAAGATGATATCTCTTATGAGGAGAAACTAGTAAATATTATAGACAAGATAGATAAGGTTTTATGCAACAATACAACCATCTTGTTGAATTGTTGTAGAGGAACCAAAATTGTGAAGAAGCTACTTGGTAACCGAAAGAGGTGATGAAGGGGAAGTACCCTCACCTATTTGTGTAAAACGAAATTTCGAGGGATAAATTTTATAAGGGGAGAAGAATGTAATGACCCAATGTTTTATCAATGGAATTCCCTTATTTTTGTTATGCCTTATAGTATAATCACATTTGGAAGAACAATGATATATCTTTATAATAAAAACTATGTGATCATTAAACATAATTTTGCCACTTCTATGTCTGTAATTTCGAAAATCTGACATACACGGTTGCGTTTAGGGTGATTTTTGGAGTCTAATAGAACAAACATAATTTTTGGGGAATAATAACCTACCCTTATGAATAGTAAGATACCCTTATGAATAGTAATTTGAAACTTATGAATAGTAAATATTCAAATATAATAGTAACCTCACCCATGAATGATTAAATAAAATTTAGGCATCTTATAAGAGATAATATGACCATAGTAAAAGTATTAGTATTTTTGTAAGTCATAAATAAAGAATTAATTAATTAATTAGTTAATTTAAAATAAAATTTATTTTCCTAAATATTTTCATAAATTAAAATTTCTATTTCCTCTTTTTTTAAGATAATTTTATAAGAACTTATGTTATTTTTGAAAGCATTTTGAAATTAGTTTTAATTTTAAAATCAGTAATTTTCAAGTAAATTTTAATTTTAATTAAAAATTAAATTAATAATATTTAGAAAATTATTTTTGAAAAATTGAGTACATTTTTGAATTCTACGCATCAGAAAATGGTTAAGGCGCTTTTTTTCGTAATTTTCTGAAATACGTCATTTTTCATGTGAATAGTAAAAATACAGTTTTTCACATAACCGGTATATCTTAAATTGAATAATTCAAGATGTAATGATGAAATAAATTTATAAAACTTTAGATTAGTCAATTATCTATTTAATTTCTTCAAATTTTCCTTAAAATACAATAAACTTGATTTCCAAACCTAAAAAGAACTTTCGAAAACCTAAAGTCTAAAATTGATTCCTTAAAATATCATTTTCTATTTATTTTCACTTTACTTTTAATAAATTTATAAATTCGAATTTTAAATATTATTTGAAGCCTAAAAAAAATTATATTATATTAATATATGATTTATGTTGTCAGAAAACTACTATTACAAGTCTAACTTTTGAGATATTATTTTATTTAATATTTTATTCTAAAAACACTCCTTCCTCATGTATAAATAAACCCCCTCCCTCCCATTGTCAAACCACACCTGTCAAGCTTAAATAATTGTCTAAAATCTGTCCAAACATATTCTCTATCCCATCACCCATTTATAAGGAGCTTTTGGTCTCATCAAAAGACCAATCTAAGGTGCCTTAAGGATGATTGAAGAGGTAATTCCTCCCTCTCTCTTTTCCATTAATTTCCTTTCAATTTCAAGTTCTTTTCTTAACCTCTCCCCACCTATCCTCATCCACATGGTATGATAACTCTATTATCTTAAATATAATTTAATTTTATGATATTTATGGGATAACATATCATCCAAACCCCTTCTCTTCTTCTTTTTATTTTAGGAAGGAAAATGTTGTTTGTGAGGTGTTAATTTATCACCTTCAAGAACAACTTGTTTTCATTTTTCATTATTGACTTCAGATATGGTCATGAAACAATTTTTTATAGTTGAACCAGATTATATTATATATATTATATTTTATTTAATGTTCTGTAACTAACTTATGTAGATATTAATAAATTATTAAACAAAAAAAAGTTCGTTGTGGTTGAAAAACTGCCCGAATTAACCCAAACGATCATCATTAAATTCTTATCTAATAATTAATTCTAATGGTATATAAACAAATTATTTATAAGATCATTTAATGTGTTATAATATTATCAATAACATATAATTTCAATTCTTTATGTTTATCGATGTTTTAAATGAACTTCCATTCTGAATACAAGTGAACCGTTCAAGAAAACTTTACAAACGAACTTTCCTGAACAATGAATTTAAACTCTATAACTCATCCAAAAGAATATTAATGAAATTAATAACACTTTAATGAATCTAATTAATTTATAAATGGTTTTTTAATTTTTTACTAATGTATCTAATGTGGTTATATATGACATTAAAGTGAATAAAGCGTTCGGATACAAGGTAACCGGAAAATCTCAAACCCAACTCTCTTTCTTCAGGTTCCCTCTCTTTCACTCCATTTGCGGTATGGTCACTCCTTAAAATTAATTTTATTTTAATTATCTTACCAATTATGTGATATACATGTTTTATAATATAATTTATGTCAAACCTAATGTTTTCCAAAAGAACTCTTCTTTCAAATAAACACACCATTTTTACTCCTCAAAGATTGTTTCACACTTCACTCATGGTTAATAGTTCTATGTCAAGAATTATATTGCCTATTTATTTGGGGAACAAAATGTTTATGAATGTCTGTTTTATTATGTGAAACCCATTTCTTTCCATGGGTTATTTTTTTATGTTCATATTTGACATATTTCCATTGCGGCATGCATGATAATGTAAATGTTATGATGCGACAGGTGAGCCCAGAATTATATAGAACAATATGAATGTTTGAATGTGATAGGTGTGCCTAGAATTATAAATATCTCCAATTAATTTTGTAAAGTTATTAATCTCATGAGTTAAAGTGAAATCATGTGTGAACATGATGCTATATTTTTTCACAACTATATGTGGTAGTTAACCACTAAGACATAATGTTTTCATTTTTTATGCATTGCCATATTCCATGCCTTTATCTAATGATTCCTCTCATGATTTTGATTATGATGTTATTATTATTCTCACCCCATGATATATTATTATTATCTAACCTCTTAACATGATTTTATCTCATGCCTTTTTGATGTATATCCTCAGGTGATTATGTGTACTAAGAAGTTTTCAAGGGATATTAAGAAGATGGAGAAGAATGAATTAAATAAATGTTTATGTTTGATGTTGTAAATGTTATGTATGGTCTTATTTTTTCCAAGAAAATAATCCCTTGGATCCTCGTGGTTTAATAATATTATGTTGTTTATATTCTTAATAATGTAATAGTAATGTAAGAAAACACAGGAACTCTATAATCAGCCCGATCAGTGCCATCTGAGATGGAGGGTTCTTAGTTTAGTGGTAACAGTGGTGGGGATGGGTCTTCTTTTGGTCAGAGTTAGTTTAAGGTAGAGTCACTAGTCATTGATCATTATCAAGACCCATAATAGATGGGGCATATTCATGCATTGGATTAGGCACCTGCAAAATCGGATGCAGGACCTGCGATAATTTGAGGTACCATTCTTATTACATCATCTATGGTTATTGCTCTATTCAATACTGGTGCCTCTATTTATTTTATTTCTTCCCAAATAATGGATTTTTTGAAATTTTCAGTCAGGATTATGTCATATACAGTAGATTTGGTTACTCTGTTGGTTAAAAGAAAATAGAGGGGTTTCCGGTGACCGTCTTTTGCACTCATTGTGTTAGGGGTCGAACTGGAATATGATATCCTAGTTTTGGAGTTAGACCTCTTTGATGTGATCCTCATTATTGATTGGATGTTGCATTTTGCTGTGCAACATAAATAGTTATCAGTGATAAGTGAGCTTCATGAAACCTGATGGGAGTACACATGTTTTTCAGGGTGAATGATATCCTACGGCGGGGTGTAATGGACCTCCACTTTTTTAATTGGGTAATATCATTCTTCATATCTTGTTTTTCATGTTTAAGGATAGTGATGGAAATCCTGAGGGTGCATTTCCTCTTGTTGTGAATGAGTTTTGAGAGGTATTTCTATACATATTTTCAGGTTTACATCCAGAACAGGATGTTGAGTTCACTATTGATTTAGCATCGGGAACACAACCGATATCTCTTCCATCCTACTGTATTCCCCCACTGTGTTGAGGGAATTAAATGTACAACTGGAAAATTTGAAATCTAAAGGATTCATTTGCCTGAGAATCTCACCTTAGCCCACCCCTATCTTGTTCTCTAAGAAGGCCAACAAATCTCTCCAGTTATGTACCAATTACCAGAAGATAAATAAGCTGACTATCAAGAATAAATATCCCTTTTCACCGTATTGATGACCTTTTCGATCAACTTAAGGGGGTTGAGGCAGTTTTACAAGATTTATTTGTGTTCCAAGTACCACTAGGTCATAATTAGAGATGTGGATGTTCTGAAAACAACCTTCCAAGGTAGTTATGACCATTTTGACTATTTTTTTATAACAATTCAGGTTGAAAAATGATCCAAAAGTTTTTATTTAGCTTATGAATATGGTGTTCCATTAGTATCTCTACTCCTTTGTGGTGGTATTCATGAATAAAATCCTAGTATACCCATGGATAGAGGAGTATCAAGAGCGACATTTTAGAATTTTGTTGGGCACTCTTCGAGATCATAATAACTATGAAAAGCTTTCCAAGTGAACCTTCTAGATCACAGAGGTGAAATTACTAGGTCATGTGATCTCAGAATGAGGGGTTTCGGTGGACCCCTAGAACATTAGTGCAGTGATGTCATGGGAAAATATGAATAATTTTTTTGAGATCAGATGATTTTTTGTCATGGTAGGGTATTATAGGCTGTTCATTAGAGATTTATCTCAACTTGATTCACCCATAAAGATGCTCACCCGAAAACGGGTAAAGTTTGAGTGGAGTTTAGAGTATCATGCATCCTTTGAGGATCTTAAGTGGAGGTTAACAACATCCCATGTTTTGATCTTTCCATAATCTAGGAAAGGGTACATGGTCTACTGTGATACTTTAGGTATGGGTTTTGGGTGTGTGATGATGTAGGATGTGCATGTGGTGGCATATGGTTCCCAACAACTCAGACCACACGAAAATAATTACTCAATACATGAATTAGAGTTAGTGGGATTGATTCATGCCTTGAAGACATGGTGTCATTATCCTTTTAGGTAGAAGTTTTTGGTCTATTCAGATCATAAGATTTTTTCTTAAATATTCTCATAGAAAGATCTAAATTTAAGGTAGTATCATTGGTTGAGTACCTTTGAGGGTTTGATTTTTATATCATGTATACCATGGGAAAGGGTAATGTAGTGGAAAATGCTCTGAGTAAGAATGTGTCAGTGAAAGCTTTGAAGGAGACCAGAGTTGACTGGACTTTGATGGGGGGTTTTCGCTCATATGCACCTCAAGACTAAGGAGAAAAGTGAAGGTTCATTCTTGGATAGTGTTTAGTTGAAACCTTCTCTTCTGGAGTTGATTCAGAAAGAGAAACCAAGTGATGAGTTGTTCCAATATTCTATGTAATTCCTAAATGGTGGGGAGGTTTCTAATGAGTGGTTATTTTCTCTTAAATGATTTTTTTGTTTCAAGGGTCACTTTGTGGTGTCGGTGTTATTATGGAAGGTTGTGATATAGGATATCCCCTAGTCTCAATGGGTCATTCAACCTAGTACCAATGATATTTTTTATGATGTATGACATTGGTTTTGTTGGTCAGGTATGAGATGAGATATATCTTACTTTGTATCATGATGTTATACATATAAGCAGGTGAAAAAAGTGAACCATAGACCATTCAGTTTTCTTCAACCATTACCCATTCCTACATAGAAGTGGGATGTGGTCATGATAGATTTCATTATCGGTTTACGTCATACACCCTAGGGACAAAATTCTATTTGGTTAGTGATTGATCATATAAAAAAATCATCCCATTTAATTCTGATTAGGGATTCATTCAAAGTGGATTAGTCGGGATAGTTGAATATTCAGGAGATAGTGAGGTTTATGGAGTGTCATCATCTATCATCTCAGACAGGGAATCTCGTTTCACTTCATATTTTTGGGAAGGCCTTTATAAGGCAATGGGGTCATAGTTCAAGTCTAATATTGTATATCATTTCCAAATGGATGGTCAGGAAGAGCTGGAAAATCAAATCTTTGAAGACATGATCTAGGCATGTGTTTTGGATTTCGGAGGTTCATGGGATAACCATTTATGGTTGGTCATGTTTTCCTATACTAATAGTTACCAATCCATTATAAATATTAAACCCTTTAAGGTGCTCTATGGTCGGTCATGTTGGTCCCCTTTATGTTGGGAAGAGGTGGGTGAGACCTCTTTGTTGGTACCAATCCTTGTGCAAGAAACACCTAAAAATGTTAAGTTGATCAGGATGTGGTTGTTGATAGTGAAAATTTATCACAATTATTATGTCAATCATAGTCATTGATCTTTATAATTCTCAGTGGGTGACTGGGTGTTTCTGAATGTGGCACTTAACTTGGGTCATCATTGTCTTGGTAAGTAAGGAAATCTAACACTGAGGTATGTTGGACCTTTTGATTGCATTGAGAGAGTTGATAAGGTGGAATACTGGTAAGATTTTCCATCTCAGTTGACATCACTTCACAATGTGTTTAATTTCTCTCAATTAAATAAGTATAATCCAAATCCTTCTCATGTACTGAATTGGGAAGAATTGGAGCTGGAATCAGATTTTTCTATGTTTGAGTGGCCAATAAGGATTGTGGGTTCCCAAAAGAAAATGATTCGTGAGAAGTATATATTGTTGGTCAGGATTCTTTGGTATCATGTTAATGTATATAATTACACTTGAGAGTGGAATTCTTGGTTTGAGGAGCAATATCTTTTTCTATTATATGATCAGACTTCTAATTTTATTTTTGGGGATATAAAGTTTTCATAGTGGGTATAATTATCACATCCATGATTTCATTTTGAGGTATTTTCTTGTTTATTTATAGTATTATATTTATCCCTTAAGTTTACCATGAGTTTTTGGAGAAAAAACAAGATTTTGGACTAGACAATAGTTGGAATACGATTAAAGGAAACTAAGCGCTAACCTAGAAAGAAATTATATTCCTTAGATAGTGGCTCTATCTAAGATGAACAGATTTATGTACAGGAATGCTCCCTCCCCAAGGAAACCATTTGGTTAGTTTCCTCGTGGTTATAAGAGACCAAACGGTTATCCCTACATGATTCTTTTTGGAAAACCAATGCGGGCTAACCATGCATCTTATACTGGTCATTAAAAATTGAAAAATTACCATTTCCCCTCTTCTTTTTTAACCCCAAATCACCCGTACTTCAAGATATATAAGATTTTAAGCCCTAATATCCACCTATTATCCTTGTTTTCCCTCTTGAACTCTATTTTTTGGGTGTATTTGGTATGGCATCTTTGAGGAATCATCAAGTAAGTCTCTTTTCTCTCGATTTCGTCCTCCTTCTAGTGTTCTTCTTCCTTCATATTCGTGTTCTTCTTTTCCAATAGATTGGTTTACCTAATAAGGGTTAGATCTTGAGTTTTTTGTTAGAATATTGATTTTGTGGTTATATCTTTCATTTATAGGGTTCCTTGGTTGTACAATTGTGTTTTTCCATTGGATTTCATAAGTTTCTGAGCTTAAGAAAGGTGATTCCATATTTTAGAATTATTCGATGATTTTTGTGTTCTTTCATTGCTTCATGAATATGTTATATGGATTTTTTGAAAGTTTCAAAATATATATCCAAAATTATTTTAGGTGCATATGTTTTGAAAGACTGTTTTATAAAGAAAATGAGGTTTGTTTCATGTGATCTTCCATGTTGTGTTTCTTAAATGTGTTCTATAAATTGTGAAAGTGATGTAAAGTGTGATTACAAATGGTTTAGGTGTATGTTTTTATTTGATTAAGGTTATGGTTATGAAAAGTTGTGGTTTTACTTTTGTATTCATATTTATGGTTGTGTATCGGTGAAAGTGGTGATTTATGCGACATGTGGAAAGGAAAATGAATATAAAGAGAATCCTAGGAATCTAGGTGGCTGATAAAAGGACTAGTATGTTTTTTTGATCCGCAGGGCCAATTCCAGGTTCCTTCTGGAATGATTGATACTACAACACTAAATAATACATTGATTATGATTCAAGGCCACTAGAATTTTGGATGGTTTTTTCTCTAGCGGCTTGTGCATGATGACTCTATGGGATATGGTTGATATACCATGCTTCACCAAGATATAGGTTCCTAGTGTCCCACTAGTGCTAATACCTATAGGGATTTCCCATGATGTGGTGCTCATGTGATTTTGTTCTAAATATAAGCATACAGTGTATTTTACTCTTATGTTCAATTTCAAAGTATGCTCCTTTAAAAAATGTTTTCCTTAATTTTTTTTATTAAAAATGTTTCCAAGTTATTTCTTGAAATTGGCATGGTAAATTGTCTTCTAATGTTGTGACATGGAATATTTCTTTTCAGTTATATCCTACTGGGATTTTTGTCACACCCTACATACACCCTTGGGTGTATGTAGAATTTGTTATGCATGAACCAGGTAAAGGAAACATATTTTGTGGTGGTGGTGGTGGTTCCTGTTTCTAGTTTCCCTTTCTTATAGGTGTTGATGGAGGTGGATTGTGGGTTATGGCCCCTCTCATTACAAAGAGGTTTTTTAGTTGTGGTCAATTTGGTTCTTATCCCATTTTTTTATTTTGGTTTTGGTGAAAGTTGTAAAATGGTTAACTTGAATTGTTGTATCTCTTTTGGTTATGGAAATTGATCCTGAGGTGATCTTTAATTTTGAGTATTGTTCTTGGTTATTTATGATGGGTGAAATCATTCCTAAAAGTTCATCACACTAGTGGAAAAACATATTTTAACGTTGGTTTTTTTTTTAATTTTTGACATCGGTTTTAAACCGACGTCTAAAAAGGTAACATAAAAAATATGGTTTTCAACGTCGGTTTTACAAAAACCCATGCCGAAAACAATTATGTAAGTGTTTCAGCGTCGGTTTTACATAAAACTGACGTCAAAACTAATATCCGACAGAATATTCGGCATCGGTTTTAGAAAAAACCGAAGCCGAATGCCGGGTGAACCTGCCCTTCGGCGTCGGTTATTTCTAAAACCGACACCGAAGTCCCGATCGAACCCGTTTTCGGCGTCGGTTTTACATAAAACCGATGCCGAAGTTAATATTTTTTAATATTTCAGCATCGGTTATTTAAAAAACCGATGCCATAGATAATTTTTTTGTTTGGCATCGTTTATTTAAATAAACGACGCCATAAATAAAATTATTTTTTTTATAAAATATTTCCAATTACATTTCCCAAAAAATTCAGAACCCCTGTAAAAATAATACAATATACAAAAACAATTAAACAATATTTATCATCCAATGCCTCGTATAACTTCAATTCTTATATCTAGTTAATCAAAAAAATTATCTAAATTAAAATTAAAATACACGTTCCTGCAATCAATGACTTCAAGAAATTTTGTGACATTTACAAGTCCCACGACTCCAAAATTTACGGAATGCTCATTGTTGGTTATTATTGAAGCATTCATTTGATTATTATTAGGTTCAAAAACCTAATATATTAAATGAGTTAGGTTTTTGTACCCATATTTATTATTATTTATAAATATTAGAATATACATACCTCAAATATTAATCATATTTAACAAATAGTTCTCAAATGTATATTGAATATGGGTCATATCAGATTCAGAATAAGGCTGTGAATCATTGAATGCCTACAATAATATTGAATGATAAGAAATTAAAAAATAGAATAACATGGGAGAAAATATATAAAAAATTAATACAACTAACCTTATGAAAATTAGTAGTTTTCCCAGTTGTGATTATCTCGTACATGAATCATAGAATATAATAACCACATTCAATATGTCCATTTTGACGATGACACTGCAGTTATAGAACATTTAATTAAAAAAACAATATATAACAAAAATATAAAAACAAATTACCTGTACTTCCACATATTTGATTTCCGTTGGTTTATTTTCTGACATGTATTCCTTGTTAAAATCTTTCCATGATCTGCATTTTTTATATATGAACTAATAATACTTGTGTAAACAATGAAAATTAAACATAATGAGATTATAAAAAATAAAAAAATACATGTTTAATAAGGTGAGAAATGGTTTACGCACTCCTCCTAATAAAGAGAAAAACCAATATAAGGTGCATTCACTTGGGAAAAATACGCCTAACATCCAATTCCCCCTACAATACAAAAATTTCACAATTAATGTCATTATAATGATAATTAGTTCATAAAAATTTTTATGTTCTTACTTATCAAGAAATGGAAAAAACCCGCATTGAATCTCTTTCTGTGTTAATATCTCGGATATATATTGAACCCTTTCATGATTCTTCACAAGTTTGGCTTCCAAGAAAATATACTCTGGATCTATAAAGCTGTAAATGTCTGTTATTTTCTTTATTAAAAGAATCTTGTGTAGATACCTAATTTAAAAAGAAAATATAGTTAGTCAATGACATAATAATATTTTATTAAAGAAAAATAAATTCAAACGTCAATTTACTTACATGATAAACAACTGCACCACACTCTGCGAGATCACTTCAAAATTAACTAAATTCATGATATCTTCTTTCATTAATTTCAATCCATAACTTCTTCCACATATATCGGGCGTCATCCGAAACTCATCGATAAAATTCAAGGAAGAAGAGGACTAAGATAATCTTTTTAACCCATAAGAAATATCAAAAGTATATAAAAACAACTGTTCCTAAATATTTTGTTTCATTTGTGCAGTTTCTTTTGCTTTCAGATATTCCTATATAAGATAAATGTTAGAAAATGTTATAAGTAATTTTGAATCATTTGTAATTAATATTTAAAAAAATGCATACCTCAAGTGAAATATAACGAAGAAGGGCTGTTGGACAAAGTAAAAAATGTCACGTACATTCCCCAACACTGGTTATCTCCACAGTAGGAAATGGTAGTAGAGCAGTAGGATCTATAATAACAAGTACTGATACTCTAACCTGACCCATCTGGATAGGCTGATGATGTACTGAGTCCCCCAATAAATGCACATGTCCTAACTCAACAATATGTACACGAGGATCTCCCGTAAACAACTCACAATATAAGTCTTGATCTGAGGGAGGAGGTAGAGGCTCAAAGTAAGCAAGTGGGGAAGGGTAAGCAGATGGGGCAGGGTAGTCCGGGTGAAGAGGCTGAGAAGGTAGAAAAATGAAAAAGTTATATTAGTGTTTAAAATTTATAAAATAGAAAAATTGATTAAAATAAAATAATATACCTCGAAATGTTGCGCAGACGGGTTAGGGTAAGCAGATGGGGCAGGGTAGTCTGGGTGAGTAGGCTGATAATGCTGAAAAGTGAAAAACTTATATTAGTGTTTATAATTTATAAAATAGAAAAATTGATGACAAATAAATAATATACCTCAGAAGGCTGTGTAGATGGGGCAGGGTAAGCAAATGAGGCAGGGTAGTCCGAGTGAGCAGAATGGGAAGGCTGAAAAATGAAAAAATTATATTAGTGATTTTAATTTATAAAATAGAAAAATTGACGACATATAAATAATATACCTGGGAAGGCTACGCAGACTTTGATTGTCTTGAAAAGTGTTCTAATAAAGCCTTCTGCACTACTGCTTGAATTTGATCACCCATAGACTGTTTCATATCTTTCATCTCTTCTTTTAAGGATTCTATTTCTGGGTCTTTTGATTGCTTACTCTTACCAAAAACCTTCCGAATACTAACACCCGCCTAATATCCTCTAACACGGCCGGGGTGTTCTTACTTTCCCAATGTAGTGGCTAGGATGTCCATTCTACCCTCAGGGATAAAAGAGCCCTGTGTTTCTTGCTCATGAAGTTCATCCTGAAATGAAAAATAAAAAGGTTATATTAGTGTTTATAAATTATAAAATAGAAAAATTGTGAACAAAAAAATAATATTTACTTACAATGTTATGACCCACTTGATGAGCTTCCTCTTTAAGATATTGTTCATTTTTTCTTCTTCATGCTCATTTCCATTTCTCATGGCGAGTGGGAGGAGATGGAGGACCAAACTGGACCTCTTCTGAACCACTACTTGATCGAGCTCTTAATGCTTCAAATTTTTTCTTCAATCATTTTCTGCTCCAAATATGAATACCCTCCACATGATAAAGTATGAGGATATACGTTCTTCAACTAGATCTTCTGATGAGATCTCCTGGAGGCCTGTTATATAAAAATAAACTACTAAGTAATAAGAAAAATATAGCATAAATTTTAAAATATAAAACAATTACCATACCTAAAATTTCTCTTCCTGAAGACTGTCAACAAATCTCTTCCATGTTTCTTCATCTATATATGGATACTAAATAAATGGGCTTTCAAACCTTCTCTTTACAAAAACATAATTTTTTGTCAGTTTGTTTTTAAAATCTCTCCATCGAACCGCCACAAAATAGAGATATATTTTCTTAATTTCTTTGGTTTCTTCAAAATTGAATGTCATATGTAATTGAATAAATTAAATATGTCATTTAAAATTTATAATATTAAAAAAATGAGATAAAAGAAACAAAGTAAAATATTTTACCATCACGGACCCCCAAATCTATTGCTTCGACGTCCTGTCAACTGACTTCCAATCAGGATATAAAATACGAATCCTGCAACGGCTCTACATCACTATATAACTGACAAACTGAACTGTATTTGGTCCAAATGCATTATTATCATCATCAAAACGGATGTGTACTTTTTTATCATCATGAGAAAGTGATAGTTTTGCTAAATGTGTAATACCACATTTACCAACTTGATAACTTGATTTTTGAGTAGTAACTGGAGAAGTCTCCTCCGCCGAGGACGCATCAGTAGTCCTGCAAATTTGTTTTTGTAAATTAACATTTTTATTTCATTAAATAAGTATATTAATGAATATTTAATAATATGTCAAAATAGATATACCTCGGTAACTGCTCCTATCTATCTGTATCTGACATTGCTACTCGAAAGTGTAATGAAATTTTGTGTACCTGCATATCATTAGAAAACTGAATAATTAGAAACAAGGAAGAAAAAAATAAATATGTAAAAATAGAGGCATGCATTTGTAAGTTTTAAAAATAGACCCAAAATATAAATATTTACCATAAAAATTAGGAGACTAATTTAGTGTTTTTCCACATGACTTCATCATGATCGGTACGTACTGCTTGCACTATGTCTATCTTATATTCATTGTAATCATCTGGAAATTGCGTAATAGATAAATAAGGCTCATGTAAATCACTAGCATCATCAGAATCATCCTCATCACCCAAATAGTATCTTCTCCCTTGAAAAACAACTGACCACTGATCATTCGACGGATCAATGACATAAAATACTTGTTTTTCATGTGTCTCCATGATAAATGGTTCCTCATTGTGATTAAATCTTTTCAAATCAACCAGTTTAACCCCATATTCATCATGTTTCACACCACTATTACTATCAACCCAATTACACTTAAAAACAGTGACTCGAAATTTAATATAATCAATTCCCCATATGTCTTCAATAACTCCAAAATATGACGTTGATGTAGAAATTGGGTTTTTATCTTTGGCATTCGAAAAATGCACTGCTTCAGCGAATACCATCACACCACTATTTTGAATGGTACTCTTATCATCCAAGTTTTTTGAGTAAAATGTGTATCCATTGATATCAAAACCAGACCAAGTGATCACATTAAGAGATGGTCCCCTTATAACCACTTCAATGTTTCTGATACAGATATATCTGGGGTGACTTTCTCTTTAAACCATGAAAAAAATGTCTTCTTATGCTCAATCATCAACCACTTTTCATTTCTTTTCTGATATCGTAACTTTAATTTAGAAATATGTGAGGATATATATGGTTGAACCTCATCTGTGTTGTTCAAAATGTATAAATGTGCTTGCATCACTTTATCACGTGGAATGAACTTTACCTTTAAGACTCGAACCCCTCTAACTTCTCTATCAACTGTCATATTTTGAGATACAGGGAGACTAATATGCTCCACCTCATTCAAATAATCATTACAGAACTTAATCACCTCTTCTGATACATATTTTTGAACAATTGAGGCCTCTGGTCGATAAGGATTTTTAACAAATCCTTTCAAAATTTTCATATATCTTTCAAAAGGATACATCCATCATAAATAAACAGGCCCACATAATCTTATCTCACGCACCAAATGAATTAATAGATGAACCATTATATCAAAAAATGTGGGTGGGAAATACATTTCTAGTAGACAAAGAATAAGAGTTGCTTCATTCTACAACACATCTAAAGAATTTGGATCAACGAATTTGCTACAAATGGATTTAAAGAAATTACATAACTTGATGATTTTCTTTCTGATAGATTTTGGTAATATACCATGCACTGCTACTGGTAGAATTTTTTCATCAACACATGGAAATCATGTGATTTCATACCTATTAATTTACAATCCTTCAATGACACAAATTTATTCACATTTGAATAAAACCCGATGGGTACATTAATACCATGAAGACACTGACAAAAATTCATCTTTTCAATCTTGCTTAATGTGTGACAAGCCGAAGGTAAATATGTTATGTTTCCTTTCACAGCGGGAGCTAACTCCAATCGTATTCTCATTAATATCAAGTCCAATCTAGAATGTAATCCATCTTTTGTCTTTCCTTTTATGTCTAACAAAGATCCAATCAAACTATCACATATGTTTTTCTCAACATTCATAACATCAATGTTATGTTTTATCTCTAAGAATCTCCAATAAGGTAGTTTGAAAAAAATAGACTACTTCTTCCAGATATGTTTTTGTAAACCAGAACTTTTTCTCTTTCCAAATGTCGAATCAATATCTTTCACTCTGTCATAATATTCTTCGGCTGACAATGGTCGAGGGGGGAGTTTGTACTCTTGTAAACTGTTAAATGCTCTTTTAAATCTATGATAAGGATGATCAATTCGCAAAAATCTTTGATGTACCATGTACACTGTCTTTCTTCCATTCTGGAATTGATAATATGAAGTTTGTTCTTCACAAATTGGACATGATTTATGTCCCTTAACACTATATCCAGATAAGTTTCCATATGCAGGAAAATCGTTTATAGTGAACATTATCATAGCATGAAAAAGAAAATACTCTTTCTTGTATGCATAGAAAACTTTAACACCTTACTCTCATAGCAGTTTCAAATCATCAATCAATGGTGTAAGATACACATCAATATCATTTCCCTGTTGTGTTGGTCATGAAATCATCAAGGTCATCATAACATATTTTTTCTTCATACATAGATGTGGGGACAAGTTGTAAAGTACCAGAAAAACAGGCCATAGACTATGTTGGCTACTGAGGCTCTGATATGGATTCATTCTATCATTACACAATCCCATTCTGAGATTTCTAACTTCACTTCCAAAATCATGAAATGTTTTATTAAAACTCTTCCACTGTGGTGAATCGACAGGGCGACATAAGTTACCATCAGAGATGCGCTCATCTAAATGCCATCTTAACCTTTTTTCATCAATTGAATTAGCAAATAGACACTTCAAAAAAGGAATTATTGGAAGGTACCAAATTGCTTTAGTTGGAGTTTTGATTCTGGTACCTAAAAATAAATCAGAATTGAATTATCAGAATTGTATGCAAAAAATATTGGATGATATCATTGGAAAGTAAAAAATTAATTTTTCATAACGTTACATGACATCACCTGAGAATGAATCTGAGTTGAATTTTTCATCCATCTTATAGTGCGATGTACCACATGTAGGACAACTTGATAAATGTTCACTTTCAGTCCTATATAGTACACAATCATTGGGGAAAGCATGTATATTTTTATACCCCAATCCCATTGGGCATAATATTTTCTTAGCCTCATAATTGGAATCTATAAGCCCATTGCATTTTGGAAGTATCTCTTTTAAAAGCTCAAGTAAACCGGGGAAACTTTTATCACTCCACCCATTTTTTGCTTTTAAGTTAACTAATCTCAAAACTGCTGATAACACTGTATATTTACTACAACCTGGGAATAATGGTTTCTCAGAATATCCATAAAATCATTCAACAGTTGGTGTTTTTTCTATGGTTTCAACACCTAAATCATGAATTAATTCTTCAATACGATCCTCTGCCTCATTATGAATATCGTCATCAACATTGCATGTTGAATTTTCAGTTCTTTCACCATGAAAGATCCAACTTGTATAATTAAGGCTAAAACCATAACAAATGAGATGATCCTTGATTTCTATAGAATTTAACATTCTCATATTTACACTCGTCACACATAGATAGAAAATCAAATCAATATTTTGAAGATGTCGTTTAACAAATTCCAAAAAATTATCAACTCCTTTTTCATATTCACTAGTGTTTCTTCGTAAATAAATCCAATTGTGATCCATTAATACCTGATATCACAATATAATTGATGAATATATTAAAACATATAAACATTTAAATATCTATCAGATAAATTGTAAACAAAAACCTATTTAATAAAAACTATTGATAATTAGATAAAAGACATCAGATATGAAACACATTTACAAATAGAGTAAACAGTTTATTTTCATATTATATACATGTGTGTTATATTGATATTATAATATAATTATAATATCATTCTTTTAAAATTTATTAGTTCATTTTACATAGTTGCAATATTTTGATGTTTTATGTGTCAATAATAATGAAGACTACAATTATTTAAAGGATGAAATAAGTGAAATGTGGGAGTACATGGTAATATGTATAAATTATTGACGATTTTGTGGTATGATCTACACCTATGTACTAACAAATACATGTATCGAGATTAATATGAAGGTTAATATAGTAGCAGTTATAGATAGAGGATGAACCCATTATAGGGTTTAGTGACGCAGATGATGTTATTCGAGAGGATGGATAGACATTGTGGAAAAAATGAGAATGAGAATTGGAGAGGTAGATCTGAAGTGAACATGGTAATTAAGTCAATTATGGAAATTAAGGTGGCAATGGGAATGAAGGCGGAAACATGAATGTTGAGTTAAAGGTTGGTAGGGGGGAAGGTAGAGTCCCAGTGGGAGGTGGGTATGTAGTGGAGAGGCTCAGAAAGGGATTGGGAGGGAGAGGTAGAGAGGTGGTGAGGTGGAGAGTATGGATAGGTGGAGAGGTGGGATTAGGGAGGAGGGTTGGGATGGGGCAATTTTCCTGGGAGAGAATGATCAACAAGGATACGAGCTATATCCAATCAAGCTACCATAGAGGCAACCATGTAGCGGAGAATTAATATAGTGGTTACACTATTATAGAGAATGCACATCCAATAGAATACATAATAGATTCTACTAAATCCATTGAAATAGCTCTTACAATAATTAAAAATTTACTCTTGTTATCATTTTCATATTAAATTATATGATTAATTAAATATCAATTTTAATGTGCTATATATGTAGTCAAAGGAATCAATGTTTCTTTAATTTGAGTCCTTATAATATCAAGAATGTTGGAAGACAAAACACCATTAGCTAAACAATACATTCATACAATGTATAGAAAAAAATAAACCAACAATGAATTAATAAATGTTGGTGTGAAATGCAAGCCACAAACATGGGTAGTAAATTATTAATAAATCTAAACTCTTTATTGAAAGTAAAAAAATATAATTGGTTGTTTTAAAATATAAAATACCAATCAAAATGGGTGTAATGTATTTTTATAACTTCAATCACATTTAATTCAAAGTCACTGATTAAATAAAATATTCAGATGTTAATCCCAGATAACACAGCATGACCTAAATGATAAATATAGATACAAAAAAACAAGACACACTACAACCAAACCACACTAAGTTCATCAATAAATAACACAATAAAATTATTTTTTTGAAGAAGAATTAATTAAAATGGAAAAATAATTAAAAGTATAGTACTTCATAATGTAATGAAACATCATTTTAAACTAAAATAATGATAATACAAACAAAATATTTGAAGTTCCACCCGAATGGAGATGTTAAATCCAAACTGTGACCGATATAATGACTTCGAAAAACAAACAATATAATATCTATACCAACAATGATAATACAAACCAAAAATAATGATAAACTACAACTAAAATCTATACAATAATTAAAATCGTGGAAAATAGCGTTCTTGAAGAAGAAATAAACAATGGGAGATGAAACAAGAGATAAAGAGGAAGAACGCATACCCGAAATCGTCCAAACGGCACAAAACCTTCAACAATGGCCGTCCAAGATCAAAAATCAGGTTCGAAGGTCATTAGGAGTCCAAAGAGACGCAGTAGAACTCGATTTCGATGATCGAACAAAATGACGCTTTCGGTCCCCGAATAATTTTAAAAGACTTTTCGCGTCGGTTTTAGAGAAATCCGACCCTGAAAATATATCTTATGGCGTTGGTTTTCCAAAAAACCGATGCAAATTTTTTATTTTTTTATTTTCGGCGTCCGTTTTCCTGAAAACCGACGACGAAATTTTTGTTACAATCATTTTCCGCGTCGGTTTTCCTCAAAACCGACACGGTAAATATGTTTATTATTATTATCGGCATCGGTTTTCTTCAAAACCGACGCCAAAAAAATTTAAAAAAATTTTGGTGTCGCTTTCTTAAAAACCAACAAGAAATATCATCGGATAATTGTTTTTGGTGTCGGTTTTTTGTAAAACCGACGCCATAAATTTCCCACACATACTATTCGCGTCGGTTTTTAAAAAACCGACATTATTACGGCGACGTTAAAACCCATATTTCCACTAGTGTCATTAATACCCAGAAACTAGTTTCCAGCCCAAGGGGATTAGTAATGCCCTTTGGGCCTTTACATGGGCCAAGTTGGGTGTCGAGATGGATGGCACCCCGACATGGTTCATGAGAGTGCCACAGGAACCTACAAACATTCATAAATTCTTCAGATTGTGATAGAACCATAAGAATGAAAATGGATTCATATATATTTCTATAAGGAATAAAAATAATCAATATATAGAAATAAAGTGGATGGTTCCATTTAAGTATTTCTACAAAGAAACATGATAAACATTAAAGGGTATTTATATGAATGATAAATCACTTAGAGGAAGTCAGTAAAAATTTAAAGGATATACTCATATTTATTTTTATAGATATTATTTTAAAATAAAATATTTTGAATAAATGTTTTAATAGTGTAAGGATAAAAGAAATAAAAAATATTCTAGATCCTTATTGACTAAGAAAACATTAAATGGAAGTGTTGTAAAGAACATAAAGGGAATCAATGAAAGAAATTAGCTGAGAAAAAAATGTAAAAGAAGAGAGTTAAAAATATTACTCTTATAATTTTGTGAGTAATTAAAATTCAATAGAAATTTACCTTAATAAATCATGGGAATTTATATAAGGATATCCAAAAATAATAATATAAAACATATGGACATGGAAGAGATTGTTTCTAAAATGTAAAAGAAGAGATAAAGATGGTTCCATTTAGAAACATCATTTCTGGTGAATTATAAATCAATGAGAGGTAAATGGTAAAAATACATGTAAAAATAAAAAATAATAAATGGAGAAGAAAATAAATTGGCAATTAGAAAGAAATATCTTAATATTTCCTAATTGAAATTTTTTATATATACAATCTCAATTTCAAAGAGATATTGGAAGAGAAAATCTTATGAATTTGTTAATGTTTGAATCAAAATTTAATGAAAGAGATAATTTGAGAAGGATTTATAAATATGATGATGAAATGGAATAGACCATTATGACTTGTTCCTTTGCATTATTGAGTTCTTAGAGTCATTATGAGGGAGTTTGAAGGTGTTTTGAAGGCTTGGGATGAGTTCTTTCCATTTAAAGGGACACCACACTATAATGTTGGGCTTGGTGGTAGTTGTGGTGAGATTTAATGGGAGAATAAACCATTTTAGTTCTCCTTTTTGGTTCACTGATGATTTGAGATAGATGTGCAGTGCAAGGGAACGCCATGGTGAGTGAAACTACAAGAGTGTCTGTTTCAGTAGGCATTTTTTCTGGGTAGGTAACTTGTAGGAAATGGGGACCCCTAAAATGCTTGTGGTGGAGTGTGTTTTGGATGGATCATTTATCTATATAATATGAACCAGAATAGGTTTATGGGGAGATAATTGGGTTCTTTCTCTTCCTTATGTACGAATTTAATGGTCTTCTCCAGCTCATGAATATCCTCCGGTTGAGGTGGTCATAATGAAGCTATAACGGAGAAGTTTGGTGACCCTTTATCTTCGATGTAGATACCCTTCCTGGTTTCATCGTGATGTTATATTCTACTTCGATCTCTCTATTATATCATGGGGTGTGGTTGGGGATTTATGTAAACCCATTTACTGAAATTTGTTTTCCAAATCACTCAATTATATTACACCTTTCAACCTCTCAATTAGGCAACTAAGAACTAAGGATGAGTTTGATGTGTGGGGGTGGTGATGTGTAGACTAGAATCAGGTTGAAGGATGACCTTCAGTCTGGCTTTTTGTTTTTTTAAATTGAAAAAAATATAATTACCCAAATATCCCCACTCCCACATTAGAATCCTTTATATATATGTATATTCTACTATATATATTATTATCAATTAATGTATAATATTTTGAAATTTATTTTAAACATTATAATAACATTTATATATTATATTTTATTAGTTAATTTTATAAATTTTTTATTTTATATAATAACGTTTCATAATATAATAACTATTGTAAATATATTTTTCAATTTATAATAACATTCTTGTATTTTATAGTTTTTAACTAGGTTGGGTGAGAACTCATTAAATTACCTAAAGAACCAATGGCTTGAAATTCCAATACATATCCTGAATATCATGTGCTGCATCAGCATTAAGTAGGGTTAAACTAAAGTTAAGTAAGATTAAAACATAAAGTTGTAGAAATTATGTAAGGGTAAAAAATGTTTGGTAAGGGTAAAAAAAGTAAAGGGTATGGAAAAGTTATGTAAGGGTAAAACAAAGTTATGTAATTATAAACAAAAGTTAATTAAGGGTAAAATAATATTAATTAATGGTAACCTAAAGTTAAGTAAGGGTAAAAAAAATGTTATATAAGGGTAGAACTAATATTAAGTAAGGGTAAAACAAAGTTATGTTAGGGTAAACTAAAGTTATTTGAGGGTAAATAAGAGTTATGTAAGGGTAAAACAATGTTATGTGTGGGTAAACTAATGTTATTTATGGGTAACCATAATTTGTTAAGGGTAAAAAAAGTTATTTAAGGGTAAATTAATGTTATAGAAGAGTAAATATATGTTAAGTAAGGGTAAAACAAAGATATTTAAGGGTAAAATAAAACATGTACAGGTTATGTAAGGGTAAAATAAAGTTATTTAAGGGTAAAATAAAGATAATTAAGGGTAATATAATGTTAATTAAAGGTAAGAAAAGTAACGTAAGTTGAAAATTATGTTATGTAAGGGTAAACAAAATTTAAATAAGGATAAAACAAAGTTATGTATGGGTAAACTAGAGTTATGTAAGGGTAAAAATGTTAAGCAAGGATAAAACTAAATTCATGTAAGGTTAAAATCAAGTTAAGTAAGGGTAAAACATAGTTAAGTGAGGGCAATACAAAGTTAAAAAATAGTATGCTAAAGTTAAGTAAGCATAAATCAAAATTTATATAATGGTAAAAAAAGTTAAGTAAGAGTAAACTAATGTTAAGGAAATGTAAACTATAATTAATTAAGGATAAACTAAATTTATGTAAGGGTAAAAAAAGTTATGTTAGAGTAAACTAAAGTTAATTAATGGTAAAATAAAGTTAAGTAATTATAAACGAATTTTCTGTCAGGGTTAAACAAAGTTGGGTAAGGGAAAAACTAAATTTTAGTAAGGGTAAAACAAAGTTAAGAGATGGTGAAATAAAGTTAAGTTAGTGTAAACTAAAATTAATTAAGGGTAAAAAAGATAAGATTAAAACTATATCAATGTAACTGTAAAAAAATAAGGGTAAACTAAGTTTATGTAGTGTAAACGAACATTAAGTAAGGGAAAAAAATTAATAACATGTGTCTATATATTTACATTAATATAACAAAATTTTTGAAAATATATTGAACTTTATAATATTATTTTAAATATTAATATTATTATTTTAACATTGATAGATCTATATTAAATGACATGGGTATTAAGGATTATATATTAATGAAACTATATAATATATATATGTACATATAAATATATTAAAATGAATGTTCATTTATATACATGCATGTATGTATGTGAAGCATATATCTATATCTATATCTATATATATATATATATTAAGACATGCACACACACATACATACATTAATATATACAAATTAATATAATCATATTAATACATGATTCCATACATATATTTAAATATAAGTACATTCATACATTCATTTATAAATATATATTAATATAATATAAATACATATTAATATAATTTTATACAAATATACAGTTTTTTAATTATAAGTATACACATTGGCACATACATAGACATACATAAGTATGCATACACATATACACATTAATGTGTGGATTTTATTATAAACAATATATACAATTGTTCATATATAATCACTAATATATATAATGAATATATATATATATATATTACTAATGAATCTATATACATGTTGATTATTTCATACCAACATCCAAATGTTGGTGGGGGTGTTGTCCCCAACATATAGGTTGGTGAGATGTGGATGGATGGATTCCACCTCTTCCTAGCTCTCCCTTTGAGAGTGGTATTAATTAGTGGTACCCAGTTAGTGGCACATACCAGTCGGTGGTGGAACAATTGGTGGAGATTCCCAGTAATGAGGATATGTGATATGTAGTGGGGGTCATGTGTGGTTGGAGGTGGTCAAAATATTGATTTCTTTCATGTTCATGATATCCTATCACTCGGGTCATGGGGTTATGACTGGAGATGTGAAATTCATATGACATGATAAATGAAATTATTTATTTATGGTAATATGAGATTCTAGGGCTAGTAAGATGTTGGAACGGATAGGGTTGTGGTTTTACCCACATCAAAATCAATATGGTTATGTGATGATGGATATTTAAAGGAGCATATGTCGTTTGATGTTGGGGCATGATAGAAGAAAAATAGTGGGGAAGTGGTTGCTTGAAACCTTTGAAATATGTCCCTCTTAGTATTATTTTACTGGGATGCACTATTTTTCAAGAAATACTTGGTGAGGTTGGGGACTAATGACTTATTAAGTGACCATTAGTTTTACTATTTATTCATCGGTGCATTAGTTTTCACCATCCAAATTCACACAAGGGACCTTGGGTATGATCCTACTAAGTATACATGTTATTATCACACATATATATCTATATAAATCTATATTAAAGGTTTTTTAGGATTATTTCAGTGATCAAGATGGGTGCTACTCATTTAGTGTGTGGAGTTTCCAAGTCATTGTTTCCTTTGGAGTTTTACTTGGTACTGTTTTATTTTGGAGATTTATATTTGTATGAAAATACCATACACATGGGTTATTTTAGGATATTAGTTTATTTATATTTTATGGTTTTGGTTGATGGGGTTTTCTTATTGTACTAGGTTTTTAGGGTAATTACATCCATATATCTGCATTTATACCATTAGTGCTAGTGGAAAACCTAGAGCCTGTTGGTGGTGGGCCTCAGGGGTCACTCCCATCTTCACCACTGGCCTAAGAGGGGTTCCCAGTGGGGGAAGGTCATAAAACATGAAATTTATGATAAAATAAATTCCCGTGGAATTATATACATCATATAAAATAAATTATGTGGTGATAATGGAATATATCTCAATGTAAGGAAATTGAGATGAGAAACACTTAACATTACTTCTCACTACCATTAATGCGCTTTAACCCCCTATATAATACATATATCCTTCAAAATAACTTATTTTATAAAATTATTGATATTTATTTCCATTTGTAATATTCAATTATATTTATTTATTATATATATATATTGGTTAGTTATAATTTGTTTTCATCATCTGATGTTAGTAGTTTTGATTGTTTCATACTAGTTTCAGTATGGTGATATCGATCATCATTCTTGGATAATAATTTCATCATTAAAAGATTATTCAATCTAGTGTAATTATATTATTTTAATAATTTATACACTACCATATTAATTTTATAGAGGATACAAGTATGGATCACAATAATGGAACTTACAACGTGCAAGTTTTAGGTAACAATACCAATAGCCATGAGTTTTATTATAATGATATTTTCTTTTAGTGTCACCATTCTAAAATCATAAAAATTTCATAAATTAATATTTATTACCATATATTAACATAATTTATGTTTTTATACTCATCCATGATTGAAATTTTAAATATAGTATAGCATTATTAATGTTGACGGTAAAATTGATCGAAATAAGAACATGTTATATGAATGAATGAGAAAGAGTATAAAGTTATATTATAGTAAAATTATTTTTAAATTAGAATAATTATGTTAATATTAAATCATTAGATTAGATAATAACACTTAAAAATATTAAATATGACAAGGTAATTGAAAAAATAGAGTAAAATTAGATATTTACTTAGATGGGATCGCCCATTCTCATAATGGTTCCATTCAAAATGAAGGATTTTGACGTACATCATGGGAATTAAATAAAAAAATCATGACATTTGTATTAGGGTTATAATAATTTAGTTATGTATTCACGAGGAAACTAAATGAGCGAAGGAGTTTTATAAGGGTAGATGATTGGTCCTTTTATAAACGAGTTTGAGTTGATTTGTTTGAAATTTCTCATTGTTTAATGGTTAAGGAAAGTTATTTTGATATGAAAAGTGACCCATAAGTGGAAAAGGGAGGGATATTATTACCTCCATTATAAATATTTATGTTTATTTTTATAATTTTTATACAACATTTTTACCATATATTGTATTTTAGTTTTTATCTATTTACGAACATAATTCAATATTCACCTCGGTAACTTATTTTTTTCCAAAAATTAAATTGACCATAATACCTAATTTTAATGTTTTGTTGTTAAATATAAAATATGTTTTATCAATTTTAGTTTCTAAATATGTTAAATTTAAATATTAAATAATAAAACATAATACTCTAAAAATATAATTTATTTAAATAAAAATAACTTCTTATGTAATAAGTTATTATATTTTGATATATTATCATTCCTAAATTATTTAATAGATATTAAATATTTTTTAATAAATATCAATATGATTTATAATTCATTATTAATTTCTATAAAAGTTTTGTATTTCAATTATTTCAAAATTTCAACTTACTCATTTGTTATATGTAACAGTTTTATGTTCAATGACCATACAACCAACGAACATATGCCCAATAGTCTAATAACATTTACATTAACCTTTTTCATTCTTATATTTCTAAAAATCAATAATTATCTCTAATTTATTCATCAAATCCATTCATTTAATTTTTAAAATTACTATAATATTTATAATATGTTTCCTTATTTCCATTGTTATAATCGGTGGGATGATCTTCGAAGGAAACCATAAGGATGAAGATTTAACATTCATAATCTTTATATTTACTTATTTTATTCCTATTATAATTTTTATAATTATGGACCATATTTATTTCTAGAAATTTATTATTTTTTATATTTTATTATACTATTTTATCTTAATAAAATATAGGGTTATGATTTTTAATTATTTATTGTATTTAAAACAAGTTATTCAACACATTAAGGAAATAAAAATAGTGTATTTTACATTAATTGTTTAAAGGAAACTCAATAATGAATTCAAAAACATTTGTTTCATCTTGATCATTATGTTAAAATTCATAATGTGTCACTATTGCATTGTATTTGATGACCAATACTTTAGTAATTATTGTCAGCCTTAAAATAATTGATATTAGAATCAATTTTTTATCACAATTCACTTATAATACATTTTAATTATTTTATTCCTTAATAAATTCTTAACACCTCAAAATATCAAATTATCATTATTGAAAAAAAATACAGTGACCTTAAGAAATTAAAAAAATAAATCTTATTCTTAGAAATATTATTTTTATATCACAAAATACATGATGAACATCAGAATAGTAGTCAGTTATGAACAATAGCATTTATTATAAATAATTTAAGTATAAAACACTTTTCATGACCAATTTTAGAGAGACTAATGTTTTGAAATAAATGATATTATAAAGGATAATAATTAAATAATGAAGTAATTTAATTATAAAAAATGTTCTTAGGAGTCACTTCAATATTCTCCCCCTTTTTGATAATTTCAAACCAAGATCCAAATTTCTCTCACTTTTTGAAATTGATAAAAAAGATTATTGTATTAAATTTATCTTTATTTTAAGGTATACATAGTTATAAGTGGCAATATTCTCTTCCTAAACTATTCAATGATTTTTGAAAAAGAATATAAACCTTTAATTTACTTGAAATTTTAAGCTCCTATAAATTTACACACTTCTGATCATATACAAAAGTCCAATTTTTGTTTGAAAAATATGTTAGAGAAGGGGAAAGTTGATATCAATTTATTTAATAAAATAAATTTAATAAATAGATTGATTATTAAAATATATTTATATTATATCATATTTGGATCTTTTAGATATTCACTTTGTAATGAATTTTATTATTTAATGTATTTAGAGATTGACATGAGTCTTATGAGTCAACTTAAGTTCTTTTTGGGATCTAAAATAGTCCAAAGGAAAGATGATATATTTTCTAATCAATCAAAATATTCTAAATATTTTTTTAACCAGTTTGGTATTCATGGATATAAAATCTCAAATATTATAATGGTTTCTTCTTGTAAGTTAGATTGTGATGATGTTGAAAACCCTATTGATAATAGGGAGTTTAGAGTAGTGATTGGTATCTTTATTTGATTGAATATATACAAAAATTTATATTTTCAATGTGTATATGTAATATTTTCCAATCTAATCCTAATTAAATTATTTAAATGTATTTAAAAGAGAAATTAATTATGTTTAAGGATTTTTGAATCATAGATTGTTTGATCATCTACATACTTCATTTTAACTAACTAGTTTTTTATATTCTCATTTTGGTGGATGAAAAAAAGATAAAAAATGCACAATAGGTATGAGTCACTTTCTTGGTAAATTTTTAGGTTCATGGAGTTCTTAGAAATGAAATTCAGTTGTTTTATCAATAGATAAGAGTGATTATATTGTTATCACATCATTTTGTTCACAACCACTATGGATTAAAGAAACTGTTTCTGATTTTGGTTTCAATTTGGGAAATATACCAATTTATTGTGATAATATTTCTATAATTTCTATATCTAAAAATTATTTTAATAATTCTAGGAATAAAAATATTAATGTCTGATATCACTTAATTTATAGATCATATTAAAAAAAGGAATATAATTTTGGCAGATATCTCAATAAAAAATCAGCTAGATGGAATATTTACTAAGCCCCAATATTTATCTATGTTTGATATAATAAAAAATTAAACTTGGTATGATGAAAATTTATAATCTCTTTTAGGGAAGTAAAAATATATTTTGGAAATGATTCTTTACACCTGTTTACTTCCAGACCAGTGCATGTTGAACTATTATATAAAATATACATTATCAGTTGTTTATTAGTTCCTTTATTGAATATATTATCATTTATTTAATATATTAAAATGTTTTCATGGCTCTTTATGGATTTTAAAATATTTTTCAAATGAATTTTGGACCAATTTATACCATAAAAAATTCATGAATTAAATGGGAGATTAAAATTTTAATGTGATTTTAGGGTTATATTCTTTCCCAATAATCATTGTCTAATTTAGGAGAAACATCAATTCACTTATAATTATGTATACATTAAAAGGAAGATAAATTTGTTACTTTAATAGATCTGATCAATTTCAAAAAGGGGGGAGTTTTGGATGTTTTATTATTATTATTAAAATGTGGAAGAATGTTGAAGTGGATCGTAATCACATTTTTTAGGTTTTGAAAATTAAAAAAAATGATTTATTGCATAATTATCATTCCTCATAGATTTTATTTCACAATTTTATTCCCCCAAACACTGTCTACGAAAATTATTTTATTCTAACATTTTTTATAAGATATGCTATTATTTATAACTAATTATTATTATAATGTTCAATATGTATGTTGTGAACTGATTCTGGAGAAATATCTATCACTATATAGGTTAACATCATATGTGCTAGGAGTTTGTAGATTATTATATTTTGTAAAATTTGGATATGCCTTAACTGAACACAAGAATAAAATCCATGTGATTGCATGAACAAAAGGTCATTTGATTGTAAGAAAAATAGCCAAAAATTTTATAACTATTGAACTGACCACTTGAATAAATTTGATAGATCACAATGTATTCTAAAAATCACTCAAATTCATAGAATAATTGTTCCATTCGATTTGACCATGTGAATAAATTTTAATCGACCAAATGATCATTTTTTTGATTGACCCTGAGTGAACATTTAGCAATGTCCTTAACCTACTACCAGAAGAAAAATCAATATACCTTATTAAGTCAAAACATGGAGAAGTGTTGATCCAACCTTATAAAGTCTAAATTTTTAAAGGTATCGAACCGACCTTATGAAGTATGAATTTGAAAAAAGTTTTAAAACTATCTTATGAAGTTGAAAATTTGGAAAAAGTATTGAACCTATATTATGAACTACCATAAGTGATAATTTGGAAAAGCGGTTAATCTACATTTTGACCTACTATGAGAGAAAATTTGTAAGAGTCTTAAACATACTTTATGACCTGTGGTCACTTAATGACTTTGTATTTCATGATCCACTCCCCCCAAAGAGTACCCCTCTTGGGTTGACGTTGAGAGGAGGAGGATAGTGACTACCCGATTCTGACATCTAGTACTCCTCAGGTTTCTATAAACATACAAATGGGAGGTATTAACTTATAATAAAACACATGAAAGAGAGATATAAGAAAAATAAAACTATAAACACCTACTCATACATATATAAAATAAAACCAAGTGCATACATGTAATTCCATACAGAAGAGAAGTAAATAAATAAAAAACTACAAGTACCAAAAAGAGTAAACTTGGTAGAGACCATGAATCCCTAATAACTCCTCAACAACCACTAGCTAGTAATAACTAGCCCGATCTCAAACCTGATCTTGTTGACCTGAAAAAATAGTTTGTCTATACATTGGGTGAGCATAATAGTATACTCAGTAGGATAATCCCTAAAGCCTCTCATGAAAAATATAAAGAAATAATGCTAAATCCTAATGAACAATAAGTGAAACTAACTCATCACCTAAATAGTTATAATATATTTCCTACCTCCCCATGGCTATATTTCACCGTGTATCGTATACAAGAGTTCATGTATTATAGTGATAAATCATAAAGGGTACCCCACTATCACTTCCCCATTGGTTTTATTCTCTTCCCCTACATCAAAAATCCCAAGCCATCCCTCCTCCAAAAAAATCTTGCTTTTAAAACATGTGGTATAAGAGTTACAATAACTCATGTTTCACATCACCACATCATATCATCCACAAATCTACCTAGTAATTGAGAAGTCACTGAGATCCACCACAACCCATACAATGTGCATCATATATCAGGTATTATACCTCAATCCATCACATCCCATAGAAATTGTAAGTACCTTGAGCCACCAAAACACATATTTTATACCAATAATAAACATTTGGATTCTATATCTAGAAATATATGTGTCTGATTTAACCATAATCCATCACAACCCTCAACACTATATATGAGGAAACCTACCACCATGCATACCAACACATAATACCACTAAGAGAATAGAGTAGGTCTTGAGGGGTTAGTCATACATATGTTACTCATTAGCCGAGATGTTAGGTAAAAATTCCTTCTAGAGTACATTGGGTATCAGTCACCCCAACCGACATGGGTGGTGTAGCATATGAAATCACAAAACCTATAGGATAAAATATATCTCACAACCAAAATAGGTGCATAACCTATTCCTAGACTCAACTACAACTATCTTCACTCAAACACCTAATAACCATTTCTAGAAAATAGATATCATATAAGAACACAAGAATTTAAAGATATAAATTAAATTAATTCTTCCTTTTTAAGCACTACTCATTATGTTAATTAATTCATTAACCATTAATTAACCATTTACATTATTCTAGAATTATCATTATAGTTACAATTCATGTGAATTCCATGACCTCCATGCATAATCTAACCGAAACTATGGTTCTAAAGATTATCATTATTATTACCGTTTCATTCCTACAAAACCAAACCAATGGGTTAGACATTTATTAATAATTAATTTGGATTTCCTTAATTTCAAGTACTCTAGGAAAACTTCCAAATATACCACAAATGAGATGCAAAATCAAGAACCTTAAACTGCCTCAAGTACTCGGGAAAGGAAAGAATATTAAACAAGAAACCTAGACATCATGCCTTTAAAAAAATTAACATAAAACAAGCATCTAGATTCAAGCATATCAAGGAGTAAGCCCATCTTTTGATGGAACTAGGGTGAACATGGAAGCTAGTTGGCCAGAGATTTAAAAATGTTCATCACCATAGAAAAAAACATCACCGTATTCTATCATCCAAGCCCAGGTAGAGGTTCAAGGATCTCATGTGAATTTTTTAAGGCATAAAAAATTAAATTAGAACAAATACCTTATTCAAGTCGAAGTGTTCTCATCAGCATCTCATCGCAGATGAACAATTCTCAAAGGATCCGAACTCAAACCAAACTGGATCATCCATACATGATTTAGGAATATATGAAAACACTGATCTTTGAATTCTAGGTGCTAGAACAGAGCTTTTTCGATTCCTTTTACATCACAACAGTCACCACGATATCATCCCTTTGATCCTTAAAGGCATTCTGGATTGATCGCTTGAACAAGGAATTTATCTCTCAAAGATTTGGGAGGGGAGATAGGATCTCATTTCAATCGGAATGAATAGTCTTTGGAATAGAAATCCCCTAAATCTTTTATAGTGGATTACTCAATTACCCAGAAAGGTTTCCCCGATCCCCAAAAATTAAATTCCAACTAAATAAGCAGTAAATGACATGTTCTGATGATCTAATTGTGTCATAATTTCATTTATATTTTTATCACATACTTGTAATATATAATAAATATATTATGTGATAAACTTGAGTCATTAACTTGATTTTCAATTCTCACTAATATTAAGTAAACCTTGAATATTGAAATAATATTTGTTCCTATAACATTTTTTGTGTATTCACTATATACATTGTGAATACATTTAATAAATAAATTAAACCCAATTATTCAGTACATGAATAAAAATGAATATATTTATAAGTTAGTGAATTTTAAAAATTGTGAAACTCTCCAACTCAGTGGTGTGGCCCACTATGTCCAATATACCCATTCACTATAATAGGGAATACCTTTCAATGCACTGTTATGTGTGACCCTATAGGACCTTATCTCGATAGTAGTGAATACCATTCACAGACCAACATTAGATTCTAAAAACCCATCAATCCCCTAAATGAGATAAGGAAAATTCATAGAAATGAAAACCTTTCCTACAAACATGCATCGTGTAATATAATCTCTTTGCATCATTATATCACATAAACCGGGATAAAAAACTTGTGTCCTCATCCATTCATTCTTTATTATCTTTTGATCAACTAGAAAGACTTACCTTCAAATACCTTGAACAAGGATTAATGAAGGTACTACCATTTTGACCGACTAGGCCCTAGATATCACATCCTCAACTCAGAAGTGACAAATTCTATCATGAACATTCAACCAATGTCATACCACCAATGATGCACCCTACACAAACTACTGCTCCTAAACATCAATGTCATGGTTTTTTCATTACATATAATCACTTGAGCAAATGGTACACATTGATAATGATATCAATTTAGGTGACCAATACATGTGCTGATAGATAAGAACAACCAATGACACATGAAACATGTGATGTTCCTATTTGAGGGTCTGTCCTCATGATCTCTCCCACAAGAGATCAAAAAGTGTGAACTTCATGAGAAGAATCTCAATAATTATTAATCACCACCACATGATAGTCATACATAAATGATGTCTAGTTAGTATAATATATCTAAACCATATGACATATGTTTAATATTAAGATCATAGTATCTTGAGGTTCTCATTAAAGGCTCAGAACTAATATAACCTTTCTAGGGACATTGCCATTTAAATAGTAGTTCTAGAAATATAAAGAGTATTATGGTAATTTTAAAACTTGTATAACTCACTGTATACATGGTATGGTAACCAAAAAGTACTTATAAAGTTGGATATAGGGAACCCACTTTTACATCAATCCCACATGCACTAGATCAAACTTTCTTACTATCCTTGTTAGATATCATATGATATGATCATGTTTCTATTGTGTTATGGTTTTAGTCATGGGCTTTCCATGTTTTCACTACATGGTAATTCAACTATCTTAGACTTTAACTCATTGAGTAATACTTCTTAAGAGATAATATCCCTGAGTATATCCAATTTGTCCACTATCAAAACTTTACATCTTGGATAGTACTTATAGTATAATTATCAAAAAAATTGTTATGATAAAACTTTACTTAATATGCATGATCCAAGAACTGGAACAAATTTTTTTGTATCTTTTCAGGGATTCGTTAGCTAACTAAAAATCTATAATACACTTAGTATTTTTAGATATGGATACTACTAGCTTGAATGAGCTTAACTTTCTCATTAGATTAACCTGATTATGACATATAGTCATTTTGATCTATTGTAAAAAAATTGTGTCCCCTTATTAATAGTATGTTATACTCTCCACATACTAGGTACATGCCTTTTATACTTGTTCAAGTACAATTGGATAGTTCTAAACACTTCCCTTGCAGTTCTCTTGGTTGTAATTGATATTTTCCTATTATAATGTTCATGTTGGAAATATCATTTCTTATGCATATCATGTTATACATGATTCATCCATCAAAGAAGCATGTGTGATTCAACACACTGAATTAATCTCCTCCTATTACCCTATATATTTTCTTGGAGAGATTTATGCCATGTGACACTGGTAAAAAATCTCTCATGAATTATTCCAACTTGTATTTTTTAAATACATTGTCAGTATATGTACTATTGACTTGATCTAAGAAACCTTTATATGTACCTCATTAGATCTTATTCCCTATAACATAGGTTTCTAATTTATTCCAATATCTTTAGAGTCACTTTCATTATGGTTTTAACTAACTGTAATACCATTAATTACTTTCCATATGTTATCAAACATATTTCACTTCGAAAACCATGATTCTCCCGCTAACCTCTTATAGACACATGGTAAAATTCATTACAAATAAATATTATATGATCTTGTTTCTTACTTTAATCCTAAACCATATTTCAGTAACTTTAAACCCTTATTGAAAATCTATGGTGTCACCATCACTTTCTAGTTGTGTCATATAGACACCTTCCATGATTGGTGGTCTTGACATCCAATTCACAATAAAATTATCATATAAAGTTACTATGAAAAGTAAAATTCTAATGGATTTTGTAATAATTACTTGTTATTATAAATCAATCCTTATTGGTTCCACACTTGTACCACCCATGTGTAGTCTCACTTGAATACCCATTTTCCATGGTGAAGAAAAAACCATTACCATGCTTGTAAACTCCCTACATAGAATGTGTATTTAGAGTATTCTCTTTCACATGCTATTGTGGAACTTCTTCCAATACCAACTACATGTGAGTTTTTCGTATTTACTAAACCCGTATAAATATTTCAACCATTATCTCAAATAGATATATACACCCTTTTATAGAAATATTTTCTATCACTTGACTGTAATTTTTCTATGTAGGTATTTATATATTATCCTATATGAACTTTAGTATACTGACTGGGATGCACATTTTGTTTCTCTTGGTTCAAGGATTGTTTATATCCTAAACTCTTTGAATATAAACACATATTATTATGAAATAATTGATTTATATAATTATATAACTCATAAGATATCCATTTGTAGATATATTTGATATATGGTTATGGGATAATGCCTCTATTGTCATTGTATGTCCTGAAAAAATTGATGTCACTACAATGAATATATATCTCAACATTGGCGCTCCTTTTAATTACATTATGAATATTATGTGCATAAGGAAATGTGTGTTCAGGAATTACTCCATGCTACATTATATTGATCAGTGTTAACATGTAAGACTCATCATCAATGATCTTTATGGGACTAATAGCTTTGATTTTTATAAGGTAATTGGTGTTTAGGAATTACTCCACGCTATATTATACTGATTGATGGATGTTTGGTGAAGATATTATTCACCATGATAGCCTAAAGAAACTCATATCATCTAACCATGCAGATATCATACTTCACTTTCACATTCCTTAATCAACATTTAAAGGAATCTTATGAAGTTTATATACCACTAGCTTACCCTTGGAATAGTTTACACAATCTAGCTAAACTAATTCCAAAATATTTGTGTCTTTTATTTATTCCTAAAGGTATATTTATCTAAAATTAAATAAGTATTTGTGAGGAAAATATCTAAGTTATTTAAATCTAATGATTCCAAATACCAGATTTGTTTTATTATTTACAACTAAATTTAGTTTTACTAGAAAAATAATATTCTTCCACATCTGGGAATTAAAGTATTATAGTTTATATTGATTATGTATTTCCCATTATTCTTGTATTATGTAACTATTGGTTGTGTATGAAATACCATGATCAACATTCCTTCTGAAATGTTCTGATAGAATTCAACAAACAATTATAGTTTTACAATAACCATTCACTTAGAATTGAAATCGTTTTCTTCTCACCACTGATTTAGGTAAAACCCTTCCTTAGCTACTTGGAGAACACACCTTGACATCTAGTAATGTTTCTTTATTTCCTTGGTTCCACTATTTAGAAACAAGTATGTAAGGATATATTGTATCTAACGCCCAATAATAATAAATGAAATATCACATTTAGAGATGAAAATACATGAAGGATAATCTCATTCTTGCTTCTTCTTCAAATCACTATAGTTTCTCTTACAGGGAAAAATCTTTCCACATGAACAGAAAATAGCCTCATGTTCAATGATCCCCTATTTATCATTAGTTTCTTAGAAAGATTTTTTGAAGGTTCCTTTGGATGTATACTTTTAGTTGACCTTTTTCCCCATATTTTTGTTTTTTCACCTTAAGAATTAAGGAGTTAACTTTCTTTAAATTCCCATATTCTTGGTGAACCCATCCCAAAATATATTAAAATGGTTTACCCAGTATAATTGTTTGATAATTATCAATGATACTGAAACAATTTGGTGGTGAGGATGAGAGAATGAGATAAACTCAATGTTATTGATTTGACTTGAAACCCAATTCTTGTAGTTGTTCAATGTACCTTATAATCTCAATTACATGAGGTCTAGACAGAGTTCCATCTATTAATTTTTATATGATCATTTTGATCATTATCTCATTGATTTCTTACATCACATTCTCCTTGCAAACATCTCATAGACGAGGTAACATGGTATATACATCCATGTCGTTATGTTGCATCTGTAACACTTTGGACATTAATGTTAACATTATGTTATAAACATAAAAACAATCATCCTTGAGTCTCTTATTAGAATTTTTCTCATCCTCACTAACTCCATGTAGAGGCTAACCAGGTTGTTGGGTCTCCAACAAATATAAATTTCTTTCGTACTGTAATACTATGTGCAATCATCTGTACCACTCTTGGAAATTTTCATCGGTGGGGCATGATATTTGTTTAATATGGATCATAGATTATTTATAGTTTTACATTACATTTCCTAAAAAAATAAATAATATTAAGACTTTTATCTTGATTACTGATTCGACAATACCAACTAATTAAATCATTAAATGTCTTCAACTATTTTATTAAACTCTAGCAACCCTCTGTACTGGAATCATAATACTATGTCTATTGAGTATTATAATGTCAAGGATCCTCTAAACCTATCCTCGTAGTCTAAAATATATGGTTATGCCACTATAGAGAGTTTCATGGTATGTGTTCTACTAACCGACCACATTAATTCACGGTTCCTTGATTTGTTGAGTTAAGTCCCAGCTTCTGAAATCATAAACATGATTTACCCAATGCTTTATTCTAAAGATGAAATAATCTAGTTATGAATACATATTTTTACCACCATTAGTTAATTCAACCTACCATCCTCATAATAATTCCCCAATAGTAGGAGGAACCCTCAACTAGGGTTGATGAGAAACCCGTACCCCTGGTTGTGTTAAAATTCAAACAACAGAAGACATTTTTGACTTAATATTACTTTGTGAATTTTTAAATATTATTGATGAATGTAATCCAATTATATTAAATATGTTCATATTATGTTTTCACACTCACAACTAAACATGTTATAATTGAAAACATTCATAGTGTATTTATGTATTTTTTTGTTTATTATTTTTTGTGTTTCATACAGTCAGGAAAATACATAAGACAATAAACAATGCATGCAACAAATAAATTACCCAACTGGTCTTGAGAATCTATTATTGTTTAATCCATTTAAACTCAATCATTCACCCTAGACCTAAGGGTATCATACCTGAGTCAGGTCTTAAATCATGATGCAGCTCACTCCAAATCCAGTGTTTTTTATTTCTCATCTAATATATCACCTCGTCTTGGTGTGGTCCCTGTCTTACATAATCATTTTCAATAGTAAAAATGTACTTGCATGGAGATGAAAGAGTCTTAGAAGCGTAATGAACATTCAAAAATAAAACTGATGGACATGTAGTCCCTTAGACATATTTAAATGAAGAAGGTGAAATGAAGACCATAAAAAACATAATAAATATTATGAACATCACACAGAGTTGTAAAAAATAATTAAATAAAATAAAACTAGACATGAATGGTTGATGCTCAGGACATGTTTACATGTAAATTAAAATCATTATAAAAAATAAAAATGCAATAATTTAAAGTTCAAGGGAATATAATAAATTAAATTGATTATTTTAAATTGAAACAATTTAATTTAATTTTTTCCAATTATTAATTTAATTTTTATTCCAAAATTAAATTAATTAAATAATTTAATTTTTGACCGAAGCTAAATTAATTTTTCAGAATATTAAAAGTATTTTTTCTAATTCCAAAAATTAAAAAAAAATAAATTTGGATATTGAAAATATTTTTTGGGGGAAAAACCCCACCCAATCCCACTTCAGTTTGGGTCGTCCCTATTGAGGTCATTTTTGGGTAGGGTAGACCCACTATAGGGAGTTTCGGGCTAGGCAGGCCCATTTCATGGTGTAGAAGGTTGGTTCCGGTCGGGTTAGGTATGAACCGTGGGATCTCAAATTGAGACCGATCAGGTAGGGGGTGTGGACAGGGGTGTCCATGTGTACCACTCACCTTTGACCAGAAAGGAGGCTAGTTGACGTCTTCATCGGAGGGGGGAGGGGGTTCCCGCGTTAGTGTGGCAGAGGCGGTCTAGACTGCACATTCAAGGGATAAAAAATCAGAAAAGGTCATGGGATTTGGATGGTGGCATTTGATGCAATGGTGGTTGAGCTAGGAGGTGAAGGATGGCATCCCGACAAGGCCTCGTGATGAGGGTTGTCTAAGGGATGGAAGATAGAGAACGCGTACGACAAGGGAGAGGCGGCTCATGGAGCAGTGTCACGACTGCAATCGGTTGGCTGAACTGGTCTAGGAGAAGGTGTCCATGAGCTGCCGGATGAAGACTAGTGGAGGGAAGCAAGTCTGTTGGTCAGTGCCATAGTGGTTCAGGCTAAATAAGGCGCACATAGGAAGAATATTTGATCCGAATCCTGGACTTTATTTATTTACTTTTTTGTGTTTTTCCGACAACAGGAAAGCCCAAAAAAGAATTAAATTTTTTTAAATTTTTAAATCCCACAATTACATGGAAATATGATTGGCTAGAAAATACTATTTTGGTTATGGTTGGAACACTACTGCCCCACTAAAATATTTATAAATATATATACATATAGGTTCTTCCAAATATTTAGAAAACCCACTATTGATCCACAAAAAAAATCAGAAAACCATAATTTAGCCATCCGAGATTGGATCGAAATGTGGTTATAGTCATTGGGGCCAAAATGAAGGCATGTAATTAATTAAAATAAAATTAATTTTTTAGCTCATAAAATTTACTCAATTACTCTGATATCAATTGATGGTACCCGGGAACGCAGTGGAAGTTTGTGGGCTGATGATCTAAAATTTTTCATCACAATAGTGACAAAAATTCATTATCTCTAATGATATAAAAACTAATTGAGGTTTGAGGATCTCACATGAATTTTTTAGAACCTTGGGAAGCCATGAGAAGGTACGAGTGGATCAGGGTGTCAAATTTTTCTTTTAAAGTGAATGATCTTGTTCCCATGTTGGTAGGAACACGTTAAACATGTATGATGGATATAAACAAAAATAAATAATCCAATGCAATGTGACCACACATAACATTTACTTGGTTCACCACTAACGTCTACGTCCAAGGAGCATATGCCAATAATGTTTCAATCTTACCAAAATCCACTAATCTTAACTAGTTGTGGATTATAAGAGTTTGGTCACAATCACTCTATGCCAGACACACTTCCTTTACAAGAATTCGGGGATATCTCACTGTGTCCCTCAGAAAACATCTATCAACTCTCCCTTTCTCACTACCCTGGGAGAATTCATACTCAGTTCATTGACTTGAGGGTCTCTTCAACAGATTTTTATTGAAGTCTTTGTCTCGGTCCAGCACGAGACACTACTTTCATCGATGTTCTGAATTGATGCACTTGAAAGCACTAAGCATACACAACAAATATTCAAAAACCAGTCAGAAGCATAAAACCACACTTGCATTCTCTTCTTCAACTTGCATGCAACATTTTGGAATTGTCTCACCTTGTGCACAAGATTAACTTTCCGCAATTCTTTCGCACACACATATTTCACACGGAAGTGTGACAAGATTTTCATTGGAAAATTCGTAAGTCTTTCATGGGTTAGCTGCCTATTTATTGGCCTCAACTACCCTGTATGCAATTTTCCTATGCATCTTTGTCTATGTGTGCAATATTCTTCCTGGACGTGCAACACCCGTTTTGACATCGCACTGGGTGCATAAGATTCTTCCGTGAAACCTCATATTTCGCGCACATTTAATACTTGCACACACTTTTTTGCCATTTCCATATTTTGATGCATTGATCCCAATTTAGTACTTGCGCACAACATTCTAAACACCCTTTAAACTTCTACACACCTTCCTTTTCCAAACACACAATTCTTTATTTTTTGATTTTCAGGACAAAAAATTTGACAAACCATGGGAAACAACGCCACCTTCAATACTCTTTTCCGCTTGAAATGTAAGATACCATTATTGAAAAACATTCTGAAATTCCAAAGACGATTGACAAAAAACACAAACCAAAATCCATTTCTTGCAAAGAATGGTCATGGATCCAACAAATTTTTCAATGGAAAAAAATAAAAAAAAGAATGAAAACCCTGTTTGAATCGATGAGCGCTCAACAACATCTCATTTCTTGTGAACATTGCTTAAAGGATATGAACTTCAACCCTTATAAATATTCCACACATACTTCAAGAACTCGTGAAAATATCAATCATCGAATTCTTGGTGATATCATGAAGCAATTATGATTCCATCAATGTAGCAATAATCACTATGATCTCATCCCATCAATCCCGGAAGATGTTCTTGGATCAATCACTCGGATATGGAAACTCTATGTCTTTTACATAGGAGGAGATAAAGGTTCTCAATTCCATTAGAATGAATAGTCTACAGAATATAGGTCCTCCCATACTTATATAGTGGATTGATCAAATACCCAAAAATGGTTCTCCAACCCCCACAAATAAAACGCACACTAAATAAGCAGTAAATGACCGGTTATGATGATCTAACTACATCATAATGTTATTTATATTTTTATCAGATGATTTTAATATATAATAATTATATAATGTGACAATACCAAGTAATTAACTTGAAACATAATTGCTAATAATATTAAACAAACCTTGAATATTAAAATAATATTCATTTATTTAATATTTTCCTTATGTTCAATAACTACCTTGTGAATATATTTACAATAAGAATGGGTGGAAAACCGGATCGAATAGAGATATAAAAATATATAATGGAGTTATTTCTTTCCAAGTATCACTGTAAGTCAATCTATAGAGTCATAGGATTGATCCCTATCAAAAAGGGGCTTCAAGTCCTTCAAAAACAATTCTGCGATTCCAAGGGTTTGAGTGGAATGAGTGGGAAATAAGTGAGGTTAGGGGGTCTCAGGGTATTTATAGACATGGTAAATTTTAAAGAGAATACAACTCAACCCCATGGACCACACTTAATAGAACCACTACTATGATGTTTCCTTATAAACTACGCCACAACCATCCCCTAGTCAATGATCATATGCAATTCTTATATAGATCCTATTTTATAGGATATAGAGGCTATGGTATAGTGATAATAACCCTAAAATAGGACTCATTCAACCATCAATGGAACAAGATTATAACCAACAACCCATGGGGAAACTACCCCAAATTATTAAGAGTCGTCCAAACCCACTACGCTGCAACCTACTTGCTCCACACCATAATGTTTAGACACCTATGGAGGGCTTATGACATAGCCAACCACCATGGACTAGCCCCCTCCAAAATGGTACTAGCCTTTTTTCCCTTATACCACAATAGAGGTAGACCAAACTGAAGACAGTAGTACCACGACACTATGCACACCTCCACACCTCAACCATTCCATTTTTTACAGTGACTCCATCCTTTTCCTCCAAACACCATCCACATGCCTAGGGACATCCTCTAGGTTCCTCCAACACCCAAAACACACAATGGAAAGGGATTTCGGGACCCAATCCCTTAAATTTTAATATTTTAGTTCAAAACAAGCTATTTTTAATTGATTCTTTTATATTTTGAATTATTTCATGTTTGTTCCATTTGATTCCACTGATTCAATTATTCCTTAAATAATAAATAATTATTTCAATCCTATGGAAATTTATTTGAAGATATTTTATATTATGTTGAAACTGTATTAAATATGATCATATGTTTATTAATAGATAGACTATTCTCTTGGAACCTAAAATGATTAAATTCAATTTTTTAAAAATATGAAATGTTTGTCTCACGTGTATTATGAGAAGTTTCCAAAAAAACATTTATATTTTATTTTATGAGTTTATTTACTTTTGAATTTATTATTATTAAATATTTATGTTTGAAAACCTATTTTAGTTTTAAATATTATTGAAGTAGACTCATGAGGAATGTTCATTAAATAGAGGAATCATATATTGCTTTGGGAAGGATTAAATAAAACAAAATTTATTAATTGAATATGTTTTTCATGAAATAATTCTATATATTAAGTTCTACAGAACCACATCAAGATAATGAGATTGAGGATATTCTTGAATTGTATTGTGTAATACACCTAGAAATCAATTACTATACTTGGATGAAATTCAATCATTTTATCCTTGCTACTGGAGAGAACCTTTTTATCTCAGATCCATTCTTGTTCATCTGGTTTATGTGGATCTTACTTATTTTTATTTTATATGTTCATAATTGATTCTAGGATATACTCTATACAAAGGTATCAGTTGGGTTATACCACCCCATACAAAACATAATTGTTATTTTGTGCCTCTAGGTGTGCAAAAGGTAGGGTAATTGGGTTGTGACTCCAGGTGAGAAAAATTCATTAGTGTATAGCGACTCTTGGTGAAAAAAAGTTAGCTTTGGAGTTTTCCTTCAACCTTTAAAAAGGAAGTTAGTAAGGGTTGTGACTCCCTTCAAAATTCAGAGATTAAAAAGTTGGTGGATATCATTTCTCTCTATGTTTTAGAGAGATAAAGTATAGAGTGTGATAATTTAGATCTAAAATACCATAAAAATCATTATTATCATTTCTTCTTAATTCCACAAAATTTATTATTTTATTAGATAATAATTCATTAAATATATTTAAAAAGGTCAATTCATCCCATTCTAGTCCATTTGGCAATTCTCACATTAAGATCTAACATTATATTTGTTTGGTGTCATGTTATATCAGGTTGAAATCATCCATTGTTATAGGTTCAAGTACATGCACTTTTCTAAGTTATTTGTTGAAAATAAAACATTAATTGTGTGTGAGTGGGATAAAAACACCATTCACTATGGACATCGCCATCTTACCCAGCAAGTGAACCACATTAACAAATGTATTGTGTTCATTTTTCTTATTATGCTTGAGAGGTTTGAGAGAAGTGCTAAATAAAAATGAGATAAAATGGGTATGGAATAAAAATATAAATGCTAAATCACCCCCACCAGTGTTCATCACCCCCAAATTTTTTCCTAATATTCACCTTTGACAAGAATCAAACATGTTTAATTTTCTACCAAACCCAACCCTTTGGTTAACGAGGATTAAGTGAATAGAAATTAGTTGAATCATATTCTTATTCATCATAACCTTCTAAAATTCCTCTCATATAATATCCTCATAACATAATATAGGTTCACACTTCCTTGATAAATCTTATACAATATTACTATACATATTTTTCCCCTTCTTAATTTGAGTTTAGAATTCCACAAATATATCTAAACGTTTTGATATCTAGGAACTTAATATATTTCTCCCAGGCCATGCATGTAAATTTTCACTTATTGTGTGAGTAAAACTATTCAAGAACTAAGTAATTCTAAATAACTGTCATCCCCCAAGGTTATTTATGATAACCAAGGCATGGAATTATTTTTTAAAGAAACATATCTCAAATTACTCTAACTCTTAATAATAACTATTCATTTCCACACACATATATAAAAATTGTTCCATTTTATCTTATCAATTCATATATTGATTTTTAAATATCCATTTTAGTATAATTGATATGATGTATATAACTATCATTTATAAACTCTCCATATTGTGTTACTTTTGTTTAGTTAACAAGTTTTCCAAAAATGAGTTCAATTTTCTACTATCTTCATGTAAAAGAATTTATTTTGCTAAATCCTTTTTATTTAATCCTTTTATTAAATGTTATGTACTAGAAGTTTTGTTTCCCAATGTGACACAATCTCTAATTTTCAAAGTGTTACATAGTAAATATAAATAATTTTCAAATCATATAAAAAATAAAATGAACACAAAAATTGAAAATAAAACAAAAAATACTAAACAGTAGAAATGCTTCCCTACCCCCACACATGTTTCAAGAAATGTCCTTAGTGCATTATAATAGATATAATTATACTAAATAGATTTTAAAAAAGGAAAACACACTTAGTTATGGAGAGTGATAACCAAGTAGGTTCATTTATAGAATGGTTGGGTGAGTTCAATCTCCTCTAGGGGCTCCTTTAGAGAGTTATCATAGTAATTCTTCACTCTCTAACTATTCAAAGAGATGGAATTTCTTCTTGAACTCTAATGATCTTAGTTGAACTAAAATAAAAATAATTTGTAATTATGAATAGACCCTCTAATCTAGAGAAAATATGTCCTAGAATTAATTTTAGATCAGAATTATTAAAAAACATTTCTCTCCAGGAATGAATCCTCAATTATAGATTAGTTTGACTTGTCTTTTTGTTTCTCCTTGAAAAGTATTCAATTTTCAAATTCCTCTCTTTTATTTTCTTTAAAATCATATATATGTATCTTCTTTTGATATAAAACATCCTCCAAATCTAGGTTCATATTCTTGAAAATCCTATATTAGTTTTTCTTAAATTTAATAAGGATGTAACAAATATTTTAATTGACCATTATATATGGAATTATTCCAATAAGTCTCTTAAAAACTATTTTGTAAACCCAGAATTCAACTTCAAACTTTTGTATCTAGTCCTCCGTATTTTCATTCACACTCTTTCCAAGATTCCTTTAACTTCTCTATTGGTAACCCTGGCCTTCCCTTTTTTTATAGGTGGTATGGTGTTCATATTTTATGGTCCACACCATTTTTACTCATCAAATATTCCATTTTTATATTATATAATTTAGTTCCATGGTCACTTATTAATTCCATTGGAATACCAAATCTATAAGATATTTTATTCCTAAGAAAAGCATAAAGAAAAAATGAATCATCATTTCTATTAATTTTGACTTTCAGTTGTGACTCACAGTCTTTTCCAAGATTCCTTTCACTTCTCTATTTGAAACCTCATCCTACCCATTTTTTCTATGGGTAGAATGATTATGATGTTTTATAGTTCACTCCATATTTATTCATCAACCATTCCATGATTCCATTTCAAAATTGATTTCCTTGGTCACCTATTATGTTTCTTTGAATTCCAAATCCCCCAAATGTGGTAGTCCTAAAGAAACATTAAAGAATAGATCATAAATTTTTTTAGATTTGAATTCCACCATATAATAAACATCAATCAATATGTATGAATCCCAAAAATTCCATTGAAAGTATCCCATATATTCTATTCCCCATACATAAAATATTTCCTATATTTTCATGGTCTTTTGAGGCATTTCCTATCTTTTTGAGAAATTTCGAGTGAATTAACATTTCTAAAATATCCTATAAAATTTTTAGTTGTCCTTAAAAAGTGTGGACCAATGAAGAGATAAATTTAAAAATTACCTAGATGTTCTATGGGAGATATAGAGGGCTCTACAAGATACTGTGTGAAAAAATTATGCACATAATGTGCATCACTCTTGTGTGGATATCTCCCATATACTTGGTCACACATATTATCTAATGATATCTATCATCCTTTGCATGAAATTTTGATTCACACAAAATTATTGAGTTTTTCATTGGTTAAGGTGTGAAGGGTCTTAAACTATAATAATAAATATTATAATTTCAGTATACTAAGGAACATCTAATTTAATTAGATAGATTTTCCCACCCATTGTTAGGACATCAAGTAGATATTGGTCCAAAATTCCCATCTTAAACATGTAGGGTAGTGTTCTCATATGACCATCTACTTTATTTGTGTTCCCCGTATTATCTTTAAACACCGCATCAAAATCAGGTAAAAGAATCATCCATATTACAAACTTCAAATTTTATCCTTCCTTATTCATCATGTACCTACGTGTCTCATGATTAGAGAATATAAATACTTTAGTTCCTATAATATATTATCAAAAAATTCAAAAGAGTAAACAACGAAAAGAAATTGCCTTTAAAAGGTTGTATAGTTTCTATAGGTATTGAGTTATGGTATATAGAATGGATTTTTCCTTCATTTGTTTAGAAAAAAACAAACCATTTTGATCAATTTGAGGCATCACAAAATAGTTTAAAATGGTTCTCCCAATATGAAGGTTGAATTATAGGTTGTGGAGTTAGTCTAATATTTAACTCATCAAATTATTTATTATAATAATCATAAAATATTAACTCATTATCATTTTGATGTAATTTGGAAAGTGGTAAAGAAATATTAGTAAAATAATTGATGAACCACCTATAAAAACATGCATACTCAGAGTGATATAACATGTTTATCACATATGGGGTAGGGTAATGCACCAATGAATTCTATATTTTTTTAAAATTAATTTAATTCTATGAAATCACATGTCCTATTACAATCAATTATTTTACGATGAAAAAGATTTTTTTAAAATTGAGAACGATTTCATTTTCTACACATATTATAAAATTCATATCCAAATTCAACAAGAAATGATAAAATGAATTTTCAAACATAGTGAAATCATCTAAACAACTTATATAAATTCCTTAATTAAATCAAATAATATGCTTACCATAAATATATGAAAGGTCCCATGGGAGTTACAAAATACAAATGGAATACTTTTATAATAAAATGATACATAAGAATAGGTAAAGGTTGTTTTCTCATAGTCATAAAGAGAAATGTACACTTAGAAGTACCCTAACAATCCATCCATAAAATTGAAATGGGTATTTCCTGACAGTATTTCATGTATTTGTTTAATGAATTGCATTGGAAGTGGTCTTTACCAGTAACATGATTTAATCTCATACAGTCAATACAATATTTCCATCTTTTTTTATCAATCACAAGGATTAGTTCATTTTTTCATTCTAAATAATGATCAGACATGACTTTTTGGACATAATTAGAAGGGACTAACCCACTATAAGTTTGAAATGGGGTATATGATTAATGCTCTTAGAAATGTTTCAATTTATTTTTTAGCTACCTGCATTATGTTTGGGTTTAGTCTCCTTTTAAGTTGTCTATAATTTTTTGAACTATTTTCAAATAGGATTTTGTGTATACGTATCCTAATACTAAGCTCATGCATGTCAACCAGAATCCAACCCATGGCCTTGAAATTCTATCTTAAAAGATATATGAGTTTCATTTCATGATCAAGGGAGATATTTCTAGCAATTATCTGGGGTATCTTACATTTATACATTTGAAACACATACATTAAATGTAGTGGTAGTGGTTTCAATTTAATCCTAGGTGGCCAAATTATTGGTGTTGATAACTTAGGTTTACTTACATTAGCCACTTTTAGTTCCTTATAACAATGTGGATTATGATTTAAATAATTACATGAAAATAACCAATTAAACCCATAAAATAAAAATGGGTCTTCCTCATTTTTAGATTCCTATACAATAATCTAAGGTTGATCATAGTTATTTCATAGAGAATTCTTGATCTTAATTTGTTACCCTAATTTTGAATCTCTTAAATTAGATCATTTTATCCATGTAAAGTAGGTTCTTCAGTGCGTGTAACTGTGAAAAGTGAATGTTCGTCTTTTATAAACTTCATTGAATAAAAAATATTGAATTCTTCTATGTATTCTCTAAATTAAATTCTTAATGTAACTTCATGGAAATGAATTATTATCCTAGATGTCTTCAGAAATGGATTTAATAGGATAATTGGTGATTTATAATGTGTTCTATCTTATTTCATTTTAAGGAAATATAAATTAGCTAGAAAGATCATGTTTTTACCCTCACTAACATATCTTCTAGAACTCTAAATAGAAATACTATAAATCAGTTTGTCATCTAAATTCTAACACATGATTGAGCTTCGCAATTTTTAAAGTTAATAACACATAATATGGTATTAAATTAACTTAATATACTAAATCACATATATCATATGTAAGTGACATGTCTCTAATAGCATGGGAATGGTAAATGACCCTGGATCGTGATTTCTTGTAGGTAATTAAGGTGTTATCAGATTTGACACATTTTTTCCCAATATTACTCTCTCATTCCCTTAAATTATCCTTTTCATGGTGTATAATTCCTTTAGGAACTTAGTATATTTATAAATCTATTTATGGTATTTAAGAAGAGGTATATATATTTCAACATTCTTGAATGTGTCCAGAATTTATATTTGAATTTCCACTTCATGAATTCTGTTAGTTTGAATCATTCTTCGGGGAAATAGTTGTGGGTATTTTTCACATATTTTGATGGTTTATCAAATTCAATTTCTGATTTGTCCTTATCATGTACATAATTATTTCCCTTCTCCCCTTCATTGATAGGAATAGTTTGTTCAGTATGTGGTTTTAGAGAAGGTTGAATTTTATTCCACTTCTAGTTATTACTAGACTTAAATTTCCCTTAGTATAGGATAAGTTTTTAGGTGGTAATTTCATAGTATTGTCAACCATAATTTCCACTAGATTACCTGATAGGTTTTTTCGATTCATTAAAATTTATTTTTAGTTCCTCTATATTATGATATGTTTGGTGATATATTTTTACTTAAGAACTATATTTACGAGAGTCATGGGATTCATTTTATATAAATAGTGATTGTTGGACAGTCAATTGGTATCCTTCCATGAAATTTTATTGAGATTGTAGAGTTTGATGGAATTTTTGTTCAAATAGAAGTAATTCTTAGGTTTTTCAATTAAAAAATCTATAAAATAATTATGATTCCTATCTACATCCTTGGTTGTCTATGGGTTGTTTAAATGTTCTTTGTAGATAGGCAACAACACAACTCTCTGTATCCTACACTTGATTATAGTGGTCAATGAAATGACTTGGAGAAGAAAAAATAAAACAAACCTTAACTGGTTTTGGTTGGTCATTAGATTTTTCAATATCTATTTGTCTTCCCAAAGTGGTTATTTCTTCCATTTTTTATTTAAAAAAAGGTCGTTTTGTGGCAATTTTTGGTCTTTACCTTATGGGATACTCTAGTGTTAATACCACTTGTGCTGTTTTTTTGAATTATAAGTTGTTTTCCCTATCTTCTATTCGTGAATTGGGAATAAATTATCCTCTTAAGGATGAATCTACAAGATTTATATAACTATCAGGTAGTCCTTAGTGAAATAACATTCTGAAGTGATGTTCATAAATGTCATGGTGTGGATAAATTGCTCAAAGTATCTTGTATATCTCTCGATACTTATATAGGATCTCTCCTGATACTTTGTTGATTTCATATCTTTTTTCATGTTGGTTCTCCTTGATCTTGGAAATAATCCTTAAATCCCCTTTTTTATTCATCCTAGTATTCAAATATCCCATTTGAATGTTTTATAACCACTCCTTAGAAACACCTTCTAGAGAGAAATGGAATTCAATATATTTGACATGTTCCTCTACTACGCCTATCAACATCAATGTAGCACACACTATAGTGAAGTCCTTCGTATGTGTTTTTATGTCATCTCTTATAAGTCTGTAGAAATTAATAAATTATGGTATAATTATAGTTTTAAATTAAACTTCACCTTGTAAATTTAGTTATCTAATCTATTTTTTATGAAATGTGTTTCACATAAATTTCTCAAAGTCTGTCCAGGGCCTCTTTCCATGAATTGTAACTTCCATTATGACTCCACTTGTTTGGATAATTTTCATGTCTCCTTTTGTTACCAGCTCCTATTTCCATTCCATCTAACTCATCTATATTTTCCATTCAACTATCTTTGGTGTTTTGGTCCAGAATATATACTCTATACTTCCTAATGTTGGAATTCCCTTTATCATCACCTCAACTTTAATGCTCCACTTGGATAAAAAATATTTGAGTCATATCCATCTTCAATTCCACTATTTGGATCTTTACCTACTATAATATAGAATTATTTCATTTATCTAGGTGATATAGTTGAGTCTACAATTCTATTACTACCATTTCCAGTCCAATAACTCTGTTTCCACCCTCGTTGGAAAAGGATAATGCAGTTACAAGTCACATTTCACTACTATGTTTCATGTTCCTTCCTACATGTCATTAATTACATTCACTTCTCCTCAAACACAAGACCAACTTAGTTCAATTTCATCTAGCATGCCTACCTCAGTTGTCGTGTGGCATGTTCCACCTTAGTTTCCACGTTGGGGGAATTCATGGCTGCGTGGATGTTTTTTCCATTATTGTGTCATTTTCCATTGTTTCATCAATTATATTTAAATATATCAAAAACTTCTAGAATTCATGAAAAATATATTATTGTTCCCTCTAATTTTCTACATCAAAATTTTTTTCTACAATTTCGTTTCTTGAATATATATATATATAAATAATATTTCTCAATGGAAGTGACAATTAATCAATGGAAGAGGAAATATTTTTTAGCATTACATCCATTTATCTATGTTTTAAAAAAACGAGTTTAGTTAATTTAGTTATGATTATATATGTGGATATAGTCAAATAGAAATGTACCTAAATGAATTTTTTGCAGTGAACTTTACATTAGTAACTAGAAAAGGAAGGATGATTGGACACATGGGTAATTTGAACTAGAAAAAAAGATTTGTTAATCACACAAAATTGGTATCCCATTTTCAATTATAGCTCATTCGGTAGACATAAGAAGTTTGGATGGATGATTGATAACCTTGGGGGTCAACTTAGAGCATCCAAGAAGAGTGTTTTGTTCTAGGTATGTTTTCTCAAGTTTGATAAGGATAATAATACTCATTATAAATGGAATACATTTTTGAAATTATTATTATGGTCATACAATTTAGGAAGGAAAATTAGAGGAAATATTATACAAAGTACCTAATACCCCTGATTAAAGGAAAACTTGATTGAAGGGAAGAACACAAATGTGCATGGTGACCCAATCATGTAATTCAAGAAGTTATTTAGGAGACTTGGATGAATTAATCCATTTAGGGTTTTGACATGGGTGATAGTGTGTCCGCATGGTCTTTTGATCCATTAAGGTGAAATTATTGAGTTCATCTAGCATATGAGACAATTTTCAATAAGCTATATAAGTATAATTTAGATGGTGGGGCTCCACTTTTCTTGGAAGAGGCTTAAACACTACTATATTAGGTCATATAGAGGATTTTTTGTTGCAAAAGGGGTCATAATTGGTTGAATATTATGTGATGATAATCCATTTATAAAAGGTAAGTATATACTTTAAGAATCCCTTGGAATTCATAAGATTGGGTTTATTTAAAACATAAAAGATAACTTGGAGATTTTTGGATGGTCACAGCTTAAGTTTCATGTAATGGGTGTCCCTTTATGAAACATTCACATGGAATATGTAATGCTACAAAATAATATTAAAGTGAGTTGTGAAGTATTTGTGTGGTCTAGTATTAAAAGAGTTTTATGTATACAGGTTGGAAAATGTTTTTACATATATGATACATGCTTGAAATACATTTTATATGGTGTATTTTCTCCTACAGTAGCTAGATAATTTAGCTAAATTTTCACTTATGGTCAATCAAAAAAATGATCATATGGTCAATTAAAATTTCTTCATTAATTTAATTAGAATGATATAGTTAGTTTATGAATTTCAGAGATTTTCATAATACCTTGTGGTCCATCATGTTTCTTCATGTGTTCGGTTTAATAGTTAGAAAAATTCCAGCTACCAATCTTCAACCGCTTGACTTTTTGTTCTTGTGGTTACTTAAATTTTGTTCATACATTTAGTTAGGGCTAAGATAATTTTTTCAAAACAAACTAATCTATAGAATCACAGTATATGTGATGTTAGATTGAAGGATTATTCTCTAAAATCAGTTTACAAAATACATAACAAACATCAGAATAGTAATCAAATATAATCAATATCATTCCATAGAAATAATATAAGCATAAAATACATTTTATTACCCATGGTAGGGAGAATAAAAACGTTAAATAAAATGTTTGAGAAATGATAATTATGAAATAAAAATGTATTTTAATTATTATATCACAAATAAAGTGCTTAAGAGTCACTTCAACATTCTCCCATATTTTGATGATTTCGAAACATGATCCAAATTACACCCCCTTTTTGAAATTGGTCAAAAAGAGTAAAGTAAAAAATTCCTCTTTCGTTTATTATATACACAATTATAAATGAACACATGATCCTCCTAAATTAAAAAATGATTACTGGGAATGAAACTAACACTAGAAATAACTCAAAATTATAAGGTCCCCCTAAATTCATGCAAAACTACTTGCATATAGTAGCCCAAACTGTTTTTAAAAAATATTTAGAAAAGTGGAAATTTGAGACAACATTATTTATTAAAATATAATAAATAAATATTTTAATTATTCAAATATATGTTTTTGATATTATATTTGGACCTTCAAGTGCTTCAATTTTTAATTAATTTTCAAAATTAATGTCTTCAAAGTTTGACAAGACTCTTATGAGTGAACATAACTAATTTTTAGGATTTAAAATAGTTCAAAGGAATTATTATATCTTTTTTAATTAATTAAAAAGTTATAAATAATTTTTTAGGATGTTTGGTCTTTATTTTTGTAAAATTTCAATTATTTTAATGGGAATTTCTTATTAGTTAGATTATGATGAAACTTAAAAATATGTTGATAATAAGATGTTTATAACGGTGATTGGTAGCTTTATTTGATTTCATCTAGACTATATATTATGTTTTAAGTGTGTATATGTGATAGATTCAAATATAACCCTATATAAATTCATTTAATGGAATTTAAATGACTAATTGTGTATATTAAAATATATGTGAATCTCAGATTAGTTCATGCAGCACATAATTCATTTTAACTGAATAGTTTTTTAGATTTTTATTTTGGTTGTAGAAAAATAGATAGAAAATACAGAACATGTATGTGTCGCTTCCTTGATAATTTTTTTGTTTCATGGAGTTCTATGAAAAAAATCATTAGATTTATCAAATTTTGAAATTGAGTATGTAGTTACTACATTTGGCTGTTCACAACCTTTGTTGATCAAACAAAATATTTCTTATTTAGGTTTTAATTTTGAAAAGATACTAATTTATTGTGATAATACTTTTTGTAATTTCTATCTTTAGAAATACTTTCAGCATTTTAGAACTAAATAAATTGAATTTTGATATCACTTTCTTAGATATCATGTTCAAAAAAGGAATAAAATCCCTTAATTTATTTCCACATTAAATAAACTAGTTGTCATATTTACATTCCCCTAGATTATTCTAAGTTTGATATAATAAAAATTAAACATGGTATGATGAAAATTTAGAATCTATTTAGTTGAAGTAAAAAACTTTTTTTAACTGATTATTTATATATGTTTACTTCCAGACTAGTGCATGTTGAATTATTCTCTAAAATATGGTTTATCATTTGGTTACTTCATCATTCATTGAATATCATATCTGCCATGACCCCTTGCTGACAAAGATATCACAACGAGGGGACAGAGATAATGATCCCTATGTCCTGCCTCCAGTTGGCCCCAAGATGGAGAATTTCAATGAGGGTATAAATATCTTATGAAATTGGAGACATTACGCTCAATAATAATTTAGGATCGGGAGATAATATAAATCATCCACAAGAAACTCCATGAGTTTATATAAAAAATTTAAACTATCCCATAATGGATATATAAATAAAACTAATATAGATAAAAGTCTCCAAAGTAAGTACCGAAAAGAAAAGCAAAAGAAGTGATAAAACAATTATCCAAGTTCCGAGATAGTAATGTCTAACACGGTCCACGTGATCCTCTTGGAAACCTAAAAACAATTTTATAAACATAGGGTGAGTATATAGGTATACTTAGTAGGAATATAAAAGTCTCTCATGCACATGTGAAAGAAGCATATTAATGCACCCATGAGAAAACATCATAACCAACAACACCTAAACATGTCAACTATCCTTCCCAAACCTCAACAAATCATGATCAACAAATAACGCAAGCTAAGTAATATTATATAATATGATTCACATCGATAAAGGCTACCCCACAACACTTTCCAACTGCTATGCCACTCTCACACCCCAATGTTGTGTGTCCTATATCTTTCATATCTTAAGAATACCACATCACCCCACAAGCATGGTCACAACACCTCTCACTCGATGATAACTCATCTCACCAACCCATAAGAACGACCACATCACATCTCTACCAAAGACACCTGGACCACAACACATCCACAACCATAACCAAATAAGTAGGGTATCATGAAAATGAATAACATAAACCTCATGCCCTCCTCCAACCATGAACGATACCCACCATAAGACACCTCATCTCATATCATTTCATCCCACCCACAGACACCTGAGCACATCACATCCCTCCTAAAGACACCTAGGCTCGCCTCCCTGTACGAAAGACCACATCACATCTCACCTAAAGACACCTTGGCTATCAAAACCCTCATCAAGTGCACTAAAATTCATCTGACCATTATAGCTTGTGAAATACCTACCTCACCTAGAATAGAGAGAGGAATTGTAGGAACCCAACTATCTTTCCTCCTCTTCAGATGTCAGGTAAAACAACCCTCATATTAACATGTGTCTTCGCACTTAGTTCTCTACATGGGTGGGGTTCATGTAGAAATCACAAGGAACATACAAGTATATACATATAACTATATAGAATACCAACATATGGGTTCAAAATAAAACACTAACCAACTCAAAAAATCCCCACATTCACTGCCACCTCTAAATGCATAACACCATACAAGACATGATCCGTAAGACACATTTCACATTTCCAACCAAACCCATTATCTAGACCATTAATTTTAGTATTATGAATCAACCAAATATAATCACACAACCCATCATTTATTTATTCATTATCCATTTCTATCTCATTAACTAAAACAAACCCCATCCAGTTCGATCATTATTAAATAGTTGTTCCATCACTACCTAAGAATCTAGAACAACACAACCACATATCACAATCAGTTCATCATCTCTATCACACCATCTCCTTACTACCCCAAAATCATGGTAAAAAAATTACCACGTCACCATCCTAAAAGAATATCCAAACAAACACTACCTAAAATACCCAAAATCATATCCAAACAACCACCACCTTGCAACCCTAAAAGCATGGACAAACAACCAACACCTCACCATCCCAAAAGAACATCCAAACAACCACAACCTCACCACCCCAAGATCACGGCCACATATCACCCGTCATCCTTAAAATACATCACAACCACACATCATTTCCCCACAATAAAAACCACACATCAAAACACATCAAATATCATTTTATATATTTAAAAAGGGTGATTTTATCACATTCCAAGTTATTTTACGGGTGTTATTACCGAATCCATAATCATAAGGAATCCATTTCATTAGACGAATATTAGTAGTTAACTGATTTCTATTTTAGGGTCATATCATAAAAATCATAGTATAAATAATAGTCACAACACATATCATCAAGCACAATCAAATCCCCCTAAACCCAAAATTTTTAGTAGGGAATCAAACTCATACAATCCATCATATCACAATAATATCAAAGCTATAAAAATCATATTACCCATTCCCCTTTCCCCCTTCAATTTCAATTTAACTGGTTCCGTATCATTATTTAAGCTAGAACAAATATCTACCATAGATAGAAAATAGTGAACCCCTCCCACATGATACATAATAAAGAGAAATGAGGGATCCCCTACATCAAAGAAGCTTTTTTGGCTCACTGTGCACCATAGGGAGAAGAATAAATGACAGAAAACCATAATTTTATGAAAAACCCCATGGAACAACCTACTCCACACTAAACCTCCATTAGAATGAAACCTTAATCACCCCCTAAAACAAAACCACACTACAGTAGTGGATTCTCGAAAGAAGAAGAGGATAAAAGAACCAAGAAGAATTAATAACTTACCACATATTTTCAATGGGGATCAATTAGAATCAATGAATCAAAGTAGAAGGAAGAGGGATAGAAGATCCCTCAAAATTTCACAGGGCTTGTTGCAAAATGGTGGGGAGGGTACAACTTGATAAAGAGAATCATCTGAAAAAAGAACTTAAAATCTGGAAATATTCTGGTTTCATGTCATTTAATATGTATTCATGATGTGAATTATTTGAGAATTTTATAAATCTAATTGTCATAAAAAATCATCTCCTAAACCTTTATTTTGTAAACATATTGAATTCCACTTACATGATGTGTAATCTATCACATGGATTCCCTGGTATATGATTTACAAGACTTGAACCAGCCAAATACCCAAGCTGTGAACCACCTTTACACATCTTATATTTCAATTACAAAACGTGAACTTCCCACAGCCGCTCTAATGCAGATCCAACCTCTACTGAAAACTCTCAGAACCTCCCCCGAAAGAATCTAACCACCAAAACTGTAAATGTTAAAAATTCAGGAAGGTATGAGTTATTACATCAGATACCTCTCAAATTATTCACACCCTCGAGAATCCATAAACAATAATAGAAGGAAAGGGTTCTGAAAAACCTCCCCGTAAGATATTTTTAAAGGATCTCATCATACCTCAAATGATACCACCATCCAAACATGCCAAGAAAAATGAACACAAAATATCTTGAACATCCTCATCACCACACAGCCACATAACCTCAATCATCCAACCTCTATATAGTCCAAACCAACAACTGTTGTAACCAACAATGTCACTACCCCTCCTCACAAGGTCTACCCCTCCTGGGCCAATAATGTGAGAAGGGAGATAATGACCTCTGAGTACCGCCTCCAGTAGGCCCTGGGTTGGCGACTTGCACCGAGGGTATAATAAACACACAAAATGGGAGGAATTACCCTCTAAGAGAACACATGTGAAATTGAGAGATAATACACACACCAACCAACTCCAACTGAGACAAAAATATAAAAGAAAACCCAAGTACACATATGTAATTTCATGCAAGAACTAATAAAACTAAAATAGAAAACTGTAAGTACCAAAAGAAAGTAAAATTGGAAGTGACCAAAAATCCCAAACAGCTCCTAAAACTCCAAGCTAGTAGTAACCATCCTAATATATGACCTGATCCAAGTGACCTAAAAATAGATTATATATATATATATATGGTGAATATTATAGTATACTAAGTGGGATCCTCCCCAGAGCCTCTCGTGCAAATGTAAAGAAATAATGATAAAGCATAGTGAACAACAAGTGAAACTAACTTGTCAGCTAAAAAGGTATACTATGTTCCCAGAATCACCATGGATACTCTCACAAAGTATTATATAAAAGACTATATAATATAATAAATAATATCAAGGGTACCCTACTAATACTTTCCCACTACTTTTATGCTTTTCCCCAACGTCCCATGTCCTAAGAATCTCTCTCTAAAAAGACTTTCCCATGGACACATGGGTGAAGCACCACAATATGCACCTTGTGCAGCACATCCACCACATCTACGTAACCAAAGTAACTTGGTAGTTTCTAGGATCGACCAAACCTCACATAATGTGTATCATAAATCAAGAATTATACCTCAATCCGTTATATCCCATACACTGAGTAAGGATCCTCAATCCATCACAACCTATACACATTATAACTATAGTATTCCATAGGAAACTATATCCAATGTATATGTGTGTGAATAAATAAAATCCATTATAGCCCTCTACGCACATATATGGGGAAAACTAACCATTGTGAATACCAGCACAAGTAACTACCAAGAAAAGAGAGAGGAGCCAAATGGAGTAGTTATTCATCCATCCTCCCCTTGAAATGTTGGGGAAAACACCCCTCTAGGTCTTAGAATCCCTAGGGTGTCAGTTTCCCTAATTGACAGGGTGGAGTAGTGTATAGAAACACAAAAAGTTCAGAATATAATATGGCTCACAACCACACTATAGACATAACCTAGTCTTAGACTTAAATGCAGCTAACGTCTCTCGGACTCCTGACTACCACCACTACTACTAGGTGTCATATAATCACACAACCATTTAAATATATTTATTACATTACTCCATTCCCCATTTATCAGTTTCAATTTACATTAATTAGTTCTGTAAACCTTAATTAACCATTAACAATTCCACATTATATTTCATTAGGATCACACCCAAAGTCCACTATTCCATTAAATTGCAACCTCAACATTGTTTCCCAAAAAGATCCAACCCCATGAGTTAATCATCATTCATTAAATCATTTTTTAATATCATTATTACCTTCCCATATTCCCATGTATTTTAGAAAAACATTATATGATACCAAAAACAAGGGGGCTCAACACTGTGAGTATATGAACTAACCGTCAAGTATTTTACAACTATATCAATAGAATAGTCCCATCCTCTATTGAGATTCTAAACAAGGAAAGAATGTGTCATACCCTGTGCATATTTGTCTATTTTTAGAAGGAGTGTAGAAAAAACTAGCAGCATCAAGCAGTGGGGAAAGTAAAGTAGATAAACAAAAAACAAGATTTTACAAGAATCCAACATTCACATCCAACACATTTCATCATCTATGGTGTCATTCCCAACACCCACATACATAAACTTGTGCATCTCTCCACTCTATGCGTCAACTACTTCCACAACTAATGGGCCTCCAAGCCCCTACATATCACAACAGCCATCCTGGATCACATCACAACACAAGAAGAAGGGAAAAAATCATATCAACTGGTCTCTTGGCCCTAAAATAAGGTATCCAACCTTCACATGAAATAATATCTTAAGGAACTAAATAATAAAGGAACTCAACTATACATGAAATAGGGTAACTCAAAACCCTACGAGGCATTATCTTTTATCAAACAGTTAGTTCTTTAATCCATCTGGAATTAACCAATTAATTATTTGTAGGTTCCAAATATGGGTAACCTAAATAGTAAGATATCAAAAATTAACTAAACAGTTAATCGACATGGCTTTTATTTATTATCCACAAGCATCAACATGACTCTGGCTCATCAATTAATTCAACTAAACAAGATTACTACAAGAAAAATCATATTCATTTACGTGACTATTTATCATTGAAAAATAATTACAATTAATAAAAGTTTACGTTCTTTACTAATTTCCATCAAGAATGATGTGATAAACAAGGCATGAAAAGATATCACACCATATAGAAAAATAAGAGGAAACAACATATGATTGATATCAATTTAGTTATCCAGTTCAAATATTTATTATATCAATTCCATTGTGATCCAATTGTATAAAACATGATAAATCTAAATTTTCAAATAAAATAATATAGAATCCATTAATCCCCAACGTTAAAAGGTTCTTGACGTTCTTTACATAAGAACGATCCGCACAACCGATCATGATCACCTCCCACTGTGAAAACTGCATCCACCAGAGGATGCCGCGACAAAACTGCACCAACTGAAACCTAAGAAAACTTCATTAGAAGCATGGATATCACATTCGATAACATTGAAAGGAGAAATGGGAGAAAAAGTATCGAAGAAAACACAAGAACTTAGGTAGATCATACCTTCTATTGATGACAGATAGACACTTGCTGCTTGAACCAAAACAGGGGGTATGCATCCAATATGAAGAAAATTTAAGGGGAAACGATCCAAGGATTAGGGTTTTATCACACCACCCCTATGGGAGGAAAGAAAAGTTTGACTTTCTCACTCTAGGGAATGAGAAGGTAGAACAAGGGCGGAAGATATCTTGTCCCTTTCGAAGATTAAACGGAGTAGCGTTTTAAGATACACTGGATTTTCCATTAAAATAAGAACGCATTAAACCACATAGTTTGGCCAAGTAAAGGCATCCTAATCCTTAGGGAAATTAATATAGGGGTTATGGGATTTTAATTGGCCTTAAATCCCATAAAACAAGGCCTTGGATGCATTTTTCATCAAATAAAATGCTAAATGGGAGAAACTGTAGGAAGATGGAAACACTATACACCTACCGATGTATGGAAACACTGTACACCTACCGACGTCTGAAAACACTATACACTATTCAGAGAACTAGAAATTTGGAAAATTTTTGGGGATAAGCCACCTTGACCTCCCAGAAACCCTCGAAAACAAAATTTCAGCAAAGGAATCAACCAAAGAGGTCCATGCCATTACATCAGATACCTATCAAAACATTATCACCCTTCAGAATTCCAAACCAACCTAAAAGGAAACATAAAATGGGTCCAAAAAACCACCCATCGAGATACCTCTCAAAAGAGAGAAATCCGCACACAAAAAAACAAAATAAATCCATGTAATAGACACGAAAGGTCTATATCCACAAAGCGAACATCATTTCATGAAAAGTGTTAAACCTCAAAAAATGTGGGGTACTAAGTGCATATCTGGGACTCACATTATTAGGTACTCTCCTCAATTCCACCACGCCACCACAAGACATGAACCAAGGGAATAGTATGCTCATGAAACACCTTCTTCTTTTGGTCCTGGATCTCTATAGGCTGCTCCTTGAAGGTATCATTATCATCAATATTGATCTCTCCCCAATTGATGACCTGAGAGTCTTCATGATGATAACAAAGAAGATATGATTGATGAAAATCATAATGTATCTAGATCATATGTGGGGTAAGTGCTACTCAATACTCCATGGCTCTAACATGAGCCAGCACCCTGAAAGGCCCAACAAACCGGGGAGAAAGCTTACTCCCATTACCAAACCTTCACTTCCCATGATGGGGAGTCACCTTTAGAAACACGTGATCCCCAACATAAAACACCAAAGGTCTCCTCCTTTGATCAACATATGATTTCTGATGATCCTGTATTGCCTTTATCCTCTCACAAATCATCTGAACCATATCTGTTGTATTCTGTACTAGTTCTAATCTGTGAATTACTGACTCTCGAACCCCAGTATAGAACAACGGAGAATAGAAAGATAATCTATAAAAGTCGTTAATCAAATATATACTGATGGTGGAGGGAAAAATATTGTTGTAAGAAAACTCCACCAAGGGTAAGTGCCACATCCATGAACATCCAAAATCAAGGATAGAAGAGCGCAACATGTCTTCAAGATTCTGAATTGTTTGCTCTGCCTGACCATCTGTATGTGGATGAAAAGTAGTGCTAAAGCATAACTGAGAACTGAAAGCATGCTATATACCTCTCCATACCCTGGAGGTTAAACAAGGATCCCAATCAGAAATGATCGTCCTAGAGAATCCATTAAGTCTCACCACCTCCTCTAGATATTTCCTTGAAAAAACTTTTATTGAGATTGAATCCATGATTGCTATGAAGTGGGATGATTTTTTCAAATGATCCCCTTAAAAACATATAGAGTTATGGACTCCCTAAGATCGGGGTAAACCAGTAACAATTTCCATTGATATGTCCTCCCACTTAGACTATGGAACATCTAACGACTAGAGAAAACTTCCAGGGACACGGTGCTTGTCCTTCACCTTCTAGTAGACCAAAAATTGAAACACAAACTCCACAACTTCATGCTTCAGTACATGCCACAAAAACTAAATCCTCAAGGATCGGTACATATTTTTCACGCCAGGATGCACCACTAAAGTAAAAATATGGATCTATTTGAGAACCATTGCACACATCACCGAAGAAATGAAAATCCTTCCCTGATACAACACTCGGTGTTGTTCATCCTCAGACCAACCATCAGTGGCCTCACCACAAACAACTCGATCTCTCCATATCTCCACCTCTAGATCCCCCAACTGGGAGTCTTCCACCTACTACACCAGAGATGACCACACCATCATCTAAAAAAGACAACCTCTACCCCCAAATTCTCCCATATCTAGATGCAATGCTGAAAGTTATTACATTACTCTCCAAGAATCACTAGATTCATTCACTACATCACTACGTGATTTCCTACTCAACTCATCAGCTACAACATTACCCTTTCTAGGTGTATATGATATTTTGAAGTTGTATTCTTGTAAAAACACTATCCATCAACATTGTCGCAAGTTTAAGTCACACTGGGAGAAATCATACCATAGTATCTTATGATCGGTGAAAACCATAAAGTGCTCTCCAATGAGGTAATGTCTCCACAAATTTAGAGCAAATTCCATTGCCTCCAAATCCAGATCTTGGGTGGCATATTTATGTTCATGGGGAAGAAACTGCTGAGACCCATAAGAAATGATCGATCTCTACTGAATCAGAACAAAACCTAACCCCAGATGAAAAGCATCCCAAAAAACATCAAACTAAACTCCCTCTGCTGGAAGACAAAGAAATGGAGTACTTACCAACTTATCTGTTAGATACTCAAATGCTTCCTGACACTGATCAATCCACATGAACACCTAATCCTACCTAGTCAATTTTTTCATAGGAGTCACAACCCGAATGAAATTAGCTATGAAAATCCTATAGTATCTTGAGAGACAAAGGAAACTTCTCACATCTTCCACTATCTTCGGGGATTCCCAAGAAAAAACTACTTCTATCTTCGATGGATCCACATCTAGTCCCTACTGGGATACAACATTCCCCAAGAAACTGACATCTCGAGCCCAAAATTCACACTTCGACAACTTCCCAAACCGCTGTTGTTGAAAAAGAACTCCAAAAATGGCGTACAGATGCTCTGCATGCTCCTCCTCATACGTGAAGTACACAAGGTTGTCATCAATGAAAACCTCTAAGAACTTATCCAGTAACTCATGGAACATCATGTTCATCAACACCATAAACATAGCTAGATCATTTTTCACACCGAACGACATTACAATGAACTTTTAATTCTCTTGAAAACAAGGAAATGTATTCTTTTGAATATCCTCATCCTTTACATGAATTTGATGATATCTTGACCATAAGTCGATCTTCAAGAACTAACTTTCACCCTTATCTGATTGAATAAATCATCAATCCATGGAAGAAGAGAGATATTCTTCACTGTCACTTTGTTTAAGCGATGAAAATCAATACACAGCCGCAAACTGTCGTCAGCCTTCTTCAAAAACATAACTGGTGCACCCCATAGCAACACACTCTGCTAAACAAAACCACACTGTAATAGACCATCGAGCTATACACGCAGTTCTCGTAACTCGGAAGGGGTCATCCTATATGGAGACATAGAGATATGAGGCACTCTTGGATGTAACTCGATCCCAAACATGATCTCTCATTAAGGGGTAATGCTACAACCAATTCTGGAAAGACATCAGGGTACTCTTCTACGACCTTGGGAATCACCAATTGCTGAACCTGCGAAGAAATCATCATCAACTCAGCCATCCAGGTTGACAAGGACAGAACACGCCTCTTACCCATCCAAGGGTCTCACTTTCCAACAAACACTAATAGATCTCTATCAGAATCGATGAACACCACATGCATCCTGAAGTAATCCATGATATCCTACACTTAATACAACTAATCCATGCCAAGGATGACATCATATGGCTGTATCTAGAAACATAGGAAATATCCCCAAGAGCGGTACTACCCCAACAATAACTCACAGTCTCTACATACTTCAAACAAGTCATCTCGACCTCCATCTGGTATAGTAAATGCCAAGGGCACTGGAAGCCTCTCTACCTCAAGCCCCAAATCATGGTCAAGGGTAGGTGAAATGAAGGAGTTCATCGATCCTGAATCAAATAACGCATAGACCCAAGCAGAAAATATGCAAAGGGTACCTTGAATGTTTTCTAGATCGCCTGGATCTGAAAAAGCTAAAGCATAAAGCTGACCACGACCTCCTGCATGGCCTCTCTGACCCTGATGAAAATTACCACCATGGTCGTGCTCTACTCTCTGAGGATGGGGATCATCCCAGGGCTATCCTATTCCCACCGTATCTTCTCTCTAGTTATCCAAAGTTGGTGTAACCTACTGATGCTGCCTCGACTGGAACTGCCTCAAAATAGGAACTTGGAGAGAAATACCTGGTGAACGATGACTGCTCTGAATGTTTGGGCACTATGACTGCTAATGACCACAACCTCCATAAGAAAAACAACTGGTTGATCCCTTTTCATAGTCTTGAGAGCCTCTTCCCTTGGAGAAATGGGATGTTGAGGGCTAGGACCCACCCCCGACCGAACAGAAACTCTTCATCCCTAAAAATTGGGAACCCTGGACCACAGCTCTACTTCGTGAGGAATAATTGTGACTCCCATATCATGACGATCCAGTTCTAGATAACATCATCTAAATGACCTCTACCCTCTCTGGTACCTAAAGATATTTCTTCAACATAAATGGGGTGACTTGGCACTGGATCTATGGATGCAAAGCCTCCTTGTTATGCCTCACTCGATCCTCCTCATTTAGAAATAGGTCTTAAGCATATCATAAAAGGTTCATGAAATGGATTCCAAACCCTCTCTTACTTGAGCTCCTATATCTAAGGGTAATAATCTCCTGTCGACTGGATGCCTTTGAAGTCGAAGAAATAGACGTGACTCTAAACATTACTCAAAAATCCTCCCATGAGATCTCCAACCCCTCTTGATCCCCGAAGAACAAGAACCACCAATGCCTCGCTTCTCCATGCAACATCGTCACAAAAAAAGACACCCAATGATCTTTTCAAGCACAAATCAAACTGAAGGATATATCAACCTCCTCTAACCAGTCTTCCCTCACTGCATCTAAAATAGAGCCCTCGTAATTCTGTAGACTCTAGAACTGAAACTCACAGGGTGTCCTCCTCCATGTGTCTTCATCATTAACTTCTACCCTATAGCGATCTGTTGGCTCAGCCAATTGGAAATATTCTGCATGAACCTGAAGAAGACATCGACCTAGAGCTATACCTGAAAAATAACAAATAGTTAGAACTTATAATCCAAGAATATAGAAGATACAACATTAATTAATTATTTGTTTTATTTTATTCATTTTTGGTTAACCTATCCCAAGTTCTACCCATTTAAACATAGAAACAAAGAAGAATTATGAATGATACTTTCTTAGGTCTCTACCCTAAAAACAATATCACCTTCTTTAGTAGCCAGTGTAAACTTAAAGGTCTATGCATTAGATCACAGGGGTCCCTAAACGCCTATATCTCAACCAATCTACAGTGTTTACATCACTAGCTAAACTTGACTGACACCGTTTCCCTACCAACCCATGAATCCTAACCTATTCCTAACACTAAACCCCATCCTATCCCTTCTATGTTGAAAATGTGAGAAGGGAGATAGTGACCCTCGAGTCATTCTTTCAGTAGGCCCCCTGGGTTGGCGAATGGCATTGAGGGTATAGTAAACACACATAATGGGAGGCATTACCCTTTAAAAGAACACATGAAAAATAGAGAGATAAGACAGACACTAAACAACTCCAACTCATACTTCAACATAAAACAAAAAACAATTACACATACGTAATTTCATGCAAGAACTAATACAACTGAAACGGAAAAATTCCAGTACCAAAAGAAAGTAAAAATGACAGCGACCACATAGCCCAAACAGCTCCTTCAACCCCAAGCTAGTATTAACCATCCTGATCTCCAACCCTCTCCAAGTGACATGAAAAACAATTGATATATATTCGTAGGGTGATTATAAAAATATACTCAATAGGATCCTCCCTGGAGCCTCTGGTGAAAAAATAAATAAAGCATGCTAAAGCACAGTGAACAAAAAGTGAAACTAAATCATCAGCTAAATAGGTATACTATGTTCCCAGCCTCACCATGTATACTCTCACTATGTATTGCATGCAAGAGTATATAATATAATAAAGAATATCGAGGGTAACTCACTACTACTTCCCCATTGGTTTTCCTATTTTCCCCAATGTCTCATGTCCTAAGAATCTCACTCCCAAAATTCTTGCCCGTAGAAACCTTGGCGAAGCACCAAAACATGCACCTCATGCAACACAACCCCCACTTCCACCTAAAAAGAGTAACCAGGTAGTTTCCAAGATCCACCACAGCTCGCATAATGTGTATCATACGTCGAGGATTATACCTGATGCCAATACAGTCTATACACTAAGTAAGGATCCTCAAGACATCACAACCTACAAACGTTACACCTATAGTAGTCCATAGGAAACTATATCCAATAATATATTTGTTTGAATAAACACAATCCATTATAGCCCTCTACCAATATATATGGGGAAAACTAACTGTTGTTCCTACCAACACAAGTAACTACCAAGAGAAGAGATCGGGGTCAAAGGGGGTAGTTATCCATCCATCCTCCCACCAGAATATTGAGGAAAACACCCCCCTTGGGCTCAAAATCCTCGGGGTGTCTATTTCCCTTACTGACGGGGTGGAGTAGCATATACAAACACAAAAATTACATAATATCACAACCACACTATGGGAAAACCTAGTCCTAAAATCAAATGCAGCTAACATCTCTAGGACTCCTGACTTCCACTACTAAGACTAGGTATCCTATAAGAACACAACCATTTAAAGATCTTTATTACATTAATTCACTCCCCTTTTATCAGTTTCAGTTTATGTTAATTAATTCTTTAAACTGTATTTAACCATTAAAAATTCCACAATATATTTCATTTGCATCACACCCAAAGTCTATTGTTCCTTTAATTTGCAACCTCAACATTGCATCCCAGCAAGCCCCAACCCCATGGGTTAATCATCATTCATTCAATCATTTATTAACAACATTATTACATTCCAATATTTCGAGGAATTCTAGAAAAAAATTCCAAGCTACAAAACACAAGGGGGCTCAACACGGTGAGTAGATGAACTACCCGTCAAGTATTTTCCACCTATAGTAGGAGCGTAGACCCATCCTCCCTCGTGAAGCTAAATATGAAAATCACATGGCATACCCCATGCATCTTCACCACTTTTTGTAAGGAGGGTAGGAAAACTAGCTACCATGAGTAGTGGGGAAAGTAAAGAGGATAAACAACAAACATGATTTTGAAAGAATACATCATTCACATCCAACTAGTTTCATCATCTTTGGTGCCCCCCCCCGACTCCCACATGCATAAATATATGCATATCACCACTCTAGGCATCAACTGTTACCACAACCAATGGGCCTCTCTGCCCACACATATCACAACAGCCATTTAGGATCACATCACAACACAAGCAGTAGGAAACAAACATCATATCAACTAGGCTCTTTGACCTTAAATAAGGCATCCATATGTCACACACAACTAGATCACAAGTCACCAAATCATAAGGCACTCAACCTCACAAGAAAGAGGGTAAATCAAAACCCTACAAGGAATTATCTTTTATCAAATAGTCAGTTCTTTAATCCATCCAGATTTAACTGATTTATTATTTGTAGGTTCCTACTATGGGAAAACTAAACAGTAAGATATCACAAATTAATTAAACAGTTAATTTACATGCCATTAATTCATTATCAACAAGAATCAACATGCCTATGGATTATAAATTAATTCAATTAAACATGCTTTCTGCAACCACAACCAGATTCATTTACATGCCTATATATCTTTGAAAAATAATTACAATTAATCCCAGTTTACGTTCTTTACCAATTTCGGTCAAGAACAGAATTATAAACAAGGAATGAATAGATATCATACCATCTCGAAAAATAAAGGTCAATAACATATGATCGACACCAATTTATTTATCTAGTTCAAATATTTATTCTGTCAATTCCATTGTCATCTAGTGGGATAAAACATGCAAACACTACAGTTGAACATAAAATAATAGAGAATCCATGAATCCCCTAACTCAAAATGTTCTTGTATTTATTTACACAAGAACGATCCAACCAACCGATCATAATCACCTCCCACCGCGACAACTACATCCACCCGAGGATGTTGTGACACAACCTCACCAACTGACACCCAAGAAAACTATATTAGATGCACGGAGATCACATTCCATAACATGGAAAGGATAAACGGGAGAAAAATTATTGAATAAAACACAAGAACATAGGTAGATCATAACTTATATTGCTGATGGATCAACACTTGCTGATCGCACCATAATAAGGGGTGCACATGAAACAGTAATAAACATCAAGGGGAAATGATCCAAGGATTAAGGTTCCATCAAACTGATCCTATGGGAAGAAGGAAAGGTTCGAGCATCTCACACCAGGGAACAAGAAGGTAGAACAAGGGAGGAAGATATCTCTTCCCTTTAGATGATTAAATCGATCAGCGGTTTAAGATACGATGGATTCTCCATTAAAATAGGATCACATTAAACAATGTAGTTTGACCACGTAAAGGCATCCTGAGCCATAGGAAAATTAATACCGGAGTTATGGGATTTGAATCGACCTTAAATACCTTAAAACAAGGCCTTGAATTCATTTTTCGTCAAAGAAAATGGTAAATGGGTGAAACTATAGGAAGATTGAAACATTTCACACTTACTGATGACTAGAAATACTATACAACTACCGACGTATAGAAACACTATACACCTACTGATGCCTGGAAACACTAAACACAAAATTGGAAACACTGTTCACAGAACTAAAAATTTGGAAAAGTGTTGCGGATAAGCCAGCTTTGCCACTTAGAAAACCTCAAACACCAAATTTTATAAAAGGAATGGACTGAAGAGGTCTGGGCCATTACAAAAAAAACTAAAATGCCCTACACATAAAAGTTAAATAATTCCATCTTCCATGTCAAGATATGATCTACTCTAGGTGGCACTGAATCACCCACATGAGTTTAATCACGTCGTGGTGTATTTCATCTCGATAAGGAATCATGTCCTACCCTTTCTATATGTTATAACTTTATCACACATAATATATCACAAAATTTGGAAAAAGAACTCATTGGATAAAACAACAAGGTTCCAAACATCACATAATAAGAAAAATATAGCAAGGGAAAACTCAATATAGATCTAAGTACTAGGAACACATATGCACCTCTGACTCCCATGTACTCTTCTCCCGGACACCATGCCTCCACAATACATGAACTAAAGAAATGTGTTATCCATGAAACGCCTTCTTTTGGATATCCTAGATCACTAATGGATGCTCCACAAACGTCACATCATCTTTAATATCAAACTCACCCTAGTCAATGACATGAGAATCATCATGAAGATTCCACAAAAATTTAGAGACATGGAAGAAAACAAGGATCCTCTCTAACTATGGTGATAATGCAAAGTGATAAGGCACCTCACTGACTTTCCCCAACACCTCAAAGGGTCCAAAAACCTAGGAGAAATATTACTCATTCATCCAAACCTCTGCTGCCAACATCAAGGGGAAACCTTCAGGAACGTGTGGTCCCCAACCTCAAACTCTAAGGGCCTCCTCCAGTGATTGACATAAGACTTATTCCAATACTACACGACATTAATCCTCTCACAAACAAGATGAACCTTCACTATTGTGCTCTTCACCACATCAGGTCCAAGAGATGATACCTCCCCAACTTCCATCCAACACAACAGAGAATGAAATGGTTTCCCATATAAATACTCAAAGAAATCCATGATAATGGAAGAGTATTAGCTACTTTTATAAACAAAAATCAATAGAGGGAATGTTTCATTCCCATGATCCACCAAAGTTGAAGATTCATGTTCACAATATATCCTCTAGCACATTAATGGTAAACTCTGTCTTCCTGTCCATTTAAGGGTGGAAACAATGATGAGGCATAACTAAGTGATAAAAGCATGTTGTAATCCGCTCTATAATGATGAGGTAAAACATGTAAACTAATATGGGAGAATTTAACTTTTAACTTTATATAACCACACCACCTCATCCATATACCTATTAGCCAAAGCATACACTATAACTAAATATTTTATCGCTAAGAAGTTGGATGATTTCATCAAAAGATCAACAATCACCTAGATTACTTCACAACCTCTTTGTGCTCAAGGTAACCCTATGAATAGATCCATCGATACATCATCCCATTTACACTCAGGAACATCTAAAGGATACAAAAAAACTATTAGGGACACGATGCTTAGCCTTTACCTACCGAAAAACCAAACACTTCACAACAAACTCTTCCACCACCTATTTCATCCCAGACCACTAAAACTGCATCCTCAATCCATGGTACATCTTGGATAATCCTAGGTGTACCTCCAAATGTGATATATGAAAATCAGGATAGAATCCCTCAAACATCATCACTGGAACAAATAGCCTCCCATGAAACAACTTATGGTTCTGAACATCCTCTAACCATCCCTCTAGAGCATCACCATGTCCACCACAATCGTGCATCACCTCTACCTATAATTATCTCCTTAAAGACTCCTACACCTTTCACATAAACGATTACTACACAATTATCTGAAACAAATAGCCTCTACCATCAACCACCCTTACATCTAAGTGAAAGGATTCTAACTCCTCCATTCATTTACAAACATCCTCAGATTCCTGAATAATATCCTTCCTTGAATTAATACTCAAAGAATCAGCGACAACATTACCTTTTACGAAGGTATATAAGATTTAAAAATTAAAATACTAAAGAAAATATACCCACCTCCGCTACTATAAATTCATATCATGATGAGAAAAGATATACCTCAAACTCTTGTGATTAGTGAAGACAAAAAAGAACTCCCTAATGAGGTAATTCTACCACAACTTCAATGAAAAAACCAATTCCACAACTCTAGATTATGGGTGTCATAGTTACACTCATGGGTAAATAAATTTCTAGAACCATAATAAATCATTGTCATCTACTGCATTAACATGATTCCCAAGACTATATGGTAAGTAATACAAAACACCTCAAACATCACATTTTATTTAGGAAACTAAAACACTAGAGAATTGTCCAACTTCCCCTTCAGGTAAATGAACACTGCCTATAATTAATTAGTCCATAAAAAATTCTGGTCCTTTCAGGTCAATGTTATCAATGGTTTTACAAGTCAAGATAAATTGGGAACAAACCTCTGATAATAGCCTCTTAGACCAATAAAACTGTGAACCTCTGCCATGTTCTTGGATTCTATTCAAGAAACAACTTCCTTTACCTTAAATAGGTCTAATAACCCCTCTAAGGCACCACATGACTAAAGAAATTCACCTCTCTTGTCTAAAACATACACTTAGACAGCATTCCATGGAGCTAGTTGCATTGAATAACTTGTATGAAATCCCTCATATGATTGACATGTTCCTCCTCTAACTTTGAGTAGATAAAAATATAATTGATTAACATGACAATAAACATGTCTAGGATCTGATGGAATATGGAGTTTATAAGTCCCATGAACAAGAATGGTGTGTTAATAACACTAAATAGCATGAATACAAACTCGAAGATCCCATACATTCATCTGAAGGTAGTTTTTAGGATATCACCCTCTTTCACCCTCAAATGGTGATATCCTGATGACAAATTGATCTTAGAAAATAAAATCTACACTATATGATGATAAAAAAGATCATTTGTCCTCAAAAAAGGGTATAAGATCATGACTATTACCTATTTCAACCACTTGTATTCTATACACAACCTAAGACTACCATTCACCCTCTTGGAGAACAACACATGAGCACACCACGATGCCACACTAGGCTGGATAAAACCCTTCTACATCAGATATTCTATCTAAGTCTTAAAATCTCATAAATAAAATGGTTCTATTTGATAAAGATCCATAAAAATTAGAGAAGAACTACATTATAAGTATATCCCAAAATTTACTTCATGTCAAGGGGGTAGTATCACAACTACCTTTAGAAAAACATCCAGAAACTCCCCAATAACGTTGGGGTCCTCTACTATATTAGTGTCTACTAATTCTACCAAAACAAATTCATCAAAGAAAGAAGGTTCTCCAAATTCCATTTTCCCACACGACAAACATGATTTCCAATGAAAAACACACATTTTCCATCCACATCCAAGAACATAAATCTCTTATGGATGTAATTAATAATGACATTTACAGAATACAAACAGTTGATGTTGAGTATAACATCGTTGAACTGCATATGTTTCAAGAAAGATACCCATTAGACTGATGTGGATCTGTTACCAGTCTACACCCCCGACACAGGCCAAACAAGCTGTTCTAGCCCACAAATGGTGTATTCAACATTGGGGTAATATAAATTATGGCAACCCACCTTTCTATTATATAAATATTTTATTTCATGATACAAAATTTATCAATTTAGAAGATCTTTTGGGGTTTAGTGTCTTGGAAATAGAAACATAATACAAGAAAAAGGATTAATTATAAACTTTATTGTAATCCAATTACTATACTTCCTTATTGGTTCTTCCTAGGTTACTCTTACTTCATCTCATATCCACGGGAAATACATCAAATAAATGGGTGAGCATAGTTCCCAGTAAGGGAATAAACAAAGGAAACACTTAGCAATTGAGAAAGAGGAATATAATTAAGGAATTATAATATGAATATGAGGCATATCATAATATAATGAACATGAATAATAACATGGAAATGTTAAATAATAATAGGACATTCATAAGTATATAACTGAGGTTTATCACCAAGGTATCATAAATCAACATTTCCAAGGTTATTCACCAATATATTATAATCATGTCGTCTCTATAGATTAATTATTTTCCCAATACATTGGATAACTATCAACGTTCACCATTTATATGTCTTAAATCATGTGAGACACATCGAACATAAAGGAAATCATTTCATCAATAAGCCATGTAAATAAATAATTTGTTTTATATAAAAATCACCATGTACAAAGTGCTTAATGTCTTGAAAAAACATCATTTTTAACCCAGGATAATGGAATATGGGTTTAATATATTTAAATACCAAAATAAATAAGGTATTTTCAAATCTATGTGAATTCGCATGGAAATGGAAGAGGTTTGGGTATTCACGATATGAAAATTTTTCCTAAAAAAAGAAAAAATCATGAAACGATTTCAACAGCATAATGGTATACAACACAGATTATGGGAAAAGAATAATGAGATATATTAGAGTTATCCAGTTAGTATTTTTTTTTTAATTAGATGGAAAAAATATAATGAATAAAAATAATGAATCTGAACACTTTTAAGTCACATAATAAGGACATACTTGAATGAAAAAGGAGAATATGAAGATTCCCTTACCTTGAAGAGTCGCTTCCTAAATCATGGAGGGGGTAACCCTTGGACTGTGTAGAAACTTGTGAAAACCTTGTAGGGACTATTTGGGAGCATAAAAGAGAAAAAATTCACGGACTTTGAATTTTGAGTGGAGAGTGGGGGTGGGAGGGGTATTAATACTTAAGGAGGGGTTCCATTAAGTGTATAAAAAATGATTATTTTTTATTTAAGGACAACCACTCTTGGGAGGAATTAATTCCAAAGATTTTGGTTGAAAATTAATATTTTAAAGGTTGTTTTATTTCATTAAAAAAATAAATCACCCAATTAATATTTTTTAGGTATTTTAATCTTGTACAATTTAACTTTAACCTGCTACATTATTTTACCTATATCACGATAACTGTTTTTTTTACCATGGTTTATTTTTTATGTATAAAAATTAAATTGATCTTATTTCCTAATTTGGACCTTATAACTCCTAATATGTAATCCATTTTACTCAATTCTATTTATAAAAGTGGTAAAAATAAATTCTAATGTGATAATCATATAACTCATAAAATATTTTTCTTAAAGGTTAAAATTGCAGTTATCAAAAGTGTTAAGAATATGTTTCTAAATGTAACATATTATGTAATATGTTATTCCTTAAATAAAATTTGATTAATAATGGGGATTAAAATATTTTAAATCTTGGTAATTTTTTAATTACATCAAAATATTTACTGTATTTCATAAAAATAGTATTTTCACTTTTTAACCCAAAAATCAACTTTTTTAGAAAATTTACATAAATTTAACCTAAGATAATTCTGATGTGATGAAATGAAAAATGAAACTTATTTTATAAAAATAATACTCTAAATATGGTAATCTTGTATTTTAAATATAAATCTTTATTTATTGATCATTAACCATTATTGTGACATAAATACATTTTTGTTAGTTATAAAAATTACTTTCTACTTTACTAATTTATATTGTCATATAAAAGTGTTTTATAAGATAATTTCAATAAAATATCATTTATTTAGAAGATATATATTTATAATATTACATACTTTAATGAAAAATAAATATTTATATAGTTTCTATAAAATAATACCAATGGAAACTTTTTTGTCTCAACAACAATAGTATTGACCAACCACCTTTTTAATTAATTTTTATAATTCCCACTGGTTGTATTGAACAACTCTCCTATTTCAAAATAGTCATATATCCCTATAAATATCCTATTATACTCTCATCATTACTAACTACTTTTCATACAAACTTTCTTATGCATCCTTTGATAATGTCTATTGTTTTCCTAATACTTCTCTTCATTTTCAAAATCTTTATGGTAGGGGAGATCTTCTTAGAGGATTTCAATCTGATGGATTTTTTTTGTAGTGAATGTACTATTATTTAATGTGTATATCTTATTTTTTCCCTAGTTTTACTAGTCCAAATTTATGCATGATGTATGAAGTTCTCGTGAAATTTAAAGGTTATTTTATGTTATTTTATTATAAAACATAATAAAAAGATATTGGGAGTAAAGAGATCCATTAATAATAGAGGATTTTCTATGTCATTATATTATTCCCCCTTAATAAAAGTTCTCCCAAAAAAATCATTTTATAAACCAATGTGAAAAAATTTGAGGGTATTTATACTTCATGTGTAAGATCCCGGACCCGGGTGCCACGCAATGGGTGCCCCGAACCCGGTTCACCACATGACCTCAAGCGTATTTACCCAAATGCCAGAGGCTTCCGACTAGCAGCGAGGGCCCGGGTATGATAGTTGGGAAACTATGCCCTCATTTTTCAAAGTGTAGCGCATCTGAATACAGAATAAATCATACATCAAATAGAGGAAGCAGTAAAAAATACACAACTGAAATAAACAACCGTAGTGGATATAACCAACATTATATAAACTATGATGCTACATGTCTCAAGTTCTAAGAAAACAGCTAGAACTTGTTATACATCAATACAGTAAAACCAAAAGTAGAGTACAACAAAAAAAAAACAGCTGGCAGCGGCATCACGAGCCTAGGCTCGGTCCCATTCCCTCCTACTCCTCAACAACAGTCAAGTACCTGTATATGGACTCTTTCCCCTATCTACACCTGTAGAAACGTAATCTGTTTGGACCGAAAAGTGTGACCCAAACAGGGTGTGAGAAATAATTTCCCAGTAGGCACCCACCATAGGCTCGTGCCCAACTGCGTGTAAGAATGCAAGGACAGTGTGTAATAGTAAAATGCAATAAAGTAAGCAATACTGAAAAGTAACTAACTCAACCAGTTATATTACCATTTTAATATTCTTTTTAATCATTTAATTTAAAATACCACTATAGTGAATATTCTAAGTAAACAGCCGAATTTCCACAGACACGTAAACTCCCACCCTCGGTTAAAGAGAAACCAACACAGGAATTTGCCCACAGGCATAGAGATATTGCCCACAGGCATAATTAGTGTCACCCACAGGCAGATAATCATCTTCCCATAGGCACGGAAGAAGTTTCCCACATGATAAGTAGAATAACGCCGACAGGCTAATCACAACACTGCCCTCAGGCTAACAGGTAACCGGGCCATTCCCAACATGTAAATATGCAGTAAAAACGAAATTCCTCTCAAGGAAATTCTGCAATTACTACTTTTAAGGCATACCCTCAGGTATCCTTTCCAAATGGCTAAACAGTGGAATACACCCACGGGGTGGTTCCGGATCAAAGCAACAATCCCAACCAGCATTTTAATATCATAATTAAATACCTAATCAATTCTAGGTGTTTAATATAGCAACATCCTCAGCCACACGACACCCCAACATGGTTTCGTGGCACAAAAACGCACAAAACACACGACAGTTGGAAAAACAAACACCAATCCACCTACCTTATATGTCAACGAGTGGTATACCTGAACGTCGACTCCAGAAATGCCTAAGAACAGTGTAGATCTGACGAATAACAAAACTATCTTAACCTCAAATAACTTTTGTAGGGAGAAAAATTAGTAAGCAACACGCTAGAAGAAGAGGGGTCTTACCCGCGCGGTTCCAATGAGATCATCCGAGGAGGAATCAGATTCTAGACGCTCGATCGGTGGATCTCCAAAGGTCCAGCCATCCACTCCCGCTCCTTCCTCCGGTTATAAGCCCTCCCTGTGAATGGGGGAGGCTACTGCCCAATTTAAGAAAAATAAACAAAGTACACGGTGTGTACTTCCAAGTACACAGTGTGTACTTCCAAGTACACAGTGTGTACTTCCTTCATTTAATTCTTCCTCTGGCAGCACCGTCACACTGTTCATCCATCGACATGGGTACACGACATGTACTCTTGAGTACACGGCGTGTACTGCCGCCCAACTGGCTGTTGTTCCACCGCCTTACTATTCTGGCCCGCTGACTGACTACACGGCGTGTAAGGAACCACTACATGGAATGTAGTCGATTCCTACACCCTTCATCAACGACATGGCTACATGCCTCGTGTACTCATCCATACACTGCCAGATGTACATGACGTGTGGAAAAAGTACACGGCGTGTACTTCCAAAATTTAGGATTTTTCCCCATTTTCCAAATTTTATTAAAAACACTTGAGCAAAAGAGAAAAGAAGAAGCTCGTACCTTAGATATAAGAACTGAGTTCTTACAAACTTCCCCCCTTATAGCAATTCATCCTCGAATTGCCCTTCCAAGGGTGTAGAATATATAGTCATGAACAACTCTGGCCACTGAGCATGTACATCGGCCTCCCGCTCCCAGGTCTCATCTTGCACTCGGCCATGCTTCCATAGCACCCGTACGAGAGGAACTGACTGGCCTCAGAGAACCTTCGTGCTCCTATCAATGATATGAATCAGATGCTCCTCAAAGGACGCATCTGCCTCCATCTCAACCTCCTTGGGCTGAAAGACGTGATACAGGTCTGCATGATAGTGACACAACTAAGATACATGGAAGACGTCGTGCATGGCGTGGTACCGTTGTGGTAACCGCAACCGATAAGCAACCAGCCCGACTCTCTCCAGAATCTCAAATGGTCCCACATACCGTGGTGAAAGATTACCCTGTCTCTTGATCGGCTTGTGTCCCAGCCTCGGAGAAACACATAGAAAAATATGATCCCTGACCATGAACTCCAAAGGTCATATTCAGTGATCAACATAAGACTTCTGATGAGACTGTGCGGTAGCCATCTGCTTTTGAATCAACTAGACCTGTGCAGAAGTCTCATGCACGAGCTGTGACCCCAGTAAAGCTACCTCACCTAGCTCTGTCCAACACAAGGGTGAACGACATGGCCTACCTTATAAAGTCTCATATGGTGTCGTCTCAATAGTCTCCTAGAAGCTATTGTCATAGGCAAACTCTACTAAGGCTATATGCTTCTCCCAAGAGCCTCCACAGTCTAGGATGCTTGCACGATGCATGTCCTCTAGCACATGTATCGTATGCTCTGACTGACCATCGGTCTGAGGGTGGTAGGTTGTGCTCAGAAGCGCCTATGTACCCAGTGCCCCCTGAAAACTATGCAAGAAATGAGACGTAAAACGGGCGTCCCTATCAGAAAAAATAGAACGAGGGACTCCATGAAGACGTACGATCTCTCAGATATACAGCCTTCTGAGCTCATCAACACTGAAGGTCTCCTTGATCGGCAAGAAGTGAGCTGCCTTAGTGAGTCTGTCCAAAAAAAACCACACGGCATCATTGCCACGAGGTGACCTTAGTAATCCATTCACGAAATCCATCGCGACATTGTCCCATTTCAACTCCCGGATGTTTAACTGATGTAATAGTCCGGGTGGCCTCTGATGCTCCGCCTTCACCTGCTGACAGGTGGAATACCTCGTAACAAAACCATCTACATCTCTCTTCATACCCGGCCACCCGTACTGTTGTCTCAAGTTGCGGTACATCTTGGTAACCCTGGGATGAACTTCCCAAGATGAAGCATGAAACTCTCGCATCATCTCCTCGTGTATATCCCCTGGAACCCATACTAGTCCATGGAAACGCAAAACCTCATCTTCACCTTTCGTCCAACCAGGAGAAGGGTCCTCACCTGCCATTGACTCCCGTTGAACTATAAATTCTAGATCAAATAGTTGTCTCATCCTTACTCTATCCAGGAGGTAGAAGTCACAGATAAAGATGAAAGATAAGTCTGCCCCTGACTGTTATGCACCTCCAGATGCATCTTAGAGAACAAGACCATGAGCTGCCACACACCGCTGGCCTCTTGCACTGCCTGTATCTGAGTCTTCCTGCTCAGTGCATCAGCTACTATATTACCTTTACCATGTGTATAGGAAATATCAAAATTGAAGGACTATAGGTATTCGACCCACCTCCTCTGGCTCATATTCAAGTCACTCTGAGTAAAGATATACTTGAGGATTTTGTGGTCGGTGAAAACCACAAAATTCTCCCCCAATAGATAATGTCTTCAACAGCGCAACGCATGTACAACTGCAGCTAACTCGAGATCATGTGTCAGGTAATTCCTCTCATGTGGCCTCAACAGCCAAGACCCGTATGTCACAACTCGGTCGCCCTGCATCAATACTGCTCCCAGCCCAATACCTGATACATCACATTAAACTGTATAGCTCTTCCTCGGATCTGGGGATATCAGGATTGGTGTTGATGTCATCCTTCCCTTCAGGTCCTAAAAAGGTGTCTCGTAAGCTTCTGACCAGACGAACTTCACACCCTTCTTAGTCAGACCTGTCAACAGTGTTTCTAAGCAAGAGAAGTCCTGTATGAAACGTCTGTAGTAACCAGCCAACCCTAAGAAACTCTGTATCTCGAACACGTTCTAAGGATGCTCCCAGGGAACCACTGCTCTCACCTTCTATGGGTCTACTGAAACTCCTACCTCAGAGATGATATGACCCAGGAAGTGAATCTGGTCCATCCAAAAGTGGCACTTTGAGAGCTTAGCATATAGTCGATGATCGCTTAGTGTAATCAATACGATCGTAAGATGGGTGGCATGGTCGTGTCGAGTGTGAGAGTACACCAAGATGTCGTCCACGAATACTACCAAAAAAGAATCAAGATATGGATGGAACACATGACTCATCAGATCCATGAAAACTGCTGGCGCGTTCGTGAGTCTGAAAAGCATAACCGTATACTCATATAGACCATACCTACTCCTGAAAGCCGTGAGAGGTATATCATATGGTCTCACGCGCAGCTGATGATATCCTGATCTTAGGTCAATCTTCGAGAGCACTCGTGCTCCATGAAGCTGATAAAAAAGATCATCAATCCTTGTCAAGGGATATCAGTTCTTAACCGTCAACTGGTTCAGCTTCTGATAATCCACGCAAAGTCTGAGCGTACCGTCCGACTTCTTCTCAAAAAGGACCGGAGAACCCCAAGGAGAAGTACTGGGTCAGATAAATCCCTTTGCCTAAAACTCCTCCAACTGCCTCTTGAGATCATGAAACTCAGGTGTGGCCATACTATATAGAGGAATGGACACCGGTGTTGCTCCTGGCACAAGGTAAACGGAGAAATCTACCTCTCGCTCTGGAGGTAGACCCGAAAAGTTGTCTTGGAAGACATCCCTGAAACGAGCAACAACTAGAGGAAAATCTGCCTGACAAATCCCTTGATCATCCAGATATAAGCTCACAATCTGGGCTGTGACTCCACCTCTCCCATGATGCTCTGGTCCAGCTTGACTCTCCTGAACATCCGACTCACCCTTGTATAGAAACTCTCCGCCCTTTGGTGACGTGAAATGCACCCTGCAACGATAGCAATCCATAAAGGCTCGAAAGGGAACCAACCAGTCCATCCTGAGAATGACGTCATATCTCGTCATCTCTAAGACATAGAGGTCCCAAAGGAAGTGAAACCCACCAACCTCAAGGGGGAACTCCTTGCACTGACGCACACCAGCCTTTCTAGTCTCCAATGGAGTGTCTAGCATCATAATATCAGAAGATGAAGAAACACAGAGCCCAAAGCTCTCCACAATGGGTACAGATATAAAACTATGCATAGAACCCGCATCAAAAAGTTATGAAGATAAGACAGAAGCTACTAAAATAATACCTCTAACTGTAGAAGGTCTGGGATCTTGCTCCTGTTGGGTCTGCGACACTGCATATGCTTGCCCAGTGCCGCGGCCTTGCAGCACAGCCTAGTGACCTTGATCTGTCCCGCCCTGTTGCCTCTGGGATACTGGTGTTTGGCTACCTCGGACACGACCACCATCTCTGCCTGGACGCCCTGACGTATTCCATTTTCCGGACTGGTAAGAAGCCACTGGTCCCGCTCCCACTCGCGGAGTCTGCACAGAACCCCTCTCACTAGTCATTGGTGGAAACGCCCTGCAAAAGCGCTGTAGATGACCCATCCTACCGCATGATCGGCACTCAACTGGGTCTTGTGGACACTGTGTCCTCTTGTTCCCCTCTCTACCACACTGGTAGCAGAAAACCTGGTCACCTGAAACATTCTTCTGACTGGTACTGCCTCCCTGAGAGAAGTATGACAGTCTCTTCCTCTTTCCAATAGAAAAAGTACCAATAACTGGTGTTGAAACGCCCTAGCCCACACCACTAGACTCTCGAAGGGTCCTCTCTATGTCAGCGCCTGGTTCATGATAACATATACATTATGCAACCTAAAGAAATTCACTAGCGCTCAGATGTTATACTGAAGACCATCCTCAAACGTCTGGATCTCAACATCTCATCACCCACCAACACAGGTGCAAAGAGCTGAAGCTCTGTAAAACGAGTAGAATAGCCCATCACTGACAGTGCGCCCTGCGGCAGATTCATGAACTCTCGAGCTCTATCTTCTCTCAGCGTCTTTGGGAAGAAAATGTCATAGAAGACTACCTGAAAGTCTTCCCACGCCATGTAACTGTGATGCTCTGACTGGGTGGTAACATCCCACCACCTCTTGGCAGAATCACGCAGCATGTAAGTCACGAGCTTGACCCTCCGCCATGGAGGCGTCTCAAGATGCTCAAAAATAGTCTGCATCAACCCCATCCAAGACTCTGCATCCTATGGTCTGCCATCCTCTAAAAATGTAGGTGGATGCTGCTGCTGGAAGATACGTGTCATCTTGGCCATAGAGGTGGCAGCCTGCGGTGCTCCCTGAAAGGTCTGCATGAACCGCATAAAGCCTTAACGGAACTACGCCTCTATGCCTGTGTCCGGTATAGCAGCTGGTGCCGCATCTGGCTCTTTTGGAAGATCAACTAGTAGCCCATGGCCCACCATCTCCGGAGTATACTTGTTGTCGCTCTCCTGGAGAACAACGCGTGGTCGTCTAGGAGGCATGACACTACATGGTCAAAAGCATGCCTTAGATTCAAGATTTATCAAAGACCAAAAATGAAGGAACCACAAATGGAATAAGAGGAAGATGGAATTTTATGATTTGAAAAACAAGACTACACGGCGTGTACAATGACTACACAGCATGTATTTGACTTCCCCTTCCCCTTCCCGGGACCTTCTACATGGCTAAGACACGCGGATCCCGTTGAACAAAAACTAAACAGGATGTATATAATCTACACGGTGTGTATGGTGTTATTTTTCAACTGCCCGTGTCGTTTGTGACACAGCCGACTACTCGGCTTGAAACTACCCGGCGTGTTACACCCGCACACGGCGTGTAAATCACCCCGTTTCCCAGCCACACAGCTAAGTCCACACGGTCTGTCCTCGGACAAGACTACACAGCGTGCCCCAAAGGTACACGACGTGTTCAAGGAACGATGACATCAACCCGTGTTGTTAGTTACACGGCCGAGTCCCTAGGTCACACTAAACGGCGTGTAAATTATTGACATAGCGTGTTCTGTGAAGGAGTTCACCGACCCATGTTGTTAGTTACACGGCCGGACTCCGGCTCAATACTACATGGCGTATATATCTGGTACACGTCCTATTTTACCCAAGCTCTTCCCTACCCCATGTCACCACCCACACGGTTTGTGACACTGGAAGAGACTACACGGCGTGTACTCAGAGTGAACGGAGTGTACTTAAAAAGTTCATTTTTCTTCCCGAAAAGAGGTCCATACACGTCATGTTGAAGGTACTACACGGCGTGTATACTGGGTTTCCGGATAGTATGCCTCAAAAACTTCTTCGGAACCTAGAAAACACTGAAAACCCACACCTAAGTGTCAAATTCCAATCCGTGAGGGCCCATACTCTCCATGAATCAATGTTTGACATCTTATCTGTGTTATAACTAATAAATAGTCAATGATCCACCAAATTATGGTAAATGGGGGCCCATACTCCCTAAAAACCAAAGTTTGGCATCCATTCTATGAACAACTCACACAAAAATTACCCTATTACAAGGAAGGTATTTTATCAAAGAAGCTATCACAAAAGCAAGCTTTTCTAGCACAACTAATATCACAACAGCATGCAATTTCTAATGCACCTACATGGCATAGAACTATGCATGGAATGTGATTTCTAGCATGTGCCTAAATGATGCATGAGATGGAATAGCCTCATATCCTCGGGTTGCAACTAAATAGAAGCCACAAATAAATTAGAACAGCAGAATCTCAAGTGCGTCACCCAACGGTGAAAACATATCAACTGTAAAATTTACAATACCAGAAAAATTGAAAAATACGAGGTAGACTGGCTTTTCCCTGTACATGGGTTAGCTACGCCCAGGCACAGCTTATTACCAACTACCGTTCATCCTATCTCTGAATACGGATCCAAATAGTAAGTCAAAGAAAAGAACCCCTCTGATGCCACTTTGTAACATCCCGGACCTGGGTGCCATGCAATGGGTGCCCCGAACCCGATTCGCCACATGACCTCAAGCTCATTTCCCCAAACGCCTGAGGCTGCTAACTAGCAGCGAGGGCCCGGGTTTGATAGTGGGGAAAATATGCCCTCATTTGTCAACGTGTAGCATAGCAGAATACAGAATAAAACATACATCAAACAATGGAAGCAGTAAACCATACACAACTGAAATAAACAATAGAAGTGGATATAACCAATAGTATATAAACAATGATGATACATGTCTCAAGTTATAAGAAACAACTAGAACATGTTATACATCAATATAGTACAACCAAATGAAGATTACAAAAAAACAAAGAAAAATAGCTTGAAGCAGCATCAGGGACTAGGCTCGGTCCCATGCCCTCCTACTCCTCAGCAACATTCAAGTACCTGTATAGGGACTCTTGCCCCTATCCACACCTGCAGAAACGTAATCTGTTTGGGCCGAAAAGCGTGACCCAAACAGGGTGTGAGAAATAATTTCCCAATAGGTACCCACCAAAGGCCCGTTCCCAACTACGTGTAAGCTTGCAACGAAAGTGTGCAATAGTAAAGTGCAATAAAGTAAGAAATATTGAAAAGTAACTAACTCAACCAGTTATATTACCATTTTAATATTGTTTTTAATCATTTAATTTAAAATACCACCACAGTGAATATTCTAAGTAAACAACCAAATGTCCATAGAAACGTAAACTCCCACCCTCGGGTAAAGAGAAACCAACATAGGAATTTGCCCATAGGCACACAAATATTTCCCACAGGCATAATTAGTGTCACCCACAGGCACATAATCATCTACCCACAGGCACAGAAGAAGTTGCCCACGGGCTAAGTAGAATAACGCCCACATTCTAATCATAACACTTCACCCAGGCTAACAGGTAACCGGGACATGCCCAACATGTAAATATGCAGTAAACAAGAAATTCCTCTAGAGGAAATTCTAAAATTAATACTTTTAAGGCATACCCTCGGGTATCCTGGCCAAATGGCTAAACAGTGGAATACACCCACGGGGTGGTTCCGGATCCAAGAAATGATCCCAACCATCATTTTAATATCATAATTAAATACCTAATCAATTCTAGGTGTTTAATATAGCAACAGACTCAGCCACACGACACCCCAACATGGGTTCGTGGCACAAAAACGCACAAAACACACGACAGTTGGAAAAACAAACCCCAAGCCACATACCTTATACGCCAACGAGCGGTATACCCGAACGTCGACTCCAGAAACGCCTAAGAATGGCGTAGATCTGATGAAGAAAAAAACTCTCTTAACCTAAAATAACTCCCGTTGGGAGAATAATTGGTAAGAAACACGCTATGAGAAGATGGGGTTTACCTGCGCGGTTCCAACGAGATCGTCCGAGGCAGAATCGGATTCCAGACGCTCGATTGGTGGATCTCCAAAGGTCTGGCCGTCTACTCCCACTCCTTCCTCCGGTTCTAAGCCTTCCCTGTGAACAGGGGAGGCTACTGCCCGATTTAAGCAAAAAAAAAAACAAACTACACAACATGTACTTTCATGTACATGGAGTGTACTTCCTTCATTTAACTGTTCCTCTGGAGGCACCACCACACTGTTCATCCGTCGACATGGGTACACAGAATGTACTTCTAAGTACACGGCGTGTACTGCAACCTAGCTGGCGGCTATTTCACCGCCTTACTATTCTGGCCTGCTGACTAACTACACGGCGTGTAAGGAACCACTACACAACGTGTAGTCGGTTCCTACACCCTTCGTCGCCGACATGGCTACACGCCCCATGTACTCATCCCTACACGGCCAGAAGTACACGGTTTGTGGAAAAAGTACACGATGTGTACTTCCAAAATTTAGGATTTTTCCCCATTTTCTACATTTTTTTAAAAACACTTGTGGAAAAGAGAAAAGAAGAAGCCCGTACCTCAGAGATAAGAATCGGGTTCTTACATCATGGGTTCTTATCATTCCTAGGAAGCCTCTTCAAACTTGTGATTTCTCCACAGGACCTTCACAATATGTATTTTCTTGTTCCTCAACACTTGTTTCCTTATGTCAAGGATCTGGGTCAGTTACTATTCAAAAGAAAATTAATATTCCAAAATTAAACCATTAGTATCAAGTATATGTGATGGGTTAGACATAAAATTTCTCAGTAGGGGCACATGGAATACATCACCGATATTGGAAAGATTTGGAGGTAATAATAAATGATAGGAAATTTCCTCAATATATTCTAGAATCTCAAATAGTCCAATGTAAGTTTGATTCAGTTTCCCCTTCTTTAAAAATCTAATAACTCCCTTCCATGGAGATATCTTGAGGAATACATTATCCCTAACTTCAAACTCTAAGTTCTTCATTTGTTTTTCAGAATTGTCTTTTCAACTTTGAGAATCTGTGATGTGTTTCTGAATCACTTGAATATTTCCTATAGTTTCCTTCACAATATATAGTCCCAAAATTTTACCTTCTCTAACTTCATCCTAACATGTCGGAGTTATCCAACTTTTTCCATAGATACCTTCAAAAGGTGCAATTTTAATGCTTGAGTGGAAACTATTTTTATTGGAGAATTCAACTACTGGAAACTGTTAGTACAAAATCCCTTGAAAATTAAGTGAGATAGCTCAAAACATAAATTATAATGTTTTAATAGTCCTCTCATACAACCCATCTGTTTGAGGATGGTATGATATTCTAAGGTTAACTTCTATATTCATAGACTTTTGAATACTCATCCAAAATAATAAAATAAATCTTAGATATTGATCAGAAACAATTGACATCGATACTCCATTGGGTCTCACTACTTCTTGGATATAGAGGTGATCTAGGCGCTCCAGGGATAAATCCTATCTCATGGAAATCAAATGATTATACTTTTTCAATCTATCAACGATTACCCATATTGCATTGGTACCCTTGGATGTCTTGGTAAGTCTTGTGAAAAATTACATAGTTATGTTATCCTACTTCCACGTAGGTATGGGTAGTGGTTATAATACCCCTTTAGGAAGTTTTCTCACCACCTTTACTTTTTGACATACCAACCACCTTTTAGTGTAATCAACAATCTCCCTTTTCATATTATCCCACCAATAATTATCACAAATGTCCCTATATATTTTAGTGCTTCCAAGGTGTATAGATAATGAAGAGCAATGAGATTCATCCATGATATCCTTCTTTATCTATTGAATTGATGGAATACATAGCCTTTTAGAAAATTTTAATACTCTTTCTTGATCAATATTGAATTAAGGAAACTTCCCATCTTTAATAGCCTATATCTTAATTTGCATTAAAGGATCATCTCCTTGAGATTTCTTGATCTTCTCTAGTAATTTTGGTTAATATATATTTTGATATAGTTTTGATGATGCCCCTTCCCTTATGATTTCCTTGTCCAAACATACTAGGCCCTTGATCAATGGGTCTCATTCAATCCTCATCATTGCAAGAACACATGGATAATTTCTACTCAATGAATATGCGAACCTTTTCACTCTTCTGGTGTGTTAATGAATTGAACAATAATAGTATTTAAAAAGCTCCAACCATATCCTTTTTCTCATGTTCAGTTATTCTGTGTGAATATATACATCAAACATTGATGGTTTGGGTATATATCATAGTTTTCCTCATAAAGATAGTGTCTCCGTATCTTCATAGAAAAAATCACTACAGCTGACATTAGATCATGGGTAGGATAATTATATTCATGAGTGTTTAACTATCATGATGCATAGGAAATAAAATTTTCGTTTTTCAAGAGTACATCCAATTATCTTAGAGGATGCATGACAAAAAATGTAAAATACATCCCCATTAGTGGGTAAATTTAGCATAAGCATAGTAAACAACTTCCTCTTCAGTCATAGAAGATTTATTCACACTCCTTTCTCAAGATGAAATTTACTCTATTTCAAGTTAACTCAATTAATGGATTATAATGAAATGGTTTTTTTTCACAAACATTCTATAGTATCCTACTAGACCAATCAAATTGTGAATATCGGTTATAGTTGTAGGATTTGGGCACTCCTCTATAGAATTTGTATTTTCTAGATCCACTGATATTTTTTCTTTAGATATTATGTGACCTATGAATGAAACTTTTTGTAACTAGAAAGAACACTTTCAAAACTTACCAAATAAATTCCCCTTCCTTAGAGTTCTTAAGATGACCCTTAGATGATTTTCCTGCTCCTTGGGGATTTTGAAATAAATCAATATATCATTAATAAAGACTACCATGAAATTATCAATTTATCTCTGAATGAATATATTTATCAAATCCATATATATGGCAGGAGAATTAGTCAATCTGAATTGAATAATAAAAACTCAAAATTCCCATATATTTTTCAGACGGGGGTATTTGGGATATCTTTATTCATCACCCTCAATTGATGATACCTAGGCCAGAGGTCAATCTTGGAGAATAATTGGGCCCCACAAATCTTTTCAAATAAATCATCTATCATTGGGAGAGAGTACTTTCTCTTGACTATGATCCCATTATGTTCCCTATAATTAATACATAGTCATATTCATCTATCCTTATACATTATAAAGAGAACGAGTTCTTCCCAATGAGACACATATGGTCATATAAAGGCCTTCTTAAAAATTTGTTGAATTTGATTCATTAAATCATCTAACTCCATATTTTTAATTCTATATGGGTTCTTTGATTTCTTCTTGGATCCAGGCATGAGTTTTATGGATAACTCTACCTATCTTTTTGGGGGAGTTCTAGATAACTCTTCTTGAAATACGTCAATGTATTACTTAAATATGGGGAAATTTTATATCTTTATACTTTCATTCCCTTATCCCTCTTCATCAATAATATCCATAAACAAGTCTATGGGAGGTGTTTCTAGTTAATGAGTAGGATATGATATCTCTCATTTGAAAATAACTATAGTTTTTCCATTCAAGACAACTATAATTTCCTTGTTTTTTAAAACTATCTTATCATTATATTTTGATAGCCAGTCCATCCCTAGTATATTTTTTAACTCTACCATGGGAATGAATTCTATATTTTTTATCAGATTGTACTCACCAGAGTTAATATTATAGTTTCTATATACTATTGATTCTAGGATAATCCATATAGGAGTCATGAATAATAACTCCAATTATAGAATCCTGGGGTTTTATTCTATATTATTTACAGACGTGGATGAAATAAAATAATGTGTAGAACCAAAATCAATTAAATTACTTGCTAGATTTGAGAGCACAATGAGGGCACATTCCATCACATTATTTGGATCCTCTACATCAGACTTTGTGATTACAAATTACTGACATTTCTCCCTTTTCTTGTACTAAGGTTGATGGTGGTTTCCCTCTATTATCTTCAGATTTGGACATTTATTTAAAAAGTTCCCATCTATTCACACTTGATGCATTGAACTTCAAGTTGGGTCTGTACCATATTCCCTTTATCATTAGGGTTGAGAATTTGATGTTTCACCTTAATATGATAGTTCCATGCTATGTGTCCATCTATTATTCACTTTTATAACTTTCCACTCAAAAAAAAAAAAATTTCCCTGAATACTTATTCCATCATTTGTTGCATGTGGAAAGTTTCACTTTCTTTCCTTCTTTTCCATAATAAAAATTCTTCCCTAATTTTGGATCCATTTATCACTTCTTTTTATTCTACATATGTGACCAATGCATCTCTCCAAACTCCAATTCAACAATCATAGAACTCTACACTAACTCCTCATTACTTTAATTGTTTTTATTATTTAAATTCATCTACAATTGGGTCTTAGTCCACCAAAGAATCTATCAACCTTTCCATTATGATCCATAAAAATCATATAGGTGTACTAAACAAGTCTTTTAAAGTTAATTTAATAGATTCCTAATGATTCATTTTCCTTTTTATACAGATCTAAAAATTCTTTCTCTATTTTTGTTCTCATCAAATAGTGAACATTTTTATTGAAAAATGATTCCCCTGAATATTTATCACTCTATAGAATTAATATCCCCTTTTGGCTCTGTGTTTTTAATCATTTTACACCATCAATCAACTTCTCCTTCTAAGTGGTATACTCCTAGGGTGACTTTATCTAGATCTAAATAGCTGAGTACAGAAAATATATTTTCTATGGAGTTAATCCATTGTCAGTAATCAATGGATTGGTAGATCCACTAAAAGAAGGTGGTTGTTGATGTAGGAACAATTCAACTACTAGTTCTTCCTTCCATGGTGAAGCAAGATTATCCACAAAGTTTTAGTTATTTTTCATGAATTGATATAACTCATTCATCATCATCATAAATTTTTCAACTCCATCTCCCTCCATATTGGGAGGTCCATCATCACCTTAACCATTTCATGCGTTTTTTTCATGAGTTCTTCTATTTCCTATTATTTTTTTTCTAAAAGGATAAAAACTATGTTGTAACACCCCAATATTTCATAGTACGTTATCTCTTCAAAGTAATTCAATAACTTGCCCTACATGAAATAACGAGTTCGAGCGCACCACGACATACCAAACTAGCCGTTCAAAAGTGGTTATGAATAGTATTAACTGTATTTTTAATTTTATATACTCCATATAATTTTAGAATCCATATTATTTGTTTTATAGACATAATATAAGAACAAATTCATTTTTTCAGATAAAAGAATTTTTTTTCAAAAAATGCAATTTTACAGCCTTTTAATGGAGCAACCTTTTTTAAACCATTATTTGACAGTTTTATGTATTCAATTTAATGAAATTAAATTCTTCTTTAGAAGAGGGAAATAAAAATTTATTTTGGATAAATTTTTGTTACTTTTTTGAAAACTTTCATATTTTAATGAATAATGAAAATACTAAATTTTAATTAAAAAAACTTTTTAAATTGAAATAATATATAGTGTTAAATTATGATTTTTAATGGCTTGTAATTATATCTAGATTATATTTTTACCTTTTAATAAATTTTAGGTCATTATAAGTAATTTCACATTTAAATTTGACATAAACACATGTCAAACTTGTGAAAGTTTTTACTTTTTAAAAAACCCGCTTTTTGATTTTGAAAAAAAGAATTAATTTTAAATTTACTAATGAAACTTATATGATTTTAATTTAGTAAAATAGAATTCATTTTTGAATTTGAAATATCAAAATTAGCTTAGGGTGAATTTTGGGTATTTTTCTGAAAACTTTCAATTTTTGAAGAATACTGAAAAACAATGCGTTATTGTTTAAAACCAACTTTTTATTTAAATAATTATTTATTTTATTTAAATTTATTTTAAGTCAAAATAGATATATAATACCTATATATGTTAAATTAAATTCATTAGAGTCCTTTTATAATAAAATTATATGTATAAAATTCTATTGAAATTTTTAACGTCTTTTACCCACCTTCTAGGCACATTTGCAAAATTTTATAAAACAAAATTTTACCACTTATATGAATTTAATTTCAAAAATTTGAGAGACACGGTTGACATTAGTAAGTAAAATGTAGTTCTATAAGATGAAAATAATTTTTGGTGAATAATAACTTTTGACTTTTATTTGCCACGATTAAAAGTAAATAGGGTAATTAAAGGTGAAAATGAAATTATAATTACCCCAACACATGTAATAGTTCTATTGGATAAGGGTATTTTGACCAAAAAAAACCTTAATAATAAAATATGATCCTTTTTGTCTACTTTTATTAGATTAGGAAATTTATTATTATTTTATTTAAAGAATACATAAAAGTGTTAAATTCAAATTTTAATAACTAAACCACTTTTAATATAGTGTTATACATAAGATAAATTCGACTATAAATATTCCTTAGAAATATAAAAATATTTCCTACTTAATGGTATTTTATTTATAATTTTTAGAAATTAAATTATTAAATTTATTTATGACACAAAGATGATGAAGTAAATACTTTATCAATGAAAGATTAAAATAATTGATATTATAAACATAAAAATAAATGTAAATTTAGGCTTTTGATGCCATCCACGAATTTTATATATTAATATTACATTTTAGGGATTATTAAATGATTTTTTTTCAAGTAATCATGATGTTATGACTTTCACAAAAACCAAATACTAATTAGCGTCAAAATTGACATAAATGAGTTTTTAAAACAAATAATATATTATTAAATAATATAATATTCCTAAAAATATAAGGATCTACAAAAGGACTTATATAATGATAAATATGTCATTAATGAACGACTTGGAGTTCTATTTCCTTTTTAGAGTAAGTTTATTAACCATTTATTATAATAATACACAATGACATGGTAAACGTTAAACTATTTAACTAAGAGTTAAATCTAAACTATAGGGTTAATATGGTGACCTAAAATTTTATAAAACCTATTTTTTGAGAGGATTTAGACCCATCCCTATATTATCTTAGAAAAAAATCAATTTTTATCCATTATAAACCGAATATGATTTTATAATAAAATAATATTTTAAACTTAAGTGACCCTCACCTCTCTTATAAAAGGGTACTAGCCCTTCTCTAAAAATCACACCTCCAAAGCCATTTGGATCGGCCAACCCCTAACCAAATATCCTCCCAACTTCCCTCAATTAAACCTAGAGTCCTTCCCTTGAGGAGAAATCCAACATAAGGATCTCTTTTGTTCAACTCAAAAGGAAACACCCAAAGAAGAGGTAATTATTTTATCACCTCTTTCAAAGTTTTTTTCTTCTTCCACATTCTATTTAATTGTTATTTCCATAACAAAATAATAACTCCAGTACCTTCTATATATTGTGATGTTATTATAAATAAGGTACAACCATACTCATTATTCTATCCATCCTATGAATTATAATGTCACCATGTGTGCGTATGTACGGCTTACTGTCTCCACATCGTGATGTAATTTGTTATTCAACACTATGTTATTTAGATGGATATAATGATGAGTAATATGTGTATAAATAATGAAAATAACATGATAATTTCTCTTTAAAATTACTATACCATCCAATTACACACCTTTTAATCATTAATTAAATGATATTGTCGCTCGTGTGTACGTACGACTTACCATCTCCACGACGCGATGAGATTCTTTTCCACGTTCACCATTCAACGATGATTATAAATATATATTATTAATAATTATGTAATATATGAAATAATAATTATACTGGATATATATATATATATATTTATGTACTTACATATATCATATTCACTTACTGCCATACAATACGATATAAAAACGAAAACAGTGTTTATGCGTACGTACGACCTACCGTCTCCATAAATGGTGTTTTCAATTTCATATATATATCTATTATACATATTTATATTCTAAATATATATGATATATAAATAATGTTATATATTCTGGAAGTATTTAAATCATGATCTAAATGATACGATCAAGAAGAACAAGTTAAAACACGTATGATAAAGAAAACGATTATTACCCGAAATGTCAATTTAACATGGAGAGCATTATTAAATGGGTAGTATAAAGTCATAAATTAATCATTTATGATATAATAAATATTAATATGGTTCTGGTATAATTTAATAACATACTATGGTCATTATACAATAGTTTAAACATACCCTTGACCAAAGGAAAGTGAAAGGTAAGGGTTAATTCCTCAATCTCATTATTATTCAAGATTGTTTATGTGTAAGTATTTTCTAGGAAATATTTATTTTCCATTTCCATGTTTCATAAAAAAATTCCAAAATTATTATTTTAAGGTACTCTTTAACTAAAAAATCATTTTAAATGTTGTAAATATTTATTCTTATAAATAATTCTCATTAATGTCCATGTTTTCAAAATGGATTTCAGAATATATTTATATAGACATGAATGTTTTAAAATTTTAATTCCTTTAAAAAGTTTCAAATTGTAATGGGACACTTTGATTTAAAAATATCATTTAAATGTCATACTTTATAAATTGTGCAACTTTTAAATGATTTTATGAAAAAGCAGTATTTCCCTCAAGGATTTTTACTGATCATTTTCAATTATATCATCATATTTTACTAAATATTATTATTGATTGAGGTTGATTTATTATAATACAATTTTCCATATTGTATTGAATGAGTTATGATATGTTTTACTATGGATGTTCTATTTTTATATCATTCATTTTTTATGGCTAAAGTATTTACATTTCATATTCTAGTTTTAATACGAATGTTTATATTATGTTTCAAAAATTTCATATGAGGAATGAAATAGACATAGTATGTGACGGGTCGAGCCAACTATAGATCCTCGATGAATCTATAGGTATCATGATATGAGCTAGTGTTTTGGAATAAGGCCTTGAAAAAAAATTATTTGTAGTCTTGGCACGCGGCCTTGACTATGTGGTAATGATATCTGGTGTTATTCCCTCATTGTGAAATTAATTATTACATGTGATTATTCGACTAGTAGAATATCCATGTGAATGTTTAAATGGTAATGTTTGATTTATTTTCTCCATATTATGGTCAAGTTTAGGTTTAAAATGATGTTTTTTTATTACACATATTTCCATAAATGTTTACAGCTTCCACTAAATTATTTACCCTTACTGACCATCTAAGCTCACCCCTTTCTTTTGTTTTGTTTTCCCTTGATTCCAAGAAGTGTATTATGTTTGATATGCAGGGTTTAGCTAGGGGATTAATGGAGTTCTCAACGGATTATTTATGGTTTGTCTTATGTTTGAATGTGTAATGTAATGTTCATGTATTTAATCTATTTTCTAAGACTACAAAACTGATCAGTATTTTGGGACATGATTCCTTATAATCATGCCAATGTATTAAAATAATGCACCAGCTCCGGGATTCTGGGGTCAGGGCATTACATATGTCAGAAATTTTTTTCTTTTGGGAATATTATAATAAAAATTCTAAAGGAATTCATATTCTTAAAATTTTCCAATTCCATAATTCTAGGATGACATACTTCAATCTTAAGAAAATTCAAATTATCTTTATATCCTTCATAATTGTTTGTGCGAGATTTCGATTAAACAAAGCATATAATTTAAGAGTTTCAAACTAGGTGAAAAGCAATGACCATTATCATAAACAAGTTCTTGATAGATTCTAGATCCATATGGTGTTTTTAGGTGTTATCCCTTGGTACATTTGTTCCAAAGTAACATCCACTTATAGTATCTAGATATGGATGAATTTTATTGGAAACCAATTACATAATACTTACCAAAATACCATAATATTTTTACAATATTAAGAATTATATTTAGGTTTTTTACTTATATTTTTTAATCCTAATTTCCATAAATGACTAAATCATCCTTTGATATCAACTATAGAGACCTTACTTTTATTATATAAATATTTCATTTAATGATACAACATTTAAAAATTGAAAATATATTTCAGGGTTTAGTGGATTTTAAATAGAAACATAATACCTAAAAAAGACATAAACCTAGACATTATTATAATCCAATTGATATAATTCTTCATAGGTTCTTCCTAGTTTACTCTTACTTCCTCACATATCTTGGGGGCGTATAGAAATTTTTTTATTGAGCATAAATCCCAATATGAGAATAAACAAAGGAAACACTTAGAATGTGAGAAAGAGGAATATAAATAAGGCATGATCATATGAATATGAGGAATATCATAATATTCAGAACATGAATAATAACATGACAATACAACTACAATATAAAAATAGTACATAACTAAGCATATCACTATGGTTTTATCACCAAGGTGTCATAAATCGTAATTACCAAGGATATTCACCAAGTTATTGTAATCATGTAATATATAGAGATGAATTACTTACCAAATTAATTGGATTTATATCAGTGGGAAAACTTCATATTTCTTAAATGATTTTATCCACATTGAACATAAAGGAAATCATTTCATCAACAACCCATGGAAATAAATAATAGTTTTTTTGTAAATATTGTTGTGTACGAAGTACTTAAAATATTAAAAAAACATAATTTTCAACCAATGAAAAGAGGACATGGGTTTCATATACTCAAATACCATAAAAAATAATGTATGTTTACATCTATGTGAATTCCCATGGAAATGGAGGAGGTTTGGGTATTCCCAATAAGAATATATTTCTAGAAAAGGAGAAAAATTCATGAAACGATTTCAACAGCAAAACAGTATACAACATTGATTATATGAAAATAATAATGAGACATATTGGAGGTATACCATTGGTAAAACATAGTTTTAGAATTATAGACAAGAAAAAATAGAATGAAAAAAATAAATAATCTGGACACCTATATGACACATAATAAGGATGTACTTGAATAAAAAAGTAGAGGGGAGGATTCGTTTACCTTGAAGAGTTGCTTCATCAACTGTGGAGGGGGAAACCATTGGACCTTGGATACAGTTTTGGGAAAATTTGGAGGTAATATTTGGACAGAAAAATATTATAAATTCATGGATTTTAAATTTAGAGTGGATAGTGGGGGTGTTAAGGGAGTATTTATACTTGAGGAGGGGTGACTTTAAGTGAATAAAAAATGATAATTTTGTATTTAAGGCTAAACACTATTGTGTTTCATTAATTATAAAATTTTTGGTTGAAATTAATGTTTTAAAGGATGGTTTAGATATTGAAAAACATAAACCACATATTTATTGTTTTAGTTTTTATGTATTTTAATATTTTACCTTTCAACTTTAACATGCTACATTATTTCACCTATACCGTGGTAACTATTTTTTTACCATGGTAAATTTTTTATGTATAAAAATAAAATTGAACTTATTACCCAATTTGATCCTTCTAATTACAAATTTTTAATCCATTTTGCTAAATTAAATTTATAAAAGTGATAAATATTAATTCTAATGTGGTGCACGTATAACTCATAAAAACAGTTTCTTTTAAAGGTTAAAATCATGGTTTTCAAAAAGGATAAGCATGTATTTATAAATGCGTCAAACTAGGTACTATGTTTTCCTTATATAATTTTTTATTAAGAATAATTATTAAAAAAGAAATTAAATTTTGATCTTGTCTTAATTACATTATAAGAGTTATTGTATTTCATAAAAACAATATTTCCACATTTTAACCCAAAAATTCAATTTTTTATAAAATTATCATAAATTCACCCTAATCTAATTCTGATGTGATAAAATGAAAATAGAAACTTATTTTTATCAAAATATTACTCTAAAAATGGTAATCTTAGATTTTAAATAAAAACTCTTATTTATTGAATGTTAACCTTTTTTATGGCATAAAGAACATTTTGATAAATATAAAAATTACATAGGACTTCGCTAATTTATATTAACATCTAAAAGTATTTTATAAGATAATTTCATAAAAATAAAATATATTTAAAAAATATAAATTTAGCATATTACATACTTTTAATGTTAATTAAATATTTATATAGTTTCTATAAAATAATCCAAATGGTCGCTTTATTGTGTCAACAATAATAATATTAACCAACTATCTTCTTAATTAATTATAATTATTCCCATTGGTCATATTAGAAAATAATCCTATTTAAAAACGGGCATAAATCCCTAAAAATAGTATATAATACTCTCATCATCACTCACTACCTCACTTACAAACGTTCTCACACATCCTTTGATACTGTCTATTTTTTCCTAATGCCTCATTTCCTTTTTATGATATTTATTGTTGGGGAGGTCTTCTTGGGGGATTTCAAGCCTATGGAGTTTATTGTAGCGAATTTACTATTATTTAATGTGTATATCCCATTTTTTTCCTAGTTGTACAAGTCCAAATTTAAGCATGATGTATGAAGTTCTCATGAAATGAAAAATCCATTTTATGTGATTTTGTTAGAAAACATAATAAAAAACTATTGGGAGGAAAGATATCCATTAAAAAAAGAAGAAACTTTGTCAGGTATTTATTGATAAAATCTCTACATATATTCCTAGATCATAGACTAGAGTGGGTATAATAAAAAAGTCCAAAGATCCTTAATCAAAAAAGACACAAACAAGGTACTAAACAAAACAATCGTTCCTCTAATGATCTATGACCCCTCTATCACTACCATCTCCTCTACATGTTAATGAAAATTACCACCTCCTCGAACTCTCTACTGAAAATCACCCTCGTAAAAATTCTTAGGTTGAGGTCCCTAAACATGAGGAACATCCTAAGGTCAACCTGTAACTACACTATCTCCCTTTAATATAGCATAAACCTGCCACCCCTTCTACGGAAATGGTATCATTGGAGAATGATGTAGAAAATGGCACTAAACCTATCTACCTCTACTAAAATGAGATTGAAGGACTACTAGGAACTGGTTTTGATGATGGACATGAACACCACCGAAAAAACTGTAACACCCAAAGTTTTTATAAATATAAATATAAATGAATGTAACTTTGTTTTAAATAAATATTTGTAACTATCCTTTAAACATAACTTTTCCACTTTTATGTTTTTAATTTCAAGAAACTGTCATCTGCAATTGTGTTTAGTAAGTTATTTGGAATCTGATGAAACCAAATTGTTTTTTGGTGAATATTAACATGCCCATATTAATAGTAATAGGAATAGTAATATGACCTTAATGAATAGTAAATTTTATTATTATTTTATTTTCTTAAGGCTTTAAGATAATAACATATTGGTTAATTATTCTTTGTGATATAGAAGTAGTTATAAAATTAGAATTGAAATTTTTTGAATTAAGTATGCTTTTATTTAAAATTTAACTTAATAATATTTAGAAAATTATTTTCAAAAAATGGACTTCATTTTTTAATTCTGCACGTCGATAAATGGTTAGGGTAAATTTTGGGTATTTTTCTAAAATAGTTGAATTCTTGATGAATAGTGAAATATGATAAAATACCGTATAATCGAATTATCCGTAAAATACACTATTTATGACATCATAAGTGATTTAAGGACACTTGTTTCGATCTCACATGCCATTATTACTATTTTAGGTCACATGAAATAAGACTATTCAAAATCTTGGGCAAAAATATTATAATAATGATTAAAATAATGAAAAATACCCCCTCTCCTCCACTATTAATACCACCCTCACTCCCCTCTTCTTCCCAAAACTATAAAGCCTTGATCCATGCCTAAGTTCTTTTCAATACCCCTAAAAATGATCTTACCCACGTACTAGATCTACTGGTATCACCAAAAGACCAAAACCAAATCCCTTAAAAAGGATCTCAAGGAGAAGAGATCAAGAGGTAAACATCCTCTTTTATTTTCTTTCCTTTCATTCATTTTATGTTATTCTCATCCTTTCCCTTTAGAGTATGTTGGGATATTTCATTCAAAATCCCCCCTTACTGTACAGATTATGTAAGAGTGATGATATATCCCCTTTCTCTAATCAAACTATTTTTATGAAATTTTAAGAGACGCTATTAGGCTGCCAAATTTTCGTGAGAAATTTCTCAAGTTTTCTTTTATTTAAAGATTCCTCTATTTTATTCTTCTTTCCTCACCTCCTCTTAAACAAGAGGTATGAAAGATCAAGAATATTTTATATTCTGTATGTTCTCATGTTCATGGAAAATTCATCATCATTCTTCTTCTCCTCTCTCACTTATTCAAGGAATAAAAACATTGTCTGTGATGTGTCGAATTACTGACATTGTGGATGATGTGATTTCAATTTTCATTAACTCTTTCAATTATGGTCATGAAACCATTTTTATGATTGAACCAGGTTATTATATATGTATTATTTTTCATCCATGGTTCTATAATTCTTTTTTATACATGGTTTTAATTTATAAAACTAAATGAGGTTGTTATTATCAAAGAACCACTAAAATGATCTAAACAAACATCATTAATGTTTTAACTTATGAATCATCCTCATGTAAGAATTAAAAATGATAAATGATATAATTTATGTTACTAGAAATATTTAAATAATACTCCATTATAATTCTAGAGTATCAATTCCAATCGACAAGAACATCCATCCTGGACATATCTTGGAAATCATGTAAAGAACTCACTCAAAAACAGTGCAAGGAGAAAAATACTAACAATTAAAGGGTGAAATGATATTATGAAATGATCATATAAGATGTTATAAACATGAAAATGTTTCTCTAAAATACTAATAACACTATTTTATCCATTATACATGAAGTTTAAACAAAATTTAAGTATGAAAAACCCGAGGTAAGGGAATTCTTAACCCGATTTCCATTCTTTGGGTTAACCTTCAACTTACTTATTTATGTTGTATTAAAATTGATTAAGTGTTGTGTTTTTTTATATTATGTTTAATTATGTGTATTTACAGTGTATATACATATTCCGTCCACTCTATTAAGTCTTGTTTCAAACATGAATTATGTAAGGGGCTTTTCTTTTAAAAATCATCTATTAAAACTGTGTTTTACAAAATTCAAAAGCAACGATTTTATGATATTATTAATGTTGTATGATTATGTTATGGTTCATGGGAATTGTTTATGATGAATATTTGGACCTATATATTCCTCAATTACATTGGTTATGTGTAATTTTGAGGCCGGTTGTATGGTTACTCCATCTGTAACTGCGATGTTTACACAAATTGTAAGGTAACCGCGAAGGTTACAAATTATAAGGTAGCCATGAGGGTTACAATATTATGTAAGTAATGCCCCAATATACCTTTATGGTTATATTTTTGTTCTTATGTTTGTGGGAATCTTTTGGAAATCTCATGTTTTACAAATTAAGTTTATATGGGTGACAAGCATGTCTTTTGAAAGTGATTTCGTATGTTACAAGTATTCTTGGATTAATGTGTTTTTTTATATCCCCTTATAAGGTTTTTGTGCTCATCCCATGTTTTTAAATGATTTTCACAGGTTAATGTATGTGTAAAACAAATAAGGAAGCCTGTAAAATGTTGAATAATTTTCATGGAATCATATTTTAAGTTTTAATTTTTTATATTTTGAAAAAAATGGAAACATGTTTTTATGGTATCCACTCTCTAAAAAATGTGTAATGTTATGAATGTATTATGTCCAAATTCTCTATATCTCTAAACATGAAAATATCCTCAATGTAAAAGGAAGTGTTTTCATGACTAAATTCAAGATTATGTATGTAATAAGGTTGGGTCCTTATAAAAACACATTGGCATAATGACACCAAGAAGATCACAAAAACCACCAGCCCCTCCATCCAACATTAACTTTTTATTAAAAATTCAAGATTCATAGTGCCCCATAAAAATAAAAATAAGGAGGTATAAAATAATTAATTCCCAATGAATCATCCCTATAAAAGTTACCGCATGCTTGTGGAATAGATCCCAAGGTGAAAAAAAAGACTTTGATCTCCAGGGGTAATCCTGGAGGCCAAAAAATATGCAACCTTATTCCCCTCACACCAAGTGTGACTAAGTATCACCTATGAATCCTAAAGACGCTTGAATTTGAGAATAAGGTAGGCAATGGTTCATTTAATGTGGAGAGTCCCTCACATCGATTTGTGGAGAATATCTGATTCAGTTTCCACTGACTCAAGAATAAGGTTATGGAAATAGAATAGCTCAATACCTTTCAACATTGCATACGCCTCTACCATAAGAGAGTCTACCACTCCAAATCCATCACTGAAAGCCAGTATCACCGCCCCTCGAGGATCACAAACCACTCCCCCCCTCTCATTAAACCAGTCACATATGACCCATCCACATTGAGCTTCATACCACTACCTGGATGTTTCCACTAAACACAACATCCCTTCCCATTCACAACCTTGAAAATGGGGGTACAAGAATTACCAGCCACAGAAATCTTTAACACGGGGATGGTCTCCCAAACCTTAACGAGTGGGATCAAATCCATCATAGTACTCCTAGAATGAACCACTAGAGCTAGCCGTGAACAGTCCATACCCGTGAATGCTGAAAAGTAAGGTGCTGAGGTCAACTCCCCACCAATTAGAACCTTAAAGGTCATAGATCATGATACCTTCCACTAGAAACCATACTACTCGAGGAACCTTGTTGGTTACCCTATTATGGTAAACCTCCTAAAAAGTGCATCCTATCGATCTCCTGTTCCGTATTCAAAACCTCCAGATACATTGGCAATGTAAATGAGTGACTGCATACTGGATAGAATGAAGAAGTTTCTCCCCATGATATCTTGTACAAGATTCATCATATAGAAAAAGATCTGAGAAAAAATGTAGAATCTATTTGAACATGATTCCAAAATACTACATTGAAATAATCCCATTATTAAGATAAATAAGCTCCCACCTCTTTACTTCCCTTATGGTAGGAAAAAGCAACTCATCCCAGAACTATTTTTGAATGTTGACCCATGAAGCATCTGTCTCCTTCCACTATCCCAGATACAATGACCACCATTGAAATGTATCTCCCCTTATATGAATAACTACAAAAGGGACATAGTATCCCACTCTGACCTGGATCAAAGTGAAAGTGAACTCGATATCTACAACTAGTTCTCTATCTCCACATCTGAAACACTAACCTCGTACTTCCCCAAATCCTTCCACTAGAAAGCACACAACATCCACTGCCACTTATCATCCAACTCAACTGGATCAACCCTATATGGATCAACCGGATCAACCCACTAAACCTCAACTACCTAATCCATACAAGGATGATAAAAAATATCCATATCTAAAATTAAATAATAATTTCCTAATCCCTGTAGTATGGAATTTTATTTAGATTCATTTTAATTTGCTTTATTCATTTTAACCTTTAAAAATCAACCCAATTTAAATATGAACATAAGTAATCATGATGCATGTATCTCTCCTAGGTGTCTACCCTACAAACAGGTCCACCTCACTTGGTTATTCATTAAGATTAGAGTCTGTGCACTGGATCACAGGGGCCCCTAAAATCTCGTGTCCTAGCTAGTCTCCTACGCCTATGCCATATACCAAATAGAACTATTTTCATACCAACCCATGGAAATCTCATTGCACATAACTCTAAACTCCAACCTATATGTAAAAAACCCTTTGATACCAATCTATCAGGATCCCCTCCCTCCAAAGATACCGCAATGTGGGGAGAGGGATAATGACCCCAAAGTCCGACCTCCATTAGGCCCCAGGTTAGCGACTAGTATCGAGGGTATAAAAATCTCATGAAATGGGAGGCATTAACCTCTATAATAATGTAGGATTGAGAGATAATATGAATCATCCACAAGGAACCCAATGACATACTATAAAAAAACCAAAACCATCCAACAATTCATGTATAAATCAAACTGAAATAGATAATTGTATCCAAAGTAACCAAATGAAAGGATAAAGCAGTGACATTTTAGCCATCACATGTTTGAGCTAGTAATGTCCATCACAATCCATGTAATCCTCATGGAAACCAAAATATGTTTTATATGAATATGGTGATCATACATGTATAATCAATAGGAAAACAAACGTCTTCTGTGCACATGTGAAACAAGAATAGTAATGCACCCATGAAAAAGCAACAGAACCGACAACACTTAAACAGGTCAGTTATCCATCCCAAACCTCACCAAGAAATTCTTACAAAATAACTCAAGCCAAGTAATATAATATAACATGATTAAAATCAATAAAGGGCCCCCACACCACTTTCCCACTAGTATACAACTATCACACCCCAATGTCATATGTTCTAGCACTTCCACCTCTTCTTAATACCACATCACGCTACAAACACAGTCACAACATATCTTTTCCAAAGACAAATGGGCTCTCCATCCCACAAGTACAGCCACATCACATATCACATGAAGAAACCCAGGATATAACACTTCCACGACCATAACCAAATTAGTAGTTTATCGTGAAAATTGAAGGACATAAACCTAATTCCCTACTCCTACCATGCTTGAACCCCACCATAATACACAACATCTCATATCATCCCTCCCATAGACATCTGCATCTCGCCCGAAGACACCTTGACTCACCGCCCCACAAGCACGCCCACATCACATCTCACCTAAAGACAGCTAGGCTATCACAACCATCATCTATTGTACCAAAAAAACTACAGCCATCACATCTTTTGTAATACCTACCTCGCCTGGAAGAGAGAGTGAGAAAGTGCGGGTACCCAACCATCCGTCCTCCACATTGGATGTCAAGAAAAACACCCGTCTTATAAATATGATTGTCGGTACTTAATTATCGAAGTGGGTGGGGTGCACATATAAATCACAAGGAACATACAAGTATATATGTATAACCACACATAATCCCAACCTTTGGGTTCACAAAATATCACTAACCAACTCACAACATCCCAACTTTCACTACCACCTCTAAATACATAGCACCACACAAGCCATGAGCCACAAGCCACATTTCACATTTCCTAAAAACATCATTATCCAACCCATTCATTTCAGTATTAAGAATAAACCAAGTTTAACTACATAAACCATCATTTATTTATTCATTATCCATTTCCATCCAATTAACCAAACCAAACCTCAACCATTTCAATCATTATTAAATAGTTATTCCATCACTACCCAAGCATCTAGCTTAACACAACCACACATCACAAGCAGTTCATCATCTCTATAACACCATCTCCTTGCTACCCCAAAAGAATGGTTGAACAACCAGTACGTCACCACACCAAAAGAACAACTAATCAACCACAACCTCGCCACCCCAAAAGCATAGCCAAATAACCACCACCTCACAGCCCCAAAAGCATGCCTAAATAATCACCACCTCACCACCCCAAAAGCATGACCAAACTACCACCTCCTAGCCACCCAAAGATAATGACCACATCTCACCCATCATACGCACAACACATACCAACCACACATCGTCACCCTACAAGAAAAACCACACATCACAACACATCGAATATAAATTTATTGATTTTAAAAGTGTTCTTTCACTACGGGAAAACCCATTTTTTGCAACATACAATTTGCGATGGGAATAAATCTCGTCGCAAATAGTTCGTCGAAGAGGTTATTTGCAACGAGAATAGGTGCCCCATCGCAAAAGCTTACACGCAGATTGGCGCGGTTTGCGCACCAAACCGCACGAAAGGGTTTTTACGATGGGTAGGTACTACCCATCGCAAATGTCGGTAGGTGGTAAGACCTAGTTGTGGCAGGGGATCTCATGTCGCAACTAGTTCGACCCTCGGAGGGTATTTGCGACGGGTCTCATCACAAATAACTGGTGGCTGTAAAAACCTATTTGCAACAGGATGTTGTCTCGTCGCCAATAGTGTGTCAGAAGGTTACTTTTAGCGATGGGCCCCATCACAAATAAATTCTTAACCGCCGACCGTAATTAATGTGGCCGAAGATATTTGGAACGGGCCCCGCCGCAATAAGTACTATTAGCGACTAGAATCCGGTCGTAAATAGTCTCGTCGCAACTAACCTAAACTATATATACCCCCATCCGTTTTTTCTTCTCTTCTCTTGAATTTCTTCTTCCTCTACTTCTCTAAACTCTAATTTTAGAGTGAATATTTTTTAGAGTTAGTTTTTTATGAAGAAGTTGTGAAGTCATCTACAATTATAAGAGATCAAGTTTAAAGGTATTTATGTTTTATTAAATTTAGTATTTATTACATTTTTTATATCAATTTTAATTATTGTTGATTAGTTGTAGTTAAGTTAAATTTAAATTGTTTTGTCATCCATAATAATTAACAATAATTAGTAATAAATAGAAATAATTAGTATTAAATAGTAATAATTTGTAATAAATAGTAATAATTAGTAATAATTAGTAATAATTAGAAATAAATAGGCATAAATAGTAATAAATAGTAATAATTAGTAATAAATATTAATAATTAGTAATAAATAGTAATAATTTGGAATAAATAGAAATAATTAGGAATAATCAGTAATAATTAGGAATGAATACAAATAAATATGAATAAATACGAATAAATGTGAATAAATAACAATAAATACGAATAATTATGAATAAATACGAATAAAAAGAAATAAATAGCAATAAATAGCAATAAATAACAATAAATAACAATAAATAGGAATATTTAGTAATATTTAGTAATAATTAGTAATAAATAGTAATAATTAGTAATAATTAGCAATAAATATCATTAATTAACAATAATTAGAAATAATGAGAAATAATTAGCAATAATTAAGAATAATTAGCAATAATTAGAAATAATTAGCAATAATTAAGAATAAATATGAATAAATAGAAATAAATAGAAATAAACAGCAATAGATAGCAATAAATAGCAATAAATAGAAATAAATACAATAAATAGAAAAACTAGCAATAAATACCAATAAATTGGAATAAATAGAAAAAATAGTAATAATTAGTAATAATTAGTAATAAATTGAAATAAATAGTAATAAATAGTAATAAATAGTAATAAATAGTAATAAATAGTAATAAATAGGAATAAATAGGAATAAATAGAAATAAATAACAATAAATAACAACAATTAGCAATAATTAGCAATAATTAGCAATAATTAGTAATAATTAGGAATAAATAGTAATAAAAAGAAATAAATAGTAATAAATAGCAATAAATAGTAATATATTGCAATAAATAGCACTAATTACTAATAAATAGTAATAAATAACAAATAAATTCCAATAATTAGCAATAGTTAGCAATAATTTGCAATAATTAGCAATAATTGGGAATAAATAGCAATAATAAGTAATAAATAGCGATAAATAGTAACAAATAGTAATAAATATTAATAATTAGTAATAATTAGTAATAATTAGTACTAATTAGTAGAAATTAGTAGTAATTAGTAGTAATTAGTATTAATTAGTAATAATTAGTAATAATTAGTAATAATTAGAAAACATTTGGAATATTTAGAAATAATTAGTAATAAATAGTAATAAATTGTAATAAATAGTAATAATTAGTAATAATTAGTAATGTATAGTAATAAATATTAATAAATAGTAATAAATAGTAATAATTTGTAATAAATAGTAATAATTAGTAATAATTAGTAATAATTAGTAATAATTAGTAATAATTTGTAAAAATTAGTAAAAATTAGTAATAATTTGGAATAATTAGTAATAATTAGGATTAATTAGTAATAATTCGTAATAAATAGTTATAATTAGAAATAAATAGTAATAAATAGTAATAAATAGTAATAATTAGTAATAATTAGTATTAATTAGGAATAATTAGGAATAATTAGTAATAATTAGTAATAATTAGTAATAATTAGCAATAATTAGTAATAATTAGTAATAATTAGTAATAATTAGGAATAATTAGGAATAATTAGGAATAATTAGGAATAATTAGTAATAGTTAGTAATAATTAGCAATAATTAGCAACAATTAGCAGTAATTAGCAATAAATAGAGATAAATAGTAATAAATAGCAATAAATAGAAAAAATTAGAAATAAATAGAAACAAATAGAAATAAATAGAAAAAATTAGCAACAAATAGCAATAAATAGAAATAAATAGCAATAAATAACAATAATTAGCAATAATTAGCTATAATTAGGAATAATTAAGAATAATTAAGAATAATTAGGAATAATAAGGAATAATAAGGAATAATAGGAATAATTAGGAATAATTAGGAATAATTAGGAATAATTAGGAATAATTAGGAATAATTATCAATAATTAGAAATAATTAGTAATACTTAGCAATAATTAGCAATAATTAGCACTAATTAGCACTAATTACCAGTAATTACCAATAATTAGCATTGATTAGAACTAATTAGGACTAAATAGTAGTAAATAACACTAATTTGCAGTAAATTTCTGTAAATAGTAGTAAATGGAATAATTATGATTAATTAGGATTAATTAGAAATAATTAGAAATAATTCAGATTAATTAGGATTAATTGGGATTAATTGGGATTAATTAGGAATAATTAGGAATAATTAGGAATAAAATAAATTGTAATAACTTGTAATAACTTGTAATAATTAGGCATAATTTCCAATAGATTTGTGGCACTCCTTCTTCTCAATGACTCTTCTCCTTTCAACTCTCACCAACTCAAAACATTATAAAAAGTATGCTTCTACATATACATATCCAATCTTGTATGCATGAGTTTGAATATGCATTTGTAGGACCACATTTTTCATAATGATTTCAGATGGTGATAGTTGCAAGAAGATGATTCATCAATGAAAAGGTGGCTCTTTTTCCCGATGCCACATTTACTTGCATCTTTCTCACACATAAATCTCAATGGAGAATCTACTCGGAGGTATGCTTATACATTCTTGTATGCATGAGAATGAATATGCATACCTCTAAGCAGATTTTTCATTATGATTTCAGTGTGAGAAAGTTGCAAGTTAATGAGCCATCAGACAAAAGAGTAGTCGTCAATCCACTAGAAATTATTTCGCCTGTAATTAAAGGTAATTATTAATAAGTAGTTGTAACTATTTATCTTATTTTTTCAGATAGTGTTTTTATAATTTCAAATTATTCAAAAACAGTAATGATTTTATATTTCGTAGAAAATTATGTAATAAGGAACTCGACAATAGTCATTATTAAATGACCACGCTTGGATAAATCAAGGCAGAAATCCAAATGGTTCTCGTTTAAATCATGTATATATTTAGGGTGTTGAATCTTTCTTATCATTTGCATCATCAAAAATAGAATTTGATTTAGAAGGCACAATTAAGTGTCCTTGTAAAAAATGTGCTATAAGAATGTTTGACACATTTGACAAGGTTGGAGGACATCACTTGCAGTTTGGTTTTCAACCAGATTATGTTTTTTGGGATCAACACAGTGAACACTATTCCAGAGAAGATACTAATAACTTGATTCTTCATCCATCATGATTTCAAAATTTAGTACATGATGTTTCAGGTCTATATGTTCAAAAAACTAAAGCTCAAGATGATATTGATTTAAATCTTGAGTTGGAACCATCCGAATTTTATGAGTTGTTGAGGTCTGCAGAGGATGCATTATATCCTAGTTATAAGATAAAAAAGTTGAAGCGGTTGAAAAATTTATGGCTATTAAATTAGATAATGCAATGTCAAACAACTGTTTTGATCAGATATCTTCTTTGGTTAAAACACTGTTACTTAAAGGAAATGTGTTTCTTATAAATTACTATGAGATCAAGAGGCTAATTCATAATCTGGGTCTTAGTTATCAGAAGATTCACGCATGTGAAAATGATTGCATCTTATATTCTATTGAAAATGAGTCATTGGATAGTTGTCCAACATGTGGAAAATAGAGGTATAATGAATCTCAACTAGGGAAGTATTGATGGATTCCTGTAAAATAGTTGAGATATTTCCCCCTTACACCCAGTTTGCAGCGTTAATTCATGTCTTAGAACATAGCGTTAATGATTTCATGGCACAAAACCAGGATTACAACTGATAAAAGCTTGAATCATCCATCTGATGGTGATTCATGGAAACATTTTGACCGACTGCATCTGTCTTTTTCTTTAGAAGACCGAAACGTGCGATTGGGTATTTCTACTGATGGTTTCTGTCCATTTGGTTCTTATGGTAGTCAATATTCATGTTGGCCTGTCTTTATAACTTTGTACAGTTTACCTCCATGGATGTTGATGATGGATCCCTATATCTTTTTGCCATTATTAATCGCAGTACATCCAAAAAAAATATAGATGTTTATTTGAAACTATTGATTGATGAGTTAAATTCATTGGGGAGTAATGATGTTAGTACATATGAGGTTTCTGCAAAAAATATTTCATATGAAAAGCTACATTGATGTGGATGATCAGTGACTTCCCGGTATATGGCATGTTATCTGGCTGGAGTACACATGGTCCGAAATCATGTCCTTACTATATGAAAGAAAAAAAAGCCTTTATGCTCATCAATGGAAAAAAACATTTTTATTTTGACAGTCATCATAGATTTCTTTTAACCGATCATCCTATTTGGAGGAAAAAAATCTCATTTCTGAAAAGGCACAATTTTAAGGGATGGCCCTCCAAAAATGATCTCAGGTACAGAGTTAAAATCAGTTGTATTTTCATTACCTCCAATCACATTTGCGTCAACAGTAAACCAACAGAAAATTCATGGCTTTGGGGAAGAACATAATTGGATAAAATGGATCATTTTTTGGGATATTCCATATTGGTTGGATTTGTTGGTCTGCCACATGTTGGATGTTATGCATATTGAGAATAAATATTTTGATAATTTATTACCTATAGTTTTGGATACATTAGTTAAGACCAAAGATAATGTAAATCCATGATTAGATCTTGCCCAAATTTGCAGATGACCGGAACTTGTACTATTTCAAAATGTTAGATCAGAGAGGTTAATGAATCCAAAAGTAGCTTATATACTTTCCAAAAAGAGTTGCTTATTATTTTGTCAGTGGATTATAGATTTGAGACTTCCATATGGATATGCATCCAATTTGGGCGGATATGTTAAGAATGGTCATATTATCGGATTAAAAAGTCATTATTATCATGTTACACTAGAAATACTTAAGCCGATTGGATTCAGAGGTTTTTTGAATTATATGATTTGGGATTTGATGATGGATATATCATATTCTTTTGAGACATTTTGGTGGTGAAAACAGACTATGATGCACTAAGTAAACGGGAAGAAGATGTTGTTGTAATTATATGTAAACTGGAAAAAAATATTCTCACCGGCTTTCATTGACTCAATTAACCATTTGATATTACAATTTAAACATGAAGATAAATGTGGAGGTCTGGTATCGTTTCTATTGATGTAACCCTTCAAGAGATGCATACAGAAATTGGTGAAAAAAAGTAGGTAACAAATCATCAGTTGAAGGCTCAATTGCAGAAGCTTATTTACAAGAGGAAATTGATTTTTTTTTTCTGCTCTCATTATTTTGAATCTGAATATCTCTCAAAACACAACCACATGGAATAGAAATAGGGTAATTTAGATGATGAAATGGAAAATAAATTATCAGTTTTTAATCACCCAGATCTTGGCTTCGGTGGAGTTCATGAATGATGGATTTCAGATGATGCACATCATAGAGCTCATAAATATTTTCTGCTCAACTGTGAAGAAATGACATCATTTTTACTGTGAGTGATTCTATAAATTATTCTATAATATATGTTATAGTAAGTAAACTTATTTTATTTGTAGGTTATATGATAATCATATCAAGAAACAGCTCCCACAAATTACAGTAGCTGCTCTTGAAGAATGCAGACAAAGCATTTTTCTCAATGGTTTACAAAACTGGAAACATAAATTATTTATGGTTTAACATATCAATTTATTTTATTATTTATTATATTGATAATTATTTTACAAATTTTCTGGTATCTCAACATGATGATAAAATTGATAAGTGACTGTGTATATTGAGTAAACAACCATCCAAAATGGTTAAATATTACAATGCATATGTGATGAATGGTTTTCCATTTCATACACGTGCATATGAGGAATAAAAAAACAATGAAAATTAGATTTTTCATGAGAGGATCACATCATAGAGAAACTGAAGTTGAATTTTATGGCATGCTGGATGAAATTATTGAACTGTATTATCTAGGGTAAAATTACATAACAATGTTTAAATGTCAGTGGTTAGATACTAAGGGAGACTTGCGTGTTCATATGATTCAAGGATTCATCGATATTAAATATAAAATTCTTCATGTAGTAAATGAACCATTTTTACCAGCTCAATAGGAATATCAAATATATTATGCAAAGTATTGTGCTACTTTAGAAGACCTGAGTGATTAGTGGACCATAATATAAATGAAATCTCAAGAAAATCAGTTTACTCAAACTGAATGTGGTTCTGATGAAGTACAAGGAATTGAAAATTTTCAAGAGACTACTCAAAATCCAACCTCTTCACAAGAGACAAGAATATCGATGATAAAACCCCAAAATTAAGGGTTGATGGTGATGATGATGTTAATGATGTTACAAATTAATTTGAAATGACAAGAGATGATGAAACTGAAATTCATATGGATATTGATGATGTTGATGATGAATATGAATACATTGATGTCGTCAGATATAAATATGATGATGAAGGTCAGTATTGGCATAGTTAAATGCTGGTTATAATCATAAATAATATATATCTATATGTATTAGTTATTTTCAACTATCTGCTAACAACAATCATTTTTTGTTTCAGATGGACCCTGATCTATTTTGTGAGTTGGAGGAGGCTAAGCTACCTTTGGATGATGAGGATTTGGGATCATCTGACCCTCAGGCTACTGGCAGTTCAGGGGGTACGCGTAGGGGGTATAGTCTTGCGCGACTAATGATTCATGACCCAATCCCCGAGTGATGTCCACGTCTGGGTTTCGATCCACGCACATAGAGGTATGATAACCTGTGTATTTTAGTTGGCTCTCATTAATTTATTTATATACTAATTTTTTGATTATTTTTTCTTTTTTAATGTTTTTTGCATGTAGCTATTGGACAAGGGAGCGCTATCTTGCGCAATTATTTTTCTCGGCCATGGATCACATGGGAACAAATTCTTATTGATGTGAAACTTGAAATGTTAAATCATTGGCTGGTACGTAAATAAATAATATTTATTTTGAAATTTATTTCATTAATTACTTGTTATTATAAATTATTTTTAGGGTTTATGGTATCCCACCGATGATAGTAAGCCTAGCGCTATCCACGAGGCCTGTGAGGTGTCTATGCATGAGAATTTCCATTAGTTTTTTCACAATTTGAGAAGGACAATCATTAAGAAAAAATTAGCTACAGTATTTGATGAGTCTTGTAGAGGCCATCAACTAGAGTACATTTCATATCATGTTTGGGATGTATTATGTTCACACTGGGTGAGTAGTGGATTTCAGAGTAGATCTTCATTGGGCCGGCAGAACCAGGGGAGACAGGAGGTGACACATCGAGCAAGTAATCGTACATTATGTACACATAAAGAGAATTTGGTAAGTATCTTTTATTAATATTTTATATAAAATTATATATCAATAGTTTATTTTATATTTATACAGGAAGTTGATGATTAGACACAAAATGAGGCAAATATTCATTGTTAATATATATAATATTCAGGTACTTTATTATCCATAAACACCATTTTAGTGCATTTTACACTTTGAACATCATTTCACATTATGATTGTAATTTCTTCTTAAAATGCACTATTATGTGGTACATTTTTTAACATCTTTTAAAGTACCCAATGATCTTGATTTTATTTTCATATTTAATTTTCAGGTTTCTAATTATATTAGGAACAATTCATACTTGTGGAGTGTTGGAAGACTCACATTGGAAGACCACCAAAATGGGATTTCATGCAAACAATTCTGGAGAAGGTAGATTAGACACCATCCCACTGATGAGAATGTGGGGCCCAACATACAGGCCCAATGAATCCCGATATTCATGGGATTCTAGAAGACATATTTAGGAATAAATAATTCTTCAGAAGACAGTGCTAGTTTGGCCTCCATGGTGGTTATTAAGGTGGCCCAATTTAGAGATAAAATTCTGGGCCAGATTCTGCCGCCCAAACAAAACAGCCCATCAATTTAATCATATATCGGCAACCACATATCTAGTTGGGCAGAAAGTTTACAGAGAGTTAGGAGACATCCGGAGATTCACTTTTGTCTTCTGTGGCCAACTCAAATTCTACAATCTAGAAGGCCATTCAGACATGTCTGTTCGGTTGATGAAAGCTGGATTCTACCTCGGGTCAAGGTTTGATAAATCAACTTTCCCTCAACTTTCCACCCACCTATGGCCTACCAAAATTAATTGAGGATACTTGGAAAATTGTAGGATCAACCCAAGGCTCCCAAAAATCCCTATTTAAGGCAGTGGTGGTGGATGAGTTGATCATATTTGGTGCTTGGTTTCTTTGTAGTGTTATGCTGCCGCTTTGTGTTTGTAACCGCATTTCTTTCTCATGTAAGTTGTTTAATTCACCTTAGTTTCTTATTAAAAGTTCTTCCATTACTCATATTATATTCTCCTTCATATCACGTTGATACCATTGGTTCATGGTGTGAATTTATTCACACCATACTTTGTGATATTTATCACACAACGGTGGAGTGATCGATTTTTGTTATTGTTTTTTCATCTTCAATTCCACCCTCGTAAGTCTACTTCCCACTTCTGTTGAAGACATGTCATCAATGGAAGGATAAATCTTTTATGGATTGATCCAAGGGAGTAGAAAGGTGATGGATTGTATGTTATTTCTCACTCCATTAATGGCTAATCCCTTCTTTTAAATGATATTTTTATTTGATGATTTTAAAACCTCTTCATCCTTATTGAATTTAAGGTAACACATTTCAAGTGCTAATACATACCTTTTCCTAGGATTTCTCAAAACGTTGATCCTTCACGTGTATAGGTGATCAGTATTAGGGTGTGCAGGAATTAAATGAGTAAGTGATGATTTTGTTTGATCTTCTTAAATGAACCCATATCAAATATAAGAAATTGAGATCATTAAAAAATGAATTCATCCAATCCACCCCAAGAAATAACTTAGGATCAACTAATTACCTTAATTTGAATTAAGTTAAATCTGTTAATGATACTTTAAAACCATCTAAAATCAACCCAATTTGGCCACTTCATAGCCAAAAATAGTCCGTAGAATGTGCCTATCTATAGGTTACTTCTTAGGTCTCTGAGGATTCGATAACCCAAGTTAGACTACAAGGACCGTTCTACCATCTTCTATTGGGTAAATTTGAGCATGAATCAAATTTTGGAGCTGTTAACGGGGACCTATGTAATTCATCTCAACACCCATTATACTTTCCCCCATTTCTTCTTTTCTCATCTAAATTCTCTTATCTTTTCCCTTACTCGTTTTTTTTTCTTTTTTCGCATGTTTGCCTATACTCATGATCAATCAAATCGTCTTGTTAGGGTGAATAGTCCTGGGGTTGGGGAGTCAAGTACAACAAAGGAACTCTTTCCATTAGATCCAAATATTCTTAATACCCCTGAGTAAAAAATTCATCCCATTTCAATGGAAGGTCTTCAAAGAAACCAACTAATAAACCAGGGTGGGAACCAAAATGGAAACCCAAATGAGGTAGCCCCAAACATGCGGAATGAGGTTGATCAAACCATGAATGACTACCTCACACCTGCCTAGAATAATGCCCCTTCATGCATTAGGCACAAAACTCCAGGATATTCCAACTACATCTTTAAACCCCATGTCCTAAACTACTTTCCCACATTCCATGGAATGGAGTCCGAGATGCCCTACCTTCACGTTAAGGTGTTCAATGACATTGTAGAAACCATGTGTCCCCCACATCAACTAGAATCAGCTAAGATGAGGATATTTCCATTTTCATTAAAGTATCAAGCTAAAAATTGGCTAAAAAATTTAATACCATCATCTATCAACTCTTGAGAACAACTACAAAGAGAATTCTAAAAAATATACTTTCCCCACCAGAAAACAATTTCACATAAAAAGAGCATCCAAAACTTTATTGAAAAAGAGGGAGAGTAATTCTATGAAACATGAGAGAGGTTCAAAGACACTCTAAACATGGTTCCCCACCATGGTTTTTATATTTATGAACAAGTGAGAATTTTCTATGAAGGGTTGGGTCCGAGGAACAAACAATTCATTGACATGATGTGTAACGGAACCTTTAAAAAAAATGCCCCAAATAATGCTTACGTGTATCTGGAAATCCTTGCTGAACAAAAACAAACATGGGGAACTTCACCTTATTCTGAAAATCCACAAAGAACTACTGGAATTCATACACTTAGAGAAGAGGAAATCCTTAGGGATAACCTCGCAGCACTCTCTAGGAAGGTTTAAGAGATAGACCTTAGGAAAGTCTATGAAATCCAAACTGTAGACCCTGTTTTCACAATATGTGACAAACATGACCATAATACAGTCAACTTCCCAACCATTCCACCCATCAGGGATGTTATTTTATAAGGACCCCCAATAGAAGTAAATTCCTTGAACTTTCATAATCCTCAATAACAAAACAACTTCAACCCAAGATATAATGGCCACCCAGTCTTCCACAGGAAAGATAACCAACAACCTATCCAACCACAGGGACAAAATCCATACTCCCATTAGAACTACCGAATCCATAACTAGTTCCAAACCCAACCTATCCAATACAAACAGCCACATGTCCATTTTCAACAAACCATCCCACCTCCAAAATATCCCCCTAGGATAAACCAATCTTCCTAAGCACGAACCCAAACTATTCAACAAAGCCTACTAGAACAACTTTCCAAAAAAATGGAAATGATTAACTCTGATGTCTCTTCCCTTAAACAATAACTTCAAACCATTAAAACTGGAAAGGAACCCATGCCTACTCAGGCGGTACCATCCTTAAATTTAAGGGGATAGTCAAGTTTAACTCAAACAACTCATGAACAACTAAAGGCTATGACGATTTTAATAAGTGGAAAAACAATTGAGAAACCTAAAAAACTAATTCAGAACCCAACTAAAGATTCAAACATGGATGAAAATTCAAATGAACCAAATGATCAAACTAAAAAACATGATAACATTGTCAAATAAAGAACTATTCAACAAACAACCCCACAACCTACACTATTTCCTCAATGTATGAGGGTGAAAACCAAGCCTATATTGAGTGAAATATTGAATGAAATCTTATCACAAGTCAAGTTTAACATCCCCCTTCTCGATTCAATCCAAACCATACCATCCTACTCAAAGTACCTTAAGGAATTGTGCACTTTAAAAAGAAAATTTTCACATAAATACCAAGTCCTTTTGGCTGCTAATGTGAGTACCACCATTCAAGGGACCATTCATCCTAAGTTGAAAGTACCAGGTTTACCTTACATCAATGTTGAATTATGGGGGAGAAAAGTTGTCAAGGCCTTGTGTGACCTAGGTTCTAGTTTCAATCTCATCCCCTATGTTGTGTACTACCAGTTAGGCCTAGAAGAGCTCCAACCCACATCTGTTACACTTCAACTTGCTAATCGTAGCATTAGGGATCCAAAGGGAATTTTAAAGGAAGTTTTGGTAAATGTTGAAAACATCATCTACCCTACTGAATTCATTGTACTTGACAACCATCCAATCTTAGAAAATAAGGAACAAACCCCAATCATCCATGGAAGTCATTTCCATAAAACAATTAACTCTGTTATCTGAGTTCAAAATGGGAACATTACCATCACCTTTGGAAACATGAGTCTAGACTTGAACATCTATAATACAAGCTCACAAATAGGGCATGACAAGAAAATTCATGAAATAAGCATGATAGGAAGCATTGATAATGAATCCATAGAACATCAAGGAATATTTGATGGATGTTTAAGTCAGGATGAGATTTATTTCCTTTGTTCACATGAATGAATTTTATCTCCTTGGATTGAATCATTTCTAAATATCCCTTATGATGAAGTCTTAGGTCCAACAATTAGTGTAATCTTTCAGGAAACCAGTTTCATGCAGACCACTCCAACTTCCTACCATAAATCTAATCAAGACAATCTAGTAGCTAAAACATCTACATGTGGGAAATAAATCCTATCTAAAACTCTAGTAATCAAAATTGATCTTGATCCAATGTCCCAATATTCTTCTAAAATTATGAACCAATCTGATCTTGAATTGAAGAAACTTCCCACTGCACTCTAGTATGCCTTCTTATGGGACAATCAAACACATCCTATTTTCATTTCTTCTTCTATTGAAGCCAATAATGAAAGGATGCTTCTAGATGTCCTTAGAAAACATTATAAAGCCATTGGTTGGACCCTGTCAAATATTTCTGGGATTAGCCCACTTATTGGGAATCATAGAATTGCTTTGGAATCTGACTAAAATCCATGTCTTCAACATCAACGACAACTCAATCCTATTATCATAGAATTAGTGAGAAAAGAACTTTTTAAATTGTTAAAGCTAGTATCATATATCCCATAACTCAGAGTGAGTGGGTGAGCCCAATCCATGTGGTTCCAAAAAAGGCTGGAATCACAGTGATAACCAATGAGTATGGAGAGATTCTTCCAACAAGGGTGAGTAGTGTCTTGAGACTCTGCATCGACTATAGGAAGGTAAACTCATTTACCAAGAAGGGCCATTTCCCCTTACCATTTATTGACCAAGTCCTTGAGAGAGTAGAAGGTCGGGCCTTATACTGTTTCGTAGATGGGTGCTCGGGGTATAATCAAATTGAGGTCTCCCTAGGGGATCAAGGGAAGACAACATTCACATGTCCATTAGAAACCTTTGCTTTCAAACGCATTCCCTTCAGGTTATGCAATTCCCCTAGAACCTTCCAGCGGTGCATGATGGGAATCTTCTCAGACATGGTAGGGGATTTTCTAGAGGTCTTCATGGATGACTTCTTTGTGTTTAGGGATACATTTGAGGGATTTATTCCAAATGTAGAGAGTTTCTTGTCAATATTTGAAGAAAAGAATCTAGTCCTCAACTAGGAAAAATGAAATTTTATGGTTAAAGAGGGACAAGTCCTTTTCCATCCAGTCTCAAGTAGGGGGATTGAAGTTGATAAATCCAAGCTTGACATCATTCATCACCTTCCATCACCCAAAACTGTCAAGGAAGTGTGGTATTTCCTAGGAAATGCTTGTTTCTATAGAATATTCATCAAGGACTTTAGTTCAATCTCTCATCCCCTTTGTGCTCTCCTAGTAAATGATTCTCCATTTGTTTGGACATGAAGCTGTGAGGGTTCATTCTCAACCCTGAAATCCTCTCTCACCTCTCCTCCCATTATGAAATCTCTAAATTGGAACCTTACTTTCAAACTTATGTGTGATTCCAGTGACTTTGATATAGGAGATGTGTTAGGAAAATGTTGTCATAAAACTCCTTATGTCATTGCTTATGCAAGAAAATCCTTAAATGATTCCCAAATTAACTACACCACCACTGAAAATGAGTTAATTTCTATTGTGTTTTCCTTAGAGAAGTTTAGTTCCTACCTCTTAGGATCCCCCATTACTGTGTTCACTGACCATTTTTCACTAAAATACCTCTTCCAAAAACAAGATGTTATGGCTAGACTAATTAAGTGGGTCCTTATCTTACAAAAAATTTACCTCACAATCCAGGATAAAAAGGGAATTTAGAATGTTTTAGTTGATAACCACTCTAGGATGGAATTCAAAGACAACTCAAATCACCTTTCTATGTCTGATTCATTTTCTGATGAACACCTATACTTTGTGAGTGACTACCCTTGGTATGCCGACATAGCCAATTTCTCAGTTACAGGATTCATTCCAAAATTCATAGTGTCTCAAGATCACAGGAAATTCCTTTCTGATGTTAGGAACTATGTGTTTCATGATCCATAACTCTATAAGTTCTACCCTAACCAAGTCATTAAGAGGTGTGTCCCAGAATATAAACAAAAATTTATCCTTAAATTCTGTCATAATGAGTCATGTGGAGGTCACTTTTCCTCTATGAAAACATTTTCTAAGGTTCTTCAGTGTGGTATCTTCTGTCCCACCCTATCAAGGCACCCCTTCACAATTTGTCAAAGATGTCCTATGTGTCAAAAAGTACGGTCAATCACAAAAAGGAATCAAATCCCACTCACTCCCATCACAGTGATTGAAATATTTGACTGCTGGGGAATCGATTTCATGGGTCTTATCCCAAACTCTAGGGGATACCTCTACATAATCTTAGTTGTTTATTTTGTCTCAAAATGGGTTAAAGTCATTCCCACCAAGTCTAATGACCATCTTGTTGTGATCTAATTTCCAAAATAGCACATATTTTCTTGATTTGGAATTCTTAGGGCTATAATCAGTTAACAAGGAACCCATTTCTACAAATGTACATTCTCTTCACTGGTGTATATGTATGAGATTTCTCATAATGTTTCCATTACGTACCAACCTCAAACCAATGGTCAAGATGAGTTATAAAATAGGGAGAGTAAGAATATTCTTGAAAAAATGTCAATCCTTCTAGGAAATATTGGTCCGAGAAAGTCTTGGATGCTCTTTGGACATATCGTACATCATAAAAAACCATACTAGGAGTGTCACCATATAGGATGGTTTATGGAAAATAATCCCATTTACCTATTGAAATTGTGCATAAGGATTTTTGGGTAATTAAGAAAATAAATTATGAACTCCCATTGGCCGGAACAAAAAGAAAATTAGAAATCAATGAACTTGAGGAACTAAGGATGGAGGCTTATGAAAATTCAAGGATTAATAAAGCTAGTGTTCAAGCCTACCAATCTAGGAATATAAATGTCAAAAATTCTGAACTAGGAAAATTTGTGCTCTTGTATAGTTCAAAATTTCATTTACACCTGGGAAAGTTATGGTTTAGATGGTCAGGTCATTTTATAGTGCATCATGTGTACCCCCGTAGGGCAGTAGAAATTCAAGATCCCACTAGTGGTCACATTTTCAAGGTCAACGGGCATAGGTTAAAACCATTCATTAAATCATTAAATTAAAAAAAATAGAGGTTGAGTTAACTATTCCAACCTATGAACTAGGAAAAATTGATAGATTTAGGATCCATGTCGGGCTAACAACATTAAACAAAAGTGCTACATGGGAGGAAACCCGTGGTTTTCATGTTTCTAATCTTTTTGGAATCATCTTTATTTTTCAAAAAGAATAAATTAACTATTTTGATATTTAAAAGAAATATATTGTTGACATGTTCTTCTATTATGAGTATGGATGTGTATGAAAGGGGAGCACCATATTCATCCGTGTCACATGGTGTGATCCTTGAGTAATACCTTACCAAAAATTTTAAAAAGAAAACAGTGTATCATCAGTTCATTTTATTTTTATGTGTTTGTAGGTTAAAAAAGAACAAAAAAATATATTAATAAAAAAAGGACATGTCATAGGTCATGGTTCAAACCCCGTCACAACCGGGAAAGCTGCAGTGAATCGAACCCGGGACCAAAGGGAGACAGGGGCGCGCACTTACCACTAACCGATGAATTATAGTGCTTCCTTATTCTATAATTTTTATATATATACTTATATTTTACTTTTTATATATGAATATATATGTATATATATTGTTTTCTTTGTTTATTTGTTTTTCCTTTTTCCACTAGGAAACTATGCGAGTGACATGGATATCAAAGGACTAAATTGGAGTGACAAGAAATTCAACTTCAATCACCAGGTGACTTCATTCCATGATCCTCATATTTCAATTTCCATTTTGAACATCCATAATTTACCTCTAATCCTTCTCAATTATATTTTCTTCAAACACTGGGGACAGTGTTATTTTATGTTGGGCGGAGATGAAATAAAAAAATTTCTTTTGAGTCAAAAAAAATGATTTGAAAAAAATGTGTGTAAATGGAAGAAAAAATTCCATTAACTTTGAACATAGTAATACAAATTTCACACTTTGAAACTGAATATCAAATAATCTGGCATTCCCCGATTCTGATTTTAATCCTTGTAAAATTTCATGATCATAGATTTTGGAATGTGTGGCTGTCCAATGTGATATTTCATCGTTAATATTTTCATCCAAATAAAAGAAAAAGATCACAATGCATGTCTTTTAGATAGTGGGGTAATAGTTTGAGTTCATGGGGTCCCCCAAATAAATAGCATAGGTTTGGTGATCATTTTATTTTTAATACGAGTATTCAATAAAAATTAAAAAAAACAATAAATTTGCACGTAGAGCAATGAAATGACCTAATGCATGGATTTCAACACTTGGGAATCGTGACTCCATAGTTGTATGGCCTAGATTTAGTAAATTTATATCTATTTTTTGTAATTTTAATTTGTTTTTGACTAAGTTAACTTGAGATGATTCCTGAGTATGTGGGCTTCACTTGGCGCCCTAAGGTCTTTGAGCCTGGGAGTCATCAGCAAAGTCTCGCTATAGGGGTTGACTCTTTTGAGTGCAATTTCAATTACCATGGAAAAATTGAAAAAAAATAAAAATAATAATAAAATAAAAAAATTTGAATACTCATATTAATATTGAAATGTGATTCCACCTAGCGCTTCCATCATTTCCCTCTTGAATAAAGATGAACCCCCATGTCTAATGTGATGCACAACACATCATCACTTTTAATTGATATTGGATAAAATATGGAGATTAATTTGAAAAAAGGAATTGGATTGGGATTGGGATCTTCTTTTAAAACTATCATGTATTAAAATATTTTGATGGGTTTCACGATTGTTTGGTATAAGGGTTTTGGGCGATCATTGTGTATTAAAATATTTATGGAAAAGGGAATTTGAATTTCATATTGTTGATATATATTTTTCTCAGGACTAGAAAAACTCAAGTTGGGTGGTGTGAATAGACACTAAATGAGGATAATATTCATTTTATAATATATATAATATTCATGTTCTTTATTATTCATAAACACAATTTTAGTGCATTTTACACTTTGAACAACATTTCACATTATGATTGTAGTTCCTTCTTAAAATGCACTATTATGTGGTACATTTTTGAACATCATTTAAAGTACCCAATGATCTTGATTTTATTTTAATATTTAATTTTAATATTTCTAATTATATTGGGAACAATTCATACTTGTGGAGTGTTGGATGCTTCACATTGTAAGACCACCAAAATGGGATTTCATGCAAACAATTTTGGAGAAGGCAGATTGGACACCAGCCCACGGATGAGAATGTTGGGTCCAACATACAAGCCCAATGAAGACAAAATTTAGTGGGATTATAGAAGACATATATAGAAAAAAATAATTATTTATAAGAGAGTTCTAATTCGGCTTCTTGGTGGTTATTAAGGCGGCCCAATTTAGAGATAAAATTATGGGCCAGATTCTGCGGCCTAGAAAAACAACCCCCCAATTTAATCATATCTCGGCAACAACATATCCATTTGGTATGATAGTTTACATAGAGTTAGGAGACCTCCGGAAATTAACTTTTTTCTTGTATGGACCACTCTAAGTCAGCCATCTAAAAGTCAATTCAGATGCGTCTGTTCTGTGGATGAAAGCTGGCTGCCACCTCGGGTCAAGGGTGGAAAAATGAACTTTCCCTCAACTTTCAACCCACCTATGGCCTACCACAATTAATTGAGGAGACATGGAATATTTAAGGCTCAAACCAAGGCATCAAAAATCCCTATTTAATGTAGTGGTGGTGGATGATTTGATCATCTATGGTTCTTGTTTTCATTGTAGTGTTATGATTCCGCTTTGTGTTTGTAACCGCATTTCTTTCTCATGTGAGTTGTACAATTCACCTTATTTTATTAATAAAATTTATTCATTTACTCATATTCTATTTTCTTCATATCATGTCGGTATCGTTGGTTCAATTTGTGAATTTATTCACAACATAATTTGTTATATTTATGACACAACGGTGGAGTGATCAATTTTTGTTATTGTATTTTCTTCTTCAATTCCACCCTATAAAGTCTACTTCCCGCTTCCATTGAAGAAATGTCATCAATGGATGGCTAAATATTTTATGGGTTGATCCAAAGTAGTAGCAAGGGGATGGATTGGATGTTATTTGGCACTCTATTAATGGCTAATCACATCTTTTAAATGATATTTTTATATGATGATTTTAAAACCTCTTCATCCATATTGAATTTAAGGTCACACATTTCAAGTGATAATACGAACCTTTACCTTGGAGTGCTCAAAACATTGAGACATAAAGTGTATAGGTGATTAGTATTAGGGTGTGTAGGCATTAAACCAATAAGTGATGATTTTGTTTGATATTCTTAAATGAAACCATATGAAATATAAGAAATTGAAATCATTAAAATAAGAATTCATCCAATCCACCCTGAGTGATAACCTAAGATCAACTCATTACCTTAATTTGAATTAACTTAAATTTTTTTGTGATCCTTTAAACCCATATAAAAGCAACCCATGTTGGCCACTTCATAGAAAAAACAGTCCTTAAAATGTGTGCGTCTAGAGGTTACTTCTTAGGTATCTGAGGATTCGACAACCCAAGATAGACTACAAGGATAATTCTACCTTCTTCTATTGGGTAAATTTGAGCGTGAATTAGTTGAGAATCCCGATATTACAAAGTATGATGTTTATTAGAGAATGTAAAATGATCCAGCCACTAGAGAGATTAGAGGTGATCTCCAGTGTCAGATTGTGGTCAGTATTATTTTGTTTTCAGTTTGAAAGTTAATTGTATATAATATTTTCTTTATTTTAATTTCAAATTAAAAATGAAGGAGTCTTATGAGGCCATGACCTCTCAGAAACGGGCTGAGAGTTAGTTCAAAAGGACTGATCAGACTAGTTCCCACCATTTCGATGAGGCGGAATAGATGCAGTCGACCCAGTATGCCTTCGAGAGGGGATGAGTTGTTGGTATCACCTCTCATTTGACTCCTGAGAGTTATTATGGTACTACTACTATGTCGACGTCTAGTTGGAGAGGAGTTCGTGGAGATACATCTTCTTCTAGATCACAATATCTGGAGGAGTTGCGAGCTCAAACTAAGCTTATAGAGAGTTTACAGAAGTAGTAGGAAGAGATGAGTCACCAGTAGCAACAACAGTAGTAGCAGCACGAGGAGGACATGCGTCAATGGCAGTAGCAGCTACACCACCACGAGGAGGACATGTGTCGATGGCAGTAGCAGTGGCACATGAAGATGGAGTACATGCATCGTCTGACTCGTAGTTTACAGATGGAGTTTCCTCCACCATCTCCTCCAGCTCCTCCAGCTCTTCTAGAAGACTATCCCCCCACTAATTTTTTTGTTCTGTTAAAAACATTTGAATTGTACATTTTTTATAATATAAACTATTTATAGTTTTTGTCCCTTATATTGGTGCGAATATTACATAATTTTGTTATTTTAATATTTTTTTTATCAGTATTATATTTTTTAATGTTTTTTTATTTTACTAATAATAATTATAATAATAATATTTTATGATTTTTTTATATTTTTTTCTGAATATTAAGAATTTTAATATTTTTATTTTTTTATTATTTTAATAATATTAATATTTTTTTCAATAATCATTATTTTATTATTTATTGTTTTATTAAGTATTTTCAAATATTGTGAATTTTAATCATTTTTATTTTTTATTATTTTCATATTGTTAATATTATTTTTTCATTAATCATAATTATATTATTATTATTTTTATTTTATTAAGTATTTGTGATGGGGGCCCATCGGAAATAGATTAATTATATATATTTTAAAATATTTTGCGACGGGTTTCTTTACTGTCGCAAAAACATTGTTGCGACGGGCCCGTCGCAACATGTTTATAACATATAATATATTTGCGATGGGCCAGAATTCTGTCGCAAATACTTTTTGTGACCGGCCTATCGTGAAAGGTTCTTGTATATATAATGTATTTAATCAGACATCTATTTGAGATGGGACCGCTTCTCGTTGCAAAAAATACTAGTTGCGACGTCGTTTTATGTGACGGGCTATTTGCAAGTGGACCCCGTCACAAGAGAGTTTTTGGGATGGGCTCCCGTCGCAAATAGCCTATAAAAAATATCCAAAATTCTAGTAGTGTTTTATCAAACTCCACATTGTTTTAGTGTTGTTATCACACAATACATGATTATGGGGAAACCATTTCATTATATAAATATAAGTGGTTATCCAATATCCATTTTAGGGTGATATCACAAAAATCATAGCAGACACATTAGTCACAAAAAATATCATCAAGAAAAAACAAATCCCCCAACGACCATAATTTTTAGTGGGGAATCAAGCCCTTATAATCCATCATTTCATAATAATACCAATTTCATAAAAAACATGTGAATCATTCCACTTTCCCACTTTAATTTTAATTTCACTAGTTCGTTATATTTAATTAATCTATCAAAACCATATCCCAATGATAAATAAGAGTTAACCCCTCTCACATGATACAGAATAAAAAGAAACAAGGCATTCCCCTCCCATAGAATATTTTTCAACTCACTCTGCACCATAAGGCAACGAAGAAATTCCCACAAACGTAAACTGCATGAAAAAACCATGGATCAACCTACATGACACCATGATCCATCAGAACGCAACCCAACTAACACCCTAAATTAAAACCACACCACTAAAATGGGTGTACGAAATAAGATCATGATAAAACCAAAAACAAGGATGAAGGACATACCACCTATTTCCAACATGGATTGGCTAGAATCAATGAATCAAAGCGAGATGAAGAGTTCTAGAAGATCCCTTAAAATCATATAGGTATTTACAAAAAATTAGAGGGAGGATGGTTCAACCAAATGAAAAGAAATGAATGAGGAAAAAAATAAAAATATGGAAACCCATCAGTTCAATGTTGTGTAATATATATACATGATGTGACTTCAATGGTAATTAAAAAAATCAAACTTTCTCTGAAAAAGGTGTCACCTCAGCCTTTATTTAATACATTTTGTTAATTCAACTTAAATGGTGTGTAATCCATCTCACGACTTCCACTTATCCTATTTACAATCCATGAACCATCCATCAATATAAGATGGAACCAAATTTACACATTAAGAATTTCACTTAAATGGTGTAAACTTCTTATAATAGCTCTTCTAAAGCTCTAACCTCCACCAAAAACTCCTGAAACCTACGCTAAAAACCTCAAACCACCAAAACTAGAAATGTAGTGGGCCAAGAAGGCATGATATTAATAACATAATTATGATATTATTTAAAGAATTGTCTTTCTATAAATATAATATAACATTTTATTCCTGGCCTTTTCACTCACTGAAAAACTGATAACATCATTCATGGATGTGTGGACTACTGCCTCCTTGAAGAGATGTGATTCTTATTTTTTTTATCACCACATAACAAGAAAGAAATATATAAGTATAAATAATTATATAATATTTATATTTAGGATATAATAATCATTCTAAAAAGATAAATGTTACTTACCTTCTTTCCATAATGATCATTGACAAATGAAATGTTACTCATGCGTACGTACGATCTACTGTCTCCAATATTGTAATGTTGGTTCATTTTTTATGACCATATTTCATTATTGGTTTTAAAAGAATAATTTGTGTATAAATAGTATGATTATTTTATGATTATTACTCTATATATAATTAAATAATTTTTCCTTTGACTATGATCAACCCACCAATTTCATTTTTGAAACAGAAAACGAATATGGTCAAAACACCTAGCTTAAAATTAATTGATTATGTAATTGTATTTAACTTGGTAAGAAGTGAAAAAAATTAATAATAAATTTGAAAAAATTTCCCAACCAATTAAATAATTAACATAATCCTATTATTCATGAAGATAAAGACAGACGTGATAAATTGGACTCAAAGTAAGGGACTTCATCTCAATTTCATTTCATTGAGGCATGTTTAGATGATTATGTACCTATATTCTGTTATAAAGTGTATTATAGCCCCTTTGATAAGTTATATCATGAATTTATCTATTTCCATGATATTTAAAAAAATTTAATGTTAAAATTTCATTGGACTAAAGATTCATGTGTTTTCCAAGTGATAAAGGACTTTTCATTGAAAAATCATCTTTTAATATTTTCCCTCAAAATATCTTTCTCTTCCATGTTCAGGTTTTAAAAATAATTTTATTATTGGTTTTGTATGGTAATAAAATATTTATAAAGTACATTTTATGTCTATTTACATTATTTTTATGTTTTCCAAAAATGAATCTTTTTACGTGTTTTATACGAAATTTTTTGACAAACAAAAAAGGGATGTTCTATTCTTAACGTATATAATGATAATGAATTTTCTTCCATCATGACTATTATTTTATTTCTAACTTCCTTTGAAAGGTTTCATGTTTTCTTAAAATAAAGAAACTCATTTTCTATTTTTTTTGCGTATTTTGGTATTGAATTTTTTTTTCATAGAAAATGATGTTTTGGTATTGAAAATGAGTTTTTAAAAGAAAGGGGTATTTTTATCTGAAAATGATATTCATATAGGTTTAAAAGAGTTTTCATAAGGGGTTTATGATGAAACAGTTTTATTAATGAAATGGAACATGATCATTATATGAAATAGATGAGCCAGATAAATCTTATACGAAGGGTTGAGCCCCATTATAGCTTATGGGTGATCCCGATATAGCTTATATGAAATGTTGAGCCTCATTATAGCTCATGAGAAATGGGTGATCCAGATATAGCTTATACGAAGTTTTGATCGCCATTATAGCTCACGGTTGGGCTCAATATATCTTATACGAAGGGTGATCCCTATGATAGATCTCCAATTAATTGGGTAATGATTTTAATGGATGTCATCCATATAGTTATTCAAATTATAATTTTTTTAGAAGGGATTTATGAATACGATGATCTAAGGGACCTAAAAGGATTTCAGTTTCATAATATAGTTTTTAATTATTATATTTGAGAAAAAATGTGTGTTTTTTTCATGTGAAAATGTTTTATTTCATATGCTTAAATACTGTTGAATATAAAGGTAAATGTTATATGAGTTTTAATGTTTTCACTAGATTAATAGTTTTACTTATTTGTTTATCCCTTACCAATATTTTTTCCCATCCCATGTTTTTTTAAAATGCATTAATTGTGTCCAAGGGTAAGGGAAAAGAAGAAATCAAGTTTAAGGATGTAGAGTTTTTTTTATAATTAGTCATTCTTTACTTTGAACATTTTATATTATAGAAAAAATGGTTACTAATTGGAAGTGTCTACTTTATATCATATGGTTTTGTTATGTTTGAGTTATAGATTAATTCTACAACACTCTAAACCAAAAAAGACCCTCAAAGTAAAAGAAATTAAATTCCCAAATAAAATTCAATATCCTTTAATGTTTAAGGCTGGAGACTTATAGTTGGTATCAAAGGTAAGTTTAGATAACTTTGGAGATTAGGATGTTATCACGTGAGGTTATCTTAAGAGTTATGGATACCATTATAGGTCTATCATGATTTTAATGTCTTAGACACCCCATTTAAGGGTTTTCAGTAGTAATTTTTTTCTGAGGTTATTAATGACATTTTTAGAGATATTTTATTTGGTTGAGGTATTTGTAACCCCTTGGATCAACATGAAGTGCTTTTAGGGATGAATTATTTTTGAATATTAAAGAAAAACAAGTGGAAAACCCGAATGTTGGGTCACAACCCATCACATCTAGCTTGGTGGTGGGGCCTGAACCAACAACAAAAGGATGATAAGGGTTTCATACCAATCATTGGCCTACATGATGTCATGGTTTGTACAATATTTTTACAGGTTAATAATATTATTTGAAAATCAAATGGGATTTTATTTGAGGGATAACAATGGTTTTATCTTAGAAGAATATATGATCAAATCCTTCTCATCTTTGGGTTTTGAACTTAGTCCAGAATTGTTTGAATATTTTTAAGGGTAGTAATTTATGGAATGGTTTGGTTTCAAATTTGGGTATTAATTCTAAAGATAAATGTCTCATATGAAGGTTCACTCATTTTGGGAATTATCTTACCATGTGATAGCAATTTTGTTATTTGTTAATGTCTAAAGACATGAGGAATAACTTTTTATCCCTTTTATGGTTATTTGTTATTTAAAAGTTGATTTTAAAGAATCATGAATTAAAAATTCATCTTTAATTATCATCATTTGGAAAATAAGATGAGATTATAGTGGAAATTGATTAAAGGGTGAAATTATGCTCATCAAGTAATTATGTTTACATATTATCATAGTCTAAATGGTAATATAATTACCACTAAGTGATATATTACTATTTGAAATGGGATATTTGTGATGGGATCCAATCTCAAATAGTATTTTTGTAATTGGGTTCAATCGCAAATAGATCATTGTAGAAAACAACATTAAAAATAGTTATGTATTTGTTTACAAGTTATTCGCGACGGGTTACACTCCCATCACCAATAACCTTCTCCGGTAAATATTTTTTTTATGGGACTATTCACCCATAAAAAATAACATAAAAAATAAAAAAATAAAAAAATAAAATAAAAAAATAAAAAAATAAAAAAATAATCCAAATAATAAAAATAAAAAATATTGGCAATAATATAAAAAATGAACTATGAAGAACTACAAGTAAATGAATTAGAAAATATTACAAATAATATGTACATTCAAATGTTTATAAAAAAACATAAAATGCGGAGGGGGAGGGGCCATCTGGTGGAGGTGGTGGAAGGAACTCTATCCCTAAACCATGAGTTAGATGTCACATGTACTCCATTATCTTCATATATTGTTACTTCTTCCATCGATTCATCTCCTCCTACTGCTACTATAGCAATCGATAGAGCTCATCCTACTCCCTATGCAGGGTCTATATATGCTCACCGAATGCTCAAAACAACTCCAAATATGGTTGAGTAATTGATGATGAATATTTACAAGATCCCCTCGAGCTGGATACTGATATTTCTGAAGTACCATAATAACTCCTAGGTGTGAATCGTGAGCCGATACCAACAACTTGACCTTTCTCGAAGGCATAATGAGTCACCTGCATCTATTCTATATCATCAAATGCTGATGCACTGGTGGTATGATCCTCAATATCGTCCCGAATCTCATTCTATGTATCATAATTTTCAGCCTTATATGACTCCTTTAATTACAATTTAAAATTAAAATAGGTAAATTATTTTTTGCAGTTAATTCTAAAACTAAAAAAAATAATACTTACCACAATATGCCACTTTCGATCACCTATAATCTCTCCAGTGACAGGACCAATGTACATTCTATTATAAATGTAAGCCTCTTTAATATTGGGATGTTTGACCACCTATATGTTTTAAAATAAAAAAGTAACATTTAAATTTATATAAATTATAAAAATTAAGTACTTACCATATTTCACGGATGCATACTAAATGTATGAATACCAGCTCGATGCATCACCTCCTGACTCCCACAATTCTGTCGACGTAATGATGCTCTCCTCTGAAAAGTAGATCTCATCTAGTATGAACATAATCCATTCCAAAAATGAGATAAGGTGTAATCTGGTTGATGGGTGCAACAAGATTGATAAAAATCTATGACTCATGCCTTCCACATGGTTGTCCTTTTTAAATTGTACAAAAAATGACAGCAATGCTCACACATACACTTTGGATAAACTGATTTTCCTAAGATTTTATTTTATTATGCTCCAACAATCACTTATCTCTCTTGAAGTAGCATAATAATTTACATAATAAATTTGACGTACCTAATGAACCAATAGAAATGGTTCATTTATTGCAAGAAGCATTTTATATTTAATATTAACGATTCCATGGTGCATATGAATGTACAAGCCTATCTCAGTATCCAACCAAAGACATTTAAACATCGTTAAGTAATTCTATCCCAGATAACATAGTTCAATTATTTCTTCAAACATGCTGTAAAAATCAATTTCACTTTCTCTACGACAACATCCCCTCAATAAAACACCACTATTCATTTTTTTTATTCCTAGTATGCACATGTATGAAATATAAATCCATTCAACACATATGCATTATAATATTTAACCATTTGGATGGTGGGTTACACAATACACATAATCAATTATCAATTTTATCTTCATTTTGAGATACCATAAAATGTGAAAAAAATATTAATATAATAAGTAATAAATTGATTTTATATGTTAACATATAAACAATTTATATTAATAGTTTTTGAAACCTGTAGGGTCAATTTTTTTGTTGATGTTCTTCAAGAGAAGATGCAGTAATTTGTGGAAACTATATATTTGTATGATTATCATATAATATAAAAATAAAATAATTTTAATTTACTAAAAAAATTGTAGAATAAGTGATAGGATCCCTCATAGTACAAATGGTTTCATTTATTCAATGTTTTATGAGAACATATGTATGAGCTCTCTGATATTTATCGTCTAAAATCGATTATTCATAAACTCCACCAAATCCAATTTCGTGCTGATTAAAAAATGATAATTGATTGTTCATTTCATCATCAACATTTACCACATTATGGACTATGTAGTTACATTTTTATGGATATTAAGATTGAAAATAATGAGGGCATAAAAAAGAAATTTCCTCTTTCAAATAGGCTTATACAATTGATCCTTCAACCAATGTTTTTTCAGTATATTTTTCTTCAATTTCTACATGCATATCACGAATGGGTACATCCTTTGGAACTATATCAGACCTTCATATTTTTCTTCATTTGGAAAATGTAATGTCAAATGTTCTATTAAATCAAATAAAGTCGGTGGGAATATTTTTCCCCATTTATATAAAATTAAACAATATCTTCATTCAGTCTACTTAGTACATCATAGTCTATTATCTATGCACAAATATCTTTGAAAAATATGATATTTTTTAGCGCATCCCAAATAATAGATTCAACAAAACTTTAAATAAAATTATTATAATTCCTTCCATTATAACATGATAGTCATGACTTTTTAATACAGTAATATGACAATTTCTGACACATCTATCCAAATTAGAAACATTACCATCCAGACGCCTCAAATATGTAATCGATTAAAAAAAATAGAAAATTATTTTCTTTTAAAACTATATAATACACTTTGGAATTCATTAACTTCTTTGATATGTCATTTTAAAACAGTTCAAGTTCAGGTCACCTGTAAATTTGGAAAGATCTAATCATGTCTTTACATTATCTTTTTTATTACCGGGTGTGTCCAAAACTGTATAAAATATATTATCACAATATTTCTTCTCAATATTCATAACATATAACATGTGACAGACCAAAAAGTCATACTAATATAGTGGATCCCAAAAAATTCTTCGTTTTATCCAATTGTGTTCTTTCCCAAAACCATCTATTTTTTGTTGTTTTATTATCAGACCAAAGGTAATAGGATGTAATGAAGGGATAATATATTTTAACTCAATACTTGAGATCATTAGTGGTGGTAAATCTATTTCAATATTATGTTTTCTAAAATGATATTTCTTCCTCCAAAAACATTGATTTGTAGGAAGAAATCTTCAATGATAGTCCAAAAAACAAGGCTTTCTTCCATTGATGAGCATTAGAACTTTTCGGTCACCAATATAGTATAGAAATGATTTTGGATGATGTGTAATCCATCCAGATAACATTCTATATGATAGGAAGTCATTAATTGTCCACATCAAATTAGTTTTCATGAAGAATTTATTTTCACAACAACATCATATGTACCAACACCATTACTCCACAATAAATTTAACTCATCAATCAATTGCTTCAAATAAACATCGATGTTATTTTTTTGGCTGTCTTGGAATTAATAAGATCAAAAAGATATATGGGTCATTTAGAAACATCTAAGGAGATAAATTGTATAGGGTTATAAAGATGTAACAATAAGAATATTAACTACCGTGAGAACCAAATAGACAAAAACCATCAGTATAAAGACCCAATTGCATGTTTCAAGTTTCTGAAGAAAAAGAAGGATGTATTTCGTCAAAATGTTTCCATGAATCACAATCAGTAGGATTATTTAATATTTTATCGATTGAAATATTGGTTTTTATTCATGACATCAATGACGCTGTGTTCTGAAATATAAATCAACACTAAAATCTGGGTGTAAGCAGGAAATACCTCAACTATTTTATAGGAATCAATGAAAGCTTCTCTAGTTAAGCCTCTTTGTACCTTGATTTCCCACATATATAACAACTAACTAATGACTCATTTTCAAGATAATATAAGATACAAACATTTTAATATGAATGAATCTCCTGATAACCAAGACCCAAATTGAGAACCAGACTCTTTCTCTCATAGAAATTTGAAGGTAGCACATTTCCTTCAAGAAATAGTGTTATAACCAAAGATAATATCTGATCAAAAAATATATTTGGTATTACATTATCTGATTTAATGGGAATAAAGTTTTAAATCGCATAAATTTTTTTATTTTGAAACCAAGATATAAGGAATCCTCAGTAGACCTCAACAACTCATAAAATTGGGATGGTTCCAGCTTAGAAGTTAACTCAACATTATCTTGAGTTTCTGTTTGTCGAAAAGACGGGCAGACCACATCATGTACTAAATTTTGAAACTGTGATGGATCTCGAACCAAATTATTAGTATCTTCTCTAGAAAAACATTCACCATGTTGATACCAAAAAAAACATAATCTTTTCAAAAACCAAATTACCATAGATGACCCCAACATTGTCAAATGTGTCAAACCTCCTCAGATCGCATTTCTTGCATAAACACTTAATTATCCCTTTTGATAAAACTTTTGGTTTTCATGATTCAAATGATATAAATATTTATAACCCTCAATATGTATGGGATTTATACTAGATCCATTTGGATTCATGTGATGATTTATCCAATCGTAATCATATAATAAAAACTATTGTTAACTACTTTTCCCCATATTACTCTAAATAATATAAAATAAAAAATGATTTCTAATTATAATGATTTACCATTAATGTTTAATAATTTACCACTAATTTTTACTAATTAAAAAATAATATTTATAAATTTCAATTACTATCACATGAACTCCATCATTTTCTCATGAATCTTCTCCTGTCATCAACACATCTCCTCCTCCTCCTCCTACTACTTCTACCATCAACACGTCACAATCTTCATACCCCAGTTCTGGCGATCTAATGTAAAAATTGGACATGGTTGGAACAAATTTTTTATATCTAATCACATAAATATTGGAAATTCTATCATTTACTAAAAAGGTATAAATCATAGATATTACAATAATCAGATGATGAAACTATTTTATGCCAACCATGTCCAAATGTTTCGTTGTTCCAATTTATACTAACCATGTCCAAACATAGACACATCTCCTCCTCCTCCTCCTAATGCTACTTCCATCGACACCACATATTATGTATACCCCGATTCTGGTGACCTAATGAAAAAATTGTAGATGGTTTGAAAAAATTGGTCATTTCTAATCACTTGAAGATTGAAAATTCAATAATTTATTAAAAAGGTATAAATCATAGAGTTTAAAATCATCATATGGTGCAACCAATTTTTACAAACCATGTCTAAATTTTTAATTTCACCAATTTATGTCAACCATGTCCTATCATTAGTGCATCTCCTCCTCCTCCTCCTCCCATCGACGCATCACATCCCGTCTATCCTGATTCTAGCAACTTAATGACAAAATTGGACATAGTTTGGATAAATTGGTCATTTCTAATCACATGAAGATTGGAAATTATATGATTTACAAAACTTATTTAAATCATAGATTTTTACAATCATGAAGACGATGAAACCAATTTATGCTAACCATATCCAAGTTTTTCATTACACCAATTTATACCAACCATATCCAAATTTTTCATTACTCATCACTTGTAAATTAATAGCCTATTTCATTTACATTTGTCTAGTAATTTATACTAAAAAAAACTACATATTACTAATTACTTTTAATTTTCAATAATTATAGTTTTTTAACATTAATTTTTAATAATTACCACCATTATATAATAATTATAGTAATTTATCATTAATTTTTACTAATTACAGTTAATTATTACAATTTTCACTGGTTTATCACTACTTTTTACTAGTTTTTACTAATGATATCTAGTTTTTACTAACTTTTTTATCATTACAAGTATTGTTTAAAAAATTTTACTAACTACCACTTATTTTAATATATTTTTACCATTTATTATGTTTTTCCGATACTTATTACTAATTACCACTTATTTTTACCAATTTGTATTCATTACCCCTAATAAAAAATAATTATAGCAATTTATCATTAATTTGATTAATTACCATTAATTTTTACTAATTATAGTAATTTATCAAAAAAATATCAATTAGAGTTAATTTTTAATAATTATAGTAATTTATCACTAATTTTAATTAATTACAGCTATTTTTTACTAATTAACATAATTTTTACTAATTATAGAGATTTAATGTTCATTTTTACTTATGTTTTCTAATTATCTGTAATTTTTACTAATTTCATCTTATTACCAGTAATTTCTAATAATTAAAGTGATTTACTGTTAATTTTTACTATTTTTTAATCATTAAAAATATTGTTTACTATTGTTTACTAATTTTTACTAATTATTGTTTATTTTTATTAATTTTATCTAATTATTTTTTTTTCGATAATTATTACAAATTACCACTTCTTTTCATTAATTTATAGTAATTACCACTAATATAAAATAACTATAGTAATTTATCACAAATTTCTACTAATTACATAATTTTTTACTAGTTATAGTGATTTATCACAAATTTTTATTAATAACCTTTAATTTTGAATAATTATAGTAATTTATTGCCTATTTTTTCTAATTACAGTTATTTTTTACCAATTAATATTATTTCTTACTAATTGTATTGATTTAATGTTCATTTTTACTAATTTTTACTAATTAACATTAATTTTAACTAATTCTGATTGATTACAAGTAATTTTTAATAATTAAAGTGATTTAACATTGTTTTTTAATAATTATCAACAATATTTAATAATTATAGTTATTTTCTGCTGTAGTTTGGGGCTTGCCCAAGTGGTAGAGACTCCATATAATCTTTCATCATACCTGGGTTCAAATCTGGGTGGGAGCAAATTTCTACTGGCAGACGGTGACGCCGTCAGGAAGTGACGCAGACATGATGTAAGTAGATAGTGACACAGACATGATATAGGAATGACTTTGCGCTACACCTTCGGGCTAGTTTGTGGGCCTTTGGGACATGTAATGGGATTCGTTCCCACTAGGCCATCGAGCCATGTACTGAATAAATAAGGATTGGTGAGTGGGTTATCCCTTAGGGGGGATATTACCTCCCTTTCTGGAATGTGTGTGTGTTGTAAGTGTTTTAAATGTAATTGTACCCCCAAACACCTAATATATATGTAGTGATTTACCATTAATTTTTACTAATTACAACTTATTTTTAGTAATGTTAACCAAATACTGTGTTTTACATATAATTATTACTAATTGGCGTTTTTAGCAAATTTAAGTCATTACCACTAATTTAAAATAATTATAGTAATTTATTATTAATATTCACTATTTACCATTATTATTTACTAATTATAGTTATTTTTTTTACTAATTATAGTTATTTTAGCTATTTTTTACTACTTACGATTATTTTTTACTAATATCAGTGATTTTTCTCTAATTTTTACTAATTACCATTAAATTTTAATAATTCAAGTGATTTATCACCAAGTTTTACTAATTATAGCTAATTTTTACAAATTAACATTATTTTTTTAGTAGTTATAGTGATTCACTGTCATTTTTTCTAATTTTTATTAATTATTGATATTTTTTACTAATATTGATTAATTATCAACTATTAATTATAATTATAAATAATTACTACTATTTAAATTTATTTACTACAAGTTAATATTTTAAAATATAATATAAAATAAATTAAATTAAATTAAATTAAAAATAGTAAATAAATACCTCAATAATAAAGTATTTGTGCGTTGCAAAATTCATAAACATATCCCCTCTAAAAATATGAACTTATAATTGAATTATTAATAAGAAGAAGAAAATGATTTAGTATAGAAAAGTTGAAATGAAGGATGAAGTGAAACAATTCGGGGGGGGGGGGGGGCGTATATATAGGTTAGATTTGTTGAAATGGGATTCTTTGCGATGAGAATCTTGTCGCAAATAGTTTCCACAATAAATGCCTGAGAATGTGGTGTAAAAGGTATTTGAGACTATAGCCATCGCAAATACCAAATTTCCGAAAATTTATTTGCGACAGACATTATTGCCTGTCACAAATAAGAATAACTAACGAAAATTATTTGTGATATACCATATTCTCATCACAAATAACATTATATCTCTAAGGGTATTTGCGATGGGTATTGGCAGCCATCACAAATACCCTTTCCTGCGTTTCAGCAGGAAGGCGCGCCAAAATAATTTGAGATGGGTTATTTCTCCCATACCAAACAGTGGTTTATTTAATAGTATTTACGACATGAAATAGGCCCTTCACAAATAGTCCATCAAAATAGTTCGATTTTCCCATAGTGTCCTTAACTTTAGGAAAATGATCTTGAAATAAAAACGTTATCCTATTACCATCTTATTTAATGATACCAATGACCTTTCCCAAACCTATTGGGATTTTTTTATTGTCATTGAATTCCTATCGACCACGTTCATTATCACTCACTATTAATCCATGTGAATTATTTATCCCTTCCAAATCGATCTTTTATATTTCCCACCAATGATCTCCCTATATGGAATCCAAGTTATTCATAAATTCAGGTGATCTTTTTGTTTCCCACTATCTCTTTTAATGGATGTTTTCATTACTTCATTTGAATTATGTGGGTTTAAATAAAGGAATTCAAAATTAAATCCTTTGATAATCAAGATGAATTTCGAGGGCCAAATACCTTTTAAGGGGGGTATGACGTAATGAAATATATTTTCTCCAATTAATTAAAATTATTTGATATCTCTAGTTACATTCAATGCACAATTTAGCTTATGCAACACCAAGTTTATCTTCCTTTTCACATAACATCGAGTTTCTTGGATAACTTGTGTTACATGTAAGGTTGAGTCCTACCGGACAATAATATACTACTAATATTATTATTATAAATGATAGCTATCACCTATCCATTGAAATGGAGGGAATGAATAAGATTAAATAAATTATAATAAATATCGTTTACACAAGTCTATATTCATTGGTGACCAATTAATTAGAATTGAAAATAAAACCCTTCTGAAAATAAAAGGAAATAGTTTACTAAAAAACTATTTTAATGCACACCCTTGTATTATATACCAATAAATTAAATAAATCACAATTTTTGGGGTTATGTTAATAAAGATTTATACTATATATTCAATGAAATATTTTTATATTCACGTAATATATTTGATAGGCATAAGATAAGAAAAAATCCAATTTTTTGGATAAAAAGTAGTATTTTTCTAAAGATAGTTTTTCCTCCTTTTAACAGAGCACTTTTATCAAAACTAAATTTTGATACTTTAATAATTTTTTTTTTGAAAAAATAAAAAACATTTTTGAAATAGAAATTTCAAAATTATCTTTAGGTTATTTTTTGTATTTTTTTAGAAGTTTCATTTTTTGATGAATTGTGAAAAAATACTGAATTTTAATTGAAAACTGACTTTTCATCTAAATAATTTATAATGTTAAATTATATTTTTAATTAGTTTTAAGTAAAAATAGTTCAACTATACATATATTAATAAAATTTAGGTCATTAGAATCATTTTTATATTGAATTTTGATATAAAAACTTAGTAAACTTTTGAACATTTTCACTTTAAAAACCGGCATTCTCCTCCTATCTGTGGGATTAATTTTAAATTATTTTTTTCCACTTATGTGAATTTAATTTAGAAAAATGTATTCCATATTTCTAATCAAAATAATTTATATTGTTTAATAATAAAATATTAATTTTTTTTTACCATACTGATTAGTGAAAACAATTAATATTAATTAACACGATTAAGGTTAAAACAAGGTTTTGCGCATTACATGCCTCTATTTTAAAATTCATTTTACAAAAACATAGAATATTTATTTAATGAAATGGACTTAATATTTATAATTATTAATTCTATATTATGTAATAAATTTATTTTTTATTATAATCTTAATGGATAAATTTCCTAATTAAATAAAACGATACAAGCCACCTTTGTAAAAACTATAAAAATAAAATTGAGTATGCTTAAATAATAATTAATAACATGATAAAAATGAATTTATTTTGTGTGGTTGAGGTATTTATAGACAAATTACTCTCTAAGTTATATTATTGTTCAATTTTTGAGGCACATGAGGTAAACGAACCCTCCCAATAGCGTTTACCTTTTGGTATTTATAGGAATACCACTCCTCCATTATAAAAGGGAATTCACTCTCCCCACTTCTTCACACCACCCAAGAATTTTTTTTCAAAAAAACAATACTAAAATAACTTAAAAACATCATTAATATCCTTCTATAAGCCTAAATTTTGTAATAAATCCAACCTAATATATTCTTTGGTGCAAACCAAATGGAGTTACCCAAAGAAGAGGTAACGTTCATCAACATGCATTTTCATTTTGTTTCCTTCTACACCCATTAAATTCTTCTTATAAAATGATTATATAACAAATTTTGTGTCCTAAATACAATGATATGTTTTTATATTAATGTTAAAACCTACAAACGCACACACTTACATCAAACAGGTTACAAAATCAACTTTCACATGTATAACAAACCACTGCCTCACGAAACGTTGTCATTTTTCCCATTACCACCTCTCATGGTTGGGAATAATGATGAAAATACTATTTATATATGATATTGATAAAATAATAATAAATCTAGAGTCATTATTTCATATACATCCTTTTTAAATTTTATACCGTATGGGATTGATAATGTCGCTCATGTGTACGACGGACTACCGCCTTGAAAAGCGATATGAAGCGTTTTTCACTAACATGTTACAAGGTAGTTCATAAGAGTAACTATAATGAATATATATTATATAAAATATATCATTATGATATTCATGACATAATTATATTTCTATAAATATAGTATACCATTTTATTTCTTTGATTTTCCCTCACTGAAAAAGTGATGACGTCGATCTTAGACATGTAGACTACTGCCACCATTAAGTGATGTGATTCGTATTTTTTCATCACCACATCATAATAATGATATATATAATTATAATTAATAATATAATATTTTATTAATTATATAATTATCATTAATTAAAGATAAATTTTACTTAAATTATTTCTATAATGGTCATTAAAAATGGGAATTTTACTCATGTGTACGTACGACCTACCATCTCCATGATTGTAACGTTGGTTCATTTTTCATAACCATATTCCATGTTTGGTTATAAAAGAATAATTTATGTACAAATATGGTTATTATTTCATGATTATTATTATTTATATATTTAAATAATGACACCTTTGACCATAGTCGACCTACCAAATCTGTTTTTGACACCTAAATCGAAAATAATCAAAACACCCAACATAAAATTAATTAATTAAGTAATTGTATTTAACTAGGAAATTAGTGAAATAAAAATAATAATAAACTTGGAAAATTTTATCATCAAATTAAATAATTAAAATATGTTTATTATCCAGGAATATAAATACCCATGTGACATCAATTAAAGGGACTTAATTTCAATTTCCATTCATTGTGACATTTTTTTATGATTATGCACTGATATTATGTTATAATGTGTAAAAAATACCCATTGACATTTTATATCAGGAATTTAACTATTCTGTTAATATGTAGAGTTTTTCTTAATATTAACCTTTCATGGGGCTTATGATTCAGGTGTTTGCCAATTTAAAATGGACTTTTCTTTAAAAAAATCATCTTTTAATGTTTTACCTCAAACTTTATTTTTCTTCTATGTACATGTTTTAAAAATTATTTTATTAATGGTTTTATATGGATGTAAATTATTTATGCAATAAATTTTATTTATCTTTAATTTATTTCAATAGTTTTCAAAAATGAATCTCTTCACAGGTTTTATACAGAATGTTTCAATAATTGAAAAAAGGGATGTTTTATTCAGAACGTACATGAAGATAATGAATTTTTCATACCATGACTATTATTTAATTTATATATTCCTTTGAAATATTTCACGTTTTCTTAAAAGAAAAGAACCTCTTAACTTTTTTGAATAATTTTGTATTGAAATTTTCTTTCAAAGAAAATGGTGTTTTGGTATTGAAAGTGTGTTTTTAAAATAAAAGAGTATTTTTATCCTATTTTTTTATATGGGTTTAAAAGGATTTTCAATGTTTTTTATGATGAAAGTTTTTAATTCATGAAATGTTACATGACCATTATATGAATCATTTGAGCTTGGTACAACTTATACAAAGGTTTAATCCCCATTATACCTCATGAGTAATCCAGATATAGTTTATATGAAAGGTAGAGCCACATTATAACTCATGAGAAATGGGTGAGACCTATATAGCTTATATAAAGGGTTGAGCCCCATTATAACTCATGGGTAACCCCAATATAGCTTATACAAAGGGTTATTCCCATTATATCTCCCCAATTCATTAGTAAATGGCTATATTATAAGTCGATCATAATATTTTTCTAATTAAAAGGGATTTGAAAGGATTTTTTGAATATGATGATCTAAGTCACTTAAAAAGAGTTTTCATTACTTTATATCGGTTTTAGTGATTTTATTTGGGCAAAAATGTGTGTTTTTTTTCATGTGAAATTTTTTATTTCATATTCTCAAATAAAATTTAATATAAAGGTATATATTATATTAATTTTCATGTTTTCAATGAATTAATGATATTCATTATTTGTGTATCCCTTACTAATATTTTTGTGGTCATCTTAATTTTTTAAAATGTTTTCATAGGGTTTAAGGATGGGTATGGGAAAGAAATAAGTCCAGTTGAATGTCATGTATATTTTCTCTAAAAATAAATCATCCTTTATTTTAAAAGTTTTTTATTATGAAAAAAATTGATACTAATAATAAGTTTCCACTTTGTATTATATGTTTTGGTGATATATGAGTTATTACCTAATTATGTAAAACTCTAAACCTAAAAATATCCTTAATGCTTTAGAAATTAAATTCTTAACTGAAACTCAATATCATGTAATATTTAAGTCTAATGCCTTATAAATGCCATTAAAAATCATTTACTTAATTTATTAATTTATTTTTATAGCTCCTTAAGGATTCTAAAATATTTTTTGAATTAATTTTGGACAAATATATACAAAAATAAATGCATTAATTTAGGGAAAGGTTAAAAATTTTATGTTATTTAAAGGTTAGTTTCTTTCTGAGTAATCATTATTTAATTTATAGTGAGTATATATTCACTTATCACTATATATACATTAAAATGAGGAGGAAATGTTTTTACTTTAATATTTTTTATCAATTTAAAAAAGAGGAAAAAATTTCAATCTTTATTTGTAATTATATAAAATGTGGATAATGTCAAAGTGACTCCTAATAAAATTGTTTTTTTATGTTTTGATAATTTCAATACTTATTTATTTTATAATTATATTTAATTGTAGATTTTATTTCTCCCTTTAATTCCCTCAAATACTGGTCATGAAAAGTATTTTATCCCTGTATTGTTTATAAGAAAAGATATTTTTTATAATTGATTACTATTATGATGTTCATTATGTATATTGTGAACTAATTTTAGAGAAAAATCCATAACCTTTCAGGTTACCTTCACATATACCATGAGTTTGTAGATTATGAAATTTTTACAAATTTGGCTATGTCTTGACTGATCGTATAAACAAAATACAAAGGACCATTCAAACAAAAATTCAATTCACTGCAAGACAGGTAGCTATAATTATTCTAACTATTGAATTGGTTTTATGAATAAATTATATTTACCATAATGTATTCTAATAATCTTTCAATGTCATATGCTGATCACGCCAATTTATGTCACTACATGAAGAAGATTCAATTAACCACATGGTCATGTTTTTGATCAATCGTGTGTGAACATTTTAAAATTCATCAACCTAGTGCAAGATAAAAAATCAATCTTTCTTATAAAGTTGAAATTTGGAAAAGTGTTGAACCTAACATAGGAAGTAGAAATTTGGAAAAATGTTGAACATAAATTATAAATTAAAAATTTGGAAAAGTTTTGAACCTACCATATGAAGTTAAAATTTGGAAAAGTGTGAAACCTATATCATAAAGTTTAAAATTTGGAAAAGTATTGAACTGACCTTTTGACCTATTGTAAGTGATAATTTGGATAAGTGTTGAACATAACTTCTAACCTACCATGGTTGAAAATATGGAAGAGTCCTAAACTTACCATATGACCTACATTCACTCAATGAGTTCATCATATTTTAGTTCAAAACATGTTGTGTTTTACTTATTCATTTATATTTAAAATTATACATGTCTTTTTTATATACTTCTATTAGTTTCATTATTCCTTTAACACCCAATTAATATTTGGATCTGATGGAAATTTATTTGGAGATATTTTATTCTATATTTATACTACATTAAATATGAACATAAACGTATTAATATAAACACTATTTTCTTGGAACATGAAATGTTCAAATTCATATTATTTGAAAAATGAAAAGTATGTCTCACTAGTATAGTGATAAGTTTCCAAAAACATTTATATTAGTTTTTATGATTCAATTTAATTTTGTATTAATTATTATTAACGATTTCCATTGTAGAACCTATTTCAGTTTTTAAATTATCTAAATAGAACCATGTGGAATGTGTATTCAATGAAGGAATCCCATATTTTTTTGGGATGGATGAAATGAAACAAACTTTATTCCTGGAGTATTATTTTCATGAAATAACACAATATATTATGTTTAACATATCTGCATCAAGTTAATGTGGTATAGGATACTCTTGAATTGTGTTGTACGATAAACCTGGTAATCTATTACAACTCTTTGATAAACCTCAATCATTTAATTAATTTTTATTAGAGATAACCTTGCGCATCGACGCTATGATCCATTTTGGTTCATCTGGTTTATATGGTTCTTAATTATTTTTATAGATTTTCATAATTGTGTCTCGAATATACCATAAATGTAGGAGTCAATTTATACCACCACATGAAAAGGCTATGTTTTGGGTTGTTCCTTCATGTGTGAAAAAAGATGGAAAATTGGTTTATGACTCCAAGTGGGAAAAGTATGTTTTGTATTGTGACTCTTGGTGAGAAAAATTCATGTTTGTGTATTTCCTTTAGGGTTTAAAAAGGTAGTTGTAGGGGTTTTAAATCCCATTAAATATTAGAGATTCCATAGTTAGTATATGTAATTTCTCCTTATTTTTGATAGGGGTGGAGGGTAGAGTAGAATTATTTAGATATAAACTAGTATAAAATCACTATATTGATTTATTTTTATTTCTACTATATATATTATTATGTTTAGTAATAATTCATTAAAAATATTTTAAAAGGTCCATTCACCCCCTTTTTACCATTCAAGCATTCACATTAATACCCAACATTCTACTCTTTTAGTGGAAAGTTGTATTAGGTTTGAATCATCCCTTATTATAGGTTCAAGGCCATATCACTATCTGAGATATTTCTTAATAATAAATGGTGGGTTGTGAGTGAGTGTGATGAAAATCACCATTCACTAGGGATGTAGTTGTCCTTCTTAGGAGTAATACCTCGTTATACAATTAATTGTGTGCATTTATCTTATTTTTTATGTGGTTTGAGAGTAAAATTAAATAACCATGAGAGAAAATGGGTATGAAAGAAAAATATAAACACTAAATCACAACCCCTTATGGTTTATCACCCCACATGTGATCCTAATAGTCATCTTAGCTAAGAATTACATAGGGTTAACTTTATCTCAAATCCAAGCCTAGGGGTAATGGGGATTAAATGAATAGACATTAGTTGAATCATATTCCTAATGATGAGAACCTTCTAAAATACCTCTCTTATAATATCCTCATACCACACTCCATGTTTACACTTCCTTTCTAAATCATATGTAACATTTTTATACATTGTTATTCCCTTTTACATTTGATTTTTGAATTCCCCAAATATCTATGAACCCTTTGATAACTTGGACTTACAACATTTATCCCAATCCATGCATGTTCTTGAATGGCCTGAATGAATTCTTTTTTTGGATAATCCACCATTCAATGGGTGAGGTGGAACCCTTATAAGGCCTGAAGGCTTTAGAGACAATTACATGACCTGTAGGTCTTAAGAGAATCACCTAGAAAAGACAACATGGAACTTCTCCTCCCCTAAAAATGTCATGAAATCCACGCTTCACCTTTACAAGGCTAGTCGGTTAGTTGTCATGTGCAGAGATTCATAGGTCAAGTACCAATGCTAATGACATACCCTCTCATTTTTTCAATTTTCAGTTAGCTCTACTCTTATGAATGTGCCTGCTCTGAATACTCATCGGGAGCCTTGTCCCTTGTAATCTGCCTAGTATATCTATAAATTTCATGTGTATCGAAGGCCTTGGGGTGGCCTCAATGCCTTAATGTGGCCCGAAGGACTTGAGATACAACTGGCCCGAAGGCCTTGGGTGTCCCGAAAGCCTTCCAGGACGTGAGGACCAATCCGTTTGCCCGAATGCCCAGGTGGATGAATAGTTCTGAATGCTACTGTACCAAATGGTACCAGATACAGTACTGCTAATGTAGTGTTTAAACAACCAATTCTCATATTACTATAACTCTTAATAATGTATTTTGTTTTCCACAAACTTATATACACAATATTCTATTTTATATTAGGAATTTTTAGATTAATCCTCAACTATATATTTTACTTCAGTTGATATGATGTATTAAATTATCATTTAGAAGGCCTTCATAACGTGTTATTTTTTTAGTTTACAATATTTCCAAAATTGAAATCAATTTTCTGGCATCTTCATGTCAAAAAATTTATTCCCCTAAATGTTTTTTATTAAGTCTTATTGTTCATGTTTTGTACTATTGATTCTTTTTCATAATGTTCCATAGTCCCTAATTTTAAAAATATTTATCATAAAATATAAATAATTTTCAAATCACATAGAAAACAAATAAAAAGAACCCAAAAAAATTAAACAAAAAAAATACTAAACAACAAAATTGTTTCCCTTCCCCAAAACATGATTTATGAAATAAACATAGTGAATTATGATAGATATTAACATGCTTAATATATTACAATAAAAGAAAGAAATCCACATAGTTAATGATATTAATAACCTAGATTTTTTATTTATATAATTGTTGGGGGAGTCAATATCTTCTAGTGGCTCCTCAAGAAAGTTATCATTGTAATTTTTCCCTCTCGAACCATTCACAATGAAGAGATTCTATGTTTCAGATACAATAATCTAGGCTATACCAATAAGGTAAAAAATTAGTAAATATGAATGGTCCATACCATCTATAAAAAATCTTTCCTAGAATTTATTTCATCCTAGAATTATAAAAAAAAACTTTCTCTCTGGGATGGAAGCCTTGCTTCTGGATTAGTTTTCTCTGTCTCTTTATTTCTCCATGAAAAGTATATCATTTTCAAATTACCCTCTTTTAATTTCTTACAAATTCTATATTTTTAGCTTACTTTTATATCCCCCTTCCTCTAAATAAAGGTTTATATTCTTGACTTCCCTATAGGGTTTATCACCCAATTAAATAGGTATGTAACAACTATTTCCATATACTAGACTATATTGAATTTCTCCAATATGGATCTTACAAACTAATTTGTAAGTATTGAAATATTTTTCAATCCTTTGAATCTAATCTTCCCTATTGTGATTAATAGTCTTTCCAAGATTCCTTTAACTTCTCTATTGGTAACCTCGACATGACTATTTTTCTTTAGGTGGTATGGTGTTGATGTTTTATGGTCCAATCCATATTTCCTCATCAATAATTATATGATTATAATGCAAAACTAGGATCATTTTTTACTTATTACTTCCATTGGTATCCCAAATATCCAGAATATTTTTAAAATCAAAATAAAAAAGAAAAAATGAATCATCATTTTTTGCTGTTTCGACTTCCTGTTGTGACTTATAGTATTTTCCAATATTCCATTCTCTTCTCAATTGGTAACCTCATCCTAACCATTTTTCTATTGGTGGCATGGAGTTTATGTTTTATGATATACTCTATATTTAATCATCAAAGATTACATAATTCTTTTGCATGGTTATTTTCCTTGGTTTCTTATTATTTCTCTTAATATCCCAAATCCGCAAAAGATTTTATTCCAAAAAAAAACAAAAAAAAATGAATCACTAGTTTTTGAATGTTTAACGTCCACCCATTTATAATATAATCACATTAATCAATATGTATGAATACCCAAAATACCTTTCAAATGATCTAATGATTTCTATTACCCATACATAAAATATTTACTATATGTTCAGTTATTTTTTAGAAATATCCTATCTTTTTTAGAAATTTTGAGTAAATCAACATCGATAACATTTCCTATAAAAGTTATAAATATCCCTAAAAAGTGTAGTCCAATGAATACCTAAATCTAAAACTTCCCTTGTGATTATATGAGGGATAAAGAGGCATCCACAAGATTCTCCAAAGATATAGATCATTCCATGCATAGAATTTTGACTCACCCTAAAGTGTTGAGATTTGGTATTGGTTAAGGTGTGAAGGGACTTAAACAGTAATAAGAAATATTACCATGAAAACATACCAAGGGACATCTATTTCAATTAGAAAGAGTTTCTAACCTATTATCATGTCCTAGAGTGGCTCTTGAGAAAAAATTCTTAACACAATCTTGTGGGGTACTGTGATCATATGATCATACACTTTTTTGTGGTCCTCATATTATCTTTAGTCACCACATAAAACACTTTTCAAAGAATCATCCATCATACAAATATCATATTTGGTTCTTAATTCTTCATCAAACACCAAAGTGTTTCACGATTAAAAAAGATAATTACTTTAGTTACTAGAAAATATTATAAAAAAATCAGAAGAATTAAAAAACTATAATAAACTCCCTTTCAATAGTTATATACTTTATCTATGTAGATTCAAATATTTTTGAGGTATAAACTATAACATGGCATCTATTGTAAATTATTTAGTAAATAACTACCCATATAACTCCATTTGAGGCATCACACAATAGTTTAAAAGGGTACTTCCAATCTAGAGATTGAATTATAGGTGGTGAATTTAGTATGATTTTTAACTCTTCAAATTCATTACTACAAGAATCACCAAATATAAACCCAGTATTAATTTTAAGTAGGTTGGATTTTTGTAAGGACATATTACTAAAATACTTGGTGAACCATCTATATAAAACCTGCATGATCCATGAATGATCTAAAATATTTATCACATGTGGGGTATAGTAATTCATCAATGAATTATATCATTTCTTCAACTTGAATTTAATTTTATAAAATTACATGTCCCATTACAATCTATTTGTATACCATGAAATAAAATTTTTCAAAATTGATAATGAGTTCTTTTTCTATGAATATTTTCAAATACATACCCATATTCAACAAGAAATGATAAAATGAATGTTCAAACACTATGAAATCATCTAAAAAACTTTTATACATTCCTCAATTATATCAAAGAATATTCTTACCATACACCATTTAATAGTCTTATCAGAATTACACAATTCAAATGAAATCCTTTACTAATAAAAGTATCTATATGAATAGGTAAATATTTTTTTCTATTGATCATTAGAAGAAATGTGCAACTAGAATTACCGTGATAATCCATCCATAATACTATAATTTATCTTTCCTAGTATGCAGCGACTCATTTTCTTTCTTGCAAGAATTTGAAATACATTAAATAATATTTTGAGATCTAGTCCCTTAGTGAAAGTGAGTTTCTGAGCCCTGAAGAGGCACAATATTGATATTTTAAAAATATTAAACATATTATATCAGGTACAAGCATTATTTTTGGGTTTTACAGTTCTCCTATTCTTCATGACCTCATATAGGAAATCTGAGACCACAGATGAATCCAAGGTAACGACTCAACATTGTTAAGGAGGTTATGAGCATGATCGGACCCCCAGATTCATGGTGGCTTCCAGAATAACTAATGTATTGGTGTTTTTTAGAAAAATCGGGTTGATTTTCATGTAGTGGGTGAAGACCCCATGAATCTTGGATCCCAAGCAGCATCAACATATGATGGAAGGAAGTACATGCTATATTTTAGTATTCGAGTTGAGGACTACATTCTGATTTCCAACCACAGAAGGTCCTAAATTTGAAATATGGCATCATTAAATTTTATTTTGGTGGATCATGAATTGTCAAATAGTGTAAATAACGGTGGTGAGGATGGATTTGGAAAACTAGTGAAGGAAAGTTGGGTTCTGAAAAAATCCCAACTACACATTATGTATCCCATAGAACACATATCATGTAGTATGGGTTCCCAATGGAGGCAAGGGTTTTAGATAATTTAAGGATCACATACCTTGTGATTAGTACAACGCGCCATTTCACCCTTCCGCAGGTGGCTAATCCATGTTATAGATGAACACACTACATGACCCCATAGTTTAGAAGTTTTGGTAAACTAGATACATACTTGAATAAAATTTACATTTGAAAACATATAATAAAAAAAATTATTTTATTAATAATTCTATTATTCAGATTATCATATCCCTATATATCAATCGTAAAAAACATCCTGGTATCATGGGGAAAATAAGATATAAGATAATGAGTGATTTTAGATGCTCAGCAAGGGTAACCGTATAGTGGATGCTATGAATAAATAAGGTATAATCAATATGGAAAGGTAAATAACTGAAACACATTCCATTTAATGAATAACTTGAGCATAATATAATATGAATAAATGATGATCAAATAATTCCTTCTAAATAATCACATGATCATGAAACTTAACCACGAATATTCTAACTAATTGAATAATCACATGGAATATAAATAACTGAATTCATAAGGATAGAATGCATAATAAATTACATCTAAAATATACCAACACGGACTCATTACAAGAAATATAATATCATTGTGGTTTCATTCCACAACATATAATGTCATTGAGGCCTCATTCCAAGATATCTATATAAATGGGTAAGGCCTCAGCCAAAACCATATATAGTTTGTTTCATGAGACCTACTATTTATGAAGGGGATATCTATAATGGCCCCTAACCATATATTCATGTCCATATAGTTCCTAAAATATTGAATAATTTATTTAATTCTTGAATCAATTTGTCTTATCACCATATATTTGTATTGAGTAAACTATTCAGATTTATCAATATTCCCCCAGTTAATCAAATAAATTTAAAAGAAAACATTGCATGTAAAAATGGTATATAGTTTAAGAAATAATCATAGTCATCATTAAATAATATTTATATTTTATATAAATTCAATTTATAATAATAATTATTTCATGAAAGTGAATGTTTCAAGAGAAATTTAACAATCATAAAAGAAAGTGAGATTGTACAATAACTTTTACTACTTGATAATTTTCAAGTCAAAATTCCCATGGATGAAATTATTCAAAGTGAAAGTTAAAATACCATGAATTATGAATGAATCATGATATTATATTTAAAATGGGTAGTATATACACCACATAAAACTGAATTGGTGCATAATAATAAATAAGTCTTAATGGAATATAAATTGAGATGAAATCCCTTACCTCCACTTCCTTTTGATTGGAAATTTTTTAACGTTCTGTATAGTGGTTTTAAACATGTAATTAACTTAATATAGAACTATATTTATATTTATAATATCATATGTGATCCTTTTATAATATATTATCACCCATTCACTAATAATATTTCATTATTTTCATTATTTTGGGTGTTAATTTCCTTGTTTTCTTATGCATGTTTTATCACTAATGATCCAATTATTTCACATATCACGTAGTTTAATATTATAAATAATAATAATAATGAAATAATTATCCTATTTTTACATCAATTTTACTTTAAAAACTAACCATAAAATATGGTTATGAAAAATGAATACATTACGATCATGGAGATGATAAACCATATGTATGTATGAGTAACATTTCTATTTTCCAATGATCATTAAAGAAATAAGGTAAGTAATATATAATATTACAATAATTATAATAATATCATATATTCCATATTATATAATAATATATTTCATAAATGTGGTGTGGTGATGAAAATAGAGTTACATCAATTCGTGATGGTAGTAATTTACATGTATACGAACAATGTTATCATCTTTAAGTGAGTGGAAAGGTAAGAAATAAAATGATATATTATCTTTATAGAAAAATAAATATGTCATTAAAATCATAATTATGTCATTTATATAACTTATAATTAATAATTTTATCCTTATCACCTTGCATACAAAGCATTGGTGAAAGACTAATCATTTCACTTTGTGAGGCGGTAGCTCACCGTACACACAAGCGAAGTTATCGTATCTCCTAAGGAATGAAAGGTAAAAAAAGATTTATATGAAATCATTAATATAGTGGTATAAATATGTTATATATTTCATATATATACTTTATATCCATCATCATACCCAACTGTGAAAGGTGTTAATGGAAGAATGAATGACATCGGTTCGCGAGGCAGTAGTCTACCATACACATGAATGATGATTTTGTAACCCATTTGATGGTTGTGGAGATAGTTTTAGGTAATAAAATTATTATAAAAACATAACATAAAATGTAATATACTTATTATATTATATTATCATAGATTAATAATAATTTAAGGATGTGGATAAATAATTAAAATAATGACTCTCATTGAAGAACAATACCTTTTTCATCTATTCTCCTTAGTTTTACACTAAATCCATCCTAGGTTGAATTTCTTCCAAAATTAAGGATTCTAGGATGATATGAGTGAGTTTATAAAGTTAATTTTTAGGGTTTTATCAATCCATAGGTCTTTAGAGTCGTGAGTAAGCGAGGGGTATGAGTGGCCTTTAATAATTGAAGAGGGGTGACGTTTTTTAAATAGCCATATATATTCACTATTGGGAGGTCACTATTACCACATGTGCATCCAAAAATGATAAATAATTTATTTGATGATCTATTTAGTCAAAAAAAACCTACAAAACACAAAAAACACATTTTTTCATGTTATTCCTTACTCTTTAAGTTTACTAAATTTTACCCTTTTAGTTTTTTTTACAACAATAACTTATATCTTTTTATTTACCTAGGTAAATTATGCTTTAAGAATAAAATTAAAATTAGATTTACTATAAAACATATATTTACTGATTGTAAATATTAAATATTATTTATTAAATAAGTATCCTATGTTTGTGTAAAATTAATTTTAATACAATCGCATTTAATGCGCAAAACCCCATTTTAACCTTAATCGTGGTAATTAATTTTAATTGTTTTCAATATTCATTATGGTTAAAAATAATTTTGACCTTATTAGATAATATAATTTTTTATGATTAAAAAAAATAAATCCATTTTTTCAAATTAAATTTACATAAGTGTAATATTTTAATTTAAAATTAATCTTGCAGATGTGATGAGAAATAGGGTTTTTGAAAGAAAAATATTCAAAAGTTAATAAAGTTTGTATATCAAAATTCAATATAAAAATTATTCTAATGTCCTAAATTTGATTAATATATATATATATAATTTAACTAATATTAATTTAAAAACTATTTAAAATATAATTTATTTTTATAAATAATTTAAATAAAAAGATGGGTTTTAATTAAAATTCAGCATTTTTTACTATTCATTCAAAAATGAAACATTTCAAAAAAAATCCAAAAAATTCACCCTAATCCTATTTTTATGTGATTATATCACAAATTATTTTCATTTTATCAAATAATATTTCTAAATGTGGTAAAACATAATTTTATATTATACGAGAAAAGTGTGAATAATTCATCTTTTATAAAAATATGGTTTTCTAGGAAACATTTATTTTTAATTTTAAAAGATTAATATATTATTTATAATCAATAAATAAAAAATGAATGTGTGTAAACTATATAATTTCATAATTTAGTTAATTTTATTCATACTTTCCATGTTAATGTCCATGTGATAATGATCACATTAAATAATAATATTTATAGTATATTGTTGTTTGGGAAAACTCAAACTGACATGCAATGTAATCTATAAAAGAAACACATTATTGTGTTTAATGAAAGATAAAAACATTTTTGAGTGTAATTAAATATATTTAATATATTTAATTTTTTTAAAAAAAACATATTATAAAGTCTCAGGGTGTTATATTTTCTTATAATCTTGGTTTTGCATGTCGTATATGTTATCGAATACAATGTTCTTAATTAAGAATTTCAGGGTGTTATAGAGGATATATATATTTCTCTTAAATTACATTAAATATATATTCTTGTATTAATTTCTATGTTTTTTTTAATTTTCCATTATAATAATCATTCATATTCTCCTTTGGGTTATTTTTCAAATACTTCCATAAAAATAATTCCATTATATATAGATGAAATTTTCCTTATATTTTTGGTGGAGTAAATGGATGATAATTTTCTTGAGAATTCATGATTTCATGTGGAATTGTTTATGTATTGTGGGTACCTCTTCTTTTGGTCATTTTTAGAAGTTATTTTCTATTATTTATTTTTTTGATACAAATACTAGTGATGTTTTTATATATTAATATTGGAAAAAAGTGTGGTAAAATAGAGATATATAGTGTGTTTTTTATCCTACTAAAGTGATGTTGTTATGGTCTAGGGGCTGTGTTTGGTGATGGGTGATGTATAAGAAGGTATAATATTTATATCCTTTTCTTCAATGTTATATTATATTTGGTATGGGTAACGTATGATTAATGTAATGAAATTATGGATTTTAGTCAAATCATTTTAAGAGGGGGAGTTAGGTTTACCCATATATCAAATTAAGGTTCAATCATTTTGGGAATTATCTTATAATGTGAAAAAAATTGGTTTTGGTGGATGTCTAACGATAGGAGGAATAACTTGTTATGCCTTTTATGTTTATGTAGTCTTTAAAAGTATATTTTAGACAATGAAACATTAAAAATCATCTTGAATGCTCATTATTTAGAGAAAATTTTGAGATTATGGTGAAAATACATTTAAGTATGAGATTCTTCTCATCAAGTAAGTATGACTCCATATTATCTTAGCCAATATGGTAATAGAATTCCATAACTTTAAGAAAAGGATCTTGAAATAAAATTTTATCTTATTACCATATTTTATACTGATATTAATGACCTTTTCCAAACCTATTTATATTGTGGTTTTTCTTTCACTGAATTCTTATTGACCACATTCTCTATCACTCTCTATTACTCCAAGGGAATTAGTTTTCCCTTCCAGATCCATCATTTAATTTCCCACTAATGTTCTTCCTATAATGAATCCTAGTTATGCATAACTTTAGGTGACATTTATGATTCTTAATTTTCCCTTTTAAGGTATGTTTTCTTTAAATAATTTTAATGATGTGGGATTAAATAAAATTATTAAATTAAATTAATCTTTTGATAAACAAGATGAATTTTGAGGGCGAAATTCATTTTAAGCGGTATAGGATGTAACATCCCATGATTTTATGAAATATATTCTCTCAAGATAATTTAAATTATTTGATACCATGAGTTACAAGAAATGAAACTTTTACCTTTTAAAACACAACTTTTAACTTTTGTTGCATGTAACATCCATTTTCTTCGATAACTTCTGTTACAAGTAAGGTTGAGTCTTACGAGACAACAATATACTACTAATATAATAATTTAACATGATTGTTTTCACCTATCCATTATAATTAAAGGAATGAATACGAATAAATAAATTATTAAAATATGGTTTACACATTCATGTATAATAAATTCTTTGGTGACCAATTAATTTGAAATAAAAATAAAACCCTTTTAAAAATAAAAAGAAACATTTTTTTGAAAACCAATTTTAATGAATAAATTTTTTTTCTATAACAATAAAATAAAAAAATAAATTTTTTTGGATTATATTAATTATATTTATATATTATATATTCAATCTAATATTTTTACATTCATTGAATATATTTTATACAAATAATATAAGAATAAATCTAATTTTACCAATAAAAAGCAGTCTTTTTCTAAAGGCTGTTTCACTACCTTTTAGTGACACACTTATTTTAAAAATAAATTTTGATACTTTTATAAATTTTATTTGAAAAAATAAACATATTTTCTGAAATATTAATTTCAAAATTATCTTAGGGTGAATTTTTAATATTTTTCTGAGAAGTTTCTTTTTTTGATGAGTAGTAAATAAATACTAAAATTTAATTGAAAGCTGAATTTTTGTCAAAATAATTTATAATGTTAATTTATATTTTTATTTTTTAAAAAATATTTAAATTATAAATCTATTATTCCAAATTTAGACATTTTAATCATTTATTTAATTTAGATATAAAAACTTAGTATACTTTTGAACATTTTCACTTTAAAAAACTCCTTTCTGATCACATCTTTAGGATTGATTTAAAATTAATTTCTTCCACTTATATTAATGAAATTTAGAAAAATAGATTCTATATTTGGAATCATAATTATTTTTATTATCTAATAATTTCAACTTAATTTTTACCGTAATGATTAGTGAAAACAATTAAAATTATTTAAAATGATTAAGGTTAAAAAGGGTTTTTACTCATTAAATGCATTAATATTAAACTTAATTTTACATGCACATAAGATTTTTTATTTAATTAATTGGACATGATATATATAATTAGTTGGCCTATATTATATCTTTAACATATTTTTAATTAAAATTTTAATGGATAAATTAGCTAGATAAATTAAAAGATACAAGTCACCTTTGTGAAAACTATAAAGATAAAATTGGGGAAATGTAAAGAATAGTGAATAACCTGGAAAAAAATGTATTTATCTTGTGAGGATGATGTATTTATAGACTAATTAATCCCTACCTTACATTATTGTTTAATTTTTCAGGGACATGAGGTAAGGGAGACCTCCCATTAGTGTTTAAATTTTGGTATTTACCAGAACTCCACTCCTCCGTTATAAAAGGGTATTCACTCTCCCCACTTATTCACACCCCAAGCCATTTGGATCGACAAAACCCTGAACAAACCCATTAAAAAATTAACTAATATCATATTATAAGAATCAATTTGGTTATAAATCTAACCAAGTATGTTCTTTGGAGAAAACCAAAATAAGTTTCTCAAAGAAGAGGTAACGTCCATCAACACGCATTTTTGTTTTATTTACTTCTCCACCCATTTAATTATTATTATATCCAAATTATATATTAAATTAAGTATCATAAATATAATAAGATGTTTTTATATTAATTTTATGACATAAAAACACACACACTTTCATTAAATGGATTACGAAAGAATCATTCATGTGTACGGTAGACTACCACCTCATGAAACGATATCATTCATTTCCCCTTACCACCTCTCATGGTTGGAAATAATGATGTATATAATATTTATATATGATATTTATTATATTTAAAACTGAATAATGCCTTTGGACTCATTATATCATATACTCCCTTTTTACATTTCATACCATAGGGGATGCGATAATGTCGCCCGTGTGTATGGTGGACTACCGCACAACGAAGTGATGTGAAACATTTTTCACTAACATGATATATAGAAGGTAATGAGGGTAAATATAATGAATATATATTATATAAATGACATAATTACCTTTATGTAAATATAACATAACATTTTCTTTCTTACCAGTTCACTCACTAAAAAAGTGATAACGTCGTTCATGGGTGTGTGGACTACCGCATCCTTGAAGTGATGTAATTATTATTTCTTCATAACCAAATCACAAGAATGATATATATAAGTATATATAATTATATAATATGTTATTTACCATATTATGATCATCCTTTAATGATAAATGTTACCTACCTTCAGATAATAATGATCATTGAAAAATTGGAATGTTAGTCACTTGTACGTATGAACTATCATCTACATGATTGTAAGGTTGGTTAATTTTTCATAACCATATTCCATGATTAGTTTTTAAAAAATAATTAATATATAAATATGATTATAATTTCATGATTATTATTCTGGATATATTTTAATAATGACCCCTTTTACAATAGTCGACCTACCAAAGTCATTTTTGACACATAAACCAAAAATGGTCAAAACACCCGACCTGAACTTAATTGATTATTTAATTGTATTAAAATTATTAATAAGTGAAATAAATTTAATAATAAAATTAAAAAAATGTTATCAATAAATAAAATAATTAACATAATTTTATTATTCAAGAAGATAAATACACACATGACATATGAGACTCAAGGTAAGGGTCTTCGCCCAAATTTCCTTTCATTAAGGAATTTTTTGATGATTATTCACCTATATTATGTTATAAAGTGTATATAAATACCCTTTGACTTGTTATATCATGAATTTATTTCTCATGGTATTTAAATTTTTGCTTATTATTAAAATTTCATGGGGCTTATGATTAAAGTATTTCCTAAGTAATAAGGGACTTTTCCTATAAAAACCTCTTATAATGTTTTTACCTCAAACTCTCTTTCGCTTCCATGTCCATGTTTTAAAAATAATTTTATTAATTGTTTTATATGGCTGTAAAATATTTATAAATTACATTTTATGTCATGTTATTTCAATGGTTTTAAAAATGAATATTTTTACCTGTTTTATACAAAACGTTTCAACAAAAAAAGGGGGATGTTCTATTCTTAACGTACACAACAACAATGAATTTTCCACCTCCAAAAATGTTATTTAATTTCTAGATTCCTTTAAAAGAATAAATGTTTTCTTAAAATTAAAAACCATCTTTCCCATTTTTTGTTTATTTTGGTATTGAAAACGATTTTTCCAGGAAAATGGTGTTTTGGTTTTGAAAATGATTTTTTTAAAAGAAAATGTGATTTTTATCTAAAAATATTTTTTATATGAGTTTAAAAGTTTTTTTCAAATATTTTTATGATGGAAGTGTTTTATTCATGAAATTTTACTTGAGCATTATATGAAATGGGTGAGCATGATATAACTTCTACGAATGATTGATCGCTATTATAGCCCATAAGTGAGCCTGATATATGTTATACAAAGGGTTGAGCCCCATTATATCTCATGAGAAATGGATAATCAGGATATATATTATATGAATGTTTGGTCCCCATTATAGATCACAAGTGAGCCCAATATAGCATATACAAAGGGTGAGCACTATTATATCACTATAATTCATTTGGTAATGATTATATTAGAAGTCGACCGTATTTTTATTAAAATTAAAATGGTTTTGAAAGGTTTTGGACACCTAAAATGAGTTTTAATTTATTGTTATGGGTTTTAATGATTTCATAGAGAAAAAAGACGTGTTCTTTTTTCTTGTGAATTTTTTTTATTTCATATGCAATAATAAATTTAATGATAAAATTAGTTATATGAGTTTTTATTTTTTCATTGAATTAATGATTTTCCTTATTTTTGTATACCTTAATAAGATTTTGTGCTCATATCAGGGGGTTTTAAAAAAAATCACAAGGTTTAAGGATGGATAAGGGAAATAAAGAAGTCTAGTTGAAAGTCCTGGAAATTTTCTATGAAAATAAATCATGATTTATATTAAAAGTTTTATATTGTGGGAAAAATTGATATTAATCGGAATTGTACACTTTTTATTATATGATTTTGTTATGTATGATTTATAACCTAATTCTATAAAATTATAAACCTGAAAATATCCCAAAGGTAAAATAAATTATGATCTTTAATAAAACTCAAGATCATGTATTGTTTATGGTTGGGGACTTATAATGGTTCGTTGTAGTATAATTTTCATAATTTTTCAAATGTTTTCATAGATCATGAATGATTCTAAAATATTTTTTGAACGTTTGGACTAATATATACAAGAAGAAAATCATGAATTTAAGGGGATATTATGATTTTGATGTAAGTGAAAGGTTAGTTTCTTTCATATTAATCATCCTTTAATTTAAGTTGAGTATATGTTCACTTATAACTATGTATACATTAAAAGTAAGAGGAGCACTTGTATGAAAAAAATGATAAGAGACCACAATATAGGTATCCATATTTTTTCTAACTATTAAACTGGCCACATGAAGAAATTAGATTGACTATAATGTATTATGAAAATGTCACAAAGTTATAAACTGATCCTTCCAATTCATGTGACGACAATAATAAATGTCAATCAACCACATGATCATGTTTTCATTGATCCTCAGCAAACATTTGGAAAAGTCCTCAACCTAATGCAGGAAGAAAAATCAATCTTCTTTGTGATGTCGAAATTTTTAAAAGTGTTGAACCTACCTTAGGAATTCAAACTTTTGAAAAGTGTTAAACCTACCTTATTAAGTCAAATTCTAGAAAAGTGTTGAACCTACAATATGAAATCAAAATTGGGAAAGGTATTGAACCTGTATTATGAAGTTTATAATTTAGCAATGTACCAAACCTACCATTTGACCTACCATAATTGATAATTTTTAAAAGTGTTGAACCTAAATTATGACCTACCATGAGAGAAAATTTTCTATATTCCTCTACTATCCATACGACCTATAGTCACTCAATTAATTTTTCATATTTTAGTTCAAAAAATGCTATATTTTACTTATTATTTTATATTTCAAATTAATGCATGTTTTTTTCATGTGATTTTACTGATTTAATTATTCCTTAAACACTCAATAATTATTTTGATCGGATAGAAATTTTTGTGGAGATATTTTAGGCTATATTAAAACTATATTAAATATGATCATCCATGTATTAATATACCCATTGTTTTCTTGGAACTTGAAATGTTTAAATTTAGATTATTCAAAAAATGAAAATTATATCTTGTGCGTGTTATTAGAAGTTTCGAAAAACATTTATATTGGTTAACAAGAGTCAATTTAATTTTGTATTAATTATTATTAATGAGTTTCATTGTACTACCTATTTTAGTTTTTCAGATTATCAAAATAGTCCCACATAGAATGTTCATTCAATAAAGGAATCACATATTTCTATGGAATGTATGAAATGCAAGAAACTTTATTATTTGAATCTTATTTTCCTGAAATAACACTATATATAAATTTCTAAAAATCTATATCAAGTTTCTGAGGTTAAGGATACTCTTGAATTATATTGTGTGATAAATTTGGAAATCAATAATTTCTGTTGGATGAACTTAAATCATTTGATTCATTTCTATTAGAGATAATCTTACAGTCTAGACACTAATATATATTCTTGTTCATCTAGTTTATATAGTTATTACATATTTTTTACTATATGCATAATTGCGACTCGGTTATACCATAAATTTATGATTCAAGTTATACCACCCCATGCTTAATTTAAGTTTTGGGTTGTGCCTTCATATGTGAAAAAGGTAGATAAATTGGGTTATGACTCCATGTGATAAATATTATGTGGTGAATTGTGACTCTTGGTGAGAAAAAGTTAACTTTGGATGTTTCATTTAGGGTTTAAAAAGGATGTTGTAAAGGGTTGTTACTCCCATCACAACTCATAGATTCCATAGTTAGTGAATGTTATCTCTATCTATGTATGAGAGGGGTAGAGGGTAGAGTAGGATTATTTATATTTTAACTAGTATACAAATTATTATGTTGATTTCATTTTAATTATGCAAAATTTGTTATTATATTTTATAATAATTCAATAAAAATATATAAAAAGTTCAATTCACCCATGTAATAACCCGGATTTCCCCAAACAGGTCCTTTGTGAAAATCCAATGTTTTAGGCGTTTTGGAAGAAACAATGACTCATTTCAAGAGTTTTTCAAATTTATAATTTTCCATCAGTAAATTAGTGAATCAGTTTTAGCATGTCATTGAGTCATCATGTTAGTGTGTCAACATGTCAGTGCAATGACATGTTAGTGCATCGGCATGTCAATGTGTCATCATGTTAGTGCGTTAGTAGGTCAAAGCATCAGTAAGTCATGGCATCGGTAGGTCGGGGGTCTCGACATCAGTGAGTCAGGCGTCGGTAGGTTAGGGGTGTCCGCATCGGTGAGCCAAGGAATTGGTAGGTTAGGGTGTCGGTAGGTCAAAAAGTCTGTAGGTTGAGGTGTCAGTAGTTCGTTGCGTCGGTAGCTCAACATCGGTAGGCCACGTCGGTGACTCACCCATATGCGACTCATGTGCAGTTTTCCCAATTTTCTAGTTTTTCCCCTCTTACGTATTATTTGAAATAAACTGAGTTTAGAATCATTCTTTTTTCATTTTCAAGTGTATTTCAAAGGTTATTAATTATATCATTAAATATTAAAACGTCTCGGGGGATTTGAGATACTCAAAATGTGTGATCTTGACCACGATCTCATGTTAATGACTTTTGGAAACCATTCTTCCTTTAAAATAAGATATGGCTCTTCAAAGCTAGGATCCTCCCTTCTTAGTGTGTTTCCCATTTCCCCTTGGCATTTGTTGAGAATTCCTCCATAGAAAAGTCAATCACCTATTCTAGAGCCTCTATTACCCAGTTTTCTTGGAGTTCTTCTCTACTGCTCGAGCGATCACATATTCTTGGCACAAGGAGGAACTTTGATACTATGATCATCTGGTAGGGATTTCATATATCTCCCTTTATTTGTGCATCGTGTGAGGTGGGTATAAAAATAATTACTTTTTAGGAATGGATGAATTCTTTTCTTAAAATGATAAATAAATAAGAAGTAAATTTGTTCAAAAGACATCATGGGTAATTAAAATAACGGGTAGGGAGTGGTTTGATTTTAATCACCTATTTTATTTTCTTATATTTGATTATTTTATGGATTTTTATGAATATATGAATCCTAAAAATCATGACTATTGGTGGTATTTTCTTGTGCACTAGTGATTTTCTATTTTTTTATGCTTTGATAAATGGTCGTAACATGAAAAACTGTTAAACCACATATACTTAGTTAAATAAATGGATTCCTCCGTATCAGACCAATTGTGTGATCACCCCTATTATAATTAAGTGGAACTAAAAGAACATATACTAGTTAAATATGAATATATATATATATATACACATCATGTTGATAGGTGTGGTTTGAGTTTTTTGACAATGTGCGAATTGTGTGGTGCTGCTGTTGGGAGCACGGTTGTGGGTACATGGGTGGAAAGAGGAGTTGGTTTTGTTAGAGGGGTATGTTATGTGTGTACGATGGGGTTTTGAGTTAATAGTAGTGTTTGTGGGATTTGTTTGTGGGGAAGTACATGGGGTGTGTCGGTATCCCAGTTTCAGAGACTGATTGACTGTGTAATGGACGGACTTGTAGGCAACTGAACTACTTTTTTGTGTCGTGGTCTTCGAATGATGTTGGTTAGTGGGACTATAGTGTTGTTAAAAACTTTTATGCAGTGGAAAAGCATCTGGGAATTTTTAGGCAGCAGGGATACATGCCTAGGTTGTGAGAGAAGGATTGCGCGACATAGTCTTGAAGAATGATAGTTGGAAGTGGATGAATGGGTTTATGTGGTTCATTGTAAATCTAGTTTTGTGTTTCTATGCGGTGGGACTGCAATTTGGGATGTCTATTGTTTTGGTATGGTTGTGGGTGGTAATTTCCCAGTATTGCTGGAATAAATTAAACTGAATCCCTTAATTAACAAATAGTAATTTTTTAAATGAAAAGGGGGTTGGTTTGTGCTTTAGCAATGGCTGTTGTTTGGTTGCACATATAGGGGTATTAACAACTGTAGTTTTTTATGAGTTGGTTGTTTGATCAGAAACCCATAGGTTGTGATGAGTGTTCTTATTACCTATATATATAAATTGTAGTTCCTTGTGATTTCTATACTCACCCCATACTTGTTGAGAACCATGTACCAAACACACCCATTTTTTTGGTGGAGGTTGTCTTTCCCAATATCTCTATGGGGGGATAGATGGGTGGTTACTGAATTTCTTCCCCACACCCAATTCCAGTTTCATACCACATGAGCGTATTCGGGTAGTCTATAATGGTTTGAGGCTTACCGTAGTCTCAAATTCTTTGATCAAGTTTGTTGTAGATGAGAGGCATCGATTTTTGCATGCCAGGATTGTTTTCTCAAGTATCTTCGGGATGAGGCCCAGGTGTTTTCATGCGAGAGACACAGATATTGAGGCCCAGGTGTTTGCGGGTGGGATTGTGTGTGGTTTGAGGACCACATGTGTACAGGTAGGCTGTGGTAGTGGGAATGCGTATGGGAAGAGTGGTAGCGTCAAGATGTTAGCCGTTATGGATGATCAATTAAAAAGTGGGAAAGTGGTGTGGGGTACCTAAATATCTATGTTCTTATACTACTACTTTACATAACTTGCATTATTTGGTGAGTGTGCCTTGTTGAGGCTGGGCTGGTTATTATTCCTTGATAGATGCTTTGAGGTTCTACTGTTTTCTCATAGGGACATTAGTATGTTACCTCACTTGTTCATGGATGGATTTAGTTTTCCTATTATGTATACTTGTATGCTCACCCTACATATATAAACTGTTTTCAAGATTCAAGGAAGACTTTGAGGACCGTTTTAGAATTTACTAGCTCAGGCATTGGGATTAGTTGTTGTTGCTGCATAGTCTCTTTTCTTTTGGTACTTTGTAGTTTTGTTATACCTTATGTCAGCTTTACTTTTGAACATGCATATGGGAATGGGTTTTGGGATTTCCTTTTACTTTTAGTATTTGGAGTGGCTTGGGATTTACCATCTTATCTCTTGATCTTCTTCAAATAAAAGGGTAATTCCTTTCATATTATGTGATATTTTATGCCCTTGGTTCTAGTCATCCCTCCAGACCTATTGAAGGAGGGACTTGGGGGTCATTATCTCTCCTTCATATTGAGGAAGTAAGGGTGTGACATTTTGTTGTCCCTTCCCTCATTTTGAAGAAAGAAGGTTCGGATAAACCCCTTTTGACCATTTGACAATTATCACATTAATACCCAACATTCTTTCCCTTTAGTGCATAGTATAATTAGGTTAAAACCATCCATTATTATAGGTTCAAGTCCATATCCTTATCTGAGCTCTTTCTTGAAAATAAAAGGAGGATTGTGAGTATGTGGGATAAAAATCACCATTCACTAGGGTTGTAGTCATCTTTCTCTAGAAGAGAACACATTAAAAAATGTATTTTGTTTATTTATCTTATTTTATTTGTGAGGTATGAGAGTAAAACTAAATAATCATGACAGAAAATGAGACTAAATGAAAAATATAAACACTAAATCACCCCCACTGTATATCACCCCATATATGATCCTAATAGTCCCCATTTACTAGAATAAAAAAGGATTAATTTTATCACAAATCCAAGACTCAGGGTAAATGGGGATTAAATGAATAGAAATTAGTTGAATCATGTTCCAAATGATCAACACAATCTAAAATTTCTCTCCTCCAATATCTTCATCCCACATCCTAGGTTTACAATTCCTTACTAAATCCTATTTTTCATTTTTATAAATCATTCTCCCATTTTTCATTTAAGTACATTTAATATATTCTAGAAAGATAAGGTCCTGCACCATTACCCCAACACATCTTCTAGAACTCTGACTGGGATTATAATAGCTCGAGTTTCCAGGTGAATTTTATCATGGGATTAAGCTCCACAGTCAACAAAGACGAGAACACAAAATAAGGCACTAAATTAATTGAATCTCTTGAATCACATCAATCATACTCCAATGGAATTCCTCCAATAGTATATGGAATGAAAAATGGACTTGGATCTTGATATTTGCTGGTTAATTGAGGTGTTATTAGAGTGGACACATTTCTTCCCAAACTTACTCTCAGATACCCTTGATGCTTCCTTGTCATGGTATATAATTCATTTAGCAACTTAGTGTATTAGGAAATCTATTTAATGGATTCAAGAAGATGTATTTAGATTTTATATTTCTTTAATGTTTATATAATTTCTTATTAAATCTCCACATGATGAATTTTATTGTATTGAATCATTCAGGAGGTAAGGGGCTGCGGGGATTTTTCTTATCTTTGATGGTTTCTCAAGTTTAATTTCTAATTTTTCCATATCTTATTTAGAATTATTTCTCATCCTCCTTATTTTATAGGCTTGTTTTTTCTTCTTATTTTAGTTTTAGATAAGGTTTAATTTCCTTCCAACTTATAGTTTTTTTCAGACTAAAATTTCCCTAAGTATTGGTTAATGTTTTATGAAGTGATTTTATAGGATTTTTAACCATAATTTCCACTAGATTTACAAACTCTTTTTTCAAATCTTTCAAATTTATTTTTGGTTCATCTATGTTAGGGTCTGGTTGGTGAAGTATTTGTACAAGAAAACTAGAGTTAAGATATTTAAGGAATTTCCTTTATTGAAATACTTATAGTCAAAAAGTCTATTGGTATCCTTCCATGAAATTTTATTGAAATTATATAGTTTGATTAAATTTTTGATGAAATAGAGGACAACCTTGGTTTTTTGAATTTCCAAATGTTTACAAAATTTATGAGCTCTCTTTCTTTAATTAGTTGTCCATGGGATTTTGAAATGGGATTTTTTGATATTAAACAACACGGCTCTCAGTATCCTGCACTTGATCATAGTGGTCAGTGAAATGATCTTGATAAGAAAAAAAAAAACAAAAAACATAACTAGTTTTATAAGTTCCTTAGATTGGTCAAGATATATTTTTCTTACCAAAGGGTTTATTACTTCCATCGTTTATTCAAACAAAGGTGATTTTTTAGCATTTTTTGGGATTTACCTCATGGACTCCTCTAGTGGAAGTACCGCTTGTGCCAATTTTTTTTGAATTATAAGTTATATTATATGTCTTAAATTGGTGAATTTTTAATAAATTATCCTCTAAAGGATTCATTTAGAATATTTATATCACAATGAAGCATTCCTTAGTGGAATAGCATTATGACATGATGTTCCAAATTAGCATGGTGTGGACAAATTGCACAAAGTTTCTTGAATCCCTCTTAATAACTGTAAAATATCTCTTAAGAATCTATTGATTGAATATAATTCCTTAAGTTGGTTCTCCTGGAGGTTGTAAAGAATATTAAAAGGTCCTTTAATTTTCATCTTAGATATTGAAACCAATTTTCCAATAGTTATATCAATTTGACACGCTATAGTATTTGTTTTGAACCATTTTTTTTATAATTTTCACTTGTTTTTTTAGAAGTTGGTTTTTTTAAAAATAATATATCAACAAGAAACCCAAAATATAATGAGAGACAATAAAAGTGACCACCCATGTGGATTCTAAAGGATAATATTTATGACCCGTTTCAAGATGATAATACATAACAAAATTGATGAACAACAAGAAGCTGATGAGTCATGAAGAAATATCAAAATTGTCAAAAGTGGAAATGTTGTGAACACAACTAAGAAGAATAAAGAAGTATTCATATGATGTGTTTCCTTTTTTATCTACTACATCAATCATATGAATCATAAGAATCCTTATTTCTATATGTTTATGTGTATGAATTACATGCCAACCAATTTGTGATTAAATGAATCAAAAGGAGAAGATTTGTGATGCAGATGAAGCGTTTAGGGCATTATGTAAGTGTGAAGATTGAATTACAAAGGTTGGGTAATGATTGATGATTTTGCGTGAGTATGTAAGAGAAAATGTAATGGGTATGTGGGGAATGAATTCAATGAAAGTTTTAGGGAGAACTGGAAGTGATTGGGCCCATAACCAACAATGTTTTTCATCAGTTTTCTCAAAAAGAATTCAGATCCAAACGAATGCTACGCCAAAATATTCGTAGAGATTATCTTTTCACATATAATTTATAATTAGTTTTAAAAAATAATTATCACTTCTTTATAATTCTTTCTTTGTTGATAAATTCAGTTTACCATAATGTCGTATCATCGTTGATGTGAAGAATCCCAACCATAATTCCTCTAGTAGTATCCCCACATGCTCAAATAATCTTGGAACGTTGTCATTGAAACTCTGTGTGTTAGCACTGAGAAATCAAACATCGCCTTGCATCATTTTTTTGATCGTAATAAAAATCCTTTCAATATTGAAAGATTCACTTTTATTGCCTCGGTCTTTATAGGGAGGATGATTATGATCCTTTCTTATTATTGAGAGTGCTCTAAATAATTTATCTATAGGGGTTTGAGTGAACTATCTTAGGAGAAAATCATTGTACAAAAAAAACTATCACAATCTCCAAAATGATATAATTTGGTTAATATACTCAGGAATATAAAATTAATAATTTCACATAGACCTTTATCTAATTTTTAACTCTAAATAAACCGCATATCAAATAAATATAATAATATTATTATTATTATTTTATTTCAGGGCATGCTCAAAACCATGAATATTTAATTATCATTTCTCAAATAAATAAATATTTATTTATTTTTATGATATTAAATAAAATATATCATTTCAATGGGGCTCATAACTTAGCCTATCAATGCTCCTCAGTATTTATCAAACCTGGATTAATAATAATTTATTTAACTAAATAAATATAATTATATTATTCATTAAATAAATAACTAAATATTATATTCACTAACTAGAGAAAAAATGTTTATTTAATATTCAATTCGCATATATTCGAAAATGGGATAACTGGTGATTGAATTTCTGCAATCAACAAATCTAAATAATTATTATTCCTTGGTCTTAAGGATAATATTTATTCTAAAATTGAATTAAAATATAATTTAACCGAGATTATGGATATACTTAGTTTGGGAATCTCTAAGCCTCTTTTTTAGTGGCATTAGGTGAGATAGCCTAGATTCAAAGATTATCTTATAGTAACACATCAAATCACCCATAGATAAAGATGTTAATGTTTCAACAACAACAACCTCATATGAATTCATAATGTGTAATATATTATCATTGTCATGATATCTCATCCAACAAGTTTCATACTAATGTTATCAACATATATGCTTGATATATCTTTCTTTGACTACCTAAAATGAACTCATCGATAAACTTCCATGACCATAGACTTAATCAGACCATTTCATTTCAATCAAATGAAAAAAAATATCAACTTCTATTAACTCACAAGAGACAAATATTTTCTTATCTTATTCAATTAATGTCATACCACTTATGACGCACCCTGCGTATCCCACCTCATCACATATATATTTCATCACATTTATCATCAATTGATCAAAGTATGTGATTCATGATATACATTAATAACAATCTAATGTCCAAGGACCAATACACACATCAAAAAATTAGAATATTCGATGACACATATAACATGTGTAATTCCTCTTTGATGGTCTATATGCATAACCTCCCATCATAGAGATTGCTAAGTATGAAACTTTATGAGAATAAGGCATGCCCGTTTATGAGCATCCAATACTTGATATTCAAAAATATATCTTTATCTTATCAGATGATGTCATCTAGAGAATATGTTATATTTTTAATAATATTTTCTCGGCATTTCTAAGTTATCATTATTGTAGAGAATTTCAATAACATTTCGATGAGAAAAATACTCTTAGTACATTATCACATTAATGTTCTGTATAAGAACACTCATCATTTGATAATATATTTATTAATATTCAAGTCTTTTAATATACATGTAATCGAAAGTAAAAGGAAATTTTGTTATAGGGAACCAAATCTAACATGAAAGTCTCTACGTAACAATGATATTGTTGTTGCATAAGTTTGAGAGAATAAATCAAAGGGTTTCATAAGTGTTGAGTCACAAAATATGAGTTGTATAAGAGTAAACTCAAATTATAAGAAGTTTCATATGTGTTGTCCATTTTTGTGTAAGTGAAGTTTGGAGATATAATAGTTTGAAGTGTGCATATGAGAGTTGTGTAATGGTTTTCACTCATCTATATACAAGTAAACCATTAAAATTAAAGATTTGAGTTCAATATTGTGTAATAATGATTTAAGGTTCAAGTGGTGCATAATAGTGGAGCTTGATATTTCTATTAATGCATATTACATTTTATACTCTATCTATTGTTGTGATTCCAGTCATGATTTGAAGAGGTTTATTTGCGAAATAATTGTCTTTAAATAGTAGGGAGTAGTTATGTCCAAGGTATTTTTATCCCATAAAATAAGTAGTTATGTTGCTGAATCTATGGAGAATAACTATCACAAACATGGATCATGGAAGGGAAAAAATGGGAGAAGAAAAACAATAGATAGCGGTTGGAATATACCATTGTGGGTTGATTAGAAAGACAAAATGAAAGAGAGAGAGGGAGGGAGGGACAGATAGAGAGAAAAACTACTATAATCAATGCTGATTAATTAATAAATAATAGAGGGAAAACTAAATGATAAGAAGTAGTAGTTTATGGCGATCTTCATTACACAGAGAAGAAAAATAACTGATAAATATTCTCCATAACATAGTGGTTTCAACCCTCATCATATTGAGAAAGGATCACTTAATCGGAATTGACATGAAATATTTGGTATATATTTCATCAATTGGTATCAACCGTAATTTGTATTAGTGTGGAAGCATGAAAATTTTGGGGAATGAAATTATAAGGAGTTTAAGGTTATTATTTTACACTAATGGTTATTTCTTTATAATAATATTAAAATATTGTATTGTGGGAGAACAACCACAACACACCAATGATTAGTAACTCATATTGATTTTTTAACCTTGTAAATTTTATGTCTTATTTTAATGTGTGCATGTTATCATTGGTGAAGGAAGGTGAAAAATAATGGGTCACTTTAATCTAACCGATAAACGAAGATTGAACCTAAGGTGTTCATAAAAAATGTGATTAAAATTACACACTATTTCATCCCCTATCATTATGTTAACATCTCATTTGGTACTACCCACAATTGGTATTAGAGTAGCAGTTTCGTTGAATACTTTTTTTATGTGAAGGTGTTGTATTTTTCTTTCAAAATTTCCAATTTTGAAGTGTTATTTAGAATTTTGGAGCACAAAAATTCATTCAAAATCAAGTAAGTTATTACATATAATGGGAATAATTATTCCATATGAAAAAGAGTTTGATTATATATTTTTTATCCTCATGTATTTTTTTTATATGGTAATTACAAATAAGGGAAACATTGAGAATGATAATAAATAAAAAAATGAAATCCTATTCACATTGTCAAAGAACATGTTCATGAAAGTGATGAAACTCAAAACAAAAAAATATGGGATAAGATGAAAAACTTATATAGATGTGATCAAAATGTTAGGGAATTTAAGTTGAAGATCTGATGAGCAAGGGTTGAGGATGTATGTATGCTTAGTGATAAAACTATGGATGAGTTCTTCACGAGAGTAAATGATATATGTAGCACCATTATATGTTTTGGTGAGATATTAAAATATTTAACCATTGTCATAAAGATACATATAATCCTACTAGATAGTCTCTATCCTAAGGTTTATGCTCTTGAAGAATGAAATTCGGATGCATTTACTATTTATAATCTTCAGAGTATCTTGATTGTATACATGATGATAAAAAAGGGAAGATACTGATAAGAAGTTTTAAACTAAAAAAGAGTTTTCTTTATTACTAAAAAGGATGAGAAGAGACATGATGAATTTAAATCATTTGAATATTCATATTCCGAGGATAAAGGTTTAGTTAATTGAAGATTCAGATTCAGAGGAAGAAGGTGTAGACAACAAGTATAACAATATGATTTCTATCATTTCCCAAAATGTGTGAAAAGTAAGAGATATTTATCATGAAAAAATAAATCTAAATTATTTCAATTATGGTGTTATTGGACATTTTTTAATGAACTACCCCATATTGTAAGAAGTTGGAAAAGATTTTGAAGATGATTCTTCAGGGGGTTTCTCAAAGAGAAAGTCAAAAAATACAAATAAATAAAATACTTACGTGGAATAATTTCCTCTAAAGGTTAAGATAGAAAAATTTATCTCTATAATATATGAAAGATATGGTAAGGAAAATATAGATGATGTATTTTCATCCAGTGAATATGAAGAGAATATGTTGATAAAAAAATCAACAATGAAGATTCATCAAGTTGTGATGAAAGCATAAATGAAGAATAAAATAAAGAGATGGGATTAATGTTGAAACAAGAATTAAAGGAGATATTCATAATGATATAAAATCTCGAGGGTTAAAAATAATTTCAAGAACATCTATCAAAACATGGGTAGTGAAGATACCATCATAGATGTAAAGGATCCATTTTTTGGTGAATGAAGTTGAGAGGTTCAAGGTATAACTTGAAGAGGAGAATAGAAATGATGAAGGTATTAAAGTGAAACTACTAGAAATTAAGAAACTTAAAGAATTTTCATGTATTCTAAGAATCAAATGAAAATGTTAAAGTTTAATTTTGAGAAGTCAACCGAAGAAGTTGGAGAATTCTCTAATGGAGATGATAAACTTTTTGAAGCCACCAAAATATTTGATGAGTGTTTAAAGTGAAAAACAAAATAATAATAAATTTAGTACACCCCACATTTTTTTTCAAAAACGATATTGGAAAAATTCTCAAAAATATTAAATATTAAGATATGCATTCTAGAGTCGATGATCACCTACTGCCTACCATCACACACACCTGTTTCTCCACACACCGGTGCTCAAATTTAGCCACCCATTCTTGTCACACACTCAGCTATGTGGTTCTTTTTAATTTTAGTTACCAGCTTTTATGGAGGCTGATTAGGTTCTAAGATGACCCCATTTTTTTATTAAGACTCATCTCGATACTCATCCAAAACCATATATTTTTAAAAAATGACCAAAAATTCTTCAAATTTTGTATCATTCATCTATAAATAATAATATTCTGTGATTTTATTGTTATATATATTCTATGATCTCCTTTTTGAATACGGAAAATGGAGACTTATGGAGGAATGTTTCTCCCTCTAGATCTAAGAGAGCAGTGACTAAAAAATTAGATAGATGAGATACAAGTTAACATTGCTATGAAAAATAGAAATACAAATCCACAAAACACATCATTTGAATCAAAAGTTGCTGCTTAATTATTTAGGGTGGGACTGAGCACTAAAAAATTTAAGGTAGTTAGCACCACTACTCAATCATAAAAATTACATTGACTAAGAAAAGATCCTTATTAACTGAATATATATATATATATATGTTACAAAACCTTTCAAGGGATTCTTATGTACCTAAAAGTAGGATCCATCACCTGGAATGAAATAGGCCATGGAAACACCCATTAGGATGATCCAAGCATTGAATTCCCTAGAAAAATGTCATGTGGTTGCAACATTTCAACCTGGAAAGAGCTTCTCATGGCTTCTTGAGATGGATCACAACATAAACCACCATCATAATTGCTTATGAATGATTCAGGATCACTAATAATTATTTAATAGTGAAACGATAAGCCTGCTCGAGGTTACCTTCCATCGTAGACAACGCTTTTCAGTTCACACATAGTGCCCCCTAAGCCTCTTCTTCCCTGAGAAGTTGCAATTCAGGAAGGGTAAGCCCCTTTCTTGAACCATATGGATCATCCATTTCCACAATCTTTGTAAATATATATTCCTTTTACTCATTCTCACTAAATGGTAGTTGGACTGTTAATCCCATATACAAGTACACTGATAAATGATCAGCAGATTCATTCAGCCGTTTCAGCAAACAGATAGCCTCAGCTGCATACCCATACCTTAGAAAGAAATAAATTCAAGACCATTTCAAAAGCTTGAGAAGGGACTTTGATTTAGAAAATTCCTTTAGAAGGTTTCCAATTTCCATCTCATCGAAAAAAGTTGTTACGACTGCAAGTCAGTTATCACTATTGTGTTTCATCTAACCTACTGTGTGCCATGAACATCATATTCTTTTCCTTGAACACAGGAGAAATCAGGTTTTTCTTCTTCTGGTGCACCAAAATCAGCTATCATGAGTCGTGTTCCACCTTATCTTCCACATATGGGTTTTCCATGACTATGTGTATGTTTATTGAATCTCTATCTCGAAGAACTCTTAATAAGAAAACTAATTTATAAGTGTTATATAAAATATTTTGTAGTGTTCTATCCATTAAACTCTATTTTATAAAAAATATGAATAATCAATTTATTAATGATTATATATACATCTATAGTCCAATAAAAATGAACCAACACGAATTTTTAATAGTGTCATGTCCATTGGTAATAAGATAAGGAAAGATGACTAGACACATGGGTGATGCAGAATAGACAAGAAAAGTTTCTAGTCATAATGGATTGGTAGTCCATTTTCAGTGTTATCTCGTTCAATTGACATAAGGAGGCTGACTGGATGATTGATAACATTGGGGGTGAACTCAAAGCAGTCAAGAAGAGTGTTTTATTCTTGTTAATGTTTATACGGTTGTATAAGGATAAGGATGCACATTATAAGGAGAATAAATTATTGAGAGTAAGTTGAGTACCCTACCATCTAAGAAGGAAAACTAGAAGAAATATTCTAGGAAGAACCCAATTCCCATTATTGAAGGAAATTATGATCGAAAAGAAGCATGAAAATGTTCATGGTGACCCAATCATGTATGCCGAGAGGCGATAGAGGAGGCCTAGATGAGGTAAGACTTTTAGGGTTTTGTCTTGGGTGATAGTGTGTCAACATGGTCTTTTGATCCATTAAGGTGAATAAGGTATCCAAGTATAATTTGGATGGTGGGGCTCATTATTTCTTAAAAGAGGCTCCAACAAAACTATATTTATTTATGCTTCTATGATATTAGTTCCAAAGAATTAATTTATTGATTTACAAATGATTTATTCAACAAAATCAAAATATTGTTCCTAAATAGGAACTTACCTAGCAAAATCAACTCTATAAAAACTATTAATAAGTGTGGGTTCCTTATCAGTTTTGGAAAATCAATAAAAAATGACCTATAACTGAAAAAATGACCTACCAAGAATAATACCAAAATTGGATTTGTTTCTCCAAAATGGAGACTCAATAAAATTCCCCCAACCTAAACAAGAAACCCCCCTCGTGGAGAGATTTCACCATGTGAAGGACCCTAGGTCAGCCGTGGGGAAGAGCCTCTTCTCTATCATATACCTGATCCCACCTTTCATCAATACTGCTTTGTCCAACATCCGACAGAGTATTGGTCACATGATCAGTCACGATGGTGAGACGTCCCAAAAAAAATTTCATATAAAATTTATGTCGTTGTTGATTAAGAACCCCCTAGCAGTACTCCCCTTCCACCATTCCAATCTTTTCCAAGAAATCCTCAGGCGATGCTGGGGAAGGGGAATCTGGCCGACCATCATGGAATACCCACCAAAACAGCCTTATTGGGTCATCTTTTGAATATTTTTTCTTTTTTACCAAGGAATTCTATTATCCCCTCCAACTAGAAAACATCCTCCTACCAATATGGTCGGGATGAAGTGTTATATGAGACCGACAACACTTCGTCTCCCTGGAATCCCTTTCTAGTTTCATCGGGAAGATCCATTCTCTTGTATTGCGCGGTGAGGCGGAGTGGGGAAATGGATTAAAATAAAACATTTTCCTAGAGATCATCTGGTGACTCATGACCATAGATAATGTAATGCAATTAAAAAAGTATAAATCACCACATTAGAAAAAAAACATGTTTCCCTCTGAACATTTATAGTTGGTTTTATTAATTTTTGTTTTCCTGAATTTTTTAGTTTCATTAATTTATCTATTTCCACGCGTTGTCGAATGAATTTAGGGAAAATGTATTATTTAAATTCCCCAACCCACTCCTCCCCACCCCATGGTACAAGAGAATGTAAATTCGTAATAAAATATGAAAGTATTTCCATGGAGATGTAGGGACGTTACACTCAGATACCGCTTCCACCTGACCACCCCAGTGGTAGGATGTTCACCATTTGGAAAGGACCATAAAATTCATTCTTAAAGAAGAAAAGGAACAGAATGATGACCCAAAAATGTCGTTCTGGTTGGTATTCTATAACGTCCAGCTAGATTCCCCTTCCCCAGCATCGCTTGAGGCCTTCATGGAAATGTTGGGAATTGTGGAAGGGTAGTACCGTCCGGGAGAGCTTCTGATTGATAGTGACATACATTTTCTATCAAACATGTTTTTGGATTTCCATCCACCACGATCAATCTCACGACACCTTCTTCCCCGAACATTGGAAAAATAATTATTGATGAAGGGTAGGATCAGGTTTATGGTTGATAAGAGGCACATCCCCACGTCTAACCTAGGGTCCTTCACACGGTGAAATCCCTCCATGAGGGGGGTTTCTTTATTGGGGTATATTGTTTTATTAATTCTTCATTTTAGAGAAACACAATCAATTTTGGTATTATTCTTGATAGGTTATTTTTTGTTTTATATATTTTTATTTTATTTTCCAAAATTTCTATGGAACCCACAATTATTAAGGGTTTTTTTAGAGTCTATATTACTAGGTAAGTGTCTACCTAGGAACAACCTTGTGATTTTTTTCTAGAAATCATTTGTGAATCAATAAATGAATTCTTAGGAACTGTTATTCTGGAAGCATAATTCAATTTAGTTATTGATAGGATTGGATAGATTTAATGTGAAATAATTCAGTTGTTGATAGGTTTGGAGAGATTTATGGTGAAGGTAATTAACATGATATATGTTCATAAATGGGTAACTCAAATAATAATGAAGTCTATGAAAAGTGAGAAATATGCATGTACATATTTTAAAAGAGTTGTAAGATATCAAACTTTCCTTAGAAGGTGTAACATTTTTTCTAAATTAATTATAAATATAGTAGGATGAAATGTGATATGGAGAAAAATGTATTGAAAAAATAAAATTCAATATGTCCAAGGAATATCAATCCACAGAGTAACATGTTGTGCGCATAGGGAGTTGGTGGTTTTCTTGGTTTCTTTTTTAATGATGAACCCCTAAAGGGGATCCCCTACCATGAATGTATATTATTCATCACATTTCCATCATACATGTCTAGAACTTATTCTAGAACTATGTAACTAAAATAAAAAATGTCAAGATACAAAGAATGATATGTCAATGGATAGTTAGAGAGGAAGTTTTTGAGTGACATCAAACCGAAAAAGGGAATAAATAATATTGGATGGGGCAATCAATATGAACTTGTTTTTTGTCCTCTTGGACACGAATGATAAGATATGAAACTTAATGATTAGTCTTGAAAATCACACATCCAAAAATCAAATGAGTAGAAAACTGAAATTAAATTCTGTAGAATATATCGGTTGCAGAAAAAAAAATGTGTAACAACTATATAGTTTTATAAAAGGATCAAGGCTGACACATCATAATCTTTAGAAAAAGTTTCCTTTATTCTATAATGCACTAAACGCCTACACAACAACATTAAACCTAGATACTATATGAAATCAAGTAAAATAAGGTACTTGTTGCAAGCATTTAGTAGTTGAGTAGAATTTTTAATTAACAACAGCATAATTAAAATACGTGAGATGTCTAATAAAGGATAAGATGTGAATAAATGATAAATTACATCACCTTTTATAGATAATGGGCCATGAAATCGACCTCATGAAAGGATAATGCTTTTAGACAGTTTAAAGCTTCAATAGATGGGGGAATGTTAACAACCACATGGTTACCTCTTATTAGATCTAGCACTTACAATATTCCTGGTTAGGGAGTCAAATAATAGAATCATACCAAATGAATTAAATCTCAGGTTCAAAACTTGTGTGTTCTTCAAAAGAGTATCAACTAAACCTACATTATGAAAAGAAGATCACAAATATGATTTGATTTGAATGGGGAATTTTATAATATGAATATAACAGTACACAATTAAAAGAATATTTCAATGACTCGAAACACCTTTTCGTGCTCACCCATGAATGGGCTTTGTCTATGTGTGATGTGTCTTATGTAGAGGATAGGAACATAAGCAATGATATTGGTGGATAATAACAGTACCAATGGTGCCTTAGTTGCATTTGGTGGTTGGACTTAGAGACCAGGATCTGATCTCTCTCATCAACTATATCTTTTCTTACTATAGTCAGGTTGAGACTTCATTTCTGTTTGGGTGTGTATTTTAATCCCATACACTTTGGTTATTTTTTTACTCAGATGTATTCCCTAGAGGATTATGTATGCATGTTTTACTCAATATTTCACTTTATTTTATTATTCATCTTTATTGTTGCGTGGATATGCTTGGATGTGTGTGTACATGTACATTAGGCAAAATCTGCACCTTTTGGTTGTGTCTTCTTTGCACTAGTCGTTCGACTCTGGCCTATTGGAGATGGACTTGGTGTTTTCACACTTGGAATATCGGCAGCTAAGCGGGCCCAAGTGTTTTGGGTCATGACATGATAACCTTTCATGTATTGATTTAACGAATGGTATTGGAAGAGATCTTTCCTATTAACTTGATTTAATCTACTATAGTTAATACAAATTTTTCATCTATTTTCACTCACAAGGATCAGTTTTTTATTTTAATTATAAATAATGGATATTTTTGACTTTTTGGGCATTGTGTGAATGGGGATAACCCACAATAAGTTGGAAATGGGGTAGATGATTCATGCTCTAAGAAATGTTTCGATTTATTTTTTATCTAAATCCATCATGTTTAGGTTTAGTCTCATTTTGGGTAGTCTATAAGGTTTGGGACTATCTTCAAATAGGATTCAATGCATAAAGAACTGAGGGATAAGCTTGGGTATGTCACCTAGATTCCATCCTGGGTAGTCTATAAGGTTTGGAACTATCTGCAAATAGGATTCAGTGAATAAAGATTCTAGGAATAATCTTGGGTATGTCACCTAGAATCCATCCTATGACCTTGACATTATCTCTTAAAATATTTTTCAGTTTTATTTCATGATTAAGGGACACGTTCCTATCAATTATCTTCTGCAACTTTTATTTTCTCATTAGAAATGCATAATTTATATGTTTTGGTAGTGGTTTCAATGTAATCATGGGTGTCCAAATTATATATGTTAATTACATAGGTTCACTTACATCAACCACTTTCAGTTCCTTCATGGAAAGTGAATTATGAGATTAATCATTAATTGAAAATAACCAATCAAACCCATCAATGAAGTCAGGGTTTTCCTCATTGTTAGTTTCCTATACAGTAATCTAAGGATGATCATAGCCATTTCGCATAGAATTATTGAATCTCAATTTTGTACCTAGATTCATTATCACATTAAATAGATTAGTTTCTCCATGTGAAGTAGGTTCTTTGGTGTTTAAGTTTGAAAAGTAAATGTTCTTGTGTAAACTTCATTGAATCAAAAATTTGTAATTATACTATATTTTCTATAAATTTTATTATTAATGTAACTTCATTGATATGAATGATTGTCTTAGTTGTCTTTAGAAATGGATTGACTCGGATGATTGGTGATTTAGTAGGTATTCTATCATCTTCTATTTTGAGGACATAGAAATTGGTTGGAAAGATAAGGTACTACACCCTCACAAACACATCTTCTAGAACTCAAGATAGGAATACAATAGCTCAGTTTTCTAGATGAATTTTAATGTGATATTGAGCTCCACAATCAATAAAGATGAGAACACATAATAAGCTATTACATTAATTGCATATCCTAAATCACATAAAACATATTTCAAGGACATGTCTTTATGGAATGGAAAATGATCTTGGATCTTGAAATTTGTTAAGAAATTGAGGTTTTATCATAATAGAAACATTTCTTCCCAAAATTATTCTTAAATTACCTTGAAGCCTCTTTTTTATGGTGTATAATTTCTTTAGAAACAAAGTATATCAGAAAATCTATTTAAGGGATTCAACAAGAGGTGTGCAGATTTTATATTTCACGAATGTTTCCAAAATTTCTTATTGAATCTCCACTTCATGAATTTTATTGGTTTGAATCATTCTTTAGGGAAAGGGTAGTGGGTATTTTTCTTATCTTTTTATCATTTCTCAAGTCTCATTTAGGGTTTTTCCTTATCCAGTTCATAATTTTTTCTCCTCTACCCTTTGTTGATTGGCTTGGTTTGTTTTGATTTTGGTTTTAGAGAAGGTTTAATTTCCCTCCTGATTCTAGTTATTACCAGACTCAAATTTCCCTTTGTATTGGATAATTATTTAGGAGGTTATTTCTTAGGATTTTTATCCATCATTTCCACTAGATTACATAAATGGGTTTTTTTATTCTTTCAACTCTATTTCTAGTTCCTCTATTTTAATATTAGGTTGATAAAGGATTTTTACTTGAGAACTAGAGTTATGAGATTCATGGGAATAACATTATTGAAATATTTATGGGTTGAAAGTATATTTTTATCCTTCCATGAAATTTTATTGAAAATGTATAGTTTTATGGAATTTTTGTTGAAATAGAGGATAGTCTTTGTTCTGTGGATTTACAAATGCATACAAGATTTATGAGTTCTATCTCCATCCTGGGTTTTCCATGGGTTGTTAAAATGGTCTTTGTTGATATGCAATAACATATATCTTAGTATCCTGTACTTGATCATAGTGGTCAGTGAAATGACCTAGAGAAGAACAAAGACCACAAACCTTAACTCGGTTTGGATGGTAATTAGATTGGTTGAGATCTATTTGCCAAACCAAATGGGTTGTATCTTATATATTTTATTCAAAGGTGATTTTTTGGGAACTTTGTAGTCTTTACCTCAAGGACACCTCTAGTGGAAGTACCCCTTGGGCCATTTTTTTGTGAATTACAAGCTATCTTCCCTGTCTTACATTGGATACTTGTTAATCAATGCAAATCCTAAGGATGCATCTCGCATATTTCTATCACTATCAAGTAGTCCTTATAGGAATAAGGTTTTGATGATATGTTCCTAAATGGAATGGTGTGGATAACTTGCACAATGATTCTTGAATCCCTCTAACTAATCATATACTCTCTCTATTATGACATTCTTGATAGCATCTCTTTCTTCAAGGTGGTTCTCCATGAGGTTGAAAAGAATATATAAAGTTCCTTTGATGTTAATCCAAGATAGTGAAATCAATTTTCCAATGGTTATATCAATTTGACAGACTACAACATTTGTTTTGATCCATATTTTTTTTTTATTTTTTTCACTTGTTTTTTTGGATGTTAATTTTTATTTTGTTTAAACTAAGATCAACAAGAAACCCAAAATATATTATGATAAAATACAAGTGAAAACCCATGTGTATTCTAAAGGATAATATTGATGAATCATGTAAATATTATAATACATAATGAAATTGATGAGAGACAAGAAGTTGATGAGCCTTTCTCAGAATTTTCAAAAGAGGAAATGTTTTGAAGACAACTATAAAGAGTAAAGAAGTATTCATATGATGTGTTGTATTTTTTTATCTACTAAATCAATCATATAAATCATATGAATCACTATTTTTATATTTTCAAGTGGAAGAATTACATTATAAACATGTTGTCATTGAATAAAGAAAAATGAGTTGATTTGTGATGAGGAGGAATCATTTAAGGTGTTGTGTTAGGATCTATCACATTTAAGGCATTGTGTGGGGATATTAACTTGGCATGTTAATTCTGTAGTTTCCGAATGCAGTAGAATCATGCGATGGGTAGGGACCAACATTTCTTTTTATCATGATTTATGATCAATCCAAGATCTATACGATATTTAATCGTCGTAATCAATGGAATTGAATCAATGATTGAAAACATCAATCACATTAGAACCATGGGGTTCCTCAAATATTATTTATAATCAATTTTATTAAATAATAATTATCTCAAAGGAATTATTTCTTTGTTGATAAATTGGTGAAAGATTTGCGATGCACCTTAGTTGTGTTGTAGAAACCAAGTGTAGATTTCTTTTAGCGATATTCCGCAGATGTTTAAGGAATCTCTAGACAACACCAAAAAAGCCTTTGGGTGATAGCATAAAAGATCTTGGCACTTGTATCATCATCCATTGATCACCTCGAGAACCTCTTCCAAAACATTCTCCCTGATACGGTGGAGGATGATAGATTTATGTTCTTGGGAGTATTCTTGGAGAATGGAAGCTTGAGAGGATTCTCCAAATATTTTGTGTAAGACCAAGACACTAAAATTGGATTATTAAGAAAATAATATAATTGGGTATCTATATTTATGGGTTTTAAGTAAAATAATTTCACAACTTCCATTATTTTTTATTTCATCCTAACAAAACCCCATGTCAAATAATAATAATATTATTATTTCTCAATATGTTCTTAACTTATGAATTATAATTAAATAATATTCAATATTTATTATTTCTCACTAGACCAATAAACTCAGTCTGTCATTACTCCACAATATTTATGAAGCCTTGAATAATGTGTATTTATTTTTTAAATAAATAACACTGCATTATTCACAAATAAATAAATGAATATTATATTCACAAAATTGAAAGTAAAAATTTATTAAATATTCCACTCATAATATATTCTCTTGAATAACTAGTGACATAATAAATATGATCAAGCATAGATCAATAATTATTAAACCAATTATGGGAATAATATTTATTCAACCTGTTAAATAATAAATAATAATATATTATTTAACTAAGATTTGGGATACACTTAGTGTGTGACCCGTTAGACCCCATTCTCAATGGAATTATGTGGAGCAGCCTAATGTCCAAGGTTAGCATCTATAAACACACTAAGGAACCCATAGATAAATAATTTAATGCCACAAAGACATGTCACCTCATACGAACACTTTTCGTATAATATAATCTCTTTATCACAATATCTCAAATCGAGTAGGTTTAATGCCAGTGCCATCAACCTATATACTTGATATCTCTTTCTTTGAATTTCTGGAAATAGAAATTCTCTATTGATCACCATAGGCATGGATTTATTTAGGCTATATAATTTCCATCAAAGGGTATGAGATATTAAATTCCATTAAAGAATAGAAGGGATAAATCCTTTCTTGAATTATTAATTAATGAAATGTTTCTCGTGACACACCCAACATATCCTACCTCACCGTGAACATCTGTCATCACGATTTTCATCAATACATCTAAGTTTGCAACTCATAATACACATTAATAATAATATTTAATTCTAAAGACCAATACACATGTCCGCATATAGAAATATCCAATTAAACATAGAAATGAATATTTTCTACTAGAAAATATCATTCTAATAATATCCTAAGGGATATTACCAAGGGAAAACACCATGAGAAGGTGCCTCAAAGTCCTATGAGTCTCCACCCCTGATATCATCTATCATTTTTGTCCCTCAAACGACATCATCCAACTATAGAACATATATTCAAGAATATTTTCATATCAAATTAGTGTTCCCATCATAGTGGAGAACTACTATGACCTTTTAGTGAAAAAACCACTCTTAGTACATTATCAAATACAAATGTAGGAGAAAAATGATTATGTGATAAGCAGTTTATTAATATTGAAAACCATAAATACAATTTTATCATAAAGTACAAAGAAGTTTTTTCTAGGGCCCCAAATCCAACAGAACCCCACTTGAACTATAAAAAACTGCTAACAACTCTCACTATGATAGCTCTCACATGATACTCATGCTTATACTGAGATAGGAATTTAGTCAAGAGGTCCTCCATGTTCTCTTCTATGGATACTATTCTCACTGTAACTTTACCCCCTGATTGAAATTCCTCAAGAGGTGATACTTTCAGGGTATATTCTTTGTCTGTTGGTGTGGCCTTTTCACTTTTTCAAGAGTCACCCATGTAGTATTATCACAATACAATGTGATAGGGTATTTACTGTTAGATACCACATCGAGATCCTGGATAATGTTTCAAATCTAAACAGATTCCTTGGATGCATTAGAAGCCACTATATACTCGGAATCTATTGTAGAATCAACAAAAACTAGATGTTTTGAACTCTTATAACAAACAGATCCTCCATTGAGATAGAAAAAATATCCTAATTATGACATCAGATCATTCTGATCTATCTAAAAAACAGCATCAGTATAAACCCTGGTGACTAGCTCCTCGCCTCTTTCATACATGAGAAACATATCCTTAGTTATTCTCAGATACTTAAGGATAACCTTAGAAGGAGTCCAATGTTGTTCTCATGGATCTACTTGATACTTGTATATCATGATCAATGCATAATCAACATCAAGTATAGTACATAAGATGACATACATGACTGATCCTATCCTCGAACCATATAAGATCTTAATCATTCTCTCATTCTCTTATTGAGTATGGGAAAAAATTTTCTTAAAAAGGAAACTATGTGACACTAGAACAAAACCCCTCTTAGATTTTTTCATCCTAAATCTCTTTATTATCAGATAAATATATTTATTTTGACTTATTCCAAGAATCCTCTTGGATCTTTCATGAATGATCTTGATCCCTAGAATATAGGCTACTTCGACTAAGTTCTTCATGGAGAAATAATTTTTGAACCATTCCTTAAAATATTGTAAGACTGATATTCCATTTCCAATAAGTAATATTTCATCAACATATACTACTAGGATAATGAACACATCCTCATTAAACCAATTTTAAACAAATGGCTCACATTTGTTCTTAATGAAACCAAATTCTTTTATGGATTCATCAAATCAAATGATTCATGACCTAGATTCTTAATTCAATCCATAAATGGATCTCAGCAACCTAAAAATTCGTGTTTCATCACCTGGAGTCATAAACCCTTATGGATGTGTCATATAGACATCCTTTAAAAGACACCTCTTAAGAAATGCAGTTTTGACATCCATCTACCAAATATCATAGTCATGGTAAGATATTAGAGAAAGTATGATTCTGATAGATTTAAACATGGTAACTGGTGAAAAGGTTTCATCATAGTAAATTCCTTATTGTTTTTGAACCATTTATCCACTAGCCTTGCTTTATAGGTACTTAATTTACCTTCAATGTCTAGTTTACTCTTGAATTCCTATTTGCATCAAACTGTTTTTACATCAACTGGCACATAGAACAAAACCCAAACTTGGTTCTGATATATAAAATACATTTCAGAATTCATAGCTTCTATCAATGTTACAGCTTTTGAGGTATCTAATTATTTCTTATAGGATAGAGTTTCATAATTTTCAATCAATAATGATTCACCAGCCTCAGTGACTAGAAAACCATCTCTCGGGTTCTCTTACCTCTCTTAAGCTCCTATATAGTACTTATGTTTCAGGAACTACTTCTTCCACAGGGACCTATAGAATATGTTCATATACCAATTCTTATGGATCTTGAGCATCAACTTCATCGAAGTAAATATTTCTCCCACTATCCCTTTTGAGGATGTGCTCCCTCTAAAGAAATATGGTTCATCTGGTGGCTTTCTTGTCTAAGGGGTTGTATAGGTAGTATCCCCTTGTTTCCTTATGATACCCTATATATATACACCTCATGCCCCAGGATGCTAGTTTTTTTCTTGGGAAATCCTTAAAAAATTCCTCTGAACCCCATGAACATGTATGCGACAAAATGGGTTTCTTTCCACTCCATAACTCAGAGAGAATTCCATTTTACACTTTATTCGGTACTTAGTTTAATGAGTATGTGGCAGTTTGTAATGAATATCCCTAAAAGGATAATGGAATATATACATAATCATAATCAACCTTACCATGTCTAACAAAGTATGGTTCCTACATTCAATAACATCATTTCATTGTGGTTTATAAGGTGGGGTGAGTTGAGATAGAATCTCAAACTCCCATATAAATTTGATGAACTCTTGGTCAAGATATTCACCACCTCAATCTGATCAAATATTTTTTATATTCTTACAAAGCTAACTCTCTATTTCATTATTTAATTCATTAATTTTATCAAAGGACTTAGACTTATACTTCCTCAAGTAGATATATCCATATCTACTCAAGTCGTAAGTAAAGGTTATGAAGAATATCCACCGCTAACATCTACTGGAAATCATCCACACACATCTGTGTGTTCTAATCTTGGACGATTTTTGGCCCTTTCACCCTATACATCAAATGGTGGTTTGGCCATTTTTATTGGTAAACAACCATGGAATCTATCAAGTTCTCTTAGCTCAAAATAATCTTAATAACCATCTTGATAGAGCTTTGTCAAATGATGCTCGTTTAAATAGCCAAGACAGTGATGCCACAACTAGGTGTTATATGAGTCTTGTGAACATGATTCATTATCAATTTTCAACACTTTTTTTTAATTTAATACATACATACTTTTATTTAAATGTGTCATACCATAACATATGTTGTCATTATAAAATAAAATTTTATTTTAAAACTTGAAAATAAACTCATCTATATTTAAAAATGACACATAAGTTCAGTTTTTGTTAATTATAGGAACAAAATAACAATTTCTTAAAACCAAAATCATTCTCATTGGCAATGAAAGACGATATTCACCAATGGATAGAGTAGAAATCCTTGCACCATTCGAAGATCATATATCCATCTCTCCTCTGGAAGTCATCTGGAATCTACTTGGTTTCTACATTTGGATACAGAAGTGACCACCACAAGCTGTATCTAATACCAAATTTGTAGATATGGAAATATTTCACTCGATAATGAATGCACCTATACCTTCCCCATGATTTTGGGTGAATTTCTTCTAGTGGTCTAGCTTGCCACATGAAAAACATACTACTGCCTTTTCCATTCCCTACCTCTATTATTACTAAACGTTTTAAAGAATTTTCCTGAAGTAATATGTTTTTCATTATTTCATATCATCTTTTCAAATTCCTCCAATGTTAATTTTTGTATCTCTTATGAAAATGATTACTATAGACTTTGGGTGAGATGATTGTGGGTTTTTGGGGGCTCTCCAATGAATGTTTTCAAATGGATACTAGATTTTGATCCTTACACAGAATCTCATATTGTTATGATATGGGTTGGTTTCTCTAGATTACCCCTTCACCTATTTAAACAAGCTTCCCTATTTTCTATTTCCATCCTTATTAAAAACCCTTTAAAATTAGACATTGCAATGAGGAATATTTTAAGAACTTGAGTTGTTAGGTTTTATGTTGAGATTGATGTTACACAAATGTTCCCATCCCAAATATGGATTCAAAATGAAAATTTTGGGTTCTTTTAGGAAGTTTTTTATGTAAATATGCCAGATTATTGTAGTTTCTTCCATAATCTTGAACACTCCATGAATGATTATGAAAATAGGGTAGCATTCCCTCTAACACATAAACTGACATGGATTAAAAAGGAAAAAATGGATCCGGAATAATAAAATGATAACCATACAATTATTGTTATTCCTTCTAGGGTTCTTGATCCTATTGGAAGAAATAATGAATTCAATAAGAAGCCTGATGAGGTTGAGACTCAAGATGTGGACAATGTCCATATTATAAAATATGTGAGATATTCTTCTAAGGCTAATGGTATTTTGGGTTTTTTAATGTTTTTCACATTTTATTAGGTTCCACCATTAATCTTACCTCCCTGGTGGGGGTCCATGAGGACCCTAGTAAACCACATGATTCCTTTCAATAAGAGGATAAAAGTTTCTACTTTGATTCTATTAAGTCTTTACATGATTATTGTAATCAATATTATCAGATTAAGGATGCATACCTAAAATATATCTCTAATAAAGGTACCAAAATAATTATTTATTTGGATGGATTTATCACTCTAAGGCACAATAAGTCTCATAAACATAGGTTTTACTCTAATTTTTAGAGAAAATAATTACTAGATCATTAGAAGCTTCTAGGAAGGTGAGTACAATTATTCCTCTATATATTGAGGTTGTTGAAAATTTTAGTACATCCTCTGGTGAAAATAACTTGAGTGACATTAATTATGATGAAATATCTGACCTAGTTGTGAGGGATGAATATAAGTTTGATGGGGATGTGATGGAAGAACTAGAATATTGGATGAATGAGAAAGATGAAATAGTATTCCAGTTATACAAGAATGTTGAAATTACCACAGATATCTACCTTCAAATCCGAAATTGAATGTTCATCATGTTGGTAGAATAATTTAAAAAACATCATGACTTCAATTTTAGGTGCAATCCATGGAACGTAATTTTCTTATTTATCCCTATATAAGGACAACATTCTTGGTTTCCAATGATGATAAACGACCTCTCATTTTGGATTATTGTATTTAGATGGGTTTTCAATAATGTATTCTTTAACTATTTTATGTGTTTTTGAGAGATATTTATACTTGACTAATGTTATTTTTAAAATATTGGACCCTTTACATTGAGGTTTTAAAAGAGATATTATTTTATCTCAAACCCAGGCATAAAATCATGTATGAATCTATTCATATCTTCCATTATCGGTGCCTTATATTAGGTGCGTCATGATGTATCAACCTTTTGCAATTATTTGTGATTTTACAATGAATCTTTTTCAAATTTTATCTCCAAATACTAAATCGTAGATAATATTGATGTTTTATGAGAGTTATTATGTGCTATGTTTTTTCTTATCATTGTCTTTAGATCATTGGATGGGGTTTTAGGGATTAGTCTGTGAAGCCCTACACTATTCTAAAGAGTCATATCTTTGATTTGACATTTTTTTGATATTTTATTTATCATGAACCTACCTCGGTTTCTCTATGGAATGTTTTTGAGTTCTATGGAGGATGTTCTATACTAATATCTCATATATTAAAGGTTGGATTTATTTTTTAGTCAAACTCACAAGATCATATTTTGGATTATACATCTGGGTTTTGGGAATTAGTTACTTTCTAGAATCATACAAGTATAAGAAGTATTTTGTTGATGAAGTAATACACTTTGGAATATAAAGGCATGGAAATCAGTGACGTATGATTTATGTTTTACTGCTTAGAGTATTGTTGTGATACTTGGATTAAAGGGGAAATTTATTCCCCGATGATTTATGTTTCAATAGTAATGGTCTTTAATGATCATTTGAATAAATAACATATATCTCATGGATGATACTTACAACCCTATTTTTGTGTATCTATGAGGATTCATTTTCTTCTTTCAATGAGTTTATATCCATTTAGAGAGGAAATATTCATTGGAGTTTTTGATTTTTAGGCTGATAGCATCCTTTTTCTAATAGTTATAATGTAATGTGTACTTTCACTTGGTATTTTATTCTACTTTCTCATATATATCCCTCAATTCCTTAATTATGTAAGCTTATTTCACCTCGTTCATGTATTTTGACCTTTTTTTGTTTAATAAATTTTATCGGGGAATGAATTGGTTGACCATGTTATGTCTCAGTTTGTTTTAAAAAATAGTAATTATATTCAATGCTCTATAATCAATATAATGTCTAATAGAACAATATTTCTTTTTAATAAATAAAATAGAAGCACCCCATGGTGAAGTGATAGGTCAAATAAAACCTTTATCTAGGAACTCTTTCAGTTTCTTTTTCTATTCCAAAAGTTCTTATTATTCCATTTGATAACAGTGTTTTGAAATTGAATTAGCATCAGGAACTAAGTCAATAGTAAATTCAACTTCTCGATCAGGTATAATACCAGAAAACCCAATAAGAAAACATCCAGGTACTCATTTACCACCAACACATAATTAATCTGAACATTTCCACTATTTTCAATAATATGTGTAAGATAACATTCATTTTAATCTTTTAACAGTTTCGTGGCTTCCTAATATGTTATCAATGGTATAGGTTCATTCTTGTATAAAAACTGAAACTCTTTCTAAAAAGAAACTATTTTATCTATACAATTTATCTTATCATGGTAAATATAAAATCAATCCATACACAGAATAACACCAAGCTCTTCTAGAGGAAAAATAATCAAGTTTTTAGGTAAATCCTTTCCACAGAAAATGATATGAGGATTCTTATAATTTATTTTTGTCATAATATTTCCCCCATATTTTTTATCATAAGTTCTGGATTCATTTTGGGAGGTGGAATTTACAATTTACCTGAAAATTTATCAGAAGTGAATGAATGTGTAGACCCCGAAACAAACAACACATTGTCATAATTTATATAAACAGGCAATGTACCTAATACCACTTTTTTCAATGGTCCAACATCTTCTGAAGTAGTTTCAAAGGAGTTTTACACACCCTTCTATATCCAATCAAGTTTATTTCCGCCATAGTAAATATATTTGGACACATGTTATAAAAATGACCTAACTCGTTATATTTAAAGCATATTACAATTAGCTTCTCATTATTTTTACAATAATTTTCCTTGAACTCATGAGTCACATGTCCAAATTTTCCACATCGGTAGCACTTGACAAAATTTAAAATAAATTTTCTAGGATTCTCCATCTTAACTTTTTCACTGTAACAAATAGTTTCTCATAGCTTTTAAACTATTCTGAAGCCAAATATCTTCATAAAATTGGTTTCATACCAGAGTAAAATCTATTAATTTTATTATTAATGTCTCGAACAAAATATGGTATGTACCTAAGCAGTCTCATAAAATTGGATTCATATACATCAATAGAATCATTATCTTTCTGCCTCAATTCTAGGAATTATTTCTCCATTCTAAGTTAAATAGTATTAGGAAAGTATGTTTCTTGAAAAATATTCTTAAAATCATCCCATTATAGAGCATCAAGATCATCTTTCTCTCTGGTATTTTTAACTAGATACCACCATAAATAAGATTCACATTCTAAATGATAAACAACTAGGGTTACTTTTTTCATTCTGAGCATCCATTGAATGAAAATATATTTTCTAGAGTGTTGATCCATCCTTCGTCTACCATTGGATCTCATCTTCCTTTGAATTTTGAGGGATATTTCCTCAAAAAATGTTCGAACACTATCATATTCCTTTGTGTTTGATCTGGATTCTCCCTTATATGGATACCACCACTATTTATATATTATTTCAACTAATCCATTGCTGTGAAAATTTGTTCTGTTATGATTCCAACCATCTCAGGCTGTTGATTTGGAAGGATGTTTTCCTCTCAATGCCTTCCCACTATAGCTGCCTTGTTTCCTCTCTGGAAAACAATTCTGAACAAAAATATTCTAGAAAAAGAAACATGGTAATCTGTAAATGTTATATCATTTCAAATTAACCATAAATTAAACATTTATGGGTATTATATTAACATTATCCTAACCTCTAAATTTATCTAAATCGTTCTCTGATACTAATTGTAAGGAATAGAACTTAAAAATTATATATTCTAGTGATTTTAAACTAGAATCTACATTATTAAATTCCCAATAATATTTTCTGTTTAGAGTTTTAGATATTTAGGACTAACCCTTAAAAAATAAATCCATACATTACAAGTGGAAAATTATACTCAATATCCATTTCTTCTATAAAATAAAAGTATTAAAAGAAAAAAATTGTTTCTTTTCATGATAAATCTTCATAATTTTTCAACTATACTTAATATTTTCACTTAACCATCCTTATAACCTATAAAAAACTTTGTAAAACATGGGATGAGCATAAAAATATTCTTAAAGGACATAAGAAATAAAATCATTAGTCTATCAAAAACGTGAAAAACCATTAAAAACCTTTTCTTAAAAAATCATTAACAAGCATAGAAAAATCATGTAGGTGCCTTGGGACATCATTACCATATCACTCCTATATTCACCCATGAAAATGGAATAACCAAACAGTTTACTTCTATCTTCAGGATACCCAATATAATGGAGAGCTATAATATGGGTCACTCATCATATCTTGATCTATAATGGGGCTCAACCTATCATATCTTGAAATATAATGGGGCTCAACCAATCATATCTTGATCTATAATGGGATAAACCCATAATAAACAATTTTTAAGGACTATATCATTAATAAAACCCTTGAAAAATCTTTTAAAACAATTTTTAAAACACTTTTAGATATTGAAATATATATTTCATTTAAAAATTAACTTTTAAAATCTATAAACCAGGAAAGTAATAATGTAACCATTTTCATTGAAAATAAATGTATAAACATAAAAGAGAAAAATTAAAGAATTAAATCATCATAAAGGTAAGAAAATATGCTCATGATATATAAAAACATTCTTTTTCACTTTTGTAAAATAGCTTAAAAATAAACATTAAAAGAGGGTTTTTAAAAGAAAGTCCTTTACAAATATCATATCAATGAAGTGAGAATTAATAAAATGAATTTATTATGTTTATTTATTGTAAATCAACATAAAAAAGTGTAAATACAATATAATACATTAAAAAGTCATTTCTCACATAAGATTAGCATGACATAATAAATAAGTAGAAGTTTAACCCAAAGAATGGAAATTTGGTTAAGAATTACCTTACCTCATGTTCGACTTCCTTAAAATGTATTCAAAAATCATGTAAAATTATTTAAATAATGTTACTAATTTATAAAAAAAAACATTCATATTTATAACACCATATATTTCATTCTAGTAACATATTACTACCCATTCATTAACAATATTTCATTATTTTCATTGTTTTCGGGTGCTTTCGTTTCATGGTTCCATGGTTGGTTCACTTATGTAATATTATAGATGTTATTGTAAAGCGGGATTAAAAAACCTAAAGTTGAATAAAATAGTATTCAAAAACTTCAATAATTATGAATGGTACCATGTATCATTTTTATTTCTTTTATGTGGATGATTCATTTGATAAAATGTTAATAATAAATGTTTAGTTTATTTTGGCGATTTTTTCAAACACCAAAAACTAGTTTAATATTATTTAATATTATGTGTATATATTATTTTCAGAACATGAAATTGATTATAATATTCCTATTAATATCTTATTTAACCATAATTATACTTTTATGACTAGCCATTAAGGTGGTAATGTAAAATGAAAAATCATTATCCATTGAGACGGTTAACTGCCATAATTTGGAAAATAGTTTCATTTATTTGAATAAGAGGCCGTAATAAAAAGGATGAATATAATATATTAAATAATAAATATAATACTACAGTATATAAATTATTATGGATTTATGATACCTTGATTAATGAAGGAGGTGAGGATAAAATATAATAAGAAAATAAAATAAGAGTGGTGCTTTGAGAAAATTACGTCTTAAATAACACCTCCTTAAAGGACCCCTTGAGAATCATTGATTTGGGATTTTAGTTAGACCATCAGAACTTATATGTGGGTAGAGTTATGAGTATAGGGTTTGGGTGAGATTTTAAGATATTAATGTCTTGTGAGGATAAATGGGGTAGTATTTATACTTGAGGAGTGGTTTAAAGTAATTAAATAATGATTATTTTATATTTAAAGCCAACCACATTGAAGTGGAATTTATTTAGTAGAATAAGGATAATAATTAAGGTGTTCAATTATGTTTAGTTTCTCTAAAAACATTAAACAATCATTAAATGTTATAGTTTTTAGGTATTTTAAGTCTTTACCTTTTAAATTTAACTCATTTCATTATTTTACCTGTACCATGGTAAATCATTCTTTTTAACCATGATATTTTTTATGGATAAAAATGAAAATGATCTTACTACCAAATTTTTAAATTATAATTTAAAACATGTAAACCATTTTAAAAGATTAAATTTTCATAATTTTAAAAAATATATTTAAAATTATCCTCATAGACACAACAGGAAAGCATGTTTTTAAAGTGAAATGGTTTAAATGTTTACCATGTTTTTATATCCAATTTCAATGTGAAATTGATTCCAATGACCTAAATTGTATTTATTTATTTATAATTTAAATAATTATACTTTAAAATAAATTTTAAATATAATTTAACTATATAAATAAATTAGATGAAAAATAATTTTTAATTAAAATTCAGTATTTTTCAATATTCATCAAAAAATGAAACTTCTCTAAAATTAAAAAAAGATCAACCTGAGATAATTTTGATATTCCAATTTCAAAAATGATTTTATTTTTTCAAATAAAATTTATAAAATTTACTTTTATAATAGGTGCTCCATTAAAAGGTGGAAAATTTACCTTTTATAAAGTAAGCTTTTATTCTTAAAATTAGATTTATTCTTATCTTAAGCCTATCAAACTTATTTTATGAATTTAAAAATATTTTCTTTAATATATAACATATAAATTATATTAATATTTTCACTAATAATTATTAATTTAAATAAATAATAATAATAAATTTGAAAACAAAATTATTCTATTGGTACCTGGGTTGTTATAATTGTGGTAGGGGGATCAGGTCCAGGCAGAGTTAAGAGGAGGATGGGCTCATGGGTAGAAGTGGGTTAGGATTATTTCTGTCATCAAGGGTTGCAAACACAAGGAAATTGGGGATATGGTATATCGTTGAAATTCATTGTCGATGGGGGGTCATTGTGGGTTCGTCCTCGGGGAGCAGTGTGTCGGATCATGGGGTTCTAAGGGGGTGGGGAAGGGATGGTTGGCGTCAAGAGTAGGAGGGGTTGGGGTCATGGTGAGTAGGGGTCAGATTCATGTGTGTTGAAGGTGAGTAAGGGTCATTGGGGAGTAGGGGTAGGGTTCGTGGATAAAGGGATCAGGTGAGGGAGGGGTCAAATTATAGTTTTTTTTAATATTTAGTGGCAGTTTAAACAAAATTACCACTAACTTTAAAAATAATATATATATATATATATATATATATAATGGTGATTATATTAGATCACCTCTATATTATAAATTATATTTAATGAGATTTTTATGTGGGATTTGTTATAATTTATGCTAATAAACCACCACTAAGACCTCTGTTTTTTGTAGTGCCCTCAACCCCCCTTCAAACCCTTACCACCCCACCAACAATGATGGGTTGAGGAACCCTCATATTAATCATCATACACAAGATGAATAACACAAGAATATTTTTTAGCTCAAATCCTAACCATGGTTCATGCTTAAATCATCATGACATTAGAATCATATTAGTATTTCTAAGCTATTTCCTTTATGTAAAGGTTGGTGTGGCACCATATTGTTTTAAAGAAATTGGTTTCTTGATCATCTTATTTAATTGCAAAATCAGTCAACAAACTACCCATGCTTTTTTCCTTATTTCATTTATTTTCTTTATTTCTTGATATATATTAAGGTTTTTTAATTCACTTCCTCCTTAACATTAAAACATAGACCAACCTTTGTGTTTTTTTCAGTAAAAACCATAAATATCTTTAGAGCACGCACCACAATGCTCATCATAACTTTGCATGAAACCTTCATGATATATGGATGACTATTGAATTTTATGTGGGTAGTGTATAAACCTGATATATACAAATAAAAATCTCAAATCAAAAATTAAATAAATAATATAAATAAAAATAATATTCAAACAAACTCACACACAATCAATGTGTTTAGGGTGCACATGTGACCCATGGAAAACTTAGAAATTCATTAGATAAGAAAGAGAAGGTGGTGTGGGTGTTAATGAATAGACATGAATGATGATCCTTCAAAGGTGGGTATATGGATACCCAAGCAGTAAAAAGTTGGATTATAACATCCCTGAAGTGAAAGCTACTAACCGGTGCCCTGAGATGGGTCACCACATGACCTTAACTTGCCTCCCTATATGACAGAGGTTTCCAACTAGCAGCAAGGGCCTAATAGTTCATGTGGGGAGACTATACCCTCCATACTAGAGTAAGACACAATATAAAACATGTGAAATAAAGTAAACAATGAAAAATAAACCAAAAACACGTGTTACCAACTATTCCAAAATAGGGTACATACCACAACCAACAATAACTATACCATGTCATACTAACAGTACCAAAAGTAAAGAAAAACCAAAATAATACTAATAGATGAATCCCCAAAATAGGTCTAGAATCTAAGTCTAGATCTTCATCCAAGAACAACCTAATCCCAACTCAACTCCCTATCATAGTTCATTTCCCTTTTCTTTTCTTGCAACCAAGAAATCTTCTTGGGTACCCAATGGCGGCCCGAGCATGGTGTGAGTACAACTGAGCAGGGAACCACCAATGGTTTCAACAAAATTTCAAGTATAAACAGATAGTTCATGAAAAGAAAAAATAAATTACAATGTAAAAAAATAATACTCAGGTTCCATTAGTTAACAATATTCACTTTAAATATTTTAATCACATAATCCATATTCTTCAGTTTTTAAATTGGTTAGGCATTTACATCATTTACATAATAGCCTAATCTATTCAATTACTATGTGAAAGGGAACAATTCAAGTTCCCTTTCTCACTAGAGATAAACATTTTAAAAAACATTACATTACAATTACACTATAGCCTCAATCTAGGTAGTATCATAAAATGAAAATATTAGGGGCATAGATCCTCAATCCTTTTCCCTAACCCACACATTATAGGGGTGGGGTTTAGAGCCTCAGTCTAACCTGACCCATGGGCATAGATCCTTAAGTATAATACCCCATAACTACTAATCCATGTGCACATGATTATTTATCAATTTAACACATATACCAAATAACAAACCATATACAACCAATACACATAACACATACAATTCAGATTTCATACAACACATGAATCATCATCAATCCTTAACCTATTGGCACATTTACCATTTACTTAGCATGGTCCATTTAACCCATTTCTGTTTCTATACCTTAACCCATTTAGCATAATCAATAATTCCCATACATTATCCCATTTAAAATATTCATCAATTCTTGTGCATTAAACCATTTAACACATTCAACAATTTATAAGTATTTACCTATTTAACATTTTCATCCTTTTAAATGCATTAACTCATTTAAGTAATTCAAGTACAATTCATAAGTAATTTAGAACAGTCATAACATTTCATCCAACCCATTCCCTATTTGGACAAACAATCCCTTATGAAATTATCAAACTCCAGAAAAAACTATCAATATTCCCTTTTTATCTCAACTAACATATCAACATGTTCATCCTGGGATCTACTTTGTCACAAGTCAATTATATGATTAACATTGCAATTATTCCATGTTTTGGAATGTTGGCATACCCCATGGGTGACCCTAAAGTGGTATAGTCAACCTCAATACATCTCATGGGGATCATTAGGAGTTCAATTCATCATTTATTCAACCATTTTACCAAAACCATTTAAAGGCATGAAATTCACAATAAGATAGAACCATCAACCCAACCACACATTCACAAATCAGCTTCCAAACTATGGGGTTTAACTTTTAGACCACCTACCTCAAATTTGTAGGCAAACACTCTCTTAACAATTGAATTAGATCTAGATTCAATCACCCTTTGAATACCCAACCTAATATCCACTAAAAAGTGATTTTTAGGGATTCATAAGAAGAAGAATGAAACCAGAGGCCCTAATGTAGAAAGAAAAATCAAGAGAAGCGTTAGACTTATTTGGAGCTTCGATGTGTACCTAACAACACCCCAAATGGCCTAGAATCAAAGGAGATGGACTCTTGGGAAGACATGGCAATTTTGGCTCATCACTAGGGATGTAAGAAGAAAAATGGGTTGGAAAATTGGGTGACACACTTAAAATAAAAAGGGGTAAAATGGTAAAAATCCACTTTTAAAGGGATACATGGATTGACCGAATAGTTTTCCAAACTATGTTCCAACTATGAACATGTTTGTGTCGAAGAGGGACCTATGTTTCATAGTTACTTGTGGATTCTGCATGGTTTGACAGACCATACTCCAACCATGTAGAATGCATTTTCCCAAATCTGCACAATTTGGATTTCCCCTTCCGCGGTTTACATAACCAAGCTCCCCTCCTCTTGGATAGCATGGTTTGGGTGCACGATAAATTATAATTGTTCACCAACCATGAAACATGCATAGGATGACCAAATTCCCCTTTCATTCATGTCATGAACCCCCAGGACACCCCCAAGCCTCCTCATACAATTAGTAAACATTCAATTAACCAAATTTAGTGGATTTAAGTAAATATTTAAATAGGATAATACCTCCACAAAGTCTAGGATCTTACAACCTACAACCTTATAAATGGCCATCTTCGAGCCATGCTTTTAAGAATCACTATGCTTCTGAAGTAAAGAGTTTGGTCCACTAAGCCTGCTTATCTGACTCCCTCTCCCAAGTGTCTTCCAAAACATTACCATGCTACCACAAAACTCAAACCAAGGGTATAATCTTTCCTCACAAGACTTTCTTACTATGATCCATAATAAAAACTATATTCTCCTTAAAGGAAACATCAGACTCAATCTCAACATCATCATATTCAATTACATGAGATGGTTTAGGGTGATACTAACGAAGATGTGGCACATGAGAAACATCATGCATACCACTACACCATTGTGGAAGAGTCAATCAGTATGCCACCGGTTATATCCTCTCCATAATCTCAAATGGCCCCACATACCTAGATGCTAAATTTCCCTATTTCCAAATTCGATTGTGACCCAACCATAGAGACACCTAAAGAAACATGTGATCACCCACCACAAACTCAAGAGTTCTACAACACCAATCCGTATACGACTTCTACCTACTCATTACTATTTCAATGTATTTATGAATCAACTAAACTTGTTCTGACATCTCCTACATGATACTTGATCCCAACAATTCTGATTCCCTAGATTCTATCCAATGCAGTGGATATCTACATGGTTTACCATATAGCACCTCAAATGGTTCCATCTGAACCCAAGCATGGTAACTATTTCTATAGGAAAACTCAACCAGTGCTAGATTATTTTCCCATGATCCAAAAAATTCTAGGATAGAAGCCCTCAACATGTCCTCAAGTACCTGAATAGTACACTCTAACTACTCATACATCTATGGGAGAAAGGTCATACTCAAAAACACATGGGTACCAAGTGCCCTATATAATACCTACCTAAAGTTTAACGTGAAGTGTAGATCATGATCCTAAACTATAGTTCATGGTACCATATACAACCACACTACCTATAAAACATACAAATCATCCAACTGATCCATGGTGAAAGTATATCAAATTGGTAAGAAATGGGTCACCTTAATCAACTAATCCAAAAACACCCAGATCACGTCATTCTTATGAGTCTTCCTCAAAAGACCTATCACTAAATACATCATCACATAATCACATTTCCATTCTGGAATGGGAACTGTCTGCAACAAACCACCCAGATGTTTTTGCTCAGCCTTCTCCTACTGGTAGGTAAGGAATCGGTCCACGAAACTTGTAACCTCTTTCTTCATCTCTAGAAATAATACTGCCTATGAAGATCATGATACATTTTGGTCATACGAGGATGCACTGCCCACTTTGATGCATAAAACTTGGGTATCCACTCTTCTTGCATAAACATTGGCACAACCACATGGACATGAACATAAATTATCCCATCATCTAAAATGGTCCAACTAGAAGGTGACTCACCACCTTTAAAAACTTCCATCAAAGCCAAATATTTCAAATCCTTATACTACCTTTCCTTAATCTGGAACATAATCATGGAATAAACTACCAAAGATGCAAGGTTCATTTGTGTTTGTCCATCATGAACCTGAATATGCATCTCATTAAACAACATCATCATCTTTTACTCTGAACTTGATTCCTAAACTGCCTGATTTTGATTCTTCCAACTCAAAGCATCTACCGCATTGTTTCCCTTTCCCAGTATGTAAACCAGTTTAAACTCAAAGTATTTCATATATTCAACCCATATTTATTGATGAAGATTCAAATTTTGTTGGTATAATTTATACTACAAGATTTTATGATTTTTATTCAGCATAAACTATTCCCTCAACAAGTAATGTCACCAAAATTTAAGGCATGAACCACCACGGACAATTCAAGATCATGAGTAGGGTAAGTTCTTTCATGAGGACTCAGCTGTAGTGAACCATATGACATAACCTAATCATCCTTCATCAACAATTCCCCAGGGCCAACACTTGATGCATCACATAATAAGGTATATTTCTTACTTGGATACTGTAAGATCAATATAGGTGCAGTTTTCAACCACATATTTAATTTCTAAAAGGCATTATCACATGACCCAAACCACTCAAACTTGAAACCCTTATTAGTAATGATTTATAGTGGTGCTTCCAAATGATAAAAGTCATTAATTAACCTTCTATAATAGCTAGAAAAACCTAGAATACTATGTACATCAGAAACATTCTCAAGTTTCCCCCAAGACACAACTACCTTTGATTTCTCTAGGTCTACAAAAAAACTTCCTATGAGATGATGTTCCCTAAGAAATGGACCTTGTTAATCCAGAAATGGCATTTGGATAGCTTGATGTATAGATTATTCTCCCTTAGTGTACTCATGATGATGTCAAGGTGTTCAGCATGATCTTTATGTGTTTTGTAGTACACTATGACATCATCCACAAAGACAACTACAAACGGGTCCAGACACGAGTGAAATACTTGGTTCATCAAGTCCATAAACACTATTGGCACATTGGTTAACATGAATGACATAAAAAAAACTCATTCAAACCATACCTACTCTGGAAAGAATTCTAAGGTATATCAGAAGGTCTTACCCTTAGCTGATGATACCCTGATCTCAAAACAATATCGAAGAACATTTTTGCACCTCTTAGCAAGTAAAATTGGATCATCGATTTAGGGTAGAGGGTATCAGTTCTTAACTATCATCAAATTATTCTTTAAATTATTGACACATAATCTCAAGGATCCATTAGATTCCTTGGAAAACAAAAGTGTATATCCCTAAGGTGACATACTCAGATGAATGAACCCCTTGATATCCAATTCCTCCAACTAATTTTTAAGTTCCTAGAGTTCTGTCAGTGCTATTCTATATAGAAGAATGGAAAACATTTCTTCTCTCAGTAGAAAATCTATCCTGAACTCAACATAGCTCTCAGGTGGTAGGCCCGAGAAGTCCTCGGAAAACACATACTAGATCTGATTTGCCACCAAAGATATCCAAGATTCTCTATTCCCTCGTCATTAAGATTGAGACAAGACACTTGGGTTGTGATTTCACCTAACTGCAGAAAAAAATTCCTTGAATGACCAGCCCAGACATCTCATTCCCCAAAATGGACATAAGTGTCTCCTTCAAGAGGCATGAGTGTTACCCTATAATGGTAACATTTAATATGTTCTTGGTATCACACTAGCCATTCCATACATACAATTATATCAAAACCCGACATCTCGAGACCAAATAAATCCCATAAGAAACAGTCTATTCCAATCTCAAGTGCACACCCCTTACATTGCCTAATATTTTCTGCTCACACCCCTAATGGTGTATCAATTTTCATGACCTCACACATACATTCCACTATTATGCCCAACATAACTAAAATATGAGTAGATATGGAAGGGTGTGTGGAACCTGCATCAAATAAATCACTAGAAAGCATGGAATCCATAAGAATCATACCTTCAACTACCAATGTCCCTACCTCAACACATCTAGGTGTAGACTGAACTGCATGGAGCTGAATTTTCACTCTACCCTAGGCCTCTTTCTAATTATTTAGTTATGCACTACCCTATTGGTATGGATGCTCTTGTCCCAGTGTACTACGCCCACCACCTCTAATGGTGTCGCTAGTAGAGATCCAACTAACCACCTGATATGGGGTGATATACCCCCTTCCTTCACATAGAATCATCCTTGATCCTCCATCTATACCCAGCTGTGAGGGTTCCTACGAAACCTCTGCACATGCCCCATTCTGCCGCATGCTCTTCACTCAACTAGTGGCTTAGGTAACTGACCCTTCATGTGTCACGACCTTCCAAACTGATATAAAAACATATGGTCAGCACCTTGAAGGGATGATCCTATCTGCTGACTACTCTTCATGCTACCACCCTGGTGAAGATTTTTGAAATAACACTTCATGCCCCCATAAGTCATACAACTGATCTATCCAACTGGAACCACATGTCCACCACTTGAAGCCTCCCTCAATTTCACTTTTGAAATAAGGGACTCATCCACTACTTTTTTCAAACCACTTTAAATGTAAGATGTTCACCTAGGACTTCATATCATTTCTAAGTCCTTCCTGAAAATATCTTTTCAGAGCAGCTACATCCCCAACCAACATTGGGACAAAGCATTACAAGTTTGTGAACTGCCAAAATAATCCATCACTAACATAGTTCCCTACATCAACCTCATAAACTTTATGGCATGCTTCTGTCTCAAATTCTTTGGATATAAGTGTTCCAAAAACTTTTCCTAGAATCCATTCTATATCATACCATTAGATTGATGAGTTTGAACCATGATATCCCACCAGCGCATCACCGTTCCTCAAAACATATATGCTACCAACTTGACTTTATTTTCTACAGGAGTCTCCAAGTGACCCAAAATCATCTGGATAGACTCTATTTAGAACTTTGGAAGCTCAGGTCCACCCTCAATGGAAAACATTAGAGGGTGTTACAACTGAAACTCTATTGTCAAATCAAACATACTAGGCATGACCTTCCATGGGTATCATTCCATCATCTGCAAAAAATGATCAAAGTTCTCACATAACTGCTCCCCTATTATGTTACCCTGGATCACTAGATTCCCTTACTCCATTTTTGGAGGATCATTCTTGCTGATGTACCCTTTTCATCCAACCAGCACAAATCGTTATGGTGACATTTCTCTATATTGGAAAACACATATCTTAGAACACATAACATAAAACTCCCAGAGTTTACATTGAAGAGGGATCTTCACTAGCCATAAACATCCCATTTCACACACACTATCCCCATGAATATTTTCACATCTAGAACAGTACCCTTGACCATCCCTACCATGGGTCATGGATAACATGGAGTAAACTAATATACATAGTAACAATTCTTTCATTACACACATTTTCAAAACCATTTTCACACTCATAACATAAATCTTTCCTCTTAGGCACATTTATCATTTCATAACTTATTACAACCAATATGTTTAATCATTAACAACCTTCTTTAATTATAATTATTTTACCATTATTTAACATTATTTACATTTATTCACTTGAATCATCTTTATTAGATTCATTTTTCTTCAAATTTTCAAGAAATAAAAATGCATCCTACCCTTCATGTCCAACACACCCATCTCACGTGTGCCTATAATGATGCATGCCAACTATATCCTTAATTTCCTATAATGTTGCATGAATGCACAAACTCATTCCATTCCTACCATGAGAAAAATATATTAAAATATTCTCATCACATAATAATTGCATCACCTAGTGGTGGAATATCATTCATCTATAGCCACACATATTAAGAACAATAATACCCACTCTGGGTACTTGGGTTTTCCCTCATACATGCATTAGATACTCCCATGCATGACCTCATTGCCAAGGCCCAACACCTCCTAATCTACAGTCTACCATACCCATATAGTAAGGCACAAAAAAGAACCACTTTGATACCACTGTGTAACATGCTCGACTCGGAAGCCACTAACCAGTGCCCCAAGCTGGGTCGCCACATGACCTCAAGCACACCTCCTTGTATTCCATAGGTTTCTAACTAGAAGTGAGGGTTTAATAGATCACATGGAGAGACTATACCCTCTTTACCAGAGTAATCCATAATAGAAAACATATAAAATAAATGAAATAATGAAAAATAAACCAAAAAACATGTGTTACCCACCATTCACAAATAGGGTAAAAAACGAAACCAAGAATAATTATACCATGTCATACTAATAGTTAAAAAATTGAAGAAAACCTAAAATAAGAAAAATATCTAAATCCCCAAAATGGGTCCTGACTCCAAGTTCGGATCCTCATCCATTCACAATGCATGCACAAATCAACTCTCTATCATAGGGCCCTTTCCCTTATCCTAACATGCAACCAAGAAATCTGCTCGAGTACCTAATGTTGGCCCAAGTAGGGTGTGAGTATAAATCAGTAGTCCACCACCAATTGTTTCTACAAAATATCCAGTATAAATAGATAGTGCATGAAAAAACAAAATAAATGACAAGGAAAACAAAATAAAACTCAGGTTCCATTAGTTAATAATATTCACTTTAACCATTTTAATCACTTAATCCATATTCTTCACTTGTTCCATGGGTTAGGAATTTATTTCAACTGCACAGTGGACTAAAACAATCAATTACTTTTCATAAGGGAATAATTAAAGTTACCTATCTCACTAGGGATACATATTTCACAAACCATTACATTACACTTACCTTGGAGCCTCAGTCCAGGTAGTCTCATCAAATTAAACATTTTTGGGAATAGATCGTTAGTCCCCTTCCCTAACCCATGAATTTAGGGGTGAGGTTTAGATACTCAGTCTAACCTAAGATGTGGGCATATAACCTCTACTCCAATACCTCATAACTACTAATTCATGCACACATTATTATTTATCCATCTACCACATATACCATACCACAAACCATACACAACCAACACAAATAACATATAAAATTCACATTTTATACAATACATGAATCAACATAAAACCTTAACCCATTGGAATATTTACTATTTACTGAGCATGGTCCATTTAACCCATTTACCTTTCTATACCTTTACCCATTTAGCATAATCAGAAATTCCCATACAATAGCCCATTTAACATATTCATCAATTCCATGTATCAAACCGTTTAGCACATTCAATAATTTATAAGTATTTTCCCATTTAACATGCTCATTATTTCATATGCATTAATCCACTTATGCAATTTAAGTTCAATTCATAATCCATTTAGCACAATCACAACATTTCATCTAACCCATTCCATATTAAGCCAAACAATCCTTTAGGCCATTATCAAAGTCTAGAAACAACTATAAATATTATCATTTTAGCTCAACTAATATATCAACATGTTCATCATGGGATTTAATTTATCATAATTCAATTATATGCTTAACATTAAAATTTTTCATGTTTTGGGATGTTGGTATACCCCATGGGTGGCCTCAAAGTGGTCTAGTCAACCTCAATGGATCCCACGAGGTTCGTGAGGGGTTTAATTTATCATTTATCCAACCATTTTACCAAATCCATTTAAATGCATAAAATGAACAACAAGAGATAACCACTAACCCTACCACACATTCAAAAATAGACTTCAAGACTATGGGATAAAACTTGTAGACCACTTACCTCAAATATGTAAATGAACACTCACTCAACCGTAGCCTTAGATCTGGATTCAAGAACCCTTTGAAACCCAAACATTAGATTCTATAGAAAAATATGTTTTTAGGGATTTAGAATAAGAATAATGAAACTGCAATCCCTAATCTAGAAAATAAAATAAAGATAAGTGTTAGACATACCCAGAGCTTCGATCTACTCCCAACTGCACTCCAAACATCCTAGAATCGACAGAGATCGACTCTTGGGAAGAGTTGGTTTTTATGGATCCTCACTAGGGATAGAGGAAGAATAATTAGGAGGAAAATTGATTGAAACACTTAAAATACTCAGGGAAAAATGGTAAAAACCCACTTTTAATGGGGTGCATGGTTTGGCTATATGGTTTTACAGACCGTACATCAATTGTGTTCCTGCCTCAGTTGAATAGGGGTATAAGTCACACAGTTACCTGGGGATTCTAAATGGTTGAAAAAATCATTCACCAACCATGAAAAATTCCTATGTATGAATCCACATATTTTGGATTCCGCCCTTCCATGGTTTACATAACCATGCACCCCTCCTCCCAGCTAGCACGGTTTGGGTGCACTGTTACTTCTAACCATGTGTCTATCATGAAACATGCACAGGGTGACCAACATACCATTTATTTCATGTCTTAAACCCCCGATACACCCCCTAGAATCCTCATAAAATCATTAAACATTCCATTAACCAAATTTAATGGGTTTAATTCAAAATTTAAACAGGTACATACCTGCATGAAGTCTGGTATCTTACATGGATCGTCTGGAAAGTCTATGAAAAGTAAAAAAGAAAAATAGAAAACCCAAGGCTGACAAGCGATTCAAAAAGGTCATTTAAATATAATAATATATATATATATATTGTACAACCACAAGTGTGGAACAAAACACTACAAATAAAACTGAAAAAAAACGCTAGCCCAGGGACTCGACCCCGTGAGCACGCCCCAAACCCCAACCTTTTGAAAAAATAATAATATATGTTATGGCCATACCTTTGAAAAACAATTCATTTTTACATGAAAATTAATGTACTAGGTTCAATTTCTTGCAAACAAGTTTAGTTTTCATTAAAATCTAAGGCAATGATCCTTGATTCATTTGCGATTTGTTGGAATGGATTGTATGTGAATTCAATGTCTAATGTGTTTCGATTCCAAATGATCAAAAGTTGCATGTTTCTTAAAAATGTATTATTTTTTTAATATAATTCATTTATAAATAAGAAAAAATTGGTTATCAAATTTAAATTCGAACTTTTTCATATTTTATTTTTATATTATGCAAAACATGATTTTTAATTTTAGTTGTATTCCAACTTACATGGAAGGTGTCTGCGAATTGAAAACTTAAAAGGTTTTTTATTTTTATTTTTAAAAAATTATTATATAAAATTTAAATTTATGATAATATATAAATATATTGATATTGTAAAATTTTATTTTTTTTTTATTTTTTTTATTTTTAGAGCATAATTTATAATATCGTATAAATATTAACAAAAACTATAAAGTTATCGACCATCCATGGAAATTGCTTATATTATTTTAATTTTTTTGCATCATATTATATTTAGTTGCTATCAAATGATGGGTGTTTTTAATAGTTAAATGAAAATATTTTCCACCTTATCAATGAAGTTAAAGTAGTCATTGTGGTGAAAATTAATAAACTCTTTAAAGTAGTCATTGTATGATAAATTTGGCATTACTAAAGGTGACGATTTATGACATGACACGAACATGACACTAACTAGATGCAAAATTAGTGAATGGGTAAAAATATGATTGAGGGTGGTCACAATGATACCTTGATAAATAATATAGTTATTATATCATTTAGAATTTATATTTATATATTATTAAATAAAAATAAAAGCATATATGTGTAAATGATTAATATGATTGGTAATTATTTTTTATTCCAATAAATTTTTTAATTAATATAAATCCATAAATTATAATAAATTATAATTAAATTTAAATTAATATATGACATTAACCCAACATTGTAACCCATTTAATAAATAGGTAAGGTTATATTCAACATGAATTTTAAACAAATCAGCACCAAACCATATGGGATTCCAATATTATGAATTCTCAATTTTTTTTATTTTAACATCAATAACAATTCAACCATATGGAATAATTGTTTTCATTAAAACAAATTGTGGGTTTGAATCATGTCATTTTGATGAAACATTTGAGATGAGAGATCTAAATATATACATGGGTGAGGGGAGCTGTCGAGCATGAGAAGTCTGATTCAATAAAAAGGCCTAATATTTTATGTTGTATTATTAAACTGGATTAATAAATGACTAGTTATGAGAATGTCTGGAATCGATTAAGGTATATTATTATAGTTATATTTTAAATAAAATTACAAAATTAAGTACTTAATATTTCAAATTAATTATTATTATATATATTTTTTTTATTTAATAATATTTTAAATTTTGATTAAAAAATGGGTCTAAAAATTAAATGGGTCTCTAATTAGGATTTTCCTTTTCAAATTCTGATTAATAAATGAATCGGGTCAGAATTGGACCTCCCAGAATAGATCAATAAATTTTTAGGATTTCATCTAGTCTAAACCTAACAATCCTGACCTGTATATAGTTCTAGACATAAATATATCATTAAAATAGTTTTAAAATATTTTTTACTTACTTTTTATGCATTTCAAAAGTATTATTTCGATAAAGTTGAAGAAATATTATTTAAAATTACACTTTACATCCATTTTGAATGTGATGTTTGATGTGGTTAAATTCACATTATTGACTCTCTTAACTAACATGATATAATGATATTTTTCATGATTATTTCATGAAAAAGCTAGATATATTTTTCTGAGAAAGAATTTTCAAATTCTTAATGCCAAATTGGCCTTTGAAAATAAACCCAAATTAATCGAGTTAGGGAATAAAGCCCAAAAAACTCATGATAAGCTTGATGAATTGAAATCAGAAATCAGGAGTATTAAATCTCAGCTTATAAAAGACAAGTGGTTAGTAAAAAACCTATAAAGTAAACTATAATATCCACAAGGAGAATTATTTATATTTTAATAGTAAAATATGGTCATAAAAGTATATGTTCTTGGACCAAATATTCGAGATATTTGGTAGAAGCTTGAAGGGAATGCTTTAGGAGAAGCTTCCAATCAGCTATAATCCACTATCTCTGATATGTTTCCACATGGAGATATAGAAAGGAAAAGTATATCTATAAAATATAGTGAAAATGATTATGTGTGGCCTTTAGTAGGAGAAGCTCAAGAATATCATGACGAAGTTTCATGTATTTTTTGGAGGATCCAAGAGTACCAAAAATGGATCCATGATATTGTTACTTGGGAGAAATGGGAACTTAGGGATATTGAACATGTCTCCAAAAACCTAAATGAAAATATCAAGAAAGTAGAATACTTACAAGACTAACTCAGAGATAATAAGAAAAAGAAGGAGACAAAGGCATATCCCATTGAAGGACTCGGTGTAAAACCATGGGAATCCAGGCTTGTATGGCAGGAAATCTCCAAGAAACCTATTCATTAGGAATGATATAAAGGATCTTTTAACATTTTTTTATAAGATAAATAGGGAATCCAATCACTCATATCCTAGATGTATTCAGGAAGAATATAAGTGAATGAAAACAGATGTAGAATGTGTTACTCAACATGGTACGATCCTAAAACTAGATTAAAAAAATGATCCTATAGTATCCAAAGATGAATGGGATCTAGACCTTTTTTATTATATGTTATCATTTTTATTACAGTCATGGACCATTGATAGTGCACTCAATTTCACAAGAGATACCTTTATAGGTAATGCAGGGAGATTTTGGGATATGCTGTTGAAACACTCATAAGTGAGAACAACAAACTAGTATTATATTACATTTCCAATTAAGGTTATACTGGTAGTTACTAATTTCCTTAAATAGAAGTTTTCGGTAAATTCAATGGTCGACTCGGATGGAGAATTGGTAGAAAAATATAGAACAACTTTAACCAATATCCAAATTTATGACATGTTTTACTTTGAAGAATATATTTGTGAGTTTAATCATTGGTATTATATTCTTAGACCAGGAGATCAAGAATATGTTCTAGATGTATTTATTCATAAAATTCTAGGTATTTTGCCTAAAATAGTTCAACAAGACTTAAATACTCATCTTTATAAAAGATTATACGTGCAAGATAAATTGGGATTTCGAGTAGAAACAATAAGGAAGGTGATAATTATCTATTATATTCATAGGCATGTCTTTCAGGATGTAAAAAATATTCCATATATGAGTTATTCTTGTTTCCCAAAAGTGGAGGGTGCTGAAGGAAGATATGTGTGTGGTAAAACAAGGTAGGAGCTTGGAAAAATCAATAAATATCATTTAGAACACAATTTCATAATGGAAGGTGTGAACAAAAAAAATTGTTCAAGAAAATATGGAAATGATTTGGAAAAATAAAATCATAAAGTAGATATTCAGAAAGAAATACTGAAAAATCTATGTGATTTCTTAGACCAAATAGAATCCATAAGAACATGAGAGAAACCTTTAAGGATATATATGGGAATTATCATTATATTCCCTCAATGAAAATATCTATACATTTGTGATTGGTGTTGGTTATGTGTAAATAAAGTTCACAGAACTGACCGTTTCCTAGATATAGATAGACATAGAGGAAATTTCAAAGTGATAATGATGGAAGATTCATCAGAAATATTGTTTGATCCTATATGGGGAGAAGATATAGAATAAGATGATGAATGTTTATATTATTTATATTTAGAGTTATCAGAGGAAGAAGATTCCAAATTAAATTAGGAATAAAAAAAAACTTATTTTTATCCAACTTCAAATAGCCATGATTTGAACAGGGGCTAGTTCACCTGAAGACTCTCCAGAACTAGTAAACCTATAAGTGATGGAAGGTAATCTAGTTCATTATTTAGAAATTAAAATCAATTTATAAGGAATTGATTTATAATAATGGAATATTCTAGTAGTTTATTAGTCTGAGGTATACCCAAAATCTTGGGTACCATATTGAGAAATGACTAAGATCTTTGAAGATGAAGAGACAACTAATGTCTATAAAATAGAGAGAGGATTATTTACAATACCTTTTCTAAAAATAGAAATGGTTAATAAGTATATCCCAAAAAATTCAAATTATGTGAATCATGGAATAATATAGATCATATTAGATCCCCTAGTGAGAAAATTATAAGATCTACTAATCCTAATTGCAATAGTGGAGAGTAGTTTAGCCAATTTCCCCAATGCCTTATTAAGAGGAGCATGAGAAACTTTTCATGCAGGAGAGACATGGGAAAGGTGATCCCATACTTTCATGTACTAATTATGGAAAAAATTATTAATATAACTCTAAAAGTAAATATCAACATGAGGAATTGGTAGAAGATGTTGGGATGCCCACCCGACAGGATATGTGGTAGAGTTATTACTCCTCTTTATGTAAAGTTTTATAATATTGGAAGTGCATCTCTAATGAAGGGTGTGGAAATATTTACATATCCTTTTCTAGATGAAGGAATATTAATTAGATCTATAATACTGTAGGTGGTAAACTCCAAGAGGCTAACTTGTCTTAGACAATGGGTTTGATGAGATCCAGAGGAAGAAAGAAGGAAAAATATACATCTTCCAGATGTTATTAAACAAGTAAAAAATAGAATTATAATATCTAAGGTCAAATAATATGTAGATTATCTTAGATCAGAAGGATAAAGATTATGAAGATTATATTTTGATATGGAAGATTTTAAATTAGCAATTATTGAGAAACATTTGGAAAATTCAAGGATCTCAATCAAAAAAGATGAAGGTACTTTTGTAGAAACACATAGAACATTAATTTCATTAAAGATAGTTGGAAAAATAAATTTTTTATTACCTATATATGAGGATGAAGAAACTCATATAGGATATATGGGATCTTCATTACTCAGTGAAATGATAGATTATTGGGCTACATTTTTAAAATTCAGTATTAATGAAACTACATGTATTTCCCTAGTTGATACAGGATGTACCTTATCTTGTACAAGAATCCAATTTTCAAGAGGAACCTAGGAATCCATGGTGTTTCAAGTTTTTATTGGTAAAAATGCAATAGTTCATATTCAAGAAGTATAAATTGATGTTCATATTGAAATCAATGGGAGAATATTTGTAGAGGATATTTTTTTTATTCCTTAATTTCCAAACGACATCTTGATTGGAAATAGATTACATAGATGATATTAGCCTGTAATGATATTTTTAGAACAAATTGTCCTCAAGGAATATTTGATTCCAACTAATTTTGAAAAAACTAGAATATTTACAAATAAGAAAGTATTTACAGTTAAAGTGTAAAACTATCTAGATAAATATAGAGAATATTGTAGAAAGATTGAGCGGTGGAAATAACTATTTGGATTGAAAGTATTGAGGATTAATAAAAAGGAGTCCTTGGATAAGATAAAATATTATTTATCATAATATTTTTTAGAAAACCCTCTAAAACTATGGAAAATGGTAATTCTAGAGGCTACAATCACCCTTAAAGATTATATTATAGTGATCAGAATTAAGGTAATTTTTTATTTATATGAAATAGTTAAGGAGTTTGATAACTAAATTCTAGAACTAATCAGTCTTGGATTAATCGAGAATAGTGAAATTCCTCATAGGAGTGTGGTATTCATGGTGATGAATCATGCTGAAAAACAACATGGTAAGGCCAGAATGGTTATAGATTATCATGATATTAATTATACCATAAAGGATGATAGTTAAAATCTTGATAATCTTGAATAATTAAGAAGAATAATTAGGAATTAAAGGATAATGGTATATTATATGTTTGACATCAAGTTAGGATATTGGCAGATAAAGATCCAGAAGGATGCTATACCACAAAAAACATTTACAATGTCAGTTGTCTTGTTGGAATGGATAGGTGTTCCATTTAGACTAAATAATGCACTAGAAATATTCCAAAGGAGAATAGACAAGGCATTCATTAGATTATAACAGTTCATGGAAGTATATATTGATGATGTGATCATATATAGTAAAAATACAAAAGAACATATAGAACATTTATAGTAAGTGGTTGAAGTTTTTAGAGAAGAAGGGATTATACTTTCAAAAATAAAGACCATTTTAATTCAAACAAATATATAATTATTGGGATTTCAAATCCAAGTAATTATAGAGAATATTCAACCACATATTGTAGAGAAGCTAGAAACTTTTCCCAAACAGATTATAGATCACAAGTAGATACGGTTATTTCTGGGTATACTAAGTTATACCAGAGCATAAATAAGAAATTTATAAAACAATCTCAGTTCCAATACAAATAAAGGTTTCCATTAAGGTACCTTGAAATTATATAGAAGAAGATTCTGAAGTAATAACAATTTTGAAGAAAAATCATAGAATCTCTCAGAATTAGAGTATCCATATGGGAGTGAAGATCTACTTATCTTAGAAATAGATTCCTCAAACTCAGCATGGGTATGTATCCTAAATATGGGGATAATCATAATGAAAGTATCATTAGATACTATAGTGGATTATTTAATAATGTAGAGAAGAATTACCCTATCCATGAAAGATAATTGCTTGCAGTTCTTAATGGAATTAGTTCTAATCATATTTTCTTGGGAAAACCTTTTACTATAAGAACATATAGTTCATATATAAAGCACTTTATGAGAATTAAATTAAAAAGGTTTACCCAGGAAATACTTATATCAAAGAGGAATGAATTTCAATACTATTACTATAATATTGAAAATATTAATTGAAAAGACAATTTCATTCAAGATGCACTAACACACAATTTGGACTCTTAAAGGTGTAATGTCATAAAGTATAAAATCAAGGAGATGTCTAATTTGCATTGATTATCATTCTGTGGCATAATTCCTCGTTATAAAAGTAATTAATGATAGAATTGAGAAAATAAAAGTGATTCTAGTAGAGAATATCCTTCAAAAGAAGGGATCTTCTACTAGTAAGGTTGAAATATAAAAACCCTGGGTTCCTCAATTGTAAAGGCTAAAAAACCTAAAAATGGTTAAAAGATATCTCTGGAAAGAAAGTATAAAGATAAAATTCATATTGAATGCTTTGTATATGGTCAAAAAGGATATTACAACACTAAATGTGTAGAGAATCTGAGATATAGGAAGGCTTAGAAGAACCAAAATATCGACACGAACAGAATCTCTAATGTAAAATAGAAAACAATTTCTATAAGCTGGGATGATCAAGTACAATAACAACTTTAAAAGAATAAAAAAAAATTAGAATGAAATTCATAAAAATAATTTTTATTAGGAACAAGACAGTTTGGATGATAATCTAAATGAAGATCCTAATCCAATGAAATAAATATGGAAATATTTTCAGAGGATTCCAAATATTTTTATGAATAAACAAATAGTCCTTTATAATCTGATTCATAAAAGTAAATGTAGTCAAATATTCAAAAGAGGTCTGAACAATATTTTATACATGCTTGAAGAATCCAAAGACCTTATAGAGGATTATAAAAGATTTATTGAGATATGATCATTATGATCATCACTGAAGAGAACTAATTGAAAGTCCATGTTTCTGGTCTTCTGGACAAATTTAGAAGGATCAAGGAGATAGTAGTGGAAGACTATCTTTTTTTGAAAAAGTTTTGGATAATTTTGGGAATGGTTATTTCAAATATTCATATACCAAATAATACATTAGAACCAAAATAGTTCATTGAATGCCAAAAATATTTCAGGATGAGAGCAATAAAATTTATGGGATTTAAGAAAATAAATTCCATATTCAATTGGGTACCATAGATGGCGACAACGGTTCTAAAAAATGAATATTCGAGTTTTATATGGTGGGTTAAAAATATTGAACCTATCAAACTAGAAAACAGATTTATTATTTTATGGAATCTATACCCATGGCATTAGACTAAAGGACCTGTCTAGAAATTGTTTGACGAATCGTGGTTTACTGATGATGATTGTCTAGAGTTTAGTTTGAATAAGAGTCATATGAACGTATCTAAATTGCAAGGAATTTCTATATTATTGAATAAAAATCAATAATAAAATATTTTATATTACATTCAAGAGATAATGTGCTATTTCTTATCAACTGTAGAGATATGCAACATGCATAAATGGAAAAGTTGACAAACTTCGCGAAGGTGGCAGAAACAATTCTTGAAGAACTCAAGGTGTGGAAGGGACATAAAGAAGATATATTTATTTTTAGAGATTTAATTCAATGTACCGTCAAATAATTTATGAAAATGAAAGAGTCATAAAAATAAGTCTCAGTTGGAGAAATAATCGATGCTCTGTATGACTTGTAGGTATTCTATGTGTTGATCCAGACACTCATCATAACTGGTATGGATGATTGGATCAAATTAGACATGTATTTTTTTTTGAAGTGTGCGGTGTATATTTCGCGATTGTGAACTCCAACTTTTAATTTTTCTTTTTTTTAATTTTTATTTATTATTTTTTTAGAAGAGTGCATTGTAATTCATAGTCGAGTCAGCCTCTTGGGAAAGCTGATCCCGTAGACCTAAATAAGGGACCTCTTACCCATATTTTTGGGGAGATTATCATAAATAGAAATCATAATTCTTTCAGAAATTATCTCATTATATTCTCTCTAAGCCTTTCTGTTCTTCGTGAGAAGCAATTCAAAAAATGTTCATGAGAAGGATACATGTTTTAGTGGTTTAAATAGAAATATGAATTTTTTGTTGTAAAAACAAAAATATTTTTTAATATTAAAAGTTATTATTATTATTCAAATTATTTTAAATATCATTGTTATTATTCATACATCTAAACAATAATATTATTACAATTAAAATATTACAATTGAAATGTATATTAGTTGTATAATAAAAATCTATCAGTATAAATAATAATAAAATTAATAGGAACTAGTGATTTTTTATATAAGTTTTTTGAAATAAAATTTGGAAATAAGTCTAAGTTATTTTTTTAAAAAAAATAAGTTACAAAGATGTAACCCATATTAATGTCTTTCAGATTTATCAGAAAGGTGTTATGGCACGTAACACCTTTGCCATGGATCAATGGCATGAAAAGGGCGGAAAAGGAATTACAACCCCAAATTCATTTTTCCAAACACCTTCACTACTACAAATTTCACTACCACATATAATTCTTTTAATAGAACACAAAATGGGATTTAACAGTGCCAAAAAGCGTTGTTGTCCTAAATGTTGTTAAAAGGTGGACCCCTTTAGCAATGCTACAAAAATTCCAATAAAATACCACCTATATTAGTGTTATTTCTAATTCTGATTAACAAAATCCTTTATTAGCGCTTTTTTAGCACTGATGAAGGCTCTACTACTGCAATGTGATGTTGAAATTACAACACATTATAGGAAACAGACCGGTATGGAAACACACATGTATGAAAATTTATAATGTAATTAAAATAAAATTTTACATCACGATAAAAAAACTATATTATATAAATTTTAAATAATGTTTTATATAATTAAAATTTTAATTATTATCCATAATATTTAAAATCATAAATATTTCATTGTATTTGGCACCCATAACCCCTCTCAAAAAATCTCGTTATGGTATCAGTTTCCCAACAAACCACTCCAACATGAGTAAAAGAATTCAATTGTTTAAGAAAAATATTCTTATGTTAGTAATACTATAAAGAAATAAATAAACCATAAATTTGAAATAATACATTAATAAAATGTTAATTTTAAAGATAAGGACATAATTTGAGTCATATTGGTCACACTATACATCATATTGAGGTGGAGTTGATTTCTACATGTCAGAAATGACTTATGGATCCTTTTTCTAAATTACTGAAACAATATAAATACATTTGATCATCTTTGAGTATGTCACTTGTCTTTTTTACAAGAATATATTTTAAAACCAAAAATACACACTTTAAGTTATATCGGTCACATATTGTTTTATTTTGATGTGATACTGATTATTACATGTCCAAAATGACATAGGAATCATTTTCCTAATGTATCAAGAAGATCCAAGTGCATTTGTTTGGTTTTCAGTGAGTGACATGTTTTGAACGAAAATACCAATTTTGATTGATAACAGAAACATTTATTCATACCGAGTAAACTGGGTATCAGATTGAGGTGCATCTAATCTCTACACATCACAAATGAAATTTGGATCATTGTCACAATGTATGAAAACAATAAAAATTCATTTTATCAGTTTTCAGTATGTCACTTGGTTTTTTACTAACATGTAAATTTTAAATAAAAATATACACTTGAAGTCATACCAGTCACATCTTACATCAGATTGAGGTTTGGATGATTCCTACATGTCACAAACAACTTATGAATCATTTTTTTGAAGTATCAAAATAATCTGAATGTATTTTCTCGATTTTGAGTATGCCACGTATGTGTTTTTTACTAAAAGTCCATTCCAAACTGAAAACAAACACTTTGGGGTTGATGTTTGACTAATTATTTCACATTAAAAATGATTTGTGAATCATTTTCCTAAATTTTCAGTTCAATTGGAGCGTGTTTTTTTGGTTTTCAGTGAGTGACCCATTTTTTGAACTAAAATGTTGATTTTAAACTGATAACTTTCACTTTCAGTCATACTAGGAACCTAGTGTATCAGATTGAGGTTTGGATAATTACTACATATCATAATTGACTTATGAATCATTTTCTTAAATTATCAAAATAATATGAATGTTTTTTCTATATTTTGAGTATGTCACTTTTCATTTTTACTAAAATTAATGCCAATTTTAAATAAAAATACACACATAGAGTTCTACCAGTCACACCATGTGTCAAATTAAGATGAAGATGATTCCTACATGTCAAAAAATGACTTATGGGTCATTTTTATAAAGTATCCAAACAATCCAAATGTGTTTTCACAATTTTTATTATGTCACTTGTTTTTTACTAAAATGTCAATTTTAAATAAAAAGAAATAATTAGAGTCAAAGCGGTCACACTGTGAGTCTAATTGAGTTGAAGTTGAATCTTAAATGTAAAAAATGACATATGAATCATTTCCCTAAATTATCAAAACAATTCAAATATTTTTTTATTGGTTTTGAGTATTTCACTTGTGTTTTTTACTAAAATTTCATTTTAAATGAAAACAACTACTTTGGGTTATATCAGTCAAATAATGTATTGGTTTGATGTAATACTGATCCATACACATCATAAATGAATTATGAATAATTTTCCTGAATTTTCAAGTCAATAAATGTGTGTTTTCTTGGTTTTCATTGAGTGATACATGTTTTGAATTGAAATGTCAATTCTGAAATGATAACAGACACTTTAAGTAATACTGGGAATATGATGTATCAAATTAAGATGAATATGATTCCTACATGCCAAAAATTACTAATGGATCATTACATTAAAGAATCAAAACAATACAAAAGAGTTTACTCGGTTTTGAGTATGTGACTCATCATTTTTACTAAAATTAAAAACAATTTCAAATAAAAAGAAACACTTTGAGTCATAGAAGTCATATCGTGTGTCATATTGAGGTGAAGCTGATTCCTATATGTCAAAAATGACTTATGAATAATCTTAATAAATTATCAAAACAATATGAACATGTTTTCTCAGTTTTGAGTATGTGTTGGTGGAAAAAATATGTACAACAAGATTAGTCAAGGTGGTTGTAGTTGTTCAGATTCAAATCCAAGCTCAAATATCCCAAAAATACTCTCAAGGGTTTGCTACATGAAGCCCGTTCGTAAATCCCATCCTCTTTACGAATTCATGATGTCGTGATAGTGCACTCCATGAGTCCGACGGTGCTCTACATCCATGATAAATATTGAAGGTCTGTGTAGAGACCCAATCTTGACATACATGGACATTACATTACTTTTGCAGAATAACTAATACATAAAAAAACATACAACAAAAGGACCATAATAGTTTAGTGTCTTTGGAAACATAGAATATAAACTTCTAATCTTGGTGAAAGATCTTCAACATCTCCCATAAAGATATTCCTTTTTTTCTTATCTAAAACCTTTATTTATATCCTGGGGAAAAGAAAACATAAAATGGGTTAGCTCAAATGCTCAATAAGGGTGATCATGGAGAAAATAAAAAAACCATATAATTTGAACTACAAAACATGAACATAAAGTTTACACATCAAAATCTTGAGTTGTGAAATAAATATTAGCAGTAAGTAATGCATATGTCATAAAGAAACATCAATCATGATAAAATAGCATGGGAATAAAACATTTAATTGTGGAAAATCATTAAGAACCTGATATGATTTCCATAGTATCCAAGTCATTCCTGCCAAGACCATCTTAGTGGACAAAGTCCCTTTCTGAATCGAGTTCACTCCTCGTTCCAGTCCTATATCACTGAACCGGATTAACTTACCATTCCAGCCATGTCTATCTCATGAGATATAAATCTTTACCCAATTCATTGGAGGGAGGTATAGGTCCCACCCATCTCATAATGAAATCATTCTTACGTGTTCCACAACATAAACATGAATCATTCATCATAACCCAAAGAATCAAGATGGGTTTCATAAACATCATCCCATCATAACATAATCCATACAAAACAAATGGATATTGTTTCCTCATAAGAAAATTGAAACCATGTAAATCATATAGATATTATACATGAAACATACAAATATGAAATAATGTCATCTTAGATGGAAAATTGTTTTGATAAAACACTTGAAAAGGATTCTTGAGGAAAATATACTTTCTTCTTAAAAATCATTTTATTTTCACAAAATGCCACAAAATTTTAAAAGAAAAAGATTTTATTGAAAATAAACATTAAATATTGTAGAGTAAACTTCATGAAAATAAGGCGTTATGAAACCATAAAAATCCGTTCATACCCTATAAGTTAAAAAACATTCTTCTCATACTTTTTCCAAAAAAGTCAAAAAGTACCTCATATGGTAAACAAAAGAAAGATTCCATACATACCATGTAGTAAAAGTCAAAAATGGGTAAAAAGTAATTTAAACATAGATGAAACCATTTTTAGAAAATAGGTACACAGATTATAAATATAACCCCAGTAAATACTTACGAATAAACAATCTCGGATAAAAACGATATTGGAAAAGTTATCCCTTACCTAATGTCAAATTTCTTCCGTATGTGTCCGAGACTCCTGTATATTGGGTTTGAAAATATTATTAACTTGTAACAGAACCATAACAATATTTATGATATCATATATGAATCAATTATGACTTTATATTACCCATTCTTTTGCCAATTCCATGTTAAAGTAGCGTTTTGGGTAAAATCGTTTCATTTATCGTGCGTGTTTGGACTTGTTGTTATTAATATTATCATTACTTATATCCTGATTTACTTACTTAAATAATGTAAAACATGATTTATATACCATATATATTCAGTATATATATATATATCTATATATAATATATAGATAAATGAAATGAAGCACACCGTTCATGGAGACGGTAGGCCGTACGCATGCATGAATGCTGTTTTCCTTTCCTTATTGACATGAATGGAAGTAACTAGATGACATATATATATATATATACACATAAATCCAGTAGCATTATTATGTCATATATATCATTATTCTTCATTATATATACTTTATAATCATTCTTGAATGGTTAACACGGAGAATGAATCTCATCGCGTCATGGAGACGGTAATCCGTACGTACGCACGAGTGATGATATCATTCCCATAATTATTGAATGGAATTGGAGTGGATGATATAATATCTAAATATCTATATTATGTTATAATAACTATATATAGTTATTATTTACACTATTATACCCATCCAAGTAAAGTGGTGGTGGAAAAACAGATTACACCACGACGTGGAGACGGTATTCCGTACGTACACACGTGCGGTGATTTCGTTTTACATAAGATGGATAGATGGTGAAATAGGTTGGTTTCATATTTATAATAACATATTAGTATATGAGTGATACTTATTTTATTACTTTATTATGAAACAAAAAATGAAGAATAAGTAGAAGAAGAAATGAATTTAAAAGAATTGGTAAAGGATATTACCTCTTCTTTGACGCACCTCTTCTAATACTCCTCTTAGGGCACTAAAGTTTGTCTTTAAATAAGACCAAGACCTATATTATGTTTCTATGAATGTTTATAAGGGAAATTTTCAGGTTTTGGCTGAGCTTGAAGGCTCAAAATTGTGTAAATAGGAGAGGGAGGAGGTGCCCTTTTATAAGGGAGGAGTGGGGCACCGTAGGAAAAACTTAAAATATTATTTTATAATAAAGTCATATTCGGTTTATAATGACACCAAAGTGACTTATCTAGAAGATAATGTGGGGATGGGTCGAAATACTCTCAACCAATAGGTTTTAGACAATTTTAGGTTACTATTTTAACCTTATCATTTAGATTTAACTCTAAGATAAATAATTTAACTTTTACTGTGTCTTCTTGTTTTCTTACCATATATGGTTAATAAACATACTATAAACTTCCAAACGAACCCCAAGTGGTTCATTATTAATATATATTACCTTATCTAAGTCATGTTTCCGAACCTTATATTTTTAGGAATAAAATATCAATTAATAATATAATATTTGTTTTAAAAACTAATTTATATCAATTTTGACACTATTTGGTAATTGATTTTTGTGAAAATCATAACAACATGATTAGTTCTAATAAGTTTAATTAAATAAATATTAACATTTCATGTTAACCTATCTGAATTCATAAAAAGTCTCTTATTACATTTATTTGGATATTTATAACATCAATTATGTTAATATTTCATTAATAAGGTAATTACTGCATCATTATTGGGTAATAAAAAAATTAAATTATTTAATGTCTAAAAATTATAAATAAAATACGATTATGTAGGAAATATTTTTATCATTATAATTAATATTTATAGTCGAATTTACCTTATGTATAACCCTATATTAAAAATAATTTATTTATTAGACTTTGATTTTTAACTCTTTTAACTCTTCTTTGAATTAAATAATAATAAATGTCATAATCTAATCCAAGTGGACCTAAAGGGTAATATTTTATTCCTGAGGTTGTTTTTGGTCGAATTACACTTATCCAATAGAATTAGGACATATGTTAGGGTAATAATAATATCATTTTTACCCTTAATAACCCTATTTACTTTTAACTGTGGTAAATAAATGTAAAAAGTTACTACTCACCAAAAAATTATTTTTATCATATTGAACCACATTTTAATCCTTTATATTAACCATGTCTCTTGGATTTTAGAAATTCCACTCACATAAGCGGTAAAATTAATTTTTATGTAAATTTGAAAATTCTCCAAGAGGTGGGTAAAAGATGGTGAAAAGTTCCATAAAATTTTTATATATCTAAAATTACTATAAGATGACTCTAATGAATTACATTTAACTTATTTAGGTATTATGTATCTATTTTCACCTAAAATAAATTTAAATTAAATAAATAATTATTTAAATAAAAATTCGGTTTTAAACTATAACTAAGTGTTTTCAGTATTTATCAAAAATTGAATGTTTTCAGAAAATACCAAAAATTCACCCTAGGCTAATTTCGGTTTTCCAAATCCAAAAATTAAGTCTATTTTTAAATATAAAATTTATAAAATTGTAAAAATTGTGTATTACTATTCATAATGGCTAGTTTATATAATATTTTAATAACATATCATTGTTTAGTGAAACCCGGTATTGCATACTACACACGCTATCGAGGAAGGTCATGATTGTGTGTAATACAAGCTAAGTCAAAGTTGTGTGTAGTGCAATCTCCCTTTGGTGTTGTGTATAAAATAATCAAAACTTATTTCATTTATAAATTAAACAAAATCAATACTTAATGTGGCATAGAATAATTTACACAAAACGAACTTGAAATTGATTGTAACACGAGCCAAGAATAGTGTTTCGTATAGTACAAGATAATCTTGGTGTAGTGTACAATAACAGATATCAAATAAATTAAAAAATATATCTCATAAAATCTTGGTGTGTTACATTCTACCCCCCTTAAAATGAATTTCTCCCTCGAAATTCGTCGAGGCTATAAATCGTTTACTACTTGAAAGTTTCATTCATAGAAACCCACATCATAAAAAAATACTAAAACATAATTTTAAAAAGTAAACTATGAAACATAATGGTTACCCAAATTAACTCATCTTTGGGTTTCCAAATAGGAGAAAGTAGTTGAAATATGGATATGGAAGAGAAATTGAACCAACATGTTTGGATGAAGAGTGGTAGATAACATGGCTATGAAAAAGCCAACAATCACAAAGCCATAAATTTGTGATGATATAAGGTACTATCTTATTCATCATATATGAAGGCACTAGGAAAACATTTTTGGTTTCAAGATCATTTCTAAAATGTTGAATAATTTTTGAATTAAAAGAAATACTTACTTGATTTTGGTACAATATTATCGTTGCTCGTGCCTTGATAAATTTCCACTTCACCTCTTAATGAAATGAAGTTGAATTTGTCTTTTTAAAATTGTTAGCAGATCATGTGATAGAATGATAGGCCATTCCATCTGTCTCAAACATAAGGTTAGAAAAAGATATATACCTAAGTCTATCTATGGTGAGGTTAATCATATATGATTCCGAAAATGGACTTATACTTCATCTATCATACCGATTAATAAAATAAAACTAGTTTCTACTAACTAGGGACTTCTTGTAGGCCAGAGGTAGGCGATAAAGGCATGTCATACTTCGGTTGTGGGTTCGATTCCCGCAACCTTGTCCGACGTGATGGGTTTTCGCCCATCTTGTAGTATGTCCATTTTTCTAAAACTATATTATTATAAAATTCCTTCAATAATATCGAAAAAAGTTCTAGCCTTAAACAATACTATCTTATGTCTAACTTAATTCATTCTAATCTTTAGGATTATCCAAAATACTTCGGTCCAAGATCATAGTATAAATAAAACAATTACTTGAAAGGTCACATAACAAGCACATGAATACCATCATTTATCCCCCCATATATCATAAGATATAACTTGTTGGTCAAATTCCAAACATATGAATACCTTAATCATGTATTCTCTTGAAACATAAATTACCATAGAACCTTAGTGAAAACATAAATTATGTCAAAAGTTAACTCGTTCCACATACCAGAATACCAAAATTTCTATATACTCAAACCATGATATCACATTGTCCTTATATCAGTCATGAGCTCATTAATACTATCAAACATCTCATTATCTCATTATCCCTTCATTATGCACATAACATCTACTTTCCAAAAATATCTGAATAACCTTTCATGGTTACCGGTACCATTCAACATATACCTTCAAATACTTTAGGAAAAACAATAGTGTAACAATCCTTAAACATTTCTTTGTTCCATAGTACCATTACCGATACAACAAAACTCTTGATAAACCTAAATCATTCCACTACCTTCTTAAACTATTGACTGAGCTTCAACAATTCTTTCAACTCACATATCATTTGTAGTCCCTTCAACATCATCAATATAAATACCACCCATATGACCATGATGATTCTCTTCATGAGACTTTCCCTTAGGGAATTGGTTTGCATAATGCTCGTACATTCCACATTTAAAACATTTGACCATTTTTGATGTCTTAGCAATACCATTATCCTTGTCCATGGTGTTAACTAAACCTTTTCCTTTGCAATTACTGGCATTGTGTCCTTCTTTTACACACTCAAATAATCTTCCAGTTCCTTTGAAAAATTCTCCCTGATGCCTCTTGCCACATGATTTACATGAGGGGAATTGAACTTTCTTTCCTCTATGATCATCATGAAAACTCCATCTTTCTCTTATTTGCTGAGTTAGGATACTTACCAAAGTTGAGATTATTGATCATATTATAAGATTTCTGATTAGGCATAATAATGATTTTTTGACTTCCAAATCCCGTTTCATTTGGTTTCTCATGAAGAATATCATTCCATTGTCCATCATATCCTCCATTATCGTGAATCTTCCTGTTTCCAGCCATTTTCTAAAACCCAAAAAGAATAGTGTGAGAGGAAAAACTCATGATAGGAAAACAACATAATAAAGGGGGAGTACCTTCAATATATAACATCTTAGGTTTAATTATAAGATATTTACTATAATTCTAGGACTATAACCTATATATATACTTAACCTTAGATAAATCCCTAGGCGTACCTTAGAAATATCTCTAGGGATCTCACTAAATTTTTTGCATCCTAGTTTCCAAAGGTTAACTAAACCTTTCATCTAATACCAACTATAGAGACCCAATCTTGACATACATGGAAATTGCATTACTTTTTCAAAATACCTAATACATAACAAAAATTGACACCAAAGGACCGTAATAGTTTAGTGTCTTTGGAAACTCGGAATATAATATTCTAATCTTGGTGAAAGATATTCAAAATATCCCATAAAGATCTTACTTTTTTCTTACCTAAAACCTTTCTTTATATCATGGGGAAAAGAAAACATATAAAGGTTGTTCTCAAATGCTCAGTAAGGGCCCGCATGGAGAAAATAAAACAAACCATATACATTTGAACTTCAAAACATGAACATAAAGTTTACACATCAAAATCTTGAGTTGTGAAATAAATCTTGGCAGTACGTAAGGCATAGGTCATAAAAGAATATCAATCATGATAAAATAGAATCGGAATAAAACATTTAATTGTGTAAAACCATTAAGCACGTGATATGATTTCCATAGTAGCCAAGGCATTGCTTCCAAGACCATCTTAGTGGACAAAGTCCCTTTCTGAATCAAGTTCGCTCCTCGTTCCAGTCCTGTATCACTGAACCAGATTAACTTACCATTCTAGCCATGTCTATCTCATGAGATATAAATCTTTACCCAATGCATTGGAGGGAGATATAGGTCCCACCCATCTCATAATGAAATCATTCTTACTTGTGCCATAACATAAACATAAATCATTCATCATAACCCAAAGAATAAAAATGGGTTTCATAAACATCATCCCATCATAAAATAATCTATATAGAACCAATGGATATCGTTTCATCATAAGAAAAGTAAAACCATGTAAATCATAGAGATATTATACTTGAAACATACACATATGAAATAATGTCATCATAGATGGAAAATGGTTTTGATAAAACACTTAAAAATAGTTCTTGAGGAAAATATCCTTTTTTGTAAAAATCATTTTCTTTTCAAAAAATGACAAACAATTTTAAAAGAAAAAGGATTTTATTAAAAATAACCATGAAATCTTGTAGAGAAAACATCATGAAAATAAGGCGTTATGAAACCGTAAAAATCCATTCATTCCGTATAAGTTAAAAAACATTCTTCTCGTACTTTTTCTAGAAAAGTCAAAAAGTACCTCGTATGGTAAACAAAAGAAAGATTTCTTACATACCATGTAGTAAAAGTCAAAAATGTGTAAAACGGAATTGAGACATACATGAAACTATTTTTATAAAATGGGGACATGGATGATAAATATAACCCAAGTAAATACTTACAAATAAACAATCTCGGATAAAAATGAGATTGGAAAAGTTATCCCTTTCCTTATGTCCAATTTCTTTCGTATGTGTCTGAGACTCTTGTATAGTGGGTTTAAACATATTATTAACTTGTAACATAACCATAATAACATTTATTATATCATATATGATTCACTTATGACTTTATATTACCCATTCTATTGTCAATTCCATGTTAAAGTAGTGTTTTGGGTAAAATCGTTTCATTTATCGTACGTGTTTGGACTTGTTGTTCATGGTATTATTATTAATTATATCATGATTTACTTACTTACAGAATGTAAAATATGATTTATATATCATATATATTCAGTATATATAGATATCTATATATAATAGAGAGATAAATGAAATGAAACACACCGTTCATGGAGACGGTAGGCCGTACGTATGCATGAACGCTATTTTCCTTTCCTTATTGACTTGAATGGAAGTAAGTAGATGAAATATATATATATATAAATAAATATAGTAGAATTATTATGTCATATATATCATTATTATTCATTATATATACTTTATAATCATTCTTGTATGGTTAATATGGAGAATGAATCTCATCGTGTCATGGAGACGGTAATCAGTACGTACGCACGAGCGATGATATCGTTCACATAATTATTGAATGGAATTGGAGTGGATGATATGATATCTCAAAATTAGTATGATGTTATAATAACCATATATAGTTATTCTTTACACTATTATACCCATCCAAGTAAGGTGGTGGTGGAAAAACAGATTACACCACGGCATGGAGACGATATTCCGTACGTACGCACACGCGGTGATTTCGTTTTCCGTAGGATGGATAGATGGTGAAATAGGGTTGTTTAATATTTATAATAAAATATCAGTATATTAGTGATACTTATTTTATTACTTTATTATGAAACAACAAAAGAGGAATAAGTATAAGAAGAAATGAATTTGAAAGAATTGGTAAAGGATATTACCTCTTCTTTGACGCGCCTCTTCTAATCCTCCTCTTAGGGAACTAAAGTTGGTTTTTGAATAAGACCAAGACCACTATTATGTTTATAGGGAAGTTTCAAATGGAAATGGTCAGGGTTTGGTAGAGCTTGAAGGCTCAAAATTGTGTAAAGAGGAGAGGGAGGAGGCTCCCTTTTATAAGGGAGGAGAGGGGCACCTTAGAAAAAACTTAAAATATTTTTTATAATAAAGTCATATTCGGTTTATAATGACACCAAAGTGACTTATTTAGAAGCTAAAGTGGGTATGGGTCGAACTTATCTCAATCAATAGGTTTTAGACAAGTTTAGGTTACTATTTTAACCTCATCATTTAGATTTAACTCTAAGTTAAATAATTTAACTTTTACAGTGTATTCTTGTTTTCTTACCATATATGGTTAATAAAATTACTATAAACTGCCAAAAGAAGCCAAAATGGTTCATTATTAATATAAATAACCTTATATAAGTCATTTTTCCGAACCTTATAATTTTAGTAATAAAATATAAATTAATAATATAGTATTTTTTTTAAAAACTATTTTATGAAAATTTTGACACTATTTGGAAATTGATTTTTGTAAAAATAATAACAGCATGATTACTTCTAAAAAAGTTAATTAAATCAATACTAAAATGTCATATTAACCTAGAAAATTATTATAATTCATAAAAAGTCTCATATTATATTTATTTGGGTATTTATAACATCAATTATGTTAAAATTTCATTAATAAGGTAATTACTACATCATCATTGTGTCATAAAAAAATTAAATTATTTAACGTCTAAAAATTATAAATAAAATACCATTATGTAGGAAATAATTTTAGATTTATAATGAATATTTATAATCGGATTTATCTTATGTATAACTTTATATTAAAAATGTTTTAGTTATTAAACTTTGATTTTTAACTCTTTTAACTATTCTTTGAATTAAATAATAATAAATGTCCTAATCTAATCCAAGTGGACCTAAATGTTAATATTTTATTCATAAGGTTTTTTTTGGTCGAATTAAACTTATCCAATAGAATTTGTACATGTGTTAGGGTAATAATAATATCATTTTTACCCTTAATTACCCTATTTACTTTTAACCGTGGTAAATAAAAGTAAAAAGTTACTATTCACCAAAAATTATTTTTATCTTATTGAACCACATTTTACTCCTTGATATTAACCATGTCTCTCAGATTTTCGAAATTCTACTCACAGAAGCGGTAAAATTAAGTTTTATGTAAATTTGTAAATTCTCCTAGGAGGTGGGTAAAAGACTGTGAAAAGCTCAATGAAATTTTTATATATCGAAAATTACTATAAAATGACTTCGATGAATTACATTGAAATTATTTAGGTATAATGCATCTATTTTGACTTAAAATAAATTTAAATAAATTTAATATTTATTTAAAGAAAAATTCGATTTTAAACCATAACTCAGTGTTTTTCACTATTCCTCAAAAATTGAAAGTTTTCAGAAAAATATCAAAAATTAACCCTAGGCTAATTTCGGTATTCCGAATCCAAAAATGAATTCCATTTTGAAAGATAAAATTTATAAAATTTTAAAAAGTAGGTATTAATATTCATAACTGCTAGTTTATATAATATTTTAATAACATATCGTTTTTTAGTGAAACCCGGTATTGCGTACTACACACGCTATCGAGGAAGGTCGCAATTGTGTGTAATGCCAGCCAAGTCAGGGCTGCGTGTAGTGAAAGTTCCCTTTGGTGTTTTATATAACATAATAAAAACCTATTTCATTTTTACATTAAACAAAATCTATACTTAATGTTTCATAAAATAATTTCCACAAAACAAACTTGAAATTATGTGTAACACGAGCCAAGAATAGTGTTACGTATACTACAAGCTAATACGGTTTTGCGTATAGTACAAGCTAATATTGGTGTAGTGTACAATAGAAGACATCAAAGAAATTAAAATGAATATATCTCATAAAATCTCTGGGTGCTACATTCTACCCCCCTTAAAATGAATTTCGCCCTCGAAATTCGTCGGGGTTATAAATCGTTTACTAATTGAAAGATTCATTCATAGAAACTCACATCGTTAAAATGAATAATAAAACTTAATTTTAAAAAGTGATGTATGAAGAATAACGATTTCCCAAATTAACTCATCACTGTGTTTCCACATAGGAGAACATAGGTGAAATATGGATATGGAAGAGAAATCGAACCATCATGTTTGGATGAAGAGTGGTAGAGAACATGGCTATGAAAATTCCAACAATCAAAAAGCCAAATAATTTTGATGATCTAAGGTACCATCTAATTCATCAGATATGAGGGCACTAGGGAAATTTTTTTTGTTTTCAAGATCATTTCCCAAAAGTTGAAGAATTTTTGAATTAAAATAAATACTTACTTGATTTTGGTATAATCATACCATTGCTCGTGCCTTGAATAATTTCCACTTCACCTATCAATGAAATGAAGTTTAATTTGTCTTTTTCAAAGTGTTAGCCAATTATGCGATAGATTGATAGGTCATTCCATCTATCTCAAACATAAGGTTAGTAAAAGTTATATACATTAGTTCATCTATTGTGAGGTTAATCGTATATGATTCCAAAAATGGACTTATACTTCATCTATCATACCACTTAATAAAATAAAACTAGTTTCTACTAACCAGGGACTTCATGTAGGCCAGAGGTAGGTGATAAAGTCATGTTGTACTTCGGTTGTGGGTTCGATTCCCGCAACCTTGTATGACGCGATGGGTTATCGCTCGTCCTATAGGTTGTCCCTTTTCATAAAAATAAATTATTATAAAATTCCTTCAATAATATCGAAAAAATTTCTAGGCTTAAAAAATTCTATCTTATGTCTAACTTAATTCATTCCAATATTTAGTCTTATCCAAAATACTTCGGTCTAAGCTCATAGTATAAAGAAAAAAATTACTTGAAAGGTCACATAACAAGCACGTGAATACCATCATTTATCCCCCATATATCATAAGATATAACTTGTTGGCCACATTCCAAACATATGAATACCTTAATCATGTATTCTCATGAAACATAAATTACCATAGAACCTTAGTGAAAACATGAATTCTGTCAAAAGTTAACTCTTTCCACATACCAAAATCCCAAAATTTCTATATACTCAAACCATGATATCACATTGTCCTTATATCAGTCATGAGCTCATTAATACTATCAAAAACCTCGTTGTCTTCTTATCCCTTCATTATGCGCATATCATCTACTTACCAAAAATATCCAAATAACCTTTCATGGTTACTTGTACCATTCAACATATTCCTTCAAATACTTTAGGAAAAACAATAGTGTAAAAATCCTTAGATGTGTCTTTATTCCATAGTACCATTACCTATACAACAAAACTCTTGATAAACATAGATCATTCCACTACCTTCATAAACCATTGATTGAGCTTCAACAATTATTTCATCTCACATATCATTTGTAGTCTCTTCATCATCATCAATATAAATACCACCCATTCGCCCATGATGATTCTCTTCATGAGACTTTCCCTTAGGGCCTTGGTTTTCATAATGCCTGTACGTTCCACATTTAAAACATTCAATCATTGTTGATGTTTTAGCAGTACCATTATCCTTGTCCATGGTGTTGACTAAACCTTTTCCTTTGCAATTACTGGTATTGTGTCCTTCTTTTCCACACTCAAATCATCTTCTAGTTCCTTTCAAACATTCTCCTTGATGCCTCTTCACAAATGATTTACATGATGGGAATTGAACTTTCTTCCCTCTATGATCATCATGAAACTCCACCTTTCTGTTATTAGCTGAGTCAGGATACTTACCAAAGTTGAGATTATTGATCATATTATGAGATTATTGATTAGGAAAAATAATGATGTTTGGACTTACAACTCCCGTTTCATTTGGTTTCTCATGAAGAATATCATTCCATTGTCCCTCATATCCTCCATTATTGTGACTCTTCCTGTTTCCAGCCATTTTTGATAACCCAAAAACAATAGTGTGAGAGGCAAAAATCATGCTTGGAAAACAACATAATGAAGGGGGAGTACCTTCAATATATAACATCTAATGTTTAATTCTGATATAGTTTCCATAATTCTAGGATTATAACCTATACATATACTTAACCTTAGAGACATCCCAAGGCATACGTTAGAAATATCTCTAGGGATCTCAGTACAGTTTTCACATCTTAGTTTCCAAAGGTTAGCTAAACCTTTCCTCTGATACCAACTATAGAGACCCAATCTTGACATACATGGATATTACATTACTTTTGCGAAATACCTAATATATAACAAAAATAGACACCAAATGACTTTAATAGTTTAGTGTCTTTGGAAACACAGAATATAATCTTCTAATCTTGGTGAAAGATCTTCAACATATCCCATAAAGATATTCCTTTTTTTCTTACCTAAAACCATTCTTTATATCCCGGGGAAACGAAAACATATAAAGGGTGGGATAAAATGCTCAGTAAGGGTAAGCATGGAGAAAATAAAACAAACCATATACATTTGAACTTAAAAACATGAACATAAAGTTTAAACATCAAAATCTTGAGTTGTGAAATAAATCATGGTAGTACGTAAGGAATTGGTCATAAAGGAACATAAATCATGATAAAATAGCATGGGAATAAAACATTTAATTATGGAAAACCATTAAGCATGTGATGTTATTTCCATAGTAGCCAAGGCATTGCTGGAAAGACCATCATAGTAGGCAAAGTACCTTCCTGAATCAATTTCACACCTCGTTTCAGTCCTATATCACTGAACCGGATTAACTTACCGTTCCAGCCATGTCTTTCTCATGATATATAAATCTTTAACCAATGCATTATAGAGATATATAGGTCCCACCCATCTCATAATGAAATCATTCTTACTTTATCCACAACATAAACATAAATCATTCATCATAACCCAATGAATAAAAATGGGTTTCATAAACATCATCCCATCATAAAATAATCCATATAAAACAAATGGATATCATTTCATCATAAGAAAAGTGAAACCATGTAAATCATAGAGATATTATACTTGAAACATACACATATGAAATAATGTCATCTTAAATGGAAAATGGTTCTGATAAAACACTTGAAAATAATTTTTGAGGAAAATATCATTTCCTCTTAAAAATCATTTTCTTTTCACAAAATGCCATGAAATTTTTAAAGAAAATTATTTTATTGAAAATAAACATGAAATATTGTAGAGTAAACTTCATGAAAATAAGGTGTTATGAAACCGTAAACATCTGTTCATGCCGTATAAGTTAAAAAAATTCTTCTTGTACTTTTTCCAGAAAATTCAAAAAGTACCTCGTATGGTAAACAAAAGAATGATTCCTTACATACCATGTAGTAAAAGTAAAAATGGGTAAAAAGGAATTTAAATATACATTAAACCATATTTAGAAAATAGGGACATGGATGATAAATATAACCCCAGTAAATAATTACAAATAAATAATCTCTGATAAAAATGAGATTGGAAAAGTTATCACTTACCTTATGTCAAATTTCTTCTATATGTGTACGAGACTCCTGTATAGTGGGTTTAAACATATTATTAACTTTTAACAAAACCCTAATAAAATTTATGATATCATATATGATTCACTTATGACTTTATATTACCCGTTCTTTTGTCAATTCCATGTTAAAGCAGCGTTTAGGTAAAATCGTTTCATTTATCATATGTGTTTGGACTTGTTATTCTTGATATTGTTATTAATTGTATCCTGACTTACTTACTTACATAATTTAAAACATGATTTATATATCATAAATATTCAGTATATATATATATATATATCTATATATAATAGATAGATAAATGAAATGAAACACACTGTTCATGGAGACGGTAGGTCGTACGTATGCATGAACGTTGTTTTGCTTTCCTTATTGACTTGAATAGAAGTAAGTAGATGAAATATATATATATATATACATAAATATGGTAGAATTATTATGTCATATATATAATTATTATTCATTATATATACTTTATAATCATTTTTTAATGGTTAACATGGAGAATGAATCTCATCGCATCGTGGAGACGGTAATCAGTATGTACGTACGAGCGATGATATCGTTCCCATAATTATTGAATAGAATTGGAGTGGATGATATAATATCTCAAAATAATTATGATTTTATAATAACCATATATAGTTATTATTTACGTTGTTATACCCATCCAAGTAAGGTGGTGGTGGAAAAACGAATTACACCACGGCGTGGAGACAGTATTCCGTACGTACGCACGCGCGATGATTTCATTTTTCGTAGGATGGGTATATAGTGAAATAGGGTTGTTTAATATTTATAATAACATATCAGTATATGAGTGATACTTATGTTATTACTTTATTATGAAGCAAAATAATAAGAATAAGTAGAAAAAGAAATGAATTAGAAAGAATGGGTAAAGGATATTACCTCTTCTTCGACGCGCCTCTTCTAATCCTCCTCTTAGGGCACTAATGATGGTCTTTGAATAAGACCAATACCTATATTATGTTTCTAGGGAAGTTGAGAAGGTAAATGGTCAGGGTTTGGTCTATCTTGAAGGCTGAAAATTGTGTATATAGGAGATAAAGGAGGTGCCCTTTTATAAGGGAGGAGAGGGGCACCTTAGAAAAAACTTAAAATATTAATTTATAATAAAGTCATATTAGGTTTATAATGAAACCAAAGTGACTTATTTCAAAGATAAATTGGGTATGGATCGAAATAATCTCAACCAATAGGTCTTAGACAAGTTTAGGTTACTATTTTAAACTTATCATTTAGATATAACTCTAAGTTAAATAATTTAACTTTTACCATGTCTTCTTGATTTCTTACAATATATGGTTAATAAACTTACTATAAACTTCCAAACGAACCAAAAGTGGTTCATTATTAATATGTATAACCTTATATAAGTTATTTTTCTGACCCTTAAATTTTTAGGAATAAAATATAAATTAATAATATAATATTTGTTTTAAAAACTATTTTATGTCAATTTTGATACTAATTGGTAATTGATTTTTGTCAAAAATAGTAATAGGATGATTAGTTCGAACAAAGTTAATTAAATCAATACCAACATGTAATATTAACCTATAAAATTAGTGGAATTCATATAAAGTCTCAAATTACATTTATTTGGGTATTTATAACATCAATTATGTTAAAATTTCATTAATAAGGTAATTACTGCATCATCATTGTGTCATAAATAAATTAGATTATTTAACATATAAAATTTATAAATAAAATACCATTATGTAGGAAATATTTTTAGATTTCGAATGAATATTTATGGTCAAATTTAGCTTATGTATAACCCTATATTAAAAATGTTTTAGTTATTAAACATTGATTTTTAACTCTTTTAACTCTTCTTTGAATTAAATAATAATAAATGTCCAAATCTAATACAAGTGGACCTAAAGGGTAATATTTTATTTATAAGGTTGTTTTTGGTCGAATTAAACTTATCCAATATAATTAGAACATGTGTTAGGGTAATAATAATATCATTTTTACCCTTAATTACCCTATTTACTTTTAACCGTGGTAAATAAAAGAAAAAAAGTTACTATTCACCAAAAATTATTTTTATCTTATTGAACCACATTTTACTCCTTGAGATTAACCGTGTCTCTCATATTTTCAAAATTACACTCACATAAGTGGTAAAATTAAGTTTTATGTAAATTTGCGAATTCTCCCAGGAGGTGGGTAAAAGACGGTGAAAAGTTTAATAAAATTTTTATATATCTAAAATTACTATAAAATGACTCCAATGAATTAAATTGAACTTATTTAGGTATTATGTATCTATTTTTACCTAAAATAAATTTAAATAAAATAATTAATTAATTAAATAAAACGTTGGTTTTAAACTATAACTAAGTGTTTTCACTATTCATCAAAAATTTAAAGTATTCAGAAAAATACCAAAAATTCACCCTATGCTAATTTCGGTATTCTGAATCCAAAAATGAAGTCCATTTTGAATGATAAAATTTATAAAATTTCAAAAAGTGCGTATTACTATTCATAACGGCTAGTTTATATAATATTTTAATTGCATATCATTGTTTTGTGAAACCCGGTATTGCATACTACACACGCTATCGAGGATGGTCGTGATTACGTATAATGCAAGCCAAGTCAGGGTTGCATGTAGTGTAAGATCCCTTTGGTGTTGCGTATAATATAATCAAAACTTATTTCATTTATACATTAAACAAAATCTGTACTTAATTTTTAGTAGAATAATTTCCACAAAACGAACTTGAAATTGTGTGCAACATGAGCCAAGAATAGTGTTGCGTATACTGCAAGCTAATACGGTGTTGTGTATAGTACAAGATAATATTGTTGTAGTATACAATAGATGACATCAATGCAATTAAAAATAATATATCTCATAAAATCTCGGGGTGTTACAGTCTGATTCAGAAGTCCAACGAAGCTGAGACCATTTATGTAGGCCACATTTTCTTCGAGAACTACTTCCCAACATCACAAAACCCTTTACCAAAAAATATCCACCTCAGTCCAAACATTGAAGGATGACTACATGACCTTTCAACTTCCAAATTGTTCCCAATTCATGAAGAACCTGAGCATCACGAGCCAAACCAAAATGGACCATACAAGGTATCCTAGCTTCAAGAAACCCCCATTCATATGTTCCTAAATGCCACTATATAAGGTGGGGATGCCTTTCAAGAATTTTTATGCCATTAATGGGGGAAGAAGGACCTACAGGATACTTGAGGCTTCATGAAGCATTAAGCCTCCATGAATCCCACCTTTCCAAAAGTAGTACATCATCTTGACTCAAGGTAACCATATTTCACAAATCTCATTCCTTCATGAACCCCCTATTCTCCATGAACAACTTTAGAATCAGAAAACACCTCTTTGGGAGGCCCTATTTTTAGAAAATATCCTCTCTTGGAATTCCTAATGTTTCCTCCCTTCTGATGACACCTCTTCATGAAGGTTGAGTTCCCAATGCTCCCACATCTGTCTAGAATCGGCTCAATTTCACTTCAAGTCCCCATGTGGCCAATTCCACATATTCCTATGGCCCACTCTACTTCAAGAGTGGCATGATATTTCCATTTAACATTTTCTTATCATCATTGGTACGCTAACACTTGATTCTTCTCAGTAAAGGAACGCTAATGTGTACCTCATGATTGACCACTCTTCCACACTGTTACACCTTAGAATTAAAAATTTATACCCCACACATAGGTACATGAGATGCGTTTATGTAATCCCAAGGGGTGAGGAGTGAGTACTCCATGTTCTAGATACATGACGTAAAATTTCTGTGTACCAAAATCCTCAACACATGACGTTAAACTGTGATCTTACCCTATACGGAAAATGTGGGATGCTTCTTATGTGAGTGACATGGGACAATCCTTACACCACCTACCCTCACAGGGAATGATATACTCTTAACATTGAATTAAATCCTCCTCACATGGAATGAAATCCTCCCTACAGGGATTGACATCCTCCTAAGGAATCTTCCATGCGTAATCCCCACACAATCTCTCGTTTATGCATCATTCGTGACACAATCATTAGGTCTACTTATTATTATTGTTTCTTACATCGGTCATGACTCATGTGGTCTTATTGGTTATTATTAAGCATGAAATCCAACCTACTTATGTAGGAATCCCTCCTGTATTAATCCCCAATCATAAAAGCTCCATATGGACCACTTCCACGCATAAGCTCCAATCATATCCCATTTTCGGAAGCTTCTATGTGTAATCCCCAACCAGACATGCCTCCTCCTTAGGTGTAAGCCCTAATTCACCTTTCTAAACTATGTGGGATTTTATTCCCAATTTACTGGGATATATATGAAGCCTCCTTGAGGTCTAAAACTATCACCTAATACTCCATCCACTCCATCCACTCCATCCACTCCATCCATTCCATCCACATCCACCCTGATTTTCCCAAAATAGCCACATCATGATAAGATCATACCATCCACCTATTAAGCTACCTTGATTAATACCCACACCATCCAACCAAGATAAATCCTCTTGTGAAGGGAAACCTCTATGTTTAAGCCCCATACTATCCCTATCTAGTGCTCCTTCCACAGAGCGATCATTTTTACCACATGATGTTTGATGTTATTAATATTTTAATGAATTATTATATACTCCCTTTACTTATTTTATATTAAATGTTCATAATTTGTGTGAAATATTAATTTTTAAATATTAAATATAATTTTTGAGTATTTTTAGAAGTAGTCCAATTGAGTTAGTTTACTATTTTATTTATAATTATCACCCTACTGATCCAAATTGTGCGATTATTGTTTTTTATGATTTATAATGTAATATAAAACATTTCATTATAAGAAAGCTTGGGCTATTATTCCATTTGAAGGGCCATATAGACCACACAAGAAGTCCCACAGAATCTGTGAAGAAACTGGACTATCCATGAAGATTTAATTACTAGTCTCAATCAAGAATTTAAAATTCATTCATTATACTCAATAGTTTGGGGTCAAATTAATGAGTCTTGGATAAAAATTTCAGGCCCAAATCAAAATAAAAGGGACCCGACGTATTCCTTTAAACTCATGCCACCATTCTGGACACGAATTAAAATCAGTATAGTATTCGTGACATTTATCCTGATATAATCATCATATCAAGTTGATATTTTTCATTGTCAAATCAGAGATATATAAGGATTAATTTTTTGAATAAATAATTCGGATTTGAAGTCATCTTGCTATTAAGCAATCCATTCACATTTTGGACATTGAAAAAGCATGGATAGAAATGGACAGTTAAACATTATTTATGAAAATTGCAAAAAAATTGCATACATAAGTCCAAATGCCTCCAACTTTTGAGAGTAGTCTTCTAACATTATTGTATAAAACATTTAATAATGAGATATCTCTAGATTCATCTTTTTGGATGTCCAAATTGTCGAGCCAAGTGGAGGGGTAGTTTTGGAATGAAAACAGTCCACCACCTTGGGCTATAAATACATCCCCTCCTCTCTTTTCAAAAGGGTTGGAAATTCAGAATAGAGAAGGATCAATTGGAATGACCAAGGCTCTTGAAAAGTCCTGGGAGGACATTCCAAACTCAATTTTTTAATCCTCCTCTCTTTGATTTCATGTTCTTTCTATTCATTTTTAATTTTAATTTCGTAGGTGTTTGTATTTGTAATTCTGTTTTAATGCATGTTTATTTCTTCATAATATCTTCTTCTCATCTATCTTCTGTAGTTTAATATTAATTTTCTTTAAATACTCTAAATAAATTTAAAAATCATTCTCTTAATTTACTTTCTCATTCAAGAAAAAGTGTATTTTTGTTATTTCTCTCTGCTGCTACTGTGTGTGTTAGACTCACCACTCTTTTCTTGTCCCTTTATTTTTCTTATCTTCTTAATTTAACATAATAATCATTACAACTAGATTAATAATCATTTCAATGGATGAGTAAATCTATCATTAGGGTGAGTTATAATTTAGGTATGTTAATTGATTTAGATATTTTTCTCAATGAATATTCTTTAAATTAACATTGTCTTTGTTGAACTCAACATGTCATGGATTAATGACATCTTTTGTTTAGAATATGGATTCCATTTATTATTGGAACCATAAATACACTACCACAATAATGTACTTATTGACATTATAATTTTAGTTAAGTTAAGGCTTGGATTAAAGCCTTAGCACTTAGGAATTTCAATCAACGTCAACTTGTGACATGGGTGTTAATTTAATGCAATATAAATCAAGGATCAAGGATATCACAAGCTTAAGTACCTATTGATGAACTCAACCCAATATTTATCAAATTTTTAAATCAATATTAATCAATCAATCATTTCAATTAGGCTTTTCAAACAAATTCCCCCAATCATAATACAATCAACTAAAAATAACTGACTATTAAAAAGTATCATCACCGAGGATTTGACCCGAGTGCTGCTATATGCTTTAGCGGAGCACCAGAACCTTGATCGGTCAATAGGCGAAAATTGACCATGCTTTCAAATGGATTTGTTTCTAGGGATGGTGCTTTAAGTAGTCATTAGTTTCAGGTTATTGTAAAAAACAAAAAAATAAAATTAAAAATAAAATTAAAAAAAACACAATGAAAAACTGACCTTTATCTTTCTTCCAAAATCTCTCTGAATGCCCCATATTCTCCCAAACAATCCATAAGATATGTTTGACCCTAAAATTGAGAAAATACTTTTCCAACTTAGGAGGAACATAAGAGATAATAAACTCATTCAAGAACCTATCCTAGTCCAACCAATTGAATTAGATATAGCCAATCCTAGGGAACAAACACTAAAAGAACTTGTTGTCCATGATATGAATTTCCAACCTCTTGGTATTCAATATCCAAACATATTAGCTGAATTCAAACTCAAATCAGGTTTGATTCATCTTCTCCCTCATTTCCGCAGTCAAGACTGTGAGGATCCATATCTTTATCTTAAAGAGTTCTAAGTGGTGTGGTCTACCATGAAGCCTCAAGGGGTTTCTGAGGAACAAATCAAACTCCGAGTATTCCATTTCTCCCTAGATGAAACTGCTAAGTCATGACTCTACTACCTTCCACCTAGTTCCATAACTACATTGAATGACATGAAGCAACTCTTCTTAGAGATATTATTTCTTTCTTCTCATACCGCTTCTATCCGAAAGGAAATAAGTGGAATTGGTCAATTCCCAAATGAATCACTCCATGAGTACTAGGAGAGGTTCAAAAAGCTTTTGGAAACCTTCCCACATAACCAAATCCCTAAAAAACTCTTGATCCAATACTTTTATGAGGGTTTATTATCTGTGGAGAGAAATCTCATTGATGCTGTATGTGGTGGTGCTTTTGTTGATAAAACTTCTACATCTGCAAGATATATCATAAGCAACATGGCTACTAACACACAACAATTCCATACTCAATCACATGATCAAGTCAAACAATCCCAATAGAATCAATCTGTAGATCCAAACAAGATAACTGAGTGTATGAGTGAACTTACAGGCCTTGTGTGACAACTAGCTGTGGAGACCAAATCCCCAACCACATCTTCTCCACAATCTCTATTCCCTGGACCTATCAAGAATTATGGAATCTCCACCTCCCCATCTCATCCAATAGACACCTATCCACAACTTCAAGATGATCTATTTGATTCATCTGGACTAATGGATCTGAATGTGGCCTATGCTCAGTAGAACACCAACCCTCAACTATCATGTCAGATCATTGGAATCTCTAACCGACCTCACTTTGAGCCCTTATCTTCTTCTTATAACCAAGGATTCGGGTATGGAAACCCCATACCTCAATTTCCTCCTCAAAACCCAAACTAGTTCCAATATGTTCAAGGTGTTGGTAAATTCCAAAAATCTTATCCGTTAGTTCCTCAACCTCATATGATCAATCATCCTCTTCCTCCTCCAGGATACCACTAACCTAGTGAGACTTCAAAATTCCCAAACTAATACAATCGCCTTCCCAATAACCAAAATCAAGGCAATCCCAATCCGGGACAAGCCTCTTCTTCAATGAAACCGTGGGAAAGTGTTGTAGAAGATCTTTCCTCCTTCACCCATTCTAGCCTCAAAAACATTAAAATACAATTTGGTCAAATTGCATCCCACCTGAGCCAGCAACAACAATCAAATTATTCCCAACTCCCAGTTCAACCATTACCAAACCCCAAGGGTAGTGTAAGTGAAATTGTACATAGATTGGGAAAGAAAGTTGTTATGCCTCATGATGAGAACTCCCACTCCCCTTTAAATGTTTTCCTAGAAAATGAAAAGAAAAATAAACTTGAAAAGAAACCTGAATCCATTCCCTCACCTCCTTCCATTCAAATTAGGAATCCAATTCCTTTTCATCAAGCCATTTCTAAGACAAATAATTCCTTTGAACCCGATCCTGAAATGCTCGACGTGTTTAGATGTGTTGAAGTCAACATTACCCTCTTAGATGAAATAAAACAAATCCCTTAGTATACCATGTTTCTTAATGAATTGTGCACCCACAAGTGGCAACTCAGGACCTCCAAAAATGTTTCAACACAATATTCCATACCCATGAAGTGAAAATTTCCTGGGACCTTTATAGTTCAATTCCAAGTAAGAATTTCCAACTTAGATGATGAACTCATAGAACTAGGATCCTCAATTAATGTCATGCCCAAATCCAAATTCTCTAAACTTGGTCTAGGTCACTTACATCCAATAGGTGTTGTTTTCCAATTATCCAATCGAAGCACAACCAGTCTTGGGGGAATAATTAAGGATTTCCTTGTCAGAGTCAATGATCTTTTCTTCCCAGCTGACTTCTATGTCCTTGACATGGAAGGTGAGACAACTTGATTCCATTATCCACGGATTCTAGGAAGACCTTTCCTCATGACATATAAAACCAAATTTGATGTCTATGTTGGAATCTTATCCCTGGAATTTGGTGACCAACTGGTCAAGTTCATTATTTTTCAATCCATGCGATACCCATTAGATAATCAATATGTATTCTCTATCCATGCTTCTAAAAGTCTCTCTGAGAGTGTGTTAAATCCCAATCCATCATGTTCTTCCTATTCTACTGATAGAGGAGTTTTTGAATATTGAATCCTCATTAACCAAGTCATAAATGGAGAAGTTGATGTTGACATTACAAATGAAAACTCCATTGATCTAAAAGATCTTGAAAACTCTTTGGAATACCAACACACATCTAGCCTCCACTTCTCTAAATTGGACAGTAATGGGAAAAATGAACCAGCATGTTCATTTTTTGATTCAAATCAGATTATCCAAGATTAATTATTTTCTATCCATGATTCTGAAAATTGTAATATATGGGAGGTGAACCTTGAACCAATGTGTTTATATTGTCCTGATTAGAGTGAAGGTTGTGATATTTGTTCTATAATTAATAAAGTGATCCCTAGTGATATTTAAATTGACCATTATTTGGTGAAAAACGTTGATATAATGGATACTGAAAAACTTATTTAGTCTTATGACTCCACTGATCCTCACTGCTCTACATTGGTAAGTGATGAAATAAATGAGTCAAAAACAATTGGGATCTCTTACTCTGGTTTCGTGTTATCTAAACCATACATAAATGAACCATTAGAATTGAGACATATTCCTGAATTTCCAAGCATAGAAAACCATCAATTTGTGGATAAAATCATTCCTCACATTGAAGACCAAAAGGATGATAGTCATATTCTATTTTCACCCCCATTGAATTATAAGATAAACAATAAGGAAGGGATCAAATTATCCAATGAATCATCGGGCCTCTAAAAGGAAATGTTTTTCTATAAGCACACTGAAGTTGGGAAAATAAGATGGCCACCGTCATACTATGGGTAATCCACTGCAACTATCCACCTGTAGAAAAACAAATGTCATGCTTCTTGGGAGGCAACCCATATTTTCTTTTACTTTTATGAAATTTTAATTTATTTTTAGTTTTTTATTATATGAATAATGTTTTTTATTTTTTAGGTAACATACCAAAATCCTAGAACCACATCGACTTCCATTGGATCCTCATCATCTATAGTAGACCCACCACCAGATGGAGACGGCGACCCACCAAATCCAAACTAGGGGAACCTCTTTACCTTTAACTCTCTCTTCCTCTGTCTCCCTTTTTCTTCTTATTCTCCTAACTTTCATTTTTTTACCACATTCCTCATCACGGTTTTTATTTACTCTTTCTCTTTTGTGTGGGTGTCTCACTATAAAAAACAAAAAAAAACTAAAAAACAAAAAAACCATTTAAAAAATATATATGAAAAATAAAGAGTCGTACTTACTCACCTTACAATTTTCAAAATTTGTCCAACCATTTTGGGGAGTCAAAAGACATGGTTTCATGTCACAAATCTTATTTATTTCATCATATATTTGGATAATGAATATTATGTCAAAACCAAAAAAAATTGAATGCTCAATTTTTGATTTGGAAAATGATTTTCCCCACCCCTGAGGAACAAAATTTGACTTCATGCCAAGGTCACCAATGGAAATTTTTTCACAATGTGTGTTTTCACCCCCATTTGTGAATCTTGATTTTGTGGTCCTTCAATCTGAATTTCCATCTTTAGTGTGCATTAATATGATAGAGCCATTTTTTGATCCACATGAGAATTATAATAGCCAAATAGCCTCCCATTAACCATACATTAATCCTTTTTTTGAAAGCCCCTTCAAGCCTATGAAAACATTTTATTTGATAGACACATTACAATCCCAATACCATATCCCACCCAATATCAACATGGATTTTCATTGCATAATTTTTTTTATTTATGTGTTGGGGGAATGGATGTCATTTTTTGGGTTCCCTTTTTTTTGATTTTCAACGAGTTGTCATATGCTTGGGGGAAAACATCCATTTTAGTTTAGAGGGGAGGTTTCCACTTAGTGAGTTTTGTGGAATGTAATATAATTTCATTTATTTAACTGTTTAAATGTTATTGACATGTGTTCAAAAAAAATCAAAAAAAAATTAAAAAAAAACAAAAAAAAAGAAACAAAAATGGGTTGTGTCTTCGGTAGGTCAAAAATAAATCTTACTCAACCTTTTTTCATGATATAACTATTACAATTAGTTTCATGAGTAGATCAATCATGGGTTATGATATGATTTTGAGATCTTTTTAATGTTCAACTTTCAAAAAATGAAAAAAAAACAAAAGAAGAAAAGAAAAGAAAAACAAGAACACTTTTGTCATTAAGAGAAGTTTTGTGTTTTGTAAATATTTTATCTTATCATACCCTTAAATTTTTTTCCTTATATTGTATCTTTATTCACAAAATCATTCCCTTTTAAATATGTGTTTTCAATTCCTTCCATTTTTCATTTCAAAAAAATGTGTATTGTTTTTTCCATGTTGGTGTTTTACCCCCTTTTTCCTATCTTTTAGATATCATCTTCCTACCTTCCCATAGCCATAGAAAAACACCTAAAAATACCTCTTGATTTTTGAGAACTTTAGGATAGGGAGTGGAAGCCTATAGATCTTACAAACTCTAATATTTTCACTTTTGGTTGGTGAATGAGTGAATCTCCATAAATTAATTTTATCATCTTCAGAGGAGTAAGTTTTGTGTTCCACCATTTTCCATTTCAAAATTTGAGCATGAAAAAATGAATTGTTTTTGTAAAATTGTTTCTGTAACAACTTGTGGTGGAATTCAATATGGATGAGTGAAATTTTCTAAACCTCCCCTGATTGGGGAAAACAAAATTTTAATATTTTTTTGTGAGTGAAAGTGATTTTGTCATGTTTTTATATTTTTTTCACATGAGGGCATGCACAATACGTGTGGGGGAGTTGATGTTTTTACTATTTTAAAGAATTTTTATATACTCCCTTTACTTATTTTGTATGAAATGTGCATAATTTGTGTGAAATATTAATGTTTAAATATTAAATATAATTTTTGATAATTTTTAGAAGTATTCCAATTGAGTCAGTTTACTATTTTATTTTTAATTATCACCCTACTATTCCAAATTCTGTTATTTATGTTTTTTAGGATTCATAATTCAATATAAAAAAATTTATTAGAAGAAATCTTGGTCCAATTCTTCTATTTGAAGGGCCATATGGACCACAAAAGAAGGCCCATAGAATCTGTGAAGAAACTGGACCATCCATGAAGATTTAATTACTAGGCTCAATCTAGAAGATAAAATTCATTAACTATCCTCCATAGTTTGGGGGAAAATGTAAGTAGTCTTGGATAAAAAATTCAAGGCCCAAATCCAAAAAAAGGGGCCCAACTGATTCATTTAAACTCATTCCACCATTCTGGATGAGAATTAAAATCAATACATTATTCATGACATTTATCCTGAATTAATCATCATATCAAGTTGATATTTTTCAGTGTTAAATATGCAATATTTTCGGGTGACTTTTTTGAAGAATGAATTCAGATTTGAAGCCATCTTACAATTCAAAAATCCATTCACATTTTGGACATTGAAAAAGCATGGATAGAAATGGACAGTTTAACATTGTTTATGAAAACTGCCATAACATTGGATCCATAAGTCCAAATGCCTCCAAATTTTGAGATTAGTAATAAAACATTATTATATAAAACTCTTTATAAGGATATATCTCTAGATTCAGCTTTTCATATGTCCAAATTGTCGAGCCAAGTGGAGGGGTAGTTTTTGAATGCAAACAGTCCACCACCTTGGGCTATAAATACATCTCCTCCTCTCTTTTCAAAAGGGTTGGAAATTAAGAGTATAGGTGGATCATTTTTCATGACCATGGATCTGCCAAAATCCTGAGAGGACATTCCAAACTCATGTTTTCAATCCTCTTCTCTTTTATTTCATGTTATTTCCATTCATTTTCAATTGTAATTTCTTCAGTGTTTGTATTTGTAATTCTTTTTTAATGCATGTTTATTTCATAATAATCTCTTATTCCCATCTACCATATATAGTTTAATATTAATGTTATTTAAATATTCTAAATAAATTTTAAAATCATTATCTTCATTCACTTTCTCATTCAAGAAAAATTGTGTTTTTGTTATTTCTCTTCGTTGCTCGTGTGTCTGTTCGATGCACCGCTCTCTTCTCATCCCTTTCTTTTTATTATCTTCTTAATTTATTATAATAATAATTATCACCAGATTAATAATAATTTCAATGGATAAGTAAATCTCTCATTGGGGTGAGTTATAATTTAGGTATGTGAGTTGATTTAGAGCTTTTTCTCGATGAATATTCTTTAAATTAACATTGTGTATTTTGGACTTAACATGTCATGGATTAATGACCTATTTTGTTTAGCGTATGTATTCCAAAGATTTTTGGAACCATAAATACACTACCAAAATAAATTACTTATTGATATTATAATCCTAGTTAATTTAAGGCTTGGATTAAATCCTTAACACTTAGGAATTCCGATCAATGTCAACTTGTGACATGGGTGTTAATTTAATGCAATATAAAGCAAGGATCAAGGATATCACAAGCTTAACTACCTATTGATGAACTCACCCCAATATTTATCAAATTGTAAAATCAATCATAATCAATCAATCATTTAAATTAAGCTCTGCAAACAAACCACCTAATCAGAATACAATCAACTAAAAACAATCGACTATTAAAAATTATCATCCCTGAGGATTCGACCCGAGTGCTTCTATGCACATTAGTAGAGCATCAGAAGCTTGACTGGTCGATAGATGATAATCATCCATACTTTAAAATGGATTTTTTTCTAGGGATAGTGCATTATGTAGTAATTATTTTTTGGTTATTGTAAAAAACAAAAAAAAAAATTTTAAAAAAATGAAAAAAAAAAACAAAATGAAAACCCCGCCTTCCTCTTTCTTCCAAAATCTCTCGAAATTCCCCATAGCATCCCAAACAATTGCTTGGATTTGTTTGAACCGTAAATTGAGAGAACACTTCACCAACTTAGGAGAAACATAAGAGATAATCAACTCATTTAAGAACCTATCCTTTTCCAACCAATTGAATTAGATATGGCCAATCCTAGGGAAAAATCACTTAAAGAACTTTCTACCCCTGTTATGAATTTCCAACATCTTGGTATTAATATCCAAACATAAATGCTGACTTTAAATTCAAATAAAGTTTGATCCATATTCTCCCTCATTTCCACGGGCTATTCGGTGAGGATCCACATCTTTATCTTAAAGAGTTCCAAGTGGTTTGCTCTACAATGAAGCCTCAAGGGGTTTCTGAGGAAAAATCAAATTCTGAGTATTTCCTGTCTCTCTAGATAACACTACTAAGTCATGGATCTACTACCTTCCTCAGGGTTCCATAACCACTTGGAATGACATGAAGTGAGTCTTCTTAGAGAAATTCTTTCCTACTTCTCGTACTGCTTCTATCCAAATGTAAATAAGTGGTATTCATCAATTCCCAAATGAATCACTCCATGAGTACTAGGAGAGGTTCAAAAAGCTTGTGGCAACCTACCCACATCACCAAATCCCTAAAAAACTATTGATCAAATACTTCTATGAGGAGTTATTATATATATATATATAACTCTCATTGATGTTTCAAGTGATGGTTCTCTTGTTGATAAAACTCCTTCAGCTGCAAGAGATCTCGTAAGCAACATGGCTGCAAACACACATCAATTCCATACTCGAGAACATGTTCAAGTCAAACAATCCACAGAGAATCAATCTATAGAGACAAACAAGAAAACTGATTCATATGGACTATTGGAGCTCAATGCAACCTATGCTCAGCAAAACACCAACCCTCAACTATCAGGTTAGTTCATTGGAATCTCTAACCAACCTCACTTTGAGCCCTTCTCTTCTTATTATAACCAAAGATTCAGGTTTGGAAACCCTATCCCTCAATTCCCTACTCAAAAACCAAACCAGTTCCAATATGGTCAAGGTGTTGGAAACATCCAACAACCTTATCTGTTTGTTCCTCAACCTCAAAAGATCAATCGTCCTCTTCCTCCTCCAGGCTACCACTATCCTAGTGAGACTTTCCAATTCCCAAACCAATACAATGTCTTTCTCAAGAACCAAAATCAAGGCAATACCAATCCGGAACAAGCCTCTTCTTCCAAAAAACCATGAGAAAGTGTTATAGAATATCTTTCCTCCTTCACCCATTCTAGCCCCAAGAACATTGAAACACAAATTAATCAACTTGAATCACACTTGAGCCAACAACAACAATCAAATTCTTCCCAACACTAAGCTCAACCATTACCCAACCCCAAGGGTAATGTAAGTGAAATTGCACAAAGATTGGGAAAGAAAATTGTTATGCCTCATGATGAGACCCCCCACTGCCCTTTAAATGTTGTCCTAGAAAATGAAAATAAAAAGAAACTTTAAAATAAACTTAATCCATTACCTCACCTCCTTCCATTCCACTTAGGAATCCAATTACTTTTCCTCAAGTCGTTTCTAAGCCAAATAAGTCCTTTGAACCTGATCCTAAAATGCTTGACATGTTTAGACATGTTGAAGTCAACATTCCCCTCTTAGATGCCATAAAACAAATCCCTATGTATGCCATTTTTCTTAAGGAATTGGGCACCCAAAAGAGGAAACTTAGAACCTTTGAAAATGTTTCAACACAATATTTCATACCCATGAATTGAAAATATCTTGGTACCTTTATAGTTCGATGCCAAATAGGAAGTTCCAACTTAGATGATGCACTCATAGACCTGGGATCCTCAATTAATATCATGACCAAATCCATATTCTCTAACCTTGGTCTAGGTCCTTTACATCCAATAGGTGTTTTTGTTCAGTTGTCCAATCAAAACACAACTTCTCCTGAGGTAATAATTGAGGATGTCCTTGTCCGAGTCAATGGTATTATCTTCCCAGCTGACTTCTATGTCCTTGACATGGAATGTGAGACAACTTTTTTCCATTCTCCTATGATTCTAGGAAGACCTTTCTTCATGAAATATAAAACCAAAATTGATGTCCATTATGGCATCTTATCCATGGAATTTGGTGACCAAATGGTCATGTTCAATATTTTTCACTCCATGTGATACCCATCATGGAATCAATCTGTATTCTCTATCCATGCTTTTGAAAGTATCTTTGGGAGTGTGTTGAATCCCAATCCATCATGTTCTTATTATTCTTCTGATAGAGGAGTTTGTGAATATTTCATCGTCATTAACCAATTCATAAATGGATAAGTTGATGTTGACATTACAAATGAAAACTCCATTGATCTAAAAGATATTGAAAACTCTTTGGAATACAAACTCACCCCTAGCATCCACTTCTCCAACATGGACGATAATGGGGAAAATGAACAAGTATATTCATTTTTTGATTCAAATAAAATTATCCAACATTCATTATTTTCTATCAATGATTCTGAAAAATATATTATATGTGAGGTGAAACATGAACCAATGTGTTTATATTGTTCCGATGATAGTGAAGGTTGTCTGATTTGTTCTATAATTAATAAATTGATCACTAGGGAGGTTGAAATTGACCATTCGTTGGAAAAAACACTGATATAAAGGATATTGCAAAACTTATCCAGTCTTATGACTCCATTGATCCTCATTACTCTACATTGGTAAATGATAAAATAAATGAGCCAAAAACAATTGGGATCTCATAATCTGGTTTCGCGTTATCTCAAAGTTACATAAATAAACTATCAGAATTGAGACATCTTCCTGAATTTCCAAGCATAGAAAACCATCACTTTGTGGATAAAATCATTCCTCATGTTGAAGAGAAAAAGTATGATAGTAATATTCTTTTTCCATCCTCGTTGAATTGTAAGCGAAACAACAAGGAAGTGATGTAATTATCCCATGAATCATCGGGCCCCCCAAAGTAAAAGTTTTTCTATAAGCACACTGAAGTTGAGAAAATACGATGGCCACCATCAGACTATGGGTAGTCCACTGCAACTTTCCAGCTGTAGACCAATAAATACAGTGCTTCTTGGGAGACAACCCGTGTTTTCTTTTACTTTTATGAAATTTTAATTTCTTTTTACTTTTTCATTAGATGAATAATGATTTATTTAGGTAACATCCCACAATCCTAGAACCAGATCGACTTCCATTGGATCCCCAACTTCTATAGTAGACCCACCACCACATGGAGACGACGACCCCCCAAATCCAAACAAGGGGGAACCTATTTACCTTTAAATCTATCTTCCTCTCTCTCCCTTTTTCTTCTTATTCGACTATATTTCGTTTTTTACCACTTTACTCATCACAATTTTTATTTACTCCTTCTATTTTGTGTGGGTGTGTCATTATAAAAAACAAAAAAACCTATAAAAACAAAAAAAATCATTTAAAAAAAATATGTGAAAAATAAAGAGTCATACTTACTCACCTTATAATTTTAAAATTTTGTCCAACCATTTTGGGGAGTCAAAAGAAATGGTTTCATCTCAAAAATATTTTTTTTAATCATATGTTTGAATAAATAATATTGTGTCAAAACCAACAAAAATTGAATGCTCAATTTTTTATTTGGAAAATGATTTTCCCCACTCGTGAGAAACAACATTTTCTTTCATGCCAAGGCTTACTATGGCCATTTTTTTACAATATGTGTTTTTTAGCCCCATTTTTGAATCTTGAGTTTTTGGACCTTCAATATGAATTTCCTACTTTAGTGTGCATTAATATGATAGATGCATTTTCTGAACCACATGAGAATTATAATAACCAAATGGCCTCCCATTAACCATACATTAATCCTCCTTTTTAAAGCCCCTTCGATCCTATGAAAACCATTTATTTGATAGCCACATTAAAATCCCAATACCTTATCCCACCCAATATCAAAATTTATTTTCATTAGATATTTTTTTTAAATTTAAGTGTGGGGAGAATGTATTACATTTTTTGGGTTCCCTTTTATTGATTTTCAACGAGTTGTCATATTCTTGAGGGAAAGAATCCATTTTAGTGTGGGGGAGAGGTTGTCATTCAGTGAGTTTTGGGGAATGTAATGTAATTTCATTTATTTAATTTTGTAAATTTTATTGACAAGTGTTAAATAAAAAAAACAAAAATGTGTTGTGTCTTGGGTAGGTTAAAAATCAATCCTACTCAACTGTTTATCTTTTTATAACTATTAAAATTAGTGTTCTGAGTAGATAAATCATGAGTTGGGATATTAGTAGGAGATATTTTTGAAGTTCAAAATTCAAAAAATGAAAAAAAAATAAAAGAAGAAAAAAAATAAAAACAAGAACACTTATGTCATTGGGAGAAGTTTTGTGTTTTGTAAATATTTCATCTTCTCATCCCCTTCAAATTTTCTTCCTATATTGTGTATTTATTCATACAATCATTCCCTTGTAAATATGTGTTTTCATTTCCTTCCATGTTTCATTTCAAAAAAATTGTGCATTGTTTTTCCATGTTTGTGTTTTACCCCCTTTTTCCTATCTTTTAGATATCATCTTCCTAATGTCCCATAGACATAGAAAAACACCTAAAAATACCTCTTGATTTTCTAAAACTTTAGGATAGGGAGTGGAAGTTGAGAGCTCTTAAAAACTATAAGATTTTCAATTTTTGTTGGTGAATGAGTGAAGCTCGATAAATTAATTTTATCATCTTGAGAGGAGTAAGTTTTGTGTTCCACTATTTTCCATTTTAAAATTTGAGCATGAAAAAATGAATTGTTTTTGGAACATTTTTTATGTAAAAAGTTGTGGTGGAATTCAAAATGGATGAGTGAAATTGTCTAAACCTCCCCTGATTGGGGAAAACAAAAATTTAATATTTTTTTGGTGAGTGAAAATGATTTTGTCATGTTTTTATTTTTGTTGCACATGAGGACATGCACAAGACTAAATGTGTGGGATTTGATTTTATTAATATTTTAATGAATTATTATATACACATTTAACTTATTTTATATGAAATGTGCATAATTTATGTGAAATATTAATGTTTAAATATTAAATATAATTTTTGAGCATTTTTTGAAGTAGTCTAATTAAGACAGTTTACTATTTTATTTATAATTATCACCCTAAAGATCCAAATTGTGGGATTCTTGTTTTTTAGGATTCCTAATTCAATATAAAACATTTCATTACAATTAATCATGTTCCACTTATTCCATTTGAAGGGCCATATGGACCACATAATAAGGCTCACAGAATCTGTGAAGAAACTAGACCATCCATAAAGATTTAATTACTGGTCTCAATCCAGAAGTTCAAATTCATTCATTCTCCAAAAACATCTGGGGGAATATTTAAGGAGTCTTGGATAAAAATTTCAAGTCCCAACTCTAAATAAATGAGGCCCAACTAATTTATTTAAACTCATACCACCATTTTGGCCAGGAATTAAAATCAGTACAACATTCATGACTTGTCTCTTGATCTATTCATCATATAAAGATGAGCTTTTTCAGTGTGAAATAGGAGATATATATGACATACTTTTTTGAAGAAAGAATTCGTATTTTAATGCATCTTCCTATTCAAAAATCTATTCACATTTTGGACATTGAAAAACCATGGATAGAAATGGACAGTTAAACATTGTTTATGAAAACCACCATAACGTTGGCTCCATAAGTACAAATGCCTCAAAAGTTTGAGGATAGTCATACAACATTATTATATACAACTTTCAATAATGTTATATCTCGATATTAAGCTGTCTAGATGTCTAAATCATCGATCCAAGTGGATGGGTAGTTTTGGAATGCAAATAGTCCACCACCTTGGGCTATAAATACATCCCCTCCCCTCCTTTAAAAAGGGTTGGCAATTAAAAATAGAGGAGGATCAATAGGAATGAACAAGTTTCTGGAAAAGGCTTAAGAGGACATGCCAAACTCAATTTTTCACTTGAGATACCCTTTATACTCTCTTTGATTTCATGTTCTTCCCGTTAATTTCCAGTTGTAATTTCATAAGTGTTTGTATTTGTAATTCCGTTTTAATGCATGTTTATTTATTAATAATCACTTATTATCATCTACCCTTTGTATTTTAATATTAATTTTCTTTAAATATTCTAAATCAATTTGGAAATAATTCACTTCATTCACTTTCTCATTCAAGAAAAAGTGTGTTTTTGTTATTTCTCTTTGTTGCTCATGGGTGTTTTCGACGCACCAATCTTTTCTTATCCATTTCTTTTTCTTATCATCTTAATTTATCATCATAATAGTTATAACCATATTACTAATAATTTCAATGGATGGGTAAATATCTCATTTGGGTGAGTTATAATTTAGGTATGTTAATTGATTGATATCTTTTTCCCGATGAATATTATTTAAATTAACATTGTGTATGTTGGACTTCACATGTCATGGATTAATGAAATATTTTGTTTAATGTATAGATTCCATGGATTATTGGAACCATAAATACACTACCATAATCAAGTACTAATTGAAATTAGAATCCTAGTTAAGTTAAGGCTTGGATCAATCATTTCAATTAAGCTCTGCAAACAAACCCCCCCCAATCAGAATACAATCAACTAAAAACAATTGACTATTAAAAAGTATCATCGCTAAGGATTCGACCTGAGTGCTTCTACACCCATTAGCAGAGCACTAGAACCGTGACTGGTTTATAAGCGACAATCGGTTGCACTTTCAACATTAAACTGCATGGACTAGTCCTATCACACAACCTTAAACTGAGGCATCAAACCAGATGGGTTTTTATCCCTTACTCCTAGATATGGTACATAGAAAAAATCATTGAGGTTCAATCCTAACTAGCGGTAAACCTTAGTGTCCCCCCTCCTAGGGGTGAACCTCCCTAATCCACCTCCAAGGTTGTCCTGATCAACATTCATGGTTTGACATCTTCCATTTCTGGTACACACCTCTCGAGTCTACCTCCACTGGATTATTAGTACATCCATTAGTAAACCTTTCAAGTTATCTCTCCTAGGAATGTAAATCCATGATCTACCTCTTTGGGGCATTCTGATTAGCCTCATCCCACCTCTACAAGATGTTAAACTCGTGACCTATCTTACACTACTACCTCATGCTAAACATGGGATGAATGAGCTGAAATCTTGGAAAGATATCTACCTATGGGGTCAGATACCTCATGATAAACATAGTATTTTTGAGGTGAAATCCTTGTAAGATATTCCTTTGGCATTGGATACCTCATGATCGAAATGGGATTCCTTGTATTCCGAGCCTATGATGCCTCCACGAGATTTCCTCTTATAAAGAACAATACAAGTGATCAATTTTCATAGTGTCCATACATTCTAGTGATTCCCAATGTGAATATCTTATAACCAAAGGTTTCTGCCCTTTCAATAACCTTTGTAATATCTAGATAGAAGTAGTGTAATTTATCGGTGTCTATAAAGATATGGCGCCAGGAATGAGTTCCATGAACATTGCTTAACTCTATGAGGGAGACCCAGACTAGGCGATGAGTTTAAATGAAGAATCCATGGAAGGAGAAACAAAAATCCAATAATCTCATTTTTATCAAGGAGCAGACATATCCTTTGAAAGTTATGAAATCCACCCACCTTTGGAAAGCAGGAATGCATGGAAATAGAATGTGACAACAGTGTGAAAATCAATACATGTGAGGTGGTCATGCCCTGGTGAAAGCATCATAAACAGAAATGGTGAACCCGATGTGAACTCATATCCTCAACATGGGGACTAGTAGTGTTAGATACATCACTAGATTATCATGTCACCAGATCCATCTATGCAGTTCAGGGACCTACTAAGAAAGTAGTGGGCCCGACATGGAACTCACCATAAACTAGTGAATTTAAATGTTGGGTATTCAGGTCTATGAAATCATCATCATGAATCTATATCTATGTTAATGGAAGATTGTATGAAACTGGGGTATTGGAAATTTATTTCCTTATATCTATGATGACAGCTTAATATTCCTGCTTTGTAGGACACAATATGCAGGAAATCAATCACTTGAAACCCATAGACACAGGGGAAAGAGAAATTTCAATGCAACAATCCCATACGACTTCACCTCAACCATGAATTCAACTATAACTATGGATACCAGGCACCCACACCCCATCTCACCCTTGTAGATCATTTAGAGGAGGGTGATAGATGACCTCATACAATGGTATGAGTAAGGGGGGTTATTCCCCTGAGGGTCATGGCCCATCAGGACCTGGAGGCTTATGTACCTCACCAATACCGCTGTCCCCATGGTCCATGCATGGAGAAATTTATCCCCACTCCCACAATGAATTTATTTTGTATCCTCTCACCAGATAGATCCTATTACTTGCTCCCCTATGTCAAGGAGGTGGGGGATGCCTGAGTCATCTCATCTATGACTACTACCTGAGATCCCCCCAAGAGGGCTCCCACCAGGCCCCATCAGTTCCATCAATGACCAGTCATCCAAGATAAGGAATAGGTGAATTATAACCCTAATATGATGACACCAGTCAAAATGACCTGACAAAAATGTTGATTTCAAGCTTAGGATGAACCCCAACAAGGGGAATCATTTACCACATCTCTAGTGGCTCCACCCACTGAAGGAACATTCTATCATATTTACGATACTGAATAGTAGGTACCCATCAACACTGGGTTGGGATTGAGACCACAGTCGCCCTAGAGTAGGTTGGGTTACCTATGTCAGCCATCGGTATCATCAGTTTCCATTACGCGCCGACCCATGATGATGAGATTTAGAATGTAGGTCCTCCCCATAATATTTCAAACCAGAGTTTGGGTCCTCCCTTCTCTCACACCGAACATGGAGGTCCTCCCCATATTCCCAGCATCGGTCAAAGCAGAGGCCCTCCTTACTTCTTCAATAACCAGTATGAAGGTCCTCTCTGTGCCACTACCACTAGACGACACAGATCCCCTCACCGTGTCACATCTAGACTAACCCAAGGTCCTCCTTGTGTGGTTCCTAGATCAAGTGGATGTCCTCCCCACTCCATCACCAATAAAAGAATATTTCCTCCTTGCTTTATGAACAACCATTATGGAGGTCCTCCCTACAGAACAATCGACCAACATAGAGGCCCACCCCATGCTATAGCCAACTGGAGTGGAGGCCCTACCCACACTTTCAATGGTCAAAATGGAGGCCCTACCCATGTTTCCACCATCTCAATCGGAGGTCCTCCATACTCTAGCATCAACCCAAGTAGAGTTTCTCCTCGCACATTCAAAAACCAATACACAGGTCCTCCATATACTCATTATTCTCAAAATGGAGGCCCTCCCCATGTATAGATTTATTAGTGTGAATGACCTCCTCCCACTTAAACCCATTAAAGTGGAGGCCCTCTCCACCCTCACAACCAACATGGATGTCCTAACCTTGTTCCTATGGACCAAAAAATATTCCTCCCTACTATGTCAATACCTAGAGTGGAGGTCGTCCCCATTCCCAAAACTTTCAATGTGAAGGTCATCCCCACTCCGACAGTAACTTATACGAAGGACCTCCCCACATCCAAACCAATTAAAGTGGAGTTCCTCCCCCCATAATCACCCACCACCATGGAGGTCCTCCCCATGTTGAAGAACTTCCCTACCCTGAAGAACCATACTAGGGAAAAAGGGAAAACTGTCACCACCAAAAGAAGAATTATGGGAAGTGCTAAGTCATTGTGAGTCTCATTTTCTTCTCATTTTCTAAAGAAGAATGAGACTCAATGATGGAACCTTCACCCCATTCATCAGCATCAGAGTCTAGGAAAAGATCTTTATAGGTTAATTTTATTATAATATAAGGTGATATTCAAAAAATTCTTGTGTCCCTTCATTGGTACATGCACGTGGAGGAAGATTTGGCTCCCTTCTAGGATATCATGGTGTAATCATCTCTTTCATCACTAGTTTCATTATCTACCTCTACCTGAGATCATGAGGAGTTATTATAGAATTAAATAGATGAAAAGTTCCTGGTAGTCCCAAAAATTAGTGTTTTTACCCTCACACATGAGGTAGTAGTGAACACCCAATCCTATAGGGATGTAATGATGTGGTCGGAAACACCCTCAAGAGATGACCTAGTGTGTAGAGAATATTCGACTCAGGAAGAAGCTCCTCCACCCACCAGTCCACCACTGTAGTGATCCACATCAGTGCCACCGCCATTTTCTTGGTGAACACCAATTAAATATTTATCCAACCAATAGTTGAGACTCACTTCTGAACAAGAAATCCTGTTGGAGACTTTGGCTATTGATCAATTTCCAGTGGTCTTCAGGACAAATGCAGTGCCCAACTTTGACACATGGATTATCTCACCCAAGACCAGGTCAGATACTTCTGAAGAACTATTTGTATGATGTGTTGTTTCCTTCATTATGATCATTTGGCCTACCAAGGATCCAGTACCACTTCATTGATATTGATTAGCAATGAAGCATAGTTGAGTTGGTAGCACTCCCAATGGATTTTCACCCTACATTACCTAAAAACCACCAAACCCTCTAACAAAGATACATCCAGGGCTTCATTGTGCTCTATAGAATAATTGAAGAGAAATCTCTGCAAGTACAGACTTGTGGCTAGGGGCACTACACTGTTCTCCATTTCATCCCTATCTTACGTCAGCCTGGCCTTCATGGTGATATTGAGGATATGCCTCCAGGTATCATTACAGTGAATATGGTTATCCCAGATATATCCAAGGATGGTGGCATCGATGCATGGTTATCTAGGGAAAATATGCCCCCTAGGGAAGCACAGTATCAGATGGACCCACACACAAGTGTCTGTACTCACCACCGAAGGAAGACACTTAGCCTTGGAGAACCTTATACATCATTTCCTACTAGTAAAAACATCAACAAGTGAATGTAATAGCCCATTCACTATAATCCATCTAAAATTGAGCAGAATATAGAGGTTGATCCTACAGTTGCTGCTTTTATTCCGAAAATCACATATGAGAAGTGGATCGTTGATGAGTGCCTTTCTGATTAGTTATTGGATTATGGCCCTCCTCGACAAGATCTGGTCCCCCCTCTACTAGGGTAGCAGGGGAAGCCACGTGTCGTTCTCATATATATGCTCCCAATTGATCATGGTGATCCTGCTCAACCTAAAAGTGGAGAGGTGATAGCTTAAGGCAATATACCATGATATAAGTCACCAAATCTATCCAATTAGCATGATAACCTTACTTAGTACCTGGATCATGCTGATCCACATACGATCAACAAGACACTGGGTCTGCTTACCGAGTTGATGAGCCTATCAACACATTGGTGGTTAGGGATTCCCATTAGAATAGGAACCCCTGGAAAGATGATTTGATAGATGATCTCATCACTTTAATCGAAGCCCTAGAAATGAGACAGGTAGAAATCCCACTTGATGGAAATCTATATCTGGCATGAGTGGATAACATGAAAGCACCCCCAAATTTTGGGAATCCTACATTAAGCCCTTTTAATGGGAGGGGTGACTCACTTTAGCATTTTTCACACTTTATATAAATGTGAGGAATGATTTTGGGAACTCCATAGTAGTAGTAGGCCACCTTGAATCATTTTTTTGTTAATATATTGGAAGGTTCTGCATTCATCTAGTACAACCAATTACCCATATGGTCTATTTTTGGTTGTGAAGAACTCTTAATGAAGTTTCTATACTAGTTCAACTCCACTACATGCAAAAAATCATTTTCGACCTCTTCAAGTGCAAGAAGCTACCTGATGAGTGTGTCGTAGAATTCATTACTCGGTGGAAGGGCCGCACGTATTCATTTGATATTTCATTGAATCAGGAATAGCTTCTAACAATGTGTGTGGGGGAACATCAAGACTGAACTTGTCCCTACCCTCATCACTAAAAAATTACCAGGTGGATCCCAAGATTTCTCTAACAAAACTCAACTCCTAGAGGAAGCCTTGTAGTAGGTTATGAAGGCATGTATATTGATTTTTCTAGCTCGTACAAGAAGAACTACCAAGGTAGAGACTACAACCGTAGTAAAGGTGGAGGCCTCATTGCTGCTAGAGTTGTTTCCCCATCCTCTAGTAGATTCTCATCGAGTGAATCAGACTTATCAAGATCATCCTTTCCTAATACAGAATCATCAGGTACTACATTGAAAATATCAACTGCCTTGATTAGATAATGTGGCCCCAGTCCCTCATTAGGCTCTGACCCCTCATCAGGGCTAGGCACCCAGGACTCCCTTCTCGTATAAGAGGAATGAGACCTACTCTTTTAAAAGACCCGTGTTCTCAATTATTTCCATAGTGCCTTGGAATAAGGGTTTATGGAGTTTCCAGAGTGCAAGAATCCCCATGAAGTCAAGCTCACAGATCGCCATGACTTCTAAACATACCAAAACAATATTTGGGCATACCATTAAATAGTGTTACATGTTCAAGGATTGGATTTAGTACTAATTTGGAAATGGTGGGTTCAGGTTGGGTGACGTACTGATATAGGTTTCACATGTCTCCAATGATTCCATCATTAATAGAGAAAGTTATAATGAATGAAAACAAATTTCGAACCATGGGACTCAGCAGTATGATGACTGTTTGTATTGCAGAGTAATTTCCCTCACCCACGTTGTTATTTGTGCCCATATAGGCTGTCCTAACCCACTTAATGTTGCTATGCCATCCCCAGCTATCGCATCTTCATCCACCTCACAACCTTCTTTATCTCAAAAAAGTATATGCTGATGGTTCAAGGGAAAAGGTTCCATCACTGATGCTGAATTTGTCTTGACTCTTAGATACTTCATGTCTCCATAGATGGGAATCACACCCAAGGACCATCCTTCATTGTAATATTCCTCCAATGATGAAAAGAAGTATTCCTCTGTGAACACCATCGGATTTATAGGTACATTTATAGTCTTCGATTACAAGGAATATCAAGAAATCCCTTTGAGCTCCCCCAACTGAAGACATCAATGAAGAAGTCAAGGAAATGAAAATCACCAGAATTCTCAGGCTAGTAATTCAAGGAAATTTTTCCATGCTATAGAAACTAGACAACAAGTGTTGTGCAGATCTCAACATATATGATCTTCCAAGACCACTTGGTCAAACACTTCATGATAGATGAACGTTCTAATTGACCATGTAGAGTAGTCATAGACACACCATGATCATCCATGTCCAACAAAATCTAGGCCTCAACCATCTGATGTTCATCCAATAGTGGTTCTAAGTGAATTATATGACAAGAAGAAAAATATTTATGATACTACCTAGAAACTAGTGGTTCATCCTTCAGTTATCGCCAAGCATTCATCCAAAGAGTAACCCCTTATGAGAAAAAAGTGAATTTGTCATGGGAGTATGATGTTTTGAAGAACATCACCCAAGTTCCAACAAATATATCAATCCTTAAGGCCATATGCCTCTCATAAGAGATGCATGAGGCCCTTTTAGAAGCCTTGAAAATCCCCCTCTAGTTTGAAATAGAGTTTTCATCCTTAGAGACCTTCTATTCTAAGGAAGTAAAGTGAGCATATATTCAAGAAATTATCTCATTATACATATAAGGTGAGGTCTCCCTCTTGTAGGGGAACATCCTCCAATTTTACATCACAGGTCAGTTCAACGATGTGGAAGTCCATTACTGTCTAGTTGACCAGGTTTAGGGATCAATACCATCATGACTGAATGCTCCATAATCTAGGACTCAGTAAAGAATACATGATCACCTCTAACCTTAATATAAATGTTCATGATAGGACCAAGCAAAGAACACGTGGAAGAATTTGATTGAAGACTTAGTTCAGTGGTTTGGTAGAAAATGATGAGTTCATGGTTGTCTCACAAGATACCTCCTATAATGTGTTGATGGGTGGGCCTTAGCTCCATCTCCATGTAGTAGTCCCCTACTCATATCACCAATGCCTTGTATAATACCAAAATGAATAAATAGACATGATTTAGGGTGATACATCCCACTTTGACTCTTCTGAATCCTGCTATCTGGATGTCAACTATTAAAAGAGCAAGGAAAATCATGTTCATACCAATGAAGTTGAGCTTGAAAGTATTGCAGCTAGCCCGTGGATGGATTTAGATGATGATTTCATCCTTCTAATTCGCCGGTTAGAGGATACAACTCAAGTCATGGTAAATTTCATTTCATCTATAAGATGAAAGAATGTAGTGTCCCTAAGTACAATGAACATTGGAAGATTACCTCGTACTCTTACACATGGTAGGCCCAAGTGGTACCAGAATCTCCCACCCTTGTGAGGTATCGATATGTTTACCCCATCGCTGCAATTGTACATCACATGTTCTTGTTTCTCCAAGCAAGGTTGAATCAACATAATCCGACCAGCCACCACTGCTTTGACATCAAATGTAATGACCCAATGTTTTTCAATGGAAATTTAGTCCTTATAATTATGCCATATAATCACATGAAATCACACCATTATGAACTACTAAGTGTTATGTGGCATTTAAACAAAAAATTTCCACTTTTTTATTTGAATTATGAAAATATGACACACAGGGTTGTGATCAGTAAGTTATTTGGAGTCTAATATGACCAAATTAATTTTTGGGGAATAGTAACATACCCTTATGAATAGTATTGTTACCATTATTAATAGAGACATACCCCAATGAATAATAACCTTACCTATGATAGTATATAAATAAGAGTTAAGTGGGAGTATAATATACTTATATCTTGGAATAAGAAAATAAAAGTTTTAAAATTGTTATTTTTGAGTAAATTTTGATTTTAATTAAATATTAAATTAATCAAATTCAGAAAATTATTTTTGAAAATGGATTTCATTTTTGGATTTTAGACATTGAAAAAATGTTTAGAGTGAATTTTTGAGATTTTTCTAAAATACCTGAATTTTTTATGAATAGTAAAATACGATAATTTATAATAAATGCTAAATAATGGATTTATTGAGTCATTGATGATGATATGCTGATTAATGGCCATTTGGTTCTAAATAACATGAATTTATTACTATTATTGGTCATGTAATACTCACTATTTCTTGTCTTGTGAATAAATAATAAATTAATGATTATAATATTATGAAAACCCTCCCCCCCCCCTTCACTATAAATACCACCCATTTGTACCTCCTATATTCACTCCTCTCATGCCTTATTATGTTCCAATATTATACCAAAATATCTTCCTAAGATCCTTCCCCACGTCCAAAATCCACTATTCTCTTTAAAATACCAAAGCCACTCCTCTTAAGAGTCACTCAAATGAGTTAAACTCAAGAGGTAAATTCTTCTTTCCAATTCTTTTATTTCTTTTAAGTTATTTTGTTTCCTGTTTCTTTCCTTGCATCCATTCACCCAAATGGTATGATAACTCCAGTAAAAAAAATTATTTTATTTTATAATTCTAATGGGATAATTTATTATCCTCTCTCCTTTCCCCGTCTTTTATTTGAAAGAAATGAAAACACTATTTGAGATATGTTAATTTAGAACAATCAAGGACGACGGGTTATCAATTAATATTACGATCTTCAATTATGGTCATGAAACCATTTTCATGGTTTAAAAAGACCTTACTATATGTATTATGAGTCATCTATGGTTTTGGAATCCTTTTGTAAACATGGTTTTGGTTTATAAAACAAAATGTGTACTTTGTGGTCAAAAACCGCCAACTAACCCAAAAGGATGTCACTAAAGTTTTATATAATGATTCAACTTCACTTCAAGTAAAAAAATTAAGTTTTCAACCATGTAACCTTTTGTATGTTCAATAATAAAATATAACTTCAATTATGGACAACCACCTTCATCATACATGTTTATCCGAACATGAACCAATCATTAAAATCAAGAAAGCAAACAGACTCAAACAATGAAATTGAACCTCATAACCAATCAAAATGGTTATAAATTAACATAAAAAGGTTATACTGAATATTTTAAATATATAATATGTTATTTAATTATTAATTAATAAACCTAATTATTTTATTCATGTCATTAATAACAAATGGAGAACACCAATGGACTTAAGGTATTATATCCTCTTTATTTCACTTTTATTCAAGAATATCCTCTATGTTATGCCATTTTATGTGAAATCCCTAATTATGGGGTATGATTTGTCACATCCCAAATAATTACCTAAGTATTTATAATTTATTATAAACCCCATTATCTCTCATTAATCCATCTTAATTACACCTGAAACCATGCTAATAATCCGTAAGGAATTCTACCTGAACCGCCTTTATCCCTTCGGGTTGCTCTTTCTTTCCTTTTACCCAAATTAAGTTATATTTTATTTTTATTTAAAAATTATAAATGTTGTTTATATTCTCAAAAATCATTTTTAAATATCCATCCCTCATTCTATTTTGGGGATACACATTCTTTTAAGTGATTACCTCCTCGAAACTTCCCAATAAGCAAACTCATTTTAAGGGAACTTCACAAATTTTTACCAAATTTCAAGTACACTATATCCTATGTTTTAATACAAAATTTTCTTTATGAAATCATTATTTTTATTATTAAAACCTTCTTGGTTGAATTATGGTTTTATATAAAATATTTTTCCCTTTTCTATTTTGAAAGCTCGATAGTGTTTTCCTTAAAACCGCACAAAAATATTTTAAAGCTAAAATTTCTCAAAAACATTTCTTATATGTTTTCACTTATGTTTGACATCAATTACCATGATATATTCCTATTTTACCTTATTAATGTTCATGTAATTTCTAATTCCTTTCTTTTAGGGATACATTCATGATACGCCTATTGGTTATGCTTTATGTCATGATTGTGGTACCCAATTATTTCCAAGGGTAACCCTTATGTTTATGTAAGATTGATTATGTATGATTATTTATGTGGATAACATATTCATGAAATGTAATATGAGTACTCCCAGATAGAAATCCAATTAATTTGGTAAAATTGAGTCTCATGAGACATTATGTGTGACGGTCTTGGCGGTTATCCTTAGCTTGTGCTACTATGTGCAACTATCTTGGTGGTTAGCCATGGGCTATGTTACTATGAGAAATGGTCATGGAGGTTAGCCTTGAATCATACTGAATTCATTTCTTATGTTTCTACCACATTTCTATGATTCCATGTTTAAATTATCTCATGTTTATATGTTACGATTCCATATGTTACCTTCCTTTTTAGTTCATCATGTCATGTCATCTATCTCATGGGGTAATTCTTTATTCTTATGGTTATTCCCTTACTGCGATTTTAGCTCATCCCATTGTTCATGTTATCCCCAGAATATCCTATGCAGATTTATGAGCACAATGGAATATAGGAGCTCATTATATAGTTTAAATAAAGAGTTTTTTTATAATGTTTGATTATGTACCTAGTATTCCAATACACTAGACTTTACTATCCTTGGCTTGTACTCTATTGTATAAATATTCTTAAAATCAGGTAATGTTATGTGTAAAAGTTTGTGGTTGTTATAGTTGGTTTTAGAGGATGGTCTAGTTATTTTTGGAGATTAGGAATATAGAACCTTAGTGAGAACATTAAAGATGATAATAAGTATAAGGAAACAACCCTATGTTTTGGTAAGTATAGGGTAAGTGGTTTATCAAGAAAATATGTCCCTGATTGGATACAAATAGGTAGATGATGCTCTGGAATGAAATTATCTAAGTGTGAAAACTCCAACAAGTATTTTGGGCTTGGTGGGGTATCCTGGTATACGAAAATGGACCTTGCTGCACTCATGGTTTGACACTCCTGGGGGATATTCTTTGGAAAATTCATGAGATTAGTTAAAACCATTATTAATGGAATAAAAACCCCATAAGAATATAAGTTAAGAGATAGATCAAGGATAACCTAGATTTAAACCTAAGGAATCATAAGTTAGGATATACTTCTCCTTTACAAGTTTATCCTTTTATGTTCAAAAGTTTTAATTTTATGTTCAATAACTAAGTATTCAAGATCTCTAGTTTTATGTTATTTTTCTTAATTAATGGAAGGAAATAGAAGAATGTGTTCCAATAGCCAATGTGATAGACAATATAAAGATTTATCTAATGATATGCCTAATATGATGGGAGTGGGTGATCAAAACTTCATGACAGTAGCTACTCATCTAACTCAAGTTAGGAATAATAACTTGAATCATGTGGAATGCCCTCCTACATGGAAAGAGAAATTTGACATAGAATCCTTCATGCAGAAAAGGCCTCCCTTGTTTAGTAGATCTTTTGATCCCCTCCTCGCGAAACAGTGGATTAACTCCATTGAAAAGATATTATCCGCCCTCTATTGCTTTGAAGAAGAGAAAGTTGTACTGGCGGTCTATCATTTTGATGGGGAATCTTATCAGTTGTGGACACTGATCAAGAATATAAAGTATCAAGAGGAAATTGATTCCATGGATTGGGAGAAATTCAAGAGGATGTTTTTCAATACATATTTTCCTCAAACCCTCGATCTCAAGATAGAAAGAGAGTTCCTCAGACTCAAGCAGAAAGAAGATGAGTTCATCAGGGCATATGAAGAAAACATTACAAGGATTGTAAGGTATGCCTAAGGATTTTTCATGAACAATGAAAGCAAGGTGGATCACTTCTTTAGTGGGATAATCCCAAGTCTAGAAATGGTTTTGGAAATTCGAGACTTTGAAAGTTATGAAGAGATTGTATGTTGTGCCCACAAGGATAGAATAGAGATTGGATACTCTCAATCATCTCTTGGGCGTGGCGACAAGAAGCGGAAAATGGAGAACAACATGGGTTGTTCAACATACAAATCCCATGATGGAAAGAAGCCCGAATATCCCACTTGAAAAAGTTATGGTAAGAAGCATCCTGGGAACTATCTAAAGGGAACCAGGAATCGCTAAAAATGTGGAAAGTCGGGACATCTGTCTAATAACTGCGGAAGAGATATGAAAAATTCTACTAATGTGGAAGAAGAAAGTAAGGTTCAGATCAACTCTCATCTAGTGGTGCAGTGTTACAACTTCAAGGAGCATAGGGATTATGCAAACAATTTCCCTAAGCTGAGGGTTGTTAGAGACAATAAAAAAACCTCCAAAGCATTAAGGAGGGGCTTATGCTATCACTAATGCTAGGGTGGATCTAGAAAATGATGTGGTGAAAGGTACAATATTTATTCATTCAAGAATAGTGAATGTACTATTTGATTCTAGTTCTATGCATTCTTTCATATCTTGAATTTTTAATAGTACTATTTAAACACCACCTCAAAATTTGTAGGAAAAATTATCTATGAGAATAGTGAATGGGGAAATTATTTCATACGTGGTTTATAACTTATCCTTGGTTAACATTTGTGGACTGAACCTCCCATCAAATCTCTTTATACATCCTTTAGTGGAGTTGTAAACTATCTTGTGAATGTATTGGATATCTTTATTCAAAGAGAAAATTAACTGTCAGGAAAGAGAGATCACTCTTCACATCCCAAAGAATCCTAAAATTATTTACAAGTGTAAGGAGGAAGATGAATCTCCTTTAGAATCAGTGTCTCATGTGTGGATATTAATTCTTTATGAGCAATAATTTCTAGCTAAAATGATTGAGACAAATGAGAGAATCATGATTAAAGAAATGCCCATCGTGAGGGATTGAATTGATGTATTCCCGGAAGAGTTTCTTGGTCTTCCTCCTAACCGAGAGGTTGAGTTATCAATTGAACTTATTCTTGGATCTATACCAATATCAAATACACCTTATAGAATGTCCACCGTAGAGTTGGAAGAGATGAAAAGTAGTTACAGAAGAATCTGGAGATGGATTTTATACACCTGAGTGCTACACCATGGGGTACGCCAGTCCTATTTGTCAAGAAGAAGGATAGATCAATGAACCTTTTCATTTTTTATCATATGATCAATAAAATCATGATAAAGAACCAGTATCCCCTTCCACGGATAGATGACTTGTTCGATTAGCTTCGTGGGGACAGTTATTTTTATAAGGTGGACCTTCGGTTGGGATATCACCAACTAAAGGTGAGGAAGAAAGATATTCCAATGATTGAATTTTGAATGAGGTATGGAAACTATGAGTTCACAGTGATGCCCTTCAGACTCACAAATGCTCCACCAATTTTCATGGATTTAATGAATAGAGTCTTTAGAGATTACCTGGAAAAAATTTTGGTAGTATTTATTTATGATATTATGATATACTCCAATAGAAAGGAGGAAAATGAGGAGCATTTGAATACTGTGTTAGAGACTTTATTATGGGATAAGTTGTATGAAAAGCACAATAAATGTGAGTTATGGATGGAGTAATTACCATTGTTGGGGAATGTTATCACCATAAAATTGATGCCTCTAGACCCTTCCAAGACAAAGGAAATTGAAGAGTGGCCCATGATAACTTATTTAATAGAGATCCGCAGCTTTATGGGTCTATCAAGGTATTAGAGATGATTTTTGAATAACTTTTATTGATTCTAAAACCCAATGACCATGCTGAAAAGAAAGGGAGTAATGTTTTTCTGGACTCAGAAATATGAAGATTGTTTCAATGATTGGAAAAATGAGGCTTATAACTATGCCAATACTCACACTCCCAACAAGTGGATAACTCTTTATGGTGTACAGTGATGCTTCAAAGAAGGTCTTAGGTTGTGTGCTAATTCAAAATGATAAAGTGATAGTATATTCCTCAAGTTAGCTGAAAACCCATGAGCAAAACTATCCCAAGCATGATCTGAAGTTGGCGGCTATGATCTTTGCTTTGAAAATCTAGATCCATTATATCTATATGTAGAATTGTGAGATATATATTGATCACAATAGTTCCAAATATATATTATCACAAAAATAGCATAACATGCGCCAATAAAGATGAATAGGTCTTATTAAGGATTTTGAATGCTCAATCCACTACCATCCTGGTAAGGAAAACAAGGTGGAAGATGCTCTAAGAAGAAAGGATTCTGCATCTTTATCAATGATGATAATTGAAAAGGATATGATCTTCTTAGATTTGTAGAGGATGGACATTGGAATCATTAAGGGAGGAAAATCATCAATACTTTCTCAAATGATTGCTCAACCATTCCTCATGGAGAAAATAAAGGATGCTCAAAGAAAAGATGTAGAACTATTGAAAAGGATGGAAGCTATCAGAAATGGGAAATCCTCAGAGTTCATGGTTGACAAGGACATAGTTGTAAGATTAGGGTCGTGATTATGTGTACCATACAATTCAAAGATAAAGAAAGAGCTTTTGAATGATGCACATAGCTCAACATTCTCTATTCACCTAGGATGCACAAAGATGTATCGAGATCTCCAAGAAAACTTTTGGTGGGACAATATGAAAAGGGAGATTGTTGAATATACATCAAAGTGCCTCATATGTCAAAAAGTGAAGGATGAAAGGAAAAAAGTCAAACGGGGTGATGCAACCACTACCCCTACCAATATGGAAGTGGGAGAACATCACCATAGACTTTGTCACTAGACTTCCAAGGACATACAGAGTAAATAATGCTATATGGGTCATTGTGAACGGTCTTACAAATACATATTACTTTATTTAAATTTGAGAGGACTTCTCAATGGTTCAACATTCACTTATTTACATCAAAGAAGTTGTAAGGCTGCATGGATTACAACTATCTATTGTATTCGATCGTGATCTGATATTCACCTCGAAGTTCTGGAAAAGTCTCTAACATGCTCTAAGCACTGAACTGAACTTCGGTATGGCCTATAATCCTAAAACTAATGGCCAATCTGCGAAAACTATTCATACATTGGAAGATATGTTGAGATCATGTTCTATGGACTTCAAAGTATGATAGGACTGACATCTTCTACTAGTTTAATTCTCCTAAAACAATAGTTTACACTCAAGAATATGAATGGAACCATATAAAGCTCTTTAGGGGAAAAGGTGCATAACACCAGTGTGTTGGGATGAATTCGGTGAGTGTAAACTGCTAGGACCTGAGATGGTTGATGAAATGGTGGAGAATGTGAATACCATTTAGCAACAAATCAAGGCAGCCCAAAGTCGACAGAAGAATTATGTAGACAATCATCGATGATACCTTGAGTTCAAAATTGGAGACATGTTATTTCAATGAATATCTCCATGAAAAAAGGTCATGAGGTTTGGAAATAAAGGGAAGTCAAGTCCCAGGTACATCATCCCCTTCATGATTCTTGATCATGTTGAGGCTATGGCCTATCGACTAGAACTTACACCTACCATGGCCAAAGTATATGATGTCTTTCATGTATCCCTATTATGTAAGTACATACCAGACCCTTTTCATGTAATCTCTATAGAGGTGTTACAGTTGGAGGATGATCTTTCCTATGAGGAGCAGCTGGTGAAGATCATGGATCATAGAGATAAAGTTATATGTAACAAGACTACTCACCTGGTCAAGGTACTATAGAGGAACCATAAGTATGAAAAAAACATGGGAACTAGAGGAGGCAATGAAGGAAAAGTACTCTCACCTATTTATGGCCTAGAATGTAAAATGAAATTTTGGGGGTGAAATTTCTTAAGGGGGGTAGAATGTAACAACCCGATGTATTTCAATGGAAATTTCCTCCTTATGATTATGCCATATAATCACATAAAATTGCAGCGTAATGAAATACTAAGTTCCATTTGACCTTTAAACATAATTTTTTCACTTCTGTGATTTTAATTTCAAAAATCTGACATACACGGTTTCGATCAGTAAGTTATTTGGAGTCTAATATAACCAACATAATTTTTGGTGAATAGTAACATACTCTTATGAATAGTACTATTACCCTTATGAATAGTGAAAAAAACTAATGAATAGTAACCTTAACTATGATAGTATATAAATATGATTCAAGTGGGAGTACGATATACCTATATCTTGGAACAAGAAAATAAATGTTTTAAAATTGTTATTTTCGAGTAAATTGTGATTTTAATTAAATATTAAATTAATAATAATTAGAAACTTATTTTTGAAATATTTATTTCATTTTTGGATTCTACATGTCGAAAAAAATTTAGGGTGAATTTTTGGGATTTTTCTAAAATACGTGAATTTTTATGAATAGTAAAATATGATAATTTATGATAACTGATAAATAATGGATTTATTGAGTCATTGATGATGATCTGCTGATGTAAGACCAATTGGTTCGAAATAACATTCATTTATTACTATTATTGGTCATTTAACACTCACTATTTCTTATCTTGTGAAGAAATACTAAATTAATGATTGTAATCTTATGAAAACCCTCCTCCCCTCCACTATAAATACCACCCATCCTTACCTCTTATATTCACTCCTCTCAAGCCCTGTGATTTACCAATATTATTCCAAAATATCTTACCAAGATCCTTCCCCACGTCCATTATCCCCTAGAATCTTAAAAATTCCAAATCCTCTTCTCTTAAGAGGCTCTCAAAGGAGTTAAACTCAAGTGGTGAATTCCTCTTTCTAATTATTTTATTTATTTTCAGTTCTTTTTCTTTTCTTGTTTATTTCCACACCAAACTTCACCTAAATGGTATGATAACTCCAGTAACATACATTTATTGTATTTATATTATTCTAATGGTATAATTCATTATTTTCTATCCTTTCCCCGTCTTTTATTTGAAAGAAATGGAAACACCATTTGAGATGTGTTAATTTAGCACAATCAAGGACGGCAGGTTATCAATTTCCATTACCGTCTTCAATTATTGTCATGAAACCATTTTCGTGGTCGCACCAGAAAATAATATATGTATTATGACTTATCTATTTTTCTGGAATCCTTTGGTAAAAATAGTTTTGGTTTGTAAAACAAATTGTGTTCTTTGTGGTCAAAAAATGCCAATTAACCCAAAGGGATGTCATAAAAGTTTTATATAATGATTCAAATTCACATCACGTAACCAAATTATGTTTTCAACCATTTAACTTTATGGATGATAAATAATAAAATATAAATTCAATTCTTTACAGACACCTTCATCATACATGTTTATCCGAACATGAATCGATCATTAAAATCAAACAAGCAAACATACCCAAACAATGAAATTGAACCTCATAACTAGTCAAAATGGTTATAAATGAACATAAAAAGGTTATAATAAATCTTAAATATATATAATAGTTTATGTAATTGTTAATTAATAAACCTAATTTTTTATTCATATCATTAATAACAAGTGGAGAACACCAACGGACTTAAGGGAAGGGATCCTCTCTATTTAACATTTACCCAATAATATCCTCTATGTTATCACATTTTATGTGTAATCCCTAATTATGGGGTATGATTTAGCACCTCACCCTTACTAACCTCATGATTTATAATTTATTATAAACCTTATTCTCTCTCATTAATCCCTCTAAAGTACACCTGATACCATGCCGATAATCCATAAGGAATTCTACTTGAACAACCCTTATCCCTTCGGGTTACTTTATCTTTCTTTTTACCCAAATGAAGTTGTATTTTATTTTTATGTAAAACTTATAAATTCTGTTTATATGATCCAAACTCATGTTTCAAGACCCTTACCTCATTCTATTTCAGTGATATACATGCTTTTAAGTGATTCCCTCCTCGAATCTTCCCAATAAGAAAACTCATTTTAAGGGAACTTCCCAATGTTTTACCCAGTTTCAAGTGCACAATATCCTTTGTTTTAATCCACCATTGTCTTTATAAAATCAGTATTTTTTTATTAAAACCTTCTTGGTTCACTTATATTTTTATATAAAATATTTTTCCCTTTTCTATTTTGAAAGATCTATAATGTTTTCTTTAAAATCGTACAAAAATGTTTTAAAGCTAAAATTACTCAAATAAATTTATTATATGTTGTCACTTATATTTGACATCACTTACCATGATATATTACTATTTTACCTTGTGAACGTCCATGTATGGTCTAATTATTTTATTTAATGGTCACTTTAATGATACTTCCATTGGTTATGATTTATGTCATGACTGTGGTACCTAATTATTTCCAAGGGTAACCCTTATATTTATGTAAGACTAATTACATATGATTATTTATGGGGAAAACCTATTCATGAAATGTAATATGGGTTCTCATAGATAGATCTCCAATTCATTGGGTAAATTTTAGTTTCATGAGATTTATGTGTGACGATCTTGGCGGTTAGCCTTGGCTTGTTCAACTATGTGCAACGGTCTTGGTGGCTATCCTTGGCTTGTGCTACTATGAGAAATGGTTTTGGAAGTTAGCCATGTATCATACTGAATTAATGTATTATGTTTCTAATACATTTCTATGATTCCATGTTTAAATTATCCCATGTTTATATGTTATAATTCCATATGTTACTGTCCTTTTTATATCATCATGTCATGCCTTCTATCCCATGTGTTAATGATTTATTCTTATAGTTATTCCCTTATTGGGATTTTAGATCATCCATTTGTTCATGTTATACCCAGGATATCCTATTAAGATGTATGAGCACAATAGAAGATAGGATCTCATTATGTATTTTAAATAAGGATTTGTTTTTATAATGTTTGATTATCTTCCCAGTCTTTCAAGACACTGGACTTTAGGATCCTTGGCTTGTACTCTGATGTATAATTTGGCTTAAAATCATGTAATTTTTTGTATGAAAGGATAGGGTTGTTATAGTTGTTATCGGAAGATGATATAGTTAATTTTGGATATTAGTAATAGAGAACCTTAGTGAGAACCTTAAGTATTAGACTAATTATAAGAAAACACCCCTATGTTTTGGTAATTATAGAGTAAGTGGTTTATCAAGAAAATACATCCCTGTCTGGATACAAATAAGTAGAGGTGGCTCTGGAAAAGATGTACCTAGGATTGAAATCTCTGACATAGAGTTTCAGGCTTGACTCGGGGTATCCTGGTACATGAAAACGGGCGTTTCTGGACTCTTGGTTTGACCCTCCCAGGGGATATTATTTGGTAAATTCATGAGCTTAGTTCAAAACATTATTAAGGGAATAAAAAAATCCCATAAGAATATATGTTAATAAATAGATCGATGATAACCTATATTTAAACCTAAGGAATCACAAGTTAGGATATATTTATCCATTACAATTTTATCCTTTTATGTTCAAAAGTTTCATTTTTATGATCAATAACTAAGTATTCAATCCCTCTAATTGTATGTTATTTTTCTTTGACAATGGTTGTAAATATAATAACATGTTCCTATAACCAATGTGATATGAAATGTCAATATTTCCCTAATTATATACCTGATATGATGGGAATGGGTGCTACAAACTTCATGACAGTACTTGCTCAGCTGGATCAAGTTATGAATAATAACTTCAATCATGTGGAATTCCCTCATCCTCCAAGGAAAAATCAATTTTCCATAGAATACTTCATGCGGTAAAGGCCTCCCATGTTTAGCAGATCTTATGATACCCTCCTCGTGGAATAGTGGATTAACTCTATTGAAAAGATATTCTTCATTCTTCGGTAATCAGAAGAAGATAAAGTTGTACCAGAGGTCTATCATTTTGATTGGGAAACTGATCAGTGGTGGAAATTGATCAAGAATACAATGTCTAAAGAAGAAATTGATTCTGTGGACTGAGAGGAATTCAAGAGGATGTTTTTCAATAAATATTTTCCTCGAACCCTCTATCTCAAGATGGAAAGGTATTTCCTCGAAATCACGCATAAGGAAGATGAGGCAATTGAGGAGTATGAAATGAAACTTTACAAGGATTTAAATGTATGCCTATGGCATTGTTATAAACACCGAAAGCAAGGTAGATCACTTCTTTAGTGGGATAAAGCTGAGTCTATGGACGATGTTGGTGATTAGAGACTTTGAAAGTTATGAGGAGATTTTTCATTGTTCCATCAATGTAAAAATGGATATTGGAGACTCTCAGTGGTATTGTGGGCCCAGTGACAAGAAGAAAAAAATGGATATCAACATGGGTGGTTCAACAATCAAATATCATGATAAAAAGAAGCCTGAATACCCCACTTGTAAAATATGTGGGAAAAGGCATGCTGGGAACTATCTAAGGGAACCAGGAATTTCTTCAAATGTGGAAATATGGGACATTTGGCCAAGAACTGCCAAAGGGATAGGAAAAAACCTTCTAATGTGTAAGAAGAAAGGAAGGTTCATATCAACAATCATCCAGTGGTGCAGTTTTACAACTACAAGGAGCATGGAGATTGTGAAAAATATTTCCCTAAGTCAAGGGTTGTCAGAGGCAATCAATAACAACCTCCAAGGAAACAACGAATGGATTATGTTATCACTACTGCTGAGGTGGAGCTGGAAAACGGCGTGGTGATAGGTATGTTAGTTATTCATTCTAGAATAGAGAATATACTATTTGATTCTGGTTCTATGCATTATTTCATATCTTTCAAGTTTAGTATAAATATTAAAACACCACCTCAATATTTTCAGGACAAGTAATATGTGAGAACAGTGAATGGGAAAATTATTGCATCCATGGTTTATAACTCCTCCCTGGTTAACATTTTCTGATTGAACCTCCCAAAAAATCTCTTCATACATCCATTAATGTAGTTCGATGCTATCTTGGGCATGGATTAGATATCTTTATACAAATCCAACATCAATAGTTAGAAAATGGAGATCACTCTTCACATCCTGAAGCATTCTCCAATTATATACAAGTTTAAGGAGGAAGATGAATATCCTTTTTAATAAATTTCTCAAATGTGGATATTAATTACTTATGATCAAGCATTTATAGCTCAAATGATTGATACAAAGGATAAAATCATTCTTGAAGGCATGCCCATTATGGTGGATTACACTAATGTATTCCCTGAAGAGTTTCCTGGTCTTCCTCTTGAATGGGAGTTTGACTTATGAATTGAACATATTCCTAGATCTCTACCCATATCAAAGTCACCTTATAGAATGTCCACTGTAGAGCTAGAAGACCTGAAAAAGTAGTTACAGGAGAATCTGGAGAAGGGTTTTATATTCCTGGGTGCTTCACCTTAGGGTGTTCCAATCCTCTTCTTCAATAAGATGGATGGATAAATGCGCCTCTACATTGATTATTGTGAGCTTAATAAAATCACGATAAATAAAAATTATCCCCTTCCACGAATAGATGACTTGTTTGATCATCTTCATGGGGCCAGTTATTTCTCTGAGGTGGACCTTAAGTTGGGATATCACCAACTAAAGGTGAGGAAGGAATATATTCCCATGAATAAATTTTGAATGAGGTATTGACACTATGAGTTCATCGTGATTCCATTCATATTCACTAATGATCTAGAAATTTTCATGGATTTAATGAATAGATTCTTTAGAGATTATCTCGACAAATTTGTGGTAGTCTTTATTGAAAATGTTCTGTTATACTCCAAGAGCAAGGAGGAATATGAGGAGAATTTGAATACTATGTTAAAGACTTTTCAAAGGGATAAGTTTTATGAAAAGTATAGTAAATATGAGTTCTGGATGGAGGAAGTATCATTCTTGGGGCATGTTATCACCAGAAAAGGGATATTTGTGGACCCTTATAAGACAAAGGCAATTGAAGAGCAACCTTGGCCAACTTTTGTAATGGATATTTGTAGCTTTCTGGGTCTATCAAGGTATTATCGATTATTTGTCAAGAACTTTTCCCAATTTTCAAACCCAATGAACAAGATGACACGAAATGGAGTAAAGTTTGTCTGGACTCAAGAATGTGAAGACAGTTTCAAGGAGTAGAAAAAGAGGTCTATAGTTATGCAAGTACTCACACTCTCAAAATGTAGAGAACTCTTTCTGGTGCAAAGTGTTGCTTCAAATAAGGGCTTAGGCTATGTGATAAGGAAAAATGATAAAGTAATAGCCTATGCCTCATGAAATCTGATAATACATGAGAAAAACTATCCCACGCATGATCTGGAGTTAGTGGCTGTGATATTTGCATTGAAAATATGGCGCCATTATCTCTATGGGGAGAAGTATGAGATATATATTGATCATAAGAGTATAAAATATATATTCACATAGAAAGAGATTAATATGAGCCAAAAAATATGGATAGATCACATCAAGGAATAAGACTGCTCAATCCACTACTATCCTGGAAAGGCAAAGAAGGTGGCAGGTTCTCTAATAGGAAAGGATCATGCATCTTTATCAATGATGAGAATTTAAAAGGATCTGATCTTCTTAGATTTGTAGAGGATATACATGAGAAACATTAAGGTATGAACATCATCAATCATTTATCAAATGATTGCTCAACCATCCCTCATGGAGAAAATAAAGGATTCCTAAAGAAAATATTTAAAACTTCTGAAAAGGGTGGAAGCTATCAGAAATGGGAAATCCATAGAATTCATGGTTGAAAAGGGAATATTTTTAATATTGGATTCATGATAATGTGTACCCTTCTATCCATAGATAAAGGGTGAAATTTTGAATGATTCACATAGCTCTACCTTCTCTATTCAACCAGGGCGCACAAAGATGTATCGAGATCTCTAAGAAAACTTTTGCTGGGACAACATGAAAAGGTAGATTTTTGAATATACATCAAAGTTCATGGTATGTCAGTAAGTGAAGTATGAAAGGAAAAAATCTAAGGGGATAATAAAACCATTACCCATACCAACATGGAAGTGGGAGAACATCACCATGGACTTTTTCACTAGACTTCCAAGGAAATCAAGAGGAAAAAATTCTATATCGGTCATTATGGATAATCTTATGAAGACAACTAACTTTATCACAATTCTAGAGGACTTCTAATTGGATCAAATTTCAAAAATTTACATCAAATAATTGGTAAGTCTATATGGAGTACCACTGTCTATTGTATCTGACCGTGATCCGAGATTCACCTCGATGTTCTGGGAAAGTCTCCAACATGATCTAAGCACTGAACTGAACTTCAGTATGGCCTATAATCCTCAAACTGATGGCTAATCTGAGTGAAAAATTTATACACTGGAAGATATGTTGATAGAATTTTCTATAGACTTCCAAGGAGGATGTGACCAACATCTTCCACTGGTTTAATTCTCCTACAAAAACAGTTTCCACTTGATCATCTGAATGGCACCATATGAAACTATTTATGGGAAAAGGTGCAGAACACTGGCATGTTGGGATGAAGTCGGTGAGCATAAGCTTCTAGAACCTGAGATGGTTGATGAAATGGTGGATAAGGTGAAAACCATTCAGTAGCCTATGAACACATACCAAAGTTTATAGAAGAGTCATGCATAAAACCATTGATGATACCTTGAGTTCAAAGTTGGATACATCATATTTATACGCATATCTCCATGGAAGAAGGTCATGAGGTTTAGAAAGAAAGGGAAGTTAAGTCCTAGGTACATCAGACCCTTCGAGATTCTTGATCGTCTAGGGTTTGCGTCTTATCGACTAGAACTTCCACCTACCATGGAAAAATTACATGATGTCTTTAATTTATCCATCTTAAGGAAGTACATTCCAGACCCTTCACATGTACTCTCTTCAGAGGTGGTATAGTTGGAGAATGATCTTTCCTATAAGGAGCAGTCAGTGAAGATCGTGGATCATAGAGATAAATTTATACCTAACAAGACTACTCACATGGTCAAGGTACTATGGAGGAACCATAAGTATGAAGAGGCAATATGGGAACTGGAGGAGGCAATGAAGGAAAATTACCCGCATCTATTTATGGCCTAGAATGTAAAACGAAATTTCGAGGGTGAAATTTCTTAAGGGGGGAAGAATGTAACGACCTAATGTTTTCAATGGAAATTTCATCCTTATGATTATTCCATATAATCACAAGAAATCAAAACATAATGAACTACTATGTGCTATGTGACCTTTAAGCATATGTTTTTCACCACTATGATTTGAATTTTGAAAATCTGACATACGCGGTTGCGATCAATAAGTTATTTGGAGTCTAATATGACTAACTTAATTTTTAGTGGATAGTAACATACCCTTATGAATAGTATTGTTACCCTTATGAATAGTGACATACCTAAATTAATAATAAACTTACCTATGATAGTTTATAAATAAGTTTCATGTTGCAGTACAATATACCTATATATTGGAATGAGAAAATAAATGTTTCAAAATTGTTATTTTTGAGTAAATTGTGATTTTAATTAAATATTAAATTAATATTATGTGGAAAATTATTTTTGAAAAATTTATTTCATTTTTGGATTCTACATGTTGAAAAATGGTTATGGTGATTTTTTGGGTTTTTTTATAAAATACTTGAATTTTCTATGAATAGTAAAATATGATAATTTACGATAATTGCTAAATAATGGATTTATTGAGTCATTGATGATGATATGATGATTTAATACCAAATGTTTTGAAATTACATTAATTTATTACCATTATTGGTCATGGAATCCTCACTATTTCTTTTCTTGTGAATAAATAAAAAATTAATGATTATAATATTATGAAAACCCTCATCCCCTCCACTATAAATACCACCCACCCATACCTCTTCTCTTCACTCCTCTCAATCCATGGGAATTTCCAATATTCTTCAAAACTATCTTCCCAAGCTCCTTCCCCACGTCCGACATCCCCTAGTCTCTTCAAAATACCAAAGCCTCTCCTCTTAAGAGGCTCTCAAAGGAGTTAAACTCAAGAGATAAATTCTTCTTTCCAGTTCATTTATATCTTTTAAGTTCTTTTCTTTTATTGTTTATTTACTCACCTACCTTCAACCAAATGGTATGATAACTCCATTAAAATAAATGTACAATAATTATATCATGTTAATGGGATAAATCATTATCCTCTATCCTTTCCCCATCTTTTATTTGAAAGAAATAGAAAAAACTGTTTGAGATGTGTTAATTCTGCACAATCAAGGATGGTGAGTTATCAATTTCTATTTCCATATTCAATTATGGCCATGAAACCATTTTCATGGTTTAAATAGAACATAATATATGTATTATTACTCATCTATGGTTCTGTAATCCTTTTTTAAACATGGTTTTGGTTTATAAAACAAAATGTGTTCTTTGTGGTAAAAACCGCCAATTAACCTAAAAGGATGTCACTAATGTTTTACGTAATGATTCAACTTCACTTCACGTAAACAAATTATGTTTTAAAACATGTAAACTTCTGGATGTTCAATAATAAAATATAACTTGAATTCTGGACAACCACCTTCATCATACATTTTTATCCGAACATGAACCGATCATTAAAATCAAGCAGGCAAACGGACCCGAAGAATGAAATTAAACCTCATAACCAATCAAAATGGTTAAAAATTAACTTAAAACAGTTATAATAAATAATTTACATATATAAGAGTTTATTTAATTATTAATTAATAAATCTAATTTTTTTTATTCAGGTCATTAATAACAAGTGGAGAACATCAACAGACCTAAGGTAAGGGATCCTCTCCTTTTCACTTTTATTCAAGAATATTCTCTATGTTATGCCATTTTATGTGTAATACCAAATCACGGGGTATGATTTAGAACCTCACACTTACTTTCCTAATAATTTATAAGTGATTATAAATCCCATTATCTCTCATGAATCCCTCTTAATTACACCTGATACCATGCCGATAATCCGTAAGGAATTCTACCCAAACTGCCCTTATCCCATCAGGTTGCTCTATATTTCTTTTTACCCAAATGAATTTGTCTTTTATTTTTATGTAAAACTTATAAATTCAATTTATATGATCCAAACTCATGTTTTAGGATCCATACCTCATTCTCTTTTGGGGATATACATGCTTTTATGTGATTCCCTCCTCGAAACTTCCCAATAAGAAAACTCGTTTTAAGGGAACTTCTGAAATTTTTACCCAATTTCAAGTGAACTATATCCTTTGTTTTAAGAAAACATTTTATTTATAAAATCATTCTTTTTAATATTAAATCATTCTTTTTTTACTTCTAGTTGTATATAAAATATTGTTCCCTATTCTTTTTTGAAATCTTTATTGTGTTTTCCTTAAAACCACACAAAAATGTTTTAAAGCTAAAATTTCTAAAATAAATTTCTTATATGTTATAACATAGGTGTGACATAAGTTAACATGATATATGCCTATTTTACCTTATGAACGTCCATGTATTTTCTAATTCCTTTCTTTCATGGAAACATTCATGATACAGCCATTGGATATACTTTATGTCAAGATTGTGGTACCCAATTATTTCCAATGGTAACCCTTATGTTTATGTAAGATTGATTATGTATGATTATTTATGTGTAAAATATATTCATGAAATGTAATAAGGGTGAACCCAGATAATTATCCAATGCATTGGGTAAAGTTGAATCTCATGAGACGTCATGTATGACGGTCTTGGCTGTTAGCCTTGGCTTGTGCTAATATGTGCAATGGACTTGGTGGTTAGCCTTGGCTTGTACTACTATGAGAAACAGTCTTGGTAGTTATCCTTGAATCATATATAATTCATGTCATATGTTTCTTCCTCATATCAATGATTCCCTGTTTAAATTATCCCATGTTTATATGTTATGATTCCATGTGTTACATGCCTCTTTTATATCATCATGACATGCATTCTATCCCATGTGCTAATGCTTTATTTGTATAGTTATTACCTTACTAGGATATTATATCATCCATTTTTTCATGTTATCCCTAGGATATTCTCGGAAGATGTATGAGCACAATGGAAGATAAGATCTCTATACAGAGTTTAAATAAGGATTTGTTTTTGTAATGTTTGATTATGTACCCAGCCTTCCAAGAAACTAGAATTTACGATCCTTGGCTTTTAATCGAATGTATAATTATGCTTAAAATCATGTAATGTTATGTGTAAAAGGATAAGGTTGTTATAGTTGGTATCATAGGATGGTCTAGTTATTTTTGGAGAATAGGAATAGATCACCTTAGTGAGAACTGTAAGGATGAGACTAAGTATAAGGAAACACCCCTATGTTTTGGTAAGTATAGAGTACATGGTTTATCAAGAAAATATGTCCATGTCTGGATACAAATAGGTAGAGGTGGCTTTGGAATAGACGTACCTTGGAGTGAAAACTCCAATAAGGAGTTTCGAGCTTGACCTGAGATATCCTGGTACATGGCAATGGGCCTTGAAGCACTCTTGGTTTGACACTCTTGGGGGATATTATTTGGTAAACAAATGAGTTTAGTTCAAACCATTATTATGGGAATAAGAAAAATTCCATAATAATATAAGTTAAGAAATAGATATAGGATAACCTAGATTTAAACCTAAGGAATCACACGTTAGGATATACTTCTGCTTTACAATTTTATCCTTTTATATTCAAAATTTTCCTTTTTATGTTCCATAAATAAGTATTAAATCCCACTAATTGTACGTTCTTTTTCTTAGTTAATGAATGGAAATAGAAGAACATGTTCCAACAACCAATGTGATAGTCAATGTGAATATTTCCCTAATGATATGCTTGATATGATGGGAGTGGGTGCTCAAAATATTATGATCGTACTTGCTCAGTTGGATCAAGTTATGAATAATAACTTGAATAATGTGGAACTCCCTCCTCCTCCAAGGAAAGAGAAATTTTCAATAGAATATTTCATACAACAAAGGTCTCCCATGTTTAGTGGATATCTTGATCCCTTCCTCATAGAATAGTGGATTAACTCCATTGAAAAGATATTCTCTATCCTCCAGTGTTTGGAAGAAGAGAAAGTTGTACTGGTGGTCTATCATTTTGATGGGGAAGCTGATCAATAGTGAACAGTAACCAAGAATACAAAGTCCCAAGAAGAAATTTATTACATGGATTGGGAGGAATTCAAGAGGATGGTTATCAAAAAAATATTTTCCCGGATCCCTCTATCTCAAGATGGAAATAGAGTTCCTCAGACTCAAGAAGAAGGAAGATGATTCCATCGGGGCATATGAATCAAACTTTACAAGTCTTGCATGGTACGCCTCGGGCATTGTCATGAACACTAAAAACAAGGTGGATCGCTTCTTTAGTGGTCTAATGTCGATTCTAAAGAAGGTGCTGGAGATTCGAGACTTCGAAAGTAATGAAGAGATTGTATTTTGTGCCCTCAAGTTTGAAATGGGGATTGGAGACTCCCCATAGTCTCAGGGGCCTGGTGAAAAGAAGCAAAAAATGGAGAACAACATGGGTGGTTCAACAAACAAATATCATGATTGAAAGAACCCGGATATCCCACTTATAAAAGTTGCAGGAAGAAGCATCCTAGGAATTGTCTGAAGGGAACCAGAAATTACATCAAATGTGGAAAGGTGGGACATCTCACCAATAACTACTGAAGGGATATGAAAATTCATGCTAATATGGAAGAAGAAAGGAAGGTTTAGATCAATGCTCTACTAGTGGTGCAGTGTTACAAATGTAAGGATCATGGTCATTATGTGAACAATTGCCCTAATTAGAGGGTTATTAGAGGTAATAAACAACAACCTACAATGCATCAAGGAAGGGATTATTATATCACTACTACTGAGGTGGATCCAGACAAAAATTTGGTGATAAGTACGCTAGTTATTAATTCAAGTATAGTGAACGTACTATTTGATTATGGTTATATGCATTCATTCATATCTTTAAAGTTTATGTTGGTTGGAGTGGACACTCAAGAGGGGGGTGAATTGAGTTCCAATTAAAATTTCTGCTAAAAACAATTTCTATTAAAATCCCCCAATTTCAAAAACAAATTAAACTGTATTGAATTTATACAGATTATAAAGGTTCAATTAGTTTCTCAAAGATTGATTAATTCTTAGTTAACTTAATCTGATGATTAGATTAACTTTTGAAACTAACTTACTGGTTTATACTAAATATAAACACTTGCGAGTTTAACTATCAAAGTAGCTTTGAAAATAAATTATATTTCAAAGTAATAGCAGCGGAATATGAAATAAATTTATATAGTATGGATATAGGTTGTAACTAAAAACACAAGATTTAACTAAGAGGTTCAGTCTCAAGCCGAGACTTAGTCCTCTCAAAATTTATATAAAGTGATCCACACCCTGGATCTGGGTTAACAACAGTGATCACACTGTTCAGGTCAAGAGACCTCTACCACAGTTATACGTGGGATAACAAACAATAGCTCAAAGCTGTCCAGGTCACACTCGACCTCTACCACTATCCATAGTGGGAAATAAAGGATGTAAAGATTGTGAGTGAGGATTTTCAAATCCTCCAGTTAAGGTTCAGGAGACAGTGTGTGTGTAATAATTAACAGGCTACACACACTTCTCGTAATGCAAATACTAAATCACTTAGAGCAAGATATAGAGTTTAGAATGGCTCTGGTGATTGCAGTGTAGCTCTGGACTCCTTTGGATTTGATCAGAAATGGTTCTGAGTCCTTCTCTGGTATTTAACTGAAAAACAGAGTATCGTTTCTTCTTTCAGTGCTTCCAGGTTTAGTTTGGTTATCGTCTCAGAAAATGAAGTGTTCTGTGTAGTTCTTCTTTAGCATAGATTGCTCGATGTATGCTCTATGTTCTGGAGTCTGGTAGTAGTAGTCTTGTGAGTGCAAGTTCTCCAGTTATTCTTGGCATGTTTTGAGCTTGATCGCAAGTGTGTTCTGTGTGCTGGATCTCTTCAAGTCTCTTGTCTCTCTCCTCTTTACTGATACATACACGATGTCTTTTTTATTCCTTTCTTTTTGTTTTTCTGAGAAGATGGAATGATTATGCTTTTCGATCGTACTTGGTATGTTTTCTTGAAATAGAAACATAAATCATTTAATAACATTAAATTCATCAAAAGTAACAAATGTAACCGTTAGTTTAATAAACAAATAGTGCCGAGGATATAGGATTTGACTCCGCAGTTTATTATAGGTAGCCGTTTGTTTGTAGACGTGTACGGTTGACTCGGTGTAGGATCTTCCATCGGTATCTCTTCAAACTCTTATCGGTGGCTCTTATCGGTAGCTCTTATTGGTAGATCAATGTCCATCGGTAGCTCTGTGCATCGGTAGCTCTCTGTCCATCGGTAGCTCTGTATATCGGTAGCTCTGTGCATTGGTAGCTCTGTGCATCAGTAGCTCTGGCTATCGGTAGCTCTGGCTATCGGTAGCTCTGGCTATCGGTAGCTATCTGACTATTATGCATATCGGTAGCTCTCTTCAGGTCAGTGATACTTACACTTGATTGTCTTATGAAAAACACATCTAATTCACTTAGAATCATTTTAAAACTTATATAAACATGGATAAGCGAGATTAACATAAATCAGAAATTATTTTAACATTATTATTAACTTAATCATCGATTTGAAAGTATTAAAGTGTAGATCAACAGTAATTGTGAATATCATAATATATGAAAACATAATTGGGATTGTTAAAACATATGAATACAAGATTGGGATTATCAAAACAGGTGAGGTCAACAATCTCCCCCTTTTTGATAATCACAACTTATGATATGGCCATTTTAAGATAGTGAGAATATAGTATTAGATAGTATAACATTAATATTCAATTTTCTCAAAGAATACAGTATCAAAGGAAAGAGGAAATAGTAATAGAAAGATATTGATCAAAAATTATCATAGGTAGAATTAAATACAATAGTATCAGAGATAAGGTTTGAAAGAATTGGTACCAAAGAAGGAAATGTAAGAAATAGTATCAAAGGCATGTAAGAAATAGTATCAAAGGCTCATCCTTTGAGCATATTTCTCCCCTTTTATATTTCTCCTTTTATATTTCTTGTCTCCCCCTTTGTGATAATCAAAAAGTGGGAAACCAAACATAGAAAACTGATAAACTGAGACAGTGGAAAAAAATGAATTTGTATTAGATCTGACAAAAAAGTACATAAACAGAATAGAAAAAAAACAAAAAGATTCCTATCAAACAGCCTTGCCACTTTATCAATCCACGTCTTCAATGTGAGATTTTCCCTTGGTATCAGAAGAGAATTCAGGTGCTGAGGATACTGGGGAGGACTTTGGAATTCCAGAAATGATCAGAGGGGGCTGAGCAACTGATACAGTGTCGGGCCTGTAATTGGAAGTCCTTTGAGGGATCATAGGTGTGAGACTTCTTATGGCTTGAGCAGGAGTCATCTGAACTGGAGACACAGTAGAGGCAGAGGCAGGAAAAGCAGGAGGTACAATGACTGGTCTGGCATCCACATGTAGGAAGGGCAGAAACAGGTTTCTGAAATCCATTATAATGCTTCCTCCTCTCTCTATTGCAGACACAAAATCATCTCTATTTTCAATGAATTTATCCAAAGCAGAAGTATTCTCACTGAGCTTACTAACCTGCTCTCTGAAGGCCTGAGTCACTGGAGGTAACTTTAGATTCTCAAGCAGAATTTTGAAATGGTTGGTCAGTTGTTGCTTGGTATAAACCTTTTCAAAATAAGTATCCACCTTATTCTTGATTTCTTCTTGAGAAGAAGAGGCCTCTATAATGTAGTCCTGGACGATTTTCATTATTTCTCTGGCTAAATCCCTGGTAGATAGCATAACTCGATTTAAATCTGATGAGTCCACAGAGCCACTGGTTGACATAGAACCAAGCTCCTCCTTCATTAGAGCACAAAATTGATTCAGATCAATTACAGGTTTTGGAACTAGAGGACCAAGAGAGAAGGATACAGTTTCTCTAAAGCTTTTGGTCAACCCACTAATCATATTTTGAATTTGAGAGTCCTAATCTTAGACATGATCCTTCACAGATGTTTTGAAAGCTTCAAAAACCGAGACCAGCTGAATTAAAACACTCTTAACATAGGATAAATCCTTATCAACTTGAGATTTTGAACTCATGAAAGAGTATAAGGCAACAACAGATATCTGTAGAGCTTCAAGATCTGCTTCTAGCCTAGAAGTTTGAGTATGGAACTCCTTGACTTCTTCCATTAGCTCACCCACAAAAGTTGATAGAGTTCAACCAAGATAAAGCTCAAAAGACCTTTCTAACATCTTCATTTATTCACCAAAACAGTTCTTTATCTCAGCAATAGAGGCACTGAAGGATTCCTTCAGCTCATGCTTTAGGGATTCGAGGTCAGACTTTGTAACAAAATCAGTAGGATCAACTGTAGTAGATACTCTTTCAGAAGATAAACTGACTACAGAGTCATCCATGATATATTGAATCGAGGATACTAAAAAAGTTTCCATTGTCTTTACTTCTTCTACAAAACTGACTTTGAGATTTTCTTTCAGCAAATCTAAATCATGTACTCGGACCACATCAGCAGGTAATAACTCAGAATTGATGTCATAGCTGATCTTTGGTCTATTCAAAGATACTTCATTATCCGAATCAGGATAATCCAAGCCAAAGACTAAAAAACCTGGGTCTTCTACCCAGTCTTCAGACTCGATAGTCACTGTAACATTTCAAAACTTGGTGTGATGCTCCCCATCAATGGGTGCATTCTCATATATATAAAATACATTCTCTGCTGGTCTTTCTTCATCAGAATCTTCCACAACAACTTTCATCTCTGCAGCAGTAGGATGATTTTATGGAATAGGTACAGCTTCTCCTCTTTCTCTTTCTTCATCCATAGAATGTACAACTGAGCTTCCAATAACTGGACTCAGACTCAATTCAGCAGAATCAGATAATTGAGAGACATTATTTTCTTCCTCTACATGCTTAGAGACCGACTAGTCTTCCTCATTAGTAGGTGTCTCTACTTCTTCTAGCACTTCCTTTTCTAAAGACATAACTTCAGCAACAGGGCTTGGAGGCAAGTCAGGATCTCCTCCCTCATCCATATGAGTTTCTTCTTCTTCTTCTTATTCTTCTTCTGACTCATCACTGTACTCAGGTTCCTCTTAATCAGGTCCTAGACATGGATCACTTTTATCCTTTGGCCTTGAAGGATAATCCACATGATTGAACTTATCATATACCTTTTGGTCATCATTGACTCATTCTCCTCTCCACGGATTCCAATTAATCTTAATATATTTGGAAATTGTAGTAGTGATACAAAAGTTTCTCTTCACTAAAACTTTCTCATCTTGAGACTCAGCTATCCCTTTCACTTTGATCATTACAGAAATCAGCTTCGCAAAGAATAGGGCGTTAGTCTTTGATTTCGGCCTTGCCATATCTTCCATTTGACTCCTCACCAATCTGCATAAATTGACTTTGACATCATGTCTCAAAAGATGTAGGAGATAGATATCCTGATATCTCAAATTAGAAAAGTCTCATCTCCTTGGTATCAATACATGTTGAACAAACTTGAACAGTAATTTGTTCTCTCCATCCATTTCTGAAGCAACCACTTTCCTTGGAGTTCCATCACCAGTCAGTTCTTTCAACACGGTCTCATGATCAAAAATGTCACTGGTAGGTGGCATTGCTCTTGATACATATCCAGACACACCTTCATGAGGAACTTTTAAGCAATCATCCCATTCTACTGATGAAAATGATAGCACTTTACCATTTACAAATGAAGATACTCGGTTCTCATTCTCTAACTTCTCGAAGCATACGAACTCGTAAAACTGTTTTACCATCTTTGGGTAGTAGGGACCGTTGTTATTTGAAAAGCAGTCTACCCATCTCTGGGCTTCCAGAACTTCGAGCACTAAGGACCTGCTGGGCAGCAACCAGTCTACACACAGCTCTTTTTCGACCACAATAGCTCTATTTTGCAGATGAGGATTTACTGTTCTCCTTCCTAACCTAGTTCTAACATCACTACTCGCTTCTGGCTCGGACTTCTGCCTTTTTTGCTTTAGGCTCAACACAGTCTTCTCGGATGACAGGAATTTTGGTTTTTTCCATCGCTGGTTCGAGGGATCTCAGGTTTGCAGAGGGTTCGGGTTCTAAGGTTTGAAGGTAAATGGTTTTGGGTTCGGTGGAGTGAGAAGAGATTAGAGTTAGTTTTATCATTTAGGAATCATAAGTTAAATAAATAAAAATAAAATAAAATAAAACGGTTCACATTCTTGATGGCAGACAAAATATTTAAAACAGCACTTTATTGGTGATGATTTCTATCGGTGAGGATTTCTATCGGTGAGGATTTCTATCGGTGAGGATTTCTATCGGTGAAGATTTCTATCGGTGAGGATTTCTATCGGTGAGGATTTCTATCGGTGAGGATTTCTATCGGTGAGGATTTCTATCGGTGAGGATTTCTATCGGTGAGGATTTCTATCGGTGAGGATTTCTATCGGTGAGGATTTCTATCGGTGAGGATTTCTATCGGTGAGGATTTCTATGGGTGAGGGTTTCTATCGGTGAGGATTTCTATCGGTGAGGATTTCTATCGGTGAGGATTTCTATTAGTGAGGATTTCTATCGGTGAGGATTTCTGTCGATGAGGATTTCTATCGGTGAGGATTTCTATCGGTGAGGATTTCTATCGGTGAGGATTTCTATCAGTGAAGATTAAACATCCCCAGCTCGTGCCTAATGTAACATAACCTATCCACACTTAAGGGTTTTGTGAAAATGTCGGCCAATTGATGTTAAGTGCCGATAAATTCAAGAGAAATATCACCCTTTTGATAATGATCTCTCAGAAAATGATGCCTCACATCAATGTGTTTGGTTCTTGAGTGAGATACAGGGTTCTTCGAGATGTTTATTGCACTAGTGTTGTCACAGTTAATCGAAACATGATTAAAATCATATCCATAGTCAAAGAGAGTGTATTTCATCCACAGAATTTGTGCACAGCAACTACCAGCATCTATATACTCTACTTCGGCAGTGGATAGAGCTACAGAATTCTGCTTTTTACTACACCAACATACTAAGGATTTTCCTAATAAATGACATGTTCCTGAAGTGCTTTTTCTGTCTAATTTGCAACCAGAAAAGTCAGCATCTGAATAACTCATTAACTAAAAGGATTTTCCTTTTGGATAAAATAAACCAAGGTTAACAGTATGTTTGAGATACTTGAAAATTCTTTTAACAGAAAGCAAATGATATTCTTTCGGGTTAGCTTGAAATCATGCACACATACATACACTAAACATAATATCTGGTTGACTAGCAGTAAGATAAAGTAAACTACCAATCATACCCCTATAATTGGTTTGATCCACTGGTTTCCCAGTTTCATCTGTATCCAATTTATAGATTGTACTCATAGGAGTTTCACTCTCCTTAATACTATCCAAACCAAATCGTTTTAAAAGATCCTTTGTATATTTACTTTGATTCAAAATAATACCATTTTCATTTTGAAATACTTGAAATCCAAGAAAGTATTTGAGTTCTCCCATTAAACTCATTTCAAATTCATTTTGCATACTTTTTGAAAAATCTGTACATAAAGAATGTTTAGAAGATCCAAAAATAATATCATCAACATAGATTTGTACAACTAAAACATATTTAGAAATTCTTTTAATAAAAAGAGTTGGATCAGCAATCCCTTTAGTAAAACCTTTTGAAATATGAAAATTGCTGAGTCTATCATACCAAGCTCTTGGAGCTTTTTTTAATCCATATAAAGCTTTAGAAAGTTTAAAAACATGATTTGGAAAATGGGGGTTTGTAAATCCAGGAGGTTGTTCTACAAAAACATCTTCAATTATAAAACCATTTAGAAATGCACTTTTGACATCCATTTGATATAACTTGAAATTTAGATGTGCAGCATATGCAAGTAAAATCCTAATGGCTTCTAGTCTAGCTACAGGTGAAAAGGTATCCTCATAGTCTATGCCTTCTTCATGAATATATCCTTGTGCAACTAGCCTAGCTTTGTTTCTAACTATGTTTCCTGATTCATCAACTTTATTTCTAAAAACCCATTTAGTGCCTATTGTTAGTGTGTCCTTAGGTCTGTCAACTAATTCCCAGACTTTGTTTCTTTCAAATTGGTTTAACTCTTCTTGCATAGCCATTACCCAGAATTCATCAACGATAGCATCATTAATGTTTTTGGGTTCTAGCTGGGAGAGAAAAGCTTGATGTTCAACCTGATTTCTTAGAGAAGCTCTAGCATGTGTTCCTCTATGAAGATTACCAACAACAGCATCCAAAGGATGATTCATTAGAATTCTTGTTGATCTAGTAAAGGTAGGACTAGACACTTCAGGTGCATCAGTAGGTTCGGGTTCAACCGAAACAGATTCTGGAAAAATTCCAGAACTGGAAATTTTTATAACAGGTTCTTTGGATTTATCATTAAGGTCCAGAACAGACAAATCTTCTTCAATATTCTCAAGATAGGTTTTAGGCTCATGTGGATCGGTTTCATCGAATTTTATGTGAACAGATTCTTCCACACATTTGGATTTCTTATTAAACACTCTATAAGCTTTACCTGAAGTAGAGTAACCCAGAAAAATTCCTTCATCACTTTTAGAAGAAAACTTGTCCTGGTTATCCTTTTTGTTAAGAATAAAGACTTTGCAACCAAAAACTCTGAAGTAATTAACCTTAGGCTTCCTATTGTTCCATAACTCGTATGGGGTTTTCTTAAGAACATGTCTGATCAAGACTCTATTGATAACATAACAAGATGTATTTACAGCTTTAGCCCAAAAGTAAATAGGCAGTTCATATTCATTGAGCATGGTTCTAGCTATTTCTTGAAGGGTTCAGTTTCTCCTTTCTACTACACCATTCTGCTGAGGTGTCCTAGGAGTTGAAAAGTTATGATTGTAGCCATTGTGTAAGCAATAAGATTCAAAGTCTTGATTTTCAAACTCACGGCCATGATCACTTCTCAGGGTCTTAATTTTGAGTCCACTAAGATTTTCTGCAAACATGGAGTATTTAACAAAGGAAGAATAAGCTTCACTTTTGTGAGCTAAGAAATATACCCAAGTATATCTAGAGAAGTCATCTACTAGAACATAGACATAGTGCTTCCCATTTAAACTAGAAACTCTTGATGGTCCAAACAAATCCATGTGAACCAACTCAAGTGGTTGAGAAGTTGAGACTTCTTTCTTTTATTTAAAAGAAAATTTGTGTTGTTTTCCCTTTTGACACGGATTACACACTTTGTCAATTGGGAATTCTAATTTAGGTAAGTCTCTAACTAAGTTTTTCCTAACTAGTTTTCTAAGTGAGTGAATGTTGCAGTGTCCTAATCTTCTGTGCCATAGCCAAGATTCTTTATGAAAAGCATTCAAATAAGAAATATTTTGTTTGGCAAAAGAATTTAAATCAACAGAATAATCATTTTCATTCCTTAGATCAGAAAATACTAAAGCGTTTTTGGAGTTAAAAACATCACAGGAATCATTTTCAAACTTGACATTGAAACCATCGTCACATAATTGAGATATACTAAGAATGTTTTATTTAAGTCCATCAACGAATAAAACTTTAGAAATTAATACTGAGTCAGTGTTACCAATCTGGCCTAGGCCAATGATTTTTCCTTTAGAGTTGTCACCAAAGGTGACATGACCTCCATCAACCTTTATTAAGCTCTTGAAGCAAGATTAATCTCCAGTCATGTCTCTTGAGCACCCACTGTCTAAATACCATATCTTCTTGTGACATCTCTTCAAGCAGGTCTCCTATAAAATAGATTTAAACAGGAAATGACTTTGGTACCTAGATTTTCTTTGGTCCAGATAGGTTAGTAATCAGGGCTTTAGGTACCCAGATTTGTTTTATTGGTTTTATAAAATTAACAGAAGTAACATATTTTGAAAGATAAACTTTATTTGGTCTATAACCATATGAATATCTTGTTGAAGCATGTGAATTTCCAAAACTGGAACTAGCAATAATTTTTTCAGACTTAGGAATAAATCGGGTTCTAGTGAACTGTCTCTGTCCAGGTTGGTATCCTAAACCAGTAGTATATCTAGGTGCAACTTGCTTTCCTAGCATTTGAGTTAGAGCATCCTTTAAATTTGTGAATTTTTCTAAGTCCTTTCTGAGTTTCTCATTTTACAGTTTCAGTTCTGTATTTTCCTTTAGTAGTTGAGCATTCTTTTCCTTTTCTATATCAAGATCAGATTTATTCTTAACACTTAAAGCATACTGTTTCTTTAAACCTTTGTATTTGTCTTTAAGATAATTACAGGTTTCTTCTAACATATCACAGTACTCAAATAGTTTAGATTTTTACATGTTTTCCGAATCAGAATCATCTCCAGAATAATATGAATTTAAAATAGGAGTGTCAGATGTTACCTCAGAAGTATTTGTCATGAAACACATGTTGGATCGATTCCTTTCAAAGTCCGAAGATTCGGCTTCACTAGTGCTGTCTTCTGAAGCACTCCAAGTAGCCTTCATGGCTTTCTTGTACTTTTTGTCTTTGTAATCATATTTCTTTTTGAATTTTAACTTTGGACAGTCTTCTTTGATATGTCCTTTTCGCTTGCATTCGTAGCAGAAAACTTCATCAGTCCTGTCAGCTTTCTTCCAATCCTTTTTTCATTTTCCTTGTTCATCATACTTTCCTTTGTAATTTGTTTTCCTAAAGAATTTATTTTTCCTATAAAACTTCTTGAATCTCCTGGCTATCTGAGCCATTTCTACGTCACTTTCATACTCTGAGTTTTCACTTGTTGAACTCTCATCCTCCATTTGTATTTTTTCCTTCTCCTTACTCTTCAAGGCAGTAGACTTGAAAGCTAAAGATTTTCTTTTCAGTTCATCATCTTCCTCTTTGTTTACCTTGAGCTCTTCTTCATACATCATCAATTTTCCAATAAGTTCTTTGACAGGTAGAGCAGAAATGTCACATGATTCTCTGATTGAGACAGATGTGCCTCTCCATCGATCTGGTAGACATCTCAAGATTCTCATAATTTGTTCCTTTGGTGGAACAGCTTTTCCGAGTGAATTCATCATATTGACTATCTCATTAAACCTGAGATACATGTCAGAAATAGGTTCATCAGACTTCATTTTAAAATTATCATACTTAATAGTATAAGTGTTCAATATCATTTCTTTAACATTATTTGTTCCTTCATGAGAAACAGCCAAGGTATCCCAAATTTCAAAAGCAGTTTTGCATGAAGAAATTCGGTTGAATTCTTAATCTCCTAGAGCACAGTACAGAGCATTCATATCTTTACAATTATTATTGTAAGCAGTCTTTGTAGGTTCATCCCAAGTAGATCTATCAGTAGTGGGAATTTTGTCTTCAGATTCAATAGCAGTCCAAATATAAAAACTCATGCTTTCTAGATGAATTTTCATTTTAAGTTTCCACTGAGCATAGTTATTTCCATTAAAGAAAGGTGGACGATTGGTAGCAGAACCCTCAAGTCTATTATCCATTATAAACAAAATTTAAAGAGATAAAAATTTAGAAATAACAGAAATTTTAAGAACTTTAAAATACAACTAAAATCACAGTTGAAAAGCAGAGAGTAAATAAAAAGTTTTGCAAAACAAACAACCTTTGATACCAAATGTTGGTCGGAGTGGATACTCAAAATGGGGGTGAATTGAGTTCCAATTAAAATTTCTTCTAAAAAAAATTTCTATTAAAATCCCCCAATTTCAAAAACAAATTAAACTGTAGTGAATTTATACAGATTATAAAGGTTCAATTAGTTTCTCAAAGATTGATTAATTCTCAGTTAACTTAATCTGATGATTAGATTAACTTTTGAAACTAACTTACTGGTTTATACTAAATATAAACACTTGCGAGTTTAACTATCAAAAGTGCTTTTAAAATAAATTATATTTCAAAGTAATAGCAGCGGAATATGAAATAAATGTATATAGTATGGATATAGGTTGTAACTAAAAACACAAGAGTTAACCAAGAGGTTCAGTCTCAAGACGAGACTTAGTCCTCTAAAAATTTATATAAAGTGATCCACACCCTGGATCTGGGTTAACAACAGTGATCACACTATTTAGGTCAGGAGACCTCTACCACAGTTATATGTGGGATAACAAACAACAGCTCAAAGCTGTCCAAGTCACACTCGACCTCTACCACTATCCACAGTGGGAAATAAAGGATGTAAAGATTGTGAGTGAGGATTTAAAAATCCTCCAGTTAAGGTTCAGGAGATAGTGTGTGTGTAATAATTAATAGGCTACAAACACTGCTCGTAATGAAAATACTAAATCACTTAGAGCAATATATAGAGTTTAGAATGGCTCTGGTGATTGCAGTGCAGCTATGGACTCCATTGGATTTGATCAAAAATGGTTCTGAGTCCTTCTCTGGTATTTAACTGAAAAACAGAGTATCGTTTCTTCTTTCAGTGCTTCCAGGTTCAGTTTGGTTATCGGCTCAGAAAATTAAGTGTTCTGTGTAGTTCTTCTTTAGCATAGATTGCTCGATGTATGCTCTGTGTTCTGGAGTCTGGTAGTAGTAGTCTTGTGAGTGAAAGTTCTCCAGTTGTTCTTGGCACGTTTTGAGCTTGATCCCAAGTGTGTTCTGTGTGCTGGATCTCTTCAAGTCTCTTGTCTCTCTCCTCTTTACTGATACATACACGATGCCTTTTTTATGCCTTTCTTTTTGTTTTTCTGAGAAGAAGGAATGATTATGCTTTTCGATCGTACTTGGTACGGTTTCCTGAAATGGCAACATAAATCATTTAATAACATTAAATGCATCAAAAGCAACAAATGTTACCGTTAGTGTAATAAACAAATAGTTTCGAGGATATAGGATTTGACTCCGCAATTTATTATAGGTAGCCGTTTGTTTGTAGATGTGTACGGTTGACTCGGTGTAGGATCTTCCATCGGTAACTCTTCAAACTCTTATCGGTGGCTCTTATCGGTAGCTCTTATCGGTAGCTCGATGTCCATCGGTAGCTCGATGTCCATCGGTATCTCTGTGCATTGGTAGCTCTCTGTCCATCAGTAGCTCTGTGTATCGGTAGCTCTGTGCATCGGTAGCTCTGTGCATCGGTAGCTCTGGCTATTGGTAGCTCTGGCTATCGGTAGCTATCTGACTATTATGCATATCGGTAGCTCTCTTCAGGTCAGTGATACTTACACTTGACTGTCTTATGAAGAACACATCTAATTCACTTAGAATCATTTCAAAACTTATATAAACATGGATAAGCGAGATTAACATAAATCAGAAATTATTTTAACATTATTATTAACTTAATCATCGATTTGAAAGTATTAAAGTGTAGATAAACAGTAATTATGAATATCATAATATATGAAAACATAATTGGGATTGTTAAAACATATGAATACAAGATTGGGATTATCAAAACAGGTGAGGTCAACAGTTTAGTAGAACTATTCAAACACCACCTCAAAATTTGGAGGACAAGTTATCTGTGAGAATAGTGAATGGGGAAATTATTCCATCAATGGTTTATAACTCCTCCCTGATTAATGTTTCTGGACTGAACCTCCTAGCAAATATCGTCATAATTTTTTTATTAGAGTTCGATGCTATCTTGGGCTTGGATTAGATATCTTTATACAAACCTATCATCAACTGTTGGGAAAGGGAGATCACTCTTCACATCCCAAATAATCCTCCAATTCTTTATCGCTGTAAGGAGGAAGATGAATCTCTTTTAGAATTAGTGTCTCAAGTGTGGATATTAATTCCTTATGAGCAAGAATTTCTAGATCAAATAACTGAGACAAATGAGAGAATCATGCTTGAAGACATGCCCATCATGAGGGATTACACTGATGTATTACATGAAGAGTTTCATGGAATTCCTTCTAAATGAGAGGTTGATTTCTCAAATTAACTTATTTTTAGATCTATGCCTATATCAAATACACATTATAGAATGGCCATTGTAGAGCTGGAAGAGCTGAAGAAGTAGTTACTGGAGAATCTGGAGAAGGGTTTTATACACCTGAGAGCTTCACCTTGGGGTGCACCAGTCCTCTTCGTGAAGAAGAAATATTGATTAATGCACATCTATATTGATTATTTTGAGCTCAATAAAATCATTATAAAGAACAGTTATCTCATTCCACATGTAGATGACTTGTTTGTTCATCTTCATGGTGCTAGTTATTTCTCTAAGGTGGACCTTCAGTCAGGATATCACCAACAAAAGTTGAGGAAGTAAGATATTCCCAAGACTTACTTTTGTACTAGGAATGGACACTATGAGTTCATAGTGATGCCCTTAAAACTCACTAATGATCCAGTAATTTTCAGGAATTTAATGAATAGATTATTTAGAGATTACCTCCACAGATTTTTGGTAGTACTTATTAATGCTATTATGATATACTCCAAGATCAAGAAGAAACATGAGGAGCATTTTAATACTGTGACAAAGACTTTGTGAAAGGAGAAGTTATATTCAAAGTATAGTAAATGTAATTTATGGATAGAGGAATTATCATTCTTGGTGCATGTTATCACAAGAAAAGGGATATCTGTGGACCCTTCCAAGACAATGGAAATTGAAGAGTGGACCAAGACAACTTCTGTAATGGAGATCCGTATCTTTTTGGGTGTAACAGAGTATTATCAATGATTTTTGAAGAAACTTTCATGATTTTCAAACCCAATGACCAAGCTAACATAGAATGGAGTAAATTTTTTATGGACTCATGAATGTGAATACTTCTTCAATGAGTTGAAAAGGAGGCTTATCCCTATTCTAGTACAGACACTCCCAACAAGTGGAGAACTCTTTGTGGTGTACAGTTATGCTTAAAAGAAGGGATTAGAGTGTGTGCTAATGAAAAATGATAAATTGATAGCCTATGTCTCAAGGTAGCTGGAATTCCATGAGAAAAACTATCCCACACATGATTTAGAGTTGGAGGTTGTGATCTTTGCGTATAAAATCTGGCACCATTATCTCTATGGGGAGAAGTATGATATATATACTGATCAAAAGAGTCTCAAATATATATTCACAAATAAAGAGGTTAATATGCCCCATTAGAGATGGATAGAGCTCATTAAGCATTATGAATTCTCAATCCACTACCATCCCGGTAAGGCAAACAAGGTGGAAGATGCTCTCAGTAGAAAGGATCCAACATCTTTATCAATGATGAGAATTGAAAATGATATGATCTTCTTAGATTTTTAGTGGATGGACAATGGAATCCTTAAGTTAGGAACATAATCAATCCTTTCTCAAATGATTTCTCAACCATCCATCCTGGAGAAAATAAAGGATAATCAAAGAAATTATGTGGAACTTCTAAAATCGGTGGAAGCTATCAGAAATGGGAAATCCTCAGAGTTCATGGTTGACAAGGATGGAGTTGTAAGATTTGGGTCACGATTATGTGTACCATCTGATCCAAAGATAAAGAAGGATGTTTTGAATTATGAACATAACTCCACCTTCTTTATTCACTAAGGGAGCACAAATATGTATCGAGATTTCTAAGAAAAATTTTGGTGGGACAATATGAAAATGAAGATTTATGAATATACATCAAAGTGCCTATTATGTCAATAAGTGAAGGATGAAAGGAAAAAAGTTTAAGGGGATGAGGCAACCACTACCCATACCAAAATGAAAATGGGAGAATATCACCATGGACTTTTTCATTGGAATTCCAAGGAAATCCAGAGGAAACAATGCTATATGGGTTATTGTGGATTGTCTTACAAAGACAGCTCACTTCATCACAATTTGAGAGGACTTCTCATTGGATCAAATTGCATGGATTTACATCAAAGAAGTGGTAAGGCTGCATGGAGTACCACTATCTATTGTATCCTATCGTGATTCGAGATTCAACATGAAGTTTTGGAAAAGTTTTCAACATGATCTAAGCACTGAATTGAACTTTTGTATGGATAATAATCCTCAAACTAATGGCCAATATGATCAAACTATTTATATACTAGAAGATATGTTGAGATAATGTTTTGTGGACTTTAAAGGAGTATGAGAGAAACATCTTCCACTGGTTGAATTCTCTTACAACAACAGTTTACACTCGAGCATCTGAATGCCGCCATATAATGCTCTTTATGGGAAAATATGCAGAACACTGGTATGTTTGGATGAATTCGGTTGGCGTAAGCTACTAGAACCTGAAATGGTTGATAAAATGGTGAAGAAGGTGAAAACCATTCAGCAACATATCAAGGAATCCCAAAGTCATCAGAAGAGTTATGTTGATAATCATTGATGAGAACTTGGGTTCAAAGTTGGAGCCATGGTATTTCAATGCATATCTCTATGGAAGAAGGTAATCAGGTTTGTAAATAAAGGGAAGTTAAGTTCTAGGTACATTGGACCCTTCTAGATTCATGATCATGTTGGGGTTGCGACCTATCGACTGGAACTTTTACCTACCAGGGCCAAAGTACATGATGTCTTTAATTTATCCCTCTTATGGAAGTACATACCAGACCCTTCACAAGTACTCTCTTCAAAGGTGGTAGAGTTGGAGAATGATATTTCATATGAGGAGTAGTCGGTGAAGATCGTGGATCATAGAGATAAAGTTATATGTAATAAGACTACTCACCTGGTCAATGTACTATGGAGGAACCATAAGTACTGTCGCGATCCACCTTCACCAAGATGGGGGAAGGGACAACAGATTGCAAACCCCTTCCTTCCTCAAGTTGAAAGAGATATAATGACCACGAGACCCTCCTTCAATAGGCCCAAAAGTGGAGATTATCTCAAGGGTATAGAATCACACATAATATGGAAGGCATTACCCTTTTTATTTAGTAGGATCAGAAGATAAGATAGTAAATCCCAAAAAACACCCAAACTGGAAGTAAAAGTAAATCCCAAAGAATCCATTCCCATATGCATGTTACAATAATAAGTGCTACAAAAATATAGAAAATTCCACAAGTATGTACCAAAAGAAAATAACGGAAACATCAACGGTCCCAACGTCTGAGATTATAGGGTCTGACACAGTCCTTGAAGTCCTCTTAGAAACATGAAAGTAGTTTTATATACATAGGGTGAGCATACATGTATACTCAGTAGGGAAAACCAAAATCTCTGATGCACAAGTATGGAGGAATTCTAATGCCATGTGAGAAAAGGAGATAATAAAAGAACCTAGCAAGGAAACTATACACCCAACCTCACCAAGGCACACTTCCCAAATAACACAAGTCATGTAAAATAATATTAATAACACATCGATATTTGGGTACCCCACACCACATTCCCACTGGTTATTGAAGACATCCTACACATCAAACCTCCCCCGCCATTCTCACCGCAGTCACACTACCATCCCCCCTCCCACACAAACCTGGGCTACCACAACCACACATCCCACCCAAAAACACATGGGCCGCAACAACCACACATAACCACTCCCACAAACACCTGGGCTAGAACAACTAAAACCACACCTAAAGACACATGGGCCAGAACAACTATTTCCACTCCTAAAGTCACCTGGGCCTCATCCCAAAGACATTTAGGAAACAACCTGCCCACACACACCTGGGAAAACAACCACAACTACCCTACCCAAAGAATCTTGGGCTATAATGGACCTAAAGTCATCACAAACTTCCCAAAGAGTCTTGGAATAATTGGGAAAGGGAGTAGAAAAGGAGCTAATAACCAGCCACTCATAGGAGTGTTGGGAAAAACACCATCCACCATGAAATGGGGGTGTTTGGTATGAAGTGCTCAACTTGGGTGGGTCACGAATAAGAAACATAAGAACTAAATTATACATATAGGTAAAAAAACCCTCATACCAACCTAGGGGTTCCAAAACAAGCCCATACACAAAAACCCTTGTTACTATTCATTCATAAAAAATCATAATAGCTACAACCATGTCACAACTCATTCCCTAAAAACAAATCCTCATTGAAACCATTCTTTTTATCACATTAAAGTGGTTTAATTTAAATAATTATTCACTATTAGGCAACTAATATTCATAGCCACATGCCAAGGAAGGAAAAGCAACCAAGCAGCAAATTAAGAATTCACACCTGGTTCTCTTGTAATGTCACCACAATAAAAGGGATCTCTGAGATCCCTCGATGTACTGGAACAAAACCAAGCCCCAAAATATGGCCTCCCACTTCCAAAAAATCTGCAAACTAATAACTACACAATAGGGGATTCCATCCCCATCCATGTCACCTCACAAGCATCAAGAAGAACAATAATACACATCACCAGAACAGAGCAAGGGAGTTTTCATATTTTAAACACACTATTAATTTAGTTATTTATTTCCGTTTGGTTAATTGGGGTGACCACACAAAGATCCTTATTCATTGGGAATACATTTAATTAATTGAGTTTACATGATTAACCAGTTTCCATGTTACATCCATTCAATCAAAGAATTATCTAGAAAAATAGAGGTTCATTAGTGTGAAAGAAAGGACCAGCAACAACCACGATATTCAGTGGACATAAGCCCATACAATTCACAACATATAATCAAAGATAAAATATTACAATGGCATCATCAAACACACCCCATAGTTCTTTGGAAAAACTTTATTATCTTTGTTAAAGTTTGGTTTCATCTATCCCCAAAATAACATCATCGTACCCACCCCGCATGATACATAGTAAAGAGAGACTAAGGAAAACCCCTACCTAGATGATCAATGATCGAATAGTTTATCCTCGCTCCAATAACTGGGGATGCACAACTTATAGGGGAGGAACTCTGGGGACTCCAAGAGTGAGCAGGAAAGGCGCCAGCACAGGCACACCACTAGCCTTGGGAAGGGAGAATCCAAATGCACCAAGGAAAGAAAAAGAGACCATCCAAGAAGAAGAAAGAATTATCATGCGATAAAAGGTGATATCCTAGAGTTACAAGATATGAATTTTTAACGGCATTAAAGTTGAATCATGGTTTCACCTTGCGGTTGGATGGTTACACATGATGGAATTAATTGTTATTTAATAATTCTCATCAGAGAGGTGGCCATAACAGCTGTTCATTAATGAATTTCATTTAAAGAGAGGAAAATGGGATTGTTTAGGGTCTCCCCACTCTTAGGGGATTTAAAACATTGTTTATGGGGTTAAAAACGACCTCAAATCACTTTAAAAAGTTTAAAAGACTTAAAAGTGAAGTTATGTGAAACTAGGGAAAGAAAACCCCAACAACCTCCCCCGTGGAACCGATCGGTGACTCACTGATTGGGGACACATTGATGGGTCACACACCGATCAGTGACACATCGATGGGTGACTCATCGATCGGTGTCATCGATGGGTGATACCACAATGACATCCTACCACCGACACGCCGCCCTTAGGACTTACTGATGGGGTCTAGAGGGTCCTAAACACCAGAATTGGAAATGTAATGGACCATTAGGGTCCAGGCCATTACATTAGATACCTCTTAAACTATTCTCATCCTCAAGAATCAAAACTAAACCTGATGTAAACAGAGAGGTATGAACAACCACTTCGAAATATACCTCTCACGACCAAACCAGCCAAAAAATCTAGGAACACCTTTCCCTCAAGTGACCACACAACATATAAGGTTCACACCATCCAATCATATAGATTAGGTAGTCTCTTCCCCCATGTCAAGATACTATCCACTTTGGGCAGAACTAACTCACCCACATGGATTTAATCGTATCCACTTTAATGCATCTTGATTAAGGATTAGGTCCCCCCTTTCCATAGTTAGGACTCTTCACACACATTCAAAGAACAAGGAAAAAACACATTTCATTGATAACAAGGTCAACCACTACATCACAAACAAGAATGAAACAAAAAAGAAAAAAACTCAAAATAGCTCTGGGTATTGGGCGCGCATTTGTGCCTCTCGTTCCTAGGTATTCTCCTCGAGGCCACCATGCCTCCACAACACACAAACCAAGGGAAGGGTTCATCCACAAAGCATCTTCTCCTCATGATCCTCAATCCTCACTGGTTGCTCTACAAATGTCGTGTCATCCTCTATATCCAACATTCCCCAGCCTAGGACATGTGAATCATTGTGTAGATACTGATAGAGGTGAGACACATGGAAGACGTCGTGCACCCTCAGTAGAGGCGGTGGTAGTGCTAGGTGATAATCCACTTCGTCGACCCGCTGCAACACCTCGAAGGGTCTGACATTCCTAGGAGAAATCTTAATCCACCTGTCGAACCTCTATTTCTCGTGTAGAGGGGAGAACATCAAGAAAACATGGTCCCTGACCTCGAACCCTAGGGGTATCCTCTTATGATTGGCATACATCTTTTTCCGGTCCTCATTCACCTACATACTCTCTTGTATAAGCTGAATCTTCTTATTCATGCTTTGCACTACCTCAGGACCAAGAACACCTGCTTCCCCAACCTCTGTCCAGTATACGGGTGAGCGACACGGCCTCCCATACAAGGCTTCGAACAAAGTCATGCTAATGGTAGAGTGATGACTATTGTTGTAGGAAAACTCTATCAGGGGAAAGTATTGTACCCATGATCTTCTAAAGTCCAAAACACATGCCCATAGCATAACATCAATGTCGGGATGGTGCGCTCTATTTTTCCATCTGTATGGGGGTGGAAAGCAGTATTGAGGTATAGCTAGGTGCCAAAAGAATGTATCAATCATCTCCAGACCCATGAGGTAAACCAGGTATCCTGATCCAAGACTATAGACCTCATAACTCAATTAAACCACACCACCTCATCCATGTACCTTTGTGATAAGGCATCTACCACACTCAACTCCTTGATTTCTAGGAAGTGAGTTGATTTCATTAGCCGGTCCACCACTACCCAGATAGTATCACATCCTAACTTAACCCTGGGTAGTCCTATGATTAAATCCATAGAGATGTCTTCCCACTTCCACTCAAGGACATCTAAAGGTTGTAACAGACCCCTTGGGACGTGGTGTTCAACCTTCACCTACTGACACATGAAGCACTTTTCCATAAAATCAGCCATTTCATGCTTCACCCAGGGCCACCAAAACTGACACCTCAAGCCCAGGTACATATTAGAAACTCCTAGGGTGCACCACCAGGGATGAGTTGTGGAACTCACCAAGAAACATCTTGCACATTCCCATGGGGAATAACAAATTTCAATGAAATAACATCTGATTCTTCCCATCTTCTGACCATCTACCAGGAGCATCACCCTGGATAAAACAATCACACATCACTTCAGCCTCTAAGTCTCCCCACTGAGACTCCTCCACCTGCCACAATAGAGAGGACTTCACTTTCATCTAAAAAAGACATCCTCTACCATCCTCCACCCTTGAATCTAGGTGTAGGGCATCCAAATCCTCCATTTCCTTCCAAGTAACTACTGATTTTCGAACCACATCCTTCTGCGACTTCATTCTCAAGGCATCAGCCACCATGTTCCCCTTTCCTAGGGTGTAGGAAATTTTGAAGTTGTAGTCCTTAAAAAACTCCATCCACCTCCACTTCCGCAAGTTTAGGTATCACTGAGAGAAGATATTCCTCAATCTCTTGTGATTCGTGAAGACCAAAAAGCGCTCCCTAATGAGGTAGTTCCACCACAACTTTAGTGAGAACACAACCGCTGCAAACTCTAAGTCGTGGGTGGCATAGTTACGCTCATGGGGATGCAACAGCCTAGACCAATAAGAGATCAACCCTGCTGTTTCATCAGCACACACCCCAAGCCTTGTCCTGAAGCATCATAGAACACCTCAAACATCAACCCTTATTTTGGAAACCACAGAACTGGGGAACTAACAAACTTCCCCTTTAGATAATTGAAGGCTTCCTGGAACTTCTCACACCACATAAAGGCCTAGTCCTTTTTGGTCAAAGCTATAAAAGGAGCTGCAACTCAAGAGAAATTAGGCACGAACCTCTGATAATATCCTGCTAGACCTAGGAAACTACAAACCCCTGTCACATTCTTAGGTGATTCTAAATAAAAAACTACTTCAACCTTTGACGGATCAACCACTATTCCCTGCTCGGACACCACGTGTCCAAGGAAGTGCTCCTCTCATGTCCAGAACATTCACTTGGAAAACTTTTCATAGAGATGGTGCTGGTAGAGGGCCCCTAAAACTATTCTTAGATGCTCGGTGTTGTCCTCCTCTGATCTTGATTAGATTAGGATGTCGTCAATAAACACGACTACAAACTAGTCCAGATATTCTTAGAAGATGGAGTTCATGAGTCCCATGAACACGACTGGTGCGTTCGTAATGCTGAATGACCAGACCACAAACTCAATGTGCCCATATCTTCACCTGAAGGTTGTCTTCAAGATGTCACCCTTATTCACCCTCAACTGGTGGTATCCTGACTATAGGTTGATCTTGTAGAACCATAATACACCCTTCAACTAATTAAAAAGGTATTCGATCCTTGGGAGGGGAAAAGATTCTTGATCGTTACCTAGTTCTGCTTCTAGTAGTCCATACATAGCCTGAGACCACCATCTGCCATCTTCGCGAACAAGACCAGAGCATCCCATGGTGACGCGCTTGGTCGGACAAAATCCTTCATCATCAGATCATCAATCTGAATCCATAACTCCCACAACTCAGAAGTCTCCATCCTATAAGGAGCCATAGAAATCGGACGGGAACTGGGTTGCAAGTCTATCTCGAACTAAACATCACGTCGAAGGGGTAGATTCACCACCTCATCAGGGAAGACATCCATGAATTCACTAAAAATTCAGTGAAACTTCCACCATATCTGAGTCTAGTGACTCCACTAAAATCTCGGCTAATAAGGAAAGAAGGGGGTCCACTCGCCAGCTACCCTCCTAGAAACCCCTCTCATTGAAGAAAGTCACATGTCAGCCGCCCATATCTGAAAACACAACCATTATACAAAATCATTCCCTAAAAGAACACACAGAGAGTAGCCATTTGATGACTAAAATGAAATAATATAGCTGAATCTGTAGAAAAAGAAGGTCCCCACTAGACTAATGTGCTCCCAACATTATTCTACATCCTTGGAAAACACGAGATAAGTTGGTTTTACCTCTGACTAGAGTACTCAAAACCAGGGGTACGAGAAGTCTCTCTATGTATAGAACCAAATCTTGGGCTATACTGGGTGAAAAAAAGGAGTATGAATCTCCAGAATCAAAAAAGTCACAAGAAAGAGTACTATACAAGCTGATCATACCTCGAACGAATTCTGGACCTGTTGGAACTACTGCCTTTGTGGCGTGAAACATCCCACACCCAGATCCTTTTTCCCTTGGATGTCAGCCTCCACCCCAACCACACCCTGGTCAGGGTCCCTAAGTATCACCTTAGGGTCAGCCTCCTCCTGCAATGTTTACTCTCAGAGGAGAGGGAGCTCGTTGTCCCTGCTACTGCTTCTGAAAGGGCCTTGCTGGAAACTGTTGTTGCTAAGGTGGGTGTTGAACCTACCCACCCCACCGTACTTCACTCCATTTGGCTACTGATTCTAAATATTCCCACGGTTTCCATAGATGAAGCTCTCGGTCTTGGACCCAAAAGAAGGGGCAAGGACTGAGGGATCGAAATTAGAACTGCTGGGGAATACTCCCCACTGTCTGAAACATGGAAGGCCCAGATGCTGGAGGCCTGCTACTGACAGCCTTCCCCTTTGATGTGACCAACTAGATCCTTTATCAAGGCAAACCTCATAGTGTGTTCATCCTCTCCAACACTTCAGACTTCTTCTGGACCTCTAAGTTGGTCGGTAGGGTGAAGGGAGTAACAACATACTGAAGAGAAGGTCGGAGTGCCTCCTCTAAATGTCTCACCCGAGACTCCTCATTTGGAAAGAAGTTCAGAGAAAAGTGAAGGATATCCTTGAACTTGATCCCCTAATCCATTACTAACATGCTACTCTGTTGTAGGGAGAGTATCTCCTGCCTCTTTTCCGCCTTCATCATGGAAGAGAGGAATTTTTCCTGGAACTCCCTCTCGAAGTCAGTCCATGAAACCTCAACCTCCCTCTTTCCCCCAAGACAGAGCATCCACCACTTAAGTGACACTCCCTACATCTAGCTTATATAGAGAGGAACCCAGTACTCTTATAGAGCCCATATCAAGCTGTAATCTATCAACATCTCCTCAAGCTATCTCTCTGTTTCCATGTCCAAGACGCTTCCCTCATACTTCCCGAGGGTCTTCCGCTGATCGGAACGGAGCATCCTCCGCCAATATTCATCCTCCTCCTCTCGAACAACCATCTTCTGATCAGCTAAATCAGCCTCTTGGGCCTCGATCACCTGCACTACTCATGGTCATCGTCGGGGTGCCATAGCCACAAGGTAAACAAGGAATTCCTAAGCCCGAGTAGTGTAGAAGATTGATTTTAAATTTTGATTATACTTTTTATTTATTTTAAATCCCCAAAATACCCAAGACACACAAGAACACAAGTCATTATGATTCATGTACCTTTCTTAGGGTCTCTACCCTATAATCAGTGTAGCCTCGCTTGGTCGTTCGGTAGTTCCAGAGTCCTTGCCTTGGATCAAGGGGGCCCTAAAATCCCATGTCTTATCCAATCTTCCCTATCCTATTGCATGTTCCAAGATTGCCTAAAATTACTTCCCTACCCTCCCATGAAATCCTCAATGTGCCTAACTCTAAACTCCATCCTATCTCTCAATCAGCCTCTTATACCATTCTGTCATGACATGCCTTCACCAAGATTAGGAAAGGGACAACATATTTCCAAACCCTTCCTTCCTCATGTTGAAGGAGAGATAATGACCCCTAAGACCCACCTTCAATAGGCCCCGGAGTGATGACTAGCACCAAATGTATAGAATAAAACGTAATATGAAGGCATTACCCTTTTTATTTAGTAGGATTGGGATATAAGATAGTAAATCCCAAAAAACACCCAAACTAGAAGTAAAAGTAAAGCTCAAAAAATCCATTCCCATATGCGTGTTCCAATAATAAGTGCTACAAAAATACAGAAAACACCAAAGGGAAGTACCAAAATAAATGAAAAGCAATGTCAACGGTCCCAGTATTTGAGCTAATATGGTATAGAACGGTCCTCAAAGTCCTCATGGAAACCTGAAAGCATTTTTATATACATTGGGTGAGCATACAGGTATACTCAGTATGAAAAACCAAAATCTCTTGTGCACAAGTGGGGATGTATTCTAATGCCCCATGAGAAAAGGAGATAACTAAAGAATCTAGAAAAGAAACTATCCACCCAACCTCACTAATGCACACTCCCTAAATAACTCAAGTCAGGTAAAATAATAGTAATAACACATTGAGTTTTGGGTACCCCGCATCACTTTCCCACTGGTTATTGAAGATATCCTATGCGTCAGACCTCCCCCGCCATTCTCACAACATTCCCACTGCCATCCCCCCACCTGCACACACTTGGGATAACCCAACCACACATCCTTCCCACAAACACCTAGGCCACAACAACCACACGTAACCACACCCATAGACACCTGGGCTAGAACAACTATAACCACACCCGAAGACACCTGGGCCAAAACAACTACTTCCATGCTCGAAGACACCTAGGCCTCATCCTGAAGACACTTGGGAAACAACCTACCTGCACACACCTGGTAAAACCACCACAACTACCCTGCCCAAAAATCTTGGGCTATAATGGACCTCAGGCTACCACAACCGTCCCAAAGAGTCTTGGGCTACTCAAGAAAGGGATCATAAAAGGAGATAATAACCAGCCACTCATAGGAGTGTTGGGAAAAACACCCTCCCCCATGAAATGGGTGTGTTCAGCATTAAGTGCTCAACTTGGGTGGGGAGAGAATAATAAACAAAAGAACTAAATTATACATATAGGTAAACAATCACTCATCCCAACCTAGGGGGTCCAAAACTAACCCATACACAAATACCCTTATTACTGTTCATTTATAAAAAAGCCTAATAACTACATCCAAGTCACAAATCATTTACTAAAAACAAATCCCATTTGAACCCATTATTATTATCAAATTGAAGTGGTTTCATTTAAATAATTCTTCACTATAGGGAAACTAACAGGCATAGCCACAATCCAATGAAGAAAAAACAACCAAGCAGAAAATTAAGCATTTACATCTGGTTCTCTTGTAAAGTCACAACAACAAAAGTTATTTGTGAGATCTGTCAAAGAAATGGAACCAAACCAAGCACCAACATATGGTCTCACACAGCCAAAAAATCTACAAACTAACTACTGCACAACAGGAGATCGCATCCCCATCCATGTCACCTCCCAAGCATCAAGAAGAATAACCATACACATCACCAGAACAGAGCAAGCAAGTTTCCATATTTTAAACACACCATTCATTAAGTTTTGTCTTTACGTTTGGTTAACCAGGGTGACCACACAAGGATTATTATTCATTGGGAATCCATTTAATCAACTTAGTTTACATGATTAACCAGTTTCCATGTTACATCCATTAATTCACAGAATTTTCCAGAAAAAAAGAGGTTCATTAGTGTGCAAGAAAGGACCACCAACAACCATGATTTTCAGTGGACATAAACCCATACAATTGACAATATATAAGAAATGATAAAAGAGTACAAAATTATAATGAAACACAACACATAATTATTTGGAAACCATTTAATATCTTTGTTAAGATTTGGTTTCATCCATCCCTGAAGGAACATCATCGTACCCACCCCGCATAATACACAATAAAGACAGATGAAGGAAAAAAACCTTTATGGATGATCAATGATTGATGTATTTCTCCTCATTCCAGTAACTGGGGATGTGCGACTTGCCGGGAAGGAACTTTGGGGACTCCCAGAGTGAGTAGGAAATGCTCCAACATAGGTGCACCACTAGCCTTGGGAAGGGGGACTCTAATCGCACCAAGGAAAGAAAAAGAGACCAGCCAAGAAGAAGAAAGAATTCACATACAATAGAAGGTGAGATCCTAGAGTTATAGGATATGAATTTTGAATGTTTTTAAAGGTAGATTTCGGTTTCACCACGTGGCTGGATGGTTACACATGATGGAATTAATTGTTATTCAATAATTCTCATTGGAGAGGTGGTCATAATAGTTGTGTTTTAAAGGATTCAATTTAAAGAGCAGAAAACGGGTTCGTTGGGGGTTTCCCCACTCTTAGGGGATTTAAAACATTGATTATGGGGATAAAACAACCTTAAACCACTTTAAAAAGGTTAAAAGAATTAAAAGTGGCATTATGGGAAACTTGGGAAAGAAAACCATGAAAACCTCCCCTGTGGAACAAATCGGGTGTGGCGTTGATCAGTGACTCGTTGATCGTTGTCACCGATGGGTGACACCAAAGTGACATCCTGCCACCGACACGCCACCCTCTGAATTTACTGATGGGGTCTAGGGCATCCCAAACACCATAATTGGAAAAGTAATGGACCAAGAGGGTTCGGGCCATTAAAATTTTGAATATGCAACATGGGAAATGTATGAGGAAATTAAGGAAAAGTATCCCCACCAGTGTATGGCCTAAAATGTAAAACAAAATTTCGAGGGTGAAATTTCTTAAGGGGGAAGAATGTAACAACCTGATGATTTTCAATAGACATTGACTCCTTATGATTGTATCATATAACCACATGAAATCACAACATAATGAAAAATAAGTTCTATGTGACCTTTAAATGTAAGTTTGTCACCTCTGTGATTTGAATTTCAAAATTCTAACATACACGGTTGCGATCAGTTAGTTATTTGGAGTCTAATATGACCAAATTAATTTTGGGTGAATAGTAACATACCCTTATGAATAGTAATGTTACCCTTATGAATAGTGACATACCCTAATTAAGAGTAACCTTACCTATTATAGTATATAAATAATATTCAAGTGGGAGTATGATATACCTATATCTTGGAATAAGAAAATAAAATTTTTAAAATTTTTATTTTCAAGTAAATTGTGATTTTAAGTAAATACTAAATTATTCATTCATTGAAATTTATTTTTATCAAATGGATTTCATTTTTTCATTCTACACATCAAATAATTGTTCGGGTAAATTTTTGGGATTTTTCTAAAATACTTGAATTTTTATGAATAGTAAAATACGATAATTTATTATAAACGCTAAATAATGGATTTATCGAGTCATTGATGATGATATGATGATGTAATCCCAATTGGATCTAAATAACATGAATTTATTACTATTATTGGTCATGTAATACTCACTATTTCTTATCTTGTAAAGAAATAATAAATTAATAATTATAATATTATGAAAACCCTCCCCCCTCGACTATAAATACCCCCATCCTTGCCTATTCTCTTCAATCCTTTCAAGACTTGTGGAATGACAATATTCTACAAAAATATCTTCCCAATATCCTTACCCACATACAACATCCCCTAGTCTCTTCAAAATACCAAATCCTCTCCTCTTAAGAGGCTCTCAAAGGAGTTAAAATCAAGAGGTAAATTCCTCTTTCCAATTCTTTTATTTCTTTTAAGTCATTTTATTTTCTTGTTTCTTTCATCAACTCCCTTCAATCGAATGGTATGATAAATCCAATAACATACATTTATTGTAATTATATTATTCTAATGGGATAATTCTTTATCCTCCCTCCTTTCCCCATCTTTTATTTGAAAGAAATGGAAACACCGTTTGAGATGTGTTAATTTACCACAATCATGGACGACAAGTTATAATTTTCCATTACCGTATTTAATTATGGTCATGAAACCATTTTCATGGTTGAAACAGACCATAATATTTTTATTATTCCTCATTCATAGTTCTTTAATCCTTTTTTAAACATGTTTTTGGTTTATAAAACAAAATGTGTTCTTTGTGGTCAAAAACTGCCAAGTAACCCAAAAGGATGTCACTAATGTTTTATATAATAATTCAACTTCACTTAAAGTAACCAAATTAAGTTTTAAAACATATAACATTTTTTATTTTTAATAATAAAATATAACTTAAATTCTTTACAACCACCCTCATCATACAAGTTTTTTCAAACATGAACTGATCATTAAAATCAAGCAAGCAATGGACCCGAACAAAGAAATTAAACCTCATAACCAATCAAAATGGTTATAAATGAACTTAAAAATGTTATAGTAAATATTTTATATATAAATTTTTTTCTTTATTATTAATTAATAAACCTAATTTCTTTATTCAGGTCACTAAAAAAGCGGAGAACACCAACGAACTTAAGGCAAGGGATCCTCTCCATTTCAATTTTATTCAAGAATATCCTCTATATTAGGACATTTTATGTGTAATACCTAATGATGGGGTATGATTTAGAACCTCCCAATTACTTCAATAATGATTATTAAGTGATTATAAACCCCATTATATCTCATGAATCCCTCTTAAGTACATCCAATACCATGCCAATAATCCGTAAGGAATTCAACCCGAACGACCCTTATCCCTTCGAGTTGCTCTATCTGTCTTTTTACCCAAATTAAGTTGTCTTTTATTTTTATGTAAAAATTATAAATTCTGTTTATATGATCCAAAATAATGTTTCAAGATCCATCCCTCATTCTCTTTTAGGGATATAAATTTATTTAAGTGATTCCCTCCTCAAAACTTCCCAATAAGAAAACTCATTTTAAGGGAACTTCCCAAATTTTTACCCAATTTCAAGTGCACTGTATCCTTAGTTTTAAGCCACCATTTTATTTATGAATTAAGTATTTTTATTATGGAAACATTATTTTTTAAATTTTGGGTTTATATTTAATATTTTTCCCCATTCTATTTTGAAAGATCTGTAGTGTTTTCCTTAAAATCACACAAAAATGTTTAAAGCAAAAATTTCTCAAATACATTTCTTATATGTTGTCACTTCTGTTTGAAATAACTTACCATGATATATGAATATTTTACCTTATTAACATCCATGTGTGTTTTAATTAATTTATTTCATGGACACTTTCATGATTCGCCCAGTGGTTATGCTTTATGTCATGATTGTGATACCCAATTATTTCTAAGGGTAACCCTTATGTTTATGTAAGATTGATTTCATATGATTCTTTATGTGGAAAATATATTCATGAAATGTAAGATGGGAGTTCCTAGGTATCACTCCAATGCTTTGGATAAAGTTGAGTCTCATGAGACGTTATGTGTGACGGTCTTGGCGGTTAGCCTTGGCTTGTGCTACTTTTTGAAACAATCATGATGGTTCGACATGGCTTGTGCTACAATGAGAAATGGTCTACGAAATTAGCCTTGAATTGTACGGAATTCATGTGTTATGTTTCTTCCACATTTCTATGATTCCATGTTTAAATTATCCTATATTTATATTCTATTATTCCATATGTTATGTGCCTTTTTATATCATCATGTCATTCCTTCTACCCCATGTGAAAATGCTTTTTTCTTATGGTTATTACATTACAAGGCTTTTAGCCCATCCCTTTTTTCATGTTATCCCTAGGATATTCTATTCAGATGTTTGAGTACAATTTAATATAGGATCTAGTTATGGAGTTTAAATAAGGAGTTGTTTTTAAAATGTTTTATTATGTACCTAGTCTTCCAAGACACTAGACTTTACGATCCTTGGCTTGTACTCTGATTTATAATTATTATTAAAATCATGTAATGTTATGGGTAAAAGGATAGGGTTATTATAGTTGGTATCATAGGATGGTCTAGTAAAAGCTCTGGGAAGAAGCATCCTGGGAACTATCTAAAGGGAACCAGGAATTGCTTCAAATGTTGAAATTTGGGATATCTATCCAAGAACTACTGAAGGGATATGAAAAATCCCACTAACGTGGAAGAAGAAGGACCAGTTCATATCAATGCTTAGCTAGTGGTACAATGTTACTACTACAATGATCATGAGCATTATGCGAGAAATTTCCCTAATTTGAGGGTTGTCAGAGGCAATCAACAACAACCTCCAAATAAAAAAAGGAAGGGATTATTCTATCACTACTACTAAGGTGGATCCAGACAATGATGTGGTGACCGGTACGCTAGAGTGTCCATAACTCTTTTGAAAGGCAGTCTTGGGAATATCTTTCTTCCTCACCTTTAGTTGGTGATATACTGACCAAAGGTCCACCTTAGAGAAATAACTGGACCCACAAAAACACATCATATATCCATGGAACAAGTTACTTTTTCATTATCATGATTTTATTGTGCTCCCAATAATCAATGCAGAGGTGAATTGATCCTTCCTTCTTGAAAAAGAGGACTAATGCACTCCAAGGTGAAGCACTCAAGCATATAAAACCCTTCTTTAGATTGTCCTACAATTTCTTCTCCATCTCTTCTAGCTTTATAGTGGCCATTATGTAAGATTTATTTGATATAGGAAGAGATCTAGGAATAATTTCAATTGATAATTCAACCTCTCAGTCAGTTGGAAGGACAAGAAACTCCTCAGAGAATACATCTGTATAATCCCTCAAAATAGGCATGCCTTTAAGAATGATTCTCTCCTTTTTATCAATCATTTGAGCTAGAAATTCTTACTCATAAGGAATTAATATCCACACTTGAGACACTTCTTCTAAAGAAGATTAATCTTCCTCCTTATACTTGTAAAGAATTTTAGGATGCTTCATGATGTGAAGAGTGATCTCCCTTTCCCAATAGGTGATGTTTTCTATGTATAAAGATATCCAATCAAAGCCCAAGATAGCGTCGAACTCCACTAAAATTTGTATTATGAGATTTTCGAGGAGGTTTAGTCTACAAAATTTAACCAGGGTGGATTTATAAACCATGGACGCAACAATTTCCCCATTCACTATTCCTGGAGATAACTTTTCCTCAAAATTTTGAGTTGGTGTTTAAATAGTTCTACTAAACATGAAAGATATGAAATAATTCATAGAACCAGAATGAGATAGTATATTTTATATTCTTGAATGAATAACTAGCGTACCGGTCACCACATCATTGTCTGGATCCACCTTAGTAGTAGTGATAGAATAATCCCTTCCTTTTTTTATTTGGAGGTTGTTGTTGATTGCCTCTGACAACCCTCAAATTAGAGAAATTTCTTGCTTAATGTTCATGATCATTGTAGTAGTAACATTGTACCACTAGCTAAGCATTGATATGAACCGGTCCTTCTTCTTCCACGTTAGTGGTATTTTTCATATCCCTTCAGTAGTTCTTGGATAGATATCCCAAATTTCAACATTTGAAGCAATTCCTGGTTCCCTTTAGATAGTTCCCAAGATGCTTCTTCCCAGAGCTTTTACAAGTGTGATGTTAAGGCTTACAAGTGTGCTAATGAAGATAGAAAAATTTCATCAAGGATTATGACTCGTCAATCCACTATCATCTCGGTAAGGAAAAAAAGGTGGCATATGCTCTAAGTAGAAAAGATCCTGCATCTTTATCAACGACGAGAATTGAAAAGGATCCAAAATTATTAGATTTGAAGAGGATGGAAATTGGAATCATTAAGGTAGGAACATCATAAATTCTTTATAAAATGATTTCTCAACAATCCCTCATGGAGAAAATAAAGGATGATAAAAGAAAAAATATGGAACTTCTGAAATGGGTGGAAGCTGTCAGAAATGGGAAATCCTCAAGGTTCATGGTTGACCAGGACAGATTTGTAAGATTTGGGTCCTGATTATGTGTACCAACTGGTCTAGAGAAAAATGATGCACATAGATCGACCTTCTCTATTCACCCAGGGAGCACAAAGATTTATCAAGATCTCAAAGAAAACTTTTGGTGGGACAATATGAAAAGGGAGATTATTGAACATTCATCAAATTTCCTATTATTTTAGAAAGTGATGGATGAAAAGAAAAGGTCTAAGGGGATGATGCAACCACTACCCATACCAACATGGAAGTGTGAAAAATCACCATGGACTTTGTCATTAGACTCCTAAGGATATCCATAGGAAACAATTCTATATGGTTCATTGTGGATTGTCTTATGAAGACAACTCACTTTATCACAATTTGAGAGGACTTATCATTAGATTAACTTGCATAGATTTAATTCAGAGAAATGGTAAGCCTGTATGAAGTACCACTATCTACTGTATTCGATGTGATTTGAGATTCACCTTGATGTTATGGAAAAGTATCCAACATGCTCTAATCACAGAAATGAACATAAGTATGACTTATCATCCTCAAACCAATGGACAATATGAGTGAAATATTCAGAAACTTGAAGATATATTGAGATCAAGTTCTATGGACTTCAAAGGATGATGGGACCAACATCTTCCACTGGTTGAATTCTTTTACAACAAAAATTTTTACTCAAGCATCTAAATGTCACCATATGAAGATCTTTATGGGAACAAGTGTTGAACACCAACGTTTTGGGATGAAGTCAATGAGCGTAAGCTACTAGGACCAAAGATGGTCGATGAAATGGTTGAGAAGGTGAAAACCATTCAACATCATATCATGGCGGAAAAAAGCCGATATAAGAGTTATGCAGGAAATCATCGATGAGACCCTGAGATCAAAGTTAGAGACATGTTATTTCTACGCATGTATCCATGGAATAAGGTCATGAGGTTTGGAAATAAAGGGAAGTTAATTCCCAGGTATATCGGTCCCTTTGATATTCTTGATCATGTCGGGGTTGTGGCCTATCAACTAACACTTACACCTACCATGACCAAAGTGCATGATGTATTTCATGTATCCCTCTTAAGGAAGTACAAATCAAACCCTTTAAAATTACTCTCTTTAGAGATGGTACAGTTAGAGAATGATCTTTCCTATGAGGAGTAGTTGGAGAAGATCTTAGATTGTAGAGATAAAGTTCAACATAACAGGACTACTCACCTAGTCAGGGTACTATGGAGGAACTATATGTATGAAGAGGAAACATGAGAACTGGAGAAGGAAATGAAGGAAAAGTACCTACTCCAATTTATGGCCTAGAATGTAAAATGAAATTTTGAGGGTGAAATTTCTTAAGGGTGGAAGAATGTAATGACCCAATGTTTTTCAATGGAAATTTCATCCTTATTATTTTTCCATATAATCACATAAAATCACAACATAATAAAATACTAAGTTTTATTTGACCTTTAAACAAAAGTTTGTCACCTATATGATTTGAATTTTGAAAATCTAACATACACGGTTGCGATTAGTAGGTTATTTGGATTCTAATATGACCAACTTAATTTTTGGTGAATAGTAACATACCCTTATGAATAGTAATTTTACCTTTATGAATAGTCACATAACCTAATGAATAGTAACCTTACCTATTATATTATATAAATAAGATTCAAGTGGGAGTATGATATACCTATATCTTGGAATAAGAAAATAAATGTTTTAAAATTATTATTTTCGAGTAAATTGTGATTTTAATGAAATATTAAAATAATAATATTTAGAAAATTATTTTTTATAAATGGATTTAATTTTTTGATTCTACACATAAAAAAATGGCTAGGGGGATTTTTTATATTTTTCTAAAATACTTGTATTTTTTATGAATAGTTAAATAATATAATTTACGATAAAGGCTAAATAAAGGATTTATTGAGTCATTGATGATGATCTAATGATATAATCCCAATTGGTTATAAATCACATTAATTTATTACTATTATTGGTCATGGAATACTCACTATTTTTTCTTGTGAAGAAATAATAATTTAATGATTATATTATTATGAAAACCCACCTCCCCTCCACTATAAATACCACCAATCCTTACCTCTTCTCTTCACTCCTCTAAAGTTTTTTTCCTTGAAAATATTATACCAAAATCCCCTCCAAATATCGTTACCCATGTCCAGCATCTCCTAGTCTCTTTAAAATACCAAAGCCTCTCCTCTTAAAAGGCTCTCAAAGGAGTTAAACTCAAGAGGTAAATTCTTCTGTCCAATTCTTTTATTTCCTAAGTTATTTTCTTTTCTTGTTTCTTTCCTCCCCGCCTTCACCCAAATGGTATGATAACTACCATAACATAAATATAATGGAATTATATTATGATAATGGGATAATTCATTACCCTCTATCCTTTCCCCATATTTTATTTGAAAGAAATGGTAACACCGTTTGAGATGTGTTAATTTAGCACAATCAAGGATGACAGGTTATCAATTTCCATTACAATCATCAATTATTCTCATGAAACAATTTTCATGGTTGAACTATAAAATAATATATGTATTATTATTCATCTATGGTTTTGCAGTCCTTTTGTAAACATGGTTTTGGTTTATAAAACAAAATGCGTTCTTTGTGGTCAAAAACCGCCAATTAACCCAAAAGGATGTCACTAAAGTTTTATATAATGATTCAGCTTCACTTAAAGTAACCAATTTAAGTTTTCAACCATGTAACCTAATGTATGTTCAGTAAAAAAATATAAATTCAATTCTATACATCCACCTTCATCATACATGTTTATTTGAACGTGAACCAATCATTAAAATCAAGCATCCAAAGAGACCCAAAATAATGAAATTGAACCTCATAACCAATAAAAATGGTTATAAATGAAATTTAAAAGGTTTTAATGAATATTTTAAATATATAATAGATTCTATAATTATTATGTAATAAACACAATTTGTTTATTTAGGCCATTAATAACAAGTAGGGAACTCCAACAGACTTAAGGTAAGGGATCCTCTCCATTTCACTTTTATTTAAAAATATCCTCTATGTTATGCAATTTTATGTGTAATACCTAATGTTGGGGTATGAGTTTTCACCTCCTCGTTAATTCCATCATGATTTATAAGTTATGAAAAAACCCATTATCTCTCATGAATCCCTCTTAAGTACACCCGATACCATGCCAATAATCCGTAAGGAATTCTACTTGAACCGCCCTTATCCCTTCGAGTTGCTCTATCGTTATTTTTACCCAAATGAAGTTGTCTTTTATTTTTATGTAAAACTTCTACATGATTTATATATTCTCCAAATTCATGTTTCAAGATACATACCTCATTATATTTTAGGTATATACATGCTTTTAAGTGATTCCCTCCTCGAAACTACCCAATAAGCAAACTCGTTTTAAGGGAACTTCTCAAAATTTAACCCAATTTCAAGTGCACTCTATCCTCTATTTTAAGCCAAAATTTTCTTTAACAAATAAATATTTTTATTATGAAAACATTCTTGGTTACCTTATGGTTTTATATAAAATTTTGTTCCATTTTCTATTTTGAAAGCTCTATAGTGTTTTCCTTAGAACCACACCAAAATGTTTTAAAGATAAAATTTATCTAATGCATTTATTATATGTTGTAACTTAGGTTTGACATCACTTAACACAATATATACCTATTTTACATTATGAATTTCCATGTATGTTCTAATTTCTTTCTTTCATGGACGTTTTCATGATACACCCATTAGTTATTCTTTTGTCATGATTGTGGTACCGAATTCATTCCAAGGGGAACCCTTATGTTAATGTAAGATTGATTATGTATGATTATTTATTTGGAAAAAATATTCAAGAAATTTAATATGGGTGCGCCTAGATATCACTCCAATGCATTGGGTAAAGTTGAGTCTCATGAGACGTTATGTGCAACAGTCTTGGCAGTTAACCTTGTATTTTACTACTATATGAAACAGTCTTGGTGGTTAGCCTTGGCTTGTGATACTCTGAGAAACGGTCTTTGAGGTTAGCCTTGAATCATACTAAATTCATGTCTTATATTTCTTTCACGTTTATATTATTACATGTTTAAATTATCCCATGTTTATATGTTATGATTTCATATGTCACATTCCATTTTATATCAGTATGCCATGCCTTTTATCCCATGTGCTAATGCTTTATTATTATGGTTATTCCCTTACTGGGATTTGAGCTCATACCTTTTTCATTTTAGCCTCATGATATCCTATGAAAATGTATGGACACAATGAAATATATAATCTCGTTATGGAGTTTAAATAAGGAGTTGTATTTATAATGTCTTATTATGTACCTAGTCTTCCAAGACACTAGACTATACGATCCTTGGCTTGTACTATGATGTATAATTATGATTAAAATCATTTAATGTTATGTGTAAAAGGATATGTTTATATCAAACATGGAAACCATGCTTGAAGTCTTGATGGAATTGGTGCAATAGCTTATGCTTCCATGGTCTCGGCAGAGTAGGAATTCCCCATTGGGGATTCTGTATCCTCACAAGAGGGAACAAGTGTTCCCCTAGAATGATTCATCCCAGATGCATTGTCTCCTCCCACTGATTCCCCTACCTCATACGATGAATAGGATTTGGAAGAAGCTCCCCCCATATTTAAAGATGGTGTCTCTGCCACCATTGATGATTTGGTTTTGGTGAACCTTAGTACATAAATCAATCTGAGCACTATATTGATCAGTACAACTATCCCTCCAGAGGAACAAAAATAGTATGTGGATTTATTTAAGCAATTTCATTATGTATTTTCCTATATTTATGAAAATATTCCAGGAGTAGACCCTCATATCACCTACAACCATCTTGGTCTCCGAGTGAGTTGTCACGGATTTAGGCAACCTCCCAGGAAATTGAACCCTTCTCATAGAGCCATACTTGAGGCCGAAGTTGATAACTAATCAAATATAACTTCATTATGGAATTTTAGTACCTTAAGTGGATAGACAACACCACTCCAAATAGTAAGAATAATGAGAAAATTATATTTTTTATCAACTTATTGGATCTCAATCACCACTATCTAAAGGATAATTTTCCACTTCTTGTGATGGAATTGTTGATCGATTCCACAATCGGGTTATAGGATCTCTCCTTCATGGATAGATATTCCAAATATAATCAAATCCAGATGGATCCCAAATATGAAGATCATACCACCTTTATAACATTGTAAGGTACTTTCTACTATCAGGTAATACGTTTTTGTATGAAGAATATAGGAGCCACTTATCATCGATCCATGCACCACATCTTCAAACTAATCCTTAGGATTCTAGTGGAATTTTATGTGGATGACTTGGTAGTCAAGTACTTCCAGTTTTAGGACCATCTTAGAGATCTAGAGAAATTTGTTATCTTCCTACGCTCCTAGAATCTGAATATGAACCCCTTGAAGTGTTCCTTAGATGTTACCTATAGGAAGTTTCTCAGTTTTATAATCATGTATAGATGAATATAGATCAATACAAAGAAGTTCAAGGCCATCATCCATATTCTAACTCTTAGAAACATTATGAAGGTCTTAGGACTTCAAGTACACTTAGCATATATAAGTAGATTCATCAAAAATTTGGTCGGAAAGTGTAATCCCTTCTCTAGACTCATGAAGAAAAGTAATGTCTACTAGTGGGATGAAGCGTGCCAGACTGCATTCAATGAAACTAAGCAATGTATACTATAGCCATTGTTTCTAATTACACCCTTCTATGAAAATAATATGATTCTTTAAAATTTTAACACAGAGTGATCCCTTGGTGCCCTTCTTACAGAGAATAACAATGAAGGTAGGGAGATCCGTTTATACAATCTCAGTTGCAAGCTCCTTGACACTGATCCTAGATACTCTCCTACCGCTAAGAGTTATCTCACGCTGGTTTTTGTAGTGAAAAAGTTGTGGAATTGTTTGAAACATCGTGAGATACATATATTGTCCCATGTGGATCTGCTAAAGAATATCTGGAATTTCAAAAATGTTGACAGGGCAACTAGCGCATTGGGCAGTTATCCTTCAATATATTGACATCAGGTTTGTTCCGTAGAAAGTCGTCAAGGGGTAAGAATTGGAAGACTTATGTCCATTCAATATATATCCTGAAGAATTTCCTTTGAATGTTGACTTCCCAAACAAGGCCATCATCTCTATAGATTAGGATATGCCCTGTTGGCAGATGTATTTTGATGGTGCCTCATGGAGTCTAATTTGATTTAAGGATCAATGATCCCATGCACAATATAGTATGCCTAGGGATCATCTTCATCACTATTGTGTAGGATATTATACCCTAATCATTCATGTTTTCATAAGGATACACCCACAATGAGGTAGAGTATCAAGCTCTCATTACCAGTCTCAAGTTTTCTCTCGATATTGATTTCTCCCACTTGCATGTTAAGGGAGACTCCAAGTTATTAATCAAGAAAATCAATGGTGATTACATCATCAGAAATCAAGATCACATGCCCTTGTTAGAGAACACTTGACAGTTGATGTCTCAATTCCCTTATCAGTCATATGTGACCTATGTTCCATGGTTAAAGAGTCGGTGATCTGATTCCTTAGCCATCCTAGCAACCTCTCTCACAGATCATGACCAGGATGATCTATTCATTAATTTGATGCATTAAAGATTCATCGCACCTTTAGAGACCCAAATCTTGATGTAAATAGATATTACATTACTTTTGCGGAATAAGTAATACATAACAAAAACAGACACAAAAGGACCGTAATATTTTAGTGTCTTTGGAATCTTGGAACGTAATCTTCTAATCATGGTGAAAGATCTTCAACATCTCCCATAATGATCTTCCACTTTATGTTTCCTTACCTAAAACATTTATTTTAATCCTAGGGGAAATGAAATCAAACAAAAGGGTGAGCTCAAATGCTCATTAAGGGTAAGCATGGATAAAAAAACATATCAAATACATTTGAACTTAAAAACATGAACATAATTTTTAAACATCAAAATCATGAGCAACGACATAAAACATGGAAGTATATAAGGCATAGATCATAATGGAACATAAATCATGATAAAATAGCATGGGAATAAAACATGTAATTGTGGAAACCATTAAGCACATGATATGATTTCCATATTAGCCAAGGCATTGCTGCCAAGACCATCTTAGTGGACAAAGTCCCTTTATGAATCGAGTTCACTCCTCATTCCAGTTCTGTAATACTGAACCAGATTAACTTACTGTTCCAGCCATGTCTATCTCATGAGATATAAATCTTTACCCAATGCATTGGAGGGAGATATAGGTCCCACCCATCTCATAATGAAATCATTCTTACTTGTGCCACAAAATAAACATACATCGTTCATAATAACCCAACGAATAAAATGGGTTTCATAAACATAATCCCATCATCACATAATCCATATAAAATAAATGGATATCATTTCATAATAAGAGAAGTGAAACCATGTAAATCATAGAGACATTATTCTTGAAACATACACATATAAAATAATGTCATCTTAGATAAAAAATGGTTTTGATCAAACACTTGAAATGATTTCTTGGGGAAAATATCTTTTCTTCTTCAAAATCATTTTATTTTCACAAAATTTCATGAAATTTTAAAAGAAAAGTATTTTGTGAAAAATAGTCATAAAATATTTTAGAGTGAGATTAATGAAAATGAGGGGTTATGAAACTGTAAGAATCTGTTCACGCCGTATATGTTAAAAATAACATTCTTCTTGTCCTTTTGGAGGAAAAGTCAAAAAGTACCTCGTATGGTAAACAAAAGAAAGATTCCTTCCATACGATGTGGTAAAAGTAAATAAAAAAGGTAAGAATGACTTTAAACAAACATGGATGAAAAGTAAAAATTTTATGAAAACGTTTTGAGAACATATGGACATGGATAATAAACATAACCCCGGTAAATACTTACGAATAAACAATCTCAGATAAGAATGAAATTGGAATAATTATCCCTTACCTTAGGTCCTATATGCTTTGTACGTATCCAAACATCCTTTATAATGGTATAAATAATGTCATTGACTTATTAAAGAATCATATTCATTGTTATTATGTCATATATGGTTCACTTATGACTTTATATTACCCGTTATTTTGTAAATTCATGTTAAAGTAGCGTTTTGGGTAAAATCGTTTCATTTTTCGTTCGTGTTTTAACTTGTAATTATTCATATGATTACTTTGATCAGGATTACTTACAAATAGAATGTAAAACATGATTTATATATAATATATATTCAGAATATACATATATATAATAGATCTATAAATGGAATGAAATACACCGTTCATGGAGACGGTAGGCAGTACGTACGCATGAACGTTGTTTTCGTTTCCTTGTTGAATTGAATTGAATTAAGTATATGACATACATATATATATATATATAAAAATACAGTAGCATTATTATTTCATATATTTCATTATTACTTATTATATATACTTTATAATCTTTCTTGAATTGTTAACATGGAAAATGAATCTCATCGCGTCGTGGAGACGGTAATCCGTATGTACGCACAAGCGATGATATCATTCCCATGAAATTGTATTGGAGTGTATGTATACTATTTCAGAATCAATATAACTTTACAATAATCATATATAGTCATTATATACACCATTATACCCATCCAAGTAAGGTGGTGGTGGAAAATAGATTACACCACGGCGTGGAGACGGTATTCCGTACGTACGCACGCGTGGTGATTTCATTTTTCATAGGATGGATAGATAGTGAAATAGGTTTGTTTCATACTTATAATGACATATAATTATATTATTTATACTGATGTTATTACTTCATAATGAAACATCTAAAGAATAATAAGTAGAAGAAGAAATAAAGTTTAAAGAATCTGTAACGGACATTACCTCTTCTTTGAAGCGCCTCTTTGAGACCTCCTCTTAGGGAACAAAAATTGGTCTTTGAAGAAGACCAGGAACTCTAGGATGTTTCTAGGGAAGTGGGGAAGTGGAATGGGAAGGTTTTTTCTGAGCTTGAAGGCTAAAAGTGGTGTGAGGATGAGAGGGAGGAGGTGCCCTTTTATAAGGGAGGAGAGGGGCACCTATGGAAATATAAGAAATATTAGTTTATATTAAATCTCAAACCCACATAAAAACATCCAAAATGACTCATATCAGAATATTAGATGATATAGGGTTGTAATCTCATCAACCAATAAAATTTATACACGTTATGAATTTATTTTAAACATTATCAACTTGATTTATCCTTATTTAATCAATTTGATTTTATTTGTGGTAATAACATTCTAAATTTTAAATTATAACAACTAATTACTTATTTGTTGCGAATTGTCCATAATTAGATACTTTATAACATTTTAGACCATATAAATTTAAATTTATAATTTTTAAAAAAATTTGTGATTTTTAAACAATTGTATGATATGTTTTTTTTATAAAATAACAATAGTTTCAATTTTGACACCATTCATTTATTTGAATTTAAATAAAATATATACAGAAGATATGTTTTAACTAAAAGCTTTAATATATTCCTAAAATTTCATATGTATCTATAAAATTATTGGATCACATTAAATAGTTCATATAATATTTATTTTTATATTTTTAAAACCATTTATTTGGTTTATCTCTTAATAAAATAATCACTACATCATTTTTTATAATTATTTAATATACTTATTTGTTGCATAAAAATTAAAAATTAAATCCTATGATGAATATAAATCTATTACCTTTTACAATAATACTTTTACTCGAATTTATAATCTTAAAATAAAAATATTTAAATTGTTATATTTATTAAATTATGAATCTGACAACTTTGGCATCATTTGAAATAAAATTATATAAGTGTCATAATCACATTAATAAGGATCCAAATGGTCCAAAATTAGGAAAGTGGATGATTAGGGTTTATATATACACTAATAATAAGTTTTGTGCAGATTTTGGGGCCTTTTTATATGTATTACTATTTCAATAAAAACTATATTATTGATTTTTCACTGAATAAATAATTTCTGCATCATTAATGTATAAGATAATAAGGTAATTAAATAATTCTTAAAAATTACAAATAAATTACCATGATAAATAAAAACATTTTATCTTTCTAATGAGTATTTATAACCGAATTTATATTCTGTATAAACTTATATAAAAAATACTTTAATTATTAAAGTTGAGTGAGACATATTTCACTTTCCTTTAAATAAAATAAACTAAAGGTATTAATCACCTCCAAGTGGTTTCTAATGGATTCCATTTCGACCCAAATATGACTTAGGACAAATTATAATCATCCAATTGTATTAATACAAGTATTAGGATAATTTTATAATATTATATTTACCCTTAATTACCCAATTTACCTTTTACTATAGTAAATAAAATTTACCGTTGTTACTATTCATAAATCCCAAAAATAAAAAGTAGCCAATTAATATAATTTAGACCCACTGATTCCAAATATGGAATCCATTTTTCCAAATTCAATACACAGAAGTTACAGGAATTAAATTAAAATTAATCCCGTTGTCGAAAGAAAACATTGTTTTGTTTAAAACATTGCAAAAGATTGAATTTATTTAACCTACGAATTCAAGGTAAAATCAATGATAATGACATAAATTATATTAAATGGTAAAAATATATTATATTTATACTTTAAAACCATTAAATATCATAATTTAACCATATAAATTATTATGATGAATAAAGTTGTTTTTAATTAAAATATAGCGTGTTTTTACTATTCATTAAAATATGAAAGTTATCAGAATAATATGAAAATTTTATCCAAAGTAAATTTTTATATCCTTATTCCAACGAAGAATTTTATTTTTTCAAATTTAACTTATAAACATGTCAAAAACTAGATTTAAATTGGGTGCGCCATCAAAAGGCGGCAAAACTACATTTTTTGAAAAATACTTATTTTACCCGAAATTTTTTTTTGTTCTCATACCATGTTATAGAAAATGTGTAAGATGAATAATAATGTTATAAAATTAAAAATTTATTTAAAACTATTCATAACATCTAGTTCGTGATAATATTATAACCATATATCGTTGTTTAGTGAAACCCAGTATTGCGTACAACACACGTTATCGAGGAAGGTCGTGATTGTGTGTAATACAAGCCAAATCAGGGTTGCGTATAGTGCAAGAATCCTTTGTTGTTTCATATAACAAAATACAACCATATTTAATTTATACATTGAATATAAATATATATATATATATATATATATATACACACTCAATGTTGCGTAGAATAACAACTATCAAACAAACTTGAAATTGTGAGTAACACGATCCAAGAATAATGTTGTGTATACTGCAAGCTAATACGGTGTTGCATATAGCGCAAGATAATATTGGTGTATTGTACAACAGAATATATTAAAGAAATTAAAAGTAATATATCTTATAAAATCTCGGGTTATTACATTCTACCCCCCTTAAAATGAATTTCGCCCTCGAAATTCGTCAGGGTTATAAATGGTTTTCTACTTGAAAGTTTCTTTAATTGAAATCCACATCGTAAAAAGGAATACCAAAACTTATCTTTAAAAACTAATATATGAAACGTAATGGTTACCCAAATAAACTAATCACTGGGTTTCCACATAGGAGAACATAGGTGAAAATATGGATATGGAAGAGAAATCTAACCATCATGTTCTGATAGAGAGTGGTAGAGAACATGGCTAGGAAAAATACAACAATCAAAAAGCCATAGATTTGCGATGATATAAGGTACCATCTGATTTTTCGGATATAAGATCACTAGGACAACATTTTTTGTTTTCAATATCATTTCCCTAAAGTTGAAAATTTTGAATTAGAAGCAATACTTGCTTGATTTTGGTACAATCTCACTGTTTTTCGTGCTTTGAACAACTTCCACTTCATCTATTAAAGAAATTAAGTTGAATTTGTTATTCGTGAAGTGCTAAAAGATCATGTGATAGAATGATGGGTCATTCCATCTGTTTCAAACAAAAGGTTAGAAAAATTTATCAAATATACATAAGTCCATCTATGGTGTGGTTAATCATATACGATTCCAAAAAATGGACTTATACTTCATCTATCATACCACTTAATAAAATAAAACTTGTTTCTACTAACCAGTGACTTCCTGTAGTCCAGTTGTAAGCGATAAAGGCCAGTCGCACTTCGGTTGTGGGTTCGATTCCCACAGCCTTGTCCGACGCGATGGGCTGCCGGCCATCCTGTAGGTTGTCCTTTTTCTAAAACTACATTACTATAACATCCCATCAATAATATCAAAAAAAGTTATATCCTTAAACAATACTAACTTATGTCCAACATAATCCATTCCAATCTTTAGTCTTATCTAAAATACTTCGGTCCAAGATCATTGTATAAAGAAAATGATTACTTGAAATGTCACATAACAATCTCGTGAATTCCATAATTTATCCCCCATATATCATAAGATATATCTTGTTGGTCAAATTAAAAACATGGGAATACCTTATTAATGTATTCTTTTGAAACATGAATTACCAAAGAACATTAGTGAAAACATGAATTCTGTCAAAAGTTAACTCTTTCCACATACAAAAATCCCAAATAAAATCTATATACTCAAATCATGATATCACTTTGTCCTTTTATTAGCAATGAGCTCATGAATACTATAAAACATATTATTTTCTCCTTATCCCTTCATTATGCACATATCATCTTCTTTCCAAAAATTTCTGAATAACCTTTCATGGTTAACAGTACCATTTAACATATACTTTCAAATACTTTAGGAAAAACAATTGTGTAACAATCCTTAGATGATTCTTTATTCAATAGTACCATACATTATTCTTGATAAACATACAATCATTCCACTAACTTCTTAAACCACTTGCTGAGCATCATCATTTCTTTCATCTCATATTTCATTTGTAGTCTCTTCATCATCATCCACATAAATACAACCCATATGGCCATGCTGATTCTCTTCATGATATTTTCCCTTATGGAATTGGTTTGCATAATGCCCATACATTCCACATTTAAAACATCTAATCATTGTTGATGTCGTAGCAATACCATTATCCTTGTCCATGCTGTTAACTGAACCTTTTCCTTTGCACTTACTGGCTTTGTGTCCTTCTTTTCCACACCCAAAGCATCTTCCAGTTCCTTTGAAACATTCTCTAGGATGCCTCTTCCCACATGATTTACATGAGGGAAATTGAATTCTCTTTCCTCTATAATCATCATGAAACTCCATCTTTTTCTTATTATCTGAGTCAGGAAACTTACCAAAGTTGAGATTATTGATCATATTATGAGATATCTGATTAGGCATAATAACGATGTTTGGACTTCCAAATCCTTTTTCATTTGGTTTCTCATGAATAATATCATTCCTTTGTCCATCATATCCTCCATTATCGTGAATCTTCCTGTTTCTAGCCATTTTCTAAAACCCAAAAAGAATACTGTGAGAGGAAAAAATCATACTTGGAAAAACAACATAATAAAGGGGTATTACCATTAATATCTAACATCTTGGGTTAAATTCTAAGATCTTTAGTGCAATTCTAGGACTATAACCTATACGTATACTTATCCCTAGGGAAATCCCTAGACATACCTTAGAAATATCTCTAGGGATCTCACTAATGTTTTCGCATCCTAGTTTCCAAACGTTGACTAAACCTTTCCTCTGATACGAACTGTAGAGACCTGAAGCTTGACGTACATAGATATTACATTACTTTTGCAGAATACTCAATACATAACAAAAACAGACACAAAAGGACCGTAATAGTTTAGTGTCTTTGGAAACTTAGAACGTAATATTCTAATCGTGGTGAAATATCTTCAACATCTCCCATAAAGATCTTCCACTTTTTTTCCTTACCTAAAACCTTTCTTTTAATCCTAGGGGAAAAGAAATCATACAAAAGGGTGAGCTCAAATGCTCAGTAAGGGTAATCATGGATAAAAAAAACATACCATATACATTTGAACTTAGAAACATGAACATAATGTTTAAACATCAAAATCTTGAGCAACGACATAAAACATAGAAGTACATAAGGCATAGATCATAATGGAACATAAATCATGATAAAATATCATGGGAATAAAACATGTAATTGTGGAATCCATTAAGCACATGATATAATTTCCATATTAGCCAAGGCATTGTTTCCAAGACCATCTTAGTGGACAAAGTCCCTTTCTGAATTGAGTTCACTCCTCGTTCCAGTCCTGTAATACTAAACCGGATTAACTTACCATTCCATCCATGTCTATCTCATGAGATATAAATCATTACCCAATGCATTGGAGGAAGATATATGTCTCACCCATCTCATAATGAAATCATTCTTACTTGTGCCACAAAATAAACATACATCATTCATAATAACCCAACGAATAAAATGGGTTTCATAAACATAATCACATCATCACATAATCCATATAAAAGAAATGGATATCATTTCATAATAAGAAAAGTGAAACCATGTAAATCATAGAGACATTATACTTGAAACATACACATATGAAATAATTTCATCTTAGATGGAAAATGGTTTTGATCAAACACTTGAAATTAATTCTTGGGGAAAATATCCTTTCTTCTTCAAAATCATTTTCTTTTCAAACAAATTCATGCAATTTTAAAAGAAAAGTATTTTGTGAAAAATAGTCATAAAATCTTTTAGAATAAGATTCATGAAAATGAGGCGTTATGAAACCATAAAAATCCGTTCACACTGTATAAGTTAAAAATAACATTCTTCTCGTACTTTTGGCGGAAAAGTCAAAAAGTACCTCGTATGGTAAACAAAAGAATGATTCCTTCCATACGATGTGGTAAAAGTAAAAAAAAAGGTAATAATGACTTTAGAAATACATGTATGAAAAGTAAACATTTTATGAAAACATTTTGAGAACATATGGACATGGATAATAAACATAACCCCAGTAAATACTTACGAATAAACAATCTCGGATAAGAATGAAATTGGAATAATTATCCCTTACCTTAGGTCTGATATGCTTCACACGTATCCAAACCTCCTATATAATGATTTAAATAATGTCATTGACTTATTACAGAATCATATTCATTGTTATTATATCATATATGGTTCACTTATGACTTTATATTACCCGTTCTTTTGTAAATTCATGTTAAAGTAGTGTTTTGGGTAAAATGGTTTCATTTGTTGTTCATGTTTTAACTTGTAATTATTCATATGATTACATAGATAATGATTACTTACATACAGAATTTAAAACATGATTTATATATAATATATATTCAGAATATACATATATATAATAGATCAATAAATGGAAAGAAATACACCATTCATAGAGACAGTAGGCTGTATGTACGCATGAACGCTGTTTTCGTTTCCTTATTGAATTGAATGGAATTAAGTATATGACATAAATATATATATATAAATAAATAAATTAGCATTATTATGTCATATATTTCATTATTACTTATTATATATACTTTATAATCTTTCTTGAATTGTTAACATGGAAAATGAATCTCATCGCGTCGTGGAGACGGTAATCCGTACGTACGCACGAGCGATGATATCATTCCCATGTAATTGTATTGGGGTGTATGTATACAATTTCAGAATCAATATAAATTTACAATAATCATATATAGTAATTATTTACATCATTATACCCATCCAAGTATGGTGGTGGTGGAAAATAGATTACACCAAGGCGTGGAGACGGTATTCCGTACGTACGCACGCGCGGTGATTTTGTTTTTCGTATGATAGATAAGAGGTGAAATAGGGTTGTTTAATACTTATAATAACATATCAGTATATGCGTGATACTTATTTTATTACTTCATAATGAAACAACTAAAGAAGAAGAAGTAGAAGAAGAAATAAAGTTGAAATAATCAGTAACGAACATTACCTCTTCTTTGAAGCGCCTCTTTGAGACCTCCTCTTAGGGAACAAAACATTGGTCTTTAATGAATACCAGGACCTCTAGGATGTTTCTAGGGAAGTGGGTAAGTGAAATGGGCAGGGTTTGGCCGAGCTTTAAGGCTCAAATTGGTGTGAGGAGGAGAGGGAGGAGGTGCCCTTTTATAAGGGAGGAGAGGGGCACCTTTGGAAATATAAGAAATATGAGTTTATATTAAATCCCAAATCAAGTTAAAAACTTCCAAAATGACTCATATCCGAATATTATATGAGCTAGGGTTGTAATATAATCAACCAATATAATTTATACATGTTAGGAATTTATTTTAAACATTATCAACTTGATTTATCCCCATTTAATCAATTTAATTTTATTTGTGGCAATAACATTCTAAATTTTAAATTATAAAAAATAATTAATTATTTGTTGTTAATTGTCCATAATTGGATACTTTATAACATTTTATACCATATAAATTTAAACTTATAATTTTTAAATATTTTTGTGATTTTTAAACAATTTTATAATATGTTATTTTTATAAAATAACAATAGTGTCTATTTTGACACCGTTCATTTATTTGAATTTAAATAAACTATATACAGAAGATTTGTTCTAACTAAAAGCTTTAATAGATTCATAAAATGTCATATGTATCTATAAAATTAGTGGAGCACATTAAATAGTTTATATAATATTTAATTTATTATTTTTAAAACCATTTATTTGGTTTATCTCTTAAACAAATAATTACTACAACATTTTTGTATAATTATTTAATATACTTATTTGTTGCATAAAAATTACAAATAAAATCCTATGATGAAGATAAATATATTACCTTTCACAATAATACTTTTACAAAAATTTATCATCTTAAAATCACAATATGTATATTTTTATATTTAGTAAATTATGAAGGTGACAACTTTGGCATCATTTGAAATAAAATAATATAAGTGTCATAATCTCCTTAATAAGGGTCCATATGGTACCAAATTAGGAAAGTGGATGATTAGGTATTATATATACACTAATAAAAAGTTTTGCGCAGATTTTTGGGCCTTTTGATATGTATTACTATTTCAATAAAAACTATATTATTGATTTTTCACTAAATAAATAATTTATGCATCATTAATGTATAAGATAATATGGTAATTAAATAACTCTTAAAAATTACAAATGAATTACCATGATAAAGAAAAACATTTTATATTTCAAATGAGTATTTATAACCGAATTTATATTCTGTATAAAGTTATATTAAAAATACTTTAATTATTAAAGTTGAGTGAGACATATTCCACTTTCCGTTAAATAAAATAAACTAAAGGTCTTAATCACCTCCAAGTGGGTTCTAATGGATTCCATTTCGACCCAAATATGAATTAGGAAAAATTATAATCACCCAATTATATTAAGACAATTATTAGGATAATTTTATAATATTATATTTACCCTTAATTACCCAATTTACCTTTTACTATGGTAAATAAAATTTACCGCTGTTACTATTCCTAAAGCCCAAAAATAAAAAGTAGTATATTAATATAATTTGGACCCACTGATTCCAAATATGGAATCCATTTTTCCAAATTCAATACACAGAAGTTGTAGAAATTAAATTAAATTTAATCCCATTGTCGAAAGAAAACAGGTTTTTGTTTAAAACATTGCATAATATTAGATTTATTTAACCTATGAATTCAATGTAAAATCAATGATAATGACATACATTATATTAAATGGAAAAAATATATTCTATTTATACTTTAAAACCATTCAATATTATAATTTAACCATATAAATTATTACGATGAAAAAAGTTGTTTTTAATTAAAATATAGTGTGTTTTTACTATTCATTAAAATATGAAAGTTATCAGAATAATATGAAAACATCATCCAAAGTAAATTTTTATATCCTGATTCCAAAGAAGAATTTTATTTTGTCAAATTGAATTTATAAACATGTCAAAAACTGGATTTAAAGTGGGTGCTCCATCAAAAGGCAGCAAAACTATATTTTTTGAAAAATACTTATTTTACCCGAACAATTTATTTTGTTCTCATACCATGTTCTAGAAAATGTGTAAGATGAATAATAATGTTATAAAATTAAAAACGTACTTAATACTATTCATAACGTCTAGTTCGTGATAATATTATAACCATATATCGTTGTTTAGTGAAACCCGGTATTGCGTACAACACATGCTATCGAGGAAGGTTGCGATTGCGTGTAATGCACGCCAAATCAGGGTTGCGTGTAGTGCAAGACTCCTTTGTTGTTGCGTATAACAAAATACAACCATATTTCATTTATACATTTAATATATATATATATATATATATACACATACACACTCAATGTTGCGTAGAATAACAACTATCAAACAAACTTGAAATTGTGTGTAGCACGATCCAAGAATAATGTTGCGTATACTGCAAGCTAATACGGTGTTGCGTATAGCACAAGATAATCTTGGTGTATCTTAAAATAGAAGATATGAAAGAAATTATAAAGAATATATCTTATTAAATCTCGGGTTATTACATTTGCCATCATCTCAAACGATGATGATATCTAGCAATTAAACCATTGGACTACCAGTGCTTCCACATTGGGACCTCCATATCCCCTCTAAGAAAAGAAAATATTCAATTGGAAAACCCCTTTTGTCATGTATCTCCATTCTGGTATTCTCCCACCGGATATAGATGAACATGAGAAAATCTATTAGTGTGCAATAATGTTTTCCTCTAGAGTGGGCCTAACCTTAAGAAGACTCTCCACATATGTGAGTTTTATGGAATTATCCTCTATTTCATCAAAGGATACAACATCTTAGAGGTTACGTAGTAAGTTCATGCTAGGGTTTTGTGGTTCTCATTAGGCAGGGTTGAAGATATCCCACTAGATTTTAAGGATGGGATACTTCTGGCCCACTATGGTCTATGAATACATCGAGTTCTCCAAATGATTTCATGCATTCCAGATCCATTCCAACATTATGCATTGACCATCAGATCTCGTCTATACAACCAAGTATTCCTAGCCATTTTCAAACCGGGGACTCGATGTCATGGCATTGAATCCACCAATAATAGCTCTCCATTGTAGGTTTATTCCGATCATGAAAGACTTCTTCTCAAGTGATTCCTCTTAAGGAACTCAAGTCCTGGTATGTGGTAGAATTCATGATATCCTATATCAACCACCCGTTTGGAATTCCTTATGCCATTCTCACCAACAACATAACCAAATTTTGGGATTATGAGCTAAGGAAGTTGTATGCCAAGTAAAGCATCTGATCCAACCATACTTCTCGCTACGATATGCAAGAAAATTGAAAGATTTAGGCATTAAATAAAATGCTCTCAAATATTCTAAATAATATATATTGGGACATAATAAGAAGATTTGGCTAGAAAATCTCCCCAATAATCTCTAGTATTATCAGAAGACAACTCGAAATTCCACCTAGGTGGATCCATATTGCCTGGTGTATATAACAGAGGTAGTCTTATCCATTTATATTTAGTTTCCATCACACCAGATATCATTCTATAATCAGAAGATGCCAAATATAATGAAATAATTCCATCTAGTTGAGCTGGAATCCCTAATGGAAAACAGGCTCCATGCCTTCATAATCTAGAGAGGCACCAGAACCAGATATCTAGGTAATTCATCAAGAAGGATCCCCTTTGATCCTTCTTCCTGGATGACACAGTATTGGATCTCAGGAAACCAGTGATACCTGTTAAAAAACCTCTAAAGTTGGAATAGAAATGGTAATGAACTTATATCATTTATAAGTTATATCCCAATGGTGCAAATTATTTGATCACTATGGATGGAGAGTGCATCACTCTTCCAACGAATACTTAGTTCCTCAACCAATACTTTGCATGAAAGAGGAGAATCATAGTCTAAATTCTATGACTAAAACTAAGAACCAAGGGGTCTAAACTCTATGACCTTAAACTAAGATCCCAAGTCCAAACATCACAACTTTAAACTATGTGTGGGTTTTCCTAGGGAATGTGTTGTGTGAAGCGGGCCTCTTAGGACCCTCATTCACATTAGGTTTTTCTTTTCACGCCATGCATATCCCTTTTAAAATAGTTCAATTTATACGACTTTAAACTACAAAGTGTCAACATCCTATGTACGTGATGATAAACTACACAACACCATAATGTTATCACCTGATAGGAATTCATCCTTGGTATCGGTCATTTACCATGTCATTGTCAAGAACTATGTGTTACTTGATTATTATCCTTACAAGATACATAGCGATGCCCAGAAATTTTTTCTACAGTCCCATCTGTAGGCTCATCAAATCTCTGGGCCCTTTGCCTCAACTTAGTCTAGTCATCACAACTTTAAACTATGTGAAAGTATTCCTTGGTAGTGTTTTGGGTGGAGTTGGGTATCCTAGAATCATCATTCATGTCAGGTTACAATTACCGCACCATACACATTCCTCTTGGAACACTCCCCCCCCCCATCATCCTTGTAACATGAAGTTAAATTGTACTACTGACATCCTAGTTTCATGACATTAAATTATGCAATGACCATCATCCTAGCCATACAATGATAAACAAAAGAGTGCTAATTTCCTGGATGTATGATGATAAACTACATAGCACCATAATGTTCTCAACTAAGAAGACATCACCCTTGGAATTAGTCATCTACCATTTCATTTTCAAGAACTATGAATGCATTGATTCCTATCATCATAGGATACATAGAGACACTATGATTCTTACATCCTGGTCTAGCCACCCAAAAAAATTCCCCTCCCTGTGGGCTAATCAGACCCACACAGGGAGCCTTTATTTCAAGAACTACATTTGGCTTTATTCTTTTCCTTATGTGATACATAGTAACACCCAAACACTTTTTCTTTGGGCCCTAACCACAATTTCATTAACTCTCCTTCACCCTTAAGCCTGGTTTATAGCACTCTGTGCCTCCTCATTCCTCATTCACTATGAGGATATTTTTTCTCCAAGATATATATGATTGTTCAAGGGGCATGTGGTCCCAAATCTATGAACTTAAAATAGGAGTTTTCATCCTCAACATATGATGTTAAACTGCGACCATACCCTGGACAAGTTCATGATGCCACATGATAATCACGGGATGCCATAGTTCCATCATTAGAGAGGATTTCCACCACTAGGGTTGTTCTATCACCACTTTGTGTTCCAGAATTATGTGTTGCTTCATTATCATCTTTATGGTGTACATAGAGATGTTCAGACATTTTATTTCAGGCCCAATCATAGGTATATAAACCTTTTGGCCCCTTAGACACAGTTATGGTCTTGGAATTATGACCATAAACCATATGCAGTTCATCTCATGATGTCCATGTGGTATGTGGTCCTCCTCCACCCTCATTCATGTTGGTTTTACCTCTTATTTTTCACATGAATACCGTTGTTGTAAAACTTTACACTATAGTCTAATCATTATGACTTTAAACTATATACGAGTCTTCCAAAAACTTTCTGGTGTGGTGTCAGAATTCCCTAATCATCATTCACATTTGGTTTTTCAATATACCACACTATTCATCTCCAGTTTTTGGAGGCCTCCTCTTTGTTCCAAACTCTATGACCTTAAACTAAGATATTGTGGTCTAAACAACATGAATTTAAATAGTTTTCTTTGGTCCATGAAATATGTCATTAAACTATCCACAAGGATCAGGTTTGAATCCCACTACTTGACATGCCCCATTCAAAACATTGAGTATTTTTTGGTTTCAATTTCCATAATATTTAAAATCTAAATAGACCCCCTAACAGGGATGGTCTCATGTTATTTTTACCTCACTTCCAATCATAGCCCAATTCCCTAATGGATCTCTAACAGTTGATGATGGATACTATGTTTTGAACTCAGTTAATAATTGATATTTTGGTTTCTTTTCCCATTCTTGATAGGTATGTTCATGGTTCCTATGTTGAGAACTTGGTCAACATTCAATCCCCACCTATCAGCCACCCATGATCTAGATCTCAGAAGACTCAGCTTAACTCCTTTCCATTTACCTATATCATAGTTGGATTTTTTTACCCTCCATGTCACCCTTATTGTGTGCTTCCACATGTTAGGAAAATCCTCTTAACTTTCCTTGTTTTCTACACCAAGCATGACTCACATGGGTTTAGCAGTTTCGGTAGGTATTGTACCGATGTGTTAGAGATGCATAAAGGGACCGTTGGTCCAAAATATATGACCATAAACTAAGATCCAAAGTCTAAACATCGTGAATTTCAACTATGTACGAGCCCTCCTGGGAATGTGTGGTGTGTGTAGGGCCTCACAGGTCCTCATTTACATCAGGTTTGTCACTCTTCCATGCCACGTATGCCCGTTTTTAGAAACATCCATCCTATGGTCCAAACTCTATGACTTTAAACAAGGATTCAATGTCCAAGTAAAATTTAAACTATGTTATAATCATCTAGGGATGTGTGGCATGCCACATTCTTTCTTGGTCCTCATTCACATTGGAATCTTTCTATTTCCTAGTACTTTTGGGGTTCTCAAGCCTCTTTTAGCTTATTCACATTGAGTTTACTTCCTCTGTGTCACACAAGTACACTTGAAATAGAAATTTATATGGTATAAACTATATGACCTAAAACTAAGAGCCCAAGGCCTAGGCAGTACAACCTTAAATTGGGTGAAACATACCAGTCACATAACATTAAACTATGAGAAACATCCCAATTGTATGACGTTAAATTGTGAGATGCGTTCTAATCACAAAATGTTAAAATTTAAAATTATTTTTTCTTACCTTATAATGATAAACTATATGTTTGACTTCCTCACCATACGATGTAAAAATACATTTCAATCATCCTTAGTTTCATAATGTAAAAGTACAAAATGTTTCAGGCCTCACATGAGAGGTTGTATTCCACGATGTTGGTCACCTACAACATCATTCATGCTTTCATCTATCGGTCAACATTTGAGATAGTGCTACCATGGAAGATGGGTTTGATCTTTGTTCAGACCAATGCACATATACCAATATGTTTTAAGCCATGTTGGCATAATTACAAGAGTGTTAGAGTCCATTAGATTGTTTCATCACTCCATTTCCATTCTTCACAAGCCCATTGTTTTGATCCTTATCATCTTCCATGCCTGAAGGGACCCCCTAAGGTCTTGGTATCATGAAATTTTTGACCACCTACCATACTTGGAAAACATTATAGAATGCTTTAGATGAAATTATGAGATAGGTTTAATGTTTTGAACATGGTCAATGATTGGCCCTCATTTTTTTATCTCTATTCCCATCCAACAATACATATGATGTATTTCAAACACATTCAGCAGTTATCCTATATCACCATGCCACTCTCCTTTTATTCCAGATATTGGGCATTGTGATTCAAACTACCGATTCCCCTTGGTTCGAGTTCAATACAACACACCCAGTGATATCCCATTTGTGCACTAGTGAACATTAGAGAAACAATTTGGTTGTTCTAGGATCCATTTTCTCCAACCATAGCCTTTATCAGCCTGAACACTCTCATTGATCAGTCAAAAATAGTAGAACCTAAGTGTACGATAATTATATGCAGATCTCATACAAATGAGAAATCATGTGGTCGTCCCTTGTTTCTAACAATGGGCATGACCCTCATGATCTGAGGGATTGATCATTAGTTGTCTCACAAGTATGATTGATGTGCGATAATTACAGAATTGAAAATAAATGTGTCCATTCACACAAGAAAATTTCAAAGAAAAAAAGTTGTGATAGTAGTAGGGAAATCCACATATTGGAGACTCTTATGAGTCCTGGGAAAATTTACCCTATAGCTTTGCTCTGGTGATCGAGCGGTTTAGGTCTGCCAAATTTTGGTGTGTGGCATTCAGGGTCTGTTGCCACTTCCTGAGCTCTATTTCCTCCTCATTAGCTTCTGGATGAAGCTAGTCAACCCTAATATATGACTGGTCCTGGTCATCACAAATATCATCCACTTGACATGTCACCTGCCTTATCTTCTCCTCGGCCACATCTAGTCAAGCCTTCAATTTCATGATGAGTTCCGGTTTAGTATTATGGAAGGCAGAACACAAGAACATTTGTTATTCCAAGTGTTGGATCTCCTAATTGACTTCCTGGGTCTTCTAAATTCATTAAAACTTCACTTGGTTCTAGGAGATGTCTAGGTGTTGGCTTTCTTCATACACTCACTCTACAAGGAAGTTGTGAATTAGCGCATGAAGACCTAGGGAATCCACCCCACCAACACACAGGTTTCGCAACCAGTGGTGAAGAGACCCCATCCCGAACACCAGATGTGACTCCAGAGTCTGATGGATGAAACGATGGATACATTTCCATGCCCTGCACTATATGACATGGTTCTCTTTGGCCTTTTTCAGAGTTAGAATCCTCCATCTCTTCGAGAAGTGTAAACTCATATTTAGAAAATGATATAAGAAGTTTAACAGTAGGATCCTCCTATGGTATCCTATATGATGGGCTTGTCTCTAGATAGTGAGGTTGGTTGTCCTTGAATGATCTCACCTCAAAAATATTGTCACTATCAACCCCATGTTTCACCCCACTAGAGGAGTCACTTGCGGCCATAACTGACTATTCACTTGGGACCATGGATTCATTAGCTCAGAGGACCAGCTTCGAATGGACCTACACCCCTATTAGAAAAGGGACCCCATATGATCCAACCTCTTATGATAGTTGACCGTATAGTACTTCCATCACTATTCAGGAAAGGAACATATCAGTCAGTCTGATCAGCAAATAATGAGTATGACTCTATAAAGACAAGATACTTACTGGAGTTGAGTAGTGACAGATCGAGCTCTTGGCTCACCGCCAATGTGATTTCAGGGTGTAACCCCCCATAGATGACTGGGAGATCCAAATATTCATAGGTGTTCAGCTTGACCTTCTCATCTTTGGTTGGTCTACTGGCCACTTTTCTCCCAGGTGTAGGCCTCAGAGCGTACTCTTCTATACCTATTGGTGCACCTTCATCCCCACCAGTAGTGGTCCTTTATTCAAGATTATCTTACATAGAAAAAGTTTTAGGTAGAGGATCTAGATAATAAGGGAGGAAAGTTGCATCATGGGGAGGCTAGTTAGAGATTACCTTGAAGAGTTCAGCGAGTTCTCCTATAGAGACTGGAATCTCACCACTCTCTAGAGGTGGATCCCTTCATAAGTATCATCTCTCAAATATTCGTTTGATTCCTCGGGAAAGGGATCATGAATAGCCAGATCAACTACTGATAGTTTTGGAGGAGAGTTCATGTCTAGAAGCACCCTCACCTGGTCTATCAATGAACATACAATGACCTAGAAATACACCATGTCTTCCAACTCCATCACATAATTCTCCCCCTCTTCCTAATACACATCGAAACTTTCCTTGGTATAACCAATACTGTAAAGATGCACCCTTTATCTATTGAGATTTTTCCACATCCCATGAATAGTAGATAACTATATCAATATGTCCTAGAAAAAGTGGGAAAAAACGGTTTTAACAATGACTTTTTTTCAATTTTAACATCTATTTTTAATCTCCAATTATAAAGGCGATTTAAAAAATAAGGGTTTCAGCATCGTTTTTTTAAATCGATGCCGAAAATTGGATTTTCAATTTTTTCAAGTTTTTAGTGTTGGTCCCATTTAAAAAGAAACCGAAGGTCCCGTATTTTTTAGTTTAAACATTTTTTTGAAACCAACACCAAAAACTATATCAGTGATATTTTCAGCATCAGTTTCTAATAAAAACCAATGCTGAAAATAGACCTTTGGCATTAGTTTATAATAAAAACCCACACAAAAATTGATCTTAAGTGTTAGTTTATAAAATAACAAATGTTTAAGATCAATTATAATTTTTTAAATAATTTTAGTGTTAGTTTAAAAAACAACGTCAAAATACAATTATTTTTTAGAAAAATGGAAATATTACACCCCCAAAAGTATCAGCATTTCTATAATAGAAAACAAAATATAAAAAATCAAACCGAATGTATCATAGAATACAAATATATAAAAACAAACATAATTTAAGAACTTAATCAAAAACTCATTATCTATATATTTATATTTTTAACTAGAATTAAAAAATACATACCTAATAATTTATAAAATATTTATTCACGATTATTGTTGAAGAATTATTTTGAGATCATTATGTTTAAACAATTATTCTAACAAAAGAATTATTTCTTTAACACTTTTTATTAGGAAAATGTATAAATAATCATAAAAAATTAAAGATGCATACCTGGGGATTTAAATCTCAATCATACTTAACAAATAGTTCGCAGACAAAGATAAAAGATGGTTAATTTCAACATTTGTATACAACATAGAATTATTGAATGTATACAATAACATTAAATGTCATAATATTAAAATACAGAATACTATGACATAAAATATAAAATAATTAATATAACTAACCTTATAAAATTCAGTCATCAACCCAGTTGTGATTATCTCATACACGAATCTTAGAACATAATAACCACATTCCAAATTTCATTATTGATGATGACATTGTGGTTATAAAACATTAACTTGATAATAAAAACCCATCTATAATATATTTAAAAGATCATAATAATATCAAATATAAAAAATAATTATTGTTACTTCCACGTATTATATTACATTTGGGATCTTTATCTACAAGTGATATTTGTTAAATTTTTTCCATGACCTGCATTTTCATATATATCAACTAATAAAACATGTATAAAAATAAGAATTAAATATAATGGAGTTATAAAAGAAATAAGAAATCATACTTGTCTAAAAAGGTTCTAAATTGTTTACAGACACCACCTTATAAAGATAAAAACCAATATAATTTTCATTCACTCAGGAAGAATATTCTTAACATCCAATTCCCACTGCAATACAAAAAGTTCACAATTAATGAAATTATAATGAATATCAGTTCAAAATTATATCATTGTTCTTTCCCATCAAGAAATGGAAAAAACCAATACCCAATCTCTATCTTTGATAATCTCTCCCATGTATATGTAACTATATATGTAGGCTTCAAATATTTTATAGCTGTTGAAATAAATTCTCAATCTATAAAACCATAAATTCCAGTGGTCTCCTTTTGAATAAGAAACATCCGTAGATACCAAATTAAATAATTAATATAGTAATTTAATTGAAACCATCATTAATTAAAGAAATAAAAACTATAACATTAATTTACTTACATGGAAAACAACTCTAACACATGCACACTAAGATCTTAAAAATCAATCGAATTCCATGATATATTTTCTGAATATTCTAAGTGGATATTCTTTTACACATATATCTTATGTCATCTGAAACTGATACAAATTATCCAAGTAATAAGAAGCCTGATATAATCTTTTTATCCCATCAGAAATATCAAAAGTCTCTAAAGTTGTTTATTCCTAAACCTTTTGTTTCCATTGTGCCATTTATTTTGATTTTAGATACTCCTATATAAATTAAATTTCAAAAAACATTATAATTAATTTTCAATCAGATTTAATTAATATTAAAAAATGTGTACCTCATATGAAAGACTATGTAGAAGGATAGATGAACAAAGTAAAAAAAGTGACCCATAAAATCCCAAAATCTGGTAACCTCCTTGTTAGGAAATAATTATAGAGAATTAGGATCAATAATATCATGTACTGATACTCTGACCTAACCCATATGCATATGCTAGTGATGTATAGAATCCCCAAAAATATATATGACTCCGTACGCTAAAATATGTAAATGAGGATCTCCAGCATACAACTCACATTATAAGTTAAGGTATGTGTGAGGAGGTGAAGGATCTGAGTAGGCAGGCAAGAGAGGATAGTCTGGTCAGGCGGGTTGTACAGGCTACAAAGCATATTAGAAAGGCTGGGCAAGCTGGGAAGGCTACGCAGAATGTGACTGCCTTGTCAATTTTTCTGACATAGTCTACACAGCTAATTGAATTTGATCACCCATGGACTATTTCATATCTTTTAACTCATATTTTAATGATTCAATTTTTGGGTCTCTTGATATCTTAATTTGATGACTAAAAACATTCTGAATACTAACACCTACCTCATATCCTTTTATGCGACTAGGGTGTTATTAATTTCATAAATAATTGGATTTGATGTTCATCCTACCCTCAAGGATAAAAGTTCCTTCTGTTAATTGCTTCTAATGTTCATCTTGAAATGAAAAATTAAAATGGTATGTTTGTTTTATTAATTTATAAAATAAAAAAATCCATGATAAATTAAACATTATTTACTTACAAATCTTGCAGCTACTTCCTTTGCTTGATTTGTAATATATTTTTCATTTTTTCTTCTTATCACACTTTTCTATTTTTCACAGCGGGTGGGGGGAGATGGAGGGCCTAACTACACCTCATCTGAACCACTTGTACACTTAACTCTTAATGCTTCAAACATTTCTTCAATCATTTTTTTCTCTAATAAATGATACCCTCTATGTGATAAAGTATGAGGGTATACATTATTCAACTGGATCTCTTGATAATATTTCATGGAGGCCCATTATATAAAAATAAACAACTAAGTAATTATGTAAAGCTATTCTAAAATTTACAATATAAAATAATTATCATTCCATAAATGATTTATCATGTCAACTGGAAACAAATTTCTTCCTTGTATATACATATAAAAACTCATACTTGAGTCATGGGTTTTCATTTTGTTTCTTTCCAAAAACCTATTTTTTTCAATTTTGTTTTGAAATCTCTCCATCAAACCACTGGTAAATAAATACATCTTTTCTTAAATGATTTCATCTCTTCAAAATTTAATGTCATCTGTAATTGAATAAATTAAATATTTGTCATTTAAAATATATATTATTCAAAAAATGAGATAAAATAAATCAATTTAAATAGTTTACCATTATGGCCTCCCAAATATGATCTATCACCAACTTATCGATGAACTTTCAATCAGGATATAAAATACTAATCCTGCAATGAATCTGCATGGAGATATAACTGATAAATTGCATTTCATTTGGGCTAGTTACATTATTATTATCATCAAAACTAATATGAAATCTCTCTTCTCCACGTACAAGGGATAGTTTTGTTAAACATGTAATTCCATGTTTACCAACTTGAGAAGTTGATTTTTGTATAGTAGAAGAAGAAGACTCCACCGATGAAGTCTCATAAGTAGTCATATAATTATTTTTTGTAAATTAAAAGTTTTCCTTCATTACATAATTATATTACTACATATTTAATAATATGAAAAAATACATATACCTCAGTACATGTTCCTTAGTCTTTATATCTATATCTATCATTGAAACGGTAAAATGTAATGAAATTCTTATATACCTGCATATTATTAGACAACTGAATAATTGGAAAAAAAGAAAATAAAAATATGTAAGTAAAAAAAGTGGAACACATTTGTAATTTTTTAAAAAATTAATGATGTTATATTTGTTAACCAAAAAATATGCAAAGGGAACTATTAAATATAATAATTACTTCTAAAATGATAAAAACATTTATAAATTTAAATATGAAAGTTCAAAAAAAGTTTTTTCCTAAGTGTAAATCTAAACAAAATATAATAATGTGTGTGAATTATTTAAATGAAAAAATGTTTAACCATAACCATGGTATATAAACTTTAAAACAAAAAATTCATATAAGAAATAAACTATATATAATTAAACATCCAATAGTAATTAAAAAATATAGTTTTTACACATGTAAATTTCAAAAAATAAATACAATGTAAATATTTACCAGATTAATTAGGAGAGTTATTTAGTGTTTTCCCATGTCCCTTCAGCATGATCATTTCATACTACATGCACTATGTCGACGTTGTAGTCATTATTCTCTGAAAATCATGTAATAGATGAAGAAGCCTCATATAAATAAATAACATCATCATCATCTTCATCACCCAAATGGATTTTTTCCCTCGTAAAATGGCAGACCACTGATAATTATAAGGATCAATGACATAAAATTTTTACTTTACATGTGTCTCCATGATAAATGGCTCCTCATTGCAACCAAAACTTTTCAAATCTACCAGTTTAAACCCATATTCATTATGTTTCAAACCAATATTACTAGAAACCCAATTACACTTAAACATGGTGACTTGAAATTTAGTATAATAAATTTCCCATATGGATTTAAAAACTCTAAAATACATCATTGATGTAGAAATTGGGTTTTTATCTTTTTCACTCGAAAAATGTAGTGCTTCAGGAATGACCATTACACCACTATTTAGAAAGGTATTCTTTCCATCCATATTTGTGTAAAATTTGTACACATTAGTATCAAAAGTGGACCATGTGATCAAATTAAAAGATGGTCCCCCTACCAACCATTTCATTGTTTCTAATGTAGATATATTTGTGATGAAATTTTCTTTAAACTATAAAAAAAATGTATTTTATGCTCAATCATCATCAACTTATCATTTCTTTTTGGATATGATACCTTTAATTCAGAAATATGTGATGATATATATGATTGAACCTCATATGTGTTGTTCAAATTGTATAAATGTGCCTACATCACTTCATCGCATGGAATGAACTTTACCTTTAAGCCTTGAATCCCTATACCTTCACTATCAATTATCATATGTTGAGATATAGGGAGACCAATATACTCCACTTCATATAAATAATCAGTACAGAACTCAATCACCTCTTTTAATAAATATTTTTTTGAACAATAGAGGCATCTGGTCAATAAGGTTTTTTAGCATATCCCTTCAAAATTTTCCTATATTTTCAAAAGGATGCATCCATCATAAATAAATAGGCTCACATACTCTTATCTCACGCACAAAATAAAACACAAGATGAACCATTATATCAAAAAACTTAGGTGGGAAATATAATTTTAGTTGAAAAAATATAAGAGAAGCTTCATTCTTCAACACATCTAACAAATTTGGATCAATGACTTTACTACAAATGGATTTAAAAAAAAATACATAACCTGATAGTAGTCTTTTTGATAGTTGTCAGTAATATACCATGTAGTGCGACTGGTAGAAGTTATTGCATAAATACACAACAATCATGAGATTTCGTACCTATTAATTTAAAATCCTTCAAGGACACAAAATTCTTCACATTTGAAGAATATCCACTGGGTACTTTAATACCATGAATACACTAACAAAAATTCATCTTCACAATCTTACTTAATGTGTGACAAGCTGGAGGTAAATATGCTTTGTTTCCTTGCATAATGAGAGCTAACTCTAAATGCATTCCCATTGATATCAAGTCCAATCTAGCATTCAATCTATATATTGTCTTCACTTTTATGTCTAACAAAGTTCCAATAAAATTTCTGCATATGTTTTTCTCAACATGCATCAAATCGATGTTATTTTTTACCTCTAAAAATCTCTAATAAGGTAGATAAAAAATGATAGACTATTTCTTCCAGATTTTTTTTGAAGACTAGAACTTCTTTTCTTTCCAAACGTGGAATAAATATTTTTCACCCTATTGTAGTATTCAACATAAAATGGACGTGGGGGAAGATTGAATTCTTCTAAACCATTAAATGATTTTTTAAATCTATGATAAGGATGAACAATTCACAAAAATCATTGATGTCCCATGTACATTGTCTTTCTTCCATTCTACAATTGATAATATGAAGTATCTTCTTCATAAATTGTACATGCTTTATGTCCCTTCAAATTGTACCAAGATATGTTTCCATATGTAGGAAAGTTGTTTATACTGAACATTATCATAGCATGCAAAGTAAAACTATTTCTTGTATGCATCAAAAACATTCACACCTTGATAGAGCAAATATTTTCCTTTATTTTATTATGAATTGAAATGTTTTTAATCCCACAAGGATGTGCTGGCTTTTATCACAGCAAAACAGAAAGTGCTGATAAAAGGGGGGAATTTATTAGCACTAACTAAAAGAATTAATAAAGGTTTTTAATAAAAAAATATTATTAATTTATATAAAATTATTATATTTGTATTAAAAAATAATGTTAATTTGTATGCATTAAATAAAAACACATGTTTATAATTAATATATATTTTTAATAATTCAAATATATATATATATAATGTTTAAAAAAAAGTATTTCTAAGATTATAATTAAATAAATATATATTTAAATAAATTTCATTAAATAATAAGTATATTTATTATATTTATTAGATTTATTAGATTTATTAGATTTATAATTATATATAAATACTTTTAATATATATATGTGCATATATATATATTTAAATAAATATATGTTTCCAATAAATTTTCTCAATAAATATATTGATGATTGGATATAATTGACCTGCATATATGTTGTGTATTCATCATGGATGTTCATTTATATATTACACTCTTCTTATTATTCATTCCACATGTGATGCCTCCTTTTTTTATTATCTATACTTTACTAGGTATATGATTCATTCATGTTATACATACCCATGCATTTTTTTGTTCTCAAAAATAATTATAAAATTACAATAAATATATTTTAAAAATAAATATATTTATTATCGTTATAATTATAATTTTTTTATTTTTATATAAATACGTTTTAAATATATTTATTTGTAATTATAATTATAACTATATATATATATTTAAATAATTAGAAAATTATAATAAATACATCTATTAAAATTATATATATATATAATTATATAAAAATATTTATAAAAATATTTTTTTATAGTTATAATTATATATATATATATGTAAATAATTATAACTTTATAATAAATATATTTATTATACTTATAAATTTGTAAATATATATAATTAAAAAAAAATATTTATAAATAAATACAAATAGTTTTAATTATAATTCTAAATAAATATAGATATATTTAAATAATTATAAAATTATAATTAATATAGAAATTATATATATTTATATAAAAATATATATAAATAAATAAATATAGTTATAATAATAATTTTAAATAATTATAGATGTATTTAAATAATTATAAAATTATAATAAATATATTAATTATATAAATTTATAAAATTATAAATATTTTTTTATAATTTTATAATTATCTAAATAAATTAATATAATTATATTTACAATTATAACTATAAATAAATAAATATATACATATATATATTATAATTTTTAATTACAAATAAATATATATTTATTTACACTTATAATTATAAATAATTATTTATTTATTTAAATAGTTATAAAATTTCTAAAAAATAAATTTATTATTATTATAATGTTATATATAATTAAATAAATATTTTTATAAGTATATAAAAATATTGATAAATAAATACATATATTTATAATTATAATTGAAAATAAATACATATATATTTAAATAATTGTAAAATTATAATAAATATATTAATTATATATATTAATAAAAGTATACATATAATAAATATATATAATTAATATATTAATTAGATATATTTTTATGATTATACATATAATAAATATATTTGGTAAAATTTTATAATTATTTATAAAAGAATTATAAAATTACAAGAAATATATATTTATTAATATATATAATTATATGAATATATTAAGAGAGGGAGGATGGGTTTCAAAAATTGGGAGCTCTCTCCCCATGATTGCGATTAGGGTTTCACCCTTTCCCACCACCTCACGCAGGTTAATCTATCACCGCTGTGTGGTCGCTGGTCCTTGCGCCACTGGTTATCCATGTTGTTGTCTTGTCTCACCGCTGATTCTGGGTCGCCGGTGGAGTCACACCGAAGGCCGCTGCCCCCCGTCTCACCGCTTGTTCCAGATTTGTGCCAGATCCGTGCCGTCGGAGGTTCCTGTCTTGCCGCTCCTTCCAGTTCGCTCCGCTGGTTCCAGATCCACACTGCTGGTTCCATATCCCAATCCTCGGAGCCACCCTGGAGGCCGCTCGCCGTTGGAGACTCATGATATTGCTGGTATTTCACCGCGCTGCTGGTGTCACGCCAGTGTTGGATCTTTCATGTTGCTGCTGAGTTGTAGTTTCACGCTGCTATTTGATGGTTGATATCTTCCTCAAGCATGGTCATTTCCATGCTTGTAGGACTTGCAAGGATGGATCGTCTTCAATGAAATAGACTCACCGAGGGCATTGAGAGTGCTGCCAAACATTCCTTTTCTTTGTTCAAAGGTTAGTCAGCTTTCAACATTCGTCATAAAAGTTTCATTGCTCATGTCAAGGCCGATCAGGCTGCGGTGTCTGAGAGAATTGAATCTAATCTGGTAAGCATTCTATTATTTATCAACTCATCTTGCCTCAGGGGTCTATCCCATCGAATATTGATGAGTTGGTCGACCGGTTGTTGAAAATTTGAGGCTTCTCTTATTGGCGTTGTGTGTCGCTTTGTTTACCTTTGAAGATTTAAAATCGCGAGAATGGGTATTTGGATCCGTCTCCCTAAAACCAGGATTTCTTGATGTAAAATAATGAGACATAAGCTTTGACCCTCTGAATGTAGGCAATTCCTCTACGTAGGATTGGGTTAGAGTTTATGGATTACATTGGATTCTTTGGCATCCATGAATCCTCCATGATGTTGCGATGTCGCTTGGATTACCCATAAATATGGATAAAGCAACTGAAGATGCAAGGTAAGAGAATTTTGATAGGTTTTTTTTTTTGAAATTGAATTTATTTAAACAAAGGTTGATCGAGTATTCCTATGTACTAATGATGAAGAGTACGAATAAAGATTATATATGAACGAATTCCCAATTTTTTTTCTGGAATGTGGGGTAATCGGCCAAGAACGGACTGTTGTAGGAGACTAATGGTATGTGAATTGTGATTTTCTTATGGGAATGATAGAAATCTATGTGTGAAGAATGGTATGAAGTCATCTCGGCCATGTTCTGTTGGTAGAGACTAGTTTGGATACTCAACTTGCTGTTTCTAATGAAGAAAACGTATTTGATCAGCATACATCTAAGAAAAATAATGCATATGCACAACTGGTTTGGAAATCACCACTGCACAACTGGTAATTGAACCTGTTGTTTCTAATTCAATTAATGAAATTGCTCATCAACAGAATATTGAAGAAGAAACAATATATGAAGATATAGTTTTTTCTTTTGGGCAGATGGGGAGTGTTGGACATAATGTTTTGCTAAAGCCCAGAGGCACTAGTGCAGCCTCTATGCATTGCTCTGATGGGAAGAAACTATGATCAAACATAGTAATGCGAAACGAGCGGGCGGGCCAAGCCCGTGCGGGTTTGAGTCTAGGCGGGTTTGTTCATAAAAGCCGGCATATATTGCGAACAAAAAAAATCCAAACCCGTCCCGCCCCACATAAGCCCACGGGTTGCTCGTGGGCTGTCCGCATTTAAAGAAAATACTATTTATAATCATTTAAATGTTGTATCTATTTCTTTGTTAATTTTAGTTACTTGAAGAAGTATGGATTTACAATAGCCAGAGTTTTAAGAGATGGGATGAAACATTTTTCTACAGGTTAATGGTGTCATGTGTCGATGCCGATGTGGTGGTGAACTATTGCAATGCAAAGTAGGCGAGTGATCAATGAGGGGAGAAAACTGATGATATTGGTTGTGCGGCGATGCAAATGACAAGACCTTTGAATGAATGACGACACTTCAAGAAATGACTAGTTTCAAAGGAGGCTATTAGTGTCTCATGAGGTCCTTTCATGTTTTCTTAATAAAAAAATAAAATTAAGTAATAACAAAATTAAATCGGTCCAAAAAATTATTATAATTATAATAACTCCTTTAGAATTGAAACTAAGTGCATGAGAGATGAGTTCCATTTTTCGAGAGATGGGATGACACACCATGTGAATATGTTTAATAATTACTATATAAATATTATAATATCATATTAAAAAAATAAATATAGACCTATTTAAAATTTACATGTAAATGAATGGGGAATTAGTATGACCATTACGGTGAGAAATCATATGTTATAGTTTAATCATGTATAAAAAACTAAAATGGAAAAGAAGCATATCTTGTAAAAAAAATTAAATTAGGCCCGTGGGCCAGCCCACACCTGCACGGGCTCAACCCGCTTTGGCCCACACCCACGAGGACTCAACCTGCATTGGCCCGCACTCTTAGCGGTCAAAATGTTTTGGCCCACCCCACCCCACATCCACCCCATACCCGTAAAGCCTGCGGGCCGCGGGCCCATTTTGCATCACTAGTCATACATTGTCGCTGGTAAAGAACTCAATGCAAGCGAGGAGAGGCCAACCGAAAATGTTCAAAAAGCCAGTGTTATGGATGCATCTTCTCTATTAGAAAGAATGGAACTCATTGAGAGGGAAGCAATTATACAATCCATGGATGGCGAAAGTCATAAAGGGAAGAAGAAAGTGGATAATGAAGGGTTTCAAAGGATTTCAAGGAAAAATGGATTTCAACAGGAATCACATAATGTTTATAAATAGAAATGATCAATTTTCACAGATGTCAACAATTTTAAGGTACTTGATTTTCTAAATGATGATGTAAGTCATGTGCCTAAGGCGGATGCCAAAATATGTGAACATGATGTAACTCTGCATCAGAAAACTTGGAGATGGGGCAAGTATCAAAAGGGTCGGGGTCAATGTCGTGGCTGAGTGGATGTAACTTGAGGGTGTGGATGATGTGTTTCTTCTATATCTTCCAGGCTCACCTCAGAGAATCTGAAGATTAAGGATAAGTACATCGCGATCTTCAACCAGCAGAATTCACAATCAGAGTGGGAATATGCTAATGCAAAAGACTCTGACCATGACTCTGATCATGATCATGATGAATCTTGTTTTTTCATTTTTCTTATTGACGTGAGATTGCCCTAAATTGATCCCATCTTTCCTCTCATGTACTTATTATCTTATATTTAATTTTAATAAATTCACTAGATTTTCAGCTTCTGGCTAGACCTTCGTATATAAATATAAATAAATATATCTATATTTATTATATATATATATATATATATAGTTTTATAAATATATATAATAATATAAATAAAATTTTAACATTTTATATCTATCAGTGCTTTTTTAGTGAGGTTAAAGAGAGTCTTTTATCAGTGCTAAAAAAGCGCTGATAAGCTATGTCTTTATCAGCATTATAATTTTAGCACTAATAATGACACCATTTATCAGTGCTTTTTTAGCACTGATAAAGGTCTATCTTTATCAGTTCTAAAAAAACACTGATAAAGGCATGTTTTATCAACATTTTCTATTTTAGCTCTGACAAAACATATCTTTACCATCGCATTTTAGTTAGCACAGATAAAATCGTCACCCAATTTTGTAAATGAACCCTAACAATCAACTCCTTTTCTCACACACCTCAACCTCTCATAGAATTCATCACCTACGCTGACTCCTCCTCTGCTGTTGTCGACCCCTCCTCTGCTGTCTACACCTCCTCTATCGCCATGAATCCCTCCTCCACCACAAACCCTCCTTTGCTGTGAACCCTGCTCTGTCGCGAACCCACCTCTGTCGCATGCCAAACCCTACCCCATCTCAAACCCACCTCCACTGAGAACCCACCTCTTCCACGTGCTGAACCCCACCCCATCGTGAATCCCACCCCATCGTGAACCCATCTCTACCACATGCCAAACCCGACCCCGCCGCAAACCCATCCTCCGTTGTGAACCCTCCTCCACCACGAACCCCACCTCCACCGCGACGCCCTCTGCAGCCTCTGCTCTCACTACCACCTACCCCGACTCCACCACCATTGGACCCTACTATTTGAAATGAAGGGTATTCCATTTTTTCCCATTATTATGAATTCCTATTATAAAGAAATATTTTGGCTTTAATCAGGTTTTGGTTTATTCTTACATTATATTTAATATGCAAGAAATCCCTTTGAATACCTTCAAATGGAGTTTCATACAATCTAATGTGAAAAAATTATAGTAACCTCATTTACTTCTTATTTTCTATATTTTATTTCATATGAATGATATTTTACTTTTGGAAAATAGCACACGTATGAGTATTATTACATGATTTCTTAGGAATATGACATGTACTTTAATGTCTCACCAAATCTTCCAAGTATTTTTCACTAAAGTGATAAATATGTTCATTCTGTAATCTTTTTATCCACCATAGAATGAACAAACATATCATCATCTCCACTTCTATGTTACTTATTTCCATTTTTTCACTTTACATGCATCATAATTGCACCATATTTTTCTTTAAATAAATATCAACCACCTTAGCTTCATTGTACATTTTAATCATGATCCAAACATGTTTTTATGAAAAATATTTGTGATTTATATTCATGAACTATTATAAAGTCAATTTTGTTTTTCATTTTTATCTTGCCTGATGATGCCTTGAGCTACTAAAAACTAAATTTTTATGTGTCATTGGGCATCATTACTTAACTTTGTTGATGAGTAATACATGGATTTGTGTGTATAACCATTACACTAAAAATAGTATCCCTTAAAAACAAAGAGAGTATATTTATTCCATCTCTCCTTTATCCATATATGTTATGCATTGAAGTAACTCTTTACTATAGAACACACATTTTGGGTATACCCCATTCTTAAATGATAATTAAATAAAATTTGAGGTATATTTTTATATATATTCATTAGTTATCAGGTGATCGTTTTGGTATCCACCAAACCATTCTTCTTATGAGGAGTGATATTATAGGGTTTTGTATCGACCATCATGTAATTTCACTTATGATCAATCCCCAAAACTAATTTTCCTTTATTATGAAAAAAATTATTTTATATTTAATCATTCTCCTCAAAGAGATGTCTTAGCCAAGGTAATCAATGTTCTAATAATTGTTTCTGTGAAATGTGAATCATACAGAAATTGATACCTTTCCTATACTGATATTCTATAAGGAGATAATGATTGTGATTTATATCTATCAACATCCACCCATTTCCTTGTAGATAGGTCTATGGTGTTTAATATCCAAAATGGCATGGTACACAATAGACCACTTCCAACAGGTCATTTGAGAGTGTTAATTAACATAGCCCATGATCTGAGAACCGAGGTTCCTCTTCTAATTGACGAGGAAGATATTTATACTGTCGAAAAGGCTATTGGATCATTCCTCACATGGCCGTCACATCTTGTAGAAAAAACTTGTCGACAAGGAGGTATTCATTTACAATTTATTTTTCAAGATAAGCCTTTAAAAATTATTAAAAAAAGGTATGAAGAAACGAATGTTATTACAGATAGACAAAGGTATGAGGATTAAACAAAATACTAACTCAAAAACATCTAAAGGATTGACCAACTGATCAAAAACATATAACAAAAGCACAATTACCCATCATGTTCTATATCCTCATTTACTATCATTGAAGGTTTGTGTCGATACAAAGTTAAAAAATGGTCGTAATCACATAGTTGATTTTTAAGAAAATATGTATGGAGAGGTAGTTAAAGACCTCATTGGTGTTGAGAGTGTAAGTTAAATCATAAACTATGATTAGCTAAGCAGCTCAGTTGTAAATGTATACATGAAGTATGTTTTCATGATTTGATTTTCCAAAAGATGATATACTATGTTGATTATGACTAAATAAATTTCATATTTTTGGCAAGTGTATATATGAAAGACAATTGGAGAGATTTTCCCATGAAATTTTTTTAGACTCGTTAGTCCTCCATTCTCCTCTACATAACAACCAAAAACAGAAACCACAAAAAAGGACGAAATAGTGGCAGGTCTGGTCAAATATTTTGAAAGAAAAATTTCAGATGAAATACTATATTTAATACCAATGATGTAGAGGTAAAACTCTACAATTTAATCATATCAAATAAATTTTCATTTCATTCATTACTTATTCCTTTTTGTGTTTTTAGGTAGCATTGGATGCCCATTGTCATAAATTTAGACACTCCAAAGATTTATTTCCTATATTCAATGCATATATATCCAAAAAACCATACACACATGATGGTATTTTTCAAATTTTAATACACTACATCCAATGTTCTAGAACTAAAAATCAAATTATATAATTTATATTATATTTTAACGAGGATTTTCTTATGATAGGGCGGTGAATCAATATAATGACAAACAGGGAATGAGGCATGGGGCTAAGCACGGGGAACAACACAAGTTCTACGACTAGAAAAGTATTAGGGTATATTTAATAATATTTAACTATCCAAACACAAATCAAAACAAATTACTTATTCTCCTTAATGTTTCAATAGTGTTCGAAACAAACCAATGGAAAAGATTGTGGCTATTATGTTTGTAAATTTATGAAGGAGATCTTATTCCATCAACAAACTAACATCCATGAAGAAGTATTTTCAAATATAATTACTATTTCATTTAAAATATTTATTAATCCTCTAATTATATTTTTCTAGTGTATTATGAATGTCGAAAAGACTCATATTCACATGATGATATAAATGTGCTTAGAAACGAATGGGTATCACACCTGATAGAAGAATGTACCCAAATAGCATGAAGATGTGATTTCCATAAAAGTATTGGATTGTTTCATATTTATGTTTATTTTAATTATTTTTATTATTACTCACATAATAACTATTTTCTTATATAGGTGGATTCCTTTGTTTTAGTCAGGACGGTTCAATCGAAGATACTCATGCTTGTGAGAGATAGGACTTCGAGGCTGAAACTCAGAATTCAATTAGAAGGTAAGGTTTTTTTTAATATAATATGTTTTTCCTCAAAATATTATATGTTATCAACTGCATTAACATAATATAAATTGAATATTTGACTACTCATGCATACAATGTCTTCCACTGACTTATTCTCACACAAAACCTTGTCACCCCTGTATTTTTGACATTTATCACTTTCCTTCAAAGGTACTGGAGGAAACATGAAGGAACATGATAAATGTCAACAATACAATGTTTCCATTTCAAAAAATAATGTAAATGAAAAGCATGGTAATGCACGATGTGGTCGATATGACTCAAAGTGTGTCTTTTTATTTAAAATTGACATTAATTTATGTAAAAAGAACAAGTCACATACTCAAAAATGAGAAAACACAATCAGAATTTTTTTATACTTCAGTAAAATGATCCATTAGTCATTTTTCATGTTTAGAAATTAACCACACCTCAATCTGATGCACGGTGTGACTGGTATGACCAAAAGTGTCTATTATGATTTTAAAATTTACATTTTAGTTCAAAACATGTCACTCAATGAAAACCAAGAAAATGTTCTTTGATTGTCTTGATAATTTAGGAAACTGATTCATAATTCATTTTTGATGTGTATGAAGTAGCCTCACATCAAATTGATGCACGATGCGACCAATATGACTCAAAATGTGTTTTTCTTGTTTGAAAAGACATTTTAGTAAAAACACACAAGTCGCACACTAAAAATTGAGAAAACACATTCAGATTATTTTGATAATTTTGGAAAATGATCCATGAGCCATTTATAACATGTAGGAATTAACTTCACCTCAAAACAATGCACGATGTGGCTGATATGACTCGAAGTGTGTCTTTGTATTTAAAATTGACATTAATTTAAGTAAAAAAGTGACATATTGAAAAGCAATAAAACATATTCATATTGTTTTGATAATTTAGGAAAATTATCTACAATTCATTTGTAGTGTGTAGGAGACAACCACACCATAATACGATTCACGGTGTGTCCGGTATGACTAAATTTTTTCCGTTATCATGTTAAAATTGACATCTTAGTTTAAAAAGTGTCACTCACTAAAAACCAAGAAAACATGCTCTTATTGTCTTCATAATTTAGTTCATAGATTTATAAGTCATTTGTGACATGTATGAAGCAATCTCACATCAAAATGTTGTGCAATGAATCTAGTATGACCCAAAATGTGAGTTTCTTGTTTGAAATGAAATTTTAGTAAAGACACACAATAGGAAAAATGAAAACAAAAAAAATTAATTCATATTGTTTTAATACTTTATTCAAATGATCTATAAGTCATTTTTAATGTGTAGGAATCAACTTCACTTCAATGTTATGCACAGTGTGACCAGTATCACTCAAAGTATCACTTTTTATTTAAAATTAACATTAATTTAAGTAAAAAGAACAAGTGACATACTGAAAACTGTGAAAATACATTAGGATTGTTTTCATAATTTATTAAATTGATCCATAATTCATTTTTGATGTGTAGGATTCAACCACACCTCAATACGATGCATGACATAGCTGGTGTGACTCAAAGTGTGTTTTTTTATTTAAAATTGACATTAATTTAAATAAAAAGAACAAGTGACTTACTAAAAATCAAGGAAACACATTAATATTATTTTGATACTTTAGTATAATGATCCATGGGTCATTTTTGATGTGTAGGAATAAACCAAACCTCAATATGATGCATGGTGTGGCTGATATGACTAAAAGTGTTCGTTATTAGTTTAGAATTGACATTTTAGTTCAAAACATGCCACTAATTGAAAACCAAGAAAACGCGCTCCAATTGTATTAATAATTTATTACAATGATTCATAAGTCATTTTTGATTTATTTGAATCAGTATCATGTCAAATTGATTCTTGATACGATCGGTATGACTCCAAATGCGTGTTTCTGGTTTGAAATGACATTTTCGTAAAAAAACAAAACTGACATACAGAAAACCAGACAAACACATTAATATTATTTTTATACTTTAGGAAAATTATCTATATGTTATTTTTGTTGTGTAGAAATCATACGAACCTCAATCTGATGCACGGTGTGATCGGTAACACTCAAAGTGTCTCTTTTTATTTAAAATCAATATTGATATTAGTAAAAGAACATGTGACATACTGAAAACCATGAATTTGGATTATTTTTATAATTTAGGAAAATAATCCATGAGTCATTTTTTGAATTTAGGATTTATTCATACCTCAATACGATGCACGGTGTGGCCGGTATGACTCAAAGTATGCCTTTTTATTTAAAATTGACATTAATTTAAGTAAAAAAGAACATGTGACTTATTGAAAACCAAGAAAACACATTCATATTATTTTGATACTTTAGTAAAATGATCTATGTTTCATTTTTTATGTGTAGTAATCAACCACACCTTAGTCTAATTCATAGTGTGACTGGTATAACTAAAAGTGTATGTTATCAGTTTAAAATTGGCATTTTAGTTCAAAACACACCACTTACTGAAAACCAATAAAATGTAATACAATTGTCTTAATAATTTAGGAAATAAATTAGTAAGTCATTTTGATGTGTATTAAGTAGTATCATGTCAAATAGATGCGCGACGTGACTGATATGACTCAAAATGCGTGTTTCCAGTTTGAAATGACATTTTAGTAAACAAACAAACCTAGCATACTGATAATTGAAAAAACGATTTTAGATTGTTTTGATACTTTAGTAAAATGACATATAAGTCATTTTTGACATGTAGAAATCAAACACACCTCAATCCGATGCACAATATGACCAATATAACTCAAAGTGTCTCTTTTTATTTAAAATTGACATTAATTTTAGTAAAAAGAATAAGTGACGTACTAAAAACTGATAAAAATCATTCTGATTATTTTGATAATTTTGGAAAACTATCCATGATTCATTTTTTATGTTTAGTAATCAACCCCACCACAATATGATGCACAGTGTGACCAATATAAATCTAAATGTGTCTTTTCTATTAAAAACTGATATTAATTTAAGTAAAAAAGAATAAGTGACATATTGAAAACCAATAAAATGAATTTAGATTGTTTTGATACTTTAGGAAAACTATACATGAGTTATTTGTGACATGTATGAATCAAACACACCTCAATATAATTCATGGTGTGATTGGTATGACTAAAAGTTTCTTTTATTAGTTTAAAATTGATATGTTAGTTCAAAATGTGTCACTCACTGAAAACCAAGAAAAATGATCAAACTATCTTCATAATTTAGGATAGCGATTCACAAGTCATTTGTAATGTGTATGAAGTAGTCCTCATCACACTAAATCATTATGTAACTGGTATTAATTAAAATTTGTGTTTCCTATTTAAAATGACATTTTAATAAAAAAACAAAACTGACATACTGAAAACCAAACAAACACTTTTGGATTATTTTGATACTTTAGTAAAATGACTTATAAGTAATTTCTGACATGTAGGACTCAGTCAAACCTCAATCTGACACACGGTGGGACTAGTATAACTCAAAGTGTCTCTTTTTATTTAAAATTGACAATAATTTTAGTAAAAAGAACAAGTGACATACTAAAAAATAAGAAAACACATTTTGATTGTTTTGATAATTTAGTACAGTGATCCATGAGTCATTTGTATCATGTAGGAATCAACCCCACCTCAGTAAAACTCACAGTGTGACCGGTATAACTCTAAATTTGACTTTTTTATTAAAAATTGGAATTTCATTAATATATTATTTCATATTAATGTTTAGTTTATTTCTTTATATTATTACCAACATAATATTTGTTTTCTTATATAAGTGGAATATTTTTCTCGTGTTGGGATGATTTTTTCAGAAATTTATACCATCGTCGAACATTTTTGAGATGGGATCACATGTGTCATAAGATGAAAAATTAATGTTTTTAACTATTTTTTGGATAATTGTAAATGTAATTATATAAAAAATTATTTGAAATGTATATAGAAGTGTTTTTTGTATATACCATGGGTGGATATTTTTGTATTCATGATGTCAATTAAATTTAGATAGCATTGTGTGTGTTGTATATATCTACAGGTTTTTACTGGGTGTGCTATTATATTAATAGCACATTGTAGCCATCTAGGCCTTTATCAGTTATATTTTGAATTTTGATAAAGGAGGTCATTTATTCATACTAAAATAGTGCTAATAAAGGAGGGGGGTCTTTCATCAACATTTCTTTAGTGTGGATAAATGATCCCCTTTATCAATGATTTTTAGTGCTAATAAAGGAGACCCCCTTTATCATCATTGCGATTAACATTAATTTTTAGCATTGTTAAAAGTCTATTTGTGAATTATTAAAGGGAATATGTTTTGTAGTGAACCAATGTGTTATTTTGAGGGAAATTGTCACATTTTTTAGTTTTTGAAGTATTTTGAGCACAATTGCAAAAATGTCCTAATTTTGGATTTTAACTGTTTTATTTTTTTATGTATTTCAAAAATTTCATTTTCTACATTGATCTAAATTGAAAAATTATTCTTTAGTAGGTTTCTATACATGTTAGGATTCATTTTATTATTCAGGCCCCAAGGATGAATCCATTATTTGAGCACCTAAAATCTGCTCACAAGTTGGGCCTCAAAAAATGTTGTACGCATCTGGATAATTTTATTTTTGGGCCCATATCTCATAAAGGGAAAAACCAAATGAGCTCAAATTCTACCTTGATGAAGAGGATATCTAGAAGAACAATTTATTTAATTTTGGCCCCCAAAATATGTGTCAATACTCATGGTTATTAATTCATGGGAAACTAGAGCATTGAAATATGAAGAGTCGCCTTCCAAGAATTAATTTATTAGATTGAATCAAACATAAATCCTACATAACACGTCAAATAAAGCTGACATTTTTAGGGTTTCCAAGGATAATGTTTATGAACAAATTTTAAGAAGAAAACTTTTTCGAATTCTTTCATTTATTGGCAATACCTCATGGAATCTTTCAGAGAATATTGTTGGAGCCATTTTTTCACTCCCTTTGCCTATAAAAATGTGTTTTTTCTTCATTACAAAGGGTTGGACACTTTGGGGTTGTCTTTGTTGGACATTTTTTGTAGTTTTTTAGTTTCATTTATTTTTTAATAGTATTCTATATTCTTAGTATATGTTATTATTTTTCTTCTTCTTCTCATTCGCTCATATTTTTATCTTTTGTGTTTCTACCTTAATTTTTTCATGACCCCTCCCTACAAAGTGTACCCCTCTTGGCCCAGTAATGAGAGAAGAGAGATAGTGACCCCTGATTCCCGCCTCTAGTAGGCATCGGGTTGGCGAATAACATCAGGGTATAGTAAACACACAAATGGGAGGCATTACCCTCTAATAGAACACATGTGAAAGAGAGAGATAAGACATAAACCAACCAACTCGAGCTTAGAATACGATATTAAAAGAAACCCAAGTACACATACGTAATGTCATGAAAGAACTAAAACAACTGAAAGGAAAAACTACAAGTACCAAAATAAAGTTAAACAATAGTGACCGTGAAACTAGAACAACTCCTACAAAACCTCGAACTAGTAGGAATCAACCTGATCTCCAACCTACTCCATGCGAACTGAAAAATAGTTTATATAACATAGAGTGAGTATAACAATATACTTAGTTGGATCCTCCTTGTATCCTCTCTTGAAAAAGTAAAGGAAGCATGCTAAATCATAGTGAACAACAAGTGAAACTAACTTGTCACATAAACAAGTATATTAAGTTCCCAACCTCACCATGGCTACTCTCACCAAGTATCTTATACAAGAGTATATAATATAAGAATTAATATCAAAAGTACCCCACTATCACTTCCCCAATGGTTTTCCACTTTTACCCAACGTCACATGACCTAAGCATCTCTCTCAAAAAAGGCTTGCTGACAGACACTTGGGTTTATCACCACAATATGCACCCCATGCAACATAACCACCACGTCCACATAACCAAAGTAACCAAGTAGTTTCTGGGAGCCACATCAGCTCGCATAACTTGTATCATACATCGGGTATTATACCTCAAGCCATTACATCCCATACACATAGTAAGGATCATCAATCCATCATAGCCTATACCCGTTACACCTATAATAGTCTATAGGAAACTATATCTAGAATATATGTGTTTGAATAACCACAAGCCATTACATCCCTCTACACACATATATGGGAAAAAATATCCACTTTTACTATAAGAACAAGTAACTACCAAGACACGAGAGTGAGGTTTAAGGGGGTAGTTAGTCATCCATCCTCCCATTAGGATGTTGGGGGAAAACACACCCCATGGCTCAGAATCCCCTGGGTGTCAATTTCACTAACCGATAGGGTGGAGTAGCATATAAAAACACAAAAAGTAAAAAATATAATATACCTCACAACCAAACTATGGGAATAACCTAGTCTTAGAATCGACCGTAGATCACGTCTCTCAGACTTCCGACTGCCACTTCTAAGACTAGAAATCCTATAAGCACACAACCATTTAAAGAGATTTATTAAATCATCTTGTCCCTTTTTATTAATCTCAATTTACTTCAATAAATTATTTTACCATTAATTAACCATTTAAAATTTCCACATTACATTCCATTTTCATCACAACAAACCTCCATGCCCTCCAACCATAACCAAACTGAGCCCATGACTTCTCAGAAATACAACCTCAACACTACATTCCAGTAAGGTCCATCCCCATTGGTTCAACATCATTTATTCAATATTTTATCAATAGCATTATCATTTAACATATTTCCAGGAATTATAAAAAATAATTTTAACTTACAAACACAAGGGGATCAACATGGTGGGTAGATGGAATACCCGTCGAGTATTCTCCACCTATAGCAGGACCATAGATCCATCCATCCCTGAGAATCTAAACACAGAAATCACATGGAAATCTCATTGCATCTTCACCACTTTTGGAAGGATGGTAAGAAAGAACTATTGCCACAAGCAGTGTGAAAGAATATAAACAAACAATAAGATTCAAAATGCATCCAACCTTCACATCCAACCCATTTTATCATCTCAAGTGTCCTCACTGAAAACCACATTCATAAACCGATGCATCTCTCCACTCTAGGTGTCAACTACTAACAAAACCACTAGGCCTCCCAACCCCACATACCACAAAATAATTCCAAGATCACATCATATAATGAGTAGCAGGTAATAACAAGCAACTATGATAAAACAAGGCATTCAAAATTCACACATAATGAGCTCCCACGACTCTAAGAATAACGATCTTGGACTTTATAAGAAAAAGGGTGTCTCAAAAAACCGGTTCTTTAATCTATCTTTAATTAAATTATTCATTATTCATAGGTTCCAACCACATGCACCCTAAGCATAAAGTTATCGTAGTTATCACAAATTAATTTAATGATTAATTTAACACTCCTTTAATCAACAATAATCAACATGATAACTGTATAAATTTGATTATCATCAAATTAAAACAACAGCCAGATTCATTTACTTTCCTCTTTTTCTTTGTCCAAATAATTTACAATTAATCCCATCATTACGTTCTTTAACAATTTCTATCAAGAATGACATGTTAAGTAAGAAAATAATAGATATCACACTATCTAGAAAATCAAGAGGTAATGAAATTCGGCCAAAAATAATTTTTAATCTGATACAAATATTCATTACATAAATTCTATTATGACCCACTGGGATAAAACATGATAACTCTACTACTACATGTAAATAAAATAGAGAATCCATGAATCCCCTACATCAAAAACTTTCAGAAATTATTTTCACAAGAACGACCAAGACAACTGATAGAGATAATATTTTAATTATTTTTCATATGTGTTTCAATGATTTAACCCCTTATAATTAATCAATATGAGCTTATTTGTATCATTTTAGTGTTTAGATTAATTATTGCCTTAATTATGGAAATTGGTTAATTCTGTAAATTTAATAGTTTTGTGGAGCTTCTGAATTTAGGGCATATCTTTTACATTTTTGATCCAAATTGTTTGATTCCTTTTTTTAGGGTTTCCAGGCTCGTGGGGTTCAACTTTTTCTTCTAGGCCAAGGTCCAATTTTGCACACAATGGGCCAAAAAAATTCATCAAATGGAAAAAGTTTTCTGGACGACATAATGGACCCCACAAAAATTAATGAAGCATATATTGGCATTAAGATGTCCAAATGATGTGATTCTATTTGGAGGAGAATGAGGACTCAAATAAGTAGTTTTAAATTAAAATTCCGGAAGAAATTATGTCATTAAGGAATCCATTGAATGCATCCAAAAATAGGAAGTTGAAGAGTCACCTTGGGTAGAAAAAGTTGTCATTAGTAATTTGAGGATAACTTTTGTTACACATGTACAAATTATATGAGAGTTTGAGGAAGAATGAACAAGACATATAGGAACAACATTTATGAATACCCCATCCTGAGATTCGGCCATGTAATATGATAATCAGACTCAATATTTTGGTGGAGTAATTTTGGAGGGAAATTTTCTACTCCACAAGCCTATAAATAAGAGTGTTTACTTCCATTCAAAGGGGTTGAAAAAGATAAAAGAGGGTCTGTTCTGGAGGATTGAGTTCCTGAAGTTCTTTTTATTTTCTATTTTCTCATTACTTAGTTTCATCATGCTCTCTTCTTCCCCTTTCAATTCTATTACCCTTCACATGGAAGGGTAAAACCTTTGATTAATCAGGGAATGGGGGGGGGGTTCACTTTTGTAATGTCAGAGTTTTGTGCTTAAATGTAAAACCCTATTTTTCTTTTGAATGATTTCTATTCATAGAATTTACCAATTCTCTTAATTTGATCATGTTTTGAGTTTGGTGTATTCATCGTTAATATCCTTGGTTGAAGACTTTTAATCTCCCTCCGCTTAGTGAAATTTGTCTCGATCGAGCATATTGTCATAGGTGGTGAGTGTCCAGCGATCGTTGGAACGTGTGTGAAACAAGTGAATTTTTTCTAGATTTATAAGGAGAAACAATTCCTGATTGAGACTTTTCTTAGTTTTTTAGGAATGTTTTATGAACTTCCATGCACATAGGAGTGAGTTACATTTGTTTCTTTAACCAGGGGTGATTGATAACTCGATCAATGAGTCTTTCATTTTTCATTAAAAAGGAAGAGAGGGAATATGATCTTTATTACTATGATGAAATTGAAAAATGTGATCCTACCCTGACCCCATCAATATCTTCATACATTAGTGTTTAACCTTTATTTTTTTTGCTTTCTTTATTTTTCAACTTAAAATATTTCAAAAATAACCTTTTCTTCTTTCTTAAATTTAAGTGAAAAACATAATTGTTGTGAACTCCTCTCTGGAGACAACCTAGGTTGACCACTTTACTGCATTTTAACATTGGTAATATTTTTTTTGTCACACCCCATGACAGGAACGTGTCAAAACTTGGCACCTTTGCCGAGGCGGTAGTGCCAATATTTTTTTCTTTTCTCTTTCTTTTCTTTTTTCTTATTTTCATTTCAAAGTTGCATGAATGGAACCTCAAACACTGAACCCTTACCCCTTGATCCCAAAATTGAAATAACCTTGTTTAATAGTCTAAGAAACCTTAATTTACAATCTTCATTTGAGGATATTTCTATTACAGACTCGTGTGAAACTTCAAGTGTTCACTCAGAGCCTATCATCATGGCTGGAAATTAGAACCCAACCCTTAAAGACCTTTGTGCCCCACAATTCCTTAATTAGAGTAATCAACTTGTCATGCCAATGTTACAAAATTATTTTGAGATGAAACCTAACATGATTCCATTACTTCTAAAGATTCATGGCTTAGCAGGTGAAGATCCCAACAAACATTTTAAATAATTCACACATGTCTTCTCAACCTTCAGACCACGTGGAGTAGCTGAGGAACAAGTTAAGTGGAAGGCATTCCCATTTTCATTGGAAGGAGATACCAAATAATGGTTGTATGGTCTACAACATGGATATGTGGATGATTGGAATGACTTGGTGAGATTCTTTTTGCAAATATTCTTCCCCACCTCCAGAAGCACAACCATTAGAAAAGAGATCTATGCCATCAGACAATTATCTAGAGAAACCATTTATGAGTACTGGGAAGGATTTAAAAAGCTACGTGCCAACTGCCCACATCAAGCCATTGAATAAAATCACTTTCTTGTCTTCTTATATCATGGTTTACTGGAAAATGATAGGAACCTTCTTGATGCATCATCTAGAGTTGCATTGATTGAAAAGTCACCAGAAGAATCAAAGGGGTTGATTGATAAGATTTCTGAGAACTCTTAATGGTTTGGTACAATAGGTACTAGAATAAGAGGTATTCATGAGGTATGGACATCTCATCCATCACCCTTACTAGAAACTATGATAGAAGAGATAACCAGTTTGGTGATACAGATAGCCTTGAAATAAGTGGGTGGACAACAAGCACCAACTAAGGTATGTGGTTTATGCTCATCACCTAATAATTTCACTGACCAATGTGCTGAAATACAGGGAATCCAAACTTGTGCGGAAACCTTTCAACCAAGTCAATACCAAAAGAATCAAGTATTGGGAGAGCCTAACCATTTTCATTATGGGTTTTAAAATCAGTAAAATCAAGCTAGACCCTCGAACCAAAACCAGTTCCAAAACCCACCACCTTTTTAACAAAAGAAATATTATAACCATTCTCCACACCAACAACAACCCACTTTCCCAAGACCTTATGATCAACCATCTACTAGCACAAAACCTTCTGTGGAATAGCTACAATTTGGGTTTGATGACCTAGCAAATAAGGTTGAAAAGCTAGCAAACATGGTGGGAATTTTTGTTGAAATCATGAAAAAAAATCATGGGAAACTTCCTTACCAAACAATCCCAAAACCTAATGAGAATGTCAGATGATAACAATAAGAAGTGGAAAAGAGCTCTCACCACCAGTCTCCCATGAACCTGAAATTGGACCACCTTAGATGAGGGAGAATGAAGTTGTAAACTCTGAAAATATTGTGAAAATTAATTTTGAGGAAGAGAAGAAATAGGAGGAAGAGAAGGATAGTCCAAGGAAGAAGAGACAAAAAACACCATTTCAAAGGCAAAAAAGGGAGAAGAAAGACATACCCCCACCATTTCCATCAAGGATTATTGAATCAAAGAAATTTCAAGAGGGAGCACTTCAAAAATAAATTCTGGACACCTTCTAGAAAGTGGAAATCAATATTCCCCTACTTGAAGCAGTAAAAAAAATTCCAAAGTATCCTAAATTCTTGAAATATATTTGCACCAAGAACAGGAGACTTCCGTGGAATTAAAGGATCAAATTGGGAAGAAGTGTCTCAGCCCTTATCACACCACAATTTCCAACCAAATGTAAATATCCAGGGATGTCTTCCATTCCATGCACCATTGGTTCTTTAAATTTTTATAATGCTTTGTGTGAACGAGGTGATTCAATTAATTTATTTCCTTACTTAGTATACACTTCTTTACAGATGGAAGACTTGAATCCCACAAGAGTGGTGGTCCAGCTTATAAACAGATCCACAGTTTTCCATGCAGGATTTTTGGAGGATGTCCTCATGAAAGTCAAAGATCTCTTATTCCCAACTGACTTCTATGTTCTCAATATGGAAGATGATATGAGCCCGTCACATTCACACATCATTTTGGGAAGGCCTTTTTTGAAGATGGCCAAAACCATCATCAATGTCCATGAGGGGACACACACCATGGAGTTTGGAGAGAGCATAGTCAACTTCAATATTTTTGAATCCATGAGGCACCCATCAGATGATCAATCCCTCTTTTCACTTTCCCATGAAGTTGGGGTAGAACCCATTGAAGAATCATGTATGTTCTATGAATTCTTAGACTTATGAGAGACTTCTTCCATTGAAAATATCACTGAACATTTGGATGCCCAACAAGCTGGAGATTCTGATTTCATATGGGAGGAAGAGGAAAAATCTGATTTCTTTGATGATTTTTTAAATGATGAGGAAGATGATATGGTTTCTTGTGTACAGGAGGTCCAAAATTTAGAAGTGGGAGACATCAATTTAGTTTCATCCCTTGAGCATCTCCCTAATCTGGAACTAAAACCACTCCCCAATGATTTGAAATATGTGTACCTTAGGGAGGGAGAGAATCTACTAGTGATAATTGCTAATAATCTCTCTAAAACCCAAGAGAAATCATTAATTGATATTTTGAGAGAGAATGTACCAGCGATAGGGTGGAGCTTAGGTGATATTCCACGAATCAACCCAAAAATATGCTCAAATAGAATTTTTCTTGAGGGAGATTCCAAACCTGTCAGACATCCCCAAAGGAGGTTGAATCCCATTTTAATGGAGGTTATAAAGAAGAAGACTGAGAAACTCTTGGAAGATAGGATCATCTATCCCATCTCAGATTCATAGTGGGTTAGCCCAATTCATGTAGTTCCCAAAAAACTGGCCTAACCACTATGAGGAATGAAAAGAATGAATTAATCCCTGTGATAATTCAAAATAGATGGAGAGTGTGCATTGATTTTAGGAAGTTGAATCAGGTCTCTCGAAAATATAATTTCCCCATCACGTTCATTGATCAGATGTTAGAGAGATTGATAGGGAGAACTCATTATTGCTTTTTGGATGGATTTCAGGTTATTTCAAGGTACCCATTTCTCCCGAGGATCAATAGAAGACAACCTTTACATGTCCCTTTGACACTTTTTCATATAAAAGTATTCTATTTGGATTATGTAATGCTCCAGGTAAATTTATGAGGAGCATGATAATTATATTTTATGATCACATTAATGATTTATGGGAGGTTTTCCTGGATGATTTCATGGTTTTTGGAAACTCTTTTGACCATTGTTTGAAAAATCTAGAAAAAGTTTTGAAAACAGGCACTGAAAAGAATCTTTTTTTTAATTTTGAAAAGTGTCATTTCATGGTTGAGAGAGGGATTGTCCATGGGCATGTAATTTCCAAAAAGGGCATTGAAGTTGATAAATCAAAAATTGAATTGATAAATTCTTTGCCTTAACCAACTTGTATGAAGCATGTTAGATCTTTTTTAGTACATACAGGATTCTACAGGAAGTTTATCAAGGATTTCAGTAAGATTTCTCTCCCTCTTTCTAGATTTATTTTGAAAGATATTGATTTTGATTTCAATGGTGCATGTAGGGAATCCTTTGATGATCTGAATATGAGATTGATTGAACCACCTATGATGCAACCACCAAATTGGGAAGAACCATTTGAGATAATTTGTGATGCTTCCAACCAAGCGGTTGAAACAGTCATTTCTTAGCAAATTGAGGGCAGGACAAAGTCATTGCATATGATTTAAGAACCTTTTATGCAGCTCAATTCAATTATAGAACAATAAAAAAGAAGTTTTTAGCAGTTGTTTTTTCTTTGGAATGATTTAGATCATATCTGATTGGAACTAAAGTCACTGTGTTTTTCGATCATCCAGCTCTCAGGTACTTGATGAAGAAGGCTGAAGCTAAATTGAGGCTAGCGAGATGGATGTTATTGTATCAGGAGATCAGTATAGAAATCAAGGACAAAAAGGGATATGAGAACCAAGTGGATGATCATTTAAGAAGACTTCCCAACACTGCTGAAACTAAAATTCCAGAAAAAGCACCATTGAATAACCACCTTCCAAGAGAGAAGCTGTACTTGGTTAAAGGATAAGTGCCTTGGTATGCTGAAATGGTTAATTATCTGGTAACATCTCAGGTCCCATCTCATTTCAATTATCATCAAATTTACAAACTAAAAACTGAATCTAGATATTACATTTGGGATGATCCATTTCTTTGTAAGATTTTCAATGACCAAGTGATAAGAAGATATTTACCTAAAAGTAAAATTGGTTCTGTTTTTGAGTTTTGTCACACATTATCTTATGGAGTTCACTTTGGACCTCAAAGGACATCAAGAAAGGTTTTAGAATCTGGACTATATTGGTCAATCATTTTTAAATATTCTCATGAATTTTTCAAAAGGTGTCCAAAATTTCAGTTTTCTGGAAACATTTCAAAGAGACAAAAAATTCCCCAACAACCACTTATTTTTTGTGAAATTTTTAAAGTCTGGAGGATAAATTTTATGGGCCCTTTCTCAATGTCATCTAGAAATTATTATATCTTGCTTGTGGTTGATTATATTTCCAAATAGGTGGAAGAAAAAGCCACCAGGACTGATGATGTTAAATTTGTTTGTGATTTTTTCAGGGATAACATATTTTGTAGGTTTTGAGTGCCTAGATCCATCATCAGTGATCAAGGAACTCACTATTGTAATAGGATAATGGAGGATTTACTAAAGATGTATGAGGTGCATCATAAAACATCAAATCCCTATCACCCACAAACAAACAGTCAAGTTGAAGTGTCCAATAGAAAAATAGGAAGAATTTTGGAGAAGAATATTAAACCAAACAGGAAGGATTGGAGCCAGAGGTTAGAAGACACATTATGGGCTTATAGGACAACCTACAAGACCCCGATTGGAATGAGTCTATATAGGATGATTTATGAAAAAAGTTGTCACCTATCTGTGGAACTGGAGCATAAGGCGTATTGAGCTGCGAGGAAGATGATTTTGGATCTTGAAAGTTCTGGGAAAGAGAGAAGGTTGCAGTTGCAAGAGTTGGATGAAATTTGAAGAGAATCATTAGAAAATTCTAGGATTTAAAAAGAGAGAACAAGTGTGGCTCATAACAAGCTGATCCAACCAAAAGACTTCTTTCCTGGATATAAAGTGTTGTTATTCAACTCAAGACTCAAGATGATTCCAGGTAAACTTCGTTCTAGATGGGAGGGTCCATTTATAGTTACTCATATATATCCTTTTGGTGTTGTACAGACTATGAAGGATGGAGAGTAGGATCCATTCAATATTAATGGGCAGAGGCTAAAGAAATTCCATAGGACCATTCCATCAGATCCAGTGGAGGAGATCCTGCTCCTCCAACCTATCTATCAATAAGAGCCATCAGGTTGTACCTCTCCTTTACACTTTCTTGCTACTGTGATTCATTTTAAAATCTTCTTACATGTTAAATCCACTTGAATCTAATGAGGACACTGTACCATTTATTTTTTGGGGGAAGGAACCTTTGTAGTTTAGGATTTTTATTTCTTTGTTTGTTTTTTTCCAAAAAAAAATAAAAAATTGTTTATTTTCAAATTCATGTGTGTTTATTTTTCAGTTTTTGGTGTGTTTTTGAAACTTTTGTTCTAAAATGATTATCATTACCATTTTTAAAACCCATGTCATTGAGTGCACCGATTTATTCCATAAAACTGAGCTTAAATTATTATTGAAAATTATTTTGTTTCAAGTTCAATTATTTGGGAATTTCATGAAAAGTACTTAGATTTTTGAGTCACATGCCACATATCAATATATTTATATTTTAAATCACTTTCTTGTGAGCCTTCTGAACCATTTTTGTTATATTATTTTCATTCACCTCACTTCTTGAGAGAAACATACCATGTTTGTTTTAACTAGAATTTGATTTTTTCCTTTCAAAACTTGAGGGTATGAGGTACATGTGTCTTAAATGATTGACATATTTCTTTGGTTTGAAAGCCCCCTTTTCAAGAGAATATCTTTAATTCTAGACTTCCTTGTACATTTAATCCCTATATCCCATATAATCCATGAAAAAACTATTAGTTTAGCCACATTACAAGCCAATTTTCCTTATCCAACATGCTCTTGAAGTAAAATTGCATGATCTAGTTGAAATTAAGCATGGGGGAATATGTCTTGTATTGTGATACCTCATTTGGTGAAACATTCGGTGAAAAATCAAATTTTAAAGAGATGTGTGTGCTGAAAAAAATCATTCTATTGAAATATGTGCCTTTTCTGGAGCTTTCATGATAAAATATGTTTTGCCTTTATAGAGCTTCTAATAGAGGAAAAAAGTTCTGCCTTTTCTGAAACTTTTAAGAAAAATCATTTTTGAGAAGATTGAAATTTTTTCTATTGAAATTATAGGCTATTTGAAAATTTCTTGACATTTCATGTTTATAGAGCTAAATTTCTACTAAGGGGAGCAATGAGGATACCATACTTGAGTGAAAATCATAATTGTGCAATTTTTCTTCAAAAAGAGCCAAGCCCTCCTCATTTGGCCTTAGATGTTTTCACATAAAAATCCTACAAACCAAAATCAAAAAAACAAACTTACAATGTCTTCATGATAAACACATTTCCTTGACTCACATGGGGTGGAGAAGTGGGAGTTTTTCAAGCCTATTGTGACCCTCTCATTGGTTTTGATGAGAAAAACTTTATTGAGAATTGATATTTGTGAGATAAGAGAAAATTCATGTGAGGTAGGTGTCTTGTGTGTATGGTTGGAGAAATGAAGAGGAAAAATATTGAATGATGTTATTTTAGAACTTTTAATAATGTTTATGGATGAGGCATGATATCTTTTATTTCTTGGTGTGGAATTGGGGGATCTCATTGGCATGTGTTTTGAATTTGCTATGATTTTGATTTTGACTTGTCCAGGAGTCCAAGTGCTAAGTGTGGGGGAATTGATAGAGATAATATTTTCATTATTTTTCATATGCGTTTCAATTATTTAACCCCTTCCAATTAATCAATTTGAACTTATTTGTATCATTTTAGTGTTTTGGTGAATTATGGGCTTAATTTTGGAAATTGGTTAATTCTGGAAATTTAATAGTTTTGTGGAGATTATGTATTTAGGTCATATATTTTACATTTTTGATCCAAATTATTTGACTCTTTTTTTTTGGATTTCCAGTCTCATGGGATTCAACATTTTCTTCTCTACTAAGGTCTAATTTGGCACAAAATGGACTAGAAAAATTCATCAAATGGAAAACGTTTTCTGGACGATAGAATGGACCCCACATTAATTAATAAAGGATATCTCGGCCTATAGATGTCCAAATTATGTGATTCTAGTTAGAGGATAATAGAGAATCAGAGAGGCAGTTTCACATTTATATTTAAGAATAAATTTTTTCATTAAAGAATCCATTGAATGCTACGAAAAAAAGTTAGTTGAAGAGTCACCTTGAGTTGAAAAAGTTTTCATTAGTAATTCAAGGATAACTTTTGTTACACTAGTAAAAATTATCTGAGATTTTGATGAAGCATTAAAAAGACATATAGAAACAGAATTTATGAAGACACAATCTAGAGATTCGGCCATTTAATACATTAACCAGACTCAAAAATTTTGTGGAATAATTTTGGAGGGAAATTTTCTACACCACAAGCCTATAAATAAGAGTGTTCACTTCAATTCAAAGGGGTTTAAAAAGGTGCAAGAGGGGATGTGGAGGAGGATTGAGTTCTTGAAGTTATTTTTATTTTATATTTTCTCTTTTCTTAGTTTCATCATATTCTATTATTCCCCTTTCAACTCTATTACCCTTCACAAGGAGGGTTAAAACCTTTGAGTGATTGGGGAAGGGGGAGTTTCACTTTTATAATGTCGGAGTTTTGTGCTTAAATATAAAACCATATTTTTTCTTTTGAATGATTTATATTATCAGTGATTCCCAATTCTATTAATGCGACCGTGTTTTGAGTTTGGTGTATTCATCATTAATTGCCTTGGTTGAAGACTTTTAATCTCCCCTGCCAAGTGCAATTTGTCTCGATCGAGTAGATTGTGTTAGGTGGTGAGTGTCCAGTGATCGTTGGCACATGTGTGGAACTAGTGAAATTTTTATAGAGTTAAAAAGAGAAAATATTCCTGATTTGGACTTGCCTTATTTGTTTAGGAATTATTTATGAACATCCATGCACATTGGAGTGAGTTCTATTTGTTTCTTTAACCAGGGGTGATTGATAACTCAATTGAGGAGTCTTTCATTTTTCATTCAAAAGAAAGAGAGGGAATATGATATTTATTACTATTATGAGAGTGAAAAAGGTTATCCTACCATGACCCCATCACTCTCTTCATCCATTAGTGTTCAACCTTTCTTTTTTATTTCTTTCTTTATTTTTCAACTCAAACAATTTCAAAAACAACCTTTTCTTCCTTCTTAAATTTAAGTGACAAATATAATTTTTGTGCACTCCTCTCTGGAGACAACCTTGGCTAAAAACTTTACTGCATATTAACTTAGGTAATATTTGTTTTTGTCATACCCTACTATAGGAACCTGTCAAAACATCAATTTTATGAATCTTTGTTGTGCTCGCTCTCAAAAATATTTATAACTAAGTGCAACACAGTGGCTGACCTATGTCAATCTCTTGAGGAGGTTTCGTAGTCAATCACTCACTACTTATAATTCACTTTATATATATATATATATAGATTTATGAAACAGAATGATCAGAAATAGATATTTTAAAAATGATAATGAAATACTAAAATTAAATATGCAAATGCAATTGAAACAGAATGAATGCAAATAGAATGATGTTAGACATAAAGGAGATCCTCCCAGGAGATTGTCCATAGTGAATCATCATAGTTTCTTTTTAAGCTTCAAATTTAGATAATGAACAAGATACATCATATGCATGAAAATCCCCTTATTATTATGTTTATGAACATACGGTACACTCAATTATTGTTAAGAGATCACACATCCACCTCCTCGATCGAGGGGGAATGTGACAGAAGTGAAAGTTAAGCATTGGGTAGAAAGTGGAGACACAAAGGCACATTTCCCATGAAGATCCCCATTATCCAAACTATAAGTAATTAAGAAACAATATTAATGAATGTGAAATGACTTGGGTTCACTGTTGAATAGATGTCCATAGAATTTCCTTGGGTTAGTTGTAACAGCCCAAGATTTTATAAAAAATATTCTTTTAATTTTATTAATGTCTTGTGTTGTACGCTACAGAAAAAGGAGCTTGCACAACACACATCCTTGTCTTGACTTGCATTACACGCAATCGCGACCTTCCTCGATAGCGTGTGTAATACGCAATACCGAGTTTCACTAAACAACGATGTGCTATTAAAATATTATTAAAACTAGCCGTTATGAATAGTAATAACCACTTTTTAAAATTCTGTAAATCTTATTTTTCAAAATGAACTTCATTCTTGGATTCGGAGTATCGAATTTAGCCTAAGGTGAAATTTTGGTACTTTTCGGATAACTTTCATATTCTGATGAATAGTGAAAATTACTAAATTATAATTAAAAACAACTTTTTTAATCGAAATAATTAATAGTGATAAATTATTAATTTGAGTGGTTTTAAAGTATATTTAGAATATATTTTTACAATTTAATACAATGTTGGTCATTGGTTGTAATTTCACATTTAAACCAGACATAATCAAGTGTCAATCTTTTGATATATATTGTTTCCTAAAAACACGCTATTTATTTTAACAGCAGGATTTAATTATAAAATTAATTAATGCAACTTCTATGTTATGAATTTGGTAAAATAGATTTCATTTTTGAATTCGGAATATGAAATATAGCTTAGGATGAAATTTTGGCATTGTTCTGAAAAACATCAATTTTTGATGAATAGTGAAACTACTAAGTGGTAGTTAAAAAAACTGAATTTTTCATAAAACTGAATTTTTCCGCTTCTGTGAATGGAATTTCAAAAATCCGAGAGACACGGTTAATATCAAGGACTAAAATGTGGTTCAATGAGATGAAAATAATTTTTTGGTGAATAGTAACTTTTTACTTTTTTTACCACAGTTAATAGTAAATAAGGTAACTAAGGGTAAATATGATATTAATATTACCCTAACACATGTCCTAATTCTATTGGACAAGTGTAATTCGACCAAAAACAAACTTAGGAATAAAATATGACCATTTAGGCCCACTTGGATTAGATTAGGACATTTATTATTAATTTATTTAAAGAAGGGTTAAAATAGTTAAAATCAAAGTTTAATAAGTAAATCATTTTTAATATGGGGTTATACATAAGATAAATTCGAATATAAATATTCATTAGAAAGCTAAAAAGATTTCCTACATAATGGTATTTTATTTATAATTTTTAGACATTAAATAATTTAATTTATTTATGACACAACGATGATGCCGTAATTATCTTATTAATGAAATATTGACATAATTGATGTTATAAACACCAAAATAAATGTAATTCGAGATTTTTATGAATTCCACTAATTTTCTAGGTTACTATGATATATTAATGTTGATTTAATCAACTTGGTTCGAACATTTAAGTCTGTTATAACTTTCACAAAAATCATATATCAAATAGTGTCAAAATTGACACAAAATAGTTTTTAAATCAAATATTATATTATTAATTGTTATTTTATTCCTAAAAATCTAAGGTTCGGCCAAATGACTTAGATAAGGATATATATATTAATAATAAACAATTTGGGGTTCGTTTGGCATGTTATAGTAAGTGTATTAACCATATAGTGAAAGAAAACAAAAAGACACGGTAAAAGTTAAATTATTTAACTTAGAGTTAAATCTAATTGATAAGGTTTAAAATAATATCCAAACATGTCTAAATTTGATTGGTTTATGAGATTACAACCCTATCTCATCTAATCTTCGAATATGAGTCATTTTTGGAGGTTTTTAATTGGGGTTAGATTTATTATAAATTAATATTTTTAAGAATTCCTAAGGTGCCCCTTTCCTCCCCTATAAAAGGACACCTCCTCCCCCTCCTCCTCACACCAATTTGGGCACTCAAGCTCGGCCAACCCCTGCCAATTTATCCTCTCCACTTACCTAGCAACATCCTAGAGGTTCTGGTCTTCCTCAAAGACCAATTTTAGTGCCCTAAGAGGAGGTCTCAAAGAGGCACTTCAAAGAAGAGGTAATTACCGTTACCAATTCTTTCATCTTTATTTCTTCTTCCACTTCTTCTTCTTAGGTTGTTTCATTATGAAGTAATAACCTCAGTATCACTCATATACTGATATGTTATTATAAGTATGAAACAACCCTATTTCACCATCTATCCATCTTACGGAAAAAGAAATCACCGCGCGTGCGTACGTACGGAATACCGTCTCCACGCCGTGGTGTAATCTATTTTCCACCACCACCTTACATGGATGGGTATAATGGTGTAAAGAATAACTATACATAGTTATTACAACATCATGTTGATTCTGATATATTGTATAATGCACTCCAATTCAATTCAATATTTATAGAAATGATATCATCGCTCGTGCGTACGTACGGAATACCGTCTCCACGACGCGATGAGATTCATTCTCCATGTTAACCATTTAAGAATGATTATAATGTATATATAAGAAATAATAATGAAATATATGACATTATAAATCTACTGGATTTATGTATATATATACATATGTATGTCATCTACTTACTTCCATTTCAAGACAATAAGGAAAGGAAAACAGCGTTCATGCGTACGTACGGACTACCGTCTCCATGAACGGTGTTTTTCATTTTATTTATCTACCTATTATATATATATATACTGAATATATATGATATATAAATCATATTTTATATTCTGGAAGTAAGTAAATCATGATATAAGTAATAATGATGTCAAGAACAACAAGTCAAAACACCTACGATAAATGAAACGATTTTACCCAAAACGCTTCTTTAACATGGAATTTACAAAAGAACGGGTAATATAATGTCATAAGTGAACCATATATGATATCATAACAATGAATATGATTCTGTAAAAAGTCAATAACATGATTTAAATCATTATACAGGATGTTCGGACACTTACAAAGCAAGTCGGACCTAAGGTAAGGGAAATATCACAATCTCATTTTTATCCGAGATTGTTTATTCGTAAGTATTTACTGGGGTGTATTTTATCATCCATGTTCCCTCAATATGTAATATTATTTCCATCCACCTACAATTGTTTAAATCCAATTTTACCCTTCTATGAGTTTTTAGTAAAGGATATGAAAGGAATCTTTTTTCGTTTTTCGTACGAGGTACTTTTTGACTTTTCCGACAAAAGTACGAAGAATGTTTTTTTTAACTTATACGGCACGAACGGATTTATACTGTTTTATAAAGCCTTATTTTCATGAAGATTCCTCTAAAAGATTTCATGACTATTTTCAATAAAATCTCTTTCTTTTAAAATTGCATGATGTTTTGTGAAAAGAAATTGATTTTGAAGAAGAAAGGATATTTTCCTCAAGAATTCAATTCAAGTGTTTTATCAAAATTATTTTCCATATAAGATAATAAAGGGTTCTGTTTCTACCCATATTTTTACATTGATTTGACTATTTTGTGATGGAATTATGTTTATGAATTCCTTTATCTTATATGAATGGTTTTATGATGTCATGTTGTTTAAGAATCCCATTTTTATTACATGGGTTATGAAATGATGTATGATTTATGATTCTGTGGCACACATAAGAAAGGATTCATTAAGAGATGGGTGGGACCTATATCTCCCTCCAATGCATTGGGTAAAGATTTTATATCTCATGAGATAGACATGGCTGGAATGGTATGTTATACCGGTTCAGTGAAACAGGACTGAAACGAGGATTACTCGATTCAGAAAGGGACTTTGTCCACTAAGATAGTCTGGCAATGAGTCTTGACTAACAAGAAATGATTCTCTATGATTATGTGTGTATGCCACAATGAGTAATGTTTTAAGTTATTATTTCATTTTCACTTCTATGATTTATCCCATGTTATGATATTATGAGCTCTTTTGCAGGTTAAGATTTCCAAAAGTTATGTTCTTATGAATATGATGTGATTGATTTTCTTTTGTATACCCTTACTGAGCATTTGAGCTCACCCTTTTATGTTTTATTTTCCCCAGGATATAAATAAAGGTTTTAGGTAAAAAAAAGGGGAAGATATTTATGGGAGATATTGAAGATCTTTCACCACGATTAGAAGATTACGTTCCGAGTTTCCAAAGACACAAAACTATTATGATCCTTTAGTGTGTGTTTTTGTTATGTACCAAGTATTCCGCAAAAGTAATGTAATGTCCATGTACGTCAGGCTTCGGGTCTCTACAGTTGGTATCAGAGGAAAGGTTTAGTCAACCTTTGGAAACTAGGACGCGAAAACATTAGTAAGATCCCTAGAGATATTTCTAAGGTATGTCTAGGGATGCCCCTAAGGATAAGTATACGTATAGGATATAGTTCTAGAACTATGGTAACGATATTAGATTAAACCAAAGATGATAGATATTTAAGTTACTCCCCCTTTATTACGATTTTTGCATCTAACACTATTCTGTTTGGGTTTTAGAAAATGGCTGGAAACAAGATGATTCACAATAATGGAGGATATGATGGACAATGGAATGATATTCTTCATGAGCAACCAAATGAAATGGGATTTGGATGTCCAAACATCATTATTATGCCAAATCAGCAATCTCACAACATGATCAATAAAGTAAAATTTGGTAAGTTTCCTGACTCGACTAATAAGAGAAAGATGGAGTTCCATGATGATCATAGAGGAAAGAAAGTTCAATTTCCCCTATGTAAATCATGTGGGAAGAGGCATCAAGGAGAATGTTTCAAAGGAACTGGAAGATGCTTTGGGTGTGGAAAAGAAGGACACAAAGCAAGTAAGTGCAAAGGAAAAGGGTCGGTCAACACCATGGATAAGGATAATGGTATTGCTACGACATCAAAAATGGTTAAGTGTTTTAAATGTGGAATGTATGGGCATTATGCAAACAAATTCCCTAAGGGAAAGACTCATGAAGAGAATCAGTATGGTCATATGGGAAGTATTTATGTGGATGATGATGAAGAGACTACCAATGATATGTGAGATGAAAGAATTGTTGAAGCTCTGTCAATGGTTTAAGAATGTAGTGGAATGATTACATGTTTATCATGTGTAATGTTGTATAAGTAATCTCATGGTACTATGGAATAAAGAGACATGTAAGGATTGTAACATTGTTGTCTGATTAATGTTACCAGTATCCATGAAAGGTTATTTAGATATTTTTGGAATGAAGATGATATGCGCATAATGAAGGGATAAGGAGAAAATGAAATGTTTAATAGTATTCATGAGCTCATGATTGATATAAGGACTAAGTGATATCATGGTTTGAGTATATAGAATTTTGAGGATTTTGGTATGTGGAAAGTGTTAACTTTTAACTGCACTCATGTTTTCACTAAGGTATTCAAGAGAATACACGATTAAGGACTTTGAATGTTTGGAATGTGACCAACAAGACATATCTTATGATATGTGGGGATCAACGACAGTATTAAATCTCTAGTAATCGTTGTCACTATATTATGAGAGTGGACTGCAGTATTATAAGCCTAATGATTAGACTGGATTATGTTGGACATAAGTTAGTATTGTTTAAGGATAGAAGATTTTCGATATTATTGATGGGATGTTATAGTAACGTAGTTTTAGAAAAAGGGACAACCTGCAGGACGGGCGACAGCCCATCGCTTCGGACAAGGCTGTAGGAAACGAACCCACAACCGAAGTGCGACTGGCCTTTATCGACTACCACTGACCTATAGGAAGTCCCTGTTTAGTAGAAACTAGTTTTATTATATTAAGCAGTATGATATATGAAGTATAAGTCCATTTTAGGAACTATATATGATTAATCTCACTATAGAATGACTTATGTATATTTAATAACTTTTGCTTACCTTTTGTTTGAGACAGATGGAATGACCCGTCATTCTATCACATGATCTGCTAACACTTCACGAATAACAAATTCAACTTCATTTATTTAAGAGATGAAGTGGAAATTGTTCAAGGCACGAACAACAGTGATATTGTATCAAAATAAAGTAAGTATTTATTCTAATTCAAATTTTCAACTTTAGGGAAATGATCTTGAAAACCAAAAATGTTGTCCTAGTGATCTTATACCTGATGAATCAGATGGTACCTTAGATCATCACAAATTTATGGATTTGTGATTACTGGCTTTTCCATAGCCATGTCCTCTACCACTCTCCATCAGAACATGATGGTTAGATTTCTCTTCCATATCCATATTTTCACCTATGTGGAAACCCAATGATTAGTTTATTTGGGTAACCGTTACGTTTCATACTTTTGTTTTTAAAGATTGGTTTTGATATTCCTTTTTACGATGTGGGTTTCTATTAAAGAAACTTTGAAATAGTAAACCATTTATAACCCCGACGAATTTCGAGGGCGAAATTCATTTTAAGGGGGGTAGAATGTAACAGCCCAAGATTTTATAAAAAATATTCTTTTAATTTTATTAATGTCTTGTGTTGTACGCTACAGAAAAAGGAGCTTGCACAACACACATCCTTGTCTTGACTTGCATTACACGCAATCGCGACCTTCCTCGATAGCGTGTGTAATACGCAATACCGAGTTTCACTAAACAACGATGTGCTATTAAAATATTATTAAAACTAGCCGTTATGAATAGTAATAACCACTTTTTAAAATTCTGTAAATCTTATTTTTCAAAATGAACTTCATTCTTGGATTCGGAGTATCGAATTTAGCCTAAGGTGAAATTTTGGTACTTTTCGGATAACTTTCATATTCTGATGAATAGTGAAAATTACTAAATTATAATTAAAAACAACTTTTTTAATCGAAATAATTAATAGTGATAAATTATTAATTTGAGTGGTTTTAAAGTATATTTAGAATATATTTTTACAATTTAATACAATGTTGGTCATTGGTTGTAATTTCACATTTAAACCAGACATAATCAAGTGTCAATCTTTTGATATATATTGTTTCCTAAAAACACGCTATTTATTTTAACAGCAGGATTTAATTATAAAATTAATTAATGCAACTTCTATGTTATGAATTTGGTAAAATAGATTTCATTTTTGAATTCGGAATATGAAATATAGCTTAGGATGAAATTTTGGCATTGTTCTGAAAAACATCAATTTTTGATGAATAGTGAAACTACTAAGTGGTAGTTAAAAAAACTGAATTTTTCATAAAACTTAATTTTTCCGCTTCTGTGAATGGAATTTCAAAAATCCGAGAGACACGGTTAATATCAAGGACTAAAATGTGGTTCAATGAGATGAAAATAATTTTTTGGTGAATAGTAACTTTTTACTTTTTTTACCACGGTTAATAGTAAATAAGGTAACTAAGGGTAAATATGATATTAATATTACCCTAACACATGTCCTAATTCTATTGGACAAGTGTAATTCGACCAAAAACAAACTTAGGAATAAAATATGACCATTTAGGCCCACTTGGATTAGATTAGGACATTTATTATTAATTTATTTAAAGAAGGGTTAAAATAGTTAAAATCAAAGTTTAATAAGTAAATCATTTTTAATATGGGGTTATACATAAGATAAATTCGACTATAAATATTCATTAGAAATCTAAAAAGATTTACTACATAATGGTATTTTATTTATAATTTTTAGACATTAAATAATTTAATTTATTTATGACACAACGATGATGCCGTAATTATCTTATTAATGAAATATTGACATAATTGATGTTATAAACACCAAAATAAATGTAATTCTAGATTTTTATGAATTCCACTAATTTTCTAGGTTACTATGATATATTAATGTTGATTTAATCAACTTGGTTCGAACATTTAAGTCTGTTATGACTTTCACAAAAATCATATATCAAATAGTGTCAAAATTGACACAAAATAGTTTTTAAATCAAATATTATATTATTAATTGTTATTTTATTCCTAAAAATCTAAGGTTCGGCCAAATGACTTAGATAAGGATATATATATTAATAATAAACAATTTTGGATTCGTTTGGCATGTTATAGTAAGTGTATTAACCATATAGTGAAAGAAAACAAAAAGACACGGTAAAAGTTAAATTATTTAACTTAGAGTTAAATCTAATTGATAAGGTTTAAAATAATATCCAAACATGTCTAAATTTGATTGGTTTATGAGATTACAACCTTATCTCATCTAATCTTCGAATATGAGTCATTTTTGGAGGTTTTTAAGTGGGGTTAGATTTATTATAAATTAATATTTTTAAGAATTCCTAAGGTGCCCCTTTCCTCCCCTATAAAAGGACACCTCCTCCCCCTCCTCCTCACACCAATTTGAGCACTCAAGCTCGGCCAAACCCTGCCAATTTATCCTCTCCACTTACCTAGAAACATCCTAGAGGTTCTGGTCTTCCTCAAAGACCAATTTTAGTGCCCTAAGAGGAGGTCTCAAAGAGGCACTTCAAAGAAGAGGTAATTACCGTTACCAATTCTTTCATCTTTATTTCTTCTTCCACTTCTTCTTCTTAGGTTGTTTCATTATGAAGTAATAACCTCAGTATCACTCATATACTGATATGTTATTATAAGTATGAAACAACCCTATTTCACCATCTATCCATCTTACGGAAAAAGAAATCACCGCGCGTGCGTACGTACGGAATACCGTCTCCACGCCGTGGTGTAATCTATTTTCCACCACCACCTTACATGGATGGGTATAATGGTGTAAAGAATAACTATACATAGTTATTACAACATCATATTGATTCTGATATATTGTATAATGCACTCCAATTCAATTCAATATTTATAGAAATGATATCATCGCTCGTGCGTACGTACGGAATACCGTCTCCACGACGCGATGAGATTCATTCTCCATGTTAACCATTTAAGAATGATTATAATGTATATATAAGAAATAATAATGAAATATATGACATTATAAAGCTACTGTATTTATGTATATATATACATATGTATGTCATCTACTTACTTCCATTTCAAGACAATAAGGAAAGGAAAACAGCGTTCATGCGTACGTACGGACTACCGTCTCCATGAACGGTGTTTTTCATTTTATTTATCTACCTATTATATATATATATATAATGAATATATATGATATATAAATCATATTTTATATTCTGGAAGTAAGTAAATCATGATATAAGTAATAATGATGTCAAGAACAACAAGTCAAAACACCTACGATAAATGAAACGATTTTACCCAAAACGCTTCTTTAACATGGAATTTACAAAAGAACGGGTAATATAATGTCATAAGTGAACCATATATGATATCATAACAATGAATATGATTCTGTAAAAAGTCAATAACATGATTTAAATCATTATACAGGAGGTTCGGACACTTACAAAGCAAGTCGGACCTAAGGTAAGGGAAATATCAGAATCTCATTTTTATCCGAGATTGTTTATTCGTAAGTATTTACTGGGGTGTATTTTATCATCCATGTTCCCTCAATATGTAATATTATTTCCATCCACCTACAATTGTTTAAATCCAATTTTACCCTTCTATGAGTTTTTAGTAAAGGATATGAAAGGAATCTTTTTTCGTTTTTCGTACGAGGTACTTTTTGACTTTTCCGACAAAAGTACGAAGAATGTTTTTTTTGACTTATACGGCACGAAAGGATTTATACTGTTTTATAAAGCCTTATTTTCATGAAGATTCCTCTAAAAGATTTCATGACTATTTTCAATAAAATCTCTTTCTTTTAAAATTGCATGATGTTTTGTGAAAAGAAATTGATTTTGAAGAAGAAAGGATATTTTCCTCAAGAATTCAATTCAAGTGTTTTATCAAAATTATTTTCCATATAAGATAATAAAGGGTTCTGTTTCTACCCATATTTTTACATTGATTTGACTATTTTGTGATGGAATTATGTTTATGAATTCCTTTATCTTATATGAATGGTTTTATGATGTCATGTTGTTTAAGAATCCCATTTTTATTACATGGGTTATGAAATGATGTATGATTTATGATTCTGTGGAACACATAAGAAAGGATTCATTAAGAGATGGGTGGGACCTATATCTCCCTCCAATGCATTGGGTAAAGATTTTATATCTCATGAGATAGACATGGCTGGAATGGTATGTTATACCGGTTCGGTGAAACAGGACTGAAACGAGGATTACTCGATTCAGAAAGGGACTTTGTCCACTAAGATAGTCTGGCAATGAGTCTTGACTAACAAGAAATGATTCTCTATGATTATGTGTGTATGCCACAATGAGTAATGTTTTAAGTTATGATTTCATTTTCACTTCTATGATTTATCCCATGTTATGATATTATGAGCTCTTTTGCAGGTTAAGATTTCCAAAAGTTATGTTCTTATGAATATGATGTGGTTGATTTTCTTTTGTATACCCTTACTGAGCATTTGAGCTCACCCTTTTATGTTTTCTTTTCCCCAGGATATAAATAAAGGTTTTAGGTAAAAAAAGGGGAAGATATTTATGGGAGATATTGAAGATCTTTCACCACGATTAGAAGATTACGTTCCGAGTTTCCAAAGACACTAAACTATTACGATCCTTTAGTGTGTGTTTTTGTTATGTACCAAGTATTCCGCAAAAGTAATGTAATGTCCATGTACGTCAGGCTTCGGGTCTCTACATTAGTTACTCATGATCATGAGTATAAGAGATCACAATGAAGAGAAAACGGGGGGAACAAACAAAAGAGAGAAATAAAAAGAGAGAAAGAAGAACACTTAAATAAAAATATTAAATGATATTACAGAATTAAATTAAAATAAAATATAATAATAAACTACATAAAGTTTCCAACGAAGGCTACCCCTAAGTTGCCAACCCTTTGAAAAGAAGAAGACACACTCTTTTATAGGGAGAGGGGGTGACATTTGGGCTCCAAAAATCATCCTCCAAAAGTATTCACATGTTATCTCTCTTTAATGACCGAATTTTGGAATATTTTATTCTTAATAGTTGTTATTTTACTTCTCCTCTTCCTAAAAACAAAATTTAAGCTTGATTGGACAAGTAATGGAGGAGCCATGGCTACTTTACTCCAAAACTTTAATTCTTCCAAGCAGACTATTCGTATTCCAATTCACCAAATTCCAATGCATTTATGACCTGATAATGAAAGAATAAGGCACGTAAATATTAATAAAAGTTGTTCATTAGGATGTATTCTTAATCAATGTAAAATATCAGCTAGGTTTGGTTTTTCATTTATGAGATATGTTCTCAACAATAATATTCTCCAGTTCTATGCACAGTTTTCAAGGCCTGACTTGTGAGCTAGATTCGAGCTTCCAAATGATGGATTGAGCTTTGGTTACATAAGGATAAAATGAATCCTATCGTACATAGAAACCTAAAAAAGAATAATGTTTCAATTTTTATCATTTTATAAAAATTTATTGCCAAAAAATTAAAACAAATTAAAACTCTTTAAATCCAAAATATGCCATTTTTCCAATTAAGCTAAAAAATACTCCTAAAACATAAAATGTGATAATTTACCTTTAAATAACACATTACTGGGATTAAAAAAATTGAAATTAAAAATAAAATATTTGAAAATATTTGTTCTATTAATTCTACCACACTTAAAAATTGCACTCCTAGGCAATCATATTATACTAATGTCGAAAAAGAAACTTCTCAAAGCATAAATGACAACACAACTAAAATATCATATCAAAAAAATATCATGGATCCTACATGGATAAAAATTTCAGAACTCATAAAAAATAATATGAATTTATTCAATTTCATGTTAATACCCACATGCATTTCGTACCTACCTCCCCCAAAAAATATTTTTCTCTTCACTCAAGGATATTTAATGTGGAGTTTTTCTCATTCTCAAAACATGTTTGATCTCAATAGGAATGATATCCTCATAGTATCTTCACTTAAAAAATTAAAAAATGTATAAAAAATGATATATTTCTCATGGTTTTGTTTTGAGGATGAGGGTTGATAGGTTTAAAATGTAAAAATATATGAGGCAGAATAAGGAGGGTTAAGCTCTAAAGTGAAGTAAATGCATGAAAACAATTTTTCTCAAGAATGGTGTGCTCCTCAATTAGCTAAAAAATTAATCACCTCCAAAAACCTCTTATTTTGTAAAATTCACACTTTTAATTTCAGCATCAATGAATTTATTCCATCTTTTCTCCATTTTTAGCATTGTTTCAGCATGAATTTAGATCTGGATTTCTTTTCAGAATCATAATTTTGTGGAAAAGCGGGGAAAATTTTAACCTTCAAAAAGTGGTGAACACCCTGACCATATGTGTAATGATATTTTGGGCCACCCATAAATCTTCCCATCATAAAATTTCATCCACCCAAGTAGCAATAAATATGGAAACACTTTCAATTAAGCTCAAACAGATTATTCTAGAAAGAAAAAAAATACAGCTCACCTTCTCCCTCCCCCAAACTTGTGTTTAACAATAATCACAAATTTAACTTATAGATAATGTTTTAAAGGGATAAATCTATTGTAATGTGGCTTACTAAAAAGGTATTTTATGGCTACTAAGGGCTTAAAGAATGTCAGATGAAAAGGTAGGGAAAATAAGAGTTGAATGTAAAAAGGGGCTTCCAAAGTGGTGCCTCAATCATACTTGAAACATTCCATGAACTCTAGCATCATTGAAAAAGAGAAACATAGAAAGTTATGGATAAAAAAACATGTCTCAAGACTCTCAAGAAAACGAGAAATGTAAATAATATGTCAAAAAGGCTTAGAAACTTCTCAGGTTGGGCAAGATTTTCAATTTAGACAGTACTTGTGAACATGAGTGTCACAATCAATCAAAATTCTTCAAACGAAAAGATTGGAAATAAAAAAAACCCATTCAGTAATAATTTAAATACTAAAATAGTAAAATCAAGAAATGTTCCAAAAATACCAAGATTTTTTGAATTTACCAAAGTATTCAATTCAGCTCAATAATCCAAAACACACACCAAAAATGAAAAAAAAAACAAAAAAACAAAATAGAAGCGCACTCAAAATCCTTAAAACACGTTAAAATATTTCCCCCAAACTTATTACATTTACTAACCCCATTTTAGATCAAATAATATCAAGAAGTATTTTCACACAAAATTTAAATTAGGAAGCAAACAAAATAAAGAAAAGGAAAGACACAACCTTATTTATTTTTCATTGGCATCCTTAATTCAAGCTCCTAGATGCTACTACTTTAAAAAATACAAGAAAGAAATGACAAGATATAATAAAAATAAAGAAAAAGAAAGGATAAAGGGATAGAAAACTGATAATTATTGGTTTGTCCCCCCCAAGAGGGTGATAGGTTTTTACTAGCCCTAGTCAGGCAGTTGCAATGGATTATCCCCAATCGGAAGGTGGATGTGGTTTCTTTGAGATAAACCACCACATGTGAATTTTCCCGGTGTCCATGAGTAGAAAAAAAGAATGGAGAACCCCAAAAAATATAAGAATGTTCCAAACCCCCAATAAATAATACATAGAGAATTTAAGGTCTATAGTGGGAGGGAATAAAATATAGGGGTGCTCCCTGTAAACTTTTATGGTGTCCTCCTCCAAATGGTATAAAAGTTGTTGTAGAGGAGGTAGTTGCACCACCACCACATTCTTTGGCTCTTCTTCCTTGATCACCACCAATTGGGTGGTCTCTTTCATTCATCCAAGGTCTGCTCCATGTGTATTGTATTAGAAATTTCAAGAAAGGAGAAGTCAGAAAACAACTCAGTTTGAATAAGATTTAAACATGATGAATCAACCAAGAAATAATCCCTTTCAAGTAAGTCAGCTTTAAAATTGATCTCTTTAGGCAAGACCATTGGAAACTCCATCCCAGTAGGTGCATCTTCTTCATCATCTTCTAAAGAAAGAGAGAGTTCAAAATGTGCCGAATGATTGGAAGATCAAGTTTCAGGCTATCTTCAAAAAAAATGATTCTATGATTCTTCAAAAAATTGTTGATCTCCCATAAGTATAGCAGCTGTCATGTTTTCTTCATGGACCTCCTCAAGCAATGGATGAGTTCGGGATGATATGATTAACTCTCTTAGTAGATCCTTCTCACCTATATCGTGTTCTTTGACATAGAAAACAATGGGTGAAAAATCTTTCACCACCCGTTCTGGTTCAGGTTTCAGCTCAGGTTCAGGTTTGGGTAGCTGCACCAGTGAATGGATATTCTCTTCAACCCTTTCAACATTTATCTTAAGTTTTTCTATGTATTATTTTATTTCTTGCATATAATATTTTGGAATTTCATATTATTTCACCTGAGATCTGTTAGGCCGTGTAGAATAATCACCATTGAAATACACCATGAACAAATAAGTTATTATTAGTTTTTGAAATTTATGTTTTTTTTGTTTTTTATGAAAAACAGTGTGTGAATGTGTTGTGACACACTGTAAATGGTTCCAATTTGATGAAGCATTGTCAAGCGTGCTCTCAAAAATATTTATAACTAAGTGCAGCACAGTGGCTGACCTAGGTTGATCTCTTGAGGAGATTCCGCAGTCAATCAATCACTAATTATAATTAAAATTATATATATAAATATATATATATATATATATATATTTATGAAAAAAAATGATCAGAAATAGATATTTGAACAATGAGAATGAAATACTGAAATTAAATATACAAATGAAATGCAAATAAAATGAATACAAACAGAATGATGTTAGACAGAATGGAGATCCTCCCAGGAGATTATCCAGAGTGAACCTTCAGTCTCATTTTAAGTTTCAAATTTTCATAATGAACATGATCCATCATATTCATGAACATAACCTTCTTACTATGGTTGTGAAAATATGTTACACTCAACGATTGCTAAGATACCACACATCCACCTCCTCGATTGAGGGAGAATTTGGCATAAGTGAAAGTTAAGCCACATGTGGAAAGTGGAGACACAAAGGCGACTTTCCCACTAAGACCCCCTTATCCTAACTCTAAGTAAATAAGAAAAAAATTAATGAAAGTGAAATGACTTGGGTTCACCACTGAATAGATCTCCCAGGGATTTCCTCAGGTTAGTTACTCATGATCATGAGTATAAGAGATCACAGTGAAGAGAAAACAGGGGGAGAAAACAAAAGAGAGAAAGAAGAACAGTTAAATAAAAATATTAAATGATATTAAAGAATGAAATTAAAATAAAATACAATACTAAACTACATAAAATGGACAACAAAGGCTACCAACCCTATGAATAGAAGAAGACACACTCTTTTATAGGTAGAGGGGGTGACATTTTGGATCTAAAAATACTTCTTCAAAATAATGAGCGTGTTATCCATCTTTAATGACTTAATTTTGGAATTTTCGATTCTTGAAAGTTTTTATTATACTTATCCTCTTCTGACCCACGAAATTTCATCTTGATTGGCCAAGTAGTGAAGGAGTTATGTCCGATTTACTCTGAAACTTTAATTCTGCCAAACAGACAATTCGTATTCCAATGCACCGAGTTCCAACGCATTTATGGCCTTGATAATGAATGAATAATGCACTTCCATCTTCATTAAAGTTATTCCTTAGGATTTATTATTTCTCCATGTAAAATTTCAGCTCGTTGTGTTCTTCCATTTATGAGATATGGGCCCAAAAATAATATTTTCCAGTTCTGTGCACAATTTTCAAGTTCAGATTGTGAGCTGGATTTGAGCTTCCAAATGATGGATTGAGATTTGGGTACAGAAGGATAAAGTTAATCCCATTGAACATAGAAACCTAAAAAACAATAATTTTTCAAATTTTATCAATTTATAAAAAGTTATAGCTGAAGCATTAGAATAAATTAAAACTATTTAAATCCAAAATAAGGCATGTTTCCAATTAAACTCAAAAATACTCTTAAAACATAAAATGTGACAATTTACCTTTAAATAACACATTGTTGTGATTAAAAACATTTAAATTCATAATAAAACAATTAAAAATATTTGTTCTATCAACAAAAGATCATGATTATCTCTCTGGGAAGACTACATCCACCCAAGGATGCAAAGACACCACCGCACCAACCAACACCAAAGAAACCTCCATTGGAAACCTGGTGATCACATTACATAACATGGAAAGGAGAAACAGAAGGAGATGAAATCAAAATAATGGTGGTAAAACATAACTTATATTGGAGATATATTGAATCGTATTGCACAAAAACATGGGGTGCGCTTATAGAAGGAAGACTCCAAGAAAAATGATCCGAGGATCACAGTTCGATCGCATGAATACTATGGTGGAAGAACTTTGGGCATCTCGTGCCAGGGGAAAAAAGAAGGAAGATTGAGGCAAAAGGTATCTTGTCCTTTTTAAAATCTAAACATTGCATCGGTTTAGATATTATTTTAGATTTACCATTAAAGGCCGATATCGACATTACTACACAGTTTAACCAAGTAAAGGTACTCAGACACTTATGAATATTAAGATAGGTGTTATGGGTTTTGAATCGGTATTAAATCCCTTAAAAAAGGCTTTGAACATGTTTCATGTCAAAGAAAATGTCAAAGGGGTGAAACTATAAGAAGCTAGAAGCACTATTCACAAATGCCACATTGACACCGACAGTTCAAAATGACACGCCGACACCGATAGTTCAAAATGACACAATGACACCGACATTTCAATATGACACACCGACACCGATAGTTCAAAATGACGTGCCGACACTGACAGTTAAAAATGACACGCTGATCCCAACAATTAAAAATGACATGCCGATGTTGATAGTTAAAAATGACACACCAACACTAATAGTTGAAAATGGTACGCCGTCAACAATAGTTAAAAATGACATGATTCCACTAATAGTTCATAATGACACACCGAAACCGAAAGTTCAAAATGACCAACCGACACCGACAGTTCTAAATGACACACCGACACCGACAGTTCCAAATGACACGCCGACACCAACAGTTCAAAATGACATGCCGGAACCGATAGTTCAAAATGACATGCCAACACCAACAGTTCAAAATGACATGCTGAAACCAATAGATCAAAATGAATCATTGATGGTATTGTTAAAAAATGACTCATCGACAATACAAATGACTCATTTACAGTACTATTTAAAAAACCGGAAACACTATTCAAATTACTAGAAATTTGGAAAAGTGTTGGGGATTAGTCACCTTAAACTCTCAAAACACATCAAACACTAGATTTCAATAAAGGAATGGAATGGAAATGTATGAGCCATTGCATCAGATACCTCTAAAAACAGTCAAATCCTTGAGAATTCTGAACCAACCCAAATAAGAAATAGAAAAAGGGGTCCGAACAACCACCCTTGAAGATACCACTCAAGGATATCACCACAAAAGGAGTTAAACTACTTCAAAAGGGAACACGTGAAACAACACAACCATAAACAACTCTTAAACACTCTCTCAGGGGAGATACCTCTCAAAAGAGAGCAAGTTGCGAAAAGCAACAAAAGAAAGACATCATATAAACATGAAAGGTCTACAACCACAAAACAAATATCATTACAAGAAAGGAGTTAAACATAAAAAAACTCAGGGTATTGAGTGCGTATCTGCAACTCACATTCCCAAGTACTCTTGAGTTATTGAGTGCATATTTTAAACTCACTTTCCCAAGTACTCTCCTCCATGCCACCATGTCGCCAAAAGTCATGAACCAATGGGATAACACACCCACACAACACCTTCTCCTTACGATTCTAGATCTCTACAGGATGTTCCACAAAGGTTTCATCATCATCAATATCGAGCTCACCCCAATCGATGATATGAGAGTCATTATGAAGATAACGATACAGCTGCAACACATGAAAAACATTATGTATCCGAATCATATGTGGGGGAAGTGATACCCGATATGCCATGACTCCAACATGAGCCAACACCTCAAAAGGACCAAGAAACTGGGGAGAAATCTCAATCCCACAACGAAAGCATTTCTGCCCTTGACGGAGAGTCACCTTCAGAATCACATGATCCCCAATGTCAAAATCCATAGGATTCCTCCTATGATCAACATAGGACTTATAAAGATCTTGAATTGACTTCATCCTCTCGTGAATCACCTGAACCATCTAGGTCATATTATGTACCATTTCTAGTCATAGAATTTATGACTATCTAAACCTAGTATAGCACAACAGAGAACGGAAAGGCCAAACATACAAGGATTCAAACGGTTCTATACCGATGCTAGAGTGAAAAATATTTTTGTAAATGAACTCTACCAATGGTAAGTGCCTCATCCACAAACCTCCAAAATCCAGTACATAAGAGCGAAACATGTCTTTAAGAGTATAGATGGTCTTCTCTTTTTGACCATCTGTCTGTGGATGAAAAGCAGTGATAATGCATAGATGAGAACCGAAATCATGTTGGATACCTCTCCACACCCTAAAGGTAAAATCAGGATCTCGATCGAAAATGATCAACATCAGGACTCTATGCAGTCTCACCACATCCTCTCGATACTGCCTCAACAAAACCTCCAATGAGCTCGACTCCATGATCGCTACGAAGTGGGATGATTTCATCAAATGATCAACTACCACCCATATATCTTCATAGCCACCTAAGATCAAGGTAAACCCATAATAAATTCCATCGAGATGTCCTCCCACTTCCATTGAGGAACATATAATGGTTCGATCAAATCACTGGGGACACGGTGCTCGACCTTCATCTTCTGGAAGACCAAACATCAAAACACCAACTCTACAACAACACACTTCAGCCCAGGTCACTGAAACTAACTCCTCAAGGCAGAGTACATCTTTTTCACGCTAGGATGAACTGATAAATGAGAGCTATGGAACTCTTTGAGAATTGTCTCACACATCTCTAAAGGAACAAAAAGCCTTCCCTGATACAACACTTGGTGTTTTTCTTCCTCAAACTAACCATAAAGGGCTTCACAAAAAACAACTCGGTCTCTCCATACCTCCGACTCTAGATCCCACAATTGGGAATATTCTACCTGATTCACCAAAGATGGCTGCACCATCATCTGAAAAAGACAAAATCATTCCCCAACTTCTCCCATATTGAGATGTAATGCTGAATGTTCTTCCATTACTCTCCAGGAATCACCGGATTCACGTACTAAATCACTAAGAAACTTCCTGATCTGTACATCAGCTACAACATTCCCCTTTCTAGGTGTATATGAGATTTCAAAGTCATAATATTATAAAAACTCCATCCACCGTCACTTCCGCAAGTGCAAGTCATTTTGGGATAAAACATACCTCAGGCTCTAATGATCAGTGAAAACCACAAAGTGCTCACCAATGAGGTAATGTCTCCACAACTTTAGAGCAAACCCCACTGCTTCCAACTCAAGATCATGGGTGTCATAATTACATTCATGGGGTCACAACATCCAAGAACCATAGGAAATGACTGATCATTGCTGCATAAAAATGCATCCTAACCCCAAACATGAAGCATCATAGAAAACATCAAACTGAACTCCTTCTACTGGAAGACAAAGAACTAGAGCACTAACCAACTTCTTCTTAAGATACTCAAAAGCTGCTAGACACTGATCAGTCCAGACGAACGCCTAATACTTCTGGGTCAACACTATCATAGGAGTCACAACTTGAGATAAATCAACTATGAACCTCTTGTAATAGCCTACGAGACCAAGGAAACTTAACACCTCTTCCATTATCTTGGGGGATGCCTAAGACAAAAATGCTTATACCTTCGATTGATCCATAGCTACTCCCTACTGGGATACAACATGCCCCAAGAAATGGACTTCTTGATCCCAAAACACACACATATACAACTTCCCAAATAACTTTTTTCAATGAAGAACTCCCAAAATGACACGCATAAGATTTGCATGATCCTCCTCAGGTGTGGAGTATACAAGGATGCCGTCAATGAAAACCACCATGAACTTATCTAGGAACTCACAAAACACAATTTTCATCAACCCCATGAACATAGAATGTGCATTTTCTACACCGAATGACATTATAACGAACATGTAATGACCATGAGGAAAATGGAAAGTAGTCTTCGGGATATCCTCATCCTTGACACACATCTAATGATATCCTGATCGTAAGTAGATTATTGAGAACCAACTTGCACCCTTCATTAGATCGAATAAATCATCAATCCATGGAAGAGGATAGTGATTCTTCGTAATCACCTTGTTCAAGCGATGATAGTTGATACACAACCGCAAACTACCATCATCCTTCTTCACGAACAAAACTGGTGCGCCCCACAGTGACACACTCGACTGAAAAAATCACAATATAATAGACTATTGAGATACATAGCTAGGTCTCGTAACCCAAAAGAGTCCATCCAATATGGATACATAGAGATATAAGACACTCCTGAATATAGCTCGATCCCAAACTCGATATCTCATTGAGGGGGTAATGTTATAACCTATTCAAGAAAGGCATTAAGTTACTCTTCTACGACCCTAGGAAACGCAAAATGCTGAACCTCCGCTGAACATAGCATCAACTCAAACATCAATGATGACAAGTATGGAACACACCTACGACCTATCTGAGGGTCTCGCTCACCAACAAACACCATTGGATCTTTATCAGCATCGAAGAACACCACTTGCCTCCTGAAGCATTCCAAAATAGCCTATACTGAATGCAACCAATCCATGCCAAGGATGAAATCATATGGTTTCATCTGTAAACATAAGAAGTCCCCCCAGGAGCAGTGCTTCCTCAACACTAACTCACAGTCTCTACATACTTAAAACATGTTAGCTCGCCCTCTGACTAGCTTAGTCAATGCCAAGGGCACCAGAAGCCTATCTACCTCAAGTCCCAAATCATGGATAAGGGAAGGTGATATGAAGGAGTGTGTTGATCCTAAATCAAACAAGGAATACACCCAAATAGAAAATAAGAAAAGGGTACCTCGAATGATGTCTAGCTCACCCGAAGTTGGCAACTCTAAAGCATGCAGATGACAACGACCTGCTCCACAACCTCTCTGACCCAGCTGACAACCATCGCCACAACCGCGCTCTCCTCTTTGATGGTGGGAAGCATCTCATGGATATCCTCTTCCCACCCCATCTTATCTCTTCTAATCCAAATCTGGTGCAACCTTCTACCATTGACTCATCTAAAACTGCCTCAATGGAGGAACTTGAATCGGAACACCTGACACATGCTGACTATTCCAAATGGTTGGGCACTCCCGCTGCTGATGACATCAACCTCAAAAAAACAATCAAGTTCCTGATCTCTTAACATAGGCATGAGATCAACTTTCCCCTAATAAATTAGATACTGAGGGCTGGGGCCTACCCCCAGCCGAACGAAAACTCTTCTACCCTCAAAACCGAGAACCTAGGACCCCAACTCTACTTCATGAGGAATCCTGAAAACTCCCCGATTGTGATTATCTGGTTCTGGATAACGTCCTTTAGATGACCTCTTCCCTTACCAGCACATCTTGATATGTCTTCCACATAAATGGGGTGACCTGGAACGGGATTTCTGGACATAAAGCCTCCCTGAAATGCCTCTCCTAGGCCTCCTCATCTAGAAATAGTTCTAAAGAATATCATTAAGGGTTTATGAAATAGATTCCAAACTCTTGCACACCGGAGCTCCCCTATCGAAGGGTAAGAAGCTTCCAGCGACTGGGTGCCTTCACGGTCGAAGAAAGAATCTCAAATTTGAACTTATCTCAAAACACCTCCTATGATACTGTTGGCTCCTCGCGATCCCTAAAAAACAATAACCACCACTTCCTTGCTACTCCACGCATCATCATCATGAGCAACGACACCCAGTTCTCTTTTTGAGAATAGATTGAGCTAAAATCTATTTAAACCTCCTCTAATTAGTATTTTGTGACTGTATCCAAAATGGATCCAACATACTTTTGTAGAATATGACACTAAAACTCTCAGAGTGTCCTCCTCCAAGTTTCGTCATCGTCAACCTCTTCTATGTGGCGATCTGCAGGGGTAACCTATTGGACATCTTCTATGTGAACCTTATGAGGACATCAACCTAGAACCATACATGTTAAAAGGAAAAACAGTTAGAACTCATAAATCGAGAATATGGATGAATTTAACATTAATTGATTGTTTTTATTTACTCATTTTAGGATAACCTATCACAAGGCCTACCCATTCAAACACAGGTGAAAAGAAGAATGATGCATGATCCTTTTCTAGGTATCTACCTTAAAAAATGTATTACCTTGTTTAGTATCCATTGTAAACTTAATGGTTCATGCATCAGATCATAGGAGGGCCTAAATATCTATGTCTCGGTTGGTATCTAGTGTTTACAACACTTTCTAAACTTAGCTAACATCATTTCCCTTCCAACCCATGAAACCTCACAAATGCCTAACTCCGAACTCTATCCCATCCCTCAACCTGCCTCTAGTACCACTCTGTGATGACCCCATCCCCACAAATTGTACCCATTCTAGGATGGAAATGATAGGAGAGAGATAGTGGCCATCAATTCCCACCTCCAGTATCCCCTAGGTTGGTGACTAGCACTGAGGGTATAGTAAACACACAAATGGGAGGCATTACCCTCTAAGAGAACACATGCAAAATAGAGAGATAATACAGAAACAAACAAACTCTATCTCAGAAAATGATATAAAAAGAAACCCAAGTACACATATGTAATTTCATGCAAGAACTAATAAAACTAAAAGGAAAAACTGCAAGTACCCAAATAAAGTAAAACGGTAGTGGCTATAAAGCCCGAATAGATCTTGCAAAACCCTGAACTAGTTGTAACCAGCCTAATCTCCAACCTACTCCAAGTGACATAAAGAACTATTTATATAAAATAGGGTGAGTATAACAATATACTTAGTAGGATCCTCCCTGGATCCTCTCATGCAAAAGTAAAGGAAGAATGCTAAAGCACAGTGAGAACAAGTGAAACTAACTCGTGACCTAAACAAGTATAGTAACTTCCCATCCTCACCATGGATACTCTCACCATGTATCACAAAAAAGAGTATATAATATAAGAAATATTATCAAGGGTACCCTGGTACCACTTCCACAATATTTTTCTACTTTTCCCTAATGTCGTACGTCCTAGGCATCTCTCTCCAAAAAGGCTTGCCCGTAGACACTTGGGCGTAGCACCATAATATGCACCTTATGCAACACAACCACCATGTCCGGATAACCAAAGAAACCATGTAGTTTCTGGGATCCACCGCAGCTCACATAACATGTATCATATATCAGGTATTATACCTCAAGCCATTACAACCCATACACTGTGTAAGGATCCTCAAGCCATCACTACCTATACATGTTACACCTATAATAGACCATATGAAACTATATCCAAGATATATGTGTGTGAATAAACAAAAGACATTATAGCCCTCTACACACATATATGGAGAAAACTAACTGCTATTCCTACTAGCACAAGTAACTACCAAGAGAAGAGAGCAGGACCAAAGGGGGTAGTCAGCCATCCATCCTCCCATCAGGATGTTGGGGAAAACACCTCTAGGCTTAGAATCCCTGGCATGTTAGTTTCCATAACCTACAGGGTGTATTATCATATAAAAACACAAAAAATACATAAGATAATATAGATCACAACCACACTATAGGAATAACGTAGTCTTAGGCTCAACCGCAGCTCACGTCTCTCAGACTCATGGCTGCCACTGCTAATACTAGATATCCTATAAATACAAAACCATTTAAATATCTTTATTAAATCATCTTGTACCTTTTTATCAATTTCACATTGTGTTGATAAATTATTTAACCATTAATTAACCATTAACATTTTCCACATTACATTCCATTAGCATCTCAACATACCTCCATGGCCTCCAAGCATAACCAAACCATGTCCCTGACTTCTTAGAAAGATAGCCTCAGCACTGCATTCCAGTAAGCTCTAACCCCATTGGTTCAACATAATTTATTCAATCATTTATCAACAACATTATCATTTCCCATATTTCTAGGAATTCCAGAAACTCATTATAAGATACCAAACACAAGGGGCTCAACATGATGGGTATCTGGACTACCCATCATGTCTTCTCTACCTATAGTATGAGCATAGATCCATCCATGCTTAATAGGATAAACACAGAAAGCATGTGGAATACCTCACACGTCTTCAACAATTTTGGAATGAGGGTAAGCAAGACTAGCTACCTCAAGTAGTGGGGAATGTAAAGAAGATAATCCAGAAACATGATTCAATAAGTATCCAACCTTCACATCCAACCCGTTTCATCATCTCTGGTGTCCTCCCTAACACCCACATGCATAAACTAATGCATCTCGCCACTCTAGGAATCAACTTCTGCCAGAACCACTTGGCCTCCCTGCCCCACATTCTATAATAGCCTTCCAAGCTCACATCACATCATGATCAATAGGAAACAACAAGCAATTGGGATATTGGCCCCAAAATAAGACATTCAACCTTCACACACAATGAGCTCTCACAGCTCCAAGCATAAGGCTCTTGGCCTTTATAAGCAAGAGGGTATATCAATACCCTATCAAGAATTATCTTTTATCAAACAACTAGTTCTTTAATCCATCTTAAATTAACCAATACATTATTTATAGGTTACAACTATGGGTAGACTAAGAAGAAATATATCATAGCTATCACACATTAATTTAATGATTAATTTAACATGCCTTTACTCAATAAGCATCGGCATGATAACCGCATCAATTTGAATATCATAAAATTACAACAACAACTAGGCTCATTTACTTACATCTTTATCTTTGGCCAAATAATTTACAATTAATATCACCTTTTTCATTATTTACCAATTTTCATCAAGAATGACATGTTAAACAAGAAATGAATAGATATCACACTATCTAGAAAATCAAGAGGCAATAACATATGATCGAAGCCAATTATTTAATCTAGTTCAAATATTTATTATTTCAATTCCATTTTTATCCAGTGGGTTAAAACATGACAAATCTACTAATTAGCGTAAATAAAATAGAGAATCCAAAAATCCTCTACCATAAAAGGTTTTAGAAATTCTATGCACAAGAACATACAACACAATAGATCATAGCCACCTCTCCTAGAATATTGCATCCACCCAAGGATGCATAGACACCACCACACTAACAAACACACATGAAAACTCCATTATAAAAAAAGAGATCACATTCCATAACATGGAAAGGATAAACGGAAGGAGAGGAACCCATAAGAATGGTGGTAAAACATACCTTGTATCAGATACATATCGACACTTCCTTATTTCAGAAAAATAAGGGGTGCGCTTGTAGAAGGAATAATCCAAGTTAAATGATCCAAGGATCATAGTTCGATCGCATGACTCCTAGGGAGGAAGAACTCTGGCCATCTCATGCCAGGGAAAAACAAAGAAGAAATATCAAGGTGGAAGGTACTCATCCTTTTGAAAATGTAAATGGAGCATCAGTTTAGATACAGTTTTAGATTTACCAATAATGGCGTATCTCATCAATACTACATGGTTTGACCAAGTAAAGGTACTCAGACACTAAGGAATATTAAGATAGGAGTTATGTTCTTTGAATCAGTCTTAAATCCCTTAAAACAAGGCTTTAAACACATTTTTTGTCTAAGAAAATGTCAAAGAGGTGAAATTGTATGAAGTTGTAAACATTGTTCACAAATGTCACACTGACACTGACAGTTCAAAATGACACGCCAACACCGATAGTTCCAAATGAAACACCGACACTAACAGTTCAAAATGGCATGCCGACACTGAAAATTCAAAATGAAAATCCAACACTGATAGTTAAAAATGACATGCTGATACCGATGGTTCAAATGACATGCTGACACTAACAGTTTAAAATGACATCCCGACACTGAGAGTTTAAAATGATCTGATGACATCGACAGTTCAAAATGACACGCCGACACCAATAGTTCAAAATGACACACTGGCACTGACCATTCAAAATGACAGGCCAACATAGATAATTCAAAAATGGAATTCCAACAGCGATAGTACAAAATGACACACTGATATCGGCATTTCAAAATGACACACCGACACTAACAGTTCAAAATGAAACACCGACATCTAAAGTTCAAAATGACATGCTAAAACTGAATGTTCAAAATGACACACAAACACCGAAAATTCAAAATGAATCACCAAAAATGCTATTAAAAAATGACTCGTAGACATTATAAATAACTCACCAAGATCAATGTTCACAAAATTGGAAATACTGTTCATCGAACTGGAAATTTGGAAAAGTGTTGGGGATAAGTCCCCATAAACTCCCAAAATACCTCAAACACCAGATTTTAGAAAAGGAATGGACTGGATAGGATTGAGAAATTTCAAATTTCTTATCCACCATGATCTATTATACTCATGATCATGAGTAACTAACCCAAGGAAGTTCCTAGGGGATAAATCTGGTGTTGAACCCAGGTCATTTTAAATTCATGTTTTATGTTTCTTATTTTCTTAGAGTTTGGATGAGGTGGATCTTACTGGGAAAAGACCATTTGTGTGTCCACTTTCCACCTCAGGCTTACCTTTATCTTTTATAATATTCTCCCTCGATTGAGATGGTAGATATGCGGTGTCCCAACAATCTTTGAGTGCATCATATATTCACAACCATAGGTAGAAGAGAATGTTTTTCCATCTGATGTATCATGTTCATTAAGTATATTTTAAACTAACAAATAGATGACGAAGGTTCAATATTGATAATCTACTCAGAGGATCTCCATTCTCTCTAACACCATCCTCTCTACATTCACACTAAATTTGAAAATAGACGCTTCAAACAAGGAATTATTGGAAGGTAACAAATTTCATTATAAGGAGCCTTGATTTCGGTACCTAAAAATGAATTATTTTTGATTTATTAGAATTATATGAATGGAATATTATAAGGAATTGTTTTATTTAGCATGAGGCTAGATGTTAGTACCTGATAATGAATTTGAGTTGACCTTTTATTCCATATTATATTGCGATGTCTCACATGCAGAACATTTTGATGAATATCATATTCATTCCTATACAACACAAAATTATTGGGAAAATCATGTATTTGTTATACCCCAATTATAATGGGCATAATATTTTCTTTGCCTCATAACTGGAATATGAAAGTATGTTTCCTTCTAGAAGTAGATCTTTTAATGGATCAAGTAAGTTATAGAAACTTTTATCACTCCACTCATTTCTTTCTTTCAAGGTAATTAATCTCAAAACTGCTAATAACACTGTATATTTATTTCAACCAGGAAATAATGGTTTCTCAAAATCTGCGTATAGTCATTCAACAATTTCTATTTTTTCAATGGTTTCAACACCTAAATCAACAATTAATTCTTCAATATGATCATCTGAATCATTATGAATATTGTCATAAATATTAGATGTTGAATTTTCAATTCTTTCACCATTCCAGATCCAATGTGAATAATTAAGGCTAAAACCATAATAAATGAGATGATCCTTGATTTCTCTAGAATTTAAATTTATAGTATTTAAACACTTCACACATGGATAGAAAATAAAATCTATGTTTTAAAGAGTTCATTTTTAAATTTCAAAAAAATCATCAACTCATTTTTCATATTCACTAGTGGTTCTTTGTAAATTTACCCAATTAAGAACCATTCAATTCCTAAGATCACAATATAATTGGTGAATATATTAAAACATATAACAATTAAACATATGTATATAATCTGATATATTTTTAACATAAACACATAAAATAAAAATAATTGGCAATCTGATGGGAATATAAATGACAATTATGAATAAAATAAAAACTAATCTACTAAATGTATTTATTTTATGTGATGTGTGTCATGCTGATCCAAAAATAATAATAAAAAATAAAAAATATCATAGCTACTAATTTCAACTTATACATATACATACACATAAAAATATGTATATATAATTTTTCAGAAAAACATTTTCTAATTTCATAAAATACAAAATTTATCAAAATAAACAAACTTTAACAATGAAATTTATAATTAACAATAAACTACATAATAAAAAATTAACGAATAACTCTAAATTATAAATAAATGATAAATAATTTATCTTTAAAATTAAAAAAATAACTTACAAAATTCAGTGTTCAACTAGGAAAATTGATATGTAATATGAATTTTATCCAGTGAATTCTTTGGAAGAATAAACACTACAAGATTTAAATTTTTTTTTATAGAAATGAACAATAAATAAGAATAAACAAAAAAATAAAACTGAGGTAGATGGTCGATATGAAAAAGGTTTCCAAATATAAAATACTTACATTGATGGTCAAAAAAGATAGAGAATGAAATAATGAGGGCCACTGATCATGAAATGATGATTAAAACCAAAGAAACTCAAGAACAATAAATGTTAAAGATCCTCAGATGGCCATTGGAGTCATCATGTTCTGAGATAAAAAGTGTTTTTCCGATCAAAAAATGAGGGTTCCACAATACAAGATTCATTTGTAAAAATAATTGGCGTCATTTTTTGTAAAAATCAATGATTTGTTTTTAATATAGGAATCTTTTTTAAAAGAAACTGATGCCATAAATCAATTTTTTTAAGTTTTAGGTGTCCGTTTAATTAAAAAATGATCCCAAAAAAGGTTTCAATGGATATTTTTTGTATATATTTTTGTAAAAACATAACACCTAAATACCAATGTAAATCATTTTTTACATCAGTTTTAAATAGAATCAAATCCAAAAGGTCTCCACAAACATGTTTCGCATCAGTTTCTAAGAAACCAACATCATACATATGAAATTATAGCGACAAATTATACTAGTGCAGTTATCCTAATCCTTAGGAAAGATTGAATCATCGGGAATGTCCACGCGACATAATCGATATTCGGGATCTTAGACAAATGTCATATGGAATGCCCCAAATGGATCTGCTTCAACCTGAATATTACTTCCCAAGATAATTGGGAATGCTGTTTCTACTCCTATTTCTTCATCTCTTGCATGTGCAGGGACATGAATCACTGGTCCCACTGTTACTGCCCAGCCCACCAAGCCAGTTCTGCCACTACGATGCACTCCATCCACCACTCTGCCCTAACCCTACAGTGGAGGGATCACACCATCATTTGTTAGGATTTTCCACTACCTATAAGTTAACCCTAGATAGAATATTTCCCATATACACACATAGTCAAGGGTTATCCCATATACAGCAGTGGATGGAGGCAGCTCATTCTATATTTTCCCATCTTCACGTGTGGAAATGAGCCAAAACTACCTCATCACAAAAGGATGGAACTCATGATAAACCTTCAAGTACACCTTCAGAGTAAACATTTGCAGGCACCTAAACTACCTCACAAACTGGTGTGGGTTATATGGCTAGTAGATCAGATCATAGTCAACCCATGGTACCAACACCCGACTCAAAAGTCCAAGATATATGATCACTTCTCCTTAGTCCCTATGATGTCATTGGTCACCACCCCTTCCAGTAGGGGAAACAGGTGAAAGGTAAAGTAATTTTCTATCCCAAACCTATTCAACACTTCTACCAAACCCATATTTAAAGGGAAACTTCCCATGAAGTTAAGAATCATTGGATGAAAGTTTGTTTCATGAGGGGAAAAAGGTTTTGTATATTCATAGGTACCCATGTGTGCGACCACCCACCTATATAGAAAGTGGAATGACCCACACACAAAAAACAATGTATTCCATTAATTAATGTGCCAAATAACCTTGTACAACATTACTAGCACTGATATTCTGAGACTCACGTGATGCCCTATTGCCAGCATTTCCACCATTATGAAGACGCTTGGCCACACCCCCATGTACACATGCATCACCGGGAGTATCCATCTGCATATGAGATAAATGAGGAATCCTTCCAAACTAAATATGGGTTGTGGATATGTATTGATGCTGTAGTACCACAATTTCCATTTAATTTGTTCTAGGATCCACCAATAGGATCCCTCCTTACCCCGCTGGTACCCCATGGGACATGTGGATGGAACCATCAGTAACTTCAATGATGGATTATCCCCCCCCAGTGGGATACTTTATTAGTTCATTCAATAAGTAATTTAACCAATACTTTAAGTGTACGTACCTCATCCTTGTATTCTCTCCATTAATGCCTGAAACTAGGTTCAATAGTATCTTTACCAAATATGGCAGGTTCTCCAATCTTCCGACAAATTCTCTGGGGAAAAAATCATCTTACATCTCCCCCCAGAATTGGGATTCTAGAGATCTGAAAAAGGACCCAAAGACTAATACCGACCTCCCTATGATGTATGTGGAATGTTTTTGTCCCTGGTGACAACCGTATCAACAATTATAGCTTGATATATTATGGCCAGTAAACATGGAACTGAGAATCCCATTCTTATTCGTAGAGTCTTACCCACTTCATCTCTATCCCAAATTCAACACATGAAGTGCATGTCCAGTATGACTAGGACCATTCATCTGGGATGTTTCCACCCTATCACAGATCCCAACTATTATTCCATCCTGCCTCTGAGTTCCCCAAGCCCTTTTTGATGATATTTTCGTACTACAACAGAGACACATTATCCTCCATCTTTTCCCCATCAATATTGTTGATGTGGTTATAGAGGTAGTTAGCCATGAAAGGTGCATGATTATTTCATATATAGCCCACAATAGCCCTATTCCACTATTATTTCCCTAGTATGACTCTAAAATAGTATGTTGGTTCATCTCTGCTCGCCTCTCAGAATAATCCATCATCTCTCAAAATAAATCCATACAACGACAGCCTCTTGTATAGAGGATACTCCTTCTAAGCCACTGAAAACAACCCAAGAATCTTGAGATGGTGCGAATACACTCCCTGAGCATGATGTTGACTACCATTTTTTCTCTTTGAGAAGTATAACAAAGGACATCCTAAGAAACTCCCTAACCATCCATTTATTTTACACCTTAATGTTTTTTCCAAATCTGGTTTGCATAGGTAATTCATGAAACTAATTCATAGAGAAAAATTCACAAAGGTGTAAGTTATAGTAATTTCTATGTGAGAATGAAGTTCTTGGTGTTTGGTTCTCTAAGAATAATTCATTAATAAAAAAAATCACTGAATCCTAGTTCACAAAGAATTAATTCACAGAGCAAGGATCATTAAAGTGGTGATCTTTATGAAAAGAGAGGGATGGAGATTTTCTTTGCACGAAGTCACGTTCCTTTTAGGTCCCCACCCATTCTATTTATAGGTGTACAGTGGACCATGCTTCATGATGAAATCCATTCTAGTGATATCCATGTACTATCATCATGAATGATCACCATGAATGGTCTTCACAAAAGGGAACAAATTTTCAAAATTTTAGTGATTCTCCCTCAGAATCCTACCCACTTTTTCTTGTCAGCTCCCATTTTGAGGGGGAAATTTTTTGGCACTAAAATATGTTCCATGGGATTTATTGGGGAAGAAATAGTCATTAATAATTTAATCCATGCTCAAATGGCCCAAAAACACTCTTAAGGTTCTACTTCGTGAAGCCCGATCTCTTAGAAAATGTGCGATGCCATGATGGTGCACTCTAGGAGTCCGATGACGCTCCACAAAAATGCTCAATATTGACGGTATTCTTCATGAGTCTAAAGAATCCACAACTGTTTTAAAATCCCACATTTTCTTCCTAAACTTCTTCCCCACATCGTGAATGCCTTTACCTATAAATACCCATCTTAGTACTACCTTTGTAGGATGGATTCCTAACCTTTCCACTTCTAAATTTTTCCTAATTTGTGAAGCACATAATCATCACAATACAAACCAAAATGAATCATCCAAGGTGTCCGAGCTTCATGAAAATTCTTTCATATGTTCTTGAATACCTCCAACTAAGGTAGGGATGCCTTTTGCGAAGTCCTTTTACCTTAATGGAGGAAGAATACCCTATGGGGTAGTTGAGGCTTCATGAATCACTCCTTTCCCAAGTCAGGACTTCATCTTGAGGTAGGGTAACCATGTTTTATGAATTCAATTCATTTGTGAATACCCTGTCCTCCATGAAACACCTAATATTAGTGAAAGACCTTTTTTGTGGCCCTATACTTCATGAAGCCCCTCTCTTGGGCTTCCCCATGTTGCCTCCCATCTGCTGAATCCTCTTCACAAAGGTTGATTGCCCAAAGCCCCCACATCCATTCTGGATTAGTTCGGTTGCACTTCAAGTCCCCATGTGACCTGTTCCACCTATTCCAATGGACCACTCAACTTCAAGTGTGGCTCGATATTCCCATTTACCTTTTTATTCTCAGCATAGGTACACTAACTAATTTTCTCTTCTCAGCACATGCATGCTAACAAGGTCATTTTGTTTGACTACTCCTCAACACCATTACACCCTCAAATTGCTAAAGCCATGAACTTCTTAGAGGTGCATGATTAATGGTTATGTAAGCCCAAGGTGTGAGGAGTTAGTCCTCTATGTTCGAGATGCATGATTTAAAACTACCTAGAACCAACATCCTCATCATATTACATTAAACTTTGATCTTACCCTATATAGAAAAAGCAGGATTCTCTATGTTTGAGTGGCATGCGATGGTCCTTACACCACCTACCATCATAGGGAATGAGATACTCCTAACATGGAATTTAATCCTCCTCACATGGAATTACATCATCCCTATAATGAATTACATCCTCCTTGGGTAGATTCAATGTGTAATCCCCACACCATCTCTCATCAACACATATTTCATGACACGAGCATCAGGTCTACTACTTCCTCTTGCTTCTCACACTGAGTGTGACTCACATGGTCTTAGAGGTTAGTAGTGACCATGAAATCCGAACTACTTATACAGGAATCCCTCTTAGAGTAAACCCCAATCATACATTCTCCCTATGGGATGCTTCGACACGTAAGCCCCAATCATGTCCCCTTTTGGGAAGCTACTATGCATAAGCCTCAACTAGATGTGCCTCCTCTTGGGTGTAAGCCCAAATGCCTCTTTTTAAACTATGTGGGATTTTATTACCAATAGATTGGGATATATAGGAATCCTCCCCAAGGTCCAAACCCATCACCCAACACTCCCTCCACTACATCCACTCCATACAAATCCACCCTGATTTTCCTTGGGACACGACATCTTTGTAAGATCATTCCATCCACTTGGGAAGATTTCATGTGTAAACTCCATGCCATCCAACCAAGATAAATCCTCTCGTGAAGTAAATATTCCTTGTATATTCTATATACCATCCCATCTTAAGCTTCTTTTGTGGAAAAAGAATTCTTACTAATGAATTTAAACTACATGGACCGATCATCTCACATGACCTTAAATCGCTCCATCAAACAACATGGGTTTTGATCCCTACCTCCTAGATAGGATATGTAGGTTTCCACTTTGAGGTTCAATCCCGAACAATGGTAAACCGTGGTGTCCCTCCTCATATAGTTTCACCTACCTGATCCACCTCCAAGGGTTTCCCAATTAACCTTCACTATGTGACATCATCCATTTATGGGAAACACCTCCTGGGTCCACCTTCAATAGTTTCTTGATCCATCCATCAGTAAACCTTTCTGTTCTCCCTCATAGGGATGTAACTCCTTGATCTACCTATACAGGGTGTTATGATTAGCATCATCTTGCCTCTATAAAACATTAAACACGTGGCATGTCTTACACTACTACCTCATGAAAAATATGGGATGCCTTAGGTGAAAGCCTTGGAAGATATGTGCCTACGATGTTAGCTACCTCATGATAAACATGGGATGCATGAGGTGAAAGACTTGGAAGATATTTCTTTGGAATAAAATACCTCATGACCGACACAGGATGCCATGGGTTCTGTGCATAAGATTCCTCCATGAGACACCCTCCTATGAGGAAGAATATGGGGGACCAATGTTCCTAGTGTCCATACATGCCAGCAATACCCAACATGACTACTCTCTTGACCAAATTTTTCTTCCCTATCAATACCCTTTAGAGTATCCATGTATAAGAAATGTAATTAACCAATTTTTCCAAAGAGATTGCACTAGGAATGAGTTCCACGAACATGACTTAACTCTATGAGGGAAACCTAGACTAGGTGACGACTTCTAAGGAAGAATCCATGGAAGGGGAAACTGACATCCCATCACACCATTTTGATCAAGGAGAATATATCACCATTGAAAGTGATTAAATTCACCCACCTTTGGAAATTAGGAATGTGGGGAAACAGAATGCGATTCCAGCACATGAATCAATACACATGAAGCTGCTACACACTGATGAAAGCATTAGAAATAGTACTTCACTTATGTTTTTTTTTCTAAAATGTAAACTTTAAATAAAATGGCACACTTGGAGTCATATTTGTTATATTTTGTGTCATAATGAGGTGAATTTGATTCATACATGAAAAAAATGACTTATGTATAATTTTTCATAAAGTATCAAAACAAATTGAATATGCTCACTCTGTTTTGAGTATTTAACTTTAATTTTTTTAATAAAATGTCATTTTAAATAGAAACACACAATTTGGGTTATACCGGTCACATCAGGTATCAATTTGATGTGATACTAATCCAAACATGTCACAAATGACTTATGAATCATTTTCCTAAATTATCAAGTCAATTTAAGCATGTTTTCTAGGTTATTAGTGATTGACACACATTTTGAAATAAATGTCAATTTTAAATAGATAAAAAATAATTTAAGTCATAACAGAACATGATGTATCATATTGATGAATGGATTATTTCTATACTTCACAAATAGATTATAGATGATTTTTCCTAAAGTAGTAAAACAACCAGAATTCATTTTCTCAGTTTTGAGTATGTCACATGTCCTTTTTACTAAAATTAATGCCAATTTTAAATAAAACGACACACTTGGAGTCATACCGGTCACACCTTGTGTCATATTGATATGTGGATCATTCCAACATGTCACAAATGACATATGTTCATTTCTCTAATGTATCAAAATAATAAAAATGAATTTTCTTAGTTTTGAGTCTGTCACTTGTTTTTTACTAAAATGTCATTTTAAACTAGAAACATTCACTTTTATTCATCACAGTCACATCATGAGTCAATTTGATGTGAGATTGATTCCTACATGTCCCAAACATCTTATAAATAGTTGTCCTAAATTATCAAGATAATCGGAGTTTATTTTCTCTGTTTTCAATGGTTGTCACACATTTTGAACTAAAATATCAGTTTTAGATTGATAATGACCTCTTTTAGTGATACCGAGAATACCATATATCAGATTGAGGTTTGGATGATTTCTATAAGACAAAAAATGACTTATGAATAATTTTTATAAAGTATCAAAACAATATGAATATATTTTCTATATTTTGAGTATATTTCTTATCTTTTTACTAAAATGTCAATTTTAAACAAAAATACACAGTTGGAGTTATACTGGTCACACCATGTGTCAAATTGAGGTGCGATTGATTCTTATACATCATAGAAGATTTATGGATCTTTGTTCTAAAGTATCAAAAAATATGAAAGTGTTTTATCAATTTTGAGTGTGTGATGTGTGTTTTGAACTAAAATATATATCATAAACTAAAAAAATATATTTCCAGTCATACCAAGAACATTGGGAATTGGATTGAGGTGATACTAATTGACCCATTTCCTTGTTTCCATTATCTTAGTTTCATCATTGAAGTCTAATCTCTCATGATCATGAGAATCTTCAAAAAAACCACCCCAAATGGAGAAAAAGAATCCACCTATATAAGAAAAACAATTATTAGGTTTGTAATACTATAAGAAAATAAATTAAACATAAATAAAAAACAATACATTAATAAAATATCAATTTTAAACTGAAACCACACAATTTGAGTCATACTAGGTACACCATGTATCAGATTGAGGTATTTTTGATTCCATAATGTCTTTTAATCTTACAATGCATTCAGTATTTAGTGTTATCTAGATATATTATTGTTTGATAACCTGTAATGCTGAATGAATTGGAGAATAAAACGAAATTTATGCCATCATGAGTGCATCATCCTTGTTGAGTGTATGATCATAGTAGATGAGTGAATCATCCTTGTTGACAAAGTCATTTCTTCATGATCACTGTGAAAATTAACAAAATAAGTAGTAGATAAAAATGATAAGGAAATTGACTAAAATAAGTAGATAAAATGATGAGAAAATAAACTAAATAAGTAGTAGGAAGTCACATCTTCATGATATATGTGTTCATTTAGACACTAGGTATGCTACCCATTCATTACTAAGAAAATATATTTTTTCTTATGAGTATGAAGACTTTAGAAATTCATAGTAGTACTGGAAAAATATAAATTCAACAAGGATTTGTAAATATATTAAAATGAAATAGTATTTTTCTTTCAAAATACTTTTTCAGGGATTCTATTTTATTGATAGTATATGATATTTCTCATAAATTTGCAAACATAATAACCCTAATCTTTTCCGGTGGTTTTTTTCAAAGACCAAAAAAACATTGAAAATAATAATTAATTTTTTATCTATGTTTTGATAGAGAAATCTTATTATATATACCATAATACTTATCCACTTGTAGAAGTCGATAGGCTCTTTGTATACATGGACTGTTCTCATGCCATACTTTTGATGATATTTTCACACCACCATATCATAACATAATTATCATCAAAACATAATATAAAATATATAACTTGATTTTTAGTTATAAAACATTGGATGTAGCATATTAAAAATTGACAAACATTACCATGTGTGGTCAGTTTGTTGGGTTTCCATGCAGTGAGTCCAGAAAATAAATCTTTGGAGCACCCAAATTGACTACAATGAGTATATAATGTTTCATAAAAAATAAAAATGAATAATTAATGAATGGAATGAAAGTATTTTTGATATGATTAAATTGTCGAGTTTTACCCATGAATCGTTGGCAATAAGATGAGTTTGTATTCCATAAGTTTTCTTTCAAACTATGCGGCTAGTTTTTAAACTATTTTATCAATTTGATCTGAATCTAACGAGGATAGTTGTGTATAAGTTATTTTAGGACTAATGTGTCCATGTTTATGTTCATAGGGGTTTCCTTTAAAATATTATTGATATAGAAACCTATAAAAAATATTAAATTTATTTAGTCATAATTAATATAGTGAATCAACTATTGAAAAAAAATCTTGAAAACACACTTCATGTATACATTTATAACTTAGAATCCTAGGTAGTCAAACTTGAGGATTTAATTTACATTCTCAAGAGAAATGTTCTATATAATAGATTCTCCATACATTTTTTCTTAAAAATAAGGTATGACATTACTACCATTTTGTAATCTTATATCTTCATGAACCTTCAATTTTAGTAAAGGTTCTTTATGAAGATCTTTTTGATTGGTCAGTTGATCCTTTATATCATTTTTTATTTGAACTTTAATTTCACCCCCATCCATTTTTCCATCTGTAATAACATTCAGACCTTTTTTCATTAATTGTTAGAGGGTTTTCATCAAAAATAAATTGGAAATAAATACCTCCTATTTGACATGTTTTTTACTAGATCAAATATCCATGATATAAATTTTATGATAGATTTATCAATCATATTAATATATGTTTCATCAAGTGGAATAGGTATCTCAACACTTGGATCATGAGAAATGTTAATCCCCACTCTGAAATGACATATTTGAAGTTGTCTATTGTGTAGATTATCTTCTTGGATATTTATTGGACCAAGTGTGTCATTTATTTTCAATAACATGCAAATATGAATTTGGTAAGCTGATTATGAGAAGTGATTCTTGGAGAATTGTTATGGATTCATAGCATTGGATGTCACATTTGAGAATTTCTCTATGTCGTTAACTCTAATGATTTTTTATGTTGATATTAAGTTTTCAAGACATGTGTCAAATGATGACACATTGTTTACAATAATTTTTTTAATATTTAAGAAGACCATGAAATATGAATTTCATATTTCATGATGTGAAGAATAATTTATTAAACTGAAGGAAATGCTATAAGAATTTCATTTTCATGAAGTAAAGGGGAAAATATTATTGAGAAGTTGGCTTGGCATTCTTATTGAGGAAGGATTGAATTCTATTACATAATTTGTTCTTAACTAAGTATTTTTATGGTCATATGTTAAAAATATGTTCAACCCCCTACAAATCAAGTCCACCCGCAAACTGTTGGCACATGTGGGACCCATTGGGCCAACTAGGCCCAACGAAAGACAACCCTAGCCAACCAAAAGGCAGACGAACCATCATGTGTAATCCCTAGATAAGCCCAAGTATAAGGCCCATAAATCAGACTCCCAAATCACACATGAATTGATCCAATAGACTATAAAAGAGGTATCATCACCATGTAGGGTGACATGATGGTAGGTGTGTGGGATTTATAATTTCTCTAGGTGGCGGTTAATTGATATATCCCATCCCCACCATACTATGGTTTCAATACGGGTCACTGAAATGCTGCTGGTAATGTTCTCACATTTTAATAATTCGAAAAGAATGGTGGCTGATTGATCTGGATGATTTAAGCTGTTCATTTCTAAATAGGCCATTGTCTTTATCCTCTTATCCCTCAACGGAAAACCTTTTCACCGAATAACCAGCTAAACCATCGCCGATGAGCCTGAGCCTATAATTTTTGATATAAAGTTGCGATGGAGATATGATGAGACCATGAATATTTATGCATGCAACTAGCTTCATACATGTGTATGAGGGAGTTGAAGAACATGTATCATCTAAATGAAAATGTGAGTTGCAGACAACATTTGAGAGTTGATTTATTTGACCATAGAGGAATGAGGTGCATGTGATCTCACCGCATGAAAGCGACGATACCACCACAAAGTAAATTCAAACTCATGAAGGATGAACTCTATATTTTTCAGTATCACCTAAAGATTTACATAACCTGATATCTTCAAGAATTTAAATAGACCGAGACTCAGTAGTATTTGGGGGTCATGAATGAGTCTATAATGAGGAATATTTTGTGGATATAAGGTGTTGAGAACTGCCTATAAAAGGAGGATCCCTAGACCAGGAGTGGGTTGTTGATAATTTGATAGAGGCTTTTCTTTACACAAAAATAAAGCAACACTAACCCCTCTGATTCAAAAATTAGAATACCTTCTCAGGATAAGCTTTACATGAGTGAGAAGCGGATCCTGTGAGCATTCAAAAAGTGAAAAGAACTCAGGAATTTATTTGTTAAGAAGAAAGTATCATGAATCAATCAGTATAGTGAATTTAGTGTCTCAGAGGATTTCATTAAGTTCTATGATCCGTGAAGCCTTCCTGGTTCACGTGACTTGGTTGAGACATCTGCAAGTCAGTGTATACATACACTGTGCTTCACAAAGAAGAAGGAGAACCATGCATGAAGTATTGTGAACTTGGTTTACTTAGAATAATTACTTGAATGATTAAAGTGTGAGATAATTTTCATAATCCTTTATTCATAAAGGGATAAGTGGATAGTGTGAATGTCCATGCATACTTGAATAGTAACTTGACCACGAATGTGCAAGGATACAAAGAAGAAGATAGTGGATAATTTATGTACTTTCATACATATATAAATACACATGCATGTGTGCATTGAGATACCTACATCTTATTCCCTAATAAGGATTAATTGAACTTGAAATAGTATATTGAATTCAATCACATAAAATATAATATGAAATATACATATGATAGGATTTTGGATTCCATGAAATACCATCATGTTGAAGAATTTATTTGATAATTGTGAAAGAGAAATTAGTTTACAAAATAACCAAAAAGAATTTGAGTGAACTGCTTGCACACATATAGTGAGGTTGTGACTTCATAAGAAGAAAGAATTATAGTCCAAGAATTGTTGAAATGAGGAATCTAATTAGTTACATGTGATAAAATAATTTTAGCAAGACCAACAGACCCAACTAGTGGCTATTGAAGGTACTTGAATAGGTATAAGAGAAAGCCAGATCCTAAAAGATCATGGATGAATATTTGAGAATCATCATGCAGTGGATCAATCCTTTGAACATTGTTGAAGCCGTATAGTGGGTTCTAGGATAAAGTGATGTTTTTTTCTCGGAGAAAGTTGTGTATAAGGGCTGAACCGATTTCTGTTCCACCTGTAGGAGGCTGGGGCATACCTCGGATGCGTGCCGGCAGGGATCGTCTTCGATGGAGGGTAGGAGAGGTAGCTCCCATACCAGGGGTGTTTGGAACAAGGGTGGGAAAGACGCGAAGTTATTAGTGGACAATGGAAAGGGCAAGGAACCAGTGGACTGCGAGGTTTCAATCTCAGAGTAGCAGACCATGGGTGTCGAGAACAGAACTGAAGACCCACTCCCACGATGACTGACCGAGGAGGCTCTTCCTATGAAAGAGGCATGGGATTGTAGTACGGCGAGAATGGGTTGCCTTACTATAGCGGAGGACCATCAGAGCAACCCGAGGGTGTCAGATGTGTTCAACCGGCTGAAGGATGATCTTGCGGGGCCTCCCAGTGGTAGGATGCTGGGTGGAGAAGGCAAAGCCCAGCAGGTGGAGGTCCAGCTGGAAGGAGAGGCGGATGGGGGCCAGTCCTCAGACCGCTTGTCTGGCAGTGAGAAAGAGGAAGTGATCAGTTTGGATGCTGAGAAAGAGAGGATATACAGTGCAGATGTCAGTAAGGGGTGGAAAGGGGCTGACTGGGTGGCGCCTGTTACAGCCAGAGGTGAACATATGGGAGATTTGGGCTCGTCTCGGTTGACGTTTCCCTTGTGCAATAGGGTCAAAGGTCTAACTGAGGCCGATTTGAGTTCTGATTCTTTTACTCAAGGTGAGGATGTTAGGATCGGTGGACGGGCTACCAAAGTTCATGAACCAGTTCACTCGGCAGATGAGGACTCAAGCCTAAGATGTGATAGGGACTCCAGGAGAAGGAAGGGGAGGAAGGACTACTCCTCTCTACCTCCTCCTCTTGAGACCCGCTCTTCACAGAAATTGAACAAGATGAAGATAGAAAAGGAGGATCTGAGACACCAGAAGCATGAGGTGTGGGATGATCATCACACGGTCTCGCTGTTAAGCTCCGATGACTATGTGATAGAACAACCTTTATTGCTCAACACAACTGAGGAGGAGGCTGCTAAAATGATGGGTAGGACTCTTGAGGTGTCTCTCAATGAGGAGCAATATATATGGATTGAAAAACAAGATTCAATCTTGGTTGGTGGATTCAATCAAGGAAAGATCAGTTTAGATGAGTATATCCAGTCTTGGGACCAGCTGGTCTTTGAGTTTGAGAAGCTGATATTGAAAGAAGCTGATGTACAGTTGGCATCTCTAGCGTGGAATCTACTTAGGGAAACTTATTCAGGTAACATCAAGTTTATTTTTAAAATTTCTGATTAAGTTATTGGCCTTGGGTGGATGGATTCAAGGTAATGGTCTGGTGAGCTTTGTTTTTCTGGGGGCCCTTGTTGTTTGGATCGGCTGAATGGTTATTCTCATGCCTCGCATTTGGCTTGGACCTGCTTATAACGACCCACACTTTACATACACTGTTAATACTTCAAAATTGAAGCACTCTTATTACAACATATGACAAAACCACAAAGGACCGTATAGGTATAGTGTCTTTAGAAACTGGGAAACATAAACAACTGGTTCATAAATCTTCTACAGTGTCTCCCATTTATTTCATCATATCTAGGGTCCCTTTTAGCATATTCTACTTAATATACTTCTTCCTGGCCTGGGGAAAAGAAAACATAAAAGGGTGAGCTCAAATGCTCAGCAAGGGCAAATAAAGGAAATAAAAATCATATCATATCTTTTTGAAAATTAAAACCTGCAAAAGAGATCATAATATCTTAACATGGAATAAATCATAGAAGTGAAAATGAGATCCCCATAATCATAACATAAAACTTGAATCTTTGTGGCATGCACACATAATCATGGAAAATCATTTCTTGTTAGTCATGACTCATTGCCAAGACTATCTTAGTGGACAAAGTCCCTTTCTGAACCGAGTTCACTCCTCGTTTCAGTCCTGTATCACTGAACCGAAATAACCTTCCGTTCCAGCCATGTCTATCTCATGAGATATAAAATCATTACCCAATGAATTGGAGGGAGATATAGGTCCCACCCATCTTATAATTAATCCTTTCTTATGTGTGCCACATAATCATAAAACATACATCATCGCATAACACATATAAAAAAAATGGGATTCTTGAAACATCATGACATCATAAATCAATTCATATATGATAAAGGAATTCATAAACATAATTCCATCACAATATAGTCAAACCAATGTAAAAATATGGATAGAAACAGAACCCTTTATTATCTTAGATGGAAAATAATTTTGATAAAACACTTGAATTGAATTCTTGAGGAAAATATCCTTTCTTCTTCAAAAACATTTTTCCTTTCATAACATGTAATACAACTTTAAAATAAAATAAGTTGATTAAAAATAAACTTGAAAACTTGTAAAGTAAGCTTCTTTGAAGTAATGTTTTAAAAATCCATTCATGCCGTATAAGTTAAAAAAAAACATTCTTCGTACTTTTGTCGGAAAAGTCAAAAAGTACCTCGTACGGAAAAACGACAAAAGATTCCTTTCATATTCTTTACTAAAAACTCACCTAAGGGTAAAATTGGATTTAAACTATTTCAAGTGGATGGAAACAATATTACATATTTAGGGAACATGGATGTGGATGATAAAATACACCCCAGTAAATACTTACGAATAAACAATCTCAGATAAAAATGAGATTGTGATATTTCCCTTACCTTAGGTCCGATTTGCTTTATTCGTGTCCGAAGCTCCTGTATAATGGTTTAAATAATGTTATTGACTTATTCCAGAATCATACATATTGATATGAGATCATATATGGTCATATTATTAGCTTCTTGTTAGTAATATTTCATTGTTACTTGTTACTCGGGTCTTTATAACTTTTTGTTCTTATGCGTGTTTTGTCGAATAAATTCTTATTCTTATCTTTAGGTTATAGATAATTCATTTCCAGAATGGTATTAGTGTAGTATATACCATATTCATTCATTCAATTCATTTATATAATCATTATGAAATGAAGATCATGTAGAACGAGTCGCATCACATCGTGGAGACGGTATTCCGTACGTACGCACGAGTGATGATATCGTTCCTATGATCGTGGAATTGTATTGGAGTATATATATATATTATTTCAGTATCAATATTACTTAATAATAATCATATATAGTTACTGATTACACCATTATACCCATCCTTGTAAGGTGATGGTGGAAAATAGATTACACCACGGCGTGGAGACGGTATTCCGTACGTACGCACGCGCGGTGATTTCATTTTTCCGTAGGATGGATAGAAGGTGAATTAGGGTTGTTTCATATTTATAATAACATATCAGTATGTAAGTAATACTGATGTTATTACTTTATCATGAAACAACTAAAGAAGAAGAAGTTGAAGAAGAAAGAAATTGAAAAGATCGGTAATGGATATTACCTCTTCTTTGGAACGCCTTTTTGAATCCTCCACTTAAGGAACTAAGATTGGTCTTTGGAGAAGACCAGGACCTCTAGGATTATTCTAGGGAAGTGGAGAAGGGAAAATGGCAGGGGTTGGCCGAGCTTGAGTGCTCAAATTGGTGTGAGGAGGAGGGGGAGGAGGTGCCCTTTTATAAGGGAGGAGAGGGGCACCTTAGGAATATCTCAAAATATTATTTTATATTAAAGTCAAAATCGGTTTATAATGGTTCCAAAGGGTCTTATTTCGAAGCTAAAGTGGGGATGGGTCGAAATCCTATCAACCAATAGAATTTAGACAAGTTTAGGATATTATTTTAACCTTATCAATTAAATTTAACTCTAAGTTAAATAATTTAACTTTTACCATGTCTTTTTGTTTTCTTTCACTATATGGTTAATACACTTACTATAACATGCCAAACGAACCCCAAATTGTTTATTATTAATATATATATCCTTATCTAAGTCATTTGGCCAAACCTTAGATTTTTAGGAATAAAAGAACAATTAATAATATAATATTTGATTTAAAAACTATTTTGTGTCAATTTTGACACTATTTGATATATGATTTTTGTCAAAGTCATAACAGAATTATATGTTCGAACCAAGTTGATTAAATCAATACTAATATATCATAGTAACCTAGAAAATTAGTGGAATTCATAAAAAGTCTCAAATTACATTTATTTTTGTATTTATATTATCAATTTTGTCAATATTTCATTAATAAGATAATTACTGCATCATCGTTGTGTCATAAATAAATTAAATTATTTGATGTCTAAAAATTACAAATAAAATACCATCATGTAGGAAATATTTTTAGCACTCTAATGAATATTTACAATCGAATTTATCTTATGTATAACCCTATATTAAAAATGATTTACTTATTAAACTTTGATTTTAACTATTTTAACCCTTCTTTAAATAAATTAATAATAAATGTCCTAATCTAATCCAAGTGGGCCTAAATGGTCATATTTTATTCCTACGTTTGTTTTTGGTCGAATTACACTTGTCCAATAGAATTAGGACATGTGTTAGGGTAATATTAATATCATATTTACCCTTAGTTACCCTATTTACTATTAACCGCGGTAAAAATAGTAAAAAGTTACTATTCACCAAAAAATTATTTTCATCTCATTGAACCACATTTTAGTCCTTGATATTAACCATGTCTCTCGGATTTTTGAAATTCCATTCACAGAAGCGGTAAAATTAAGTTTTATGCAAAATTCAGTTTTTAACCTACCACTTAGTGGTTTCACTATTCATCAAAAATTGAAAGTTTTCAGAAAAATACCAAAATTTCACCCTAGGCTAATTTCGATATTCTGAGTCCAAAAATGAAGTCCATTTTGAAAAATAAAATTTATAAAATTTCAAAAAGTGGTTATTACTATTCATAACGGCTAGTTTTAATAGCATATTGTTGTTTAGTGAAACTCGGTATTGCGTACGACGCAAGCTATCGAGGAAGGTCGCGATTGCGTGTAAAGCAAGTCAAGCAGGTGTTGTGTAGAAAAAGATTCCTTTGATGATTTATATAACATAAAAGTCTCGGGTGTTACATTCTACCCCCCTTAAAAAGAATTTCGCCCTCGAAATTCGTCACTTTGCAACAAACAAATGAGGATACTTCTCCCTCATCATATCCTCAAGCTCCCATGTAGCTTCTTCAAGTTGGTGGTTTCTCCATAAAACTTTCACCAAGCGAGTGGTCTTGTTTCGTAGGACTTTTTCGCTACGATCCAGAATCTCTATCGGCTGTTCTTCATAAGAAAGATCTTGCTCCAGCGGTACAACTTCTGAGCTGAGTACATGTGAAGGATCTGGTATGTACTTTCTCAGGAGAGATACATGGAACACATCGTGAACTTGAGAGAGATTCGGTGGAAGCGCCAATCGGTAAGCTACCTTCCCAACACGATCCAGTATTTCGAAAGGACCGATATATCTAGGGCTCAACTTCCCCTTCTTTCCAAATCTCATAACCCTCTTCCAGGGAGATATTCGTAAGAACACTTTATCACCCACTTCAAACTCTAGGTCTTTTCTTCGGTTGTCGGCATAACTTTTCTGTCGACTCTGAGCTGCTCTTATGTGTTGTTGAATAGATCTGACCTTTTCTGCCATTTCATCAACGAGATCAGGTCCTAATAGCTTTCTTTCCCCAACTTCATCCCAGCAAGTTGGAGTCCTGCATTTCTTTCCATAGAGAGCTTCATAAGGATCCATCTGAATACTGGAGTGAAAGCTATTATTATAAGAAAATTCCGCCAAAGGTAGGTGTTGATCCCAACCTCCTTTGAAATCCATAGAGCAAGCTCTCAACATATATTCTAGGGTTTGAATTGTTCTCTCAGACTGACCGTCTGTCTGGGGATGATAAGCAGTGCTGAAACTCAACTCTGTATCTAGAGTATGCTGAAGACTTCGCCAAAACTTCGAGGTAAATCTCGGATCTCGATCAGATATAATAGAAAGTGGTACTCCATGCAATTTTACCACTTCCTTTACATATATCCTGGCAAGATGATCTAGAGAGAAATCCTCTCTAATAGGAATGAAGTGTGCAGACTTTGTAAGACGATCAGTTATGACCCACATAGCATTATTGCCTTTGGATGTTTTAGGAAGTCCTGTGACAAAGTCCATAGTGATGTTTTCCCATTTCCATTCGGGTATGGGTAATGGTTGTAACATCCCCTTAGACTTCTGTCTCTCAGCTTTAACTTGTTGACAAACCAAGCATCGAGAGACATATTCAGCAACATCTCTTTTCATGCCATCCCACCAGAAGTACTCTTTCAGGTCCCTATACATCTTCGTGCTTCCAGGATGAATAGAGAATGAAGAACTATGAGCCTCATCCAGCAGCTCTTTCTTTAATTCGGGGATGGGAGGAACACAACCCCGATTCCTGAACTTTATTATCCCATCACAATCAAGGTTGAATTCAGGAACATTTCTCACCTTCTTTTGTAACTCGACATCTTCTTTCTGTGCCTCTTTAATCTTCACATGTATAGATGGTTGAACATTCATTTGAGAAAGATAAGATTTTTCCCCTTCCATTATAATTCCAAGATCCATCCTTTGTAAATCCATAAATATTGGATCTTTTGTGATCCTCATCATGGATAAACTAGCATGGTCTTGTCGACTTAATGCATCTGCCACCTTGTTTGCTTTCCCAGGGTGGTAATGGATTGAGCAGTCATAATCCTTAATCAGCTCCAACCATCTTCTTTGGCGCATATTCAACTCCTTTTGTGTGAAAATATACTTTAAACTTTTATGATCAGTATAAATATCACACCTTTCACCATAAAGGTAATGCCTCCAAATCTTTAATGAAAAGATTACCGCAGCCAACTCCAAATCATGTGTTGGGTAATTTTGCTCATGGATTTTCAACTGTCGTGAGGCATAAGCTATCACCATATCATTTTTCATAAGAACACACCCCAATCCCTTCTTGGATGCATCACTGTAGATCACAAACCTTTCTCCACTACAAGGTAGTGTGAGCACAGGTGCACTGGATAACCTTCTTTTCAACTCCTTGAAATTCTCTTCACATTCCTCTGTCCAGACAAACTTAACTCCTTTCCGAGTCAACTTGGTGAGTGGATTAGATAATCGTGAAAAATCTTTTACAAAACGTCGATAATATCCAGCCAAACCAAGAAAACTTCGGATCTCAGTTACTGTTGTTGGTCTTGACCATCTTTCGATAACCTCTGTTTTTGCTGGATCCACAGATATCCCCTCTTTTGAGATTATATGACCCAAAAATGCAACTTTTTGAAGCCAAAATTCACACTTGGTAAATTTGGCATAAAGCTTCTCCTTTCTCAGGGTCTTCAATATAATTCTCAAGTGATCTTCATGCTCTTCCTTGCTCTTTGAATAGACAAGAATATCGTCTATAAAGACTACCACAAATTGATCAAGATAGTCTCTAAAGACTCTATTCATTAGATCCATGAAGATAGCAGGGGCATTAGTAAGACCAAATGGCATCACTATAAATTCATAGTGTCCATACCTTGTACGGAAAGCCGTATTTGGTATATCCTCCCTTTTGACCCTTAATTGATGATACCCTGAATGAAGATCAATCTTGGAAAAGTATTGAGCTCCGTGTAGTTGGTCAAATAAGTCATCAATGCGTGGGAGAGGATATTTTTTCTTGATAGTGATCTTGTTAAGTTCTCGATAATCAATGCAGAGTCTCATTGATCCATCTTTCTTCTTAACAAATAGAACAGGTGCTCCCCAAGGTGACGCACTAGGGCGTATGAATCCCTTATCAAGATTCTCTTGGAGTTGCTTCTTCAATTCCTGCAACTCAATTGGGGCCATTCTATAAGGTGTCTTTGAAATAGGCAAAGCACCCGGTACGAGTTCTATTGAAAACTCAACTTCACGATTTGGTGGAAGACCCGGTAATTCCTCCGGAAAGACATCATCAAACTCCCGTACAATGGGAATATTCTTAATCGTGAGTTTCTCAACAACTATTTGAGATAAATAACCTTCATTTAGTGGAATCAATACCCATAATATGGAAGAAATTTCCACTGGAAGGTTATGTTCATCCTTGCATTGATAGACGATCGTAGGTTGATCTGGAATATGAAATGTGACTTCCCTTCTTTGGCAATTGATATGAGCTCCATGTAGAGAAAGCCAATCCATGCCAAGAATCACATCAAATTCCACTAAAGGAAGGATCACAAGATTTGCAGGAAGCACTTTCCCACAAACTTCGATCGGAGAAGAATTATAAACTTCTGATGCGATTGATGTGCCATTAGGTGTTGTCACAGCTAACTCAACATCTAATTGTTGAGGTAATACGGTGATACCCTTAGAAAATTTTTCAGAAATAAAAGAGTGGGTGGATCCAGAATCAAATAAAACATTTGCTACTTTAGAGTGGATGGTAAGTGTACCTTTCACCACATCGTTATCGTACTCCACATCGCTGATAAAAATTGCATGTGACTTTCCTTTTTCTTTAGCCTTAAGAGTTTGTTGACGTCGACCATCATCATCAACCCTTGGATTTGGGCATTGATTGGCATAATGCCCCATCTCCTTGCACTTGAAACATTGAAGTGTAGCAGGTTCATTCTGTGTATCCCTTCCTTTGTTTGCATTATTAGACATCTTCTTCCCATTATCACGGCATTCAAATGCCCAATGACCTTCCTTTCCACATTTAAAACATTTACTTGTCCCTTTAAGACAACTCCCTCCATGTCTCTTTCCACACTTTGAGCATAAGGGAAAGTTCATCTTCTTTTCTGTGTGCTCTTTAGATTTTTCTTTGAATTCCATCTTCCTCTTCTTATCAAACCCATGTGACTGATGGGTTACTCCAATCTCCATCTCAACTTTGAGAGCACATCGAACGATTTCCTCGTAGCTATTGAAGTCCCTTATGGCTAACGCCCTTCGAATACTTGGTTTTAAGCCACTAAAGAATCGATCGATCTTACTCTCAGGTTGGATAATAATACCAGAAGCGTACCTTGCAAGTCTGGTAAAATTTGCTTCATAGGTACTAACAGATTCATCATCCCTTTGCTTCAGTTCAAGGAACTCTTTCTCCATCTTTGTTCGGAGAATACGAGGGAAGTACTTATTGAAAAATAAGTTCTTGAACTCGTCCCATTCCATAGACTCAATTTCATCCCTTTGCCTCGTATTCTTAATAAGATTCCACCATTGATCCACATCTCCTTCCAAACGATACACTGCTAGGATGACTTTATCATGCTCAGAACATTGAAGAACTGAAAATATCTTTTCAGTAGTACTAATCCATTGTTCAGCAACTAATGGATCAGTAGACCCGCTGAAAGATGGTGGACGCTGCCTCATGAAGGATTCAACAGAATGTTGCTCCCTCCTTTGTTCGTTTGGAAATCCTGCATGATTCATAGCTTGAGAAAGTTGTGTGAGAATGGCTACAAGATTTTGCATTCCAGCTCCCATATCGTTTGGTTGCTCAGGGGGACAATCATTGCATTTCCCATCGCATTCCGCATTAACACGGTTCCTTCGGGTTCCAGCCATTGACTAAAACCAAGAAGAATAGTGTGAGCAACACTAATTATAATAGGAAACCACATAATTCAAGAATAAAATTTTCATGCTTATGGTCTTATCCTAGGTTATTCATGGCCATTTCTAAGATTGTGTTCTATGCTTAGACTTATCCTTAGGGTTCTTACTAAGGCTTTCACATCCTAGTTTCCAAAGGTTGACTATACCTTTCCTCTGATACCAACTATAACGACCCGCACTTTACATACATTGTTAATACTTCAAAATTGAAGCACTCTTATTACAACATATGACAAAACCACAAAGGACCGTATAGGTATAGTGTCTTTAGAAACTCGGAAACATAAACAACTGGTTCATAAATCTTCTACAGTGTCTCCCATTTATTTCATCATATCTAGGGTCCCTTTTAGCATATTCTACTTAATATCCATCTTCCTGGCCTGGGGAAAAGAAAACATAAAAGGGTGAGCTCAAATGCTCAGCAAGGGAAAATAAAGGAAATAAAAATCATATCATATCTTTTTGAAAATTAAAACCTACAAAAGAGATCATAATATCTTAACATGGAATAAATCATAGAAGTGAAAATGAGATCCCCATAATCATAACATAAAACTTGAATCTTTGTGGCATGCACACATAATCATGGAAAATCATTTCTTGTTAGTCATGACTCATTGCCAAGACTATCTTAGTGGACAAAGTCCCTTTCTGAACCGAGTTCACTCCTCGTTTCAGTCCTGTATCACTGAACCGAAATAACCTTCCGTTCCAGCCATGTCTATCTCATGAGATATAAAATCATTACCCAATGAATTGGAGGGAGATATAGGTCCCACCCATCTTATAATGAATCCTTTCTTATGTGTGCCACATAATCATAAAACATACATCATCGCATAACACATATAAAAAAAATGGGATTCTTGAAACATCATGACATCATAAATCAATTCATATATGATAAAGGAATTCATAAACATAATTCCATCACAATATAGTCAAACCAATGTAAAAATATGGATAGAAACAGAACCCTTTATTATCTTAGATGGAAAATAATTTTGATAAAACACTTGAATTGAATTCTTGAGGAAAATATCCTTTCTTCTTCAAAAACATTTTTCCTTTCATAACATGTAATACAACTTTAAAATAAAATAAGTTGATTAAAAATAAACTTGAAAACTTGTAAAGTAAGCTTCTTTGAAGTAATGTTTTAAAAATCCATTCATGCCGTATAAGTTAAAAAAAAACATTCTTCGTACTTTTGTCGGAAAAGTCAAAAAGTACCTCGTACGGAAAAACGACAAAAGATTCCTTTCATATTCTTTACTAAAAACTCACCTAAGGGTAAAATTGGATTTAAACTATTTCAAGTGGATGGAAACAATATTACATATTTAGGGAACATGGATGTGGATGATAAAATACACCCCAGTAAATACTTACGAATAAACAATCTCGGATAAAAATGAGATTGTGATATTTCCCTTACCTTAGGTCCGATTTGCTTTATTCGTGTCCGAAGCTCCTGTATAATGGTTTAAATAATGTTATTGACTTATTCCAGAATCATACATATTGATATGAGATCATATATGGTCATATTATTAGCTTCTTGTTAGTAATATTTCATTGTTACTTGTTACTCGGGTCTTTATAACTTTTTGTTCTTATGCGTGTTTTGTCGAATAAATTCTTATTCTTATCTTTAGGTTATAGATAATTCATTTCCAGAATGGTATTAGTGTAGTATATACCATATTCATTCATTCAATTCATTTATATAATCATTATGAAATGAAGATCATGTAGAACGAGTCGCATCACATCGTGGAGACGGTATTCCGTACGTACGCACGAGTGATGATATCGTTCCTATGATCGTGGAATTGTATTGGAGTATATATATATATTATTTCAGTATCAATATTACTTAATAATAATCATATATAGTTACTGATTACACCATTATACCCATCCTTGTAAGGTGATGGTGGAAAATAGATTACACCACGGCGTGGAGACGGTATTCCGTACGTACGCACGCGCGGTGATATCATTTTTCCGTAGGATGGATAGAAGGTGAATTAGGGTTGTTTCATATTTATAATAACATATCAGTATGTAAGTAATACTGATGTTATTACTTTATCATGAAACAACTAAAGAAGAAGAAGTTGAAGAAGAAAGAAATTGAAAAGATCGGTAATGGATATTACCTCTTCTTTGGAACGCCTTTTTGAATCCTCCACTTAAGGAACTAAGATTGGTCTTTGGAGAAGACCAGGACCTCTAGGATTATTCTAGGGAAGTGGAGAAGAGAAAATGGCAGGGGTGGCCGAGCTTGAGTGCTCAAATTGGTGTGAGGAGGAGGGGGAGGAGGTGCCCTTTTATAAGGGAGGAGAGGGGCACCTTAGGAATATCTCAAAATATTATTTTATATTAAAGTCAAAATCGGTTTATAATGGTTCCAAAGGGTCTTATTTCGAAGCTAAAGTGGGGATGGGTCGAAATCCTATCAACCAATAGAATTTAGACAAGTTTAGGATATTATTTTAACCTTATCAATTAAATTTAACTCTAAGTTAAATAATTTAACTTTTACCATGTCTTTTTGTTTTCTTTCACTATATGGTTAATACACTTACTATAACATGCCAAACGAACCCCAAATTGTTTATTATTAATATATATATCCTTATCTAAGTCATTTGGCCGAACCTTAGATTTTTAGGAATAAAAGAACAATTAATAATATAATATTTGATTTAAAAACTATTTTGTGTCAATTTTGACACTATTTGATATATGATTTTTGTCAAAGTCATAACAGAATTATATGTTCGAACCAAGTTGATTAAATCAATACTAATATATCATAGTAACCTATAAAATTAGTGGAATTCATAAAAAGTCTCAAATTACATTTATTTTTGTATTTATATTATCAATTTTGTCAATATTTCATTAATAAGATAATTACTGCATCATCGTTGTGTCATAAATAAATTAAATTATTTGATGTCTAAAAATTACAAATAAAATACCATCATGTAGGAAATATTTTTAGCACTCTAATGAATATTTACAATCGAATTTATCTTATGTATAAACCTATATTAAAAATGATTTACTTATTAAACTTTGATTTTAACTATTTTAACCCTTCTTTAAATAAATTAATAATAAATGTCCTAATCTAATCCAAGTGGGCCTAAATGGTCATATTTTATTCCTAAGTTTGTTTTTGGTCGAATTACACTTGTCCACTAGAATTAGGACATGTGTTAGGGTAATATTAATATCATATTTACCCTTAGTTACCCTATTTACTATTAACCGCGGTAAAAATAGTAAAAAGTTACTATTCACCAAAAAATTATTTTCATCTCATTGAACCACATTTTAGTCCTTGATATTAACCGTGTCTCTCGGATTTTTGAAATTCCATTCACAGAAGCGGTAAAATTAAGTTTTATGCAAAATTCAGTTTTTAACCTACCACTTAGTGGTTTCACTATTCATCAAAAATTGAAAGTTTTCAGAAAAATACCAAAATTTCACCCTAGGCTAATTTCGATATTCTGAGTCCAAAAATGAAGTCCATTTTGAAAAATAAAATTTATAAAATTTCAAAAAGTGGTTATTACTATTCATAACGGCTAGTTTTAATAGCATATTGTTGTTTAGTGAAACTCGGTATTGCGTACGACGCAAGCTATCGAGGAAGGTCGCGATTGCGTGTAAAGCAAGTCAAGCAGGTGTTGTGTAGAAAAAGATTCCTTTGATGATTTATATAACATAAAAGTCTCGGGTGTTACACTGCTCTAGATGAGGACCAGAGCAAGAAGTCTTCATCGAGGCAGACCTTTGGATTGGAATGTTGAGAGGGTATGGAATTGCCATCGGTTTCATGCCTGTGCATTTGCATGAGACTGTCTACTGAGGGTCTGCATCGTTAGAGGCTTTTTATCTTGACACATTTTCTTGGGTGGGGAAGGACCGGTTTATTTCGGTGGAGGCTTTTTGGTTATTCTGTTAACTGTTGTGGTTTCTCACTTTCTCCTAAAAAACGTCTTATCCTTAATAAAAAATTAATTTTCAGCAGTCTATATTCCATGAAAATATGAATAATATCCCCAGAGAAGTGGTAAATCACATTTTTTACATGCATCAAGGGTGTTTAGAATGAAAAATTATAGCTAAAAGAAGATGTTGATTCCATGGAAGATGCATTTTCTAAAAGGGTTGGAATATACCACACTCTCACAAAACTTATGATAGAAAATAAAGAAGAAATTTTTATTTCCATTAAAATATATGATTAAGCTACTGAATAATTGTAATAATGTTTTTGTGAGAAAGAATTCATTGAGATTGTGTTTATAGAATCATTCTATACATTTGAAAAATTCTACAAATTTTCTATGGTTTTAAAATCTAATCAATTGGAGGAAAAATCTAACATGGAAAATGAGATTGATATTTCTTTGTAATAATCAAAAAATATGCATGAAGATGAAATGGAGAAGCTAAAAGATTAATAATAATCCAAGATTATATCAGTTTAGTATGATAATATCTCTCTCAACATGAAGTGTTTATATCTAGAGGTGAGATTAAGGAATCAAGAATCACTACAAGTTGGAACTTCCCATATTTATGTAAAAACAGATGTTTTTACACAACTGTGCTTTGAATATCATGACTTCTAGATTAGATTGAGATCATTCTATAATCAGTTAGAAACACCTTCCAAGAAGAATTCATCCTATAACGCAAAAAAATTATCCGGTGTACTGACGATGTTTCAATTGTAGATATAGGTTCTAAACCAAACATTAGGAAAATATGGATGGTGAAAATTCTGTAAAATCCATCACATCAAGGGTGGATTTGAAAAGAATCATAATGAGATATTTCCCAATAACTATTTTAATGAGTGATGGTTCCACTTAGAAGAATAAAGCTTCACAATCTGTGAAACTTAGACAGACTACACCAGACAAGAAGAGGAGAATAATAATGAGAGATACTCTCTTATATCAAAGGTATAAAGAAATGTAAATCCATGTAGAAACTCCAAAAAAGATTTAAAAATTTCCAAAGATATTCTTTTTATTTTTACAGTTGATTTATAGAAATCTAGAAATATAGAAGAAGCAAAAGCGAAAGCTAGTACTAAAGGAAAAACTGAAAAATACACATGAAGGAGACAAATTTCATGAGAGTTTTTCAACAAATTAAAACTCTTTTATGGAAGATATTCTATCTGAGAGATGTAATAAAGAAGGACATAGTGCAAGAGTATTTTTAAACACATTTCTAGCATAAGAATAATCCTTGAAGAGAATGAATCTTATATCAGGAAATGCATATTATTTTTTGGCTAAAGAAAGAAAAATTTTCTACCATAATGAAGTGGTTGGAGTGATGAGATCAATGTTACCAAATGGTAAATCAGATTTGAAAATCAGATTTGGAAGCATGAATACTAGAGACAGTGGAGTAACTTAGTTCAGAAAAACATCTTAACTTTTTTGTTCACATTAATAAACAAGAGAAGTTGCTCCCTATTCCATATTATTTTTTGTTTTTTGAACTAATAATGTAGGTAATTGATAGATATTTTTTAAGCTATCACTTTTGGATATAATGATGATATATTACTTCTTTTAGTTTACTAAATTCCATGAAATTGAAGAAAAGTGTGCATACCTTAAGGGGGATAAACCTTGTGAATGAAATAAAAATTGGGAGGAATCCAACATTGATGGTCAAGGTATGAAAATCACACTTTCATCCCCCTTTATCAATTATATTATTTTATCAATTAAGGGGGAGTGCTTAGTTGATGAAAAATGAGATAAAGGGGGATTTTTATCTTTACACTGGAAATTTCTTATGTGATTGTTAATGTATATGCAATATTTTTTCATTTCATTGATAAATATGATTATTTAAAACCACTTTTATAATAATTGGTAAATTTTAAGCATCATACCACATGAATGGTTTTTTATAGATGAAATTAAAAACCGTGGTCATATCAATCTTATTTTCAATATCAAATTTTCCCAAGTAGACTTATAGTTTATTAACTAAATTTTCTTTGCTAAGAGAATCATGTGATCTCGTCCCTCTATCAAAAATTATTAAAAAATAATCTTCAAATAGATGATAACATGTTTTTGAATGAATCACCACATTTCCTTTTCATTTTATTTTCAATAATGGGGTGAAAAGTTTGATCAGACATATTGACTCCATCAAATTGTGACAAAGAGGTATTACACAATTAAATAAAAAGGGGGGATTATTGATCCAACTGTTGCATTTTTTGTCAATAACATGTTAATATGTGTTTTGTAAGTTTATGATGAGAAGTGGTGATGCATGGAGAATTATTATGGATTCATATAATTGGATATCACACTTGATAAATTCTCCATGTTTCCAACTATGAAGATTATTTTTGATGATATTATGTTTTCAATACATGTGTCAAAGGATGAAACATTGTTTACAATAATGTTTGGAAGATTTAAGAAGACCATGAAATGTGAATTTCATATTTCATATTGTGGAGAAGAATTGAGAAAATTAAAGTCCATGAAATATGAATTGTATTTTCATGATGTAAAAGGGAAAATAATACTGAGAAGTTAGCTTGGAATCCTTGTTGAGGAAGGATTGGATTCTATTCCATAATTTGTATTTAACTAACTATTTTTATGGGATTGTATTAAAATAAGGCCAACCACCAAAGGTGCGCATGAATTTTGAAAATATCCCATAGGAGAGGTGGCACCACTATGAAGTGTGACATTGAGAAATGGTGTGGGGGTTTCTGACTGCTTAAGGTGGTAGTTAATTTATATTCAATTCCCTTACCATACTATAGTATCTATGTGGGAAAATAATATTTCTTGGGTACTATTATGGAATTTTAAAAAGTTGGAAAGAATGGCGGATGCTCAATATGTTTGATCTAATCCATTCATTTATAAATAGGTTGTCGTCTTCATCCTCCCATCACTTGACGGAAAACCCATTCACCGGGGAACCATCTAAACCATCACCGAAGAGTGAGTTTTTTATATGTGTTTATATATATATTTTTTAAATGTGTGCAGGTTTAAAAAAAATTAAAGTATGAATAAAAGGTGGTTGAGGGGTGCACCTTTCCCCTCCCATCCACCTTGCCCCGAACCAATGACATTGAAAAGATGATCTGGGGTGGCACGCCTTTTGCCTAAAGAAAAAGAAAAAGGTGGCCAGGGGGCATGTTATTTTCGCCTATAGTAAAAGTGAAAGATGACACCCATGACCACCTTTCACTTAATACCCTATAAAAAAGCATTCCCCATCTTCCTCTCTTTAAATACACCTGCCCCATCCCTCTTATTTTGAAATTATCCATTCTCTCAACATTCTAAGAACTATTTATCTCTAGAAAAGGGTTTCTTTGTGCATGGTGGATCTGGTGGCCTAAAAGAAGTTTTTATTTTTTGTGAAGCATCATTTAGAGGTATTTTTTCTTATTTAATTTAATGTTATTTATTTTTTAATTGAATTATTTTTATTTAGTTTAAAATATATTATTTATTAAGTATTTTTTTAGTCATATATTGTTTATAAATCATTGTTATTATTAGTAATGATTATGTATAGATGAAATTATAATTAAGTTATGACTATTTAATGATGAAAGGCTGATTAAATATTGATTAATTTATGATTAATTTATGAATATGTGATTATTAGAGATTAATTATGGAATGATTAAATAAATAATGATTTATTAATTTTTAAAGAATAATTAAGGGATGATTAAAGAATGATTCAGTCATGATTAAAGGTTGATTAATGGATGATTAATGAATGATAAAGGAAATATTAAAAAATGTTGAACTAATGATTAAGAAATGATTAGATAATGATTAACTAATGGTTAACTAATGATGAAATAATGGTAAAATAATGATTAAATAATGGTTAAGTAATGATTAGTCTCATCTTTTAGGATCTATGAAAACTATTTAAAATTTTGGTAGCATAAATATTATGTGGATATATAAGAAAAAACATCTATCTAGATAAAAAAAGTAGATATGAATCTGTCATAGATGTAGCTAAGAGTAATAACTCTAACAAGGTGTTCCAGGCTTGACTCGGGGTAAACTGGTACATAACAATGGGCCTTGCTACATCCTGGTTTGACACTCCTGAGGGATATGCTTTAGATGATTCATATCTTCTTTATAAATTATTAAAATACCTTTAAGATGATTAAAAATTATATTAATTAATGTTAGTATCATATTTTAGGATGTAAGAATATTCTCTAAAATTTTAGAATCATAAATATTATATGGTCAACCCTTATTTTCAATAGTTCTCATAGAATGTTTTGAAAAGTGAGGTAAAAATAAGAGAACACCAAATCACTTTAATTATCATTGATAAAATAACAATTATGATCATATAAAGTGAAATGGATAAGAACAAACACATTAAATAACACATAAATTATTTAAAAAATATAAGTAATACATTCATTTTTTTAATAGAACATGGTTTGTATGAGATTATCCTCACTTCAGATGTGAGGTAAAATCCATCTTATTTTCAATTGGAAGATTAATAACATCATCAAAATATATGTACTTAAAATTTTAATTTCCAAAAGTTTGGACCTAGTAATGAAATATCTAAGATGTTATCTTAGATATTTCATTAGAAGGATGAAATATTTTTAAAATTCAAATGTTAAGTACATATCTTTTGAAGATGTTAATAAGCTGTCAGTTGAAAATAAGACTGATTTTATCTAGCATCTGAAGTGAGGCTCATCTCATCTAAACCATGTTCTATAAAAAACGTGAAGGTATTTCTTGTATTTTTTAAATCATTCAAGTGTTATTTTATGTGTTTTTCTTATCCATTTCACTTTATATGATCATAATTTCCATTTTATTAATGAAAATTAAAATAATTTTCTGTTCTCTTATTTTTACCTCACTTTCCAAAATATTTTGTGACTTATATTATAATAAACTTTTTATATAATGAAAAAATTTGTATCATATTTTAGGATATAAAAGTACATTCTATAATTTTAGTATAATAAATATTATATGGTCAACCCTCATTATAAATATTAGTTACACTATCAGAATCTCGATCAAAACAAAATTTTGATGTAGAGAGTCATGTTTTCCTGTGTGTACTACTATGACGAGGTTATTCAAATTGATCAAGGAGCTTATTATAGTACACAACCAATAACAGTGGTTAATACAACTAATTTTGTAACCCTAAGTGAACTTCATGATAGAATTCACAGTTCCTTAAATATAGGACCCGATCAAGAGATCAAGTCTATAAGCTATAGAAAATTGAAATTTCCGGCTATACTGTGGAATCTAGATTGTCCATTGGTTGATGATGTACAGTGGGTACGAGCATTAAATTTATTCTCTCAATGGTCTGATGGTAGCATAATGGAGTTATATATTGATGTTTCTATTATAAAACAACAATGTGCAGTTGTACAAAGACATAGAATTACAGGAGTGGTTGAAAATGTTCTTCCCCATGAAATTGATTATATTCTAGATGATTTAGAAGAGGAAAAGCAATATGATCTCCTAGATATACATGTAAATCCTAATTACAATGAGGATTTTCATAATAATGGAAAAAATGGTGACAATAGTGCTGATGAGGGGGAGAAACCGATGTTGAGAAATTTCAAGAAATGCATTAGTTTTAAAGTAGTCTAAACCACAATAAATCATCCACCACTTTTTTCAACTTCTTTGGAAGCAATGAAATATTTTCCTGAATCTGAGTGTAATGTTCTCACACTCACAACTGAGTTTCCTAGAGTTTTATCAGATAGGTTTAGTGATCTAGAAAAAATCTTATAAATTTGAAGGAATTTTCCAAGTAAAGATGCATTAAAAATCATGCTAATGAGATTTCAAATTGAGAGGAACTTTTGATATATAGTTCATGAATCAGGACATAATAAATATTTCATACAGTGTGAGAAGTATGGAGATGATTGTAGATTCTTCATAAGGGAGATTCTAGAAATTTCATTTCGAGGTTGGAGAATCTTGAGGATTGAGGCAGCTTATACTTGCATTCAACCAAACCTGAAACAAGACAATACCTCATTAGATGCTGAATTTGTGTTATCCATTATCATCAAGATGATTAGGACATGCTAATATATTCACATATACCTTGTTCTAGAGAGGATACACAAACATTTGGTTATAATATTTTCTATAATAAGGCATGGATGGAGAAACAAAAGGCAATTGTGAAGGTCTATAGCGATTGGGATAACTTGTATCGGGTGTTTCCATAATTTCTATTCATACTAAGGCCCAACAACCAATTTTTATTCCATATTCATATTAATAAACATGTGTATCAAGATAACCAACTTTATCTATCTTGTTTTCAATTTCATCGGTTGTTCTAGGCATTCCTCCCCTATATCTTCGCATTTGGTTTCAACAAATAGTTCATATAGATTGGTGGAATGTTTCTATATAGAAAATTAAATAGATTATTATTGATTGTAGTAACCCAATATGGTAACTTTTCACCTCTTTCGCGTGCCTTTTCCATAGTGAAGAAAGAAAACTATGAATCATGGAGTTGGTTTTTGGAATGTATCAACAACTATTTCACCCACATTCAGGGAGTCTATTTGTTATCTGATTAGAATCGGGTAATAAACGAGGCAATCAATGCAGACTGTAATACATGGACACCCCCTAAATGCACATCATTGGTACTGCATTAGAAACATTTCTATCAATGTGTGGAAAACATTCCATAATTATCTTATGAAGAAGGAAATAAAAAGGATTGGTATAAATTGTCTTTGTTATTATTTACTATTTTAACATAAAGACAAAATTAATTTATTTTAAATAGAATCACTTCTATATTGAATATGATCCATATCAACTGAGATTTGAAGAACATTTCGAAAAAATCTACAAGGCTAATCACGAAGTGTATGATTATATGATTCAGTTTCTAAAAGAAAAATGGACATTATCATATGAAAAGGGAAAGAGTTATGGACACATGACCACAAAATTTTTGGAGTGCCTCAATTTTGCCTTCAATGGGTTTCACAAGTTACCGATAACTTCCCTAGTTCAGGAGACATTATATTGTTGTGTGAAGTACTTCATTGATAGACAAAAAAATAGTCTCAGATGGGACTTAACAGGGGATAAGGTACGGAAGGAAATTTCAAAAAGAGATTGAAAAGAATAGTGAAGAAGATTCTAGTTATCATTTATATCTTCTCCACCGAGAAGACAATTGATTTGAATTTCAAGAGCATTCGGACCCCCATCACAAATAGAATCAATGAGAAAATAGTGTTATTACCAGAGGTGAGGAAATGCCAATGAGGAAACTTCCAGGACTTGCAGTTTCAATGTGCACATTCCATTGCAACATGTGCATCTGTGAACATATCATGTGAAGCATATGTTGATCCATTGTACCATATGGACACCATTTCTAACTATTAATCTGCACTATGGATTCCTATTAGGGAGTTTTGATATTTCCCAATGCTCTAAGGCTAGCCGATAGTGATACCTGACATCAAAAGGTCACATAAATTAGGGAGAACAAAGTCCGAAAGGATGAGGAATGAGATAGACTATCCTCAAGAACAAGGGAAAGTTTGAGATGCACCACATGACATCAAGAAGGTCATAACATGAAATGGACCCCTAACATTGTTGGATTGAGTATACACTCTCATACACAATGATATTTTGTCTCTTATGTGATCTTCTAATATTGTTAATTATATGGTGTTATTATAAGATTATTTATTTTCTATACTTGTCTTCCATCTCCAAAAACTTTTACTACAAAATAACAATCAACATTTTATATTAACATTAAAAGTTATATGATTATTGAATTTGAGGTGACATTAATGCATAATAAATCTGTCTATGGCTAAACCATAAAGAAAACATGTGAGGAAATAATCATGAAACATTCTGTCATGTGGTAAATCATATATAAATTAAAAATTAAACCATTTTCTAGTAAAATTTTAGATAACAAAGTCAAAATGTATATATATATATATAAAACCATATCTTATAAAACACCCTTTTCTAGGTAAAAACATATCTAAAAAACTCTTTAGTAATATGCTTTAAAAAACATGAAGACATGCCCTTTTCTTTTGGTAAGAAATGAATTCATAAAAAAATGTGAATAAACATATCATATCTTATATTCTACAATTCATAACATTCTGCTAACCATAAAATTATACTTACATTATACACTTACAACTCATTTCATTTTTTACATATTGATGGATGATATAGTACTACTCACTAAGAAGTCTAGACATGTTTCCCAGACAGTGCTAGAGGATGGTGATGTTTGAGAGATCAGGTTTCATCGAGCACACCATTTTTATCACAGTCCACCTACACCTGCCATTATACCATACCTGTGCCATACTGTATTCTATGACATTGTATTATCATATTTCACATTTATTGACCAAAACCTGCTTGCTGCCCTCATGGAGAGGTGGAGACCAGAGAAACACACATTCCACCATCCCGGGGGAGAGATGACCATCACCCTTGAGGATGTGGCAGTGCTTCTCGATATTCCTATCTAGGGTAATCCATTTTTGGAACCACATGTGAATCTTGTCCTGAACTTATTCAGTGAATGTTAGGTATCAAAATTTTACCTAACCGTAGGGATATAGATGATGGTTTGATATCTATGACCTGGCTGGATTAGTAGTTTGGAATGTTTCAACATATGCTTGATGAAACTGATGAAAAGACTATCATGCGTTATGCCTGTGCATGAATATTACAACTCATTGGAGAGACCCTGTGTGCTGATCACTCAGGGATACACATGCACATGATGTATCATGGACTACTAGAGGAATTTGATCAGGCTAGGATGTATAACTGGGGGTCGTCCTGCTTGGATTACACATATAGATCACTATTTATGGTATGACGCAGACCACATAGATCTCAGGGGATATGTCATCCTTCTTTAGTTGTGGTCATGAGAGTGCATCCCTTCATTCTGCCATGTTCTTGTTGGTCCATCGTTGTTGGCAGAGGTGTTGGATGATGCTCCATGTAGACACTGGTATGATCACTCATCTATATTGGTTTCTAATGCTAGTATGCGTTATTGAATTTAATTTCTTATTATTTATCACTTTAGATGTTGTATTTTATAGGTGGAGTCAGAGACATAGATTCTTCATGGGTTTGACACACCATGTGGGTGCATACCACCTCAAGTTGGAATCTATAATACACAACCAGGAAATTATATATAATCTATCACTATCTAACAATTTTAATAATAACATCAATTTTTATTAAAGATCTTTTTTTTGAAAAAGGTTACATGTCATTTCAGGTTACATGGATGCCATACTAGGCTATATTGAACTAGTTTCTAGCATAATGCACTGCTGGACTTCATGATTCTATGGTTGTAGTGCCTCTCATTCACTTCCATATTATTGAGTGGCATCAGCCTGATAGTGTCATGTGACAGTTTGGTTGTGTTTGGCAGATTCCATTACAGCTAATAATGACAGAGAGGCTTCATTATGTGATGCTGACAAGGAGTCATGAGTAGGAATGTCACCGAGTAAATGACGACTATCTTGACCTCTGGGGAAGACAAAAAAATCTTTGTATCTAGGGTGTACCTATGATGCGATTCTATCTTTCAAAGAAAGTCGAGTATGAGCCATGGTATAGAATGATGTTTATAATATATCTTACCTAACACCACTAAGAGATTCATAATATGGTAAGTCAAAAAAATTCCATTAGTTTGTTTATTGAACTATTTTCTAATTCATTTTCAATCTCTTTACAATGTACTCACTCACAGTATATTATTCACATGAGTGATCTAGAGGAGAAGGGGGACCTTAGTCGGGCAGTGGTCTATGCTGTAGTGTTGGAGCTAAGATCATCTTATCATGCGATTCATGAGAGAATCTTCGAGAGTCCAGCCTAGAGAGTGGGGGTACCTGCCCTGGGAGTGGAGGTTCCTTCTCAGGAACATCTTACAGTAGCTACTGATGATGGGGAGCCACAAAAACGATGACGTAGACTACATCATCTTGCATATGATCCCTCACTAATTCTACAGGTAGAGGTCATCTCTCTAGCAGTCTAGCCTCAACCGATTGTGGAAGTGCATCAGGCAGCATGGTATCTATCTTACCTGATAGGATATCCGCAGTTCTCTCCAGCTTAGGGTGAATATCCACCATAGGATTGGGGTCTAGATCTATTGCAGGCTTGGTTCCCCATTGTGATAATGGTAGTTTCTTATACTACCCTAGTGGGATAATGATTGGGAGCATAGAACGAAATTCAATTGACACCTACTCCCCCTGACACATAGATGGAGCATGAGATAATCACCCTTATAGTGCCTAAGGATTAGCACTATCTATGTTTTTAGACTCCACCCCAACACGTAGCTCAGCGAACCTGATACGGGTGTACCCTTTGCAGACCACCATGTGGGACAGAATCTCCTCCCCATAGAAATTTATTGTAATTTTTCATGTATATGTTTTATGACTATTTAAATGAAGATATTGTTCTTACAATCAGTCATTTTTACAAGTTTAGACAGCGTTTCAGTTTTAATTAATATTTTCCCACAGTTTATATTTTATTATCATTCAAATTCGGCCACTTGAAACATAGAAAAACATATTAAATTTAAAGTATGTTACTTTAAAATCTTATAAAATATACATTATAAAAAAATATAAATAAAAATTAAAACACAGCCTAAACATCTAAAAAGTTGGTGAAAAAAATATATTTTTCTAAAGGTTTGTATACATAATATCTTTTAGTTTTATTAGTATATCATATAAAGATACACTTCATGTTACAAAAGTATCATTATTTATTTTAAAACCTCATAATAAATCTTTCCATGCCATGGAAAGAAACAGATATGATAATCTTAGTAAAACTAATAATATAATAATAGTTCTTTAAAAAAAAAAATAAGTCATGTTAGAAATATGTGGTGGTGGTATCCAATGGCTATAACAACAAACTCCTTCCATTACCAACATGTAAATATGCTTCTCCTCATGTGATCTTTCAAAATCTACTTGGTTTTTGTATATGAATACAAATTTGAGTGGCACAAAAGATATTTCTTAAAAACATAAAATTTTCACTTTAAAATGTTAATGACATAATTCTAAAAAAACAAACACTATATCTACATATATATGATAATATAAAAACCTATATATTTATAAATATAATAAAATATAATTAAATTTTTTAATATATTTTCCCTAAAAGGTGGCAGTGGGCTTGTCACCTTCCATGCATAGTTTAAAAAAAACTAAACTACACATATTTAAATATATGTATATAAAAACACATATAAAAAAATACCGAAGAAATCTATCCTATTATGTTTGATATAAGGTCATGATGGAGATATGATGAGCCCATTAATCTTCATGCATGCAACGAGCATCATTCATTTATGCAAGGGAGTTAAAGAACATATCTTGATCAAATGAAAATATGAGTAGAAGATGATATTAGAGACTTGATGTATTCGAGCTTGTATAAATTAGGAGCATGTTATCTCACAACATTCATGTGATGATACCACTACAAAAGAAATGAAAAATCAAAAAGGATGAACACCATAATTTTCAGTATCACCTAAAGAATTAAATGACCTGATATCTTCAAGCATTTAAACAAGCTGAGACTCAGCAGTATATGAGGGGTTATTAATGAGTCCATGATGAGGAATATCTTTTGTATCTAAGTCATTGATAAATACCTATAAAAGTAGGATCATTTGAGTGAGGGTGAGTTTCTGAGAAACTGATAGAGGATTTCATTTACATCAAAACAGAGCATTGTGAACCCCTATGGTTAGTATAGACGAATCCTCCTTGATATAAGCTTTACGCAAGTGAGTAGAGGATCCCATGAGCATTCAAATAGTGAAAATAAATAATTAATATATTTGTGAACAAAAAAATTAACATGAAGAAATTAGGATAACGCATTTAGCATCTCCCAATATTTCCCAAAGGTTTGAGATCCGCAATGCCATCCTGGTTTACCTGACTTGGTTGATACATCTGCAACTCAGTGTATACATACAATGTTCTTTTCAGAGAACATGGTTAACTATGAATGCATCCTTGTGTACTTGGTTTACATAGAACAAGTACATTTATGATTAAATCTTGACAACTAGTGCATACACCTTTTTTCACGAAGAGAGAAGTGGATGGTGTGAATGTCCATTCATACATGAAGAGGAATATGACAATGAATGTACAAGGATATAAAGAAGAGGATAATAGAGAATTTATGCACATTCAAGCATATATAAACACAAATTCATGTGTCCATTGGGATAGCCAAAACTTATTCACTAACAAGGAAGAATCAAACTTGAAATAGTATAGTGAATACCAGCACATAAAATATAATATAAAATATACATGTGCTAAGATTTAAAATGTCATGAAATTCCTATATGATATGGAATTGATTTTTTAATTTTGAAAGAGTGATTATTGAATAAAGTAATCAATAATAATTTTTTTGCACTGCTTGTACACATACAATGAGGTCAGGACTTCATTAGAAGAAAGAATTATAGTCTAATCATTATTTCACTAAGGCAAATGATCAGTTATAGGTGATCAGATCATTTGAGAAAGACCAAAAGAACCGACTAGTGGCTGTTGAATATACTTGAATAGGTACATGATCAATTAAGATCCTAAAATATCATAGAGGAATATCATAGAATCATCATATATTGGATCAAGCCTTTTAATAGAGGTGAATCCTTCCAGTTGGCATTCGGATCAAGTGAAGTCTTCTGGTAGGATCCTGGAGAAAATGAAGTATCTCAGTTGGAGCCAAAAGAAAACATAGTCTATCGGTTGGATCAAGAGTAGAAGTATTTCAGTTGGATATAATATCCATTTTAATCACTTATTTGGTAGTCAAGTATAATGAATAATCCATGTTTGGGGAAAAACCAACATATAAAGAAGTATGTTTTATGTTGAACCATGTAAATATCATGTACTATTATTTCTGTTATTATTACTACACAAAAAGTGAGATTGAGATATAATTTTTAATGGATCAAGAACCTTAAAAAGTTTTAGAGGTTGAATTTGAAATAAAGGTAATTCAAAAATAGAAACCACTTATTCACCCCTCCCCTCTTAGTGGTCTATCCGACCTGTGGCTCTATGAATATGGTAACCCTAGAAACAAAGCAATGGGTAGGTGTTGATATATATAAATAACAATTATTTTCACGTTGTAAAATATCAGTATAGGAAAGGTATCATTGGATTTATGATTCACATTTTATAGAATATATTATAAAAATATTTAGTACCTCATCTAAGATAACTCTTTTAGGGGAATGAATCATCTCAATGCTAGTGGGGTTGGGGGATCTTCATGAAGTAGTTTCTCTTGACTTGTTTCTTCTCTTTACATCATCCCCATAAAATTTTCTAGAAATTCTGACTACCAATTAAAATTTTCTTCAAAATAATATAATTATTCCTGCAACTCTTCCATTTTTTATCTTCATCCCCCTATTCATTTTTTCTCAAAATATGTTTGGGGTGCCGCCTCAAAACCCGCACCTCTGATGCAACCATACTGTTCTAGACACTTTAAGGCCAGTAATAGTAGTTGTTCATTCGGTATAAGTAATGATAATTCCTATGTATAATTCAAATAAAAATTATAGAAAAATAAGTAATCATTTATATATAATACTGATTTAAAGAAAAGTAATTTTTTATTATAACATACTTACACATTCTTCCCACAATTTTTGTGTATTTTCATCTATTAGTATCTCATCTTTATTTACACGTGTCAACTTTCGTAGCACATTAAGTGGGATGGAAGTGGATTAGGATTTGGATTCATCAATCTGTATATAAATAAAATATAATAGTTATGTTGTTGATTCATTTCACATAAAATTATTACAGTAAATTTAAAATACATACTATTTTTTTTTCAAGTGAAGTGTACCCCATCCTTGCTTTATGGTAGGGGTACGTTGGTTTTTATACCCATTGATTTTTTTCAGCACTTGGTTTCTATTTCATAATTTAAAAATTCATAATCAAATTTATTAATACACATGTTGTCAAATAATTTATTATCATCCACAATTTACATGAAAATATTTCTCCTTAGGATGGTAAGTAAACACATCCCATACTTATTGGATTATCATGTTTTAATACACCTATGATGGGTGAAGGTTTATTTCTCCTTCAACATATTTTATATGAAACTTCATTAGAATTATGAGAAAACCACTGTGATCCTTTCTAATGAACATTAGTACAACTTTTCTTCATGATTCATGTACTAGAAATGAACTCTTTAAGGGTGATTAAGAGTAATTCAATGTTTCATTATTTTTTTAGTAAAATAAATAAAGTATATCATAATGTTATGCCAATCCTATCCCAAATCAGCCTCTTTACAACATGAACAAAATTTCACTATGAATCTATATCAATTAGTATGTGCTTTCGAGTGGTGATCCCAATGAAACTATTGAACAAGGCCCTATGGGGGTTAATATCAAAGTCATTTTCATTCCATACAACCTCAAATTTCATGCCATTGTTTCTCAAGATAATATTTTTTTGTTAATACTATCATGCTACGACACTCATTATTTTTCTAGGACACCAGTTTTTCATTATTTACATTTTCCTCAGGTTAAACGCCATAGATTTGTTGTTCCTATGGATTGGTAGAATCTTCATGCGTTGATGGTTGTTGTTCCTCTGTATTAAGAGCACCAATAGGGTGAGAAACCTCTTGTTCCTCAAGATTGGGAACATCGGTACATGAAGAAGTCATTATTTGAATAAGTTGTTGATCGTTTTATTTAGATTATGTAAATTTAGTAGTGAATAGATAGTAATAAAAGGTAACACAATGTATATTGCAAAAAAATATGTATAACCTAATTATTAAACTCTCTTTTTTAAAGGTTGAATGGATTTTACCCCCTATTGAGAATCCAAATCCCTTAATTATAGTCTCATTTGACATATAAGACCCCATCTATATTAGAACCACTAAGAAATGATTATGATATCCTAATGAAAGTGTTATCATCAGTTGAAATTTTATCTAACCCTTTAGTGTTTTAGGTTGATAACAAAACAATTAACCACATTCGGCTTATAGGAATTAGAACATTAAATGATATTACTTCCTGTGGTTCCATTATAAACAGTTCTCCTTTGTACCCTTCCTTATTGAAATCCAAATTCATGAAACCAAATTCATAAATTTTAATAGAACTCCTATTATCAACCCACTTTCATTGAAAATCATCACTTGGAATGTTGTATAATCAATCTACCATATTTGTTTAATGATTCCAAAGTATGACATATTCACATAAATTGGATTTCTATCCTTGGTACCAGATACATTTTTCACTTGAGATACAAGTGTAAATCCACTATTTTTAATGGTACTACCTTCATCATGTTCATTTATATAGAATTTATAACCATTAATTACATAACCGTTATAATATAATACATGTACACTTGGTCCTTTGACTATCCATCGAATTCATTCTGAAATTGAATCCATATTTTAATCTGAATACTTAAAAATATGGTCTCAAAATCATCATATAAACTATTTATTATGTGGGAAAAATATTGATCTGTAATAGTGATTGTGAAAACATATATTCTAGAAATTCTTTCACTCACAAGCCACCCAATGTTACATGATTTTGGTAGACCAATTATTTCCACATCAGATAGGTAGTCGGTACCAAATTCAAGATCTTCGTCAATAATATATTGCTCTGCAATAAAAACTTCTTTCCAACTTCAAATTTTGGCATACCCTTTCAAAATACTCATATAACATTCAATGGGTTACATCTATCTATAATTTACATGACCAATAAGTTAAATCTCTCTAACCAAGTGAACCATCAAATGAACAAACACATCAGAGAATGCCTATGGGAAGAACATTTCTAATTCACATAGTATGATGGTAATTTCCTTTTCTATAGTTGGATTTTTTTGGGTTTATATTTCCTGCATATATCTTTGAAAAATATAAAAATCTTGGTTAATTTATGATGAAAATTCTTGGGGAAAATGAAACATAAATATACATGAATTAGAACTTGCATCAAAACATGACAGTCATGTGATTTCAGACCCTTTAACATTAAATCAGTCATTGAAATGATATTATTGATATTTTAAGAATAAACCACTAAAACATTTACATCATTAAATAAGTTTAAAAATTGACATCTCTACTTCCTGGAAAGACATTAAGTATATGGAGGAAGAAAAGTCCATTTTCACCCTTCACCGGTGCCAAATCTTCCCATATTCTCATGTCAATCATGTCCAACCTAGATATAATTCCATAATTTGTTTTTATAGTTTAATTTATTAATTTTCCCATGATACTATCACATTTTTTCAACATACATAACATCAATAAAATGAATGATGTACAAAAAATCTCAATATGGTAATTAAAAAAACAGATCTCTTTTAAAAACCAGTTTTTGTAAGAATTTTTGAAAAAGGTTTACCAAAAGTAGTGTGTACATATATTACTTTCTCAAATAGTTGATCAATTTTTTATGGATATGGTGTTATAAATTCTTAAAATCTACCATCAAATGATGTCACCCAAGATCTGTACTTATGTCGCTTGGGTATAAATATGTAATGTCCTTGAAACCTAGTCTTCGATGAAATTTAAAACCTAATTGACTATGTACCTTGTTCACAAATAGTACACCCTTGAGTTCCTTTAATGATATATCCAAAAAAATCCATAAACAAGGAAGTAATTTATCATCCCATAAAACATGTCTCTCAATGTGAATTCATTATTTCTTTAAGCACTGTACAATGTAACACCATAATCCCACAATAATTTCAAATCCTCAATCAATGGAACCAAATAAACATAAATATCATTACCTAGTTGTTTTGGTCCTGATATAAGTACAGATAACATAATGTATTTTCATTTCATGCATTACCATGGAGACAAGTTATAATTTACCAATATAACTGACCATGTACTATGAGTGCTACTTTGAAAACCAAAAGGATTCCATCCATCTATAGATAGTGTAAGACAAGGGTTTCTTGGCTCATTTACAATTTCAGGATACTCATGGTCAATTCTCTTCCACTAACGAGAGACTTTTGGGTGATGAAGTTTCCTATATTTATTTATTTTATCTTTATTCCATATCAATTGTCTTCCAATATTCTCTATATAGGTGTATAAACATTGGAATATATGGAAAGTACCATAAAACATTAGTAGGACCTGATTCATCTTTCTTGTACTGAGACACACAACAGCTTGATAAATCTTTAAGTGATTAGTGGTACTTGAAAATTATGTTATATTCACTTGTATAGACATGTATTATTTCAGATACCATACCCATTAAATGTATAATTCATTTAGTATCATATGTTTGGATAGGAATCTCATTATCTTTCTGGAGTATATCATTCAAGAGAAAAACTAGTTCAGTAAAACTAAAATTACTTCATTCCTTTCCATCTTCTAAATTATATATCTTTAGTATGGTTAACAACGATCTATATTTAGTATATCCATCATACAATAGTATCTTTTCACAACTCTTTAACATCTATTTTTTTGGAGAATCATGAAATTCATATTCAAATATCATTTCCATTTGCTCAATATGATCCTCATTGTCACTCACACCTGTAATCACATCCTCAATACAATATTATTCATTTTCTACACTTGTAATCATATCATATGATCCATAAAATGCAGTGTTATCCAAGTCACTAATTACATTAACTTTTTCTCTATATTTAGTTCAATATTTATAACTTTTAACTACTCCATGATAGATCAAGTGTTCTTCTAACACCACTGGACTAATTAGTCTTGAATAAAAATGGTATAAACATAGACAATTTATTTGATAAGGGCCATATGCCTGATCTTTAATATACTTGAAGAACTCTTTGACCCCATAATCTAACTCTTTTGTCATGTGATTGACATCCATCCATTTTCAATTCATATTTATTATATTTTATTTGGAAATATTAATATTTAATAAAATAAATGAATACCTCAAAAGGGGCCTTTCCAATAAGGGGAACCCAACATTTTAATGTTTCAAAAAATTTCAAAACGCTTTAAATGAAATGGGAAATTGAATTTACGAAAATAATTTCTCCACTGGTGTTAGGTTTTGTCCTCTAAATTCACCTACAATGATCACTGGTACCTGGTATGGGTTAAATAATTCTCAAAGTAGTTTAAGAAACATAGGTGCGTGTCCAAAATAGATTAAGGATGATTCTCAAGAAACAAAATGAAATAATAACTGTTCTGCAGATGAAGCTTATGTGGATGAAATTTGTGCACTCAAATTAAAATTTTATCAGGATGGGGAGTTAGCCAAGAACTAGAGAAGATTTCTTGGTTTTCTATCTAAATTTGAAAAAAAGTAGTAGCATCAGTCTGATCCCTGCAAGGGGTTCCTGATTTGTGTGACCATGAGAAGGCTTAGTTGGATGGTCTTAAACACACTCATCTTGAGACATGTATTGTAGCTTCAATATTAAAATATTTTCTTCAATTAATCCACAAAAATGAAAAGGCTTTTGGTCTAGTGACTGAATTTCAGTAGCACTTAGCTTCCTATGGGGAAAAGGTTATGGGAGCGGGGTCATCATAGATATCCTATGGGTTATATGAAGTTAGTGAAATTCCCTTTATATGGTGTTATTATCAATATATATTATATAAGAGCTGGTATTATGTAATCTAGGAGGTATCTGAAAGTTAATATGATTATATAAATATAGATACCACCATTTTTCCTTACACATATATGCATTTATAAATATAGATACCACCCATCTTATTGAATTGATAAATATAGATACCACTTAACTCTTTGAAAAGTATTTTAAGGAGTGTTTGGAAAGGAAAAGAAAACTATTTAGTTTAAATGGATAAAACATTATTGATAAAGCATACTACGTCTTCTATATTTGTAAAAATAGATTTCCCCATGCACACATGTCATCTCCTCATAAACTCTTTTCACATCAATGACATCATTTACTATTGTAACCAGTTTTGTTGTTCAGAATTTGTTAAATTAAATTAATTGCAACCTATTGAATATATAAATATTTGGACTTAATTTCTTTGATATATGTTAATCATTTTCAAATACATTTAACCGTTGAACAATTAGAAGCAAACTTTTTTATTAGTTTTATTGTTTCCTTTTTTGGATTTCATTAAAATTTAACTATATTTCCAAATTATATATTTTTAAAATTTTTTCACAATATCATCTAATTATCATTACAGTATTTATATTTAATTATTTTTCAAGGTCGGAGTCAACCACATAGACATTTAATGAACCAATTTAATTTAGTGTCTACTAATTTACTAATGTTGGAAAGAAACAAAAATTTGGAATATTGTTTACTATATGCACTTGAACTCATCTTATCTTACATGATTATGAATTATGCCTTTGTATTTTTATCAATTAATACCCACCCTCTATGAAATTTGATTCTACTTTAGTTTGATACATTGAAAAACTATTGATGTTAGTGTGCATTACTAAGGATCTTTTTCCCTCATTTACTATAACTGTTCACATCACTTAAATTTGAGATCATGCTTCCTAAAAAAGGGAATAAATTGTTTTTTATTGATGTTTTACACTATTTGACTATTTCATTTTTTATTTTCTATATATTAACTAGCATTATATATTCAACTAAGAGAGCTTCACTATTCAAATATTCCATAAAAATGGGTTATGTGTACCACTATTTGAAGGTTAGTTTTTATTTATTTTCATTTTCATTTTAATAATTATGATTCCATTAAAAATATGATTTTTTTTAATTTAGTTATTCATGTTTCCAATTATATTTTGATTTTAAAAATTTAGTTATAAAAATATGGTTTCATATAATGCATGCATGCAAAAATTTAGTTATCCATGTTTCCATAGAGTCCCAGGAAGCACTCCAAACTGATTTCTAGGGATTTTTGGTCACTATTATAGTATTTTTTTTCACCAATTGTTCATCCAGAATAATATTATTTAAGTAATTATTAATACTCTAATTTATGTATTTTTCCATTTTCCAAATATCTAATATTATTGTTCTAAATACATGTTTTATGTTTCAAATATTTTCAATATGCATTCTCAGTCAGAATCGACATGGTTTTTAGGAATATTAATATTTTTAAGAGTAAATAATTATATTTCATATATATCATTTATTTATAATTTTAATTTGTTCAATATTAATTTTAATTATTAACTTGTTAAAATATTATTCATTTTTAAAAATAAACTCTGATGTATAGTGTCGTTCGAAAGCAGGAGCAAGTACAAGTTATAAAAAACTGAGGAATTTATTCACTATTATTTCAAATAAAAAACCCCATTTTAAAGTCAATGTGAAATTTAAAAAATACTTTATTTTGATCATAATTGAAATCCAAAATACCATCCTCATTCTAAAACATCTTAGAAACAGAATTTATTAACTTTTAAACCAATCATTTAACCTTAAAATCACATTTGTATAATAAAAAACTGATGAATCTTGTCCTAATAAACAATTGGGACACTTTTTATTACTTTTTTTATAAAAGATTTTCACTACTAAAAAACATGTAACCATTTATTTAAAATAAATTTTTAATAAAAAATTTACCCATTAAGAAAAAATTTCTTGGAAAATCAAACATAGAATTTATTTTCAAACTACCCTAGAAAACTCACTCACTATTTTCAAAACCAATCCCATTCCATTTTGAACCAATCTTTCAAAATTTTAACCACAACTGACCCCCTTTGAGAATCTTATCTCACCTATCATATAGTATAATATATATAACAATATATATATATATTTATCTGGAAATATAAAAAAATAAGAGCTATATTATTTTAAAACTATTTTCATAATAGAAAATATGGCTATTGACTATATTAATGGTTTTACAAATAAAAAAATGAATTATTGTATTTTTAAAAATATTTTCAATATTAAAAAAAATTGAATAAAATTCGATTAATGATTCCAATAAATGTGAACAATAAAATGATCACCATAAATGAATAAAAAAAGTGGTAATGTCACTGAGAAAAATGATTGAAAATTATTCAAAACCAGAAAACATAATAATGATAATTGTTATTAAACAAATAAATTATCAATTAAAATTTAATCAATCGTCATTTTTAATTTTATAGGATAATTCAAAATAAATTTTTATATAGGTTATTCAATCCTATAAATATATTTAAAATATGTTGAGTATCAAAACAATATAGAATAATCAATAATAAAAAATTTTGTTAAAAAATAATAGAAGGTAAAAAACCAATTTTGATTCAGTGTTTGAAAAAACTAAAGTCCAAGATATACATCGAGAATAAAAAAGTTATCATTGAACACCTGAGGTTGATAAACCTATAAATAAAGTAGAGAACATAAAGAATTGTGGGGTTTAATAAAAAAATTATCTATGTATATAGGGACGAATCATAAATGGTTTCTGCTATAAAAAAGTAATGATTGAAATATAGAAGAATCCATTAAATAGAAAACCAATAAAAATAGGTTTCTCTCTACACTTAACCTTTATCTCTCATTTTTTTACTCTCATTTTAATGACTTATGGAAGAATCTTAAACCACATCCACCCTTACATATTTTTACTATCATTAATGGATGAAAATATTTACCAAAATCAATGAAACCACCATAAAATTAAATTTTGAGGTGGTAATTGGGTAGCTAGGTGGTGGTTAGACTTTCGAGGAAAGAACAATGTAATGGGTGGTGTGATGTGGAAGATAGGTGTTGTAGAAGTCGTGATGGATGGTGCGACATGGTGCGGGAGTGTAGTACATGGCTACATGATGCATAAAAACAAGAGTAAACCCCATTAGTGGTTAGAGAACTGATCCAGAGGTGCTAATATAATAAATTAGCATATACCTTAGATTTAGAGAGGTTCAATTCATTGATAATTTCACTAAAGATTGGGAGCAGCAGTAGTACTAGGGTTCGGTGAGAGCGACAACAATTGTAGGGTTTTGTGAGAGTTTAATGGCACGAGGGAGGAGACTCTACTGGATTTATTATTATAAGATCGCATTAGGCTTTTCTCAGTACTTTAGAAAAAGCACCAATAAAGAGTAACTTTATCAGTGATAAAATATTAAGTGTCGATAAAGATCAAATTTTAATAATTTAGGGATCAATGATCTCAAACCCACCCAAGTAGCCCTCCATCTAGAAGATTTTTCCCTCAAATATCCGAAGGGGCTACTTGAGGATGTTCTAGTGAAGGTAGTATGGATAATTCGCCCTATCGACCTTATCATTATTAACATGGGGGAAGACCAGGAGGCACCTTTGATTCTGGGAATTCCTTTCTTGGCAACTGGTAAGGTATTGATTGATGTCCACCAAGGAGAATTGATCTTACAAGTAAGTGATGAAAGTGTCTCCTACAACATTCTCAAGGCTGTCAAGTAGGCATCACTACTAGAAAATGAGGACTATTAGGAAGTAATAGTAATGGAAGATCACTTAATCTATATGAAATATGGTCTGGTATGTTCTTTTGTCATTGATGACCCACTCTTCATAGATATCGAAGATACACCTAAGGAGTTTCAATTTCTTGAAGGCCAAGGCGGTCATTACTAGAAACGCACAATTGTTCCAGACATTTTGGAGTAAGAAAAGGTGAAACCAATTGTACCCTCAATCCTGATGGTACCTCAACTTTAGTTAAAGCCTCTCCCTTCAACTCGAAAATATAGATATTTGGGTGATCAAGAAACACTTCCAGTTATACTCAATGCAGATCTGTCTCAAGAGTAAGAAGACACACTTCTCTAGGTTCTGAAGAATAGAAAACAATACATTGGACGAATAGTTGCAGATTTGATAGGAATCAGTCCCACCATTTTCACCCATAATGTGCTACTGGAAGAAAGAGAAAATCCCTCTCGACAACCACAACAATGTGTGAACCCTCCAATGAAGTAAGTTGTGAAGAAGGAGGTAATAAAATTGTTAGATGCATGAATCATATAGCCCATTTCTGAAATCCCATGGGCGAGTCCTCTGCAAGTGGTATAAAAAAATGGGGGTATCACTGTGGTCTCCAATGATAAAAATGAACTCATCCCTACAGAAACATTCATGGGTTGGAGAGTCTATATAGACTACCTGAAGCTGAATGATGCAACATGGAAAAATCACATCCCGCTGCCCTTCATGCATCATATCCTAGAACTTTTGGCAAGTAATGAGCTTCAATTCTTCCTTGATGGTAATTATAGATATAACCAAATATTCATTTCCCTGAATATTAATAAAAGGGCACCTTCACATGCCCCTACAATAAATTTTCTCATCAAAGAATGTATTTTGGGATGTGCAATGCTCCTGCCACCTTCTAATGATGTATGTTATAAATATTACATTAAATGGAAGAAAAAATATTGGAGGTATTTATGGATGATTTTCCATCTATAGAAAACCCTTTAACACTTTTTTGAGGAATCTGTAGCTGGTTTTGGAAAGGTGCGAGCACACTAACCTAGGGCATGATGGTTTTTATAGACGGTTTGGTAGAGACTTTTCGAAAATTGCCCAACCACTCACCATTATCCTCTCCAAGGATTCCATATTTGAGTTTGATGAGACATGTGCCACATCTTTTTAGCATCTGAGGTAATGACTGGTAGAATATCCAGTGATAATTTCTCCAAATTGGGAGGTGCAATTTAAAGTCATGTGTAATGATAGAGACTATGTCGTGGGTGCAGCATTGGGGAAATTGCTAGATCACATCTTCCAACCAATTTACTTTTCCACTAGAACATTGAATGAAGTACAGGTGAAATACACTACCACGAAGAAACAAATGATTGTAGTGGTGTTTGTAATTGACAGGTTTCATTATTATTTGGTGTTGTCCAAATTTATTGTATATACTGACCATTAATCACTCAAATATTTTCTAAATTAGAACGACGTGAAGCCACTACTCATCCATTGGGTGCTTCTCCTCCAAGAGTTTTACTTGGAGATTTGTGACAAGAAGTGTAGTGAGAACATTATTGCTGACCACCTGTCCCACCTGAAACTGCCTCATTTGGAGAAGAAGGATGACAAAGCCATTAGGGATACTTCCCAGATGAGAAAATTTTCTCAATATAAGAAACACCTCAACATTGGTATGCAGATATTGTAAATTATTTCGTTAAAGGATCATGTCACCCCAATCTCACTTACAGGTAGAAGAAGCGGTTTTTATCCCATGTCAAGATGTACTTCTGGGAAGACCCTATACTCTTTTTATGATGTGGTGATGGGATGATTCTCCATTACATCCCAGAGAATGATGTTCAAGGAGTTATAGAGTTCTGTCACTCCTCACCAGTTGGAGGACATCACAACCCAAACCATACAATAACAAAGATCCTACAGTCTAGATTTTTCTGGCCTACAATGGAAAGGTATGCTTGTTAATTTGTTACCAGGTGTGATCGATGTCATAGGACATGTAATATGGGATGAAAATCTAAGATTCCTCAACACCCCATCCTAGAGGTCGAAATATTCAGCGTTTTCAGAATTTGATTCATGGGGAAATTTCCCTCATCATATGGGAACTCTTACATACTTTTCCGTGTGGAATATGTTGCCAAGTGGGTGAAAGCTGCTGCTAGAGCATAGGACACAACCAAGGTAGTTGTGGCCTTTTTGAAGAAAAAAATATTTAGCAGATTTGGCATTCTTCAAGTGTTGATCAACGATAGGGGAATACATTTTGACTATTCCTTAATGAAGAATGTGGTACTTAAGTATAGGGTGAAGAATCAAATGGGAACACCTTATCATCCCTAATCTAGAGGAAATGTGGAATTATCAAATCATGAACATAAACAGATCCTAGAGAAAACAATGGGATCTTCAAGGAAGGATTAGTCCAAAAATCTTGATGATGCCTTATATGCATACCAGACCTCATTGAAGACAACTATGGGTATGTCTCCATTCCGCCTTATCTATGGGAAGCCATTCCACATACCAGTGAAGCTAGAGCATTAAATATACTGGGCCATCAAGGCCCTGAATTTCAATTTAAAGGCTTACGAAGAGAAGCACAATTTCCAGCATACAGAGCTTGATGAGATTCAATGGGAGGAATATGAGAATGACAAGCTGTACAAAGAAAAGAAAGGGGTGATCCACGATCGAATGATTTCCCACAAAACCTTCCAACTCAGTGATCAAGTATTTCTCTTCAACTCCAGTATAATATTGTTTCAAAGAAAGTTGAAGTCTTGATAGTCAGGACCATTCCATGTGATTAATGTTTTCCACCATGGTGTGGTGAAAATTTATGTTGAAGACGGACAACCTTTCAAGGTGAATGGACAACACCTGAATCTTTACCATCACATGGAGGATATGGTGGGTACAATCTCCAACATTCATTTCAGGTAACAGGGGGTAGTTAGATCAAGCCAACAGCCTAAAACAAAGGCGCTGTATGGGAGGAAACCCAGAGGTTACATGTCATGTACCACCTATACAAATGGCATGTAATGGTCTTTTTAATTTATATTATTAATATTATAAGTATATAGATTACCTAAGTTAATAAATAGGGATGATGTTGGTGCCGATGGTAAGTTCACTGGAGATTATCTGGTCCATCACTGGTTCGAATCCCTCTATACCTACATTCATCATTGGGTTCATTCTTTTTATACGCATGTTTAATTACATGGAGTGTGTGGTATTTTTGAAACTAATATATAAGTTTTTCTAAATACATGAAAACCCATGATGGGGATGAACCGGTTGGTCTGGGTTGGAAACCGATTCTAAAAGACCCGAGTTCGAATCCAGAAAACCGACCCATATCCATAATTTATCCTTTTAATAAATCTACACAGTGTGCATTTCAATATATGTCATGTGAGCCATGTTTTCATTAATAAATGAAATGATTTTCAAAATAAACTAAACCATGTGGGTGAAGTTGGAAGATTGGCAGAGTCTCAGGCCTCAATTCAAAAGACTCGGGTTCAAATTCGGCTAATCACCCTACTTCATCCCTTTTATTAAAATTAAAACCACACATTTTGAATTTTATTCTTCCTATGTAGACTTATACTTTTACTTTAAATATTAAAATTAACTATAAATGGGCAGCACTAAAACCTTTACTCCAGTAGTTGAGGGCTTATGTTCGGAATGGTGGATCCCCGGTTCGAATCACACCCCAAGCACCATACCAAAAGTTTTAGTTCTATTTATATAATTTTAGAACACACGACATGTATTTATCAATACATTAAGTGTATAGATTTATTTTTTATTAAATAATATATATATATACGTGTTTTTATTTTAATTATTAATATTAATTATTATATAGTTTACTATAATAATTATATTATATAATTTATAATTTAAAAAAAATAATATACATGGTGTGTACGCTTTAGGACACACTGTGTATTCTGTCTATAATGGTCGGGCACTACCTGGCCTTAGACTATGCCACGTGAACCCCTCCCATTCCCGTTTTCTTCTCCTACACACCCTCTGGCCGACTCGATTTCAATCTTCCATTTTAGTGCATTTTGCCTTAATATTTCTTCTACATTGTGATCATCGGCATAGGTATGGCCGATAGAGATCCTCCAAGTGGGAAGTGACCTGCTTCCATTTCTGAGGGTAAGTGGCCTCCTCACTGTCAGATTCATCTTCGACATTCTGAGTGACTAACTTTGGATTTCCCAATTTTTCAGACCCCAACATTGGCTGCTTTGCCTCCTCTTCTGATGCCGCCTCCATCTGCACCATCTACCGATCTGTCCATTCTTGTGGTGCCTTATACTACTACCACTGATCCTCTAGTGGTAGCATATTATCCATCCACTAGGGTAGAGAGCTCATCTACCACGAATCCATATTTTAGCTCTACCCCCTCTAAGCCACCCTCCACGCCTACAATGGACCCGACCGAGCCGACACCTCTACCCTCTACTGGAGAGCCCTATGATCCAGCTAAAATATCAACATATCCACCTCCTACCACTGGGGTTGGAAAATATGCTCTGGCATCAACCATTACACCACCACCTACACCAGCTTTTGCCCGCCCTCCACCACATCCATGCCTTATTTTTCTTAAGGTTCATCTTGCAGCAGAGAGATTGCAGCGATTCTCTCGCTACACTATTTAGTTGAGTGGCTGCTACCTGGACATGATCATTCCCCAGCATCTGGGAATTTTTGAGGAGATTGAGGAGCTCCTAGGACATATTAATCTCCTTGAGTCACTACATGTTAGCACTCCTACATTATAAGATTTATTTTTAGAGTTCATGGACACTTTAGAGTTCGATGGGCTTGCCTACCATCATACGCCCACCGATACCGCCCACCCGATTTGCTTTTGGCTGGGGGGACGCCCTTTTTCCCTCACCATGGATGATTTTGGCCGAGGGTGTGACTTCTACCCCCATCCTTCCACCCACCTCCTATTTCTAACCTTACCCTCCTGAGTGCTCTAACCTTGTTTCCATGTGGAAGGAGCCTTCTGGGCTTGACCACAGGTATACCCCCACATTATAGAAGAGAATAATCATCATTGAACCTTCTCTTCATTTACTTCACTAGTGATTTAGTGCCATTGTTTTTTGTCACCATGAGGATATGGGTATTGTGTCCGACCAGGACATGGAACTCCTTACTTCTATTTTCTAGCACGACTAGCCTGACCTCCCTTGCCTTTCTACCACTTACTTTCAGTCCATGATTCACGACCATCAGGGAAAAATGAACAAAAGATTCTATACACTCACCTGGACAACCATTTTGGAGTTTCTGTGTCATCCCTCCCTCAAAACCCCTTAGGATCACCTCAGCATCTTGATATCCTCATGCTTATCCGCATGCGGATGGTTGAGCACCAAGGTGATGGCTATAGGATTGTGTAGGATTCCCCTACTTCTATAGGGGTGAGGGTTGACCCAATTTCTCCCGCTGGTGTTCCACCCCCCACATCCACCTGTGAATGTTCCCTCACCACCCCACACCCCTTCTTCTAACATCCCTTATTTTTCCACCACCCCTCTTATTTTGAGCCTTCAACCTGCCCACCTCCCTCCGCACCCTCGGTCGATCTCTCCTTCACCCTCCACATTGCCAAGATGGAGCACCGCCAGGATGCTATGACACCGAATCATTAGTAGCTCAAGCAGATATTGGGGATTCTTCTTCACCACCATGGAAATTCACTATCGGCGACCTCTCCACCTCCGGCACGTCCCTCTTCTCCTCAGCCTTATTTCACACAGCCTTTGCGGATAGCTTTGGCCATGGATTACATTATTATATCTACTACTAGCCTGACTTCTACCTCCTCTACTGAGCTTGTGGTGCTCCTTATGTCTGCCCCTTAGTGTGTTGATCCTGTGCCATCGGTCTCCACTATAGCTGCTTCGCCATTGTCGGTTTCTTCTGTATCAGATAATTCCTCTTCTAAGGTGACCCAATGTCTGGTTTTTCGGCACATTTATTTCTTTTGTATATATTTTTTTGTTCCCTTATTAGGATATGATGATGTATGTATCTACAGATTTGTTTTTACCTTCCCTCGATAATCACTTGTATTTTGGAGCAACTTGGGAACTCTATTTCAACTACATCCCTGTTGTATCGATTCACCATGAGGAGAGTATTTTTTAGTGTTTATTTTTACTTTATTATTTGGATTTACTTCTTCCATTGCATCCCCTTGTCTTCCGCCTATTGTTTCCCCATATTCCCTCCACTTCCTTGGTATTTCACTTGGGGGACCATGTGATATATTAAGTGTGGGGGAGGATCTCTGATTACACTAGTATTTTCCATAAAATGATTTAAGAAACATCATTAATAGTTGAAATATTTTAAACTGTGGATAATTTTTTTATTAATTATAATTATAAATAATAAATAAATAAATGTGAATTTTAAAATTTACACTCTTATTTCAATTTTAAAATTATTTTAACATGATTTCTGGTCAAGTTTGATTCTGGATTTAAAGCCTTAGGTATTTACATTTATTAGAACTAATCATTTATACTCATGTAATGACCTGATTGACCCCTATATTTTTACCATTCCTGAGAGTTATTCTAAACCTTTTTAACATATTCTTCTTTATACCCTATTTTCTTGATAGATTATTGGGATATGCATAACTACAAGAACATTCTAGTTTTTCTCTTCAAAAAATGAATATTTTTTTAATCAAATTAAAATGATTGAGTCATTTTATTTTTTTTCATCCCCTTTGAACTTGAAACCTACCCTACATCTGATCTTCATAAACCCTTAGAAACCATGAACTACCTTGATAGGAAGCCACATTACCAGCATATTTTTCCTTCCCACCCAAATTATTTTATAAATTTTCATGATTATTAACATGAGATTTAGAGAGGGATTTTTGGCCATTCATGGTATATGTTGCTGAGAAACCATGAATTTAAGTGTGGGGGAGTTTATAAAATTTTCATTTGTGAAAAAGGGTATCCCAAACCACTATTCATTGTATTCGTAATGGTCCCTATGTAAAAAAAATGAAAAAGAGGGACCATATTATTTATTACATATTATTGATGGTTTATGGGACCATATTGGAAAGGGAATATCATAGTGATGATACAATTTTAGAGATCTTTATTGGGAGTGAATTTGTCATTAATATTTATCTTGAATATCATGCATTATTATTTAAGAATTGAACCTCATTTTCAAATCCTATGAGATTGATTTTTATCATTACCTACCATCCCTTAGCCTCAGAAACATTTGAACGTTATTAAAAGCCCTCATGATTTTTATGATTTGATTTATGAAGTGGAGAATGAGAAAACTTTCAAGCCTATGGATAGAGTGAATATACATAATATTGAGAATAATTCTAATTAAATAATCTTGAGTAAAGAGTGTGGTACTTTTTGGTGAGGTAAATCAGCAAGTGGAATGTTTATTTATGAAACGTTAAATAATGTGGATGAAAGTGGATGAGAATTTTTAATTAAATTATATATGAGGCCTGATTATAATATTTTGGACTTAAAATATTTTCTGGGCCTTTTAATATATTCAGGTAAGGCTATATTATTCATAGTTATAATTAGTTAAAATCTTCCCTTTTTAGAATATGGATTCTATTAATTTTATGTTGAGATCTTTCTTGAGGTAAAGAAAATGACTAAGTGTGGGGGAATTTGATGTCTCCAATTTGTGTATACTTTTCCATACATTTTGTCAAGAATAAAAACTTTTTTTTCACTAAATATCAATTTTTTTGTGGATCAAATTCTTTTTATTAGTGATTATGATGATTTTTAGGTGTTTTCCATCCAAATTCACAAATTGGGAAAGCACAGAATAAAAATTCAAAACTACACGCCATATACTTTGTATACATGCCGTGTACTATTACCACGACATGGATTGGGAAGACTGGATACACGCCCATGTTTCTAGTCAAAGCATACACACCATGTATATTCTATATACACTCTATGTGGGACTTATAGAAGTAGTTGGTGGGAGATAAATGATATTACATTCCATGTATGGCGGCGCTACATGCCATGTAATTCCACCTACCAAGAGACGCCATGTTCTAATTCAAAGACGACGTGTTAGCTCACCTACTGGCAATGAAAAGATGACCAAAACACGTTGTCCAGTTTACACGCCATGTACTTTTTAGTACACATCATGTACTACTAAAACCTATAAATAAAAGGAAGGCCCTCGAAGTTTGGGAGTCATTCAGTAATCATTCATTCCACGATTTTCCCAGGGGGAGCACTCTGAAGATGGCCAAAAAAAGAACAAGAGAGAGAAATGATATCAGAGAAGAGAGGAGAGAAGGTGCTTCCGTGCTACCTTCCCAACGACCTTTACTCCAAAGCTTTCAAGAGGATGAATTCAGGTATTGTAAGTGGTTTAGTTAATAGATACTCCATGAGTAGATAATTTCCCTATGTGTTGGGTATGTGTATGATTATGTAATTTATTTCATCAATTGTGATATTGTAATCATGTTATTTATTCTTCTCTTATAATTCCTTTAATAATCATTTCTAAATTTCACTAGAAATCTCGTATCAGACCAAGAATGGGATTCCTAGATATCTTCTAAGGAATTACGATCAAGAACATCCATGATAATTGGATGTGATTATAATTTAAAGAAGGTTTTCAATTAATAAAATTAAAAGAAATCAAATTGAAAGACAAAGGAATTGATCTCTATTGATTTTAAAAAACTCACTAGACCAAGAGGGTTATATTACATTCATAACCTAGAAATTTGAGTTATCATGAACAACACAACCTCATAATAATGTTGATTTAATAACAACCCTTAAAAATCTAGATCCCTGGAACATTTTTTCCCATTTCTCGTCAAAAATCAAGTTTTTGCTGTTTCCTTTTTTCTTTAAAAGTAATTTGTTAAAGTAATTGAAATCCAGTCACCCTATTATTAAAACACAAAAACAATCGACTCTAAATTTCAGAAAACTTCACTAAATTAAACTCGAACCAGAAAACAAAACACTATAACTCCCTTTCCTTAGGGATCAATCCCTCACTTGCATTACACTTGTTTGGGTAAATTAATTTGGATTGTCGAAAAAACCACTTTGGCAGAAATGATACTAGGTACACTTCTTAACATCTCTATGACACCTTATCTCATTTATTCATAGATAGATCATCATAAATTTGAAGTTATTTCACATAATAAAGACACCCTATCTCATCATAGTCCACACCAGCAAAGTGTTCAGTGATCTTGATATATGCATCCCATTCACACACTAGATTGTGGGATAAGACCTCATAATAGACATTGATTGCACTAATTGATTTATTCATTTTCTATTGACTTAAAGGATTTGAAACAAAAATATTTTCTATCATATGTATTATTTTCTATCTATTATATTGATGAAATTCATTTTTATTTTAAACAATTTTTTAAATGTTTAGCCAATGTTTTAATTTTTATTTTTATTATACTTATAGTTTAAATATTATAAGATTTCAAAAATGAATACTTGAAACATAGGAAAAAGTATTAAATTTTGATAAGGTTAATTTAAAATATTATAAAATATAAACTATAAAAAATATATTTAAATCTTAAAAAATATCATAAACTTTAAAAAAAATATTTGAAAAAAAATCATCAATATAATAAACCAGGATTATTTTTTAACATGAAACAAACATTATTGATTTAAAATATGATATTTACACATTAAAAAATATATACACATAAAATATAGTAGAACTAAAATCTAAATGGAATTTATAAAATTGACCAAGAATATAAAAAATAATTGAAGATAAAAGGAATGTCAAAAAAAATTTAAATACAAATGTGATGTTTTGAACCAACAATTTTTTGTGCCATTAAAATTTATTTTCATTAAATTTTTTATAAAATTATTTTTATATTCAATTATTTTTTTATATTATTAAGTGTTTCAAATTTTAATGATATCAAATCTGTGGGAGTGTCGGGGAGGTCTCAAATTCGAGTCTCTCTGGCTCATTGGGGGGTTGTGGTTTTTCATTTGTAGCTTTTTAATTCATTCCTCAGTAACCATTTTTAATAATTAATCATATATTTAATAAATAATAATGAAATTAGCAATAATTAATATAATTAAAAAGATAAATAAAAATTTAATTAATTATATTTTTAACAATTAATTGATAATTATATTTTTATTTGGATTTAATGGCCCAAAGGACATCATTTTTTATTTTATTTTTGGATTATCTCATTTATAACCAAGTTGAGAGGGAAATATTACATGACCTGTAGGCCATAAAGCATAATGCCCAATACATGACATAAAGTCACAAAGGCAAAAGGCCTTGTATGTGACCCAAAGGCCCAAAGACCTAACTACACTGAAGCTACCCCTACCCAAACTTTTTCTTCATTGATGGTGCATAACTCTCCAACTGTCATGGAATATTGGATCAAATTTCCCTATATAGATCTATACAATTCCTGGTACCAATGGTGAAGTTATCATACCCTCTCTTAATTCTTAATTTGGTTTACTCTACTCTGTTGGATGCTAATTGCTATGATTTCTCTTATGATGCTTACTCATGTGAGGTCTGATTTAATTACTTCATGGACTAAAGGCCCTTTAGCCCAAAAGCCCATGGCCCAGAGTCCTGATGTGGCCAGTATTCTTTATGTCCCGTTGGCCAAAATTGGGTGAATAATTCTGATGTCACAGTAACTTCTATAGTAACCACTACAGTAATTCTGACATTCTACCCTGCAAGGTTTTAAAACTGAGTTTTTTTGGATGCAGGATTATAGGGTTTACCACTTAGAAACCACCCTAACTTCATGATTACATTATTAAATTATTATTTATATTATTAAATAATATAATTATTGATATAATTATTAGTATTTTTAATCATACAATTAACATTAACTAATATAATTAACAATATACTTAACATTAATTAATATAAAAACATTCAAAGCATAATAACCATAGGCTCATTCCCATTAATTAGAAAGAAATATAAATAAAAAAGATGAGATGTGGTCAAAAATGAAAAAATTCCCTTATCATGAAATTGGATAATCATTACACAAACAAAACTAATTATGAATACCAAGCTTATCTAAAAAATCCAACTATGGGTAAAGGATCAAATTATGATAACCCCCATCTACCCTAACCATGATGGTTCCCTCAACATATTGGGTTGGTTCCAAGGTTCATGATCTTTATTAGATAAATAATTGTCCACCATAACTTTTTATTTTTCATCTAATAGTGCATGATCCTCAAAAACCCAAATATCTTGATCTAAAGTTAGAAATTATGATTCCTACATAATAATTTCTGTAGGATCATGTGAATATTGGTTCAGAAGATATATTCCAAAAAAATAAATATATATGTATTTTTGGGGAACCACATCGCCAATTTCTTCATTTACATATTCCTCCATAATAGGAGTATCAAAAACGAAAAGGAGTTAGAAGTAGGAACCAAAATTTTCACCACTCATCTTAGTTAATTAGGAGTCTCATCCATGTATTTATTTTTAGAAGGTTTTGAAAATTAATAGGAATAAAAAATAGGTTATATCCTTCCAGATGAGATAAACTCAACTTCAAATTCTTTGGTAACAATTAGCTGATTTAGAGGATCATCATATCTATCTTTAGTGTCACAACCTAAAACATTACAGCTAATACTATTCTTGGAAATTTCACTAGTGTCCTCCACTATTAATGGGATTTCCAACTTGTTATTCATAGTTGGAGTAGAATTGTGTCCTATATTTATAACTTTATAGGTAGGAGAAGATTCATCTAACTAAACTCCATAACTGGTTGTAATAATTATAGGTGCAGGCACCACCTTGAATTGTTCATATGAAGGAGTGTATGATAATTTAAGATTAATATAAGAATCAGATTCAAACCTTTTATTCAAATTATATTCACAAAAAATAGATAATATGTTTCTCCTACAACAATTTCTTATCAGCCTTTATTTGATAAGATAACTCTATTCCAGGCTGCTCATAACTAATGAAATCCCTTTGCTCAATGAGATTTACAAGAGAATCCTTGAAGGATATAAATTAATCCTCATCCCATTACCCTTTAATTCTCTCAAGATAGTATATTTGGGAATCGAGGTTGAGGTCCTACTAAGGCGGGAAAATGTAAAAATCCCTAGATCCTACCAAATCCAAGCTATGAAAGCCCCTAGATCTATCCTCTACATGTTGGACTCGAGGTTCCCCAAAACCACCTACCCCCAGGAAATCAAAAGGCTTAGCCCATGTATTTTAAATTAATTCCCTTATAGTTCCTTTATTGGATATAAAATCCATTACCAAAGGTTCCTGATACTGAGTAGAAAAATAGGTTTTCCACTTGTCTCTAATGGCATTCAAAATTTCCACCTGATAATTTTTTTGTAGTAGCTACCACATCCATACAATAAATGTCCCTTGTAGAAGGAATCTCTAAAACTAAGGCATTCCCCTCCACTAAGAGATCATAAAAATGTTTGATATATTGATATTCTATATAAGTCAACCCCTCTATCGAATCCGATAAATTTTTAACCACCTATAAATATTGATCCACATCCTTGTAAAAAAAATTGGGTTTTCAACATGTTTATTTTTCCACATTTATAGACCTAAAAGAGGTATGTTGATGCAACCCGATGTCCTTGATCCTCTTATTTTCTGAATCTAATGTGTTCCCCTTGATGGTGAAAAACAAAAATTCAATGACTTTCAAACACTTCTCCTTAGAGTGGCCCACAGTCTTTCAGTCAGGATATTAACTAAAAAGTAATTCATAAACTATCCTCAAGTTAAATTGATCCTTCTATATGGAAGGGAAAACCTTTTCAATTATGTTTTAGATTATGTTAACTTCAACTAGGAACATGGCATAGTATATGAATCTCACTTATTCAACAGACTTTTCATGATTAATGGGAACTCTAATAGCTGACATGATACCATAAAGGATATTTATATTCTATAAAGTTCATTTTTTCCTAGAGACACAAACCCATACCCCAATTTGAGTGATTTTCATGGTGAAATGATTAAAGAAAGATTATCACTCATAAATACAATAGATATATGAATCCAAGGAGATCATCACATATATAGAGGCCGATGAATGTTTGAGTGTGAAATAGCAAGAGTAAATTAATTCAACTATGTTATTCAAGATTATAATAATAAAAATTGAATTAATTTCTTAAAATTTTCATGAATTATTAATGTTAAAATAATTAAAAGTGATAAAATTGTTTTCTAAACAAATATTATGTGATCAAGATTTATTAAATGATTTTAGGAGTAATTATATGAGTTAATGGATCATATTTCATCATGTGACATTTAATAGTGCCATAAGTTAGTGTTGAAATATTTGTGGCATGAATCTCAAATTTAACATGTCATTCATTTCATTTTGGGCGGGTTTAAGATGTTTTAATTATCTAAGGACCAAAAAAATATTATGGAGTTAAATTTAACTACTTGAGTAATTTTTAAATACTTGAATAGAGAGTGAATCCCCTTGAATGAATTTGGAGATCCTTTATCCAATCATCCCTTCTTTGAAGCTCCTAAATAGATATTTTAAGGTTTGAAGGTAGTCGTATCAATTTTCATTGATGATCTGATAAAAAAACCTTCCCAATGATCAAAGGTATGTAGAAGAAGTATTTTATTTGATATAATAAAACAGTTTTTTTTAAATATGGAATAAAATATTTATAGATCATGTGTGGATGATATTGGGGGACCCACTCCTAGACCCTTCAAGCTATGATAATATTAAGATGCATAGAGTACACTAGTATCATGTCATTCCACTAAGGCAACCTTTATATTTTTTTTAATTAATTTTTCATGGTTAAAGATATTCCATGCAATCCATGGAAGAATCTTGACATTATTATTTTTAATATAGTGTTATGGAATGTATCCATACTGAAAAAGATAAAATAAGTATTTTTATTTTTCCACAAAAGCATAGGTTCCAACATATGGTCCATTGACTACCCACTGGATGGTGACTTATTCCCTCAAAAAATATATGAGGATATTGAACCCCAATACTAAAATAAAAAACACATTGTGATAAGAAAAAAAAAATATAATGATAGATTTTGTTTAAAAGAGTAATTCACCAAGACCCCCTTTTTTACTTCTTTATGTTCTCTTTCTTTAGCATGTAATATTATGGTGTGTGATGATGCACTCAGCCACAACCACTTCACACCCCCATGGTGTTACTCTACAACATCCCATGGCTCCCCAACATTTTAAAATTAAAAATATCAAATTAACAAGAATACATATTTTCACAGTTTTAACATAATTAGTAAATTTAATCATAAAAATAATTATATTTTTTAATATTAAAAGATATTATTATTATTATTATTTACATTATTTAAAAAATCATTGTTGTTATTTTTACATCAAAAAATTAATATTATTAATATTGAAATATATCAACTTAAATATATATTAACTACACAATAAAAAATTATCATTATAAATAATAATAAAATTAACAAAACCTAGTTAACCTATATATTATAATAATTAATATATTTAAATATAATTATTTATTGTTCATGTTACTATTAATATCAAATAATAGTTGATGTGCTAAAAAATATTAATATTATCAATGTTTTGTGAACATTATATCATCATCATCGTCATTGACATCATTTTTAAAGGAAGATTATTGTTAATATTAATGATAACGGGTGATCGAGAGTGACCTGTAGGCTATGGAAGTGATAATCAAAGAATGTAAAATCCAGTAGATGATAATTCATTCATTGATGTAGTTTCTAGAAGATCTCAAAACTCAAAGAATAGTCCTATGAAACCGATTACGAAGGATAATTTTGAGACAATGAACTTATGACCTAAGGGTTCCTAATGATTGAGTTTTCCACAAAGGAGGTTCAATTTATATATTTGAATATTAATTTTTTTAGTTGGTATATTATAAAAAATTCAGTCTTCTATGAAATTTCTCTAAAAATATCTTGAATTAATTATCATTTTCAACATTGATCTCAATCATCTTAATGAATCAAATGTCTTGATTAAGTATTCTTTGAAAATTTATTATTATCAACATTGGTCAAGGTGTTCTTGTACTTTTAGTGGATGATTAAGGAATGTACTGAAATAGTACCCTAATTTCCGTCTAGAATCGGTGATTCCCATAATTCCAGTCTAGCTAGGGATTCAAGGTCTTCCTATTCATCTATTTTAAAAATTTTCTTTATTTTCAATTTCTAGTTTCATATGTCAGCACATTAAATTTGATTTAGCCAGCAAGAAACTCTAAACGACATTTATTGCTCATATTTTTATTGAATTTGATCTTTCAAAATATTTAACTTCCTATAAATTTATTTATAATGGGGAATTTGGTCTCTTTTAAGAGGCTTCTTATGATAAATTACTATAATTTTTACAACATTTTCTTCAAAAGTTTACATTATCTTGAGGACTTCTTTCAATCTAAAACCTTTGTCTCTCATCCTCCCACTAAGAGAGATATCTGGTTTGAATAAGAAAAACAATTAATGATGTAGAAACTAATAAAGGTATCCCTAGTGATTTGAGAACTTATGATAATGCTACTTTTTGAACTTATGATACTAAGGATCTTCCGGAATACTTTATCGAAGTGGTGGATTATATAGAGAACCCCCTAACAACTCAGTGGTGGGGGATTATAGTGGGTTTGTAGAGGTGGTCAGTACTGTTCAACCCACCTATAGTCCATAGGATACTGATAAAGAAGGTGATGTGGTTGTTAATAAAGAAACTATATATTTTTAAGATTCTAACTTTGATCAACCTCACCTTGAGGATAAATATATAGAGAAATATTATGTTAGATCATGTGCTAAAAAAGGGGGAAAATTGTTTTATGAAGATGATTTTATCATCCCACATACTAGGAAAATGAGGGGGTGTAAAGACTATTATAATATGGAGAGTATAGTGGTTACATGATCCTATATAAATTTTATTGTTGATAATATGCCTACTAAAATACCAAATGATTCTCGAGTCCCTCCAAAGGTAGTGGAAAATGAAAAATCATTCTCAGATTCAAGTGACGATAAATGGTGGAATTTAATAAAACTAAAAATGTTTGTATTGGTAAATAAGGTCTTAGGGAGGAGATATATCCCTGGATTGAGGATCAATACATGATGATATTTCTAAAATATAAATATATGAACATAATAGTGGATGATTACATCCATATACAGGAAAAGATAATTTCAAAAATTGATTTAGAGTTTGATTTTGATCCCAATGTAGATTACCTTAATACCCCTTGTAAATGAAACTATAGATTTGTTTCATTTCTCTCATGGAAAATAATGATTATAGTGATAGTTAAGTTGTATATTCTATTATTCCATTTTTTAATATTAATAATTCCTTAGACTTTGCCATATTGTTTTATTTAGTAGAATACAAAAATATTGTATGTTTGATGATATTCCTATCTTGATTAATCCTTTTAATGTAAAAATTTAATTTTTAAGGTTCTTTCATACAATAAATAAAGATGGGGGATGAACTAGAATCATGAAAGGTTTTAAAATTCTGATTCAATGAGTTCCTATTATCTAGAAGCAAGAGGCTACAATATCCATACTGAAATATAAATTCTCATTACAATTAATTAATTGGATGATGAGAGGAAATTATGATATATTTTACTTGTATTGGTGTTCATTTTCTTTTATAACATTCCTTCTAATTGGTTATATTTAGACTTTTAAGATTTAAATATGATAACAATGTGTATTTTATAGGTAGTCTTAAAACTATATTTCCATATATGGTTGGTTTATATAAAGGTATAGACTTCACGACCCATTAATTTGTGATAAATCAGGTGACATTAGGGTTTAAGGGAATTCCTAATGGAGTTTAGGAGTATATGATGGATCTGTAGAAGAAATTTCAGTTGGGTAAGGATTTTGTGGTATAGAGGCTTATGATGCACTATAAAGTTAGTGTCTATATTGTGAAGATATTGATTGTGATGTAGATCCATGTAGGTGTAATTTTATGGTTCTTACATTTTTATCATAGATATTATATGGAAATATAGGTTACGATGTGAAGTCCCAAGGGAGGTAATCTAGGGTTCTGTCAATTTTGCGGTAGCTACAATATAGAGTAGGGCCATAGTGTGACCTTCTTCATGGTGGATGAATTCTACGACATGGGGGTTTATCTTGTACTATGGACATTCTCCTAGTGTATATAATCTATGGTGTGGACCTCCCCATGTCTCTAGGAAATGGTTTTGACCATCCCCACTGTGGATTGGTCCCTTCCCTTACACTATAGTTTTTTCGTATACTGACACCATTGCACCATAGTAATGGGTGTTTCATTATGGTATTTTATTTCCTAGTTTACCTATAAATTCCCATGTCCCTATGAACCCTATCTTCCTCTGGTGTTTTCTATTGACTCTTGAGACACATCTAATATTTTTTTGGAGAACATTTACCCTCTCCTTGTCGGTTTTGATCCTTGACATTCATGGATTGAGAGTTATAAATTCTATGGATATTCCTCTCTTTTTCCTTCTCAGTAGTCCAATATTTTATGTTCTAAAGAAGGTTGTGCATTGGGATATGGATGGTTTAGGAGATGTGTTGGTAGTATATTGATAAGGATGATATGTTATTGGTTAATTTAGGTTTTTATTTTTGTTGTGGTATTTGTTAGTTGTCTTCATCTTGTTCCTTCCTTGTGTAGTGATTTAAGAAATCTTCTTTGAGGTAGGGGATCCCCATTTTATCCCTCTTTTAGTGAACATGTGTGGATTACATGATTTTTTACCTTTTAGTGAATAGTAAGTATTGAATTAAGAATAAAATAATTTATCTTAACATGAAAATAAATGGGAAAGGGAGTATTCATATGTTTGTACCACTCTTGCTAATATTGTTAATGGATTCATTATTTCTTATTGATGTTTCTAAAAATCACGACTATTGGAAGCCTTCATTGTATTATATTGGATATGATTTATGAGACTCTTTCTGTGTTTTTTAATTGACTTCAACATAAAATAAAAATTATAATAACTTATATATGTATAATTAATTGTCTTCCCATGTAAAACAATAATTTTATGATAATAATCATGCTTAAGAAGATGTGATGTTCTGTAAAATCCCTTGAACATGAAATCATGGTAAGATGCAGGAGATGAAATGTGAATTTGTGTGTTGAAGTTCTTGTTGTGAATATATTGTTGTAATAAGAAACCTGTTGCTTTTATGCGGTGATGGAAGTGACCATCTTGGGTGTAGAGTGTGTTGGGAAAAAGATGCTTGGTTAGCATGAAATATGAAGTGGGTTGATGTGTGATGGTTGTGACGTTTAGTGGTTGTAGTGATATATCATAGAGTACATTTAATTATGTTGGTGGTTGGTGTGGGATGGATGATCCATTATGTATTGTTGTTTATTTAGTTTCCCGGTTATCCATGGAATGATTTTAAATGTTGAAACAAAGATGACATGGGTTTGTAAATGAATATATATAGGGTGGAAATAAATAAAAGGATGGGATGAAATCAATGTATGGTTATAGGATTAAATGAAATGAATGATAAATGAATGGGTTGTGTTAATGTGAAATAATATCCTTAGAAAATGGGAGTAATTGGAAACTCATAAAATATTGAAGTGGTGGAAACTGTAATTGAAATTGAAATTGTGTGGTCGTTGTGTGGTGTGAAGCATGTAGTGGTGGAAGTAGTTGTGATAGATGTTGTGTGGTGTAGTGGTGGAGATGAATATTATAGTGTAGTTAACATTAACCCATTGGTTAGGTATTGTGTTCTATCTCTCTATCATGTATTAGTTTTGTTATTTATTTATGCACATCACCCAAGTTGGATAATCTTACCAACACCTAAACATTTTTTCTTATGGGTGTTTTCCCCAGCATCTGGGCTAGTGGTGATTTAAATGGTTGGCTACAACCTTTTACCACTCTTCATTCAATAGTAGTGATGATATGGGTTGGTGTCAGAGATGACCCAACAATGATATGGGTTAGTGTTGGAGATTACCCAATGATGATATGATTTGGGGTTGGGTATTACCCAGAAATGGTATTGGTTGGTGTTGGAGATCACATAGTGATGATGAGATTATGATATATGGGGGAGGGGTCATTCATGGTAGGAGGAGGGAATGAGGTTTATGTTACTCATGTTCATGATACCGTACTACACTGGCTATGTGGATGAGGATGTGATGTGATGATGAATTTTAATAACACCATATGCTAGAACTTGATGGAGGTTGGGATAGGTATGGATGTGTTTTAACCCACATCAACGATTAATGGATATGTGATAAGATATTCATAGAAGTTATAGAAGCACAATATGTTTAACATTGTCACATGAGAGCATACAATTAGTGGGGAAGCGGTTACGAGGTGCCTTTGTTTTATATGATTTTTATACTATGTGGCTACATTGGGTGTGTTATTTGGTGATTGTGCCATGGTGAGGTTGGGATTGGTTAGTTGACTTGTTTAGGTTCATGTTGGTTAAATTATTTATTCACTACTACATTAGTATACTATTTTCACATATGCATGAGATAACATAGGTATGATCCTAATGAGTGTAAATTGTTATACCAACCCCACATATAAATAAACAATTTTTCAAAATTCTAGGAGAATTTCAAATACTATGCTAAACAATACTTGCTTCGATGTTGGATCTGATGTTGATTCTCTACTATAAGACTTGTATCTGGTATTTATTTGGAGAGTTTTATGCGTATTTTTTTGACAATGTTCATGCATTGTGGGATGATTTTGGTTTACTTTTATATTATGTGATAGTGTTTATTGGAGGTTTATTGATCCTATCTCCCAATAAATATTTTTTTTCTTTGAGGGTAATAACTCCCATATATGATATTTTTTTAACCTATATTCTAATCACCAACTTGGGGCCTACTGGGGGTAGGAATCAAGGGATATTATATCTCTTCCTTCATTAACAGCCCATGAGGGGTGCCTTTAGAGGGATGGGGAATGGCATAATGTTAGGCTTAGGTTGAGATATAGCCTGATTTTTAGAGCTATGAATAGTGAGGATTATATGGGTTGGTAGGTAAACTTTTCTAGTTAATTATGGTGTATAACAAAAGTCAGAGAGATTGGTTAGGATATGAGATTTTAGGGGCCCCCACGATCCAATGTGAGGAACTTGAGTCTACCAAATGACCATGTGATGTGGTTCCGCTTTCAGGTTAGAGACCTAAGAGTGGTATAATAATCATAATTTTTTGTATCCATATATGAATTGGAGATAATTTTGGGATTAAATGAAAACTAATTAAATTTAATTTTATAAAATTCCATGCAACTGAGCTTAGAGATTCTCCTGGTTTCATAGGAATGACTCCTGGTCAACATCCATATGTATATTGGGAAGTGGTGGTTCATTAGGGTGATCTGATTGATCGTTGGAGGATCAATCTAATATAGGGATATAAGGCATGGTAGATTTCCTTACGTGCCTTTCAGTGGTAGAGTTTAGGGAAGCATAGGGGAAAAAATATTTTATATGGAGACAAAGAGCTTGTTATAGGATTTTGAGATCAATTTCATCTTTATTCAAGCTCAAGATGAGTTTTTGGTTCCAATGGTAGTTATTCAGATGAAAGGAGTTGCATGTTAGTGGTGGAAACTATATATTATTGAAAAAAATGAGGTAGATGTTTCATGTGAAGACTTCCATAAGGAGTTTTGTATGGAGTTTTTATCATGAATGATGAAGTAAGAAAATAGGAAGGAGTTTCTTTTTCTTTAGAAGGGGAGCCTGAGAGTGTAGGAACATGGGATTAGGTTCAAGGGCGTCCTCTATTTTTTTGTTGATTCATTTCCAGATGAGAATTCCCGAGCATGACTTTTAAAGGAGGAATTCCACCTAGTTATCAGGTATACAACCACCTCATTTAAAAATCTTATGTATCTAGAGGTTAATAAGAAGGTGAAGGTTATCAAGATGATTATCTATCTAGTAGGTGAGACTCGAGAGAGTTTCTATCATTGAATATTGGGGATTAGGGCTTCAGGTAGTGGATTGTGGGTGCCCAGATAGTTGGGGTTACGATCATAAGGGAACCAACCTCAAGAGAACTTTTCATGTAATTCTAGATAAGTTGGCTCCCAAGAACCTACTAGAGGATTCCCATTTTCATGATATGTCTGTGTGGGTCATGGTAACTAAGAATCTTAGATCCCAAAAGCTCAAGGAGTAAAGTATCATGTGGGCAGTCAATTCCCTATTTACCAGCAACAACAATTGCCTCTAAGGTAGTACCAGTCACAAGGACCAACAAAATTTGTTCAGAAGTCGAGGGTAGTTAGAGTTGGTAGAGTACATACTCATGATGTTCCCTGAACATTAGGACTTAAGCTAGATTGTGTCCATGGAGTCCATTAAAAGAGAGGTAGAGGATTTGGGTGTGGGAAGGTGCATGTGATGGAGATGCCAATGCCAATAGGTCAAGAGGTTCTTTATAGTATGAATAGTGTATCATCTACCATATTTTGTGTCTTGTTTGATTTAGGAGGCTCATAATCCTTTTATTTTATTACTTTGTTCCATGATTTGAGACTATAGGTAGAGATAATTATCATTCCCATAGTGTTATTCATGCCAATTAGAGTTCAGAATAAATTATATGTGTGTCGGGGGTGTAGACTGGTGATGGGGGAAGCACCAGTCAATAAAAAATGTCTTCTTATTATAGATACAACCATATTATGGTATCCTTGGCATGGATATTTGGTATTATGTGTGTGTATTCATCAATATTTTCAATATGAGTGTTTAATTTTTTATGTGGGGGGACTATGTATGAAGATCATTGGTGAGCAAGGTTATTAGATGGGTGATAGGAAAGTGGTGCCTCTTTTGTCTTAGTTGATAGATATATTAGTGGAAGCTTAGTTAAAGTGTATTCATAGGGTTTTTTGGAGTTTATTGGTGTATTTAAATTTGAATTTGTGACACAACCCACATGACATGATGTTGAATTAGGGATAGAGTTAAAACTGGGAACATCTCTGATTTTTAGGGATCAAAATTGAATGGCTCCTACAGAGCTATGTTATAACAACCCTGCTCTTTATTACACAAATAAACATGATTTATTACATAAAATATTCATTTAATAAAGAATATAGGATCAAGAGATCTAGTGTCTTTGTAGATTAGGAGCATTACATAACAACTTAAAACATGAAATACAAATCTTTATTGAAAACTTCTTTTACACGACCAGACACATTCCTTCGCACTTAGCATTTCATGGGATAACCTGAGGGATTGCATAAGAAAACGGTGAAATATAAATCCCAATAAGGGAATAAAAATGTAATAACATGAATAATATAGTACATGTTATGAAATAGGCATATCAATGTATAATAATAGAAACACCAGCATAAAGGCATGATATAGCATGATTATCATAACATGGAAATGTGACATCAACATTTAACATGATATTAGCATGATCCAAGCCTCACTGAAAATGGAGAATTAGTAAACCAACATTTAATATGAATTATCATGAGAAAACCCTCATTTCACTAGAAGTATCATGATACTGATATTTACCCAATGCATTGGAGCGCTATCAGGGCACACCCTTCTTAATCATTTCATTTTATGCATAAGTGTGCCACATGGATCACATAACATTGATTCATTAAACAAAATAATTTATTCCATGATAAAGAAATTTGTATTTAATACATTAAAATCCATAATAAATATGTAAATGTGCATAAATATGAATACCCTTGATAGATAAATGGGAATGGTATGCACTACACAATGACTTTGGCTTCGAAAATCGTGGTGCAATTTCGGAAGCATAACGATGTGACATAAGAATTCATAAAAATGGATGATGAGAGATAAAGGGGTGTATCATAATATTTAAATTAAATGGAAGGTAATTTGGTCATATAGATACAATTCACAACATATGTAATGGAATTTAGATTCACAAAACAAAATAATTTCTTGAATGTAAATGAGAAGAGAGAAATTCCTTACAGAATTTCAGCATGGTAACTAGTGTACATGTGAGGAATTAATGAGAGATAAAGAGGTATCTAATCATTCAAACATAAGTTGGAAATTATGTGGGAGGTTATAAATCATAACCCAACATTTGTAATTGGAAAGACAAGGGTATATCAACATAAAGAAATTTGGACAAAAATGAGAATGGAAGAAATCCATTACTTGGAAGTGTATATGTTTTATATAACCATTTTACATAATAATACATTTAAATATATCAATATGAATTTTCATTAATAAAATTTTGGGTCGTTCCAATATTCCCCCCTTATGAAATTTCACCCTCAATTTTTTTCCCATACTAAAATAGATGAGGGTAACTCTGCTTCGTCACTTCCTTCGATTCCCACATTGCCTCTTCAAAATTGTGGTTTCACCACAACACCTTGATATGGGGCATTGTTTTATTTCATAGAACTTTTTACCTAAGATCTAAGATCTTCACCGACTTATCTTCATAGGATAGGTCATTATCCAATGGTACCACCTCTGGATTGAGTACATGCAATGGGATAGGCATGTACTTCCTCAGAAGTGATACATGGAATACATCATGTACTTGAAATGGGTTCTGTGGGAGTTCTAGTTAGTAGGCCACTGCTCTAATGTGATGAAAGATCTCAAAATATCCATTGTACCGTGGAATAAGCTTTCCCTTCTTCCCAAATCTCACAACTCTCTTTCACGGTGATATGCAGAGGAATACCATATGTTTTAAATAACACTCTAGTTCTCATCGATGATTATCAACATATCTCTTTTGTCGACTCTGATAAACTTTAATGTGATATTGGATGGTCTTATCATTCTCCACCATTTCTTCAACCATTTTTAGAGTAAGAATTTTTCTCTACCCAACTTTATCCCAACATTCCAGTGTTCTAAACCTGTTCCCATAAAGGGCTTCATAAGGAGCCATTTGGATGCTTGAGTGGGAACTGTTGTTGTAAGAGAACTCAACTAGAGGAAGATGTTGATACAATCCTCCTTTGGAGTCCATTTAGCATGTTCTTAACATGTCCTCAATTTTTTGGATATTTCTCTTATATTTTTCATCAATTTGACGATGATAAGCCGTACTGAAGTTCAAATTAGTATTCAGAGCATGTTGAAGACTCTTCCAAAACTTAGAGGTGAATCTTGGATCTCGATCAGATACAATCGATATTGGTACTCCATGTAGCCTTACCACTTCTATGATATATATCCATGCCATTTGATCCAAAGTGAAATCCTCCCAAATTTTAATGAAGTGTGCAGTCTTTGTAAGATGATCCATAACAACCCAGATAACATTGTTTCCTTTGGATTTATTCAGAAGTATGGTAAAAAAGTCCATGATGTTGTTCTACCATTTCCATGATGGTATGGGTAATTGTTGCATCATCCCCTTAGACTTCTGCCTCTCAGCCTTCACCTGCTGACATACCATGAACTTTGATGTATACTCAGTGATCTCTTTCTTCATGTTATCCCGTCAATAATTATCTCAGATATCTCGATACATCATTGTGTTTCCTGGGTGAATGGAGAAATTCAAACTATGTGCATCATCAAAAAGTTATTTCTTGATCTCTAGATTTTATGGAACACATAGTCATGACCCAAATCTCACAATTCCTTCTTCATTAAAATTTAACTCTGAGTATTTAAATTTTCTGATAGTTTCCAGTTTCTTTTGAATTCCCATATCATTCTTTTGAGCATACTTTATCCTTTCTCAAATATACGGTTGAGAAATAATTTGTGAAAGGATTGATGATGTTCCCTTATTTATGATTCCCATCTCTATATTCATCAAATCTAAGAATGCTGGATCCTTTTTAATTCTCATCAATGATAGAATCGATTGATCCTTTATATTTAGAGAATCTACCACCTTGTTTGCTTTTTGAGGGTGGTAATTGATTGGGCAGTCACAGTCTTTGATAAACTCTAACCATCTTCATTGGCGCATGTTCAACTCTTTCTCTGTGATTATATACTTGAGGATTTTGTGATCCGTATATATTTCACACTTCTCCCCAAAGAGGTAATGTCACCAAATTTTTAAAGTAAAGATTTATGCAGATATCTCTAGATCATGTATTGGATAGTTTTTCTCCTAAAATTTTAATTCCCTTGAATCATAGGCAATGACTTTGTAATTTTGCATCAACACACAACCCATTCCCTTCTTCGAAGCATCACTGAATACCAAAAAAAGTTATCTACTTGTGGGTCGTGTGAGCATGTGCATAGTGATAAGCCTCCTTTTCAACACCTTGAATATCTTTTCGCATTCATAACTCCAAGAAAACATTACTACCATCCAAGTTATCTTGGTAAGATCATTTGAAAATCGTGATAAATTTCTCACAAATCAGTGATAATATCCAGCTAACCCCAGGAAGCTATGAATATCCATTACTGATGTTGGCCTTGGCTATCCCTTAATTGCAATTGTCTTGGAGGGATCTATAGATATCCCATTTCATGTGATGATATGAACCAAGAATGATACCTACTTTAACCAAAACTCACACTTTCTGTACATTTCATAGATATTCTCCTTTCACAAGGTCTCTAGTACAGTTCTTAGATACTCCACATGCTCCTCCTTGGTTTTGAAGTATATTTGAATGTCATCAATAAATACTACCACAAATTTTTTGAGGTAATCTCTAAAGAATCTATATATAAATTACTTGAATATTGATGGATCATTAGTGAGTCTGATAGGCATTACTATTAATTCATAGTGCCCATATCTTGTACAAAAAGAAATCTTGGGGATATCCTCCTTCTTCACCCTTACTTGATAATATCCTGACCGTAGATCCACCTTGGAGAACTATTGTTCTCCACGTAGCTGATAGAAAAATTCATAAATTCATGGAAGAGGATACTTGTTCTTTATTGTGATTTTTTTGAGCTTAAAAAAATCGATTCAAAGGCGCATTGACGCATCCTTTTTGTTGATGAAGAGGACTAGTGCCACCCATGGTGAATAACTTGGGCGTATAAACCCTTTATCCAGACTCTCCTGTAGTGTTTTCTTCAGCTCCTCAAGCTCCAAAATATCCATTTTATATGGTGTCTTGGATATTTTAAATTACCCAGGTATAAGATCAATTTATATTTCAACATCTCTTACAATAGGAAGATAAGGAAATTCATCAGGAAACACTTCAGAGAATTCTCTCACAATAGGCATGTCTTCAAGGTTGGTTGCTTCCTTAGACTCAATCATCCGAACAAGATACACATGATCATTGGGAAGTAATATCCTTTATTGAGATGATGGTTATAAATAATATTCATCATCCTCCTTGCACTTTTAGAGAATCAGGGGTCGATTCTCTATATGGAGAATGATTTCCCTCTCACAGAAATTTGTGTTGGCTCTATATAAGGAAATAAAATACATGGTAGGAATTGCATCAAATTCCACCAAAGGGAGTATGATGAGGTTCTAAGAGAAATTAAAACCAAAAATTGTGATAGGGGAGGAGTTATATTCATGGGTTTTAATGATTTCCCATTTGTGGTTGTCACCGACATCTATACTTCCATGATTTGTGGTGGTGTTGGGATCGTTCTACTAAACTTTCGGGATATAAACGAATGCATAGAACTAGAATAGAAAAGTACATTCACTATTATTGAATGAATAACTAGATTACCTATCACCACTTCATTATCGGGGTTCACTTCGATAGTAGTAATGGGAAAAGCTCACCCTTTCTACCTTGGAGGTTGTTGGTTGCCTCCAAAAACACATCTCTTAGGGAACTACTTTCCAAAGTGCCCGAATTATTTATAGTTAAAGAAACGAAAAATGCGTTGAGGGTCGAACGAAGTGTTTCTATCTTCTATATAAGCTTTAGGTTTTTCTTGTTAGTAGTTAATGGCCAGGTTCCCTTCCCTTCTACACCTAAAGCATTTCCTTATCAACTGTAGGCAATTTCTAGGGTAATTATTTCCACACCTTTTGAAAGTGGGGTGCTAGATTTTCATATCACCATTGTATTTATATATCGGACTGCTAGAATTAAAGTCTACCTTAAACTTCTTATCCCCATGATACCCCTAAGATTCTACATTCTATATTTAGACTTTGAGACCACATTGGACAATCTCTTCATAGCTCTTGAAGTCACAGATCGCTAGGGCTTTCTGTAGGCTAGGTTTTATGTCACCAAAGAAGGGTCAACATTGCATTCGGGGGTAACAGAAAATCCAGAGGAATGTCATGAAAGACTTGTCAATTTTTTCTCATACGTTATTATGGATTTGTCATATTTGTTCATGAGATCAAGGAAATCCCTTTCCATCTTAAGTTGGAGGGTGCGAGGAAAATATGTATAAAAAAGAATTATCCAAAAATCCTTCCATTACAAAAACTTGATCAACTCTTCAAGCTTCATATTTTTTATCAATTTCCACCATTTATCATCTTAACCCTCTTTATGATAAGCAACCAAAAGAACAATCCCTTTTTTTGGGACATTTAAGGATGGATAATATATTTTCAATAGATTTGATCCATTATTCGGTAATTGAGTGATTAGATGACCCATTAAACGTAGGAGGCCTTTGTCTCATGAAGGTCTTGATTGTGACTTGTTATTTATTGGGGGGGGGGGGTTGAAAATTTCTCTTGACCCATTTTTCTATTAAAAACTTGAGTTAATTGAGAGTGTATCATGACAAAGTTTGCGATTCCCACTCCCATTGGATTGTGCATCTCGTTAGAATAGTCATCACATTGATCTTCTCATCGGTTGTTAGCTCGAGTCCTCATATTACCAGAAATTGGATGGACTAAAAGGAAATTTAGGGGTAACACAAAAAGGGTAATCCAAAGACCAAAACAAATGACTTATAAATTACTTTTATTTCCATAACTTATGAATTTGTAGGCTTCAATCTATGTTATCCATGATATACTTCCCAACACATATTCCTAGGGGATTTTTTTATTCCATTAGTAATGGTTCATACTAAGATTATGAATTTACCAAAGCATATACCTGGGAGTTTCATAACTAAGAGATTAGAAAGGCCCATTTTCATGCACCAGTTCCCATTCTAGTCTAGCTCAAAGTGGTGTTTTTCAGGTTTTACCCCTAGATACATATGTGCTAGAGCCACCTCTACCTACTCAAATCCAAACATGGATGCATTTTCTTGATAAAACAATTACTAAATACTCAAAAAAATTTAGGGATGTTTTTATTATATATAGTCTTATACCTATGAATTTCACTAGGGTTTTCTAATCCAAATCCCAAAAATAACTAAACCTCCCTCTAATACCAACTATAACAACCCCGCTCTTTATTAAAAACTTAAAAATGATTTATTACCTAAAATATTCACAAGATACAACATATAAGATTGACATTTATAGTGTATTTGGGGCTTAGGAACATTACATAACAACTTAAAACATGAAATACACATCTTTATTGAAAACTTCTTTTACATGTCCACACATAGTCCTTCATACTTAACATTGCATGGGATAACCTGAGGACATGCACGGGAAAATAGTGAGATGTAAATTCCAGTAAGGGAGTAAACATGGAATAACATGAAGAATATAGTACATGTTAGACAATAGTAATATCAATGGAGAATAAGAGAAACATGAACATAAATTCATGATATAGCATGAGTATCGTAACATGGAAATGTGGTGTTAAAATTTAACATAATATTATCATGAGATAAGGATCATTGAGTATAAAGCATGGGTAAATTATAATTACAATTTAATTATTATGTGTAAACCCTCAGTGTACTTGACGTATCATGATACTAATCTTTACCCGATGCATTGGAGTGCTATTAGGGAACACCCTTCTTAATCATTTCATTGCATGCATAAGTGTGTCACATGAATCATATAACATGGATTCGTTAAACATCATCATTTATTCTAAAAATAATGGAATGTGGAATTAATACATTAAACTACATAATCAATAAGTAAATTGTCATAAATTTGAATACCCTTTATAGATAAATGGGCATGGTATTCGCTACATAATGACTTTGGCTTCGAAAATCATAGTGAAATTTCGGCAACATAACGACGTGACATAAGTATTCATAAAAATGGTTGATTAGAGATAAATGGGTGTATCATAATATGTACATGAAATGTAAATTAAGGGGGTCATATATTTACATGTACCAATATATTTAATGCAATTTACATTCATAATACAAAATAATTTCTTGAATGTAAATGAGAAGAGTGAAATTCCATATGGAATTTTGGCATGGTAACGAGTGTACATGAGAGACATTAATGAGATATAAAGAGGCATATCATCATCAAAAAATAATAATGGTAGTATGGGGGAGGTTATAAATCATACCACCACATTTTCAATTGAAAATAAAAGGGTATAGTAATATAAATAAATTTGGACAAAAATGATGAAGGAAAAAATACCTTACTTGGAAGTGTGATCCTAGAGGCTTGGGAGAGGATTGAGAGAGGCTTCTTGAAATATTGAAGCACCATGGGATGATTTTATAGAGTGTAGGTAAGGGTAGGTATGTTCTCCAAGGGTTTCTAGTGAAGAGAAGGGGGGGATTGGGTGAGGCTATATAGGAAAAGAGAGGGAATTCTTTATTATTTTGGTTTTGGACACCACACATTAAACTAATGAAAATCACAAACCAACCCATGGTTTTTTCCAACTGTTTTTTCAAAAGGGGAGTGGAATAAATTATTTTATAATAACAATGGCCTAAAATTTTAAAATATAAGGATTTCTTATGTGGAGGAAAGTCACACTCTCAAGGAAATCATTTTAAAAGTTAAAATGTTTTTTAAGTCTTGGAGGGTCCACTAAGGCACCATAAAATTAATAAAAAAATATAAAGTCAAATTATTTTAATTGTAAAAAAATATATTGGCCGAAAATACCATTTATAGTATTTTATTACATCACTATTGAGTCATTATGATGTCATAAAACACATTATATAATTAAACAATATTTAATTTTTACCCAAAATATTGATTGCCTTAGAAAATTATGAAAAATTCACCGTTGCATAATTTTGATGTATCGATTCCAAAAATAATATTCATTTTATTTAAATAATTTTCTAAATATGTGAATTTTTACTTTTAAAATAAAAACTGAAATTTATCAAAAATTCATGGGTTTTGACAAAAATGACTTTCAAACCTTAATGGAGATCACAATTATATTCATAAAAATTATAAGACCATTTATATTTAATAAAAAGTAATTTAGTAATAATTATATTTTTTTAAAATATTATTTAATTACAAATGTCCAGTAATTAATGAAAATATATTTCTTAATTATATATTAACTAAAAATACTATTTGTGCTTTGAAAACCATTTAAAAAGTAACAATAATTAAATGAATGTATATTAATTATACAAAAAATAAATCACATAATCATATTTCTATGGTACTGTTACATAACCCCTTATAAAACCCACATAAGACCTAAGGTTAAGGTGTGCGATGGTGACAGACTCATGGGGTGGCTCGGATAAAATCCCTCGGGTGGTAATATCTATAAACTTCTACTTCTCCAATGGATGATTCCATTAAAGCTTAACCTATTGAATATTGGCTTGGGATTGGTCAAGAGAAAGGAATAGTGATGCTACCTACTTTTTGAGCTCCAAAAACCGGGCTTTGTATGGAACAATTCTACTGGATGTGGCCACTACTTCCCTTATCTGGGTAAATTGTATTTGATAAAGCCCTATATTTATACTAGTTATGTGGTAACTGTTCAACGACTATATTAGAAATGGTAATAATTCTTAACAGTTTTTTAAAATAAAAAACCATGGAAGTGAATATGTGTTAGATAACCATTTTACATAATATGTCATTTAAGTAGATCAAAAAGAATTTTTATTAATAAAATTTTGGGTCGTTACATGTGTGAGTTGAGGATAAAAGTTTAGGATATAATAGAAATAGGTTTTACCAGATATAATGTGTCTCCTAAAATTGATCTACTGTTATTATACACGAATCTAGATGGTAGTATGAGGTTGTGCATTGACCACTAGAGGATAAATTGGATGATGTTCAAGAACATTTACCCCTCTAGAAGATTAATGATTTGTTTGAATAGATTAATGGATCCAGTTGGTTTTAAAATATATACTTGTAGTATATACATGATTAGGTGAGTGTGAAAGATGAGGATATCCTAAATAAAACCTTCAGGTGAAGTTTTGATATCTTCAAGTTTGTTTTTATGTCATTCAATTTCACTAATACACTAACTTTGTTCATGGGGACCATGAAATCCATGTTCTGTGAGTTTTTTGACCAACTTGTAGCTTTTTTTTGTTGATGTCATCTTTAACATATTTAAGTTAAAGTAGGATCATGTTGATAACCTTGGATATGTCTTGAAGGTTCTTCAACACCATTTACTCCATGGAAATCTACTCAAGTGAATGTTTTGGATGAAATGGTTTCATTTACATGGGCATGTAGTGTATTAGAAAAGTGTGCTCATGGGCCCATAAAAGAACAAGATAGACATTTCTTGGGAATTACCCAAGAACACAGTAGAGGTTCACAATTTCTTTGGTCTTATAGGCTATTATCAGAGGTTTGTGTCTGATTTCTATCAGATTACAATCCTACTGAAATATTTGAGCAGGAAGGACTAAATTTTTGTTTTCAATGATAATTTATAGATAGTGTTTGGATACATAAAATGTAGTATAATCATTTCCCCAACACTTCATTTTCTTGTGGAGTGCATGATGTTTTTTTGTGACACGTTCCTTTTGGGTATGGGATGCATTTTGACGCAGCAAAGGGAAGTGATCTCTTATTGGTCTAGGTATTTATATCCCAAAAATTATAACTATACCAAAATTGATCTGGAGATAGTAGTAGTTATGTTTGTGTTGAAGCTATAGGGGCATTACCTCATCAACGAGCACTTTGTGGGTTTTAAAGACCATAAGAGCATGAAATATTTTTTCTCTCAAAGGTATTTTAATATACACCAATTTAGGGGGATGGAGTTTCTATAATATTATGATCTTTAGATATCTTACACCCCATGAAAGTGTAATAATTTTTTCGACATGCTGAGTTGGACGTCCCAAGGAGATGCAATTTGGGAGTTTTCATTTAAATGGATATGGATGGATGAGATTGCAGTGATACATATTAATGAGTGGGTAAGTAGTGATTGAGGTTTTCTCTATCAGATGGTTATGGAATTTTAATATCCTGTTACCTTCTTTCATGTATCCCATGACCCTTATTTTTATCTCCATTTATACATGACTTTTTTTGGGGTCATTTTGGGAGAGTTTGGAAATTTTTTGAATCTTATTGGGTTGTCCATGTTTGGTGCTTGGTTTTCCCAAATTGTGCATTTCCCAGTGCAAACCATGCACCCCTTTAATAGTAGGTAATGCATGGTTAGTGAATGGTTTCACAAAATTTTCACCCACCTAGGGGAAAATGTCCACCACAAATAGTTGGGGTGTATGGATGGTGCATAACGTTTCCTAATAGTTCTCCCCTCCATCTTACCATTCACGCAGTTATTAATTATTCTGAAAATTATTTTTAAAATCCCAAACCCACCGTTTAAGATGATAATCAACCCCATTCATATCTAATTGTATTTTTATTCCTTGGAGGCTCTGATGAAGTCATTTTCCCTCCTTCAACCACCTCCTTTGGTGAATAAACTCACCAATGGAATATTTTATCCCCCTTAGGTAAGTGAATCTACCATTGGGTGTTCTCTTCTGATCTTCCTTCCTCTCTTCCTTTGAAAGCATTATATCAACATGTTCTTGATGGATATAAACTCCATTTTTTTGTATATAATATTATTATTATAGGTCATTATTCTATATTCGATTCATAGATCTTCTTCGCATTTGATCATCATTGGAATTCCTGTTATGGGCATTGATTGTCTAAATATGTGATTTAAAGGTATGTGGTTCCATTTGATATTTCCCATGTAATCAAAACATTAAATTTCTGGATTTGTTTTAAATATATTATAATAGATTTATAAAACATTGATTTTAAATGATTTGATTATGATATTATAAATGGCTAAGATTTTGTGAAAAACCCCCAATTCCAATTGAATTGGAATTGTGGGGTGCTTTTTGAAAATGATGGAAATGATGAAATGATTCAAGATTTGTTTTGGGATAATATATTACATTTAAATGATGAAAAAAATGATTGGTTTTGGATTTAAATGGCATGAAATGATGAAAACCCCACTTTTTGGTTTTGAAATCGAATTTTCATATTAAAACTAAAAATTGGGAAAATGAATTATAAATGATGTTTTTATTTAAGATGAGATGAATTTATCAATGTTTATTTTTTTATTAAGAACCTGAAATCCAAGGTAGTTAGTAGGTTATTTGGAATAAGAATTCTTGGATCTAGATCCCCTAGAAACAGATTATTGATGAAAACTATAACAAAAACCTAGTTCGACATGATTATCATAAATGGGATGTTGATGAGTCCTATTCAGCCTGAGGATGAGGGAAGTGTGCACACATTATTATCCACAATCACTAATTTGAGAAATATGAGGATCCTATAGGTCGAAACTAGTGTATTTCAAGGTAGATGACTATAATGCTTGTTGTGTATGTTTTGATTCCATGTTCCATTGATTATAGAATTTTTTAACTCATGAAAAATGATTTAAATAACTACTTTTGTATAAATTTTTTATTTAATCAATTTTTTATTTTTTCCATCTATTGAAATGAAAGAATGTTTTGTATTAAATATGAAAATGATACATTATTCCTTGCCCTATTTTATTTAAACCATAAGCGTGATTGGTTTATTATTAGGGACTATATTATAGAACACTTGGTGAGACCCTGTTGGACTTTATAGATAATACCCTACCTTTAAATTAAGGTATTTATAAATTTTCTTATTCCAAGTCCAAGCAATGGGAAATTTCCACAAGAAGGTGGTGGATGTTTTTGATTCTTTGGCCCATGGAGTGATAATAGTGATTGATGGATATAAGGTCCACTGGTTACATAAGGTTTTGAGTTTATTTTGAAGGGTTTTTATGGATGTTTGGGTTGATTCTGATTGGTTTTTATCAATCTTTTTAGGTATTATTTCAACAATTTGACTTTGGGTATATTTTCCTTGAGGAGTGTTAACGTACCACCTTGTAAATTGTTATGTTTCATTATTTTTTGGAAAAAATTATTCCCTCTTTATTCTTGTATGATTCCAAGTGCCAGTCTTCAACACATGGGTACTGGGAATGACCTTCAGGCTATGACAATGTTGGCTTGTGTATCAGGGTAACAAGTTTTCATGATGGTTCATGAAAATGTGGTATAATAGGTTCAAGTTAAGCATCTTTTCTTGATGTCGGTATGTGGTTTAGGATGTCATGGTAGACAATAGGTAGGATTCGTGAGATTTGTGAGGTAGTCATGAGTGAGTTCCTAGCCCACTCTTATTATAACAGTCCTTAAGTCACCATCAGTGTTGGGGGACAATGTATTTGATGATTATTTTGATCTACTTATAGTATTTTCCATATTTTTGTAGAATGTTATAAAAATTATAGACTTTTGACCCCATTTGAGTTATTTATCTGAGTGTCCTGGTTAATGTTTTTCTTATTATTTATTCATGGTGTGTAGAATCATACCTCTGAGAATACATTTGAATTGACTTGATAAGGGAGTTGTTGATGAACCATTATAAGTGAAACCTCAATTTTACATTAATATCATTAAAATAGTGGTGCATGATGTCCAAGATCTAGGATAGGCAGACACACCCTTTCTCATTTAGGCTCTAGTCATGGAAACTCATAATTGAAAAATCTAGAGATGGAGCATAAGTGTTTCTTCTCCAGAAGCCACCAAATTTATAAGGCTATAATATTCCTCAAGACGATGAAAATTAGTTTAATAGAATTGAATGACTTTTGAGTTCTTGGAAAATCATAATTCAATTAATGTAAAGTGTGACACATTCATGTTATAGGGTCATAGAAGAAGGTGTTGGGATTCGATGGTGTTAGTGAAGAAGCATGAAGTCTTTGAGTGTAAAGACTTAAAGACCCTTTTTTCTGATCAGTTCTTTCCAAAGCATATGGTTTTAGGAAATTAAATGTAGTTTCTTTATCTACAAAAATGTTACAAGACTGTGACTCAGTATAAAAACAGATTTATTATGACAGTGTATTTTTCCCCTAATATTGTGGCTAATGAGAAGGTGAAGGCATAAATATTTGAGATGGGACTTCAAGATAATATTAGATCCTGGGTTTTTATAATAAATATAAATTCTTATTATAATATAATGGATAGAGCGTTGATGGATGAGCTTGAATTTTCTGGTAAGTTAGGGTTGATGGGAGTTCCTTTTCATATAAATGGTAGTTATATGAGTTCCTTTATAGGAAAGAGGAAGTGTTATGAGTCGCATGGTGGATCTTGATAGTAGGGTTCTTCCATACCTCCTATAGTGCCCAGTAGAGGGCCTTTGACTTACATCTAGTTTGGAAAGGTGAGGCATCCAAGGTGAGTCTTCATGGAGGAACCCAAGATCAACAATTCCAAATTATTTTTAGGTAACTTGTAGAAATTATGTTATATGTTTTCTACACCACATAGTGGCATAGTTTTATCAGTAGCTAAAAGTTATATAGTAAAATCAGATGGTTGAAGAAAAAAATGGTTCCATACGCATACATCTAGAATGAAGCTTCTTAACACAATAAAAGAGTCTATAGAGGAAGTTTATATTGGTCTAATTATTGTGAGTGTTACCATCACTATAACTTTGTCCTTTGTGACTAATTTATTTGATACTAGTTTATCTCACTCATTCATATCGACCCATATTATTGATTTTATAACACTTCTTACAAATCTTTTATCTTATCAGATGGATATTGCTATGCCCCTAAGAATAAAGAGAGAGCATTGTATTTGGTATCCTTTTTAGGTTTTCTCTTTATCATAAATTGAGTTTAGCTTGAATTTTATGGTCTTTGACATGAAATCTATTAACATTATTTGTAGGATGGATTGTATGGTTTCTCATTAGGCTTGATTGACTTTTATCTTTAGTGGGTCTCCTTTAATACACCCAATGTGGTATTCTGTATCTTTCAAAAATAATGGAAATTGATATTGAGTAGAGTCGACCTTTAATTTCCTAAATTGGGAAGGGAAATATAATATTTTTTTTAAATTTGAGCAATAATATTTGAGTGATGGTCTCCCTCCTATTTTCATCATGTTTCCATACATTTTTCCTTGTGATTTCTTTGGTTTTCCACCGGTATGAGAGATGGGGTTTTCTATTGATGTAGTACCTGGTACTCAATCGGTTACTATTATTTCTTACCTTATGGAACCGCTTGAACTAAAAGTGTTGAATATTTATTTGTATGATTTTTTTGATAAAGTCTTCATAGGCTTGAGTGTATCACATTGGGAATTCTGGTTCTCTTTTCAAATAAAGATTACAGTGTTCTTTGAATTTGTGTTGATTATCGGAATCTCAACCGATTTATGATAAAGAAAAAGTATCAATTGCCTTAGATCAATGATATATTTGACCATTTAAAATGGGTGAAGTGGTTCTTGAAGAATAATTTTTGATCTGGATATCACAATTTTCAAATTAAAGAAATTGATGTTCCAAAGACTTCCATTAGGAGTAGGTGTGTACACTATGAGTATCTAATTATTCCATTTGGTCTAACCAATTCTCTTGTTGTTCTCATCTGTTTTATGGTCAATATTTTCCATGATTCTATTGACATGTTTTTTTTAGTCTTTTTGGATGAGATATTGGTTTACTCCAAAATTGAGGAGGATCATGTGTGTCGTCTAAGGTTAGTGTTGGAAATTTTTGAGAGATAAAAAACTTTATGCCAAACATTCATTTTTTTTGGATTCAGGAAGTGATGTTCTTGGGATATGTAGTCATAGAACGTGGTATTTCAATTTATCTTGAGAAGTTCAAATCCATTATGACTTGGGAAATGCCATGAAACATCTTTGAGATTTAGAGATTATTGGGTTAAGTAAGGTATTACCAATGGTTTTTCAAATATTTCTAAAAGTTAGTTTCCCCAAAGATTTCCTTCACTTGGAAGAGGGTGAATTTTTTTGGGATGATAAGTGTTACAGTTATTTCATTGAGATGAAATATAGTAGGGCTTATACACTGATGTCGACTGTTCCAGAGGCCAAGTAGATTTATGTGGTCTTTTTTGATGAATTAGGTTTGATTTTGGGTTATGTTCTTATGAAGGGTGATCACATCATCACCTATGGATCTAGGAATATTATACCATATGAGAAGAATTATATGTCTCTTGATCTAGAATAGGAATCCATGATGTATGATTTCAATGGTAGGTGACATTACCTTCTTGGATAAAGGTTCACCATCTTTTTTGACCAAAAAGCCTGATTTTTATCTTTTCTGAAAAAGATTGGAATCGATATCAGATGAATTGGTTAGAATACCTATAGTTATTTGATTTTGAAATTTATTATACCCTAGGAAAGGGTAATTTCACTGATGAGGTTTTTAGTAGAAACATCTAATCCAAGATGTGAAAGAATCCACTGAAGAGTGAAATTTGATGGCTCTCTTGGAAAAATTACACTAGGGAGTCTAGGGGAATGAATCTAAGGCTGTTTTGACCAGTGTTCAATTGAACTCCTATATTATTGAGATGATTATTTGGTAACAACATCATGGTGATGCGTTCTATGGTTTTGGAGACTCTATTCATGGTAACAAGACCATTGTTGAGTGGTATTTCTCCAGGGAGTGTATTCTATGTTTACATAATTGGTACATTTTTTCCTTTTTTCATGAGGAAGGATTTGATGGTAAACCATTATAGTTATAAGTGGGTAGTGAACCATGGTACTGTGAAGATGTTCTATGGTGTGTGGTGATGAATATAGTGGCTGAGTATGATACATGACATCACTGAATTTGTTTCTCATTATTATGATTTCCAACAACCAAGTCTGATCACCAAAAAACTTTAGGATTTATCTATCCACTTCTAGTTCTGACTTGGGAGTGGGATGAAATTTATATGGAATTCATTGTGGTTTTGCCTCATACCACTCGAAATAAGAACACAATATGTGTTTTGATCGATTGGCTAACCAAGTTGGTTCACTTTATACCCATCCATGATACAAAAAAGTTGAGGGATTTGGAAGCCTGTGTGTACAAGAGTTTGTTATGTCTTATGTTGTTCCATATCTGATAGTTTTGATATATATCCTTGGTTCAATTCTCATTTTTTGAGAGGCCTCTTTGAGTAAATGGGATCTCAGGTGATTTTGAGCATGACATATCATTGCCAGATAGATGGCCAAATATAATGAGCTATATATATTTCGAAAGTCATGATCTATGCGTACATCCACAATTTTGGTGGAGCTTGGTATATCCAATTATTATTGATTGAGTTTTCTTATAACAACAGTTACCAGTCATCCATTCACATGGAACCCTTTGAGGCATTTTATGTACACCCATGTAAAGCTCTGTTGTGTTGGTTGGATATTATTTAAGCTTCATTAGTTGGAAAAATTTTGTTCCAAGATACTATGAAAATGATTTAGTTGATTTTTGAAAAAATGGTGATGTAAAATAGATGATATAAATCTTATACTGACTGTCATCGATGAATTTTGGGGTTTTTGATTAGTGATCTGGTGTTCTTGAGAGTTTCACCTTAGTCGGGTCACTGAAGTCTTGGAAAACAAGGAAATATTCCACCATGTTTTGTGGGACATTTTGAGGTTGTTGAAAAGGTGGGTAAAGTGGATTACCATTTAGAAATTCCACCACAGTTGCCGTCAATTCATAATGTGTTTCATGTATCACATATTCAGAATTATCTTTCTGAACCATATCATGATATGAGTTGGTAGGATCTTGATGTCAAGCCATATTAGTTATGACTGAACATCTATCTAGTATTGTTTATTTTGAGAAATAGTTACTTCATGAGAGGATGATAATTTTGGTCCATGTACTATGGAATCTTGGATATAATTATCATGATACTTGAGATAATGAGGAACTAGCAAGAGAGTCATGGCCTCATCTCTTTGATATAAAAACTCCGTCAATGGATTTCTAGGTACAACAATATTTTATTGTGGGGGAGGTTGTAACAGCTTGTTACCTTTTTTTAGTTACTTATTGACCCATGTTTTTATCTTATATCAGTTAAGTCTTGTTTTAGGGTCATTCCAGGATATTTTTGAATTTTTTTGAAGCTTATTGGGCTATATATGGTTATCCAAAACTGTGTTCCCCCCAGTGCAATCTGTGAACCCCACAGATAGTGGAGAATGCCTGGTTGGTGCCTGGTTTCCCAAACAACGTGTCCACCCAGGGGAAACCATGCACCAAAAATAGTAAGGGTGCACAGTTGGTTCATAGTTTCCCCTTACTGTGCTCCCCCTCCAGCTAACTGTGTGTGCGATTATTAATCATTCCAAAAATTAATTTTATAATCCTAAACCCAATTTAAGAGTCTAGTCACCCCCATTCATTCCTAATGTGATTTTCCCTTCCTTTTAATCTCTTAAGAAATGAATTTTTGATCCACCAATATCCTCCTTTGGAGAATCAAATCATTGGTGGAAGATGTAATCCCTCTCCAGTAAGTGGACCTCCACTTGGGTGTTCTCATCTGATCTTCCTTCATCTCATCCTTTAGAAAGTGTTGTATCATCATTTTCCCAGTGGATATAAACTCCATTTTATTATATTTAATCCTTTTATTATATTTCATAATTTGATATTCGATTCTTATATCTTCTTCTCTTTTTATTGTTATTGGGAATCATGTTTCTGGCGTTGATCATTTCATTCTATGATTTAAAGGTAGGTGGTTCCATTTTAGATTTTTCCATATAATTAAAACCTTGAATTGATTTTTTTTGAAATTTATTTCAATTGATTTATAAAACCGGCATTTGAAATAATTTGATTATAAAATTCCAAATGGCATGGATTTTGAGAAAACCCCCAATTCTAATGGAATTGGAATTGTGGGGTGAATTTTGAAAATCGTGGAATAAATGAAATGATTTGATATTTGTTATTAAAAAAATGGATTAAATTTAAATTATTAAAACCCATGATTGGTTTTTTATTGAAAAGGCATTAAATAATGAAAACCCATGTTTTGGTTTTGAAATTTTATTCGCATATTAAAACTGAAAATTTGGAAATTGAGTTGTAAATGATGATTTAAAATGATTTGAATTTCCCATTTTTTATTAGTTGATTTTGCACATGAGATCCTATATAGTTAGTAGGTTATTAGTGATAATAATTTTTGGATATTGATCCCCCTACAATGGATTGAAAATGTAAACTCTATAAAAACCATGTTTTGAATGATTATCCATAATGGGTTAGTGATGAGTCATATTTGGTCTGAGCATGAGGTACATGTGGACACATGTTTATCTATGATCAATTATTTAAGAAGTGTGATGATCCTATATCCAAGAACTAATTTACTTTAGGGAAGATGACCACAGTGCTTGTTTTTTATGTTTTTATCATATATTCCATTGGTTATAGAATTGTTTTGCTCATGAAAAATGATTTATTTAAGTGATTTTATATAGAATGTTTATTTAATACATGTTTAAATTTTTCTGCATCTGTTGAAATGAAATCTTATTTTGTTTTAAATATGAAAATGGTACATTATGAAAAACATTGTTTTATTAAAATTGGAATCATGATTGGTTTATTTATATGAAATCTATTATGGAACACTTGGTGTGACCCAATTCAGATTTATAGCTCACACACTATATTTTCCTTCATTCATTTGTAGATTTTATTATTCTAGGTCTGAGAAAACGGAATACGCCACTTGGAGGGGGTGAATTTTCTTGATCATTTGGTTCATAGAGTATAGATGGTAATCTATGGAGATGTGGTCCAATTATTGCATAGGTTTTTGAGCTTCTTTTGATGTATTTTTATGGTAGTTAAGGTTGATGTTTCATTGGGTTGTTTATCTATCTACTTGGGTGCTATTTTACCTATTTGACTAATAGTACGTTCTCTTTGAGGAGTGTTGATATAACGAATCGTAACGTGTTATATTCCACTATTTTTTAGAAAAATAATTCCCTCATTATTCTTGTATGATTACATGTGCTAGTCTCTAACCCATGGGGATAAGTATTTCTATTTAAGTATTCCATTTTTTGATTGAGTATCAGGGAACCAAGGTATTTGAGCTAGTTTATGACAGAAATCCTCCATGATGTAGTAAGTGGAGGAGTCTAAATGGAGAGAATAAAAAGTATAAGTGATTTTTGGTTGTATTTACCATGGTGATGTTTCATTTGGATGGTCATATGATGGTTAGAATCTAATGTTATTTTAAGGGAGGTTTTTTATTCCATTAGAAATATGGGAGTGAGTCCTTTGTGAGAATAAAGTATCACTATTAGCAATAAATTATAGGATTTATAAGATATATCATTTCTTAATGAGGACACTTTGGTGGTCTGGGATGAAGAGGGCAGTGGTAAAGTGTATGGTGTATTGTGTAGTATGTTAATAGGTGAAGGAAGAACACTGATTTCTTGGTAGGTTGTTACAACCTTTGAATATTACCAAGTAGAAATGGGAGGACATATCAATGGATTTTTTGACTAGGTTACCCTAGGATCTAGGTGGGTGTAATGTAGTTTGGGTGATTATGTATTGATTGATGATGTTTTCTCATTTCCTAGTGATCCACTAATCAAGTGTCATGGACGTTTTAAAAATGTAGTATTTGGATGATATGATTAAGATTCATGGGGTACCGAGGACCATCATCACTGATTTTGATCCTTGTTTTATCTCATGGATCTGGAGAGGACCGCAACATACCATTGGATCCCAGTTGAAACTTACCACTTATTTTCATCCTCATTCATGTGGGAAGATGAAGAGGACTATCTATACATTGGAGGATATGTTGCGAGATTGCATCTAGGATTTTGATGGATTGTGGGTGAAGCACCAACCATAGTTTAACTTTTACCATAACAAAAACAATCAATAATGAATCAAAATGGCCCTATCTGGGCTGTTTTATAGGTGTCCATGTTGTTTTGTTATAATTGGAAGAGGTTGAAGAGTTAGAGTTTTCTTAGTCGTCATATAGTGTTAAAAAAAACTATGAAGATCTAGATGGTTCAATAATTGATGAAGGAAGAGAGGGACCATCATAAGGCCTATGTCTATTTTAGGTGTATTCCATGGGAGTTTGTGGATGGAGACTATGTGTTGTTGAGAGTTTCCCCTCATTAGGTGAAGTAGATGTTTGGTTTGGGAGTAATCTTTTTCTTAGGTTATATAATCCTTTTAATGTATTTAATCATGTTGGATATGTGGCATATTAGTTGGTTCTTCCACTACAATTGGACATGATCAAAAATATCTTCCATGTGTCCTATATTTTTTAGTATCATTATGATGAATCAAAAATCCTTGACTGGAGAGAGTTAGAAATTGAGGATGACATGATGTTCATGGATTTAACAATATAGGTCCTTGATCATTATGATAAAGTTGTGCATAAATGAAAAATTACCTTTGTTTGTGTGTTGTGTAGTCATGGTGGTTTAGATGAGAGTAATTGAGAGCATGATATGTAGATGTGTCCCCAATACCCAAAGCTATTTTGATTTTCCTAATTTTTATTTTCTTTAATGGTGCAACATTTAAATCATGTTGATTTATGATATATATCTTTTTTCCCTTTATGGTGGTGTGTGATGGTTTCCAATATATGAAAAGGGGAAACCCCCTCCCAATAAAGACATGTTATATTTATAACATGTTTTAAAATGGTGTGAACAATTAAATGTAACCCAAAGAAAACAATAGGTTGATGTATAGTATGGGTTTCCTTGATTTGTTTGTTTGAGGCAGTGTTGTGAGGCAGTAAATGGATTGATCTGTGTAGAGGATGGAATTTTCATGCATATGGTTATGTGGAAGAGAGATGACATGAGGATGGTCTTAGGTGGTGGTATTGTTTTAGTTTTAATGAGAATCGTGAGAGGTATCTCATATATTGGTTGTTTGGACCCCTTCCTTTTCCTTTTTCCATGTCTAATTTTGATTCTTGAGGACAATAATTTTTTTAGGTATCAATGGGAACGATTCAGACTTCCTGAGAAAATAATTTGTGAGAGTTCAAGTGATGGTGGTGTATTGGGGGAGTCCTGAGGGTATCTAGAAGTGGATGGAGGATTTATATATGAAACTTCAGTTGGGGAAATATTTTTGGTTTGGAAACTTTTGTTGCACTATAAAGGTAGGGTCTATAGTGTGGAGAGATAAACTATAGATAATATCCTTATAGGTTGACATTTTATGGTTCTTCCATTTTTAGAAAAGCTACAACATAGAGATATAGTCTATGACATAGAGTCTTAGGGGAGGGATTCTTCTGGATATATCAAATTTTGGTTTAGTTATGTTGTGGAGAAAGGATCCAAAATGACCTTATTCATGGCGGTTGAATTCTATAGTGTGTGGGTTTATCTTGTAACATTGTCTCTATCCTAGATTATAGGATATGTGGTGTGGAACTCACTATGTTTCTTGTATGTGATTTTTACTATCCCCACAACGGTGTGGTCCCTTACCTTATGCCATAGTTTTACCTTGTGTAGGATCCTAGTGTCGTAATAAGGGTCACTGTACTGTGGAATTTTATTTCCTAGTTTCCCTATAAAGTCTAGATCCTCTCTAAACCCTATATTATTATGGTCTTTTCTCTCAACTCTTGGGAGGCTCATATGTGATTCTGGGAGGCCTTTCTCCCTCTCCTTATAGGCATTAATCCTTAGAATATGAAGATTTAGAATTTTAAATTCCAAGGTGATTAACTCCCTTTTCCTTCTTTTTTTCTGCTATTATAAGTTCCGTAGAATATTTTTCATGACGAAGTGAATGGTTTGTGAGATATGGTGGTTTTAGATTTACGGGGTTGTTGTGTTCTAGGTAGATCGATGTGATTCCAAATATTGTGGTGTTTTGGAGTTATCCTTAAGTAGTGATTTAGATGATTATTTTAGGTAGGTGATCCTCTTATTCTTTATATTTTAGTGAATATGTGGGGATTTCATGATTTAACCATCCTTTGTATGAATAGTAAATTCCATATTAAGAAGATAATCAATTAACGTAAATATAAATTGATTAGGAAGGGGATTATTCACATGTTTTTACTTCTATAGGGATTATTCACATGTTTTCACTTCTCTTGATGATATTTCTAATGAATTCATGTGTTCTTATTGATGTCATTAAAAACCATGGCAATTGGGAGCCTTATTTTCACTCTAATTGTTGTGATTTATGAGACCCATGTTGTGTTTTTTGATTGATTTCACCATGAATTAAAAAGGATAATATCTTATATATATATAATGAATTGGTTTCCCATTTAAAATTGGAATTATATGATAATATCCATGGTTAAGAAGAAGTGGTATTATGTAAAATCCCTTGACAATAAAATCAAAGTAAGATATGGAAGATGAAATGTGTTATTGTGTGTTGATGTGATTTTTGTGAATTTGTTGTCATCATGCAAACCCAGTTGGGATTTTGTAATGATGGTAGTAACTAACTAGGGTGCAGAGTGTGTTGGGTAGTGAAGTGATGGTTGGTTGGCATGAGATGTGACATGGGATGATTTGTAGTGGTTGTGATGAATGATGGTTATGGTGAGATGACATTTCATTTATTGAATTGTTTCGATGGTTGATTTGGGATTGATGATATGTTATGCGTTGTAGATGCATTATTTTTCTAGTTAGATATGGAATGAATGGAATCACTAAAACTAAAATGGCATGGGTTGGTAAATGAATAAGCATAGGATATAAATAAATATAATAATGGGATGGAATTTAAATATGATAATTGAATTAAATAAAATTAATTATAAATGAATGGGTTGTGTTAATGTGAAATAAATGGATAAGTAAATAGATTTTTTTGAAACTCATAAAATCTGGAAATGGTGGAACCTGAAATTTAAAGTGTTTTCTTTGTTATGTGTAGTGGTTGTGTGGTGTGAAGAATTTAGTGGTGGCAATGTTTGTGACTGATATCATGTGGTGGAGTGGTGTTGATGAGTACACTAGTGTAATTTACATTAACCAATAGGTTGGATATTGTGTTAAATCTATCTATCATGTATTTTTATGTTATTTATTTACACATCTCACCTGAGATGTATTACCTTACCAACACACAATTGTTTTGGGTTCTGGTTGTTTTCCCCAACATCTAGGCTGGTGGTGATTTAGATGGTTGGCTACCCTGACTTACCCAATCTTCTGTATGAAGTAGTGATGATTTGGGTGACTGTTGGTTATTTCCTAGTGATGATACATGTTGGTGTTGGAGATTAACCAGTGATTATACGAGTTGGTATTGGATATTACCAAGTAATGATAAGGGTGGGTGTTGGATATCACTCGGTGATGATGAGGATGTGATATGTGGTGAGGGCCATTCTTGGTTAGTTGACGGCATGAGGTTAATGTCCTTTAAATTCATGATACACTATTTATCTAGTTATATAGATGAGGTTGTGATGTCATAATGACTCATGCTATCCCAAGATTATAGACCCTATGGGAGGTTGGGATAGGTATAGATGCTTTTCAAACCAAATTGGAGATGGATGGACATGTGATGAGATATTAATGGAAGGTATGATACCATAAGATGTTTGATTTTGGGATTTTAGAGTATAAAATTAATGGGGAAAAAGTTGCGGGGAACCATTATTTTATATTATTTTCATATTATACGACTACAGTGGATGTATTATTTAGTGAGTATACCATAATTAGATTTATAATTTTCAGTTAAACTATTTAGGTACATGTTGATTCTATTGTTTATTCACTAATGCATTAGTATACTCTTTTCAAATGTGCACGAGAAACCTTGGGTATGACCCTGCTGAGTATGCATGTTATTCTCTCCCTATTTATATATAAACTATTTTTAGGTTTCCAGGAGGATTTCAGAGATTGTGCTAGACAGCAATAGCTATGATTTTGGAAATTTTGTTGAGTTTTTTATACAATAATTGACTATCATATTTATTTTGAGACATTTATGTGTATGTTTTGACTTTGTTCATGCATATTTGGAATGGTTTTGGTTTAATTTTATATTATGTGGTGGAGTTTCTTAGAATATGATTTATCCTATCTCTTGATCCTACATTTTTTATTTGACATAGATTCCTTTTAAATTTTATTTTTTTGTACTCACATTGTCAGTCGCCTACCTAGGTCCCACTAATGGCAGGAATTAGGGATCATTATTTCTATTCCATTATTTTGTACCTAATAGGGTACCATTAGAGTGTGGGGGTCATGACAGTTTACATTAAAGGTGTTTATAACCTACCATAGACAATGTTCAAGTTACAAGAGAAATAATATAAAATAAATATTTTGATACGAAATAATAAAGAAGTTATATTTGATGAATATAGGATGGTGACTAATGTTAACGTATAGTTTCTCTAACCAATTATATTTTCATACTCAATTGGTTTTTAGAGAATAATCAATGATGGTGAATACTTTTTTTTATAAAGGATTATTTTCCAGTCTTAATTATTTTTATATAGGATAATTTGAATTTTATTTATGGAATTTACGGTGTTTTTAAATTATATAATTTATGTTTGTGTGAGCATGTTTCACCTCAAATTTCACTTATATAATTTAAATTATGGGGTATGATTTAGTCTTCCAACTCTTATCTCATTCTTCTTCTAGTAATTATTAGATCAACAACAACATTTTTTTGTATCTATTAATGGAATATGACCCGGAATCTATGAAATTATATTCACTTGAACCCTAACACATTTAATAATATTGAAACTCAAGATCATTTAATAAAGGTTTAATATTAAAAACAATTATGAAATCCTAGCCTAGAAAAAATCTAAGGTTCCTATTTAATAATCCAAGCTCAGATTTATTTTAAAATAATAAAAATAATTTATTATATGTATTTGAGAGTTATGAATAATGAACAAAATATATCTTTTGGAATTGGTTCTTAGAATACTTCTTGGATAAACAATAGTGGATAATTTGAGTTGGGTAGTGTTGTTGACACCTTCCAAATGAGCATCGACAATTTTAGGATTGGATAAATACCTGAAGCATATGTATTATAATTTATTAAAATAAAGCAAAGAGAATCATGGCTACTTGGGGGTAAGGAACCTGGTTCATAAGAATCGTGTGACCCTAAGGAAACCACGTGAATGTTTTATTCACTTCATGTGATCTATTCATGATCATATGAAACCCCTTACACTTGTCCTCCTAATCTCATGAAGGATTCCAAACATGCCCAGATGATTATGTGAAGGCTTCCAGATGAGTTACCCCCAATCATGTGACATGTCGATTGATATATTACTAACATTTACCCAATCCCTTTATAAAATAAAAGTTTCAAGAGATGGAGGCTTCATTAAAAAGGAAGTTATATTGATTTTTAAGTGTAATTCTTATGTAGTTTGCATGTTCTTTTATAGATCATAAGAAAACCCCTAAAGACATGTTGTATTTTCCAAGAAAATCATACTGGACGTGTCACCTTCATCATATAATGGATATCATACATGTCCATTTGATCAGGTGATGCCCTAATGGACAACCTGTGGGTGAATTTTGGAGACTTTAAAAAATATAAGCTGAAAAGGAAGTACTTTTATGTGAAGAAGGGTTACATTTTTTCATGAAAAGGGGTTATGCACCTTTCCTAATCAGTTTACTGATCACACGAAGATCCTTTAACATGAAACCTTAATCTTGAAAAGGCCCCAAACAAGCCTTCCTTGATCAAGTGAAGTCCCTTCGACATGCCAACCTGATCTCACAAAGGGACCAATGCATGTTGGCCCAATCTTGCAGTGATCCTTGGAAATGTCAAGTTTATTATGTGAAATCCCTTTAACAAGCCATGGGTTCATTAAATATGTCCATGATAGAGTGATATCATAATCACTATTTATCCCATAATATAAATATTACATCATAGATGAACCATGAAGGGTTCCAGAGAAATTGGTTATGTGACACTCCCTCCATCGACTCAAGTCCATATATGAAATTTAAGAATTGTTCAAAGCATCACAGATCTAGGGTGGTTATGCCTACAAATTCCTCCCCACCTAATATAGAAAAAACACACACATGGGAGCATAAAGGCAGGAGAATACATCTCGGAGTGGATAACCACCTAATTATAAGAGTACTAAACTTGTTAAACCTAGGAAACAACCTAAGGTATTACGAAGAAGGTTTATATTCTTTGCATGATCAATCCATTGATCAAATGAAGGACTCCCAACATGTTGGATAGATCATGTGAAGGTGTTTTTTCATGTTTAATTGGTTTCATGAGGCCTTAATAGTCCATCATCCGATGAACATTGAGTCATTTATGAAATAAAGGCTTAAAATAATGGAAGCCTCATGCAAAGTTGGATACACTAATTTTAATGTGAAGGGGGTCATGCGCCTCACATAACCCATTCATTAGACATGAAACAAAACCCAAACATGTTATCCAAGTCATTTGATTTACTATGGATATGTCATACAAGTCACATGAAGTCCGATAGACACGTCATCCCTGTTACACAAAACCCTATGAACATGTCAGGAAGATCATGCTAAGTGCTATGGACATGTCACCTGGTTCATGATAAGTCACTCAGACATACCATCTATTTTATGATAAGTCCTTCCGACATGTCAGCTAGTTTATGTGAATACCTCTAGACATGTCACCTATATCATGCAATGGCCTATAGAAATGTCATACAAGTCATGATACACCCTTTGAACATGCATTCCAATTCATTATACACCCTATGGACATGTCTAGAAGATAATGAAAGGTACTTTATATATGTTATCTGGTTCATGATAATTCCTCTGAACATGTCAGCTAGTTAACATAAATACCTCTATACATGTCATCTTGATCATGTGATGACCCTTTTAAATGTCATCCAAGTCATGTTATTCCCTATGGACATGTTATTTGGTTGAGATCATGCAAAGACCCATAAACTTGTCAAGAAGTCACCTCTATACATTGTTGATAATTAACCTGGACATGTTAAGATGACACCCCCAAACATGTTAGCCTTGTCCAACAGGAATACTCAACCACTTGTCACCATTCCATGTAAACACCAATATATGATTATTTATATGATTATTCCCGATTCATATGGGATGTTTTTATAATGGACTAGGGCTATGAACTCATTCTGAGGTCCTCATACCACTCATAGTCCCCACCCACTATCTGTTTGAGGGTAAGAGTAGATATCCTCCATGGGAATCCACCTTGTTGTTAGTCCCTCCGTGTCACAAAAAATCATTCTCATGTGACCCAAAATATCCTATGAGTCTAACATCCTTACTTTTCTATGAATGAATAGGAAATGGGCTCATACATGGGCTCCCACTATGGTGGAAGTCACTAATATTTCATTTACTCCAGTCTATAGAACCCATCCCTTATAGGTCCATTATTCTTCATCATCCATTAGTTGATTGAGAAACTAATTGAACTATGATTACTTTAATTCCTTCCTAAGGTTTGAGCTAAATATCAAACACTCCAATGGGTTTCCTTGGTGCTTATTTCCTGAATCTATTTATAGTGAGTATGATTACTTTCTATCACATGTTTTCCACACCGATCATGAATCGCATGGGATTATGAATTTTAAATGATCATATAACTAGAAACACAAAATTTCCCTAATCAGGGAAACCATAGTCTGTATTACCCTTTTAATTACATTATGAAAATGCCTCCATTCAAGGGTGTCCACCTTGGTGTAAGTCCCGAAGGCATTCCCATGATGGTAAACTCTGGTGAAATAACCCTCATGAGTACTAATTATCTTTCCCTATCCATTAGTGGGTTCAGGTCAGACCAAAATATGAATACTATGATTCATATTATAATAAGGATAAACAAGACTCCTTCCTGAGGCTCAAGCTCCATACTTGATTACTAAGTTCCCTCTTATACATCATTTCTGAATGATATTAAATTATGTGACTTGGACCTAAATGAACTATATGGGGTTTGATTCCTATTATCCCAGAATATTTAGGATTCCTTTTAGAGGTTTAATACCATCCTAAAAACATTAATCACCTTCATAAATTGTAGTAATATCCATAGTTCATGGTTATATGGATTTAAAACACAAGTAGCTACACATTTCTAAGAAATAATGGGAAACAAAAAGAGAACCTATGATATATAGAGATGGTATCATTAATAGATTCCCATTTACATGTATAATGATTGAACAACTGATCATTTTATTAGGGTAACCGATCTCAAATTTGGATTTTGAAGAGATTCATGAACATATCTTAAATTTACAATATAGTCTCATAGTAAGAAATAATTACCCCCAAAATGGTATGATGAGATATAACTACCTTCCTAGGGACCAATGTAAGTTCTGAAGTGACATTGAGTTTGAAACCCCGGGTGACCACCTACCTTTAAAAAATAGGCTCATGATTCATTGGGGATGTGGGATCCACTGGGAGTTTCCATGAGAGATAAAAATGGTAAACCTGATGTGAATGATTATGAAACAATGATCAACCACCCCACAAACAATCAATAGTCATCCCAAAATTTTCATCAAAATAAAATATGGTGAACTCGATGTTAATATAGAAATAATAACCTACAATAAAATCCATTAACTATTTGATCCCTTTCACAGGTTAAAAATGATATATTTTTTAGTTCCCATCAAGCCTTCATTCCTATCCACCTTCAATGAAAAAATGGCGAATCTGACATGAATCTATCAAATAAAAAAAATGATCATTTGAACACACATCATGACATTTTTTTCATATCCTATGAAAAAAATGGCTTGAATGAAATGAAATCCTTCAATAATATATCAATGTTCCTATAGAATTGGTCATTTTTCCCTAAAAATTCTACATGAGAAAAATTGTCGAACCAACAATAAGAATAAAAAATTGTGTTACCTGTTGGTAGCTAATTAATCATGTTTCACACTTATGACAATGCACTAATCAGTGATCTTATTCCCTATTATATTTGTGACTCTAGAAATTGAGTTCACAAACAACGCCTTGATCCAGGATCATTTCTTCACCAATGGAGTGTTCTATAACCTCATCTACAATAGTAACCTCTAATGGTTGTAAAAAAACACCACCCAACTAATGCCTTTAGCTTCAAGAGAAAAAAGAGATGGTTTGGGAATACCAATGATAGGTATGATCCCAACCCTCAAGGATGCATGTAGAGGTATCCAGATAATGAATCCAACAAGTCCATCACATTCATAGAAAGGTGTAATAAAACTATTGGCACCTATTTCCACAAAAAAACACTTCATATTCTTATCCTGAAAGCCTGATAATAAACACCTTACTTACCATAGGAAGGTGGACCAAGGAGTTGACAACAGATCCCTCTCATTTCAAGAGTAGCCTAGGAGGGGTAATGTCAATCGTTGTCACCATCTTCATCCTTCTAGTGCCTCTCAGTCACCTACTGTGATCACCAACCAATAGGCTTCCAACCCAGACACTCATGCATGGGTACCAAGTAGGTCTCATCAAGAATTCCAAGATGCATAAAAATTGGATTGAGATTATATATTCAATTCCATTGATGAATCTTGTAATCATATTTCAGTTGTGGCCAGTGATCACGCTGATATCCCTTCTCACTCAGATCAATTATGCATGTATATTCCTACAATAATCATAGGGAAGTCACATATCCCTTCCCCCACATATGAAGATCATCAACATATTTGGATGTAAAAAAGAAGGAAGAGAGTGGTATTATATCCAAATTTCAATTAAATACATCTTCTAATATATATTGGAGACCAAGAATGTACATTCCTATATTCTTTAACACACATTACTGAAGTGTCACTACATTTTAGAAATTTTATAATAGCTTTTCCAACACATTGTAGAACTGGTACATATATAGGGACATACACATATCCCTATCCCAGTAGATATAGCGACACATCACTATGATTTTTATGTATAGGTGGATACTTTGGAGCAGCATCCCATTCTTTTTTCTATCTGGGAGGATTATCAACATCTTTTCATAAAGGATGAGGCATATGAATGGGCTCATATTCAAGTTCTAATTGGGGCACACCAACTTATTTCAACACATTCCTTAGGATTAGTTCCAATTCCTATCAAAGAAAGCTAGAAGTATACTCTAAAGGAATAAGACCATACTCATATCCCTACTCCAACAGATTTTTTTCCAGTAAAATATGGAAATATCCTCAGGGTAGGATCATATCCCCACTGAGGATGCTACTCGATATTTTCAAATAGCTTATAAAAGTGAAGATCATATTATAACTTATTCCAATGAAATAATATGGAAGAATCCTTCAGATTCTATACAGGAGGAGTCTCATATCCCTTATCCCATTCCAAAGTTCCATCAACATATTTTGATAAGGAATTCATATTTGAACCGAGATCATACCCCCACTTCATCCATGTTTTCCAACATACTCTAAAATCCACACACAAGCAGGCTCGTATTCTATCATATGATACATAATATCACTGGAATACTACAATTTCTTCTATTTAGTAGGATCATATCCCCACAACACCAAAAGATGATCAACATATTCCGGTGACCATCATACAACATGATCATATCTCTTCTCAACCCTAAAAGGTAGGTTAACATATTCTTTCGATGACGTAGAATGTGTCTCATATCCCTGATCTTCTCAATGATATTGTCCTTATGGATATATGACCCATAAATATAACACCTAAAAGGTCTTTTGACTCTTCAACCAAATAATAATACAATAAATACCTCAATAGTCTTCCTCACGGTAGTATTGTGATGGATCACAGGGACTCTAGTCCTAATGTCTACCATGGAAAACCTCTATATGGTAATATTTATCCCAAATAAGGAAATCCTTCTTTTCCTAGAAACATTTGTATAAAGATATTCTTGAAACATTGAGGTTAACTATATATAGTTCCCCATCATCTGAATGCATCACCTCACCTTGGTCAGTATGAGACCCAAAGAAGTGATCTGTATGGTCTGACCAGTTGGTGGAATATGAACCCAAAAATAAAAACGACAACATAGATGCATGGATAGAGTCATCTAGAAACAACCTCCAAACCATGTTTTGGCCCATCTATACTTCTGAATGTGAGATCCTAGATGAGCTAGAGAAGGATTGAATTACATACACTAGAATATGTTGGTGACTCATCAATGGTTAATGGCCAGACATATCCCTTACCTAAGATATGAGGGTCACCTTAAGACCATAAACATAATATTTTTTCAAATGGAATGGGTTACTATCTCTATGGAATCGGACTTGAGCCTAGAAAGGCACAATGAAAATAAAAATCACACTTTCCACCATTATACCACAACACTTTGGAAACGGATCATCAATGTCTCAGAAGAAATTTGCATCTAAGGATGGAAAAAGTTTGGGGAGTTTTATTTAATTAAATCATAATAATTGAAAATATCCCTAGATATAACATCCAACAATGTTATACCTATTGAAGAAATTCGGTTACCAGGTAATGTGTGGTCCAATTGGTCAATAAAGCGAGACTCATCCACTTTGAGGATGCAAAGACATAAAAAATAGATGGAGAGGTCCTAGAAAAGGCTCTTAATCTAGGACTCTAAATAAAGGAGAACACATATCAAACATAGAAGATAAAGTTGGGGAATCAAATCATAAACTGCCATTACACCCAGTTCATATGTGAATACAATTGCACTAAATCAAATGGATCACATAGCATCTTCCATAAAATGTATCCAGGAGCGAACCCATCCCATAAGGTTAGTGGAATTATTACCACAACTTCCACCCTAGGGTCATTAAACCTCTAGAGGATCCTGTAAATATCCATAGTGTATAAAAACCAACTGTATCTCATTGGTCTAGGGTAATTTTATCTCAATCACCACCACTATGTTCATTACACCCAAAGAGGGTCCTAGAAAAATTAACAACATTTCTAGATCAACCCCTGTCCATAGGGATGGGGGGTTTTATATCTCAATTTCTATCATATAAGCTATTAGATCTTCAACTAGAGTCCCTAGATCCCCAACAACAGTGTAAAAAATTCCAATAATGGCTCCAAAACATCCCCAACCTATAAGGATGAGGGAATTTTTATCATTATCATCATCCGAAAAGGAATCAGTCTTCTCTAGGTTGGGAGGTAGATATCAATTTCCAACATCCCAACTATTCATCTCACTGTGAGTCATGTCTCATTTATTTAGGACTCACTCGGAAAGTACAATTGGAAACTCCCTTAAGATCACTATTCACATACTGAGATAGGAAAAATATATAGAAAAGGTGGTTAAACCCCATAAGGGTCATAAGGAAAAATTGTACAATATGAATAGAGGTCATATAAATAACCCTAATACAACCCTTTACAAAGGTGTAAGTGGTATCAAACCAATCTATTGTGTGGATTGTGAAGGAATAAATACCATTTCCCAATACAACTCTGAATTTTTTCACTATCAATCCATAAAATGATGTGGAAGAATATGTAAATGAAGAGGGATGTGACACAAAAACCATGCCTTGATTTGTAGGCGATCTGGATGCAAAAACCGAGGATGTGCATATATATAATTAGAGAATGGGCTAGAACCTCACACCTCCAAATGATGAATATCTACCTCCTTAGTAGAAATATGCCAAGGATAAATGGAAATGTTTGGGTATATCTCAATCACTGACTAGAGAAACTGAAATACCCTCTATATAGAAATGGCAAGAATAATATGGGAATGAGATACATATTCTTAGAAAACGCAAAAATGAACTAATCAGGTGAAATATTATTGTTGGTTATCTTCTTCAAATAGAGACAAAAAACCCTCCTAATACACATCAAGATAGGGTTAATCCACCTACAATAGTAGCATTTAAGTATCTGGATAACTCTAGATCTAATAAACTAGTCTACATAAATGATGAATTTGAGGATGATCATGACTTTCCTCCATTACGGTGATGACCTCTCCCTCACCGGGGTGATCATTTAGTCATATCATAGACTAAGAATTTGATGAATATTAAAATAGGGACACCTCATCAAGCCTAGGTAGCTCCTTGTAGATGAGAGTTGGTCTAGATAGCAGCACCTTTATAACTCCTCAATGAGATTCAATCCCTATATTCTCAAATAGAATCCATGTAAGGGAGGTTCACCCCCATGCATCCTGAAAAAAATTCATAACCTGAATGGGTTGATGTAACCTCTCCACCACTTAATTTTTTAAATCCTATATTCTAAATCTTTAATAGCATGGGAGATCCAAAAGAGCATATCATGCACTTCATATCCTGAAATAGCCTGTTGATGATAAATCAAGATCATTAGGAGGAAACCAAACTAATATGTTTTGTACAAACTCTGGTAGGGATAGCCTTCATTTAGTATAATAGCATTTTAGAAAGATTTGTTGCAGGATTGGAAGACCTTCATTGTCAGTTCCTCTACCCGTTCACTCTAGGTTAAGGAAAATAATAATTTTAAACCTAACAAATTGAAAAAAATGTGAAAATAAGAGGGTTTCTAGCTTCATCACTAAATATAATGGTTTAACCTATTCAATCAGTATACCTCTATCACAACAGAAATTGATGGAAATTTTTTTTGTGAATCTTCAGGATGAGCAGAAAACACTTCTGATCTCAATGAAGTATCCAGTAGGATTCTGGGAGTTTATAAGGATGTCATAACTCCTAGAAGATTCCATTCATTGGACCCGAGTTAAATATTGGCTCACAATAATAATGCATATAAAAAATATTGGTAAGGTAGAGACTGATTGTAACACTCATACCATAGTTAACCAAATCTGGTGAATTATTTTAATACATTGGCATGATTACAAGGAATCAAGTCCTGAAGGACTGATTAGTTTAGCAGTCTTTAAGAATAAATTATTTAAATTAACATCACAATAAAATTTCTAACATAAAACACTAAATAAATAATCCTTTGAGAATTCCATTTTTCCCTAGCTTAACCCTTCATATCAACCATAATACACTTATTAGCATTCCGAGAAAATAAAACATAAAAAGGGGTGAGCTCAGATAATCAGTAAGGGTAAATAAATCAGCAGAAGTTATAAAATTTTAAGGCAAGATGTATAATGAAAACAATAGCCTTTTAAACATAAAACCTGAACATAATATGGTAAAAATAAGTCAATCATTACTATATAAACATGCACATGGATATTAGACTAGTAAAATAATCACATGTAATAAATAATTTCATAATGAGGGAATGCATAATTTCAGACATAATATGTAACACCCCAAGCTTCCACGGTACACTTCTCATTAAATAATACAATAGCGTGTTTTGTATGCAACTTCGAGTTCTAACACACCACAACCAATCAAACTAGCTGTTATGAATAGTAATATCCACTTTTTTGAAATTTTATAATTTTTTTCTTTTGAAATGAACTTCATTTTTGGATTCGTAATATTGAAATTATCTTAGGGTGAATTTTTGGTACATTTTTGATAACTTTCATATTTTGATGAATAATGAATATTACTAAATTTTAATTAAAAACAACTTTTTTAATCAAAATTATTAATAGTGATAAGTTATAAATTTTAGTGGTTTTAAAGTATATTTATAATATATTTTTACCATTTAATACAATTTTGGTCATTTCACGTAATTTCACATTTAAACCGGACATAAACATGTGTCCATCTTTTAATAGTTATTATTTCTTAAAAACACGCTTTTTGTTTTAACAACAAGAATTAATTTTAAATTAATTTCTGCAACTTCTGTGTTTTGAATTTAGAAAAATAAATTCCATATTTAGAATCAGGAGATAAAAATTGTGTAAATAGATAACTTTTATTTATAGACAGTTTGAATAATTACTTCGGTAAATATTTTATTTACCATGGTTAAAGGGTAAATCCGGTAAATAAGGGTTAAAAATAATATTATAACAATAATAAATTACCTTAAAACGTGTCCTAAACCTATTGGTTGATACATGTCTGACCATGGGCATCTTTGGGTCGATTTTGGGAGCCCATGTATCCACTTATAAGAGATAATGACACTTTATATTAATTAAGTTAAAGTAAATACAAAAATGACATAAGAAAATATCTTTTAGAAATTTTTTTTACATAGGGTTATATATGTTATATTTTAGATTATAAATATTCATTAAAAATTTAAAAATATTTCCTACATAGTGGTATTTTATTTATAATTTTTATACATTAAATAAGTTAATTTATTTGGGACACAATGGTGATGTAGTAATTACCTAATTAATGAAATATTAAAATAATTGATATTATAAATATCAAAATAAATGTAATTTGAGACTTTTTATAAGTTCCACTAATTTTATAGGTTAATATGACATATCATTATTGGTTATATAAATTTATTTCGATGTAATAATCCTGTTAGGAAATTATTAAAAACAAAATACCCAATAGTGTCAAAATTGACATAAAAGAGTTTTTAAAACAAATATTTTATTATTAATTGATATTATATTCTTTAAAATATAAGGTTCGGGAAAAGGACTTATATAATTATATGTGTATAATTAATTTACCACTTGGGGGTCTCTTGGAGGTATATAGTAAGTTTATTAACTATATAATATAAAAATACAAAGAGACATGGTAAATGTAAAACTATTTAACTAAGACTTAAATATAAATGATAAGGTTAATATAGTGACCCAAACCTGTCTAAAATATATTGGATGAATGTATTTAGACCCATCCCCACCTTATCCTCTAAATAAGTCACTTTGGAACCATTGGAAACTGAATATGAATTTATTATAAAATAATATTTCTAGCTTTTCCAAAGGTGCCCCTCACCCGTCTTATAAAAGGGCACTCCAAGTTATATATAATTTATACCTTCAAATCCATTTGTCTTGACCAAAACCTGACCAAATATTCTCTCAAATTCCCTCACTTCAACCTATAGGCCTTAGTTTGATCAGAAATCCCACCTAAGGAGCTCTTTTGATCAAATCAAAAAGAAGAACCTGAAGAAGAGGTAATGTTTTCACCACCCTCTTTCAAGTTCATTTCTTCTTCAAATTATTCTTTCTTTGTTATTTCCATTATAAAATAAAAAATCCATTATATTTTATATACTGTGATGTTATTATAAATATGGAACAACCATATTCATTATTCTATCCATCCTTTGAATTACATGTCACCATACGTGCGTACGTACGACCTACCGTCTCCACGTTGTGGTGTAATTGTTATTCAATACATTATTATTTGGATGGGTATAATAATGATGTTTAATTTATGTAAATAATAAATATAAAATGATAATTATTCTTTATATATGATATACCATCCAATTATATATTATTTTAATATCAAAATAATGATATTGTCTCTCGTACGTACGTACAGACTACCGTCTCCACGAACGCGATGTTATTCATACGAGGAATGTATTGGACTTAATAAGTGATGGGTGGAGCCTGATATAGCTCCTCAATGTGTTGATAGGTATCATGACACAAACTAGGGTCCTGGCACAATGCCTTGACAAAATCTTATTCGTAGTCATGGCACAAGGTCGTGACTATGTTGTTATGATAGTTTGGAATTATGCATTCCATCATTATGAAAGTGGTTATTGATATTGCATGTGATTATTCTACTAGTAGAATATCCATGTGAATAAGTAAATGGAATTATTTCATTTTATTTTTTCCATATTATAATGAAGTTCAAGTTTAAAAGGATTTTGTTTTAGTTATACATTTCCTTAAAATTTTATGCTTATTTATGAAAGTTTCCTCTATATTGTTATCCTTACTGAGCATCTAAGCTCACCCCTTTCAATGTTATATTTTTCCCAGGATGTGAAGAAGTATTTTATGAATGACCTCTAGGGATAGTATAAGGGGATATGACTATGAAGACAATATGTTTTTGTATTTTTCACTTTATAATGTAATGTAACCTTTATGAATGTATCTAGTGATTCCAAGGCTACTAAACTAATCGGTCCTTCGAGACTTGATCATTTGGGATCATGCCAATGTTATGTTATAATGCACTGACTTTGGGAAACTGGGGTCGGGGCATTAAAGATGGTATTAGAGGAAGTTTAGTACAATCCTTGGGAGCTATATTTTGATAAAATCTGATTAGAGCACATATACCTAAGATGGACTTTGAGGATTAGTATAAAAAACATCCTAGAATTTTGGTATCTTATAGATTTTGTGAGTTTTCTGAGCAATAAATCCCTGTCTGGATATGAGCAGGTAGAGGTGGCTCTGGCACAGATGTACCTAGGGGTAAAACCCAAAAACACCACTTTGAGCTAGACTCAAACAGTAACTAGTGCACGACCACGAGCCTTGCTGCACTCTTGGTTACGATACTCCCGGGGGATATGCTTAGGATATTTCTCATTTTCTTTACAAACCATTATTAATGGTTTATGAGTATATACTTCCTCAAATAAAACATTTTTATTATTATGGATTATACCCATAAACTGTTCAATTCATGTTAAGTGTTTTACAAGTATGGATTTATGTATTGCGATTCATAAACTAATCTAGTGTATCCCAGTATTTAGAAATGGAACCTAGTGGAAGAAATGAAAACTGTATCAATGAACACACTCCATGTAGGGATTTACCTCTTGCTCAAGATAATTATAGTGGAGCTGGTGATGCAGCGGGTACAGATCAGCTAATCACCATACTGGGACAACTCACTCAGGTTATGAATAATAACCTTACCCATATGGAGCACCCTGATCCACAACGTGGAGGATTAATGTTATATCGCTTCATGAGGAAACAACCACCGACATTCAATGGGAGTACAAATCCCTTAGTAGCTGAGAAATGGATAAATTCCTTAGAGAAAATATTCCATGCCTTGGGGAGTAGTGAAAGGGAAAAAGTTATCATGGCAGTTTACCGCCTCACTGGAGATGCTGACCAATGGTGGTCATTGATTCGAAACACAAAGGAAGATGATGAAGTATCAAATATGGAATGGATGGAGTTCAAAGAGATTTTCATAGAAAAATAATTTCCTTGTGACCATCAAGCAGATATGGAAAGGAAATTTCTGAGTCTGAGACAAAAGGAGGATGAGAATTTCATGAAGTATGAGTCTGACTTTATAAGGTAAGCGAGTCATGCAATGAATTATATACGTAACCCAAGGAGTATGATTTATCACTTATTTGATGGGTTAAAACCATTTCTCCATCGAGCATTAGTCTCACAATCCTTCTCACTGTATGAATATATTTTCTCATGTGCTATCAAGACAGAAAAATAATTCTCTAAGTCATACAACTTTAATGCAAAGCAAGAGAATAATAGATATTCTGATCACTCTGGAAATGTAAATAAGGGGAATAAGGGAAAAGTTGAGTATCCATCCTGCAGTAAATGTGGGAAGAAACACCCCAGTACTTGTTCTAAGGGAATGTGAGTCTGTTACATGTGTGGTGAAAAAGGCCACCAAGCTCGTGATTGCAAGGGGAAGAAGGAATCTACCTATGTTCAATGCTATAATTGCAGGTAGATGTGAAATTATGAAAATGAATTTCCTATGTTTTAGGGGAACTTACCATAGAAAAGGCCAAGGGATCAAGGACAAGCCTATGCTATCAATACTGTTGTGGTAGAAGCTCTAAAAGACGTGGTGGCAGACAATTTAATGGTTTCCTCAAGTTTAGCCAACGATTTATTTGATTCCGGATCATCACATTGTTTCATATCTTCCCAGTTGGCTAATAAAATTAGAGATTTTCAAATTGATTTAACAAGGGAGTTTTCAGTAAAAAATCCTAAGGGATGTATCATTGCAACATAGTTTTGTGAATCGGTCCCCATCAGAGCACATAAATGTTCATTGTCTTCTGATCTCATCATCATACCTATGATTGAGTTTGATATAATACTTGGTATGGATTGTTTTTTAGACTATGATGCGAAGATTTATTTTAAGAAGAAGGAGGTTATGATTTTGGATGATGATGATAAGGAACACCTTATCTTTAGAGTAGAATCGTCACCACCTAATTCTTATCTAGATCCACCCCTGGTAGCTCAACTAAATTCAATTATTGGGGAGGATGATAATGAAATAACTTTGGGTGAGGAAAGGAATGTTCAAATAGAGGATGTACCTATTGTGAGAGAATATGTTGATGTGTTTCCATAAGATTTACATGGACATCCTCTAGAACGAAAAATTGAGTTTTCCATTGATTTAATTCCTGGTTCACAACCTATATCGAAAACCCCTTATAGAATTTACACTGCGGAATTAGTTAAACTAAAGAAACAACTAGAGGAATTGAGTAATAAGGGATTTATTCACCCTAGTGTTTCTCTAGGGGGAGCCCCTGTTCATCTTGTTAAGAAGAAAGATGGATCCATGAGGTTATGTATCGACTATAGGGAAATCAATGCTATAACAATAAATAACAAGTATCCCCTACCTCGCATTGATGATTTATTTGACCAACTTCATGGAGCTCAATAATTTTCAAAGATTGAACTTTGATCTGGATACCATCAGTTGTGTGTGAAGAAGGAAGAAATTCCAAAGACAACATTTCAATCCAGGTACTGGCATTACGAGTTTAGAGTAAGGCATTTGGGGCTGACTAATGCACCCTCTATTTTCATGGATTTAATGAACATAGTTTTTAAGGAATATCTCGATGATTTTGTAGTAGTATTTATTGATGATATCTTGGCATATTCTAAAAGCTAAGAAGACCATGAAAATCACTTGTGCATTATCATGAAGACTCTTAGAAGACATGAATTATATGGGATGTTTGGCAAGTGTGAATTCTGGCTTCATGAGATCTCTTTTTCTTGGCCATATTTTCTCTAAGGACGGAATCTCTATTGATCCTTCTAAGACCAAGGCAATCCAAGAATGTCCTGAACCGACGACTATAATTGAGGTACACAGTTTTATTGGCATAGTAGGTTATTATCGGCGTTTTGTCTAGAACTTTTCCCAATTGGCTAACCCATTAACTAATCTCACACATAAAGGGGTTAAATTTTTTTGGACAAAAGAGTGTGAAGAACGTTTTGAAGAACTGAAGAGAATATTAGTCAATGATCCTATATTGACTCTACCATCAGAGAATGATGGGTTCGTTATTTACAATGATGTATCGAAGAAAGGACTTGGTTGTGTCCTTATACAGAATGATAGAGTTATTTCCTATGCATCATGATAGGTGAAAATTCATGAGAAAAACTATCCTACTCAGGATCTTGAGTTAGATTCTGTAATCTTTTCTTTGAAGATATGGAGACATTATCGCTATAGTGAAAAAATGTGATATTTATACCAATCACAAGATTTTGAAGTATATTTTATGACATAAAGAACTCAACATGAGGAAAAAAAGATGGTTTGAACTACTCAAGGATTATGATTGCATGATACAGTACCACTCAGGGAAGGCATATAAGGTGGAAAATGATTTGAGTAGAAAAGATCATGGAGTTTTGAACAAGATGAGAATTGAGAGGGATCCTATTTTCATGGATCTAGTAAATTTGGATATGGGAATAACCATGGAAGGTGAAACATCAATGATTTTTCAAATGGTTGACAAACAATCTTTACTAGAAAGGATAAAGAGTTCTCAGACTAATGATGAAGAGTTTCAAAAGAAGTTTAAAGCTGTGAATGATGGGATATTGAGTGAATTTGTGTATGAATATAGAATTTTGAAATTTGGGAGGAGACTTTGTTTTCCCGATATACCTAATATAAAAAGGGATTTGTTGGATGATTCTTATGGTTCCAATTTCTCTATACACCCTAGGAGAACCAGAATGTATAGGGATTTGAAGGAACATTTTTGGTGGGATATCATGAAGAGGGAGATTGCTGATTTTGTATCAAGATGTATGGTTTGTCAACAAGCGAAAGATGGAAGGAAATATCCTGGAGGAGTCATGAAACCTCTTCCCATACCTGAGTGGAAATGGGATAATATCATGATAGACTTTTTCATGGGACTAATAAAGACTCCTAGAAGGAACAATGCAATATGGGTCATTGTTGATCGTCTTACCAAGTCAACACATTTTACTGCTATAAAGGAATATTTACTACTTGAACATCATACAAGACTATATATTAATGAAGTTGTGAGACTTCATGGAGTACCCATATAGATTTTTTCTAACCGTGATCCAAGTTTCACATCAAGATTCTGGAAAAGTATTCAGAAATCCCTAGATACTGAACATCATTTGGGCACTGCCTACCACCCTCAAACAGATGGACAATCAGAACAGATAATTCAAACCTTCGAAGACATGTTGAGATCATGATCACATGACTTTCAGGGTATGTGGGATCAATATTTACCTATGGTAGAATTTTCATATAATAATAGCTTCCAATCAAGTATTTGGATGGCACTGTATGAAGCGTTATACAGAAAGGGATTTCACACACCAACCTGTTGGGATGATATTGGTGAAAGAAAACCCATAGGACCAGAACTGGTGGAGGAAACAATGGAAAAGGTGAAGGTAATCCAAAACCACATCAAAGCAACTCAAAGTAGGCAGAAGAGCTACGCCGATAACCGAAGGAAGGATTTGAAATTTCAGGTAGGAGATCATGTTTTCTTGAAGGTATCTCTATGGAAGGGAGTTATACATTTTGGTAAAAAAGGAAAATTGAGTAACAAGTACATCATACCTTTCGAAATTTTAGAACTAATTGGGGTTGTAGCTTACTCTTTGGAAATGCCGCCAAATCTCTCCAAATATTACGATGTGTTCCATGTATCACTGTTGAGAAAATACATGCCTGACCCAATGCATGTACTCACCTATGAGGAATTATAACTGGAACCGATTTGTCTTATTGCAAAGAGCCCGTCAGGATTCTTGATACCAGAGAACAAGTGTTGAAAAACCGGACGACACATCTGGTAAAGGTTTTATAGAGAAAGCATAAGATGGAAGAGGTAACATGGGAACCCGAGGAACTTATGATGAAGAACCACACAAGTCTTTTCATGCGGTAGTATTCTAGAAATTTCGAGGACGAAATTATTTGAAGGAGGGGAGAATGTAACACCCCAAGCTTCCACAATACGCTTCTCTTTAAATAATACAATAGCGTGTGTTGTACGCAACTTCGAGTTCTAACACACCACAACCAATAAAACTACCTGTTATGAATAGTAATACCCACTTTTTGAAATTTTATAAATTTCATATTTCAAAATGGACTTCATTTTTGGATTTAGAATATCGAAATTATCTTAGGGAGAATTTTTGATACATTTTTGATAACTTTCATATTTTGATGAATAGTGAAAATTACTAAATTTTAATTAAAAACACATTTTTTAATCAAAATAATTAATAGTGATAAATTATGAATTTGAGTGGGTTTAAAGTATATTTAGAATATAGTTTTACCATTTAATACAATGTTGGTCATTGGATTTAATTTTATATTTAAACCGGACTTAAACAAGTGTCAATCTTTTGATAGTTATTATTTCTTAATTTTAAATTAGTTTCTGCCACTTCTGTGTTTTGAATTTAGAAAAATGGATTCCATATTTAGAATCAGGAGGTCCAAATTTTTTAAATAGTAAACTTTTATTTTTAGATATTTTGAATAATTACTTTGGTAAATATTTTATTTACCATGTTTAAAGGGTAAATCCGATAAATAAGGGTTAAAAATAATATTATAATAAAAATAAATTACCCTAAAATGTATCCTAATCCTATTGGTTGATACATGTCCGACCATGTGCATATTTGGGTCTATTTTTTGACCCCATGGATCCACTTGTAAGAGATAATGAAACTTTATATTAATTAAGTTAAAGTAAATACGAAAATGACCTAAGCATATATATTTTAGTAAAAAAACATTACATAGGGTTATGTATATTATATTTTATATTATAAATATTAATTATAAATATAAAACGATTTCCTACATAATGGTATTTTATTTATAATTTTTAGACATTAAACAATTTATATTATTTATGACACAATGGTGATGAAGTAATTACCTAATTAATGAAATATTAAAATAATTGATATTATAAATATCAAAATAAATGTAATTTGAGACTTTTAATAAATTAAACCAATTTTATAGGTTAATATGTCATATTAGGATTGGTTATATAATTTCTTTTTGATGTAATAATGCTGTTATGAAATTATCAAAAACAAAATACCCAATAGTGTCAAAATTGACATAAAAGAGTTTTTATAAAAATATTATATTAATAATTGATATTATATTCCTAAAAGTATATTTCTCATCCAAAGGACTTATATAATTATATTTGTATCATTAATGGACTACTTGGGGGTCTCTTGGAGGTATATAGTAAGTTTATTAACTATATAATAAAAAAATACAAAGAGACATGGTAAATGTCAAACTATTTAACTAAGAGTTAAATATAAATGATAAGGTTAATATAGTAACCCAAACCTATCTAAAATCTATTTTTTGAAATTATTTCGACCCATACCCACCTTAGCGTCGAAATTAGTCACTTTTAGCCATTAGAAAAAAAATATGAATTTATTATAAAATAATATTTATAGCTTTTCCAAAGGTGCCCCTCACCACTCTTATAAAAGGGAACTCCACATTCCCTCTAATTCATACCTTAAAAGCCATTTATCTTGGACAAACCATACCCAAATATTCTCTCAACTTCCCTAAATTCAACCTAGAGGCATTATTTTGATCAGAAATCCAACCTAAGGATCCCTTTTGATCAAATCAAAAGGAAGAACCCGAAGAAGAGGTAATGTTTTCACCACCCTCTTCCAAGTTCCTTTCTTCTTAAACTTCTTATTTATTTGCTATTACCATTATAAAATAATAACTCTAGTATATTTTATATACTTTGATGTTATTATAAACATGGTACAACTACATTTAGTATTCTATCCATCCTTTGAATGACATGTCACTATACATGCGTACGTACGTCCTACCATCTCCACGTCGTGGTGTAATTGTTATTCAGTACATTATTATTTGGATGGGTATAATAATGATGTTTAATTGATGTAAATAATAAATATAACATGATAATTATTATTTATATATTATATAACATCCAATTATATATTATTTTAATATCAAAATTAGGATATTGTCGCTCGTGCGTACGTACGGACTACAGTCTCCACGAACGCGATGTGATTCATTCCCCATCATATCCATTCAAGTATAATTCACATTTAATGATTAAAAATAGTGTTTAAGGAATTGATATCATTCTGGATATGAATAAAATACAACCTATCCATGAAAAACATGACTTATGTAACAAAACATATAAAAGAAAACGAGTAAGTTAACACCCGAAACAACGATAATACTAAGATATTATTATCCAATAAATGTTAAAAGATCATATATGATATCATATTAATTTAACTTATTCTTGTATAATTTAATAACAATAATTTCACCATTATACAGAAGTTTAACCTACTATCAACTAAGGAAAAGTACAAGCTAAGGGTTTATTTCACAATCTTTTCATTATCCAAGGTTGTTTATACGTAATTATCTACTGGGACCTCTTTTTCATCAAAATCCACGTTTCTTCAAAATATATTTCATATCATTATTAATATTTTATAGACTATTGTTTAAAGTCATTCATAACCTTTTTTAATTTTTGTAATATTTTTATAAAGTAATCTTTCCGTTGTTTTCCAAACTAGGTCCTTTTTAACCTTTTCTACAGAATCAATGTTTGAATGTTTTTAACTTATACGGAGAGTGTGACTATTTTCCACCATTATAAAATCTTCAAATATTACCTTAAAATATTATAAGGATATTTTCAAATTAATTTTTTTATTTTATAATTATGTGACTTTTAATTGATTTCAAAAAAAGATATATTTCTCTCAAATAGTTTTTATTTTATCTATGTCAACATCCTTTGATGGATTTTAAGCTTATTTGAATTTTATTTATTATGATACAAAACTACCATATTGCATTGAAGGTTTTCTGATATGTTTGATGGTGGATGTGTTATTTTTATACCATTCATTGTTTATGGAGAAAGTATTGACATTTTGTATGCTAGTTTTAATACGAATGTTTATGTTATGATTAGAGTTGTCCATATGAGGAATGCATTGGACTTAATAAGTGATGGGTGGAGCCTGCTATAGCTCCTAGATGCATTGGTAGGTCTCATTAGACAAACTAGTGTCTTGGAACAAGGTCTTGGAAAAATCTTATTTGTAGTCTTGGCACAAGGCCTTGACTATGTGGTTATGATAGTCTGACATTATGCATTCCATCATTATGAAAGTTGTTATTGATATTACATGTTATTATTCGACTAGTAGAATATCCATGTGAATAATTAAATGGAATTATTTCATTTTATCTTTTACATATTATGATGAAGTTCATGTTTAAAAGGATTTTGTATTAGTTATACATTGTCTTAAATGTTTATGCTTATTTATGAAAGTTTCTGCTATATTGTTATCCTTACTGAGAATCTAAGCTCACCCCTTTCAATGTTTTATTTTTCCTAGGATGTGAAGAAGTATTTTATGAATGACCTGTAGGGATAGTATAAGGGGATATGACTTTGAAGACAATATTTTGTTGTATTTTTCACTTTATGATGTAATGTAAACCTTATGAATGTATCCAGTGATTCTAAGGCTACAAAACTAATTGGTCTTTCGATACTTGATCTTTTGGGATCATGCCAATTTTATGTAATAATGTACCGACTCTAGGTAACTGGGGTTGGTGTGTTACATAATAACTACTACATCAAGGCCTTGTGCCATGAACATTCACAATTATTTTTTCAAGGCCCTATGCCAAGACACTAGTTTGTCTCATGAGACCTACCGATGCATCGAGTGGCTATAGCAAGCCTCACCCATCACTTACTAAGTCTAATGCATTCCTCATATGAAAAGGGTGAAACCTAACATAAACATTCATATTTAAAATATCATGTGAAATGTCAATACTTTAACCATAAACCACGAATATTATAAAAATAAAACATCCATAGTCAAACATATCATAACTCATTCAATACAATATAGAATACTTTATTATAATAAATTAACCTCAATCAAGAATAATATCCAGTAAAGGATGTTAACATAGTTGAAAATGATCAGTAAATCTATTTGGAAGAAATATCCCTTTTTCCCGAAATCATTTAAAAGTCACAAAATTTATAAAGGAAGTCATTTAAAAGATATTTTTGAATCAAACTTTCTAATACCATTTTGAAACTTTTGAAAGGAATTCACATTTTAAAACAATCATGTCCATATAAATAAATCCATAAAATCATTTTGAAAACACATACATTAATTATAAATATTTAGAAAAATAAATCTTTAAAATGTTTAAGACGATGATGTAGTTAAGGAGTCCCTTACATAAAACCCTAGAATATTCCTTTTGAAAACATTTTTATGAAACATGGATGATAAATATGTCATAGTAAATACATACAGATAAAAAATCACTGATAATAATGAGATTGAGGAATTAATGATTACCATAGATTTGATAATATTTGAACGTGTCCAAAAATCCTGTATAATGTTTTTAAACATATTATTAACTTATCTCAGAATAATAATTTTATTTATGATATCATATATGATTCTTTTATGAATTTATATTACCCATTAATTAACAATTCCAAGTTAATGAAACATTTCGTGTAATAATCGCTTTGTTTGTCGTATATGTTTTGAATTTTTATTCATGATCATATTTCTTAGATAATGATTTAATTAATTCCATATTGTATAATATGATTTATTTATCATATAAAAATTTAAATAGATATATTAAATTTAATACACCATTCCTGGAGACGGTAGGCCATACGTATGCATGAACTTTGTTTCCGTTTTCATATCGTATAAAAGTGAGTGAATAAAATATATGTGTATATATATATATATCATCTCAATAGCATTATTATGTAATATATTTCATAATTATTAATAACATTTATTCTTAAAATCATTCTTGGATGGTGAACATGGAATATGAGTCTAATCACATCATGGAGATAGTAAGTCGTACGTACGCACGAGTGACGATATCATTTCATTAATGGTTAAATGGTATAGAATTGGATTGAATATGAATTATAAAAAAACAATATATTTTTATATTTATAATTTAAATCCATTATATTCATCTTTATACCCACCTAAATAAAGTATACATGAAAAACAATTTACACCACGACATGGAGACGGTAAGCCGTACGTATGCACACATGGTGTTATTATTTTTCATAGAATGGAAAAAAGTGAAATATGGTTATCCCATAATCTTAAAAACATCTCAAGTTATATTATATTCTGGATTTATTATTTTATTATGGTAATAACTTAGTACTAGGAAGTAGAAGAAGATATGAACTTTGAAATAAGGGATAAAACGATTACCTCTTATTCGGGTGTCTCCTTTTGATTTGCACAAAATGACTCCTTAAGTTGGATTTCTACCCAAATGTTTGCCTCTAGGATGAAGGTAGGAAATTTTGGAGGATATTTGGGTAGGGTTTGGCTTTTTCAAATGGATTTAGAGGTGTTAAATAAAGAAAAAGTGAGGTTCCCTTTTATAAGAGAGGTGAGGGGCACTTAAGGAAAAGCTTGAAATATTAATTTATTATAAAATGATATTCAGATTCTACTAGCTAAAAAATGATTTATTTCAAGGATAATATAAGGATGGTTCGAAATATTATCAACCGATAGGTTTTAGAAATGTTTAGGTCATAAAATTATCCTTATCTTTTGGGATTAACCCTTAGTTAAACAGCTTAACCCTTACCTTGTCTTCTTGTATTTTTATACTATAGTATTAATTATTAACTATAAAATGTCAAGGGAACCTCAAGTGGGTCATTAATGACATTTGTAACATTATCTAAGTCATTTGAAAAAATCATAGATTTTAAGATTATTATATCATTTAATAAATTTGTATTTGTTTTAAAAACTAATTTATGTCAATCTCGAAACTATATAATTTATTTGATTCTTTCACTAATAAGAAAAATACAACATTTTTTTGTGTCATAAATAAATTTAAGTATTTAATGTCTAAAAATTACAAACAAAATATCATGATGTATGAAATATTTTTATATTTCTAATGAGTATTTATAGTCGAATTTATATTATGTATAACCCTATATTAAAAATGGTTTAGTTATTAAAATTCTAATTTAACACTTTTAACTCTTCTTTAAATAAAATATAATAAGTGACCTAATCTAACCCAGTGGATCAAAAAGGAATCATATTTTTTCCTAAGGTTTATTTTGGTCCAAAAACACTTATCCAATAGAATTAAGACATTTTTGGGGGGTAATTTAATATTATTATAATATTATTTTTACCTTTAATTACACTATTTACTTTTAACCATGTTAAATTAAATTCAAAAGTTACAATTCACAAAATATGTTTATCTTATTGAACCAAATTTTACTTACAGATGAAAACTATGTTTTTCAGATTTTTTAAATTCAATTCACAGAAGTAGTAAAATTACGTTTTATGTAAATTTGCAAATGTGTCCAGAAGGTGAGTAAAAGATGTGAAAAAGTTTAGTAAAATTTATGTATCTAATCTTATTAAAAAAATAATCCAATTAATTAAATTGGACTAATATAGGTATTATTTATCTATTTTTACTTTAAAATAAATTTAAATTAAAAACAATTATTTAAATAAAAAGTCGGTTTTAAAGAATAATGCAGTGTTTTTCACTATTCATCAAAAAATGAAAGTCTTCAAAAAAAAAACCAAAAGTTCGCCCTATGATAATTTTGATATTATGAAACCAAAAATAATTTCCATTTTGAAAAATAAAATTTATAAAATTTCAAAAAGTGGGTATTTCTATTCATAACTACTTTTAGATGGCTAGTTTGATTGGTCGTGGTATGTTAGAACTCGGAGTTAAGTACATCGCATCCTATTGTATTATTCAAATTGATGTGTACTGTGGAATCATGGGATGTTATAATTCTTATATTAAACTCAAAAAAATCACAGTTCCCATCAAAGAACCCATGAAAACACTGAATCATCTAGAACCTCCTGTCGAGTGGAAAAAGAAACAAAATTACTTTTGGATGGTCGAAAATATAAATAATGGTCACTCACAATTTGAGGAATGTATGAAAAAAGTTTATTCCTTATAAAATGACAAGGTTCTTGGTTATTTATTTGTAGAAATAGATAATAGCGTACTGAAGCCACCAGAACCCAAGAAACCCACTGAGGTCAACGTCACTGACCATCTTGAGTACTTCCTTTTCCATAGGAGAATGAGCCACACCATCTGGGACTAATTTTTATTCAATTAATTCCTCTAGAGCATGGTTTATTATAGACTAGTGATACTAGAGAAGGACCCAAATTATTTTACCTATGTAACTATCACCCTACTAGAAGAAGAGTTTTATTAGAAAGAAGTTCTGGCTAGACATGGATAGAAGTTCAATAACTGGATGACTCAAAAGATAGTTGATAGAGATCATGCCATCATAAGAGCGCATCTTCGAAAACTAGAAATGATCCATGAACCTAGTGAGGAATCATTGAACACCCTTGAAGGTGGCGAAATCATTAGACAGAGGAAAATAAATAAGAGGAAGAGTTATATCTAACTCACACATGAACTCTAACTCTTCTAGTTTTATTTCCATCAACATCCTAAGAATGGGAACTGCCCCAAAAAATGGAACCCTCATCAGATAAAGAGGTCATATTTGGTTATGTTAACATAGTCCACTTAACATACCCATTCTTTAATGAAGAATATTCCTCTAAGTACAAGTTCCATGTACATAACTAGGGATATGGAGGTCGAGGATGAAAAATTCGTGGATACAGGTGACTATGTGAGTATCACTAAACACAATATTCTAGTCACATCCCCATGCAAGACATATATGTAATCGATACCCATGGGAGAGAACTTAAGAATGCGCAATAGAATCATGAATATTCCTCAGACCCCTTCAGTGTTCATTCAAGCCTTGTCATTTTACCTGACTGACTGGCGTGGGTACGATTGTATGAAAAGATGATACAAAGGGGAAGGCCGGTGTAACCTACACCACTTAAATAATATGTTCCCTAGAATTATACTCAAGCACCAAGACCATACACCTCAATACATCATCTCTTGAGCCATATAATAAGAATAAATTACATCCAGGGAATCACAAACCTCTAGCACAAAAATAAAACATTTTGAAATAGTTGTATGGTGTCCTAACCAATATCTCAATCCTAAATGATCTATATCTTTCAGAATAACTCATATAGAAACTCATATAGGCCCTCCATATCCCATATATGTTTGAGTTAGAAGTTAGTGCAGTTAAGGTTTACCGAGTGGAGACAATTTCATCTGAATGTCATACCACCATCTTGTTTATATAATAGTATCTAGAAGTGGTAATCTATGGAAAAATTAGACCCATATATGTTTCAAGAAAACTAGATAATATCAACATCTGAAGGGATCTGATTGACAATGGTTTAAGGATCAACCTCATCCAGATCTAGACCCTCTGATGTTCAGGATATAGTAAGGGGATTATCCCCCTAAAATTTAACCATTCAAGGGTATGATAAGTGTGAGAAATGTCCCCTCGGGAAGATCAATCTCAAATATTATGTTAGGTACCTCACATCTAATTTTTATTTAATTTTTATCATGAAATAAATATCATAAAATGTTTTCTTGGAATACCTTGTCTTCATAGCCTTGTGGTGGCGCATTAACATTCCATCAATATTTGAAGTACCCAATCAATAGAAAATACAATATACTACCTAGTGATAATTCACCCTTTGAGTCTTGTGAATCCATATATAATGAGGAAAGGTTCTTCAAGAGGGAAATAATGAAACCAATGGTGGATGATGATATACAATATTTAGCTCCAAGTGGCTTGTGGAGTTCCCATGTGAATCCATGGAGCATGCTCGACATTGACTATGTGTTTCCTATAACCTTGACAAAGGTAGTAGACTCAGTCCCAACAAGCTACGATGAATAAAACACTTCATTGTCCAATGTACATTTTATGAATATCACAACAACTGAATTTTATTCATCAAAGGGTATTCATACTAATGATTTACTGGGATCCAAGTGTTATCTTGTATAATTAAATGATATTAAATATTCCCACAATAAAATTTCTACAACTCAGGATTTCTATATCTTTCCTACCACTAGTAGTAGTGAAAAAGAAGACAAACATACCTAGAATATCTCTCTAATGATTCTGGTAGTTTATAATTATAATGTATTATATCATGGATTCAATTTTCTCAATAGTGATAGAGATTCCCCCACATTACCCACCATATCTGAAAATGCATCTACAAACACAAAGATGGAATAAGAAGAGGATGAACTTAGGAATACCTCTCCCACATTTTAGGAAGGTATATTTACCATCATCTATGAGCTCATAAAAGATAATTTGGAAACAGAAGAAGGCCTGAGACCTATTCTAATTAGTGTATCCATGCCTCTCAATGAGCAGGAGTTGTACATTTTTTTTTTCTAAAGAGACATCGATATATGTTTTCTTGGAATTATTCAAATATTCCTAGGATAACTCTTGATGTGGATACTCATCACCTAGGATTTCATAATGACCATTGAGGTTTCAAATATAAATCTATAAGAATTCACCCCTCTCATGAAACTAATGTAGAATCATAAGTTGATAAATTTATCAAGGACAACATTTTCCGGGAAGTTTCGTACCCAAAATGGTTCACCAATATCATCTCCATCAAGAAAAATAATAGGATGACCAGGGTATGCATTTATTTCAAAGAATTTAATCAATAATACCTGAATAAAAATTCATCATTACCAATAAAAAAACTTTTGATTAATGAAACTATTGGCTTCTAACCCCTTTAATTCATGGATTGGTATTTAAGGTATAACCAGATAAAGATAGCCCCTAAATATGTGGAATCTGGTACCATCAGATCACCTTAGGGGATCTTTTACTAGCATATCATGCCCTCTGGATTAAATAATGATGACATTACTTACCTTCATGCAATAAAATATATATTTAAACCCTTATTGATATGAATCATGGAATGTTCTTTCGACGACCTAGTGGTTAAGTCTTATTAGTGATGTTACCACCTCATGGATCCAAAAATAACCTTCAACAAATTTTAGTAGTATATTTTGAAGATGAATACTATGAAATGTTCTTCTACAGTAATATTGGAAATTTTTTTGGATTTTTGGTATTCAACCATGAAATATAGGTTAATCTAGAAAAGACTAATTCTATCCTAGCAATGTCACCCCTCAAAATCTTAATGAATCTATGGGGATCCAAAGGAACCTCTATTGTATTCATCATTTCATAGCCAATAAGGCTAGAAAATCCCTCCCCTTAAATAAGTTAATGAATAAGCAAGTCACCTACTTATGGGACAAGTACTACTAAGAATATTTATAGAATCTCAAGCAGTACCAACTATTCCCAAAATTCTCAATGCTGTTCTTAGAATTAAATCCACTTAACTTATATGTTTCCACCATGGAATGATTACTTTATGCTCTTCTGTCATATAAAAATGATGTGAGAAATGAAAAAAACATTAATATATATGTGAATGATTCTAGGTACCAAGAACTGATATTAAAATATCAAGAATAACAATCTCACGCTCATCTTTGCAGTGAAAAGGCTGGTGAATTACTTATAGCACCTTGAAGTCTGCAACATATTGGATTTGGATTCCACTAAAGGTGCCCCGAGCCTGGTAGGTCAAATAGCCTCAAGCGTATCTCCCAAAATGCCTGTGGTTTCCGACTTGTAGCGAGGGTCTAGGGTGTGTCTGTAGGGAAACTATTCCCTTATTACCAGAGTGTAACATAATGGAGTAACAATAACAGTCAATAGAAGAATCATATACAAAAAGTATACAACTGATAAATGAACAATACATGAATGCATAAAAAATCCAAAAGAGTCTCATATATAATGATATTGATACTTGTATATAGAAAGAATAAAAAATAGGTACAAAGAATCATAGTACAATAAAAGTTTCCAAAATACCAAAAAGACCAAAATGTGCTATCTCAAAATAGCATAACAAGCCTCATCTTGGACCTGTGCTCCCCTACTTCCAAGTATGGTACAAAATCAATTATCGAAATTTGGCCACATTCAATTTTATCTATTTGCATACAAATATTCTATTCAGGTACCCAATGATGAGCCAAATTGGGTGTGAGAAATATTCCTAGTATGTAACCATACAAAGATCTATACAAGTCCGGGCTGTAAAATATAATAAACTAAATAATGTCCCAATAAACATTTATGTAGTAAAGGAAAGTATATATTGCCATGGCATGTAAACAGTAAAATTGACATCCTAAATAGCCTGTCAAGGATCCATATAAAATATAGGCAAGATTCTATACAAGGAAGTTACAGGTAAAAGAGAGAAAATACCATAGACTCACCATACAAACCATTGAACCATAAAGATTAGGGGATTTCTGTAGAACCGAAAGAGTAAAACATCCAAGGCTGATCTGTTCAACCAAACATAACATATTTTTCATGGTTATTCCATATAATCAAAGTGTCAGACCACAAAAGGATGGATCCAAGTTATAAGAGACCAATGCATCCTTATCGAGTCAAAGAAGCATCTCAAAGGAAACCCGGTTAAGCACTGGTTGGAGTCCTAAGAGCATGTCATACTGAACATGTCCTACATGAGTCTAAGAAAATAGGACCCAAGGGGTAGAAAAGCTTGAGGCATCCTACAAAGTCAAGACCCAAGTATAATACTCAATCTAAGGACTCCACTACCACATTAATATCCAAGGAACAAAATCCAAGGCTTATATGGAATCAATAAAAAAATCATACTATTTTAATTTCATTCCATATGAGTATACCCACCCAAATAACCATTTCATATTCATTTCATCTCATGATTATACCAACTCATATATCAAAATTTCCATGTAAACCATTCAAGCAATATAAAAAAACCAATGAGTGTACCCACTCAATTTAACTAATTCAATTTCATCCATTTGATCAATTCAGGCATAGTATATCAAAATACTCGAAATCAAGGAGGAAATACATCCCTTAAATAAGAAAATCAATTCCATTCAACTATAATTGAGCTTCCGATATCTAGGAAAGAATGATAACTCACCCCCTGGGGGGGTTCAACCAAGTCAGAAGAAGGTAATTTCCTAAATCACACCCCATGGTTGGCCATGGTTTGGGAAACGACCACCAATGCATCACAATAGAACATAAGGGATTACATTATAGGTAAAATTTAATTTATTATAATTAATCAATTTAATTTTAGGGTTTCACAGAAAAGTTTGGTGGGCAACACAATAGTAGGTAGCCTAATAAAGCACCAGAAGTCAAAAAAAATGAATAGGCCACCTACCTCAGCTTAGTAGTAGAGTGATCATATAGTATGAACTCTTGATTTGACTTATAATGAAAGAAATATGAATAATATATAAAGAAACTAAAATTATAGAAAATTTACATGCACCTAAACAACATCATTGTTATCTAGATGAATGAATAATGGTTAAAAATGAATCAGGTACTAACCAATTCAGATTCGATGAGATGTTTTACACTTGAATCAGAGATCAAATAGAGAAGATACCTTGAATCCAAGGTTAGTTGTCAATGGGAGCTCTCAAAACAGGAGTTTTCTATCTGTGTAATGAATATAGAATTAGGTTTTAAAAAGGACTTAATTAATTTTAAAAATTATAAAATTTTCCAAAATAAAGGGCTTTCATGGTTTAGGCACACCGTTTGACAAACTATGTGCTAACTGTGCATGGTTAGCTATAAGTAACGACACCCAAAAGGTTTCCACACATAGTTTGACTAACCATGAAAAACCCCTGTGTTAAAATAGTAAAGGTTATCAAATGGTTATGCGACCCCATTTGCACAGTTTTACTGAAATGGTGCGGCCAATATCACCTTGTTTTCTAGCCTTGCATGGTTTGATCAAATAAAGAGGTCTTCCATGCACAATTTTTTCTAATTGAGCGCTAGTCCATTTTCTCCACAAAACATGGGGTTTGCGCCCCAAAAAATCACCAGACACCCCCATTATACTCATGATCTCAAAGGAATAAAAATTAATCCATTTTTAAGCATTTAAACTGAAATGGAAGGGATCCTTACCTCATACAAAAATTTGAATTCTTATAATATTCCCCCCTTAAACTAATTCATCCCCGAATTTACTTATGATGGGTGGTCAAGATTCTTATAGGAATACATTTAGAAATTGAGCCCATACATCGGCCTCCTACAACCAAGTCTCATCCTATAAATAATTTTGGTGCCATATCACCCATACTAGAGGAACTGACCAGCATCATAGAACCTTAATGCTCCTATTAGTGATATGAATAGGATATAATTGAAGGAATCATATTCCTATAACCCAACCTCCTCAAGTTGAAAAGCATGAGATGAGGCAGAATGATAATGTTGCATCTACGATACATGGAAGAAATCAAGCATGAATTGGTACCTCTGAGGCAACTGCAACCGATTGGATACCAGACTAACTCTACCCAGAATATTGAATGGATAGACATATTTCTGTGAAAGTTTATCCTATCTATTGATCATTCTATGTCTTAACCTTGGTGAAACACATAAGAAAACTAGATCCACAACCTCAAACTCTATAGTTCATCTACAACATTCAGTGGATGACTTCTGTCAACACTGTGCAGTAGCCATCTGCCTCAAAATCAACAGGACCCACTTAGAAGTCTTCTGCATGATATGTGGTCTTAGTAAATCTTCTTGACTGACCTCTTACAAGAATAGGGATGATCAGAATGGCCTACCATAAAATTCCTCATAAGGTTCCATCTATATCATTTCCTGATACCTTTTATTTTAGGTGAACTAAACCATGAAAATATGCCTCTCCCAATAGCCCCCTAAATCCAAGATGCATGCTCGTAGCATGTCCTCAGGCACCTATATCGTATGCTCTGGTTGGCCATCAGTACGAGTGTAATATGTTGTACTCAAAATCACCTATGTATCCAGTACCCTAAAAAAACTCTTCTAGAAATGAGACATAAAATGGTAATCCCTAACTGTAATGATAGTGCATGGGACCCAGTGGAGTTGTACTATCTCACGAATATACAACCTCCTAAGATCATCAACACAGAAGGTATCCTTAATAGAAAATAAATATGCAACCTTCATGATCCTGTTGATAAAAACCCATATAGTATTGCTAACTCAAGGAAACCTTTTTAAACCAATTACAAAATACATTGTGTCATCATCCCATTTCCACTTAGGAATTGGTAATTGCTGCAAAATATCATCTGGTCATTGATGTATTGCCTTTATCTTCTAATAGGTGGAATACCTCGTAACAAAACTAGATACCTCTATTTTCATACACGGCCACTAGTACTGACTATGCAAGTCACATTACATCTTGGTATCATCAGGATGCACTACCGAAGATGAGGTATGAAACTCCCACATTAGCTCCTCATGTATATCCACTGGAATCCAAACATGACCACAGATACACTAGATATCATCCTCACTAATTATCCTACCAGGAGGTGGGTCCTGACCTGCCACACTTTCCCATAAGACTAGTACCTCTGATTCCGATAGCTTCCTCATCCTCACTCTATCCAATAGGGTATAGGTAACAACTATAGATGATAGTTAAGTATACTGGTTTTCATGCACCTCCAAGTGCATCTCAAAGAAAAAATCAATGAGCTTCCACTTTCTTCTAGGATGCTGAACTGCCTATATCTGAGTCCTTCTGATCAGTGCATCATCCATGTGATTACCTTTACCAGACATGTAGGCATGTTTGAAGTCAAACGACTATAGGTACTACACCCACCTTCACTGACTTAGATTCATATAAATCTATTAAAAAATTTACTTGAAGATTTTTTGGTTCATGTACACCAAACAAATCTCTCCCAATAAGTAATTTTTCCAATAGTGCAAAGCATGAACAATTACATCAAACTCAAGATCATGTGTCAGGTAATTACTCTCATGTGGTCTCAACTATTGAGACTTGTACACCATGAATCTATTCCCCTACATTAGTAATACTCCAATATCAATACTTGATGCATCAAAATATATCGTGTAACTCTTACCCTTCTCTAGGAGTATCAAGAACAGTGCTGAATTCAATATCTCTTTCAGCTTCTTAAAGGTTGTCTGGTTGAATTATGACTATAAAAATTTCTCACCCTTCATAGTAAATCTTGTCAATGGCACTAATAAGCATGATAAGTCCTATATGAAATGTCTATAATAACTAACTATCCCCAAGAAACTCTACATGTAAAATATGTTCTTGGGATTCTCCAAAGAAACTACAATTCTTACATTCTCTGGGCCTACATATACTCCTTTCTCTAAGATAATGTGACTAGGGAAGTGAATTTGATCCATCTAGAATTGGAACATTGTGAGATTATCATATGATTGACTCTTTCTTAGTTTATTCAAAATTTTCTCAATATGGTCTGCATGGTAATGTCTATTGTGAGAATACACTAAAATATCATCCATAAAAACGACCAAAAATGAATCCAAATAACTATGGAACACTCGGTTCATCAACACCATGAATACTTCTGGCTCATTTGTGAGACTGAACGACATAACCATATACTCATATAGACTATACCTGTTATGAAAGGTAGTATGAGGTATTTTTGTTGTCCGAACATGTACCTAGTGATATCCTAACCTCTAGTAAATTTTTAAGAACACCCGAGCTCCTTGAAGTTGATCAAATAGTTTATCTATCCATGGTAAGGGATACCCGTTATTAACCATTACTTGGATCAATTTACAGTAATCCATGACTATCCTATGAGTTTGGTCTACCTTTTTCCTAAAAAGTACAGATGAACCCCACAGAGAAGTACTAGGTTAGATAAACCCCTTTCTTTCCAAATCCTATAGCTGCCTATTGAGCTCCTATAACTCCATTGTAGACATCCTGTAAGGAGGAATGGATATTAGTGCATCTATTGGCACTTGATCGATGAAAAAAACCCTTTATATCAGTAGTTAATCTATTAAATTCATCTGGGAACACATCCTTGGAATAATCAAACGCTGGAGGAATGTCCCCCTGACTCACTCCCGGATCATCTAGATAAAAACTAGCGATTTGGGCTATCATCCCACCCAAATCATGATGATTTGGTCCAGCTCATATTTCCTAGACATCCCATTCAACATTGTGACTATAAACTATACCCTATGGTGATGTAAAATTCACATGTCAGTGATAAATCTAAACATAATCTTGATAAGCTACTAGCTAGCCCATCCTGAGTATGACATCAAACCCAATAATCTTGAGGAAAACAAATATCCGAGACGATGTGAAACCCAACAACCTCAAGGGGAAACTCCTTTCACTGGATTACATCCTCTATTCCGATACCTAATGGAGTTTATAACATCATAACACTCTTAGAAGATAGTATAACAATACTAATTATTTTCATCAAAGGTGCATATATGAAACAATGTGATGCACTTATATCAAAAATAGAAGATGCAACATTAGAGGCTACTAAGATCATACCTCTCACTATATATGGTTTTTCACCCCAATCCTTAGGGGCAGGATATATGGAGAGGATCTAGCCTAAACCATAACCATATAGCACAACCTCACTGCCTAGAGTTGGCCAACTATGATGTCTCTGTGTAATTGGTGTTTGGATTCCATGACCATGACCACCACTACCTCATCCAAATTAACTTGCACTACTAAAAATACCATATTGATGCGAAGATGAGGAAACCACTCCTAAACTTGGTGTTGGAGATGACCCCTAACACTCATAGTAGGATAGAAAGTCCTGTAGAAATGCTACACATGGACTGTCATGCCACAAGCTTGGAACTCATCTGGGCCATGATCTTACTAATTTTTAATGTGGCATTACTTTTCACACTGATAATAGAACATTGAGCTACCATTAATCACATCCTAACTGGTACTCGTATGGAGGGAATATTCCTAGAACCTGGTTTTGAAATCAGACCAAACCATATCTCATAGCCTATCATCATGGTTCAGAATTTCCCACCAGTTCTTTTCTGCTCTATGAACCATGTAATTCATGAGATTCACTCTCCTCTTATATGGTGTCTCAAGGTACTTGAAAATTGACAACATAGTTTCTAGATAAAAATCAAGAGCCTATGGACCACCATCCCCTAAGAACATGGGATGATGTTTCTACGGGAACACACATCATCTCATCCATAGATAAGGTAGGTTGTGGTGGTCCCTAAAAAGTCAACACAAAGTGATAAAGTCCCTTGCGAAACTATACCTCAACACCTGTGTATGGAACAAAATTTGGTTCCACGGTAGGTACTAAGGGAGGATCCACCTGTATCCAATGGACCACTAGCTCTAGAGAGTGATCATCCCCACCTTCCTAACGTATGACTAGAGGTTATCGTGGCGACATGCCTCTAAAATTCCAAACATAAGCCTTTGAATAAAACGACATCAAAGTTCACAGCTCAAAAAAATAAGACTGTCCAATACCCTCCTATAACCTATTCATACCATATAACATGCTCCTAAATCTATGATTGTAAAAATAATAGTCATAAAAACCCACTAGAAACATTTCCACTTTCCCACTCAAAAGTTGGGTCTAGGTTAAGTCTCTATTTTCAGGTTTAGTTTTCCATATAAATTTCATTTAACATTAAATGTCATTATATGAAAATTTAATTTAAAATTTAATCCATTTTTTTCTAAGTTCCAATCTATGAGGTTCCATAACACCTCATGAATCAGAATATGGTGCCCATATAATTCATACCATATGCAATTCAATTTAAAAAATTGAATAAAAAGGTGCATCAATTTTCAATCCATAAAGTCCCAAACTTTTTATGAACTAAAAGATAACATTTCTTCCTCTATCCACTACACAAAATCTATCAAAACAACATGTACGTCTATCAAAACAACATGAAACAAGTAATCCATCCTAAATGGAATGGCATAATTCATTGCATGTGAATAATATCAAGTGTCTAAAATGATGAATGAGATGGAATACCCTAATATAATTAGGTTGCAAAAAAAATAGAACCCATAACCACATCAATAATAACATCACAATTAAATTGTGCACCAAACTGTTGAATCAAATGAACTATAATTATAAAAACCCAGAAAACAATAATTTAATTTGAGACGATTTGGATTTTTCTTGTATGCGGGGTAGTTAGTCCCGAACACAACTCACTGCCAAACTCTAATACCTTCATATCCCTATCTATCATCACTAAAAGAAATGTAAACTCGAAATTAAACCCTATAATACCACTTTTTAACATCCCAGACTTGCATGCCACTAAAGGTTCCCTGAGCTCAGTTGGTAACATGACCACAAACACATCTCCCTGAATGTTACAGGCTAATGACTAGCAGCGAGGGCCTAGGGTGTGTTCATGGTGAGGCTATTCCCTCATTACCAAAGTGTAGAACAATGTAATAGAAATAGTAGTTAATAGAAGGAGAAAATACAACAGGAATACAACAGATAAATAAATAAGATGGGAATGCATAACAAATATTATAGAGTCTCATATACAATGATGATGATACATGTATCTAGAAAGCATAAAAAATAGGTAAAAAGAAGCATAGTTCAATAAAGATGTCCAAAATACCAAAAATACCAATATATAAAATCTTCAATTAGTATCACAAGCCTCAAATCTATAACGTTCTCCCCTACTCCAAAACATAGTAAAAAATCAATTCTAGAACTGTTGGCGCTTGCCCCTATCTCTACCTTCATCCAAATAGTCTGTTCGAGTACCCAATGGAGGAATGAATAGGGTGTGAGAAACATTCCCAATTGGTAACCACCTAAGTATCTATACAAGACATGGGTGTAAAATATAATAGGTAAAATAGTGTGTAGGCAAACAGGTAAGTAGTAAATGAAAATAAATATTCCCTTGGAATGTAAACTAATAAACTGGACATCCTCACTGGCCTCTCAAGGATCCCTACAAAACATAGTTAAGCTCATAAATAATGTATCTAAAAGTAGAGGAGACTGAGCACCATGGCCTCTTTGTATAAACCAGTGAACCATATCAATCATGTCCTTGTCGTATAACCAGAAGCATCAAACATCCATAGTTTATCTGTTAAACCAAGCATAACATTTTTCTCAAAATGACGCCACATAATCAAAGTATCAGACCACAAAGGGCCATATCCAATGTATAAGAGACCAATGCGTCCTTGTCGAGTCCCAAGAGCATCTCGATGGAAACTTGGTTAGGCCCTTGTCAGAGTCCTAGGATCATTCCAAACCAAACATTTCATACATGAGTCCAAGAAAACTGGTTCCAGGGTTAGCAAAGCCTGAGGCATTCTGCAGAATCAATACCTAAGGAGAATACTCAATCCAAGGCATACAATATCATGTCAAGATCTAAGGAACAACATCTAAGGAAGCAATTGGTTCAATCACTAATTCATACCATTTTTCATTTCAGGCCTTATGATAATACCCACTCACATGACCATTCCACAATCATTACATATCTTGAGTATACCCACACATATATAACAATTTCCAAGTAAACCATTCATGAAATCTAAAAATAACTAATGAGTATAACAAATAATTAACAAATTACATTTAATCCATTTGATCAATTCAAGCATGGAATATCAAAATAGTCTAAATAAAGAAGAAAGGACATCACCTAAATAAGAAACTCAATTCCATTCAACTATACTTGGGCTTCTTATATCTAGGCAAGCATGAGAACTCACCCATTGGGTGGTTCAACCAAGGAATGATAAGGTAGTTTCATAAATCCAACCCCATGGGTGGATATGGTGTGAGAAATGACTACAAATTCATCACAATGGAACCTAAGGGAATCCCTAAATGGTATAATTTAATTTATTTCAATTCATAAATTTAATTTTGATTCCACATTGGAAATTCCGGTAGGAAAAAAAATGAAAGTTCCTAGTCGGGATAATTGTATCACTGAGAGGGGGAGGGGTGAATGAGTTATATCTTTTCTTTTTATATTTCCTTGAAAATGAAACAACCTTAAAATCCTATTAAATATTTCATTCTCTACTAAAAACCAAGAAAACACACATCTATAAGAACACAAGAATTTACAAGGTTCAATATTCAATAAGAATAGATACATCCTTGGTATGGTTTGGAAATAATCTAAAACCACACAATCTACTAGAAAACAATTCTTTTGTATGAAATAAAATTAGTAGAATACATCCTTTCACTTGTGTAGCACTATGTAAACAATTCAATAGTGTGTGTTCTCTTTTAGAACAAATAATGAAATATAAAGTTTGTGTAACAAAAGATGTTTCCTGTGCTTCTTTAACCACTTCCAAAATTTTATTAATTTCTTACCAAAAACTGGTAAGAACATAGAGGACTAGGATATAGAGTTCAATCCGATTTCCTAGCGTAATCTGCCCAGTTTGATTCTCCCAATTTATTTCTTCCCACTCTGATTTCTCAATATGGAAAATATATCTTTTTCAAAATTTAGTCGAGATAATTCTTAGCACCTTTTTCCTTAGTCTCAAAAACCAAATCTAATAGTCATGGTATGATAATCCAGCTTGACACGATAACCAGCTAAATATGATGATAAGAAGAATAAAATAGTTATCTAAATATGATAATCTATTGAATATGATGATCAGCTAAATATGTTGCAGTCTTATCACTTCTCCTTTCACTCATGCCTGACAAAAATTCTTCAACAAAGGCTCAATACGGAAACTTCTTCTTCTCTCTCTAAAATTCTTCAGCGCTTCACCTTGTATCCTCTTCACTATGAATAGTACTTTCATCAGTAATGTACACTGTAATTTTTTCCTTTTATAGGTGACCCAAACATGATTTTAGTGGGAATATTAAATTGTTTTCTACTAAACCAAATTCTCATAATTTACATGTTTCCTTGAATTTCAGTTGCATCTTGACTTCATCCAAGCTTCCAAATTATTCTCCTTTCTTCTTGATGCTTCACAAATATTCTAAAAACTTCATATCTATTCTATCTTTCTTTATAAGAAATATTTCAGATCCAATTTCCACAATACAAATCCTTCATTATGATGATCTATACCAATTTCTTGTATGTGCAAATTGACACCATTATAATTGGTTTACACAATTTATTCATTCAATTATCTATACTAATTAATGAAAAAAAATCATCTTCTTCCAACTTTAATCTCCCCTTTGAAATTTTATTTATCTCCTTCAAACTCTCTAAAGTCGAGTTCCAATTCTAATTACGATTTGTCTCATTATGATGAAGAAAAATGTAAATCAATAGATTCTTATTAATCTCTTCTCTTGATCTACATGAATGAAAAAAATTAATTCAACCCATTTTGAATGCCTGAATAAATTTTTGATTAAGCTCTGAATTTATTCTTCATATAGGCCACTACATACTCTTTTTTTATTTTCATTCATCTATTCTAATCAATTATTTCTCCAATGATTATTATTGCATATCGAGTCCTATAGATTTATATTAGCAAATTCTTCTTCCCCAATTTCCTTATCTTCTGAATATTATACCAATAAATTTTCTACACAAACAATTTTTTCTCTAATGAATAAGATGATATTACAAATATGATGGATTGGTATTCAATAACATTCATTTCAACAACTTCCTTCATTTATTCATTATGACCATCCTTCTCATCTTTTAAACAAATATGCATCTGAAAAACTCATTATAATGATCTTGATACTGGAAGAATATAGCTTCACCAACTTTCTTCTTTCACAAACATTAACATGTACCATGAATTCCTTCATGACTTTGATTACATTGAATATTAAATTTAGAATCCTCATAATTACTATGAAAAGTATTGTAAATTCCTTATTTTTCATAAAAAACATTCTTTCCTTATCATCGTAAATACGATTGAAATCATTATGATCAGAATATATATGATTTGAATCATATCTTTTCTCTTCCAATTCGAAGCTCAATTCAATTTTTAACACTTCTTCTCCCCCTTCCGTTCAAAAATATTTCATTATAATTTTTTCAAGATACTTATGATTTATGAGAACTCCATGATCAACAAAGAATCATCACATTTATCATAGTCATACAGTCTCCGGTTCTTCCACATTGTAATCAAAACTTTCATTCAAGATTACGTGTGAATTTTATGATCCTTTTCAACAATCTTCTCCTGAATACATTAGACTTTTCAAGCACTCTGAATATGATTATCCTAATATTATGGTCAGTCTGAATTTTACCAAAAAAAATTGTGGTGATTTATTTTCTTCTTAAACATCCTTTTCTTCTCAAAAATTATTAACAACAATAGACAACACCAGAATATGATCACCCTTATCATCTTGGTAATTACAACAACAACAAGTAGCCTAATAAAGCACAAAAACTAAAGTAAAATGTATAGAGCACCAAACATTTCTCAGTAGTAGAATTCTCTGCTGTTATAAAATCCTAATTTTACACAGATCATGAGAAATATGAATAATGGATGAAGAACATAAAATTAGTTAAAATCATATTTCACCTAAATAGAATCACTAATATGAACAAGAATGAAGAATGGTTAAAAAGAAATTGAGTACTCACCTATGTGGATCCAAAAAGACATTCTATGCTTGAACTGGCGATCAAACATAGAATATACCTCGAATCCAAGGTTAATCAGCAAAGCGATCTCTCAAAATGAGAGTTTTCTATCTATGGAATGAAAATAGAATTTATGTTTTAAAAATCATTTATTTAATTTACTAAATTATAAAACTTTTCAAAATAAATGTGTTGCACGGTTTAGGCACATGGTTAACTATAGGAAAGGGAACCTGCATGATTTTACTAACTAGGAAAAACCCTGAAAAAATCCTATATTAAAACTGAAAAGGTTTCTTCATGGCCGTGCGGCCCCATTTTTATGGTTTGACTGAAACTATGTGTCTTGTATCTCCCCTATATCCATCTTCGCACAACATGATCAAACTGTGTGGCCTTCCCCATAAGATTTGTTCTAAATATGTGCGAGACCATTTTCAGCCAAAAAAATGGGTTCTGTGCTCTGAATAATCCCCAAACACACCCTGTTACACCCTTTATCATAAAAGTAATTCATAGTAAGTCATATTCAAGTATTTATACTGAAAATGAAGGTATATGTAACTCATAAGAAAACGTCGGTTCTTATAATTTCCCCTTGGTGTCTTGTATTGACTCACTCAAGTACATCCTTGGACACCCTATATTGATCGGGTGTTTGGCCTGATAGGTGGTTATCCTACAATAACATGACATATATTTTATGTCATAGAAAGCAGTTAGAAGGCAAGCCCGGGATGATTTCCTTACGACACATCCCACCCCATAAATCATGGCAGTGGATACCAAATTTCTAGATGAAGAGGATTTATATACCCATGAAACTCCCCAAACATAAGAGATTTATTTTTAGGGAACCTCTCAAAGTACTCTTAGAAAGATGATGGAGGATCCAAAGATCAATTCATCTGGTCTAGGGATTATATTTTTATCCCCATGCAAATAAATTATTCCCTACTCATTCTAATTATCCAAATTCTACACTTATAATGAGGTAGAATACCAATCCCTCATTACGAACTTGGAGTTATCCCTATTGTTCCAGATAGATTACCTGAATATCAAAGGGGACGTGAAGATGGTGATCAAAAAGATCAATGGAGAGTATACTATAAAGATGGAATAATTATCCCCAATCATTGTATATATTAGATGATTGATAATATAATTCCCCTTTGAACCATTATTGCATCTTTTACCTCGATAAGAAAATGATCATGCTGACACAATGACTAATGTATCCATAGCCCTGGCTAATCCTGATTTGTACAATGTATTTTTTTCACATCACACACCGAAGGGTGGTCTCATCAATAAGCACATTTGACATGGATGAAATCAATCAGGTCAACAATTCCCTAGAGCATGATGAGTAGATATCCATTCCTAGATGGATGGATCCCATAGTCGATTACCTCTAAAATGGTCCCCTCCATTCTGATCAAGCCAAAAGGTAACAAACTTGACACCAAGTAGAAACATTTATCCTTTAGGATTGTCCAAAATGAGTAGAAATCCATCAATAAATGATATTTCGATGGAATCATCCTTATATTAATTGTGGAAGGAGATATTCCTACCATAAAGGAAGAAAACCATACAGGCTCTTGCATTTCTCATCATTATGGGACTAGAATACCCCGCAGTATTAGTATACTCAATTAATATTGAAAAAATGATACCAAACTATGTGGAATTCACTAGAAAATGTCATGGAGGCCAAAATCATGAAAATTTCATCCACCAAACCCCAAAGTTTCTATATACAGCAAATTATATCTTAATATTTTCCATATGGGGAATGGACGTTATGCAAACATATCCTCCAGCCATAATTAAGCAGTTTAAGTAAATCCTTACTACTACTAACTTATTTTCTAAATGGGATAAAGAAATACATATCAAGGAATTTGTGATAAATAATATCATCAACTTTTTGAAGTTATTATTATCTCCATATTTGGTGTCCCTAACATGATAGTGATAGAAAATGGCACCCGCTTCTGTTCTCTTGAGATGAGAAAATTGTACCAAGAGTACAACATTGAGTCTAACCATTTGTCCCTATATAATATAGTGGAAAATGGATATATATATATATGTGTATATATTGGCCTTAAATAATAATATATCAAATATACTCTAGAAAATAGAGGATAATGATAATCTATCTTTGCTGAACTAGCTTCTTTATGCCTTTTGGGCATACCATACCACCACATGCACTTCCAAAATTAGTGACTCCTTATTCATTGGATTATGAAAACTAAGTAGTGTTTCCCAAAGAAGTCTAGTTTTCCTCTCCCTGAATAGCTATTTGTGGGAAATTATTAGATGAAAATCAATCTCTAAAGTAGATGGATGATTTGGAACCACTTAATGAGAAAACTTTATTTATACTATATAACCTTGATGATCATTAGAATTGGATCGCATGGCCCATCAATAAAAAGGTTTAGATCTACTCATTCCTTTAAAGAGAACCGGTATTGGTCCTCAGAACCTCGATGATACCTGAAAAGAAACCTCCAATGCTGGAACCCAAGTGGTAAGGTCCCTACATCATATATAAGGTCTATTCTATTTCTTATTCATTGTCCTAAATAGATGGGGAATGCATTACCCCCCAAACAAATGAAAGGTTTCTCAAGTAGTACTTTGCATAGATTCTATAAAGCATTCTAAGTCCTAGTAGAAAGAATTTAAATTTTATAGAATCTTGCATCCTTACTGCATGATGTTAAATTTTATAGAATTCATCCTTACTACATGATGTTAAACTGCATAGAGTACATTACTATATTAAACAATTAAATGCACATGATATAGATTTTTTTAAAAAAAATGAGGTACCCACAACCCTATGTGTGAATCAGATCTTTATATTGAATTTTATATTTCAAGAACTATGTGTGGCTTGATTCCTATTACCATAGGATATGAAGTGATTCCTGGATCTCCAATCCTAGGTCCAGCCATAATATAAAAATGTATCCCCTCCAAAAATATGGGTCAGATCTGCACAGGGAATTTTTATACAATAACTACATGTGGCATCATTACTATTACAGTAGGATACACAGTGATGCCCGAATATCCAATATTAGGTCAAGACACAATATAAATGTAAAAAAAGTTCCCCCTATGTATTGGTTAGACGTTCATAGGTAAATTTCTATTTTATAACTACATGAGTCTTGATTTTTATTTCTACAGGAAATGTAGTGATGCCCATATCCCAAATCCAAAGTCTATCCACAATATATAAAATAGAGAAAAATACCCCTCTTGGTGTGTGGTTCAGAAATGGACAGGGAATTTTCTATTCAAGAACAATATGTGGCTTGATTCCTATTTTCATAGGATACATAGTGATTCCTAGATCCCAAATCCTAGGTGTAACCACAATAAAAATAGAAAAAATGTCCCCAACCTTTGTATGGGTTAGACCTACATAGGTATTTTTCCATTCAAGAACTACACATGTCTTGATTTATAATTACCACAAGATATATAGTGACACCCAAATCTCAAATTGAGGCATAGTTTTAACATATATAAAAATGCACCCTCCTTGTATATGGTCTGAAACTACCCCGGGAACTTCATCTGAACTACGTGTGGATTAATTATTTTTATCACAGGATACATAGTTACGCCCTGGTCCTAAATATTTGGCACAACCAAAATATGATAAAAATTCCCAATAACAATATAATAAATCAATAAGCATAAGGAAATTATTTTTAAGAACTATCTATGGCTTGGTTCTTATTACTACATGATATGTAGTGACACCCGAGTTTCCAATCTCGTGTCTAGCTACAACACGATGCTAAAATTCATCTTCCCCACACACGAGCCTAATATTTTTAGGGAACATTCATTCAAATAACAATGTGTTTCATAATTCTCATAATATGGGATACATAGTGTTTTCTGGATCTCCCATTTTTAGGCACAACCATGATTTCTCACCTCTCCCAGTTATACCCCTTTGTGTGAACCAAATCTATGTGGGGATTCCCTATCTTACCAAAATGTGAATACCCTCTCATATTCCCTATCACAAAATCTTTCATCAATCAATTGACTTTCCAATTGTCTCTTGTTTCTCACATCAAGTATGAATCATGTGATATTAAGGAACCTTGAAAGCCACTCTGACCAGTATGATTGAGCTGTATTCTATCCCAAGATAGGGAACCCCATCCTATTCACATTATGTTAAAATACATAGCAATTTCCTTTTAATATAATGTTAAAAATGACAAAAAGGTGTATTCACGTGGAACACATCGTCTCCTCTAATTATTTTGTACTCAATAATCAAAATTTTCATCCCTTTCCCTTAAAACGCGTTTAGTACATGTTGTCATACAATTTAGGGTAATCAAACCCCTATTGAATCTGACTTTTTTCATAAACCAACTTTATATTTTTGGTACCTAAGTTGATACTGACTAATTCCTTGAGTTGATATCCATATCTTAGAACCCTATGGAAGTTGGGATCCCTTTCTCCTAGTTCACCCCTATAGAAAACTGGTAAGAGGGACTGGTTAATGCTAAGGGGAACAATTGGAATTAGATGGTGAATAACAGAATGCCTAAGATATTCTTCTTACTATGGGTTTTTGTCCCATAGGCGAGGCCCCCTTAAATCCATGATTTATTATACCAAATGCATGGAATATGGGCTTCTTCCATTACTAATGGTGAACCAGTACCCACCAGTCTCTACCTCCCATTGACTCAAATATTCATGGGTTATGATTTAAACTTCCCACAACCTATCTATTCAAGAAGATTTAGATACTCTATACATTACAAATACCATTTTTTAAAGAAATATTATGAAAGTTTAATCTTTTACCCTTTTCATTTTAGCTCATGAATAACCTGTGAATTCCCAATTTACTTGAGTTAGTAATTTCTATCAGTGATACGTCCCAGTCACATGATGTTAAAATGAATGAAAATTTCCTAATCACGTAAATATCAAACTACATGATAACATCCTAGTCACAATAAATTAAACTACAAGGCATATGTTCTATTCTATAAAACCTAATATTATCTAGATTGGGCCATCCTATCCATAAATCTATGCTAGGGATGGATCATTCAACTCCATACTGGAATGAAATATGGAAATTACTTTTCCCTATGTATGAGTTTTACCTATGTAGTGGACCCCTTATCCAAACATGATGTTGATACTTACTAAGGGAAGAAAAAATGACTATATCATCTATATTTGAGTTAGATCTATTCTAAGAGATATCCTTAAAAGCGATAACTATATAAAGATTCATACCCTTAAATTATACCTAGGAAAACCTAGGGAATTCCGGTTAAAAAAATTACACATGCCTTTCCTAAGGATGGTTGATTCATATGGACTCTCTTTTCTTATATACAAATCAAATATACATATGGGTTTCTTTTATATAAAATAGATCAGTTCCAAATGGGCTCTAGCATATGATTACCCACCAATAATCCTATAAAAGGATAAAGAATGCCTATCACATCTAAATTACGCTGACTATTTCAAAGTGTCTTTAAAGATATCCTTAAAAATTTCATAATACTTTATATGTCCTTACCAAATGGCGTTAAAAAAAGGGAGATGTCCTCATCCCATGATATTAAATTTAAAGATAGATGCATCCCCACTACATAATGCTTAATTATGCTGACCATCTCCCATGATCACTCCTTATCAAAGGACCACACGAGTATAAACCTAGCCAACCAAAGTTTAGGCTTCCTCCATCATATTTCTGACCACCTCGATCCATAAACCAAACTTTGTATCTTGTGTTTCTTTAATTGAATCAAACCATTCATGGCCCATAGGAAATGAAACTTGACTTCAAGGGACCCTTTATTTGAAAATGTATATCTTCCTCTAGCTCCTACATATTATATCTTGGAAGTCAACCAAATGTTCATTTTCCTTAAAAAAAGGCCATCTGATCATTGAGTGCCCTGACATCATCATAGTGGAGCTCATCACCATAGAATGATTCTCGATCATATTTGGTATAATTTCCCACATCACCATTCAAGATCTGAGAACCTTAATACACAATTTACAATATTATCATCCTACACTTGGGAAGGTGTTGGAGTACTTTAGACTTTGGGAATCCTAATTAGGCTGCTGCGTAACACTCCCCTCATATCTGGTCCATGTGAATGACAACCATAAACTATAATCACTTTGATCAAAGCTGTATGACCTTAAAATTTATCCTTTGATGGTCCAAATTGTGAGACCCTAAACTGGTAGAGAAAGAGACATAAAACTTGTCATGCATAAAATCCGTAAAGGATAGTCTAAGAAAAATTCAAATCTATGCTCCCTAAGATATTAATTTATATATTTTAGGAAAATTTATTTTATAAATAAATAAGGAATAAAGATCATGTTGTCCATATTGTGGCCCTATTAAATAACAATCCACGCTCTTTAGACCCTATGATCTAGAAAAATGTTATAGTAATGATATTTCTCATCTCATCACCATGATAACATGTTCACTAGGTGACAACATATATTTTACGGTTCCATAACCCTTCTTGAATATTATGTTTTCCACAAATAACCTTTATGTCTTGAAATTCGATGTCGACACTCACCAACTCCATGAGTTGATACACTTAATCTAGAACCCCGTAGCCTCAAGATATTTCTCTTGGTTCTTCCCTTTAGTGTATTAGAAACAAATATTGAATACTCTGAGGGGTCCCCAATAGGATTCGTTAGTGAGTAACACAAATCAATAGATCTTGTACCTAGTGGTTGTTTCTTTCCTAGATGAAAGTTCCCCCTTAAATCAATTATTTATTATCCAAGTTTCATGTGACACTCATTTCCACCATTACTAAGGATTAACCATTATACACTATCCTTTATTTTCAGTTAACATAGATATTCCTAGACCACGATTTAGAATCCCATTGAAAAAACTATTCAAGCATACTCAACATCCTCAATGTAACATCAGTGTGTATTGTACCCATTCTCAAATAAAGACTGAAATATTCTATTCCAAAACCATTTTATTTCCCACACCACATGACCTGAAACTACATGGTACAAGGCCCGAGCTTCCCAACCATAAAATAAACCTCCCTATGGTGATGAAACCCTTCATAGATAGTTCTTTTCTCCATATCCCACTTCATCTTAAAAACATTTTAATATTTACAAATATTTCATGAACCATGAAAAGGATCAAGGACCCCTCTAGTTAACCATGCATGTATTACCTATGGGATTATGTATAAGGAACTTTAACCCATTAGCTATATGTGTCACCTCCTTGTTGGAAAGGAACTCTGATACTCATGAGGCCCCAAAAAAATAGTGGAACTCAACACCTTAGAGTGTTTTACAATTATCCCCAACAAGTCTTCTCGATTCCATATTCACTAGTTCAATCTCCTAGACACATGATTTACATTGTCTATATTCTAACTATCCAAGTGGATTTAGAATCCCTAATACTATACCATTATAATCAAACCAGACCTCCAAAAGGATACAGGGCGCCACAACCCATCATGGATACCAATCCTTCCTAATTTCTACAATAATGTAGGGTTTAGAACCCTTCTTGATCATTTATTTTTCATAATATCATGTAAGAATTAATGGTATCAAATCCCTTAATGGATAAACATTCTTTATAATCCCAACAATGATTAAGGGTTTCTGAACCCTTCATGAATACCCATCCTTCACAACCAATAAAAGACTATTCGAGCTAAAATACCCTAAACCACAAAAATATTTTATCCAATCTTGAAGACCCTAAATAATATAAATAAATAATATGATCTATAAGACATTAAACTATAGAAATAAATGGTCCTAGATAGAATACACTAAACTTCTATAATAGAAGATCTATGATATTCGACCTAAAATTATTGTACCTCATAAGTCTAATTGTAAAGGTCTTAAACATCCAATTGAAATAGACATAATGCTTACCAAGCTAAAACCCTATAAAAGGAAACCTAGAAAAAAATTTGATTCTTTTATCTATGAACACACTCCTTGTGTGATCTAGGAAATATTGAGTGCTTATGAAATGTAAAAGGAACAAAAAGTATAGGTTAAAAACCTGTAAAGGGAAACATGAGAAAAATTCAAGTCTATTACCACTAATACTTACCCATATGAAACATAGGAAAATTTTATCTAAATATAAAAAAATAAGATTTGAAAATCTTGTAGGGATCATTATCTATCCCAAGAAAAAATCAAGTCATGATTGTTATGTCCACTAATGTAGATAAAATTTCGAGAAACATACAATAAAATATAAAAATCTTACAACGATCATAAAATTACCTAGAAATAATAAATATATTATTTCTAATTCCACTAAATTAGGATGAAATTATAGAACATTCTCTTTGGGACATATTTACCCAAATTAACATTTTGAACCAGGTAATATCAAAACAACCAGATAAGATACATCTATGATGATTCTTATTTTAATAACCATTAATGTAAAATTTTCAAGAGAGGTCTGTTATGATTCAAAAATTAATATTTAATTGTTTTAGTTTACTTGGTATTATAAAAAGGATGTATATATTTGATGATCGGTATGATATTTATTCAATGAAATTATATGAACATGATGAATAAATGAAAGAATGGAAATGACAGGTAATGTTCAGAATATTTTTTAATTGATAATGTGAAAAGGAGGATAGATTATCCAAACCCTAGATTCTCTCTATGCTTTTATAAAAACCATTCATGGCTAGATCATGATAAAATATGACTGGAGGAGTTTTCTAAATCTTCTAGATTCTGAAAGGAGTTGTAAATGGAATGTTGAAGTTATATTTTCTCCACCTTCTATGTTATTTCTAGAGGACCAAAAGTCTCAATCAAGGAGGAAAAAATATCACCTCTATTATGAGTGGTCACTGATAATGGTGATGACATAAAAACGTGGAAAATTTCACAAGCTATGATTGCTTATTGTTCTGTTATCTACACAGTCAATTCATCCATATGAGTAGAGAACTAAGAAATTTTTTGGTATCTTTGTTTAAGAACCACTAAATCTTAACTTATTAATTCTACTATAGAAGTCTCATTATCATTTATGGAAAATTATATCTTGTTTCTGGATAATTGTTTCCATGCCATGATGATATGTATCATTATATCATGAAATTGATGACAGTCAAAACCAAAGCCTCCAAAATCCAGAAAGATCCAACGAATACATTACTCTTGGTCATGAATATTATTTAAAGGAGTCTTAGTAATCATGGAATTGATTCAAATAAAAATTACCCTTCATTATATCTAGATATCAAAAACCATTTTTTGGTGGAGTGCATTGGATGGAAGAATGGTTGGTGGTTTGTATCCAGGTATCAGGTCAATTGTAAGAAGGTTCAAATGAGCCACTGATGTGGAAGAAAGAGAAGAAGTCTCAAGTGTTTGTCCCCAGACTGGTGAATAATATGTCACTAGAATGAAAGGTACAACCTCCTCAACAAACCCAATCCCATTGATGGGAAATATGTCACTATGGTGAGATAATGTTTTTGTGGGATCCCCTGATTCATGATTCAACTCCATCACTACTATAGATAAGGGTCTTGAAAAAACACACAGATTATCTACTCAATGAAATAATTTATTTGTTATTTCAACCAAGTAATCTTCAACCTATGTTTTTTCATAGTTCTAGGATAGAAAAATATCCTAATAACTAAATATGAAGTGACACCTTTGATCTCACCTGGAAGCTCCATAAGGAATACTCCCCAGATCAATAATATCATACTTTATTTAGAACTTATCAATAAGGAAATCAATGTGGTATTACAGTGGTCTTATGAGTCCCACTATGATAAAATAATATGTCAATCCAATCCTTTAATAAAATTATTGATCATTGGTTTACATCCTTTTTAACTTATCTTTCACAGGGGTGAGCATATACTGTTCCAAGTATGAAGTTTGTTTTGGGTCATCCCAAACATTAGAAACATGATGGAATTTATTGTGCATCTTCCGGAGTGGAGGTATTTTTCCTAGCTGATAAACATCCAATAAGTTGACCGCTACATCACCATGGGTTATATGAAAATATTTTTTTCTAGGAAACCAGTGACAAATCAGCTCTATGAGGAGTTCTGATTGATGGTACATGATGAAATGATAAATCCATTTTGTCTCATAAATATAGTTATTGTTTAACTAATTGGGTAATTTTGAGCAACTGTGAATAACCCATAATGTCAATTCCCATATATCGATGAATTTACCACCTGGGTGCAAATCTCACATTAAACACCATCCACCATTTGGTTTGTTGAGAGAGGAGATGAGTATGTTTGAGTAGCTATGAAAAATTGGTTAATAAGAAAGATCATGACCATCCAGACCCATAATAAAATTATACAATGTATAAGATATCCCCAAGAATGGTTCCATAATTAACAGAAATTCCTTATAAACCATCATTTTAATATAGTCAAGACAAGATAATAGCCAATGGGATGGAAGATTGTAGTCTGATAAAGGGTTGAAGGTATCATATAGAAGACTGAATCCATACAATGTGAGTCTATGTGATAGAGTATAGTTTTGAAGATTAGTGGGATGAATCCCCTTTAAAATATAATTATTGGAAAAGGTATAGTACTGAGGTTCAACATTACGGTTCCCAAAAATCTGGCTCTCTTTTTAGAAGCATCAAGATAAATTTGTGAGAAATAAACCATCTAAAAAATACCATGAATCATATATCATATAGTTAAAATAACCTTTCCAAAAAGAGAAAAAATTAAATATCTTGGTTAGCATCATGGTAATTGTGTGAACCATATAATGGTTCATGACTACATGAACTGTTATAGGTATCATAAATCGATTGAACCATGTAACATCTCACAATCGCTTGATACATTCTATTAATATCAATCACATGACCATATTAAGGTCAAAAAAATAACATAAATCATAGGATATAATAAAAAAGAATAGGAAGATCATGATATGTGCCCACGTTTTCAAGGACATGGGTTGAAGTTCAAAAAAATAACCATTGATCAACTAACATGTCAATGGGAGAAGGCGACCACATAGGGTGGTCAATTGATGAGAATACATGACAAGGACTTGTGAATGGTTCTCATAATGAGGTCTCATAAAATTCCCTTGAAAAGTAGTCATGTAAGAGAGGAAATCACAAGTGCTCTAGAGTATTGGGTCATAAGTGAAATTGCTAACCTATTGCTTCTCTATTTACAGGGCACTCTACAGATTACCAAAGGTCTCATGGAAGACAAAAAACTTCTCAGAACATTAACCAGTATAATCCCAAGGGTATTAGGTGGGAATTTATTTTCCTCTGAAATTATCCCTTATTCCTTCATACCTCTCTTATGATGGGGGGGGGGGGATTTGTTGACACCCACCAAACGAGCATTGGCAATTTTAGGATTGGAGAAATACCCAAAACATAGGTATTATTTTCTATGCAAAAGAGAAAAAGTATAATCTTGGATACATGGGGGTTAGGCTCCTAGTTTATAAAAATCATGTGACCATAAGGACATAACATGAATGGGTCATGTGCTTTGCATAATCTATTCATGATCACAGAGAGTCCCTTCGACTAGCCATCCTGATCTCATAAAGGCTTCCAGACAAGTGATGATGATCATGGAGAGGCATCCAAATGAGTTCCCCCTAATCACGTGACATGTCAATTGACAGATGACTAACATTCACCCAATCTATTTATAAAATAAAATATAAAAAATTTGGATGATTCATGCAAAAGAGAGTTACATTTATTTTCACATGACATTCCTATGTGGTTCATGAGGTCTTTTATAGATCACACAAAAACACCTGGAGACATGTCATCTTTTTCAAGAAAAGGATAATGGATGGATCGCCTTCATCGTATGAAGAACATCGAACATGTACATTTGATCACATGGTTCCCTAATGGAAAACCAATGGGTGAATTCAATGGGATTTAAAAAAAAACTGAAAATTATGTACCTTTATGCAAAGAAGGTTACACTATTGTTCAACATAAGGGTTTATGTGCCTCATGTGATTAGTTTATTGATCAAGAAAATCCCCTTAAACTTTCTAGATTAAAATCATAAAGGGCCTAAGAAAAGTATTTTGCAATCACATGAAGTCCCTCCAACATGCTATCATGATATCTCTAAGGGGCCGAGACATGATGACGTGATCATGGAATGGCTATTTGACATGTCAAGTTGATTATATGAAATAACTTTTACAATCCATGGTTTAATTAAATATTAAATTGATGGAGTGATCTCATGACCACTATTTACCATGTGATATGAATATGACATCCAAGATGACCTACTGAGGGTTTATGCAAAACACGTGATGGGATGCCCACTCCACCAAATGAAGCCCGTATATGTGATTTAAGAATTATGTGTAGAAAAGTATATTTAGGGTGGTGATTTCAATAAATCCCCCTTGGAATAGAGAAAAACAATAATTGGAGAATATAGGTGAGAGTGGACTTCTCATAGTGGAGATCCATGTAATCGTAAGAGTCTTCCACCAGGTAAACATGAGGAATGACTTAAGGGATTACATGATATGTATATTTGTTTATTTTGGATCACTCAATTGATCATGCAAAGGAATCCCAACATTCAATATGAATCATTTGGAGTTTCTTCATGTTGACTTGGTCATCCAAGGCCTCAATATGACATATTATGATGAACATTTAGGATTTAATACAATAAAGGATGAAAACGATGGAAGATTCGTGATAAGATAGATATAATGATTTTTATGAGAGGGGGATTATACACCTTAAATAACCCATTCATTTGTCATGATATGGTTTCTAGACATGTTAGACAGATCATGAGAAGGCCTCTAGAAATGTGATCATAGTCACGTGAAGTCCTATGGAGATGTCATCCAAGTCATGTGATTCCCTATAGAAATGTAAGAAAAAAATATAAGAATTCCTATGAATAGGTCAATTGGTTCATGTGATGTCCTATGGATATGTTAGTTGGTTCATTAAATTTCCTATAAACATGTAATATGTTTCTTGATAATTCCTCTGGACAAGTCATCTAGATCATGCGATGACCTCTGGAAATGTCTTCCAAGTCACGTGAATCCCTCTATACATGTCATACTAGTTACATGATTCCCTTTAGATAGGTCAGGAATATCATACGAAGTCCTCTATCAATGTTAGTTTTATTATGAAAATTCCTCGATAGATGTCATCTAGTTTACAGAAACTCCTATGAGCACATCATCCAGATCATGAGATGACCTTTGGGCATGCCATATAAGTCACGTGAATCCCTCTTGAAATGTCAGCTAGTTAATGTGATGTCCTCCGGACCTGTCATCTTGATCACATGAAAAACTTCAGACATGTTGGGTTTGATCACATGAAAACTCTTGAACATGTCAGGAATACACCTCTAGACATGTTAGGCTACTGCCCTGGACATTTTAGGATGACACCCCCAGACATGTCAGCTTTTTCTAGTAGGAATAATTAATCATATTATGTCAAACCATGCGAACCCCAACATATGAGTATTTAGATGGGAATTACCCCTTTATATGGGATATATCCATAATAGTCTTAGGTTATGCACTCATTAAGAGATCTTCATTCCACTCATGGTCCCCACCCTCTATCTAGAATAGAGTAAGGGGATAATATCCTCCATGGGAATCCACCATGGTGTAATTCCCTCCATATCACAAAACAAATCAAGCTCATGGGACCTAAAATATCATATGATTCCATCATCCCTTTTTGTCCATTAGTGTATAAGAAATGAGAACATACATGGGAATCCCCTTCAGTGTAAGTCATTGATATTTCATTTACTCAAGTTAATAATACCCATCCATTATAGGTCCATTATTCTTCTTAATCCATTAATGGATTGAGAAACTAATTGAACTATAAGGAATCTAATTACTACGATAAGTAGGGTATGCAATATACCTTTCAGTTCAATCTCAATATTAGACACTCTATCAGGGCTTCCCTAATACATAAGTCTTGTATCCATATATAGTGAGTTTGATTACTTTTTATCCCTTATATATCATACTAAACATGACTCCCTTAGTCATAGGTATTTTCAATAATCGTATAACTAGCATTATAAAATTACACATTCAGGGTAACCTTTGTGTGTAATAACCATTCAACGACATGATGAAAATGCCTCCATACATGGGCCCTACCTTGTTATAAGTCTCAAAGGCATTCCCATATTGGTAAAATCTAAGGAAATAAACCTCCCAAGAAAAAATTATATATACCATCCCATCATCAGGTTGATGGAAGACTGAAATACAACGAATCAGGTTCCTATTATATGATAGATACATAGGATGCCTTCCTAAGGCTCGAGCTCCATACCCGATGCCTATGTTCCCTAAAATATTTCATTTTTGTATGATATTAAACTGCATGGATTAAACCTAAATTAAATATGTGGGTTTTAATTTCTACTATCAAAGGATATATAAGATGAATCTTGGTGGCTCAATCCCAACCTCAAAAACACCAATCACCTTCCTAGACAGTAGTAAACTCCATAAATCCTAGTTATATGGATTCAAAACACAAGATGATAAAAATTTATATGAAATAACAAGAAATAGATGTAGAACCTCAGATATATATAGATGGTCTCATTACAATAATTCCCTTTACATTTAGAAGGATTTAATACCTCTTCATTTTATTAGCGAAACAATCCCATATCGTGATTTGGAAGAGATTCATGATCATAAATTATACCTATAAGAGAGTCTCAGAGTTGGAAATAATTCCTCCTAAAAGGGTATGATGATCCTAACCTTCCACACTATCAATAAATGTGATTTACTAAGTGTCAATGGGTTTAAAACCCCAAGTGATCACCTACCTTTATAAAGTAGTCCCATGAATCATTGCAGGTGTGGTAGTTGTTGGGATTTTCTATAAGTGATAAAAATGGTAAACTCGATGTAAATGATTTTTCAACCATACCCAACCTCTTATAATAATTTTTTGGCCCACAATTTTCATTATAAACAAATAGGGTGAACTCTACGTGAATCTGGAAATAATAACCTGATGTGAAATCCGTTAACTATGTCATCCCTTTCACGGGTTAAAAAGGGTAGATTTCCCAGTTGCCATCAATATATTATTTTTCACCATATTTAATATAAACATGCTACTTTTGGAATTAAATTCTACTTATAGTTAGTTAAAATTGTGTTTACTATAGATTATATAGTGGATTTATATTGTTATAGCTACTTAAATTAGCATGTCTCAAGACAAAACAATTAAATAACTCATAGCAGATTCTATAAATTTGATAATTTTTTTGATAAATATTTCTTTGATAATAATTTATATAATTTTGCCATATTAAGATCTATATGAATATTTAAGGGAATTTATATTTGGAGTTCGAATTTGATTATTCCATGAAAAAATCAATTTTGACCCATTAAGTTTACAATAGTCTTTTTATCATAACATTTTACGTGTGATGAATCTTAATATAAAATTTTATAGATTAATTCGAAACTAATTGGGTTACATTTTTTATTTATAATATGATACATATATTCTACATTTAAAAGGATAAATGAGTCCATGAATTAAAAAATGTAATGGAATCTACAGAATAGGCCACACCTAACCATGTTGGCCATAACCTTTTCATCCATGCATGTATATGGAATAAAATTTGATAAATATTCTAGTTTCATTAAAATTTAATAATTTCTAGATTTAATGAGAAGTTTAATAAAAATATAGTGAAAGTGGGTGAAACTTTTTGATACACAATTCTACATGTACCCTTTTTATCATTTAAAACCCCATCCCTCCCCCTCATCCCCTTATACTTTTTATTTTTTTATTTTATTATTATAATATATTTCTATCATATATAAAACATATTTAATATTATGAAAAACATATTATTATTAATTAATCTAAGAGTGTATATCTTATTAGGTCATACCCTTTTAAATATTTTCTTATTGAAATCATCTCCATGATAAAAACTCCACCCATGGAAGAGTATTTTCATAATTTATTTACGTTGTTGTAGCTATATAAATTGGTGTAGTTGGAGAAAATTAAATTGAAAATAGGTAGAGGATTCCCTTAATTATTCATGATACCAACCTTATATATGGAAGACTACAACCTCGTATACGAGTATTGTTTGGAACATAGATATACTATTAGAAAAACACAAATCAAATAAAAAAATAAACCATAAATTTTTTAAATAAAACTAAAATTCAAACTCAAATAAAAAAATAAACAAAAAAACAAAAATAAAACAAAAATTAAAATATACAAATAAACAATATATGTAATAACCCAAGCTTCTACGATACACTTCTCTTTCAATAATGCAATAGCTTGCATTGTACGCAAGTTCGAGGTTCTAACACACGCCCCAACCAAAGTAGCCGTTATGAATTGTAATACCTAATTTTTAAAATTTTATCTTTCCAAATGGACTTCGTTTTTAGATTCGGAATATCAAAATTAGCCTATGTTGAATTTTTGGTATTTTTCTGAGAACTTCCAATTTTTTATGAATAGTGAAAAATACATAAAAACAACTTTTTTAATCAAAATAATTTATAGTGATTAATTATACTATTGAGTGGTTTTAAATTATAATTAGAATATATTTTTACCATTTTATCCAATGGTGGTCATTAGAATTAATTTCACTTTGAAATTGGACATAAACAATTGTCAATCTTTTGATATATTTTGTTTCTTAAAAACATGCTATTTGTTGTGATAGAGGGAATTAATTATAAAATTAATTAATGAAAATTATATGTTTGGAATTTTTTAAAATAGACAATATTTTTGAATTCGAAATATCAATTATAGGTTAGGGTGAAATTTTGGCATTGTTCTGAAAAACTTCAATTCTTGATGAATAGTGAAACCACTAAGTGGTAGTTAAAAAACTGATTTTTCATTTAAATGAAACATTACCACTTATGTGTTTTTATTTTCAGAAATCTGACATACATGGTTGTCATTAGGAAGTAAAATGTGGTTCAATGGGATTAAAATAATTTTTTGGTGAATAGAAACTTTTATGTTTAATTAATCGCGATTAAAGGTAATTAGTGAAATTTAAGGTAAAAATGATATTATAAAAATATGAAAATACCTTTACACTTTTCCTACCCCTATTGTATGAGTCATGGCCGACCGAGACAATCCTTGGGTCAACTTGGGGACCCCATGGAGCCACTGTGGTAGGAAAATGACATTAAAAACTTTTTATTTAATGTTAAAATAAAAATGTCACAAACAAGAGTTCTTTTACTAAAACAATTTTCATATGGGGTTATACAAGTCATATTTTTGACTATAAATATTAATTAGAAAGCTAAAATATTTTCTACATCATGATATTTTTTCTATAATTTTTAGTCATTAAATGAATTAAATTATTTATGACACCATGATGATGCAATTTCCTTCACTCAGAGTTGCAATATGTTATTAGTTGTCTACAGATGAGAGGTATTAGAAATAGTTCAATGTGCTGGAATAATTAGAAGAGAAAATATTACATAATTTTCATCATTTAGAAGTCTATTAGAATAGAATAGCATAATATTTTAACAAGAAAGTTCACCTCCATTAGTTTCTTCAAGGAGAATTGGTATTGGTCCTTAGGACTCCAATGATACAATAGATGAAACCTCCAAAGATTGAACCAAAGTGGGAAGGACCTTATTCTATACACAAGGTCTATTCAAATGGAGATTATTCCTTAATCTTAATGGATGGAGATCTTATTACCTCTCCAACCAATGAGAGATTCTTAAAGAAATACTTTGTGTAGTTGTACATATCGTCATCACTAAAAGAATTAAAACTGCATAATACCATGTCCTCACTGCAAGACTAAAAATTGCACAGCCCTCATGACCTTGCTGGAAGACTAAAAACAGCACAACCCCATGCCCTTAGTGCAATAATGAAAACTACATAGTACAAAGTCCTAATTTCATGATTTTAAACTGCATAACAACCATAAGCATCCACGCTACATGAAGTTAAAATACATTGCATATTTTTCCTTATTTAATGATGTTAAATTACATGACATCATTCGTCCTCACTATATGACTTAAAACTACACACTACCATGTCTTCACTGCAAGACTAAAAATCGCACAGCCCCCATGTCCTCACTCCAAGACTAAAAACTGTAAATCACTCATGTCCTCACTACAAGACTGAAATCTGCATAATACAATGTCCTAATTTCAAGACATTAAATTGCATAAATCCATAAGAATCTATGTTGCATGAAATTAAAATGAATAGCATCTTTGTCCTTATCGCATGATGTTAAACTGTATGACATCATTTTTCCTCATTTCATGACATTAAACTATACGAATAATGTTATCTATATTTTATGTTAGAATCTTCCATAAGAAAACATCATTAACATCGTTGCTACTCTTTAATGGTACATGAGTCCCTCTCTTCCTTATGCCTGACTCAGATCTGCATAAGAACCTTCTTTCAAGAACTACATATGGATTGATTCTCATTTTCAATGAGATACGTAGAGACGACTAAATCTCCAATTTTGGTGCCATCCAAAATTACAAAATATTCTTAATTTTTTTTCTCCTCCTGTACATGAATCAGATATTTACAAAGTGTTTCTTTAAGATATATGATTTTTCCCTTATTACATTTAATGTCTTAAGATTTATCGTTCTCTCAGAACATGTCAAAATCCCACATTCTTCATGTCAAACTCGATTGGAATGAGGAAGGACTGTTTAATGAACTATGTACGACTTGATTCTCATCTATTTGAGATATTAAAAGATGCCTAGATCTCCAATCTTGGGCCCATCCATGAAAAAAAAATCTTTATTCCTTGTATAAGAATCAACCCTGCATATGTAATGTTGTAAGAATAATGTATGACCCGATTATTTACCTTAACAAGACATATAGTGACACTTGGGTCTTATCCCTTGTTTAGTTACAATATGTCTTTCTTTTTCACATTAGATCATCTTCATCCTTACCACATGATGTTAAAACTGCATGGAAATTTAGCACCCCCATTATTCACCTATTTCACCTTTGTATTATAGAAGAAACCCATACTACTCCTTGTTTCTCAAATCGATCATAGATCAAATGGGCTTAGGAATTGGGTAGAAGGATTATTTATATAAATGAGGTGTTTCAATTCATTATGGGGATGAAAATTTCCTTACTGTATGAATTAAAATTGAACATCATATATTAATTCAGAGGAAGAAAAAAAGTTTCCATTTTATATATGGGTCAGATCTATGTGAAAGACATCAAACTGATGGCCAACATTGGTTCAAATACTTCTCATATGCATTGGACATAACCCCCTTTCCTATTTCACACCCTTAATCTTTAATGTTTCCAAATCTTCATAATCTTTCTTATGGTTTCTGGTGACAGAGTTTCTAATACATGAGAACTCTTTTTCCCGACTATGAAGCATGTGCCCTTAGGTGGCCTGGCATAAGTTACCTACATAATGAGCCTGTCATCCAAAAGATGCCACTATTTGGCTATGCAGCATATTCCCCAGTGGGCCCTATATAATACAACCTCTATTACAGGTGTGTAAAAATAATGGTAATTTTGTTCTTGGTTATAATGTCTTTGTTCCCTTCAATGTTTGATGACAATACACCAGAATATTAATTTTAAAACAGTCATTTTGGTATATCTCCCCCAATATATTTATTTTGATCTAAAACTCTTCAAAAACATGGTTTACACATTTCCATCTCTATATGTTAAAAGTTGTATGAAATAACCTTGGAATCACTTAGCCACATATCATATACTATTTCATTTTCTAGTCCTAGTTGAATGACCTAAAACTACATACACCATACCTCCTATATTCGGGTCAGACCTTCGTAGAAGTACTATTCATAAAATTAATTGGAAATCCTTGTTGGAAATTCCCTTTCCATATTCAGGTACCTTTCTCCATAATCCAAACTCTTTTTTTTTTGGAAAATTTGAATCCCCATAAACATTATTCTTCTTTTAGTAGTAGAATATCAGATTTTTGAGATCTATTTTTCCTGATTATGCGTCATGTGCCCTTAGGTGGCCTTCCATAAGTTGCCTACATAATAGGTCTGCTAGTAAAAAGATGCTACTATTTTGATATACAACATATTCCCTAGTTGGCCCTGCATAATAAAACCCCCATAACAGGTTTTTCAAATTATGGTAACTTTATTCTTGAAGAAAAAAGACTTCTTTTAAATCTTTTAGCCCTTTTCCCGTGTCATTCTTCAGATCTAGAAATTTCCAAACCACAATTTACAATTTTCCCTTCCATACCTGAATATGATAGTATATTTCTAAAAACATTATTAAGAAATTAGGAGAGTCTCATAACTTTGGTCAAGGATAAAGACCTTAAATTAAAGTCACACAATTTCCTCACCACATGACTTAAAACTGCACATTAAAATTTCATCACTGCATGAATTAAAAATGCAAAGTACAATGTCCTCACTACATGACATAAAACTGCACAGTACCAATGTCCTCATTTCATGACTTAAAACTACACAATATCATATCAGACATTCCTATCTCTAATAAATTTTAACCATTCCTCATACACCAAATTTTTATAGAAATGGTTTTCCTATTCATGATATATGTCAGTATAAAATAGTCCTTTGATTCTTAAAATTCATTTCCTTGGAAAAACCACCCATTGTGGTCTTGAGTCACCCAAATCTTATTTTCACCTATCTATTAGTATAAAAATGTGAAATTATTAAATAGATATTTTTATTGATTATGCAATACATGCCCTTAGGTGACCATGCATAAGTTTCCTACATTATAGGACTCTTAGAAAAAAGATGCCACTATCTGTCTATGCAGAATATGCCCCAGTTGGCCCTATATAATACAACCCCCATAACGGGGTTGTCAAAATAATGGTAACTACATTCTTGGAAGAGACTCCCCTTATATTGATACAATTTTCAAATTTGGTGACCATAAAAATAATGGCTCAATACTCCCATTGAAAATATTTAAAGAATGTTAATGAAATTATTAGCCATAGAGTCTTGTTTGGGATCTAATTTAAAAATTTAAGGTCAAATATATTCTACCTTAAATACTTTACATTTATAGTCCAACATGAATGACTCTAAATTGCCAACAAAAAGAGACAAGGTAATTTCCAGATTGAGGACCCGCAAAGGGAACTCTAAAAAAAATTGAGTCCCAACTCACTAAACATAATTATTTGTATGATTTAGGTAATGTAGATCAATAAAAAGTCATCAGATATAAAGTTTGTGGGGGGGGGGGGGGTTCCATATAACCCTATAAAAAATAAAACTACTCTTACTAGGTCCAATGGATTATGTAAAACAAAAGTTGTTTGTGAAAGTGAAAACACAAATGATTAATGAAAAAATATTTTTCATTTATGAAATTTTTTCACAAAGGAGAATCCACAAATTGGAGTCTCTCTCTTGTCAAAAATCACAAATTATAAAAGGATTTCTACATAATTACTCAATTTTTTGACAACCTCTTGAGACCCGTCAGATGCCTATTGAAACTTGTTTATTTGACCAACCTCACTCTCTTCAGCATGAAAAAGTGATTCTCTAGCATATTCAATAGATTTTTCACCTTCTTTATGGAATTATACTAATGAGATATGAAGCTGGTCAAGTTCCCCTGTAATGATATCTAACTCTTGTTGAAGGTGCATCTACTGAACATCCTTTTCTTTAATTGTTTGCTTCAGTCCCTTCAACTTTGTAGTATGATTAGCCTCAGCCTGGGACAATGCTTCTTGGAACTCTTCAATATTGATTGATAGTTTGGATTTTATCAAGTGTTGTCAAAGCTTTTTCTCTTTCTTCCTCATTTGAATAATTGCTTTTATCTTAGTATAAATTTCACATTATTCAAATCTGCCAAATCCTAGCGTGATAAATATAGATGAAAGTCATGAAATTCTTGACAGAATTTCGTCAAGGGGAGTCTCAAATATTATCTTCCAAATGTCTTTCCAACCCTTTCGACAGGCCAGATGAAGAGCCTTCTACAGTTCTGGATCCAATTCAGAATCAATTTCATAAAGAGGGATATATTATGGGACAAATGCACTTAAAGAAGTGCCATGTTCTGTTCATTCTTGAATAATGGCTGCTCCACCTTCCAATGTTGTTTGGGCTGATGCAGAGGCTTCACCTCCAGATTTATCCATTGAAGTTGATAACCCTATATGGTAAATCAAGAAGTATGGTTATGGTTAGATTCAATATATAACAAAACTGAAGGCAATCACAATATTAGTATCTCTTACCTAACATTAGGTCAGTAGCTTGAGAAGAATCCTCCCAAATATTCTCAATTTCTGCAATTTTGTTTGACGTATCTGGATGAGGAGTGCTATCTTTAATATGCTTAGGATCTTCAGAGTGAATGTCAAAAAGATCTACTATCTCAAGATCCACTCGATCCAATGTCTCTATAATGTTGGGGTTGACGTTAATATCAAGTCTTCCTTGAAACTTCATTACAACAACTGTTTCTTTAGATGGAAGATCATATTTCAACCAACCATGGTTAAAAGGTAAATCATAAGAAGATTAACAGGACGAGTAATAAGAACTCACATTTGGTTGATTCTTTACAAGTAACTCCAAAATATTCTAAAGCATTTAATATATTAATATGTTCTAATATTTCTCCTAATGACATGACAAATGTCATCATTTCATCTAATGATATCTCAGATCACAGGTTAGTCTCACCCGTGGGAGCACGTGGTGCATTTGCTTCACAACATTCCTCCGGTAACCTTTGACCCATAATAGCTTCCTCAAAAATAGTTGTGTGGATAATTTCAACTATTTCTAGATGTTCTGGTACATGGTATGAACCTAAAACAGTAGCAGGATCAGTGATGGGAACAGATGTTTGTTATTTTGGCTTCAATGCCTCTTTAGAAATCACTAGATTTGCATGAATTTGTGTCTATTCAGCAGCACCTTATATCGTTCCTTGAACCTTATTAGTAGTTTATTTCATATAAGAAATTGAAGAATCCCCTGTGATCCTAATAATTTTAAACACTTTTTAATGAATAATGACTAAAATTTAAGATTATCAAGAAGACTCACCACTGCTAAGAAAGTGCTTAACCATGGCTCTATTTCTTTGGTGCTTTTGTTTCTTCGCCTTATTAGGAGGGATTTCATCATCATCCCCAAAAAAGGTATTGGAAATCCAAATACATTCTCAATTTCCTCCTCCATGGCTTGTTGTCATGGAGATATTTCTCCCAATTCATCGGGTGATATGGTAGCTCCAAGAGCAGTGCTTCCAGGGCTATATTGTCGTGAAGGAACTTCAACTATTTTTGTTTTACCCAGCTATAAGTTAAGATGATATTTCTCTTATGTAACAATGTTTTGAGTATCTTTGAAGTTTAAAAATGTAAGATAATGTGAGACAAAAGAAACATACACCCTTAGGATCTAAAAAGTCACACCACTCTTCGTTTAATGAAGGATTAATCCCATTATTGGTACCACAATCTATCATTTACTTCACCTGCTTTGTGGTAAAAACTAATTCATCATTGTAATATATGATAATTTCCATCTCTCGAATGTAGGTACTCGCCTCATTGAGATTATCCTTAAAAATAATATTAGAAGAATCTCACAAATCCCCTACTCCTAGAATATGCAGTCCTTCACACAAATCCATCCACATGGTCTTAGCATCACTGTGCAAAATCTTCCATGTCTGAATAGACTCTGGACATATATATTCAGAATGTATGTCAGAGTGTTGTGAAGAGGATCATGCAGCCTTATATTGTATTTTCTTCCAAACACCCACAGTCATAGATGAGGTATTGGAAAATGGAACTTGACGTTCTATAGAATGATGGTGACTTGATCGTCTTGATATGACTTCGGTAGGGATTGATGGAGTGGATATCTTAATTCTAGAAGGAGGGTTATATTTGGCATGAGTTTTCTTCGATGAATTTGGAGCATCATCACCTCTACCCTCTAATTCTTGCAAGTTGGCCCATGAAGATGAAGAATTATCTTCCAAACAAAGCGTTTCCCCCCTACTATTTCTCTTCACCTGCACTCGAGGGATGACATGATTTAATACCACTTTAGGGTAAGAGGCAACCCAGTTTTTGGCATACCAGATAGTCAATCTTCTTACTACATCAGGGACATGTAAATTAAATACTACCCTAGTATTATCTGTAGATGTCAACAACCATAGTTGTCGAGAAACCATTGGGTGTTTCTCTATTCTGAATTGCACAGGAGGAGATGCAATATTTTGTTGTAGACATTTGAATTGACACACAAATCTATAAGGAGCATATGCCTCACATATGAATTTTCCGTCAATTCTGGTGGCCAACATGCCATCTCTATAAGCTAGAATATATGCCCTCAATTCCAAACAAGTCATCCAATCATCAATAAATCACACTATAGGCTGATTAGCATAAGGAAATAAATTGAAATCATTATGCATGCTCAATCTAGACTTTACATCGTAAGAATTCATAGACACAGGATAAATACAAAAAAATCCAGAAAAGATGGTCATAAAGATCTTCCCAAAACCTGTAATCCACTTTGTATAACATAAGTTCTAAATTAAGTAGCGATCCATCCCCACAACACTTGGAATGGTCCTGCTATTCTAATGGGAGACTTCGCCTTATAAATGTGCAGAAAACACCTATGAATCTTGCCCAAAATAGGAGAATCCAACCATACAATCCTTTTCTCTGCCAGATTCGTTGCAATACATAAGTTCCTGGCCTCATGCCTCCTTTGGAGTATCAAACTGGTAATAAATACACGCTAATCCACATGGCCTAGAAACCTTCCAGATGTGTCTTTGCAAGAATTTTTGGGTTGACTTCATATCCCCATTTATCAAATTCCCATATCTCTAATGTTGGCTAAAATGTATCAGGGGTACCTCTCTTCTCTACCCTTGGACACCTAGTTGGATGGGTGTAAGTAGGACCCTTTCCCTTATTCTTTATAAAAAATATCTCCATCCATTCTTCTGGATAAATATGCCTCTTGGTGCGAGACTTCATGGTAGCTATGTTCCTGAGTTTGTTAAATATTTTTATTAACTCACAAACCAAAGCCTGTGTCCTCTCTGAGTCATTCCATGTTACCTTGGGAAAAATAAATTCATCATACATGTCTCCAAGGATTGGTGCTCCAGAAATATTGTAAACATCCCAAAAGATGATGCCTACCTCTCCATGTCTTAAATAGAAGGAATTAGTCTCTGGACTCCATCATCTTAATAATTCTTGCATGAAATAATCATTCTTGTATACATATATTTTTCCAACCCAAAAAGCCTAAAAAATCCCGACGTCATTCAATCCATGTGTAAATTCTTCTCAAGTATTACAAATCCAGTATTCCCACATCCACACGAGTTTTACACCTCCTCCTGGGTGGAATTCCCATATTTTCGTTCAACCCTTGGACTAATCTATCTGAGAATCCTAAAAGATTGATGAATAACAATGTGGCTATAGCTCAGGTGTGTGTGCCTTAAAATCTAGAGCACACAGGCTATGATGCATAATAAGAGCTTTCTCTGCTGTCCTAGTGTTAGGAAATGATCCCCCAATAGAAATGTTGGCTGAAAAAATGTTGGTATAATCTTGAAACCAAGAATGTGGGACATAGTTCTTTTGATTTTTAACATTAACATCTTGAAAATGGCCATAACTATACAAAGGCAGATAGGTGCTTTGGGGAAAGTTGAAATGATACTTCTTCAAATATTTTGCTAAGTCTGTAAGGGTGGTGTTGGAAATGTAAAAGTAATCATGACCAATGACATTCATCATTTCATCAATCCTCTTTTTGGAAAGTTCATAAGCAGTTTCAATTCTTTTTGGATCCATTGAACATGAAAATAGAAAAAAATATTATCTTAATGAAAGATCTTTTTTGGTGTTTTGACAAAAAATTGGTAAAGGAATTAAGGCGATCATGTATAAACTTGGTGTGCAAGTATAATTCAGTGTGAAAGTATGGATCCCCAATTATAGCATGCAACTAAAAACATATAGAATAAGCGTGGTGAAACAGAAGAGTCTGAGTCAAAGAAGAATTGTGCACCGAGAGATGATATTTCAGAAGTCTCAAAGCATTCCATGGATGTGAAGCCATCTTATATAGGTGACACATGTCACCCTACGTGCCAGATTCCTACACACGGCAAACTTGAATTACCAGTTTATAAACGCGCATAACACTTTCATGCCCTAGTAATATTTTCTTTCTCATTTATTACTTTACCTCAGTATAGTATCCTCTTTTAATTTTGGATCCAATTCTGAGTGGTGGCTTTTGTTGACACTGCATTTCGTCAAAGAGTTTCAAAAATGAAAAATGGAATCTTCTTATAATAAATGGGAAAATACGTGATGAAAATCAAGGTTTGAAAATGCAGGAATTTTGGATCTCCTTAGTCAAACCAAAAGACCATTGGAAAGAAACCTACTTGCACACCCCAAAATGTAAAAAAACCTACTTGCACACTCAAATTATTTTCTCCCAAGGTCACATATTTTCCTATAAATAGAACCTTAGGGTCCTAATTTGGACAGATGAATTTCCTTGAAGCCCAATTTCTACTCTGGTTTCCCAAGTACTTTGCCTCAGTCTTCCGAAACATTTTAGGTAATTCTTCAACACCTTGAGTAGAGAATTTATGGGAGGATCATTAAGCTTAAGTCCTTTTACTGTTTGAAAATCATAACACTTGCATGAATAAAGTTCCTAACCTACCCAAATCAGAAATACTTGCATTCCGCCTAGTCTTTTTATAGGAACTCGAGTGCCCCACTTCTGGGACCACCTTTGAATACTCTTTAAGGATCGAGAAAGGTATCTCCCAAGTATTACCATATAGGGTTTTTGTCACTTAGGTGAACATCAGGTCGCCCAAGCCTACTTGCACGCCCATACTTGTGCACCCTTACCTACTTGGGTTCCACTCTTTGATTCACTTACTCTCTTCAGTATATAAGCCATAAAGCCTCCTCAAATCCATTCATGGAAAGGATTCTTCTTCATTGGATCCCTTTCCTAAAAGGGATTCTGTTGATACCTCCACCCAAACCTCTTGACTTATCAAATCTTTGGGAAATAAACATCAGGGTGTCTCTTATTTGGGTTTGTACTTTCACAGTTATAGGATTGCCACATTTGTTTTATAAGGGAGTTAAGATACATGGAATATCTGTCGGTTTGTATATCCACAGTCACATGGATCTTTCTCCCAGAAATAGTGTTAGGAAGTTCTTGGTTTAGAGGAGGGTTGGGTTCTGGCCTCTCCCTTCTCAAAGAGATGACACAGAACCTTAGGTCTCTAGTAGGGAAGGTACCATTCACACTTTCTTTTCCACGCAATCATAGGAGAAGTCTCCCTCCTCTACCAGAATCCATTTTAGGGAAACCATCCTGGCGTAAGACCCTAGATTTTCTTGTAGTAGGTCACATCACCACTCCCCCTTTCTTCTTTAGTTCCAAAGACCAAAGGGGAGATGGGAACATGGAATCTCATTACCCTTTCCCTCTCCCGTTGTTCTATGTCACCATGGGAAGCCATCTTAGTGTAATCCCCTAACCTTCATTCCTTCCTCCTTTCATTATAACCTTGTCCAATATAAAGTGAACAGAGGGAAGGCTCGTCATCTCATCCTCTTCCTGGGTTGCCTCAACCTCATTCACCTTGGCCACCATAGGTGCGCCTTATTCCACTAGCGGAGGAGGTAAAATTTGAAAGTGCCTTTGTTGATTCTTCCATATCCTCTTGTTTCTCATATAGAGAATGACTCACGCGGGATTAAAAATTTGTTGTGATTACAACATGTGCAGAAACAACCATGGTGAATGAACTACAAGAACTATGATTCCCACCATAATCGGGATACGTAGGAAGCCTTTTTAGGGCCCGATATCATCGTATATCCTCTTCAAGAATCCAACCCTAATTCACCTAATTTGGGAATCCTCCTTAGGAATAAGTCCCAAATTAAACCCTCAAATCACCAAGGCTTCCTTTTCAGGAAGTAACCCCAAACACATTTCTCTCAAAGGACCATAATCTCCTATGAGACTAATTGAACTACGTGGGCTTTGATTCCCATCTATATGGGATACGTAGAAATCCTCCTTGAGGTTCAAACCCAATACCTTAAATAAACAATGTTCTCCTTAGGCCATATTCCCATCAGGGTATGATCATACTTGGAAACCCACATTATTTCCAAGTTCATTGGGCTGCTTCAGCATAATTCCCACACTATGTTTTGACTATGAACCTTCTTATTAGATGTATATACCACATAACATTAAACTGTACGGCTAGGTCCTTATCACATGACCTTAAAAGGACTGACGTGTCCCATTTAGTGGCACCAAACTACGAGGGCTCTGATTCCTTTTACAAGGATATGTAGGTAGCCCATTTTATGAGAACACTCCCAAGATCAAACCCAACCTCCATCTCCCTGATGACAATAAATTCACGAGTGCCCACTGAGTGCCTTAAAAACTAGTATCATCATAATGATGACTAAAAGAATCATGAAATAGTATATTAAATGATACCACTGATAGAGAACCCCGAATACATATGAATATCTCCGTTAATGAATAAACTTGAATGCATACTGATGATTCTAAGAATTACACATATTAATAAGTGATTGAAAATTCCTTGGGTACTTATGATACACTTGGTGAATTAATATGGATTCACAAAAATATCTTAAATTATAACGAGAGTCCCGAAGTAGACAATAATTTCCCTCAAAAGGGTGTGATGAGTCTGACCTCCCATCCTCTCGACCAATGCATGTTCTTAAATATCATAAAGTTCAAACTTAATGAATTCCTGCCTTTAGAAAGAATATCCCCTTTGGATAAAGAAATATTGGATGTTTCTGGTTCCTTAAATAAATCCTATGGAAACTGCCTGGAAGCCGTGATCCTTAAAACTAAAATACACATTTCATGGAACTACAAAATAGTATTATTACAATGTTTTTAGAGAAAAAATATATTTTTTCTATACTTAAAATAGTTTTTTATGTATTCATGAATTTACATTATAATTTTTGTAATGTTCATTAATACTATTATGATCATATTCACATTATAAAATAACTTTAAAGACATTATGTCTTGTATTTTTACTGAATTTTGTTTAATCAGATTCTAAATAGGAACTTATACAATAAAATTCACATTCCTAGAGAAATTCATTATAAGACCCCTGATGTGAATCTATCAGATTGAAAATCTATTAGATTGAATTATGTTTTAATCTTCAATACATTAAACTGTTTTATTAATGGAATACATTTAAATATTTTTGAAACAAAATGAGATTATGATTTATATTATGATATTACTATTGGAGCGCCATGTGTCTAGGTCCTCCAGAAAATCATGATGAAAATCTAACCATTGGAGATGAAGATTACCATTGGGATGAATGCCTAAAAAACCAGTTTATTTGGTGGAAATGAGTTGAGATGAAACACTATTCAAGAGCTATGCTGATTTAATTGTTGTGAGTGAGAGATCTAAAGTTTACACAAGTGAACTAATTGTTCATTGTCTAATTAATATTAGAGTTTTATTTTCATTGGGTTTGATTGTTACAATTACGATCGAGGACATCCAAGGATAGGAAGACATAATCCAGTCATCTTGATCAAGGACTTGTGTGGAAATCAAGACATAATCCACTCCATCCGATCCAAGGCTACTAGGGATAAGAATATAGATGAACCAATCACCTTCTTGATCGAGGGATTATAGAGATAGAAAGATATATTTGATCATCGTATAAATGAAGAGAACTTTATCCTATGTTATTGGATACCCATATATTTGGGTTAAAATAATTCTATTCAATTGTTTTACTTCATTATTTACAATTATTTTATATAATACTATAAATTAATAGAAAGTGATATTTCTTATTCATTTTTCTATTTGTATTTAATTTAGCATAATAGATTTTATTTCCATTATTTTATTTTGATCTAAATAAGATTCTATATGCTTTATGATAGAATCTCCATTTATTATATTACACTAAATTAACTTAATCATTATAATTACAATACCTTTGTAAATACTCTGATATATCATTTTTTATTGTGAATTAGATTAAAAAATTTACAAACATATGGATTACACATTAAGATCATTATGATTATGATATTATTTTCATCCGAACCTATAGCCCAGTTCGATTATAGTTTTAATACATAAGAGTTTTTTTAATACAATTTTTTTAATTCTATTAAATAAATTTTCTTTTAAGGTTCAAAATAATAATATTTTAAACTTACAATTAACACCCCTCTAATATTTTTCCATCTGTGTATACATTTTTATCCTACAATTGGTATAAAATCTATGTCTCTGTATTACTAATACTCACATTTGGTATCAAAGGAGGATTCCACTTCTAATACTTGTTACCTTTAATATACTTTCTTTTAAAAGTTAATTATTAAATTTTTGTTTATAAATACACATTACACTAACATGTATTGTGGAAAAAAATTTGTATTTTTTTAATACGTCAGGATAAAATCTTGTTTGTATAGACATTATCAATCTATCCATATTACCGATCTTTGATGGTAAAGATTTTGAATACTGGAAGGGTAGAATGAAGAATTTTTTGATCAAAATTGGAGTTGATAATTTTTAATTCTCACCGGTGATTATAAAATTCATTGTAAGGATGTAAAAGGCTTTAAAAATCATGAAAAGCAAGAATATAAGTTTAATTAAAAATTGAGAAACACTTTATTATGTTCTATGACCAGAAACATCTATAGTCAAATTTTATCTTGTAAAGCTTCCAATTGCATCTATAAGAAATTAGAAATTTCTCATTTTAGAACATCAAAGGTAATTAAAACTATACGTGAAATTATCTTAGCTGATCCTCAAGCTTTTAAATTTATCTATGGACAACCCTATACAAATATAAAATAGATATTTATGAAAATATTAAATAGTATAAAATCCATAGGAGATAATGGTTTGGAAGATGAAATTAATATTGAAACAATAATTGATATTATTACCAATTAGTAAGAATATTTGTGAATAAATATTGATGTCTTAAGAAAAATTACTAAGATTACTCATGATGATTTGTTTCGAAACCATTTATAATGTTAGAGAAGATTTAAAGGAGATACTGAGAGAGTAAAAAAGAAGAATGGTGGAGTTTCTTTCAATACTACTACAATTTCTACCGTAGCTCTAACACTTTAAAATATTATCAAATGTTCTAGAAAGAAAACGGTTGTGATTCAATCTAATTCTAGTGATTCTAAACATTCATAATATGAATGAGTTAATATTTCTCAAAGGATGAACAATATTATAAGGAAAAAATATTTTTAGTATCATTACAAGAAGTGTAACAACGAAAGGAATGAAAAGAAAGATTCTAAAGTCACATGTTATGAATGTAAGAAAGAAGGACATATAAAACAAAATTTTCCTAAGTGGAAAAGATAATATGGTAAGGAGATAAATTTTGAAATAAAGTAGAAAAATTATTACAAGTCAAATGGAAAGAAAGTATTGAAATCTAATGATGCATGGAGTGCTAGTGGAGGAGACTCTTCTGATGAATCTTCAGATAATTAAAATTACAAAGAGATGAATATTGGTATCTTTTCAAGAATACATCTTTAATACCAATTTTTTATGGCTAAGGCACATACTTATAATTCTTTAAGAAATATATATTTAAATGAAAATTATGTATAAAAGAAATCTTATATTTCTTCTGATGAAAAAACTTTTTCAGTAGAAGATAATAATTTTCATACTTATGATGAAGTATCTAGATTTTCTAAATTACATGGAATTCAAAATTTTAAAGCTAGTAAGAAACATACAAAATAAAATTCTAGAATTAATGTTTTAACAAAATAAGTATCTAATTTTTCTATAGATATTGATAAAAATACTTTGAAATTGATTATATATATAAAAACCATGAAAGAGATAAGTATAAGAAGTTTATTATTTCTAAATATTTTGAAAAATTATTTTCAGAGAAAATAGTTTTATAAACAAAACTCACTATAGAAAGTAATAAAAATATGTCTAAGAATTTATTTATAAAACTAAACCATAAAAGTTACTATTTAAAGAATATTGTATCAAACTTTACCACTTTTAAAGAAGGGTTTGTTAAAAAATATCAAAAAGTGTTTCCACATAGTAATAGTTTTGGAATGAGATATACTCATAGAAAACCTATTTTTAGAAACAACTTATTTTTCTTCCTGAAAATGACCCCATTTTCACAAAATGTCAAAGTAGAGGACACTGGAAAAATAATTTTTCCCTTAATAAAATTAAATCTCTAGTTTTTCACAAATCCTATTTTTTAAAACAAATGTTGTTTCCCAAAATTTTATTTTCTAACATTTCCTAACCCAATAATGTTTAGGTTCTAAAATCCTAATTATTTTATTTCTAGGAAAAAAGGAAGTACCAAAAACAGGTATACATGGTATATGGATAGTGGTTGCTCTTGGATATGACTAGTAATAAATATTTCTTTGAAAATATTATCAAGATGAAAGTTGGAATAGTTACCTTCAGAGACAATTCTTAAGGAAATATTGTTGGTATTAGAAAAATTGTTATTCTTTGAAAAGATTTAATTTCAATTGTTTTATTTGATAAAGGTCTTAAGAAAAACTTTATAAGAATAAGATAATTATGTGATGCAGGTTTCCTTGTGAATTTTAGCAATGATAAGTGTGTAGTACAAAATTCTATGTATAAGTTTATTCTTTCGGCCAATCGGTATGAGAATGTTTTTACACATAACTTAGAAGACCTTAGGAGCCGAGACCTACCTTTCCTTAGTGAAATGGAAGATCAATCTTGGTTATGTTATAGAAGGTTAGGACATTGTATCCTTTAGAACATATGTAAATTGACTTAGAAAAATATTTTTAGATCTATCAAAATGTAGATTTGATTCTTCCCAAATATGCACTCCTAGTCAGTATGGTAAGAAACATAAGTCAATATTTAAATCAATTGGTTAAGTCTCAACCATTGTTTTATAGTTAGTGCACACCGATTTATTCGGTCCCACAGAAACTAGAAGTATTAGAGTTAAGTAATATGTATTTGTTTTAGTTGATGATTAATGTAGATATACATCAGTCTATTTTATAGAAAAGTAATATGATGCCTTTTGTTATTTTAAAACTATTTTAGCAAAAGTTAAAAAATTAGAAAGCCCTTATATTGAAAACTATCCACAGTCATCCTAGTGGATAATTTAAAAAATCTGATCTTGAATCCTTTTGTAGTAATAAAAGTATTACTCCTAACTTTTTAGCTCTTAGAACTCACCAGAAAAATGATGGTGTCGAAAGAAGAAATCATATTCTTTAATAAATAACAAGAACTATGTTGAGTGAATACTCAAATGCTAATTTTTTAGGATGAAGCTGTTAGTTTTACTTTCTATACTATAAACCAAGTATTAATTCGGCCTTTTATTGATAAAAAACCTTATGAGTTATGGACATGATGAAAACCAAATGTTTCATACTTCAGAGTATTTGGATGCGAAGTACTCTTTTTGAACAAAAAATATAATTTACACAAATTAGCACCCAAATCCAATTAATGAATATTCTTTGTCTATTCCACTACATCTAAGATATATGTAGGTTTTAATAAAAATTATTATAATGTTGAGGAAACAGTCCATGTTAAATTTGATGAAACCAATCCTTTTGTTATTAAACTAACCCAACCAATATCCTCAGACATGTTTTACAAAACTGACCATCATCCTTTATTATAAGATTATTATAATAAGGAAAATACTCAATAAGTTTAATAAATGAAGTAGAATATTTTTATTTCATCTCTAAATTCAAATCTAAAATCATTAATGAGACTTTAGGTGATGGAGATTGGATTAAGGCTATGCAATATGAACTAAATGAATTCCCAATGAACAAAGTCTGGACCTAGGTTAAAACATGTAAGGAAACTTCTGTAATTGGTGAAAAATATGTATTCAGAAACAATTATGATGATAATAAAATAATCATTAAAAATAAATAAATACTTATTACTAAAGGTTATAATCCATAAGAGGGAATAAACTATTAATAAACCTATTCTTTACTAGATTGAATTGAATATATTCATATTCTATTAAACTTTGTAGTATTATTTAATTTAAAACTTTTTAAAATGGATTTTATGTGTGCGTTCCTTAATGTATTTGTTCAAGAGGATGTTTTTGTTAAAAAAACATCTGGGTTTTGAAGATACAAAATATCCTGAATATATTTCTAAACTTTCCAATGATTTATTTGGACTAAAAAAGACCCTAGAGCCTAGTATGATAGATTTACATGATTTTGATTACAAACCAATTATGTTAAGGGATATGTTGATCCAAATATTTTTATAAGGAATGTAAATAAAAACATTATGATTTCTCAAATTTATGTTGGTGACATTATATTCAATTCAACTCAAAAATATTCAACAGATTCCTTTGTGAATCTTATGAAATATAAGTTTGAAATGATTATAGTGGGTGAGATAACATTTTTATTACTTTCAAAATTTCCTATAAACCAAAATTTACTTTTATTTGTCAAAAAAATTATATCAAATATATTGTTAAATTTTTTTGATACGACAATACGAAAAGTATTAATAATCCAATAGATACCGCAAATACACTTGATCATAATGATACTAGAAAACCATTTGGTCAAATAGATTTTAGAGGTATGATAGGAAGTCTACTATAATTAACTGTTAGTCAACCATACATAATGTTTTTTTTCATGATTGTGTGCAAGGTATCTGGAAAATCCAAATGAATTCCTTTTGAAAGTATTTAAATGAATATTTAATTATTTAAAAGGGAACAATGGATTTATTACATTTTTATTATTCTATATATTATTTTGAAATATTTATTTCCAAATTCTAACATTAATGGTTGTAGAATAGATAGAAAAATTACATTCGAAACCTATAATTTGTTAGAAAATTCATTATTTTCTTGGTCTTATAAGAAAAAGTACTCAGTATCACTTTCAACTGTTGAAACTGAATATGAGGTTGCTAAAAGTGGTTGTGATCAGGTATTGTGGATGCAACACACACTCATAGACAATGGCATGATTTTTAATAAAACTCAAATACTTTGTGATAACACATGTGCCATTTTGCTTAGTAAAATCCATGCACATCACTATTGTGGAAAACATAGCGATATTTGGAATCAATTTCTTAGAGATAACACAAAAAAAGAGATATGTTTTTAAAATTCATCAGAATGAAAGAAAAACATTCTAATTTTTATTAAAAATAATTATCTTCCAACAGATTTGAATACATTAAAAAAGTTAGGAATGATCACTATAAATTAATCATTCATACATACTTATTGTTGGAGCCATCTCGTCACATTAAATTACTTTGATTTATTTGGGGGTACCTGAGTGGTCTGAAGGATTTATTTTTATTTATTTATGGAAAACCCACTTTTAATGGTTGAAAGGGAAACCTTACATGCCCCATAGGAATAAGGAAAAAGGCACATATATGACCCAATAATTTACCTTAAAGGACCAAGACCTGACACCCTTGAAACAAACCCTCCTCAAAATCTGAATATTGAAGGCGCCTTGCTCCCCACCTCACATAGTCGATAGTCTAGAATCACCCTATGCATAGTTATATGATGCCTGGTCCCGATGGAGGTTTCCATATCTAATCATTTTTCTAATCCAGTTAGCTCTGCTCCGATGGTTGCTATTTTTTTCTCTCTAAATTTTCATTTGGGACTGCTTCTGTGTGGTCTACCCAAGTTGCTTCTTATCCTTTTATATGTTCCGAAGGCTATTGGTGGCCCAAACACACTTATTTACTAAAGGCCATAAATCCTAATGACATTTGGTGGCCCGAAGGCCGTGAGACCCGTAGGCCCAAATCAATGGCCCAAAAGCCCAAATCAAATGAATAGTGGTGAATGCTACAATATTGAGCATTACCTACTATAGTAATTACCAAAGTACCCAAAAATTCACCGCCATTTGGATTTGATCCTTGGTATGATGGATTATAAGTAGAAACCACTACTACTTAGGTACATGATAGTCGGCTTTTATAGGGGGAGTACATATGATTAATTTTTATAAAACATTTTATATTCCAAAATAGTCTTTAAAACAAGAATTTGTTTTAGAATAAAATTTAATTTTTTTAGATTTAAATATTTCAATGGGTTTTTAAAAAATAATTAGATTCTTATTTATAATAGGATTTAGATGAATATTCATATTTAAATTTCTAATCAAATTCAGAAAAACAATCCATCGTATATGAGATTTTCAATCAAAATCAAAATTTTTTGTTATTCATAATTGAAATCAGATTTTAAAAGTATTTATAGGATTTTCAAAATTATCATATTCCATTTTTTTAAAATAAATAAGTGTAATTTATCATATCCATGTATCTACTATGAATGGTATTGTTATTTATTTTATTATTTAACACTATTTCATTTTAACCAGTTTCATTCTTGTTTGTTATTATACTTAATTTTTTCTTGTAAAATTGTTTTTTTACTTTCCCAATCATATTCACCCAATATGATAAAAGTGTTTTTTAAAACATCTAGAGTTTATATTTTAAGAAAATATTTTTTCAGATATAATCTCAACTATCAGATCATAAATATGTAATTCCATCCATCAAATTATGCATGTAAGATAAAACGTCATTCGAATTTTCCTATAAATAGAGGAACACCCCTGTCCCGTAGTGCTTATCCTCTGAAATTCATTATGAAGAGATGTTAATTTTAAATCACAGATTCAGATTCCTTTCTATCTACTACCTCTATTTGTAGTTTAAATATGATGTCTCTAACCAAATATTTAAAATAATAGTTTATCTTCCATGAAAGGTTAGTATATATTTATTTATATGATAAATAATATTCTTCACTGAAGGGAATGATTAAATTTCAAGGATGGGGATAATTATGCATAGAAAATTCAAATTAAAACTTCGATTTGTTTTATTTGGATATAGTTCATGATTTATACGACCCTATTATGTTTTCCAATAAAGATAGAAATGATTTGTTTTCTTTTAAATATTTATTAAAAAAATATGAGATGACCCCGAAAGATGCGACCTATTTACTTAGTGTTTCTGATGATAGAGATGCATATTTTCATCTCACAAATTACCAGAGTCCTATGTGACCTTCGTTATATAGAGAGAAAAAGTATATGTTCAAAATTTTTGAATATCCAATGAAATTTACTCATCTTATTCCAGATCCCAGAGTATTATCCACATAGATAAAAGGATTTCTACACCCAATGAGAGGTCATAGAGATACTCTAAAAGTGTCTGATGTTTTTGTTTTAGATTATCTTATTAACATGAGAAAGATTAACATTGACAGATTCATTGTTTTGACTATGAAAAACTTCGACTAAAAATCCATAATGTCCCATATTGTTATGTTTCTAGGTATGATTATCAAGTTGATTGAAAACAGTCTCATACATTTCAATATAGTAATAAAATCAGATCCCATCAGAGAAAATATTTCATTTATTAGTGAAGATATGATTAGAAGAATTAATTTTGTTGACCTATAATAAAAAATGTGTATGAGGAATACTAAGGTATCTACATTGAATGAAGAACCTTCCTCGACTAAGAAATATGAAAAAGATTAGAAGAAAAATTGAAAATATCATTCTCTTCCAACAAATAAATAAAAGAAAGAACAAAAATACACAAAGAAAGTATTTTAAGAATAGAGAAAAAAAGAAGAAAGAAAATAAGGAAATTCCCAAATCAGAATCAACCTAGACTAATATTTTTCACTTATACTTCATTTTGAGTAAGTCTTAGTAAATGAAATCAAAGAAAAGAAGAAGAATAAGAATCTTTTAGATGCATAATTATGAGAGATGTTTCTAAAGGGTGTAACATTGGATTCTTCTAAAATTATTTTACCTGACACCAATACTGGTATCATTTTGAAACAAATAGATTTTGTTAATTCTAATTCATCGTTTATCTAAGAAAAAGGAAAATAAATTTTTGATTCTCAATAATCAATTCTAGTAGTGAGATCAAATTAAAAAATTCATGGATTTATAGAGAAAGCAATTGAAGAAGAAAAAAATAACTTTAATAAAGTTGTAGAATATGAAGGAAAAGGAGAAGTAGTAGAAGAAGAATAAGAAAGAGGATGAGGAGAAAGAGAAAGAAGTGGAGATGAAGAAGAAATTAATGATAGTTAAGATAAACCAAACACTGAAGAGAAAGAAAAAGTTAATTATTCTAAAATATATTATTTAAAAATATCTCAGCATTCATAAAAAATATATCCTCTTTAGAAAATCAAATTAAGAAGTCAGTAAGGCTTGAAAAAAACTACCATTGATTCAAAAAGTTGCTTCTTCATACAGGAAGGTTGATCAAAATCATATTAGAGTATTTGAAGAAAATGAGAAAGATAAAGTTTTGGTAATTAAAATTTATGTTGGAAATAATAGAGATCAAAGAGTTCAGAAGCTGGATTACAGGAAACAAAAAAGAAAGATACTTAATGAAGAAATTGCAACAATTAAAAGAACTAAATCAGAGTCATACTCTCAAAATATGATCACAAATCAAGGAATTGTATATATCAATTATTCATTAACCATTTTGATGAAGATAATTCCATTTTTTCCAAGGATGAAAAAAAATACTTGATATGGTTATGGAGAACCAATAAAAGTATCTAAATTATATAAATGCATTGAAAGACATGATAATTCACGTAGAATCAAAATTTAATATGTACAAAGAAAAGGTTGAAACCCATATGAAAATTTTTAATAAAATTATTAATTGGTCCCAAAGTGTTTATAAGGACATGAAGATTCATGATGAAAACCTTTTGATGCTTAAAAAAATATTGGGATGAAACTGAGGTTTCTCACAATAGTTTTACCAGGGATATAACCAAAAAAGTAACATTTGTTTAAACTTTTAAAAGTGACTCTGAGAAGCAGAGTAAATAATTTTCATATTTTTAAAATAATATAAAGTGTTTTCTTAAATGAGATTCTTACTTTGAAGAATTATTTTGATAATTTTTTAGGAAGATTCAAAGTAAAGGAAAATCACATCAACATTTTGGAAGAAAAAATTCAGGTCCAAGAGGAATAAAATAAAGTAAAAAAATAAAGGTTTTGAATTCAAGAGGAAATAATTCAGCAGCTAAAAATGAAAAAAAGTGTCAAGAAGAGATTTTGGAAAAAGTATAGGTGGACTGGAAAGAATTCAAGAAGCTTAAAACAATTATCAAATAATTGATTCCTCTGAAGAAATAATTAATATTTTTTAAAACTCCTGATGTATTGTCAGAATTTTAAAAATATTAGCGAGACAATTTTTCATCCCTATTCATTTTTGATTGTATTTATTCCATTTTTTGGCTTAATTTTCTTTCATTTACGTTTTGATGGTAAATTAATTTACATTTTTTCATATTTACTATTTCTCTAATTCTTTACAGGAACTTAAAATAGTATTCCCATTTATTTTTATAAATCACAAAGGGGGATAATGATTTAGACAAAAGGAGAGAATTCTATAGACAGGGGGATAAATTTTTCCTTTCAAAAAATCTGAATGTAAGGGGAGGAATCACCTATTAAAGAATAGATTATGATCCTTAAAGGATTATTATCCTAAGGGATAGTTAGAAGTTATTCAATATCATATTAGGAAGAGTTTATAAAATTATGGGGAGATAAGTATATTTTTTTCATTAATGAATATGATAGTTTTGAAAAAAAAATTGAACTTTATTTTCTTACAAAATATTTTTATTCAAGCTTTGTGATTTTTGCTTTCCAAAATGGGGGAGATTGTTAAGTCAAAAGTATATTTTGGACTATTAGATTACTTTTTTTTCTATAAATCGGAAACTTATTCTTAAATATATAATATCTATGTGTTTTATATCTAAATTATTTTTACAATTTCTTTATAGAAAACATATACTTTTACAATACATAAAATAGTTTTTGAAGTATTTTGGAATTTACATTACAATTTTCATAATTAGAATTAATCCAATTACGATTAGATTCACCTTATAAAATCTCCATAAAGACTTTCTATGTTTTATTCATACTGACTAATGTTTTAATTAGATTTTACATTGGAATCGATACCATCATATCCACACTAATTTATAATATCACAATAAGACCCTTCAAGTGAATCCATCGGATTGATTGTCCATCGGATTGACATGTATTTTAATTATGAATACAAAAAAATATTTTATTATTTCAATAAATTTCAATGTTTATGAAACAAAATGACTTCCTTCATTCAGTTATGATATGACTGTTGGGGTTCCAGGTGTCCGGGTCATCCCGAAAATCTCAGTGATAATATGACCTTTGGAGATCAAGATGACCATTAATATAGAAGGATATAAATAACAGGTCATTTTGAGGACATTATATGAGATGAGACACTATGTGATATCTAATCTTATTTAACTTCCATGAACAAGAACTATAATTTTATAGAAGTGAACTACATGTTCATTGTCCTTGTAATCTTAGAGTTCATTTTTATTTGTATGAATCCAATTATTGTTATTACGATCGAGGACTTCCAAGGATATGAATATAGAATCTGACTAGATTGATCTAGGAATTTCAAGCCATGAAATACAGAATCTGACCCATCATATCGAGGGCATCCAGGGATAGGAAGGAAGAGGATCCGATCATGTTTTTTATCATGGTCTTGCAAAGACAATGAGATAGATCCAATCATCGTATCAGGGGCTTACACTATTGTGGGTAAGATAGAATTTCATGAATGTATAAATCATGATACCTTTATCCTAGGTTATTGGATACCCTTATCTATGGTTTAAAAAAATTCTATTTAATTGTATTACTATTTAAATAAAAATATTTTATATTTCATTGCAAATTAATATAATGTGATATTTTGTTTTCATATTCCTATTTTTATTGAATTTATCATATTAGATTTTTTAATGATTATTTTGTTTTGATATAAATATTATTTTATACACTTTATGATAGAATCAATATTTATTATATTACCTTAATTTTAGGTGATCATTTTAATTACCATACCTTTGTAAATACTCATATATCTCTTTTTTTATTTTGAATCTGATTAAAACATTTACAAACATGTGGATTACATTTCAGAATCAATATGATTATTATATTATTTTCATCAAAACCTAGATCCCAGTCTAAATATAGTTTTAATACATAAGAGGGTTTTTGAATACAATTTTTTTAGTTCTATTAAACAAAATTTCTTTTACGGTTAAAAACGATAGTTTTGTAAACTTAAATTCCACCCCACTCTTATAGTTTTTCATCTGCATATACATTTCGATCCTATAATTGGCAGAAAATCCATGTATTTTTCATTACTAATAATCACAAATTTAATTTTGGAAATTTAATTTTGGTTCTCCTTAATTCATTTTAAGTTGATTATGTAAATTGCATGTCTTTTAGAACCTTATCCTGGAATATGGGCTTTGGGTATTTTATCTAGTAATTGTTTTATGTTATAAGATTTGATTTCAATGTGTATTTTTCTTATAATTGATATTCATCATGATATTAATAACATTTTTTGGTCATCATGGTAATATTTTTTCTATATATTAGTGGATGAATGTTATTTGATCCATTGAATTTTGGTATTATTTAGAAAACCGATGGTCCTTTAACCTTAGAGGATGTTACATATATTTTTAAGGGTTCTATAAATATTTTTTATTGTATTGATCTTTCTAAAAGATAACTTTATTTTCTAAAATCCAAAAAATTTAAAAGATATGTTGTAATTATTTTTGGATTTGATGGATCATAAATTATTCTTGATATTTACTAAGTCTATAATTTATGATTTAAAAAAAATTCATATCTCAAGTAGTTTTACTGAGGTTAATTCATGTGTAAGTTACAGATATATTTATTAATGCTGGTAATATGGAACATTATTTTAGATGTTTCTATTATTTTTTTGGTGATTTTTTAAATTCAATTTGAATAAAATCCACAATTATACTCATATTCATTTTTCATATTTAATGGATTTTTTAATGTTTATTTGCAATTGAAAATATATTATTTAAATTTATATATTTCGTTTATATTTCCTTTTATAATGGTTTTTATATTAATGTTTATTTATTTATCATTATATTTATTAGAAGGATTTATTTAATTTTTTTTCATGACATCATTAATTAATCCAATGTTTTAGAAATTCTTATAGTTAAAAAATAATAAATAATTTCATAATCATTGGTGTTGTGATAGTTTCACTGAAAAATATGTAAAAAGTAAATTATAAGAGTATCATTACATATATTAATTTTTTTAATAATTACTTGGTACATATATAAAATCATTGTATTACTATTACAAAGGATGAACCAGGTGTGGTGGAAAAAATTAGAATGGAATTCATAAGAATGTGTAGTTTTTTGACAGATTTTTATGAAAATATTATATAACAAATTATCTATATGAGTGAGACTCAGTGTAATATGATAACCTAGTGATCTTACGTATGGTAGGGCCACTGACCACTTTTGGGGTCAAGAACTTGTGTCTATAGTTGATATATATCTATGAAAAGGATAAGAACCTATGAGAGTGAATTAGTCCACACATGAGAAGAGGAAGAGATAATTTTATGTGAAGGGGAGTTTATAATCATAATTTCTGATTTATATAAATGGGAAGAAACAAAATAAAAACAACTGAAAAAATAAACACAAAATAACTATTGTAGATAAAGATTTTAGAATAGTGATTTTCTCTCTTTAATCACCTAAATAACATTGATAAATCAAGATCAATCAATAAATAATTCCAGTTTTTTTCATTACTAGTAGAGTAGTTATAATTTCCCCTTCCATGTTCGAATCCAATAAAATATGTTGACAAAAACACATAAATAAGTATCCCAATACAATACCATAGGGGCCTCAAAATGCTCCCTAGAAACCAATTACATTGGGTTGTCAATTAAAATCTATATCCATGTTAATAATGATCCATATTATAATTGATTAATGCTAAACTATTTATATTATGAAATTTTATTTTTTAAAGTTACCATAATTTATAATTTATAAAAAAACATAGAGAATAATAAAGGATCTATCAACCAGGCCTAGATGAAGATATTTGGAATTACAGACAACTGCCAAAATAATTAACATAGTTTTATCAACTGATATTTCCATGCTATTATACTTAATAGAATTAATATTCCACCCTATAAAATATAAAATCTTTAAAAATGACTAAGAAATAAATTTCTCAATTTTACTAAAATATTGAGGTCTAAAAATAACATTACATGCTCAATGATATAGAATTTATATCATTTTCATAACATATAAATATTAAATATAAAAATCTAATGATTTATGAAAATGTGAAAAATATAAATATTTTTCATATATAGTTTTAGCTGACTTTACAGCCTAAGAAAATTAAATAGAAATGAAACCCATACTATTTAAGTCATACCTCAATTTATAAACTTTGATGTGAAACATTCTAGAAATATTATATAAGTACTAATTGTATGTATAATATTATTTCAAATTAGTGTATCTTCATAGGAGATGAAATGGTATAATTTAACAAATTAACTTAAATAATAATGTAATAGATCAATTTTTGAAAAATCATCACATATAAAGGTATCTAAATTTATAAAATCATTACACTAATATAAGTGGTCAATTTAAGTATTTTCACTCATTTACTCTTTCATATGCGGTGGATCAAACACGATACCTCATGAAATCCATCTATGGTTACAACTAACCAATCTCCAACTTCTCAAATATTTTTTATCAACAAAAACAACAACAACAACGACAACAATAATAATAACAAAAAATACCACTTCCACCACCATCATCACCATATTAATTATTAAAAACATTATGAGGAAGTTCAATGAAATAATCAAATCACACACACACAAAAACCTAAATATATATGACCCCATACCTCTAAGATTATTTAAATCCCAATTAAGTTTATATATAGTTTGAGATGTTTTCATAGTCAGTACTAAAGGTATATGATATGTTTCATTATTCTATTATTACCCTTTAATATTTCTCAAACGATAATTTAATCCCACTTTACTAAGGCATAATGTTTTTAATCCCAACTGATGACCCAAAGACAATTCCTCATTTTTATGGAATCACTATTTTCCACGTATTGGTTGTTAGGCAACATTTTTCCAACAAAATTTTAATTCAAAAAACATAGAATTCCCAATACACTCCACATTTTTTTCATCTTCCCAATAATCCACCATAGCACAATACACCATCAAGATATAAATGCACAAAAATACTCCACATATACGGTCTCATAACAACCAACCCTAATAAATAAGGACATTAAGTACAAAGTCCAATATCTGAATCCTCATCTTTTATATATCAATCCCAACCCAGGAAACTAAGTTAAGTAGTTATTGAAATAATAATAATATTAACAATGACAATAACAATGAAAGAACTATAATAATAGTAATTTTTTATTTTATTTTTAATTATAATTTTTTTATTATAAAAATGATATAAATGAGTTCATGTTTAGGTACCATATTAGAGGTACAAAATACTATAGGATCATACTCTATGATAAGAAAACTCTCTATAAGATCCATAGACAAATAAATTAACACTATTGACATCAGAATAGATATTTTTTAGATATAAAAAATAACGTAAGATGGTGCAAAATTATTTGGATACTTAATTTGCGATAATATTGAAGAATTTATAAAAGTAAATTTGTTGTTATGTGTGTGCTAGAAGGAGATGTGGTAAATATTGGTATATTAATTATATATGTAATGAACCAATGTTGTTTTTCAAAGAAAATTACATTCTTATAAATATTTCATAATCAAATTAAATCACAACATAATGAACTAATAAGTGCTATGTAACCATTAAACATATTTTTTTTTCACTTCTGTGATGTGAATTTCCAAAATATGACATTCACGGTTGCTGTCAGTAAGTTATTTAGAGTCTGATAAGAATTTTTTGGTGTATAGTAACCTACCCTTATTAATAGTAACATACCCTTATAAATAGTGATATACAATAATTAATAGTTACCTTACCAATGATAGTATATAAATAATGTTCAAGAGAAAGTATGATATACCTATGTTTTGGAATAAGTAAATGAATGTTTTAAAACTGGTTTTTTAGAATAAATTATGATATTAATTAAATATTAAATTAATAATATTTAGAATATTATTTTTGAAAATTGGACATAATTTTTGAATTCTACATGTCGAAAAATGGTTTGGGTGATTTTTTGGTATTTTTCTGTAATACTCTATTTTTTATGAATAGTGAAATACAGTAAAATACCATATATAAAAATTATAAGTTAAATACATTATTTATGACATCACAAGTGATGTAATCCCACTTTTTTTTGAAGTCACATTAATTTATTACTACTCTTGTTCATGGAATCATCACTATTTCTGGTCTTGGGGGAAATTAAAAAAACAATGATTAAATAATTATGAAAACCCTATTCTCCTCCACTTAACCCCCCACTCCCTATTCTATTCACTCCACTAAGCCTTGAATATCCTCATTTTTCTTTCCAAATACACTTCCTTAGTCACTATCGACATCCTATAAGCTCTTGTTATTACCAAAATACTAAAAACCCCTTCCCTTAAGGAGGTTCTCAAAGAGGTTATTTCAAGAGTTAAAGCACCTTTCTTTTTCATTTAGTTTCATTTCAATTTATCTTCTTCGGTTATCCTATCCTCACATCCTCTATCCAAATGACAATTAAATATCCATTATCATATATATATATTGTAATTATATCATGTGAATGAAAAACTAATCATCAATATCATTACTCTCACTCTCTTATTTTATAAAATAAATCAACATTCATGAGGTTCCCATTTATAACCTTCGTGGACGATGATGTTTTATTATTCAATTTCTCCTTCATTACTGGTCATGAATCCATTTTTATGGTTTAACCAGACTATAATATATATATTATAACCTAATTAATATTTAGTAACTAGTATATGTACATATAATTAAATCATATCACCAAACTAGTTCTTAATAATCAAAATACCGCTAAAATAATCTAAGTGAATGTCAATGATAATTCATCAAATGATTCATTCTATTTCCATGTAAAAAAATGATAGAAATTACCATTAAAAATCATATATGGACATAAATAATATGGATATTTACATCCATTCCACATGAACTCCATTACTGAAAAAGAAGTGAAATGATTATGGAAATTAAGAAAACAAACACCTCGTAACGATGAAATTCAATATAATAACTTATCAATAAGGAAAAAAGTGAAATAAACAGAATTATTATAAACTAATATAATTTATAATAGGTTATTAAAAAATTTATTAATAATTTTAATTTGATATTCCAGGACCTTAAGTTCAAGAGCGGAACACATTCAGACCTAAGGTAAGGGTTTTTCTACCTGAACCTCCTTTTCCATTCTGGTTATTTTTATTGTCTAATTACCTCAATGAAATTATTGTGTATTATTATATACTCATCATAAATTATGTGTAGTTGTTCTATATATGTCTACCTACTATAATCCTATTCTCATTTAATGGTAGTTACATGTTCTAAAAGGATCATTCAAAAAAAGCCTTCCCAAAATACAAGCCTGATTCAAGGGAATTTCTCAAATTCTCACAAATTTTCATGGGTACCCAATAATATGTTTTTTGAAAAAAATTATATTTATAAAACCACTAATTTTATTATGAAAACAACAAAATAATTAAATTATGATTTTATACAAATATTTTTCCAAAATAACTCTTCTTTTCAAAGTAAAAGGGCATTTATCTCAAGAATTAATCAATGATTTTAAAAGAGTATCTTCATCTATTTCAACACTCTTGTTGATTATTATGTATTATTGGGATTAATATTTCTTAGTATCGTATAACATATTTATTTTAATGGTTTATGATTAGTTTTAATGTGGATGTGATATCCTAAAACAATTCACCCATTTAATCCAAATGGTTAGTATTTATGCTCAATGTTTGGGGAAAGTTATTTATGTTTCATATGTTAGTTTCAATATGATTGTGTATGTTTTTTATGTTTATCCCTATTCATATGAGGAATTCATTGGACTTAGTAAGTGTCAGGTGGGGCCCACTATATCCCCTCAGGGAATTATTAAGTCTCATGTGACAAACTAATGTCTTGATACGAGGCCTTGACAAAATGTTTATTTATTGTCTAAGCATGAGGCCTTGACGGTATAGTGATAATGTCCCGCATTATTAATTCCCTAATTATAAAAATATTATTGATTTTTCATGTGGTTATTATATTAGTATAATACCCATTGAATATGTTTTATTATGGCATTACTTACTCTGCTCTTATTCCTTCCCTAATGTGTTCATATTTTTGTTAAAGGCACATGTTTTTAGTTATTCAACTTGCCTAATGGTTATATGTCTTCTGCTGTATTGCTTACCCTTATTGATCATTTGAGCTCACCCATTTCTTATTTTTCATTTTCTTATGACATGAATAATTTTATTACAAATTACATGATGAAATAAACTAGGTGTATGGAAGTTGTCTAAAGAGTTTCTATGTTGTTTTTGTTTTCAAGTTGTAATGTTGAACATATGTATGTACCTTGTTTCAAATAATACTAAACTACTCAGTCCTTCGATATTATAATTACTTGTTTATATGAAAATGTAATAAAATAAGGCACCGATTTTGAGAAACTGGGGTCGGGTCATTACAGTTGGTATCAAATGAAGTTTAGTAGAAAACATGAAAATTGGCTTTAGAAAACATAGGTTTGGGAATGAATCCCTATGATAGTCTTTGAGGATTAACATAAAAGAACATCCATGTATTTTGGTAAGGAATATATTATGTGGAAATTTTTAGCAAATACATCCCTATCTAGATACAAACATGTAGAGGTGGATTTGGAACAGATGTACTTAGGAGTGAAAACTCTGACAAGGAGTTCTGAGCTTGACCCAAGGTATCCTGGTACATGAAAATGAGCCTTGATTCACTTTTGGTATAAACAATCCATGGGGATATACTTAGGATAATTCACATTTTCTATACAATCCATTATAAAGTATTTAAATGTAAATTTTGCCTCAAAGAAACCATTTTTGTGATTATGGGATTAGTCACACATAGTATTTCAATTTATGCTATGTATTTTATTAAGTTAATATTATAAATTATGATTAATAACCTAATCTAGTGTATTCCATTATTTATAAATGGCGTCTAGTGGAAGAAATGGAAACCTCAAGAACACGTGTATCCCATGCAGGGATTGCCCTCTGACGCAAGATAATGTTGTTGGTTCTGGTGCTATGACTGGTGCATAGTATCTTATAAATATACTAGGGAAACTTACTCAGATTATGAATAATATCTTTACCTATATGGAGCATCTGGATCCACCATGTGGAGGAGCTATTTTAGATATCATTATATAACAAATGCCTCTATCATTTAATGGGAATACAAACCTGTTTGTAGCAAAGTAGAGGTTATGTTCCCTAGAGAAGATATTTCTCACTTTTGGATGTTACGAAAGAGTGAATATTGTCATGGTAGTCTATTCTCTATCGGGAGATGAAGATCGGTGGTGGTCATTAATCCAAAAAACGAAGGAGGAGGAAGAAATAGAAGAGATTTAATGGAGGGATTTTAAGTAAATATTTATAGAAAAATATTTCCCTTGTGAACAATGAGCATACATGGAGAGGAAATTCTGGAATCTAAGGCAGAAGGAGGATAAAAATGTTTCCAAGTACGTAGCCAACTATACAAGGATGAAAAGGCATGTTTTTGACTAAATATGTAATACAATGAACAAAATGATCAATTATTTGATGGTTTAAAACCATTTCTCTGAAGGGCTATAGTCTCCCAATGTTTTACATCCTATGATGATTTAGTCTCAAGTGATATCAAAATAGAAAATGAATTCTCTAAGTCTTAGGACTTTAAGTAAAAGCAAAATAAGTAGATGGATACTAGAAACTATGGAATTAAGGAAATATAGAAGAAGGGAAGATATGAAAATCTATCCTTTAGTAATTGAAGGAAGAAACACCCTAGAACTTTCCTGAAAGGAATGGGAGTCTATTACATGTATAGAGAAAAAGTCCCCTATCTCGGGATTGTAAGGGGAATAAAGAAGCTACCAATGTTCAATGTTACAATTTCAAGGATATGGAACATTATTCTTAGGAATGTCCTAAGAATTATGGAATGTTCCCCAAGGAATGACAATGGATTAGGCCCAAGCTTATGTGGTCACAACTGCGGAGGTTGAAGTTACTAATGAATTGGTGGCAGGTACTTTAATCATTTAATCAAACATAGCCAATTCTTTATTTGATACTGTATCATTTAATTCTTTTATATCTCCCTAGTTTGTCCAGAAAATAAAATACTTCCAATTTGATCTAATAAGGGAGTTTTCAGTCAAAACTCATATGGGAAGTATCATTGCAACAAAGTTGTGTCATGCAGTACCTATTACGACATATAAACGTGCTTTATATGCTAATTTTATTATCATACCAATGATTTAATTTTATATAATCCTTGGTATGGATTGGATATCAAACCATGATGCAAAAATTTATTGCAATAAGAAGGATGTTGCAATTTTTGGGGAGGATGTAGAATCCCTTATCTTTAGGGCAGAAACATCACCATCTGATTCTCATCTATATCCACCCCTATATCTTCACTAAATTAAATTATTGTGGAGGAATGAAACTAAATAACAATGGGATATGAGAAGAATTTTCTAATAGAATACATACATATTATGAAATAATATGTTTAAGTATTTCCAGAGGATTTATATGAACATCCTCCAGAGTAGGAAATTGAGTTTTCTATTGACTTAATTCTAGGTTCAAGGCCCAAATCAAAGACCCATTATAGAATGAAGATTATTGAGTTAGTGGAACTAAATAAGCAACTAGAGTAATTGAGTGATAATGTATTTATTCTCCCTAGTTTTTATCTATGTGGAGCCCCTATTATTTTCGTTAAAAAGAAAGATGGGTAAATGAGTATGTGCATTGACTACAGGGAGATCAATGCTATAAAAATAAAGAATAAGTATCCCCTACCTTGCATTGATGACTTATTTGATCAACTTCATAGAGCATAATATTTTTTGATGATTGATCTTCAATATGGATATCATCGATTTCTTGTGAGTAAGAAAGACATTCCAAAAACAGAATTTCAAACCATGTATGAGCATTATGAGTTTACAGTAATTCCTTTTAGACTAACTAATGCACCCTTTATTTTACTGGATCTAATGAATAGAGTTTTCAAGGAATATCTTGATGACTTTGTAGTGGATTTTATTGATGATATATTGGTATAATCTAAAATCTATGATGATCATGAAAATGAATTGCACACTATTCGAAGGACTATTAGAAGAAATGAATTATATGGGATGTTCAGAAAGTGTGAATTTTTTCTTTAATAGGTTTCCTTTCTTGGCCACATTGTCTCTAATTATAGAATATCTATTAATCCTATGAAGAAAAAGGATATGAAAGAGTGGCCTAATCCAATGAACATAATTGAGGTACGTATTTTTATTGGTTTAGCATATTATTATCGGTGTTTCATTCAGAACATCACCTGTTTAGCCAACCCAATGACAAAGATCACAGAAAAGTGGGTTATGTTTGTATGTAAAAAGGAATGTGCATAATTTTTTAAATAATTAATGTTAAGATTAGTGAATTCTCCAATATTGAATCTACTATAAGATAATGATGTATTTTTGATCTATACTGGTGCATCAAGGAAAGGACTTGGATGTGTCCTTATACACAATGCTAGAGTGAATGAATTTGCATCTAGGTAGCTAAAAATTCACGAATAAAACTATCCAACTCATGATCTTGTGTTAGAAGTTGTAATATTTTCTATAAAGATTTGGAGACATTACCTCTATGGAAAGAAATTTGAGATATATACATATTATAAGAGTTTGAAATATATCTTCTCACAGAAATAAATCAACGTGAGACAAAGTAAATGGATTGAGCTACTCAAGGATTATGATTTCATAATACACTACCACCCAGGGAAAGAAAATAAGGTGGCAGATGCTTTGAGTAGAAAGGACCGTGGAATTATGATCAAGATGAAAGTTTAAAGGGATCCTATGTTCATGAATCTAGTAAAGATTTATATAAGAATTATCATGGAAGGTACCACATCAATAATTTTTCAAATTGTTTCCAAACCTTCTTTACTAGAAAGGATAAAAAGGTCTCAAGCTGATGATGAGGAGTTTCAAAAGAAAATTAAATCTATAAATGATGAGAAGTCTATTGACTTCATATATGAAGGTATAATTTTGAAATTCAGAAAGAGGCTTTGTGTTCGCACTATTCCTGAGCTAAAGAGGGAACTATTAGATGATTCTCATAGCTCTAATTTCTCTATTCACCATGGTATCACACAGATTTATATAGATCTAATGGATGATTCTTTTGTGGGAAAACATGAAGAGGGAGATTTCTGATTATTTGTCAAGATGTTTCGTTTGTCAAATGGTGAAGGCTGCAAGACAACATCCTAGAGAAGTCATGAAACCCCTTCATATTCTTATGTGGAAATGGAATGACATTACAATGTAATTTTTCATGGGGCTACCAAATACACCATGAATGAATGATGCAATATGGGTCATTGTCGATCGTATTAAATAAACAACGCATTTTCATGCTATAAGAGAAGAGTTACCACTTGAATGTTTATCATGAGTATATAGTAATGAAGTTTTAAAACGTCATGGTGTACCATTATCAATTATTTCTGATCATGATCCCCATTTTACATCAAAATTCTAGAAAAGTCTTCAGAAGGCCCTAGATATTGATCTTTGTTTGAGCCTTGCCTACCACCCACAAACTGATGGAAAATAAGAACAGACTATTCAAACACTGGAAAAAATATTGAGGTCTTGTTCACTTGATTTTCAAGGTATGTGGGATCATTTTTTACCACTCATAGAATTTTCTTATAAAAATAGATTCCACTCATGTATTCAGATATAACCATATGAAGCATTATATGGAAAGAGATGTTGTACACTAATTTTCTAGGATGATGTTGTGGAAAGAAAGCTCGTAGGCCCAGAACCTTTGTGAAAACAATGGAAAAGGTGAAGATTATCCAAACCCATATCAAAATAGCTCAAAGTAGAAAGAAGAGATATGATTATAACCGAAGGAAGGATTTGGAATTTCAAGAAGAAGATCATGATTTAATAAAGGTATATCCAAGGAAGGGTATTATACACTTCAGTAAGAAGGTAAAATTAAGTCCCAGGTACATCAGAACTTTTGAAATTATGGATTAAATTGGAGCTGTAGCTTACTATTTGGATTTTCCTCGAAGTATCTTCAATGTTCACAATGTATTCCACGTATCAATGTTTGGGAAAAACATGCCATAACCAACGTATGTACTCACCTATGAAAAAATATAACTTGATCCTGATAAGTCTTATTGTGAAGATCCTATCACGATTCTTGATACCAGAGAACAAGTATTGAAAAATAAGAAGACTCGATAGGTAAAGGTTTTTTGGTGGAACCATAATATGGAAGAAGCAATATGGGAGCCTGAGGATATTATGTTCAAGACATACCTGAATATTTTTAGTAAACATTTTTTGAATTTCATGGAAAAAAATTTATAATGAGGGGAGAATGTAATGACCCCATATTGTTTTTAAATGGAAATTACTTTCTTATATATAAGTCATAATAACATGAAATCACAACATAATGAACTACTAAGTGCTATGTGACCTTTAAACCCAAATTTTTAACTTTTGTGATGTGAATTTCAGAAATCGGACATTTTCTGTTGCGTTCAGTAAGTTATTTGGTGTTTGATAAGAAAAACATATTTTTCGGATCCCTTATGAATAGTAGAATATCCTTATGAATAGTTATATACCCTAATGAATAGTTAACCTACCTATGATAGTATTTAAATAATATTAAAGTGTTTGTACGATATACCTATGTTTTGGAATAAGTAAATAAATGTTCTAAACCTGTTTTTTTTAGAAAAAATTATGTTTTAAATTAGATATTAAATTTTTAAAATTTAGAAAATTATTTTTCAAAAATTGAATTTTTTTTTGATTCTAAATGTCTAAAAATTGTCAGGGTAATGTTTTGGTATTTTTTTGAAAAACTCAAATTTTTGATGAATAGTGAAATATGGTAAAATATTGTATATACAAATTATCAGTTAAATACACTATTTATGACATTATAAGTGATTTAAATCCACTTGGTTCGAACAAAAATTAATTTATTACTATTTTTGTTCTTGGAATCATCACTATTTATGGTCTTGAAGAAAATTTACTAACTAATGATTAAAGAGTTATTGAAACCCTCCTCTCCTCCAATATAAACCCTCCTAACCCCCTCTTCTCTTCACCCCTCTAAGCCTCAAATATGATCAATGTTATACCCAAATACCCTTCCTTAGTCACTAACCATGTTTAATAAGATATTGGTCTTTCCAAAAGACCAAAATCACTTCCCTTAAAGAGGTTCTCAAAGAGGTTATTTCATGTGGTAAAGCACCTTTCTTTTTCATTTAGTTTCATTTAAATTTATCTTATTTTTTATCCTCTCCTCACCTCCTCTATCCAAATGAACATTGAAGATTTTGTATCACCAATATAATAGAATTATATCATGTTAATGTAATAACTATCATCAATATCCTTACTCTCTCTCTCTCTCTAATTTTATAAACGAAATCAACATCCATGAGGTTCTAATTTATAACCTTCATGGACGAAGATGTTTCACTCATCAATTTATCCTTCATTAATGGTAATGAAACAATGTTTATGGTTAAAAAGAAATTAATATATATATTATATCCTAATTTATATTCATGAACTTGTATACGTATATATTATTAAATAATATCACCAAACCAGTTCCTAATAATCAAAATACCGCTAAAATAATCTAAGTGAATGTCATTGATAATTCATCTAATGATTAATCCTATGTCCATGTAATGAAATAAAATAAATTACAATTAAAAATTATGTATGTTCTTAAATAATAGGAATATTTACATCCAATCCACATGAACTCCATTACTTAAAAACAAGTGAACAAATTATGGAAATTAAGAAAAAAACACTCTGGAACGATGTAATTCAATATAATAACTTATCAAGAACAAAATAAGTGAACTAAAAATAATTATGAAAAGCTGAATTCATGTTCAATTGGTTATAAAATAATTTATTAATATTTATAATTTCATATTCTAGGATCTTATGATAAAGAGTGGAACACATTCGAACTTAAGGTAAGGGTTTTTCTACCCAAACCCCCTTTTTCATTTGGGTTATTTTTATTATCTAATTAACACAATGAAATTATTGTGTATTTAATCATAAATTATGTGTATTTGTTCTATATATGTTTACCAAAAATAATCCTACTCTCACTTAGTAGGAGTTATTTGTTCATAAAGGATCATTCAAAAAAAACCTTCCCAAAATACAAGCCCAATTCAAGGGACTTTCTCAAATTATGACCCATTTTCAAGGGAACCCTATAATATTTTTTTTGAATCCATTATCTTTATAAAATCACTAATGTTATTATTAAAATTATATAACACTTAAAGTCAATTTTTATACAAATATTTTTCCAAAATAACTCTTCTTTTCAAAGTAAAAGGGTATTTATCTCCAGAATTACTCGAAGATTTTATACGAGTATCTTCATCTATTTCAACACTCTTGTTGATTCTTATGTATTATTGGGATTAATATTTCATTTTATCATCTAAAAAATTTATTTTAATGGTTCATTATTATTATGTCTATGGATGTGCTGTCTTAAAACCATTCACCAATTTACTCCAAATGATTAGTGTTTATGCTTAATGTTTGGGGAATGTAATTTAAGATTGATATGTTAGTTTAAATATGATTTTGTATGTTGTTTATGTTTATCCCCATTAATATGAGGAATTTATTGAATTTAGTAAGTGTTAGGTGGGGCCCACTATATCCCCTCAGTTCATTAGTAGGTCTCATGAGACAAACTATAGTCTTGGCACAAGGCATTGAAAAATGATTATTTATGGTCTTGGCACGAGGCCTTGATGGTATAATGATGATTTCCTACATTATTAATTCCATGATTATGAAACTAATATTGATGGTTAATGTGGTTATTAGACTAGTAGAATACCCATGATTATGTTTTATTATGGCATTTATTACTCAGATCTCACTCCCACCATAATGTTTTCATGTTTTTCATAAATGCACATGATTTTTGTTATTAAAATTTCCTATTGTTTATATATATTCTACAATATTGCATAACTTTAGTGATAATTTTATCTCACCCTGTTCTTATGTTTCATTTTCTCAGGACATTAATAATTTTTTTATGGATAACATGCTAAAATAACCTAGGAGTATGGAAGTTGTCTATGGGGGTTCTATGTTGTTTTTCTTTTCATATTTTAATATTGAACTTATGTATGTATCTTGTTTCCAATAATACTAAACTACCCATTCCATCATGATGATTATTACTTTCTTATATTCCAATGTAATCAAATTGAGCACCAGCTCTGGGAAACTGGTGTTGGGTCCTTACAATATAACCTTTCATGGTAATGATTATTTGACATTTAGAAACAAAATTTAACCATTAAAAATTAAAAAAAAACATTATATATAACATTATTTTATTAATATATAAATCACATTAGAATTTTATATATAATTTATAGAATAATAAATATTCATTTAAATGGTTGGTATTATCTCAAACCTACAATGAAATATTTTCATGATCTGAGGTATTTTATTTAATAATTAAATTTATCATTATTATAGCCTCACATTCAAAAAATCAATGGAAAATTTTGTATTAATCAATTGAAATTAGTTATGTAAAAAATGATAGAAAGTTTCTTAAATAGTAATATTAAAAACTAATAATAATAAATGATAAGTATTATAATGAATTAATTATGTACTAAATACATCACACAAGATATAAATATGAAATTGGACTGGATCAGGTGAATAAAATATTTTTCATAGTTAAAATTTTGATCACTATTATATGTCTTGAGAGAAAAATATTTGTTATTTAATGTTTAACCATTTTTATTCAAAAATATTACCATACATATATAAATATTAATTACTATATCTTTTTATATTTACACCAAATTCATATATATTTTTTAGATTTATCTTGATAATTTCTCTATTTTAGTTCTCCCACAAATTTATATAAATGTTTAGTTCATAAGGGTAATTTTTAAATCATGAAACTGAAGGAAATATACTGGTATCTCTTCTCATTAGAAGCTATATATTTTCTATTGTATATTTTTTTAATAAATACTACGTATTAATTTTTATTTTATAATTTGATTCTTATAATTGATAACACCTTTATAGTTTTTCATATACATATGTTATGATATTTATAGAAACTTTAAGAAGAATATTTTTCTAAAAAATTTATATTAGTTATACTTGTTTTTTCTCTAACCAATACCTTCAAGAGTATTGTTGGTATTGAAAATAAATGATACCTTAGTATCTAATTTTTTGAATGGTAATATATCCATTATTAATTAATATATATAAAAATGATATTAGACATATGGGATACATACCCTTTAATTATACGGTATTATTATTCAAGTATATCCAAAATAGTTCTTTATATAATTCATTAAAACAACAAACACTCATGAGATATGATTACATCTTTTACCCCTCATTTATAGTATTTTTTTCCTTTTATTATAGGGTATTTCTATCTTATTTAAAAATAATATATTTTTATATATTTTAGGTATATTATACATGATATTTATACTATTCCATTGATTATGAAATTCATAAACCAACCGTGAAATTATTCCATTTTATGTTGGTTAACTTTATAAGCCCTTTAATTTTAACACATGAAAATGATGATAATAATTTACAACCACAATTTTATTAATGGGATAATTTATTCGGTGAATAAGTAAGTGAAGGGTGAATCCAAAAGGTTTATAGCCCCAAATTCATTGGAAAAAACATTCTCTAATTAAGATAGGATAATTGGAGAATAATTTTCCTTTAAATATGCTATATTGGTATAACGAATTGACTAAAAGTTTATAATACCAAATTTTGTAACTTAATATTTATGTTATGATCCATGTTATATTAATAATAATTTATTATTACTATTAATATTTATTCTTTCCATATATATGTTTCATGATAATAGTTTTCTGATATGTTGAGTTTTCATGATATATTAACCCTTACTGAGAAATTGAATTATCTAATTTCATTATATTCTCCTTCATTTCCCATGAGATCAAGATAATTATATGTATGATAAAATATTTTATGTCCAACTTAAAATAAGAAGAATATTTTAATTATGTGATGTACAAATACTATGAAGCTACATTTTCAATTATATGAATGTATGGTTTAAACATGAATCGAGTCTCATGTGATTAACTAAATATTTAATAACATGAGTAATCTAATATAATAATATACATATGAATAAAATACTATTTTCTCTGCATGATTGTAATTGGGGTTTTTTAAATTAGTATGATAGATATTTTATCCCAACTTTATTAAATATAAATAATTATATACAGAACAAATCTATTATGATATACCCCTTGATATTTCATAAAATTCTTTTATTTGACTATTTTATAGGTTATTTATATGAAATTAATAACATTATAAAAAAATAAATGATATATTCATTAAGGATTATATAAAATTTACCCTATTAATAATTGACAACATCTCTTGATAACTAATTATGTCAATTTATTATAAATGACACTCACAAGAAGAAATGAAAATAATGATGTAAATCATGAGAATTCTATTGATTATCCAAATGACCAACCAAATGGATTTTAATTTGGTGTTGATACTATTATCATTATTTTAGTATATTTTAATGAGGTTATAAAAAATAAACTTACCTTAAAGAGAAACTGATAGTTTTTCAATAAGTCTCTACTACTTGAGATCACTTCAATATAAATAAACCTATTTTTTTATAGAAACAATAATCCAATAGTGAAAAAGTAATTGTTTATACCAATATAAATAATTTCAAGAACCTAGGATACTTAATGAAAGAGAAGGTCAACATGGTTGTATAACTACTGAAGGTTGGGTTCATAATAAGGCTAATATTTGATCTAAATTAATTTAAATTCTCTTCATGGGGATGAAATTATCTCATATAAAATGAGAAAAAACTAGAGTTTCAATTCCTAAATATATGACAAATTGAAGAAGTGATTATAGGTGAGTATGAGGCTAATTTTAAAAGGATATCAGGACATTATTTAAACTATATAAACTATAAGAAGATAAATAATTACCATTTTTATGGTTTAAGAAAAATATTATAAATGTTCATAGTTTCCTACATATTTTATACATATAAGCATATCATAAGGAGTTCATTATACAATATTTTCTGAAGAAAAATATTTTGAATACGAGGATATGTTACAAACAGTAGTTATTCATTGTGTTATATTTTTGGTTAATTATAGTAAATCATTGGATATCATTGATATGAATAATTAATAACACATTATGATGGTTATTTATTGTGATGAATTTATCTTTAATCATATTAAATCATTTGATATCATTGATAATAATAATAAATGACCCATGATGATAATATTATATGAATTTTATACCTAGGGGTTATATATATTTTGAAATCTTTTTAAAAATATAAGTTGAAAATTATGCCATTATATAAATTGATCATTTATATACTAGAATATAATTAAGGTAATGGAATGATAAATAACCATTTATAATGGATATCATTAAATTTATGTCTTCTATTTATTATTCAAATTTATACTAAAATAAACTAGAGAACATCACAGGATGGATCAAATCTAAAATCAGGGGTTTGGTTGTTTTTTATTTTTAAGAGGCTATGATATTGAAGTGTTCATGTTATTTTATTCCAAAATAATAAAATATTATGTGAGTGAATAAATAATGGAAATAAAATATTTAGATATATGAAATCATGTATAGAGTTTTTAAAATCAAATCAAAAAATATGTGAGTGAAAATTTTGAAACTATTTTTAAATGAAATAAGATAACTGACGTAGTATGATATGAGTAATTACAAAAATATATGTGTGATAATAAAGATTCATGAAATAACTTTTGAAATTTAACGATATGCACATAGTGTTTTATGAAATATACCAATACTAGTATAAAATAAATTATTACATACATCAAATAGATCAATATTTGTATGAGAAAGACTGTTAATTCTATGAGATATACTGAGGCTGGCATTTGATAGATTTTGACATTCATGGGATATATTCCAACAGAAAATAATATTATATAAAATATATTATTTGGGGTGAATAATGTTGTGTGAGATAGATACAATGAATGGATAGTGATGCATGAGATAGAATAAATAGTTTTTTGTGTGGAGGAACTTGAAATGACATTCAAAACATATATAATTAATTTACATTGTAAAATTGAGCACTTAGAGCCAAATAATTTTGTATTTAAATGTAAAATATGATATATTTAAGAGAAATACTCTGTAATATACTTAAGGATATAATTAAGGGAACATGTGATGAGATATTTATAACTAAACTAAAGATCTTAATAAGAATATTTGGATTCAATATCTTAATGAATGAAGTGATAAGTTTTTCAGAGATGTAAAATATTGGATGTGGTTTCCTTTTAAGGGGAAATGTACATAAATAAGAATAAAAAATAAATTATCATATATTCAAATTGAAAATATGAATATATAATCAAAAATATTTTATGGGTATAAAACCGTGGGATCAAATTCATTATCTTAATAAATTGAAGAGTATTAGATATTCTAAAATAGTGGAATGATGATTAATGAGGAACATGAAAAAAATACGTGATTGTTGAATAATCGTAAGAAAGTGTACAAATACTGAGTATTAAGATATGGAGGATGAGTCTTATCATATAGTCAGATAATTCCATCAAAGGTGAATAAAACGAAAAAACTGATATTGAAACTTATTAAGTTAAATAAGATATTTTAGATGTGATGTTTTTATTATTTTTCATATGTGTAAAATAATCATAATGTCCTAAGATAATTTTAATTGTTATTTTTTTACATTATTAAAGTAATTATTTGAGAGATAAAGAGAGGGTTGAACCTTCAGAGGTATTTTTTCTATCCCTAAATGTACTAAAATATGTGATACTAGAGTTGTAGTACCCTTTTCTAAACTTTTAATCATGATGATTGTGATTTTTTAAAATTTTTACAGGACAACAATGGGTTTTTCATGTTCCTTGGATGAATTACATGCACATTAAAGGGTGAACCAAGTGAAATAAATATTTTTTATTGATATTTTATCTTCATTATATATTTATTTCCTAAAAAATGATAGATTAAATATTTTTACTTCTTATAAAGGAATAAGATCATATTAATATGTAGTAATTGAAGAAATATTAAAATCAATATTCACCATGATTCATCCCTTTCTAAATGATCCCATGTAATTGATACATATGTTCCAATATGAAGTATTAGAGAAAACATGTATTATCTTGATTAATATATCTCTATTTTTTAATTCAAACATTTATATGATATTTAAATTACAATGTATGAAAGTATAATATTTTTTTGGATGTTTCTTTTCAAAATTAAACAATGATTTTATGTTATATTTTTAATTTAATAATGTAATTTTATATGGAAATATCAAACATAGGCTTTTATTCAGTATCCTTAATGAGAGTGTTATTTATTAATTTAACCAAAAAAATTATTTTTTGATTTCATTTCAAAAAAATCTAAACGGATAGATGGAGATGAAATTTGTATAAAAGAATTGGGCAGTATAATATAAATGAAAAGAGGTAAAATATTTGGGAAAAATTGTTTAGAGAAGTATCTTAAAAAAATAGAAGAGATATTTTTGTACCGAAGAGTATTGATGATAGATAATGTTGTGGTTATAAAAATATAGAATAAAAATAATAAAAGTGCATATTTCAAAAAAAAATAGATAGAAAAATTCCAAGAATATGTTCTAAAAAAGAAAGTGAAAATAATTATAAATTATTGATAGTTATATTATCAAAAAATCTTAAACTAATTATTTTATTAAGAAAACATAAATATTTTAAAATATTTACTCAAAATTATTTATAAATAAGGATTATAATTATATTGATGTGGTGTTAATGAATTCACAATTTCAATTTGCAAGATGTTTATTAAATAGTCAACTGAAACTTCAAACATTAAGAGAAAAGGTACACCAAATAGAATTGCAAAATAATTTTTTTATTGTAATGAAAAAATTAAATCTGGAAAATTTAATATTGAATTAATAAGAAAAGGATTCAAAAGAATAAATGAAATAGGTAATGTTAAATATAAGGGTGAATGATTAGATCATGAATGATATTAAATATAAATTGGAAGAAAATATGTTATATGAGAAAAAACAAGAAAATAATATAGTTTTTATCATGAAATACACTAAATAGAAACTTTAATAAATAAATGATTAATGAAATTATCAATTAAATGATGTAAAAATTCAACTGAATGAAAAATAAATAAAGATAATTAATTTTGAATAGAAGATGAATGTTTATAAAATAAAGGTCAAACTAGATGAAAATTATTTTTATAATTTAAAATATTCATTATATATTTTTTATAATCAATTAGGACAAAAAATTATTTATACGAGTTAAAATGCCAAAGTGAATTGATAAACCACTGTGATGGGGGGGGGGGGTGAGTTGGTGGTAAAGTTTTCGAAATTTATCATTTAGATACCATAAACTATAGATTTTAAGGTCTCACTTCTATATTCTTAAAATATAACCCTTAAAATATGTTGTAAAAATTTAAATGAACATAATTAATTTACATTGTTTCATGGTTCGGTCCCAATATGGGTAAGTAATCATTACTGGGTTCAGTTCATGTTTTGAGAACTATATATCTACTATAATTTTTATGCCAATGAAATAGTGGGGGAGTGTTCTTACTTAACTAAAAAAATATATATTAGCTATCAAAAAAACCACAGACTTGAAATTCCTTGAATTTTTGTAATGAAAAAAATATCTCCTAATAGTAGGTTTGAAACTAGGTATATTAGAACAACCATTACTCCAACAAAACTCTTTCTCCAGGGTGAATAAGATCATAAATTTTTTAGGATATATTTAGATATTAGAATAAAATATTATCACCATTACATTTCTTCAACTTCTAGAAGAATACCAATATCGAAATATCCAGGATAGATTTATTTATAATGATTTTAGAACCCATGATGTTTGCATGAGAGCATGAAAGAACAAAAATATTATTATTCCTAAAATGGAAGATTATATATAACTAGTTAAAAAATAATTTTATTTGAAATGAATAATCAATAAATTAAAACAATTTTTGATATTATCTTAACTCACCTTAATAAAAGAGTTTCCTGGCCTTACACAGGGAGATATTCTTAAAAAACACCAATTTCTTCTTCAACATTTTCAATATATATTTTAAATTCAAATGAACACAGAAAATAATATCTATATTTGAATATAAAAATAGTATTAAAACCAACCCCAATAGTCTGGATCCATTTCATACTACTATTTCATTGAAATAATATACAAGAAATCACATCCAAAAATACTGATTCGTTTAGTGGTCTTGCTAAACTAGATACATACATGAGTGTTACATTATATTTGAATACACAAATTAAAACATAATTTGTTTATTTTTTTTCAAGAATATATTTATTCCCTTTATGACATTGCTACATACCAGATATAGTAATCTTTATGGAATCCTAGGTAAAGGAAAAAAATAAGGATTAGATCAAGGTTAAGTGTATAATAGAAGATAAAAACAAATAAGGTACAATAAAAATGGTAGGGTAAACAAATGAAACACATTCCATTAAATTAGTAACTTCAGAATAATATGGCTAGAATAAATGGTGATGAAATAATTCCGTATAAATTATCACATAACCCTGAAAGTTAGACATCGATATTATAACTAATTGAATAATCACATGAAATATCAATAAATGAATTTATAATGATGGAATTCATAAATATGGATATTTAAAACAAATTTTTGATGAATTTAGAAAAGATATCTAATAATTTCATGATATCATACCAAGAATCTAGTACAATTAAGGCTTCATGCCAAAAATCCAATACTGACATATCCGAATTTCGACTTGAGGTATGTCCATAATTTTAATTTTTATCTCATGAGTTTAATTGTCAATTTATTTAATTGTTTGGTTGAAGTGTAGGCTGAACCCAATGTGGGTCGTTTATTGTGGCACTAATGAGTGAGTATTGTCTTTACATTGCTCGGCTCATGGACAAGGCATGGGTGAAGCCGTGCAACTTCACCGGTTTAACGCACTGTCTTCCCGATGCGTGGATGATTAAGTAACCAGAAATTTTTTTATTATAGTTATTTTTTGTCATTATTATTAATACTATTAGTATTAATATTATTATTATTATTACTGAACCCATTTATTAATTTATATTATTAGGTTCTTTTATTTTATTACTTTATTTTATTTCATTCTATTTTAGTTCAGATTAGTTTAAATGTTCTTTAATTTTAGGTTAGTTACCCCTTTGTTTTTATTTTATTATTACCTTAATTTTGTTCCTTTCTTTCTTTATAGTTTATTACTTTTTAATATTATAACTTTATTTCCCTTTTTTATTATAATTTCAAATATTTTTTTTTTCTATACTATCTATTTTTTCTTCCCTACCCTAGACACTTGGCCTCCCCTCGTTCTCCCTTCTCTCCCCCGAGGCTGGCCTCTCTCCTTCCTCTCTTCCTCGCGTGCTCACCCTCCTCTATCCCCTATCTCATCCTCACCCAGCCTCCCCTGTTCCCACTTCACTCCCCCACAGCTGCCCATCCTCCCTTCCCCTGCACGCTCACCCTCTTTTCTCCCCCCCTCATCTGCCGCGCTCCCCTTCTCCACCTCCCGCTGAACCTGCAACAGCTACTGCCCAACCTCCCATCTCAGACCGACCAGACCACTCCCCTCTTTCCTCTTACTGGACAGCTGCCCCACACTCCCCTTCTCCTTCCTCTCACTGGAAAGCTTCTGTGCATGGCCTTATGAATATAATTCTGGTGATCGCCCTCCCTTGTCCGCGTCTCTTTCCTGTGATTTCCACTGTTAGGGTTTGGATTAAAATTTATTTAATTATTGTTGAATTCGTTTAATTTTTAATCAATTTATTTAGTTATTATTATTTTTTCTGGTTGTTGATGTTATTTCTGGGTTGGAGTTGAAATTATTTGGTCTACTTTTTTAGGACCTTTTGTTGGCTCCTTGCAATGCGACTGTTGTGCAGTGGGGGTGTTGCTTCATATCACAAAGTTGTTCCTACATTAAGGTAGCTGGTTTCGCATGCTCAGTTTACTTGATTAATTAGTTTTCCCGTTTAATTAATTTAACATGTCAACTAGTCAATTTCTATCGTGATTTTCAGTTTTGGCTGATAGATTTTGGTGATTTGTTTTTACTAGTAGTATGTTTGTGTTGTCTGGGTTTTTACTGAGTTGTGACGATAGTTTTGAATAGATGAAACATCTGAAATTTGATTTCTTCTATAGTCTCAGTGTGAATTTGGTTATAATTGTTGTTTGTGTGGGTTTTGGCACCGTTAATCATGTCATTTTATTTTCTTTAAAAACTGCTAAACCAACTTTTCTAATGTTTGATAAATTTTAGTTCAATTCATGAAATTTTGTAGTTGTTATTACATTGTATAATTGTTGCATGTCGTGTTCTGATTCCGAGGACCACTATTATGCGCAATACCACTAAATGGTTTATTTATTTATTCATTTATGTTGGACATGTAAGTGTGATATTTGACTTAGTTGACATCCTAGGTGTATGGTGTTTGACTAAGTTGACATCCTAGTGTGTAGTGTCTTATCCTTGATGAGTAGGGTGAACTTAGAGATTTGATCACAAAAGGGAAATCTTGGGTACTAGGTGGGGTGACTAGATCTAGCGTGCTAGTGATACAGGAGAGGCCTCAACCCAATTTCACTTATCTAGTTTGATGCTTACAACACTAACTAAACTTTGGATGATGCCTAGAGACCACTAGGTTATGGAGGTGTTTCCCTACTAGTGGCTCTTGGATGAGAACATAAAGATGTTATGGATTCCTTTCCTTTGATCACTGAGACAAGATGTTCTTGGGTCCCACTCAGCTTTAGTCCCTATATGGCCTCTCTCACTTTTTTTCTCCTGTGTGAATTTATACTCATCACTGGTTGGTTGTGTGACTTGTTTGGTGTTGGAAAGGTAATATTTTTTTCATTTTCTTTTAGTATAAAAAACTGTTTTCATTAGGTTGTTAGTATATTTATTTTATTTTCTATAAATAAACCTGAAAATTGTTTGGATCATCTAACCTTTAAATGCAGAATCTTTTCTCCGGTGCTATCCTATTGAGCGATTTATCACACCCTACTTACACCCTTGGGTATAAGTAGATTTGATTATGTCTGATGTAGGAAAAGGGAAAGGTTGAGGGAGTGGTGGTCCAATTTATTAGCTGTTTATTTTGACTTGGCGTTTGTGGTGAAGGCCTCACAGTGGTTTCCCTCCACCAGGAGATAGTTGTTGACTTGGTTTTTTGGGTTGGTTTTGGTCACCATAATTTTCTTTGTGTTCTTTGGTTTTAGTTATACATGTGACTCAAAACATTGTTTGATTAAAGGATTATTTGCTTATGACTTGTACTTTTTGGTTGGTTATTTTGTTGGTTGTTTTATCTTGTTTATTCAGGTAAGTCATTCTCATGTTTTTATGGTGATACTCGGGAACTTGTGCCAGCCCATGGGGATCGGGAATGCCCTTCTGGCCTTACTGCGGGCCGGGTCGGGTGTCAGATCAGATGGCGACCCGATTTGGATCCTGAAAAAATTATATCAAAGGGAGGTTTTTGTTGTTTGAGTTATGTTATTTGGGATGAGTATGGTTAGATAAGAGTTATGATTTTCAGGGATCAGAATTCTGGTTGCGAGTAGGGTGCCTGGAAAGAACACATCGTGATAGACCCCGAGTCGCCATGGAATGTCAGGATGCTTGTTTAACTTCTCTTCCAGGTGGAATGCGCAGGCTGCACACTGTGCGTGGACATCAGGTGGGGAAGAATAGTTTGGACATGATGTAACTTTTTCATATTTGGTTAATGGAGGATTACTTATTTTGTTAAAAAGTTGACTTCTATTTGGATATGATGTATTGATGATGTTCTTTTAGGACTGTTACTCTTTGTAGCAAGATGCCTCCCCAGAGAGCTTCCATGCACCCATGAGAGGAAGCCGGAGAGATTGCTCCTGTTCCGCTTGATCAGAGTTTGGTAGAATCCATGGTACGAGCTATTCAGGATTTAGGGAAAGGGGAGAATCTTTCACCCACCCCCATTCCAGCTAGAAGAGATGGTTCTGGATCCAAGAAGGATAAAGCTCAGTAGTTTTTGAAGAATAAACCTCCTTCATTCCAAGGTAGTTTAGAACCTCTAAAGTCATAGAAATGGATTGAAAAGGTAGAATGTATGTTCGAGTTCCTTGACATTCCAGATGAAGTCTGGGTAATGTTTTCCTCATTCCAGCTAGAGGGTCCCAATCACAAGTGGTGGGAATGAGTGATTCAAGCTATGAAGCTTGAGCAGATGAGTTTGAAGGATTTTAAATCCATTAATAATGAGCAGTACTATCATGAGTTCCTAGCCTATGACCGATCTCGGGAGTTCATGGATCGCTCACAAGGGGGTCGGATTGTGATGGAGAATGCAAATCGCTTTGCTGAGCTAGTACGGTACGTGCTTGAGATTGTTTCAAGTGAATACTTGAAAGCTCGGAAATTAGAGAGGGACCTTTGACCAGAAATCCACTATTAGGTTTTCTTATTCATGCTGGGGACTTACAACAATGTGGTCGATCGTGCTTGAATGGTCGAGATTGACCCGATAGGAAAGTTGGGGTATTTGGGATCAGTGTCAGGAGTTGGTAGCGACGGTTCTTCAGAGAAGAACAGGAAGTGTGATGAGAAGTGGAATAAGGGTGGCGGCAGCTCATGCCATCCCTCCGGGCAGACTTCATCTGGGGCTTCTAATATGAGGTCTGCTGTGTTCCATCAGTGCAGAAGGGTAGGGAACATCCGATCTGTATGTCCCACCCCTCCCAGGCCTTACTACTAGTGTGGGATCATGGGGCATGTACAATGCTTTTGCAATGTGATGCGCCCTCACCAGTGTGGGACTTGCTCTATGGCTTCCAGGGGAGTATGAGTGCAGTCAGAGCCGACCAGGATGTCAAGATCTCGGTTCAGTGGCCCTGGTGGCAGGACCGGATTGTCTTCCAGGCAGAGCCAAATTAGGGCAGAGCCACAAGCGAGAGGTCATTCTCAGTTAGGGACCAGACATTTGCATGTTATGGATCAGGCCCCAGCGGGATCTGATGCAGGACCTTCGACTGTTCGAGGTTCCATTCAGATTGAATCATCTATAGCTGCATTTTTATTTGATATTGGTGCTTCAATTTCTTTTATATCTTCCAGTCTTGTGAACTTTTTGAGCCTTCCAACTGAGCGTTTTTCTATTGTAATGGAGTTAGAAACACCATTGGTTAAGAAAAGGGATCATGGTCTTAGGTTCCTGTCATGCACACTCTTTGTGTCAGGAGTCGAGATGGAGTGGGATTTCTTAGTTCATGATATGAACCTATTTGATGTGATCCTTGTCATGGACTGGCTGGTGAACTTTCAAACACATATTTACTACTATCGGTGTCGAGTTTTCTTTATGGCACCAGATGGGAGTACTCAGTTATTTCCTGGAGAATGGGATCCTCGGTCAGGTTGCACAGGACCTGCACTCCCTGAGTTAGGAATCTTTCTTATCAGTTGTCATCACTTTCACTGGAGGACGACAGTGGTGTCTCTCAGGGTGGGTTACCTCGTGTAGTGGATCAGTTCCCAGAGGTCTTCCCAGATGATTTTTCAGGCTTACCCCCAGAGCGGGACGTGGAGTTCTCGATTGAGTTGGTGTCGGGAACACAACCTATATCTCTTCCCTCATATCGCATGTACCCCACCGAATTGAGGGAATTAGTGATACAGTTGGACGATTAGGAATCCAAAGGATTCATTCACCCGAGAGTCTCTCTTTGGGCCACACCAGTCTTATTCACGAAGAATGCCGATGGAAACCTCTAGTTGGGCAGCGATTACTAGAAATTGAATAAGGTGATCATCAAGAATAAATACCCTTTTCCTCGGATTTACGATTTGTTTGACCAAATAAAGTGGGAAAATTTGTTCTCGAAAATCGACTTTCATTCAAGATACCACCATCTTAGGGTAAGAGAAGTAGAAATTCTGAAGACAGATTTCTAAAGCATGTATGGTCACTTCGAGTATCTAGTCATGCCTTTCGGATTGAAGAATGCCCCAACAGTTTTTATGGATGTCATGAATAGTGTGTTCCACCAATATGTTGACTCATTTGTAGTGATATTTGTGGACGACAGGCTGGTTTATTCTATATATGAGGAGAAGCATGAGCACCTCCTACGGGTCGTTTTGAGCACCTTGTGGGACCATCACCTATATGCCAAACTCTCAAAGTGCCTATTTTGGATTAGGGAAGTGAAGTTTTTGGGGCATGTCGTCTCAGAACATGGGGTTTTAGTGGATCCGGAGATGATCAGGGAAGTTATGTCATGGGACCAGCTGAGGAATGTGTTTGAGATTAAGAGTTTTCTTATCCTGGTAGGTTATTAGAGGCGATTTGTCCGGGACTTCTCGCCGCTCGCCTCCCCCAAGACCGCACTCACCAGGAAAGGGGTGAAGTTTGAATGGAGCCCACAGTGTCAGGAATCCTTTGAGGAGTTGAAGAGGCGGTTGGCCACCACACCTGTGTTGATTTTACCAGAGTCTGGAATGGGCTATTTGGTTTATTGTGATGCGTCAGGTACAAGCCTTGGGTGTCTATTCATGCGGGATAACCATGTGGTGGCTTATGTTTCTCGCCAGCTCTGGCCACATGCGAAGAATTATCCGACTCATGACTTTGAGTTGGAAACGGTTATGCATGATTTGAAGACTTAGCGTCACTACCTCTTTGGGGAGAAATTTGTGGTCTATTCTGACTATAAGAGCCTAACCTACATTTTCTCTCAGAAGGATCTCAATCTGAGGTAGCACCGCCGGATCGAGTACCTATAGGGATTTGACATTGACATTGTCTATACCCCAGGCAAGGGTAATGTGGTGGCTGATTATTTGAGCAGGAAGGTACTAGGGCAGGCATTGAGGAAGTCCAACGATGAGTGGACTTTGATGGGGCTCTTTGCCCACATGCACTTGGAGATTAGGGAACATAGCAGAGGTAATTTCTTGGATAGAATTCGGTTGACTCCTGCTCTTATGTAGTTGACTCAGTGGGAACAACCTAGAGATGAGATGTGTCAGCGATCTATGATGTTTCTTCATAGTGGGGAGACTACTTCTGATTGGTCTTTGTCTCATGAGAGGATCTTGTGCTTAAAGGGCCATGCAGTGGTTCCATTTTTGCTGCAGAAGGTGGTGATCCAGGATAGCCACCAATCATAGTTGGTAATCTATCCTGGTTCAACAAATATGTATTATGATTTTCGCCTCAATTTCTGGTGGCCAGGTATGAGGTGGGACATAGCCAACTTTGTATCGAGATGCTGCACTTATCAGTAGGTGAAAGTAGAGTATCAGAGACCATATGGCCTACTTCAACCATTACCCATTCCTAGATAGAACTGGGATGAGGCCGCTATGGACTTCATTATTGGATTTCCTCATACACCTTGTGGGAGGAATTCTATCTGGATAGTCATTGAAATTTTTACCAAGTCAAATCACTTTATCCTGATCATAGATACAACGATGGTGGTGGAGCTGGGCCGTTTGTTTATTCCGAAAGTGGTAAAACTTCATGGTGTGCCATCAGTAATTGTTTCTGATAGGGTTCCCTACTTTACATCTTGATTTTGGGGAGGCCTTGAGAAGGCTTTGGTGTTTCAGATTAAGATGATCACAACATACCATCCTCAGACGGATGGCCAGACAGAGCGGGTGAATCATATTTTGGAGGACTTTCTTCATGCATGTGTGTTGGATTTCAGTGGATCATGGGATAGACATTTGTGATTGGTTGAGTTTTCTTATAATAATAGTTACCAATCCTACATTAGAATGGAACCCTTTGAGTCTCTCTACAGTCGGCCTTGTCGGTCGCCTCTGTGTTGGGTTGAGGTAGGCGAGACCTCACTCTTGGGACCAAGTCTTATTCAGGAGACATCTGAGAAGGTCAAGTTGATTAGACAACAGTTTTTGACAGCTCAGATATGCCACAAATCTTATGAAGATCAGAGGTGTTGAGATCTTGAGTTTTCAATGGGGGAAAGAGTGTTCTTGAGGGTGGCCCCTCACTTGGGTCACTATCAGTTGGGAAAGCATGGAAAGCTGACACAGAGGTATGTTGGGCCTTTCGATATCACTGAGAAGATTGGAAAGGTGGCATACTAGTTATATTTTCCTTCATACATGACATTGATTCATGATGTATTTCATGTATCTCAACTGAAAAAGTATAATCTTGATCCATCAAATGTGAGGAAGTGGGAGGAGTTGGAGATCGATCCAGACTTATAAGTGTTTGAGCGGCTAGTGCAGATAGTGGATTCCAAGGAGAAGGTGCTCCGTTGAAATTACATTCATTTGGTTCGTATTATTTGGAAGCATGGGAATGCCGAGCATGAGACTTGGGAGCGGAAGTCTTGGGTTGAGTAGGAGTACCCATTTATTTTCTCTGACTAGGATTCGAACTAACTATCCGAGGGCAAAAAGTTTTCATGGTGGGGAGAATTGTCACATTCAGAGATCGACTTGAGCTGTGTCCTTAATTTTAATTTTTATCTCAGGAGTTTAATTGTCTGTTTATTTAATTATTTGGTTGAAGTGCGGGCTGAACCCGATGTGGGTCATCCGCTATGGCGCTGATGAGTGAGTGTTGGCTTTAAATCACTTGGCTTGTAGATATAGTACAGGAAAAGCTGTGCAGCTTCACCGGTTTAACGCGCAGTCTTCCCGATGCGCGGACGATTAAGTAACCAGATAAAAAAAATTTATAGTTATTTTTGGTCGTTATTATTATTACTATTAGTATTAATATTATTATTATTAGTGAACTCCTATATTAATTTATATTATTAGGTTCTTTTATTTTATTACTTTATTTTATTTCATTCTATTTTATTTTAGATTAGTTTAAACGTTGTTTAATTTTAGGTTGGTTACCCCTTTGATTATTTTTATTTTATTATTACATTAATTTTCTTTCTTTACTTTTTTTGTTATAGTTCATTTATTTTTTTTATTATAATTTCATTTTTTTTATAATTTCATCTCTTTTTTCTATACTATCCCTTTTTTTCTTCCCTACCCGAGCTACTCAGCCTCCCCCTGGTCTCTTTTCTCTCCCCCGCAGCCGCCCTCTCCCCTTCCTCCCTTCCCCACGTGCTCACCCTCATCTCTCCATTTTTTCCTCCCCACTCGGCCTCCCCTATTCCCACTTCTCTCCCATGAGGATGCCCAACCACCCTTCCCCCATGCACTCACCCTCTTTTCTCCCCCCCTCATCCATAACGCTCCCCTTCTATACCTCCCGCCGGACCTGTAATAGCTGCCGCTCAGTCTCCTTTCCTGGACTGACCAGCCAGCTCCCCTCCTTCCTCTTGCTAGACTGCCACCTCGTACTCCCCTTCCCCTTCCTCCCATCGGACAGCTACCATGCACAGCCTTATGGTCATAATTCCAGTGACCACCCTCCCTTTTCCACGTCTCTTTCCGATGATTTCCACGGTTAGGGTATGGATTCAATTTTTTTTTAAATATAGTTGGATTTGTTTAATTATTAATTAATTAATTAATTTATTGTTAATTTTGGTTTTTGTTGATGTTTTTGCTGGATTGGAGTTGAAGTTATTTGGTATACTATTTTAAGACCTTTTTGTCAGCTCCATATGGTGCGACTGTTGTGAAACGGGGGTGTTATTTCGTATCACAATGTTGTTTTTACTTTAAGGTAGGTGGCTTCGCATGCTCAGGTTGCTTGATTAATTAGTTTTCTAGTTTGATTAATTTAATATTTCATCTATTCAATTTCTACTGAGAGTTTCAGTTTTGGCTGATAGAGTTTGGTGATTTGTTTTTACTAGTTGAATGTTTGTGTTGTCCAGGTTTTTACTGAGTTGTGCCGATAGTTTTGAATAGATGCAGCAACTGAAATTTGATGTATGTTATAGTCTCAGTGTACATTTGGTTATAAAGGTTGTTTGAGTGGGTTTTGGCACCGTTAATCATGTAGTTTTATTTTCTTTAAAAACTGATAAACCAACTTTCTAATGTTTGATAAATTTTAGTTCGATTCTTGAAACTGTATAGTTGTTATTACATTGTATAATTGTCTCATGTTGTGTTCTATTTCTGAGGACCTCTGTTGTGCTCAATACCTCTAAATGGTTTATTTCTTTATTCATTTATGTTGGATATGTAAGTGTGATGTTTGACTTAGTTTAAATCCTAGGTGTATGGTGTTTGACTTAGTTGACATCCTGGTGTGTAGTGTCTTAAACTTGATGATTTGGGTCAACATAGTGCATTGAGCACAAAAGGGGAAGCCTGGGTACTAGGTGGGATGACTAGATCTAGCGTGCTAGTGATATGAGAGCGGCCTCCGCCCAATTTCACATAGCTGGTTTGGCACATATAACACTAACTAAACATTGGATGATGACTGGAGACCACTAGGTTATGGAGGTGTTTCCATAATAGTGGCTCGTGCATGAGAATGTAAAGATGTTATGGATTCCTTTCCTTTTTTTTCACCGAGACGCAATGTTCTAGGGTCCCGCTCAGCTTTAGTCCTTATAGGGCCTCTCCAAATTTTGTTTCTCCTGTGAAAATTTATATTCATCACTGGTTGGTTGTGTGACTTCTATGGTGTCAGAAAGGTAAGATTGTTTTCATTTTATTTTAGTACAAAAAAACTGTTTTCATTAGATTGTTAGTTCATTTATTTTGTTTTCTATAAATAAATCTTTAAACTATTTGGATAATCTAACCATTACATGTAGAATATCTTCTCTAGTGACATCCAATTGAGCAATTGCTCACACCCTACTTACACCCTTGGGTGTAATTATATTTTATTATGTCTGATGCAGGAAAAGGCAAAGCTTGTGGGAGTGGTGGTCCGAGTTATTGGCTACTTCTTTTGACTTGGAATTTTTGGTGAAGGCTTGGTAGTGGTTTCCCTCTATCAGGTGATTATTGTTGACTCGGTTTTTTTGGGATGGTTTTTGGTCACCATACTTTTCTTTGTATTGTTTGGTTTTAGTTATACATGTGACTCAAAACATGGTTTGATTAAAGGCTTATTTATTTTTGACATTTACTTTTTGTTTGGTTATTTTTTTTGGTTTTTTTATATTGTTTATTCAAGTAAATCGTCACCACATTTTTATAGTGATACCTGGGCACTTGGGCCAACCCGTGGGGATCGGGAATGCCCTTCGGGTCTTTCCGCAGGCTGGGTCAGACATTTGATCGGATGGAGACCTGATTTGGTCCATGAAAAATACCTTCAAGGATTCATTCTAAGAATATAATAAATGGTAAGGTCTTGGAAAAAACCATATTGAGTTTTTCTCATTAAAACATACTGATGAATCGAGGGGCTATAGCTAGTCCCACACATCAAATATGAAATTAAATTCATTAATTTTATGAAAAGGGAGAAATATAATCAACATTGAAATTTTTATTAAAAAATAGCATATGAAATGTATATACTTTCTCTACTCAATAAAAATAACTATAAACCACAGAGATTAATATGTAAAATGGTGTAAAAATAGTATTTCCATAATCAAACTGATTAAAAACCATACATAAAAATAATATTGATGATTTAAATTAAACATATGCCTATTAAAGTAAGAATTACATGTTTTTATCATTACTGAATAAAAATAGGTTTAAAAAAATTCTTATGGAAAATATCCTCTTCATTTTGAAAATAAATTTCTTTGAAAATCACTTTTTTAAAACAAACATCTTCAAAAATTTCCTCATAAACATTAAAATTAATCTTCAAAGAAATGATTGTTATATTGGTTGGTGTAAAAAGGTTAGAAAAGTTCCTTGTTCAGAAATTGATAAGAAATTCCTCTTGAATTATTTTATTAAAAACTAAAAATGGGTAAAAATTATTATAATAACCCATCTTTAAAACATTAAAGAATTTTTTTGAAAACATTTTTAGAAAAAATAGTTTTTTTTAATAAAATAGATTTCTGACTAAAGGGAGAAATAAAGTAGAAATTTATTAAAAACATTTTCTAAAATATTTTTAGTAAAAAAGAGTAAAAAATGGTACTATTAATTGAAAAATATTATTAATAACCATATTATAATAATATTAAATGTTTTATGAAACAATGATCATATAATTTCCTTTAATGAAAATTCAATAATAAACCATCTTGATTAGGATGCGATTGTTATATAAACCCTTAAAATGATCATAATGTTGAATTAAGAATTAACCAATGAGTCAATTATCTATATAAAATATAAATAAACATGATATAAATGGAAATAAAAAAATATTTTGTCAAAATTAATTATAAACATAATCTTATAATATTAACAATAATGGGGAAGAAATATAATCTAATGAAAAGAAATTGAGTTATGAAATTGTTTACCAATGGGTAACTTTTAATTAAAATCACCGAAGATGAAATAATTAAAATTGGAACATAAAATAACATGAATAATAAATTAGTCATGATATTACATGTCAAGGGGAATTATATGCACCATATAAAAGTAATTAGGTTCATAACTTTTTAATATGCCTTAATGAAACGAAATTTAGATGAAAATCTAGTTCCTCACACTTTCCTCTTTGTTATACTTACTTTTACCTCCATTATAATGGTTTTAATCATGTTATTAACTTATTAATGAATCATATTAGTATTTATTATATCATATATGAATCATTTATAACATATTATTAACTGTTTGTTATAAATATTTCATTATTTTCATCATTTCGGGTAATAACTTCTTTGTTTTTAAAATGTGTTTTAACTTGTTATTTTTTATTCATATTAAATAGATAATTATTTAGATATCATAAAAATGTAAAAATTTATATACATATCATATATATTAAGTATATATATATTCATAGTAATTCATAACCATTGGTGATGGGAAATGAAATACACCATTCATGAAGACGGTAGATCATACGTTTGAATTATCTTTGTTTCCATTTCATTGTCATATTGAAAGATAGAATATATATATATATATATATATATATATATATATATATTATCATTTTAGTATATTTATTATGTTATATATAAAAAATATTTTTATTAAAACTATCCTTAATAAATTACATGTAATTCTTGAATGAATCACATCACTTCGTGAGGCAATTGTCCACCATACACATGAGCGATGTTAACATATTCCCAAAAAAAGGAAGGCATAAAGGTGAGTTTAATATATAAATTTCTGATTCATAAAAACATCATATATATCATATATATATATATAAACTGCAAATCCATCATTATGTCTAATATTTAAAGGTGCTCATGTAAAAATGAATGACATCAGTTCACGAGGTGGTAGTTTTCCGTACAGAAGAATGGTGATTTTATAACTCATTTGATAGGAGTGTGTGAAGTTTTAGGTCATAAAATTAACAATAGAACATATATTTATATTTAAATAATAATTTTATTATAAAATCTTGGTATAAAATGATGTTATAGAGGATAAATAAATTTGATAAAAATACTTTTAGAAGATTATTACCTCTTCTTTCAGTATCCTCCATAGGTTTTCACTAATGTATTCATAAGTTGATGTTAGGACAAAAACAAGTCTTCTAGGATTAGGTTATGTATGTTTGGGAGTAATATTAACTATTATTGGCTGAACTAAAGTGTTTTTAATGTTTTAAGTGGAGATGAGAGGGGCTGGCCTTTTATAAGTGGGGTTAGTGAAAAACCATTAATTTTTTGAAAGAGTGAGTTACATCCAATTATTTTCATGTAATGTGGAAATGATAATGGAATAAACCCAATAAAAGAAACTATATGTTATAAATATGGATATATATTGGGTTTTGGAAAAGTTTCTAGGTCATTTAACCCCTTAGAATTAATGTTTAGCCCTTTGGTAAACTCATTTTTCTCATAATCACTTTAATTAATTTTAACTGATTTCACAAATAAATTTTGTCAAAAATTAATTTTTCCTTAATAGGAATTATAAATTAAAATTATTATTAATATTGAATCCATGTTTCAAATTTAGTCTATATAAGTGGAAATGTTAATTTAAAAGCAGTCCCGTAGATGGGATGAGAAAGCATGTTTTTATAGTGAAAATGTTCAAAAGTTTACTAAGTGTTTTTATCTAAATTCAATATAAAAATTGTTCCAGTGAAATAAAGTTGATAATTAGATTTATTATTAATATAATTTTACATTAAAACTAATTTAAAATACAATTCACCATTATAAATTATTTAGATAAAAATTTGGTCTTCAATTAAAATTCAGTAGTTTTTACTATTCATCAACATACACGACTTTACAAAAAATTATAAAAACCCACCAAAATATAATTTGACATTATGATTTTAAAAATAAAGTTTATTTTTTCAAATATTTTTTTAATATTTAAAAATTTATTTTTAAAACAACTGCACCATTAAAAGGCGGAAAAACTACTTTTAGAAAAATACATCTTTTTTATGAGTAAAATTGGGTTTGTTCTTATATTATGCCTATAAAATCTATTGGATGTATATAAAAACATAGTATTGAATAAATAATATATATATTTAATTAATATTATCCAATAATATTAATTAATTTAGTTTTTTAGGATAAAACACCTATGGCGCATAATAATAGTTTTTTATAGAAACATTCCCTTTGTATTCAATTGGTTTATATTTTAATTTCAAATAAATTCGTAACCAATGAATGAATTTTATATATGTGTAAACCATATATTTTCAAAAAAATTTAATCATATTCATATATTTCAACTCTATTAATAGGTGGTAACTATTATATTAAATTATAATATTAATTGTATATTATTGTTTGGTAAAACACCGTCTTGCGTGCAACACAAGCTATTGAAAAAGCTTGTTGCATTTAATAAAAAATAACTTAGTTTTATATGAATTTAATGCTATAGAATATATTTAATTTATTATAAATATTAAATATATCATAAGGTCTTAGTTTGTTATGTTTCTTTCTAGTCTGGGTGATACATGCCATATACAAAATTGAATATGATGTTCATATTTTAAACATTAGAGGTGTTATATTCTCAACAACATAAATAAATTGTGTTCTCATAATATAAATATGATCTAATTCATCTAGGTTTTTATATTTTAAAATAAAATTATAGAAAAAACCATATCCTAAAAGAGTTAATAAAATATTATGTTAATAAGATAGGTAGAGAAGTATGATGGTCATCTGGAATAACAAATGACTTGGATTCTATATAGGATAACATCAGTGGAAAGTGATGATATAGACATGGAAGAAAATCATAAATAATAATATAGTTTGATTGAAATCATTGATCACAAGAATGTGAATTATCAATGGAATGTCGAGGACCTCAAATCCATAATCCTAAGAGGTGTGAAAATGTCAATTATATCCTTATAAATGAAGATAGTAAGATAGAAATTTATTTCAAGATTCCTTTTTTAATGTTGAGGAAATATTTTACTATCTAATAATGAAAGAAAATATAGTTACTTGATTCATTTATATGAGAAAAATTTCATTAGTTGGTTGTGATTTTATCAATTTCTAGAAGAAATAAATATCCATAAGTGAAGTTTTAATTCATGAAGAACTAAAATTTACTTTTAATGGTTTGTAAGATCCATAAAATAGTGAAAAGTATTTCCATACAACTATAACATTTTTTCAAAACCAACATGGTTAATACATTAATCAATAAACCTAATAATTAATATTATTGTTTCATCATTAATATTTATTAATCAAAATTTTTAATTAAAAACAATGAAATATTAACTGGGACATTATGTAGGCCAGTGTTTGGAGTTAAAACATTATCATCCTTTGGTTGTGGTTCTAAACCCTACATCCTTACCAAATATGATGGGTTGTCTCCAAGAATATATTTTTTCATTTTTATAAACTATATTAATACAATTCTTATAACATTAACTAAAAAATAATGGATATCCATGATATTTAGTTATTAAATAACCTTTTTACAAGGTTTTCAATACAACCATTTTTGGCAAAGTCTAAAAATGGTATTGGACTATTATTATAATGTAATTAATTATCATATTAAATCTAAAGGTTATCAATACCTTTAAACTCATGTCTCTAAAATGTAATGGTATTATTCCTCAAATAATCTTTCCATAAAAACAAGTACTAAACAAATGAGTTGTATTTTCATAAATTTATTACAAAATATCCTTAATCCCGGTAGAATAACATGAGATATAACCTAAAAGTGGTTTTTACTACTTAATATATATGATCAACCTTAATCCCATTATCCCATTATGTTATCAATAAATCTTAAGTTAATTAGTGGTTATGTGCTTTTAATATATTACACAATCCTTATATGTTTCTTGATTTTTATAAGAAAAATACCATTGGGAAAAATAGTTCTAAAATATATTTCTTAAATACCAATATGTAAATACATTATATATTTTATTTCCACACAGGTCCTTCCTTGGTTTAATATTTAACCTAGGCCATTCACTTTGATTATGTTCTTAAATAATTTATAATGTTTTGTAATGAAAATGTGAATTATTATAAGCATATCCCCAGGGAGTGTCAGACCAGGCATTTTGTAAGGCCTGCTATTATTTATGAGTTGATGCTCAAATAATGACTAACACACTCTTTTTAGATTTATTAACCCTAGGTATATCTATTCTAGAACCACACCCACTTTTAGAATCCATACAAGGATGTATTGGATAAAAAACCACATAATTTTCACCCTATTAAAATTTTAAGATGTTATACTATACTTATCCTTAAATTATAGATTAGTGTTATGCTCCTTAATATAAATATCTCTACATATAGTTCCCAAGGTTTATACTAAACTTTCTCTGATACCAAATTTTCTGACCCTGACCCCAGTAGCCTGGAGTCAGTGGCTACTACAATTAAATTGGCATAAGATATAAGGAATTTCATCCCAAATGACATATTAGATTAGTATTATTGGTAAACTAGATTGATACATGAGCCTTACATTATATTTGAATATAAAAATTACAACATATATTTTTTCTTTTATTTTTTAGAAAAGATTTATTTTATCATTATATCCCTATATATCAGTCATAGTAAACTTCATGGAATCCTAGGGAAGGGAAAAAATTAAGGGTGTTCTCAAATGATTAATAATGATAAGTGTACAATGAAAACTATGAATAAATAAGGTGTAATAAATATAGAAGGTAAATAACTAAAACCCATGCCATTAAATTAATAACATGATAATAATATAGTATGAATAAAAGGCAATCAAATAATTCCATATAAATAACCATATGAGAATGAAACTTAACCATGGATATTCGAACTAATCAAATAATCACATGTAATATCATTAAATAAATTCATAATGATGGAATTCAAAACAATGGTTATATAAAGCATAGCATCGAGGCTTCATTATAATATATCTAAAAATGTCATGGATTTGTGAAAATAATATAATACTATGAAGGCTTTATGCCAAGAATATAAAAAATTCTTGGATTAGTGCTAAGATTTTAATAATTTTTAAGGCCTCAAAAAAACCATATGTAGTTTCTCCCATGAAATCTACAAATTCTTCAAGGGTATAAAGCAGGACCAACCCATTACATATGAAATATAATTCATTCCTCATATTAAATGTGTGAAACTTAATCAATAAAAACCATCATATTAAAAACAAGAATATGAAATGTAAATACTTCCCCCTATGGTTAAGAATAACCATAAACCACTATGAATGATATGAAAAATGGTATCCAAATAGAACATCCATAATTAAAATAATCATAAACCATCCATATAAATAATAAAAATTATATCAATTGAATATATATCCATTGGAGTAAAAATAATGATTTGTTATTGATGAATAGAAATATATTTTAAAAAATTATTGGGGAAAATATAATTTTTAGTTTTATAAACATTTTGAAAATTATTTTCCTCAAAAGTCACTTTTTAAAAAATATTCATGATAAAGATTTCCATTTTAACTTGAAAATGAAGCTTCAAAGAAATGACGGTCATGTCGGTAGGTAATTATGTACATGTTATAAAGAATACTCTTTTTTCATGGTAAAAAGATATAAAAGTTCCTTGTTCACGAAGAGAAATAAATATTGATTTGAAAATATTTAGTAAAAAGTAAAAATGGGTATAAAATTCTTTTGAAAAATCATTTATAAATGGTTAAATAATAAATTGTGTTATTTTTTTTAGAAAACATGGTTTTGTAAGAAAACATATTTTTGACCAAAGAGAGATATAAAATCATCATTTATTGAAACATTTTCTAACACATTTTATATACCAGAGAGTGATAAAATGGTACTATTACTTTGAAAATACCATGAATAACCATAATATAATAAAATTAAATGGTTTATTAAACTATTATCATCTAATTTCAATTAATGTAAATTCAGGAATAAACAATCTCTATTAAGATTAGATTATTAAATAAACCCTCAAAATGATCATAAAATTGAAGTGAGAATTAAAAAATGAGTAAATAATGTGTATCATCTATAAATCAACATAAAATAGGTTTAAATAAAATAATATATAGTTATAATTAATTTCACATATAATCTGATAATATTAATGACAACGAAGAATTAATATAAACCAATAAAAATAAATTGAGTTATGAAATTATTTTTCAATTTGTATCTTTTAACTACAATCACTTTAGTTGAAATAACTAAAATTTAAAATTAAAATACCTTTAAGAATGAATTATTAATGATATTGAATGTCAAGGGGCAGTATATACACCATATAAAAGTAATTATGTTCATAAATTATTATATTCCCTAATGAAATGAAATTGAGAATAAAATCCATTACCTCACACTTTCCTTTTGATTGTACTTGATTTAAACTATGTTATAATTGTTTTAAACATGTTATTATCTTATTAAAGAACCATATTAATATTTATGATATCATATATGATCATTTTAACATATTATTACCCTTTCATTAATAATATTTCATTATTTTCATTGTATCGAGTAATAATTGCTTTGTTTTTCAACTATGTTTTGACTTATTATTTTTTGTTCCTTTTACATGGATCATGATTTAATCATCTTTAGAATGAAATTTATTTTCTAAATATCAAATATATTCATTATATATGTATTTATAGTAATCCAAAAAATTTAGGGATAGGAAATGAAATACGACGTTCATGGAGACAGTATGTTGTACGTTGGCATGAACATTGTTTCCATTTTCATGTCGTATTGAATGAAAGAAATGTAAATGATATATATATATATATTAATATTAGTATGAATATTATGTTATCTATATAACATATGTTAATTAAAACCATCCGCAATACATTTAATGTAATGCGAGAATGAATAACATCACTTCGTGAGGTGGTAGTCCTCCGTACACAAGAGCAACGTTATCGTATTCCAAAAAAATGAAAAGCATAAATAAATGAATAATATATTAATTATAAAACCATAAAAACACCATAAATATAATTTATATCATATATTCACTATAAATCCATCATTATTATAATCTTTGAAAGGTGGTACTAGAAAAAAACAAAATTGGTTAGCGAGGCAGCAGTTCTCCGTACACACAAATGATGATTTTGTAACCCATTAGATTGAAGTGTGTGAATTAATAGGTATTATCCTTATAATAAAAACATATAAGTATATTTAGGATATTGAGTTTATTATATAGTCATTGTATAATATGAATTTTAGTAGGGAGAGAAGGAAAATATAATAAAAATGCTTTTAGAATATGATTACCTCTTCTCATGTATCCTCCTTACACGAATGGCCATAATTCCTTATTTTTATTGATTTTTTTGATAAACCCACTTTCAAGGGATGAGGGGGAGCCCTTAAAAGGCCCTTAGTAATAGATATTACATTACCCATAGGTCTTAGAGGAAATATCTGGACTATAACTAAATGGAACTACTCCTCCCCAACTTCTACATCAGGATGTCAGCTATCCACCTTCACATGGCTATTCAACTAGACTTCTCGTGCATGCACAACCTAGGCCTGATGGAAAATTCCATAACCCATATTTCATTTACATCTGTTATCATCTTCTCTAGTGAATGAACCGACTCTAAATTCTCACATGGAGTCTGCTCTTTATAGTGTCAGTATGTTCTATTTAAGTATAATTTCAAGTGTCCCAAAAGCCTTGACATGGACTGAAGGACTTGATGTGGACTAAAGACCTTGAGGTGGCCTAAAGGAATTACTGGCTCGAAGTACATTGGTGGAATGAAGGCCTTAATGTATGAGTGGACCAAACCGGTGGCCTGAAAGCCCAAAGGGAAGAATATGTCCTACTGTTATAGTACTAAACAATACCTACTACAGAGCCTACTACCATACATGCTACAGTACTTTGATACCAACTATGGCATCCTGGCTTTTTATTACGTAACATTTCATTACATTTTACAAACAAAGGACCTTTAAATTCTAGTATCCTAGAAATCAGGATCATAAAACATGAAAAATTAAAACACTCCTTTAAATACCCTAGAAAATCCTCTTGAAAAGATCATCATATGTACTACTACTAAATCTCATAACCTGGAGACATACATCAAAGGAAAGGGTGAGTTGAAGGCCCAGTAATGAAAGAAAGGGAATCAGTTTACTTGTGATATCAATAAGAACTTGATGAATAAAATATGATTAATGAAAGTAGAATGATATAATAATGAAAACGACTTGAACCATAATATGAATATTTGGATACAACATTTAATTTAGACATTAATGAACATATAACCAAGTTTCATCCCCATGGTGTCATAAAAACATCCAATGTGATTCACCAAGGTATCGTGAAACTTGTCATCTCTAGAGATTCAATTCTTTACCCAATGATTTGCAGAACTATCAGGGCACACCATTAATATGTATTTATTTTTAGGTGATCCAGATATATCATAATAATACATTTCATAGATAAACTATAGAAAATAAATGAAATGGGTTTCATATCATTATCATGAAATTTTTAACATGATAATTATATCATTTATAACCCATAGAAGGGAATGAAGGTTATATATATGTCAATTACAGAATCTAGAATATAATTTTTATTTCTTTATGAACACCCATTGAAAGGAAATAGGTCTGGGTATTTTCATAAATAATATAAGATAATTTCATGAGAGAAAGAGAGAGAAATTTTAAGATGATATTTATGCAACATAACGGCTATATAACATTGTTTTAGAAGACAATAAAAAATTGGACAAGGGTATACCATCCATAAATGAATAATTTTACAGTATAGGGGTAGAATAAAATATAAATAAAATCATGGTGTGGATATTTTAATGACATAACACATGAAAAGAAAACTTGAAAGAAGAAAGATAATGTGATTTCTTTTACGAAAAATTTTGCATCCTAACTGTGTCACTTATACATATAGAAAATCAGTTAATGAGAGAAAAAATGGTCCCTCATAATTTGGACATAAAATGGAATATAAAAATGATATAGAAGAACATACCCCCAAATAATGAAATGGAAACTAGAAGACATAACATAAAGGAAGTCATGACTTAAAAGAGGAGGGTTAAAGGTTCTTTTACCTTGAAGAGTGAATTTGAATGCTCGAAGGATGGGACCAAGGGTGCTTTAGGGAACCATGGGAGGACTCCACGGGAGTTAAAAATACCAGATCTTCATTTAAGAGGATTTTGGAATGAATGGAATGACGGAATGACTTGGTATTTATAGCAAAAGTGAGGGAATGCTTAATTAATTTCCAAGGGACACATCATTAGTGGTATTTGAAAAACCATGTGCTTGATCATGGTATTTTCCCTTTGAATTGGCCACATAGAACATGTTATAAAATATATTACTATTCAAAATTCAACTAGAATTGTTACATCATTATTATATCATAAATGATGCCATTAATCACCCCAAAACTCCAAACTATATTGTTATTATTCACTGAAAAACAAACCATTTTATGAAAATCAAAAAAATAACCCTAACCTAATATCTATGCTCTAAATTTAAAAATAAACTCAATTTTATGAAAATATATTTTTAATTATGAGATATTTATTTTTTATGTAAAAACACTATTGACCATAAAAAAATACTAATACTCAACTAAATTTTTTTGAAACTATTTTTTAGTTATGCTATTATATCACTTCACCATTCAAGATGCCTAAATTTTATTTATACTTTCTTAAGTGAGGTTACTATTCCATTGGTCACATTAATATTCATACTTTACTATTCACTAAAAAATTAAGTTGATCTTATCAGACTCCAAATTTCTTACTGGTCATAATTGTAGAAGACAATTTCTTGAAAATCATTTTACATTATTAATTATTTAAAGTATAAATTTTTTTAAAATACCTTTTTTTCCAAAATTCATCAATAATATGGGACTTCATCCTATATTTATCTGGAAATTTTAAATTCCCAAATTTAACATAATAATAAATAACAATTTTATTTATTCAAAAGGATTACACAACATATCTAAGGTCTTGTTACATATCCCCTTAATACCTGCATAAGACCTAAGTGTAAGAAGTTCTATGGTGATAGAATCTTGGGGCGGCTTGAACAAAATTTCCCGACCGGTGATTTTTATCACATTGAACATCCCCAATAGGTGATTCTGATTAAGATTCCCATGTTGGATTTTGGATTTGGATTGGTCCAGAGCAAAGCCCAGTGACGTAACCTCCTTCCCAAGGATTAACAGATGGGATTCATATGGCCCAAGTCTTCTGGATGAGTCCATCGACACCTCTTTCTGTACTAATTAACCATGATCATTTTAATTTATATACAACAATCATAATGTTAAGAATTTAGTTTCAAATGGTGACATTGACCAATGCTCATATAGCAGTCAAAAACCAATGATATTATTTTAATTATACTCTGATCATTAATTAAATGTTATATTTTTTACGTATAAAAAAAGTAATACCCATATTCAAGAAACACATATTATTCAGAAGTTTGGGTAGTTACATTCTTCCCCCCTTAAGAAATTTCATCCTTGAAATTTTAACTCATACCACCAGAACAGAAAATGTGTGGGTACTTCTACCTCATAGAGTCTTCTGGTTCCCACGTGTCTTCTTCATATTTGTGGTTCCTCCACAACACCTTAATAGGGTGGGTAGTCTTATTGCATAGAACCTTGTCTCTATAATCCAAGATCTCCACTGGCTTCTCCACGTAAGAGATTCCATGTTCCAATAGTACCACCACTGAATTTAGTATATTTGAAGGGTTAGGTATGTGCTTCCTCAAGAGGGATACATGGAAGACATCATAAAACTATGTAAGATTTGAATGAAGTTCATGCCGATAAGCCAATGCTCTAACACGATCAAAGATTTCATAGGGGTCAATGCACCTAGGGCTGATCTTCCCTTTCTTCCAAAACCTCATGACTCTATTCCAAGGTGATATTCAACGAAAGGATTAGTCACCAACATTAAAATCCAATCCCTTTGATGGTTTTCTCCATATCTCTTTTACCGACTCTGAGTAGCCTTAATGTGTTTTTGGATGGAATGGACTTTTTTGTCATCTCATGCACAAGATCAGGCCCAAGAAGCTTTCTCTCACCAGCCTCATGGGAAAAAGTAAGAGTTCTACATCTCTTAACATATAGAGCTTCACAAGATTCCATTTGAATGCTCGAGTATAAGATGCTATTATAAGAAAACTCAACTAAAGGGAGATGTTGATCCTATCCACCTTTAAATTCCATTGAGCATGTTCTCAGAATACACTCGAGTGATTGAATAGTCCTTTCGGATTGGACATCAGTTTGGGGTGATAGGCCATACTGAAATTCAATTCAATGCTCAGATCATGCTGAAGAATTCAACAGATTTTTGACGTGAACCTTGGATCATGATCAGATATGATAGAAAGTAGGACTCCAAGTATCCTTACAACTTTCTTTACATAAATCCTGGAAATTTTATCAAGAGAGAAATCTTTATGGATGGAGATAAAATGGGAAGTCTTGGTGAGATGGTCCACAATAACCCATACAACATTATTTCCTTTAGAAGTTATCAGGAGACCAGTCACAAAGTCCATTGTGATATTTTCCCACTTCCATACTAGAATGGGTAGTGGTTACAATACCAGTTTAAGAAGTTATCACTCTTCCTTCACTTGCTGACATACCAAGCACCTTGATGTGTAGTCAGAAACCTCCCTTTCATATTAAAACACCAGTAATGATAACAAAGGTCTCTATACATTTTCGTGCTTCCTAGATGTATAGAGAAAGTAGATATATGAGCTTCATCCATCATCACCTTCTTTATTTATCGAATAGATGGAACATATACCCTTGTACAAAATTTTAGTACACCTTCTCGATCAATATTGAACTCAGGAAACATCCCATCCTTCACAACCTCAAACTTCTTCTATATCAAAGGATCTTCGTACTGATCTTTCTTGATCTTCTCTAGTAACGACGGTTGAGAAATCATTTGATTTAGGGTTGATGATTTCTTTTCCCTTATAATTCCCATGTCCATCTTTACTAGGTCATTTATCGAAGGATCTCTTTGAATCCTCATCATGGAAAGAACAATTGGGTCTTTCATGCTTAATGCATTAGCAACTTTGTTTACTCTTCTAGGATGATAATGAATTGAAAAATCATAGCCTTTATAAAGTTCCAACAATCTACTTTCTCTCATGTTCAGTTCCTTTTGTATAAAAGTATATTTCAAACTTTGATGCACTATGTATATATCACATTTCTCCCCATATAGATAGTTCCTCCATATCTTTAGAGAAAAAACGACCACATCCATCTCCAGATCATGTGTAGGATAGTTTTGTTCATGAGTCTTCGACTATCAAGATGCATAAGCAATGACTTTGTGATTTTTCATGAGGATTCACCCAATACCTTTCATAGATTCATCCCTAAAAATAATGAATCCTTCTCCACTTGAGGGTAGAGTTAACACAGGTACAGTAACCAATCTCTTCTTCATCTCTTGGAAACATTCCTCATACTTTTTTTTCTATATTAACATGCACTCTTTTTGAGTTAACTTGGTTAATGGATTATAAAATGTTTTCTTAAAAACCTCTTGTAATATCATGCTAATCCAAGGAAACTAAGAATCTCAGTTATTGTTATAGGCTGAGTCCACTCTTCTACAAATTTTTTCATTATAGGGTTAATAGAAATTCTTTTACTGGTAATAAATTTCCCCAAGAAAGAAAATTGTTGTAACCAAACTTCACATTTTTTGAACTTTCCAAAGAGGTTGTCCTTCCATAGAGTTTGCAAGATAACCCTTAGATGATCCTCATGATCCTCGATACTTTTGGAATATATTATAATATCATCAATAAAAACTACCACAAAGTTATCAAGGTAGTCCTTAAATACTCTATTCCCCAAATCCAAAAAATAGCAGGTTCATTAGTCAGTACGAAGGACATAAAAAAACTCATAATTCCCATATCTTGATCGAAAGGTAGTTTTTTGAATATCTTTTTTCTTCACCCTCAATTAATGATAACCATATCGAAGATCTTTTTTAGAGAAGAATTGAGCCACAAGAAGTTGGTCAAATAAGCCATCAATTCTTGGAAGAGGGTATTTTTTCTTCACTGTGATCTCGTTCAATTCTCTATAATCAATGTATATCCACATTGATCCATCCTTTTTCATCACAAAGAGAATAGGTGCTCCAAAAAGAGTCACACTTGGATGGATAAAACCATTCTCCAAATGATCTTGGAGTTTCTTCCTTAATTACTTTAGATCCACATTTTCATCCTATACGAGGTCTTTGATATGAGATGAGATCCAAGTAAGAAATAAATGGAGAACTCTACCTCTATTTTTGGGGGAGGTCTGGGTAACTCCTCATGAAATACATCAATGTATTCTTGAAAGATGGGGATATTTTATATCCTTAAACCCCCATTTCCTTCTTCTTTTTCACCAATCAACTCCATAAAGATAGATATAGGAGGTTCTTCTAGACGAAGATAATGTTGATATATCTCTCCATGTAAGATAACTATAGGTTTTCCATTCAAGAATACTGATATTCCCTTTATTTTGAATTTGATCTTTGCATTATACTTTGAGAGAGAGTCCATCCCTAGTATAATGTCGAATTCCATCATGGGAATGAAAACTAGATTTGTGATAATATTGTGCTTAATACAGTAAATAATAGAGTTTCTAAACACTGGAAATGCTTGGATAATCCCACCAAGAGTCTTGACTGATAAATATACTTTTATAAATTAAGGGTTTAGTTCTAAATTCTTTACAAAAATAGAGTAAATAAAGGAATTTGTATAACTAGAATCAAACAAAGTAATCTCTACCTTTGAGATAACAATAAGAGTACCTGCCACCACATAATCTGGTGCTTCAAGTTCATTTGTAGTGATTGAAAAAGTATGACCTTATTCCCTTGGTCGATTCTAAGGCTAATGGTGATTCCCCTATATTGCCCTCATATTTGGACAATGATTGGAAAGGTTCCCAAATTGTCCACACTTATAGCATTGGACATTAGGTAGGACCTTCACCATTTTCCCTTTGACTTTATTATTAAGGAGTTGAGGCTTCACCTCCCTAGGATAGTTCCGTGTGATAATGGAAATCTTTTCCACACATGTAACACCTCGCACTCCCTAGAAGGCAGTTCCCCAAATGCTTTTTTCCACATTTATTACATGTGGGATATTGCAATTGGTTTCCTCCTCTTCCATGATCAAAAGTCCACCCTAAGATTAGCTTAATCGATCTTTTATTGTCATTGGATTTAAGAGACCAATGCATCTCACCAAACTCCATTTCGACATTAATCACACTAAGAATGATCTCCTCATAACTATCATAGTCTTAGGTGGATTGATTCTTCTGTAGATGAGGCTCAATACACCAAATAATCTATCAAACTTACCATTTGGATTCATGACAAAGATAGAGGTGTAATGTGAAAGCATTGTGAAGTTCATCTCATAGCTTCCCCCAGATTCATTCTCCTTCTAATTTAGCTCGAACAACTCCTTCTCCAGTCTTGTTCTCATGGAATGAGGGAAATACATACTGAACAAGATCCCTCTGAGCTCTTCCCACTCCATATCTTCAACCTCCACTCTTGGACTTGTGTTTTTTATCAGCTCCCACCACTAATTAGCTTCGCCCTCTAAGCGGTAAACAACCTTGGTGACTTTCTCTTGTTCTGAACATCAGATCATAGAAAAGATCTTCACAATAGTATTGATCCACTATTCAGAAATCAATGGGTCGGTAGATCCACAGAAGGTTGGTGGTCATTGACGCATAAAGGACTCAATAAAATGTTGTTCCCTTCATAGTGATATCAGTCTCTTAGCTTTATTCAAGTTATTTACCATAACTTGAGTCCAATGGATCATCATTCTCTTGAATGTTCCCATTCTGACTTCCTTCAGTGGGCCATCAGCGTATGGTCCATTACAGTAACCATTTTCACGATTCCTTTTATTTCCCACAATTTTCAAAAAGAATAAATCCTTTGTTAAAAGAATATTTCATTCACAAATCATTTAACTATAAAAGATTTTATGCCCTAAAACATCATGATTAAACAATTACAGTTCTCTATAAATTCATTATAATGATTTATAAAATGCTTGTGATTGACAAAACATATCCCATGAGAGTGTCAAAATATGAGTGAATAAAGGCCCATTATCATGTACCAGGATACCCTTGGTTAAGCTCGAAACACCTCATTGGAGTTTTCACTCCTAGGTACAAATGTTCCACAGCCACATCCACTTGTTTGTATCCAAAAAATGATTTATTTGTTCAGAAACCACTTAATATATGACCAAAATACCAGGATATTTTCTTATATTTAATTTTTTCTATAGAGTTCTAAAAAAATTCATTGCCTAATTTCCATAAATAACTTAACTATCCTTTGATACTAACTATGGCATCCCACCGTTTTATTACGTAAATTTTCATTATATTTTGAAAAGAGAGGACCTTTAAAGATTAATGTCTAGGAAATTAGGAAAAAATACATGAAAACACAACAAAATATTTTAAATCACCTTGAAAATACTCTTAAAAAGTTCTTCCTTTGTACAAATACTGCATCTCATAACCTAGAGACATACATCAAAGGGAAGGGTGAGCAGAAGGCCCTGTTAGGAAAGCAATGGAATTGATTTACTTTTGATATCAATAATAACTTGATGAAAAACATATGAGAAATGGGATTAGAGGAATATCACAATGAAAATAAAATGAACCATAAGTTGAATATGTGGAAACACAATTTAATTTAGACATTGATGAACATATCAAAAAAATTTCATCCCCAAAGTTTCATGAAAATTACAAAAGTTATTCACCAAGGTACCATGAAACTTGTCATATCTAGAGATTAAATTATTCACCCAATGCATTGTAGTGATGTCAAGGCACACCCATAATACGTATTTATTTTCATGTGATACACATAGAACATAACCATACATTTCATACATAACCCAAAGCAAATAAAAGAAATGGGTTTCATATCTACATCATGACATTTTAAATAGTTTTTAAAAACATGATCACTATATCAGTTATAAACCATGGAAGGGAATGAGGGTTATATGTATGTCAATTCCATAATATAGAATATTATTTTTATCTCTTTATGAACACCCATAGAAAAGAAATAGGTTTGGTTATTCACATAAATAAGAAAAGATATTTTCTTGAGAGAAAGAGAGAGAAATTCTGAGAAAACAATCTGCAACCAAAGGACTATATAACGTGGTTTTAGAAAACAATAAAAAATTAGACAAGGGTATATCATCCAAAAATGAATAATTTTACAGTATATGGACAAAATAAAATATAAATATTATCATGGTGTGATTATTTTAATGACATACATTATGAAAAGGAAATAGGAAAGAAAAGAGAAAATGGGATTTCATTTATGAAAAAATTGGAAGCCTAATGGTATCACATATAAACAGAGAAAATAATTTGATGAGAGAAAAAAGATTCTATCATCATTTTTAAATAAAATGAAAAACAATAATAATATATAAGAACATATCCCCACATAATGAAATGGAAACTAGAAGGCATAACATAAAGAAAGACATGACTTAAAAAGCGAGGGTGAAAGGTTCCCTTACCTGAAGAGTGACTTTGAAAGCTCGAAGGTTTTGACCTTTGGGGGCTTGAGGGAACCATGAGAGGACTCCTTGAAAGGTAAATGACAATATATTAGTTTAGAATTTTTTTTGAAATAATGGAATGATGGAATATCTTGGTATTTATTTCAAAAGTGAGGGAATATTTAATTAATTTCTAAGGGACACCTCATTGGTGGTATTTGCAATACCATGAGCTTGCCCATGGTATGTTCCCATGGCATTGGACACTTTGGACACCACATAACATATCATAATATTCAAAAGTTGAACATAATGATTAAATCATTTTTAAATCATAAATTATGTCATTAATCACACCAAAACTCAAAAATGTATTTTTACTATTGATAGAAAAACAAAACATTTTATAAAAATCTCATAAATTCACCCTAACCTAATATCGATGTTATGAATTAAAAAATGAACTCCATTTTATGAAAATAATTTTTTTAATTAGGAGATATTTAATTTTTAAGTAAAAATACTATTTACCTGAAAAAATACTAATACTCTACTAATAATTTCTGAAATAGTTATTTACTTATGCTATTATATCACTTCACCATTAAAGAAGCCTAAATTATATTTAAAATTTCTTAAGTGAGGTTACTATTCCATTGTTCACATTACTATTCGTAAGGGTAATATTAATATTCCCATTTTACTATTCATTAAAAAAATAAGTTGACCTTATTAGACTCTAAATTTATTACTGGTCACAACTGTAGAAGACCATTTTTTGAAAATCATTTTACATTATTAATTATTTAAAGTATACAAATAAATATTTTAAAATTCAATTTTTTCAAAATTAATTAATAATATATAACTTCATCCTACATTTATCTAGTAATTTAAAATTCACAAATTTAACATAATAAGAAATTAAAATTTTACTTATATAAAATGATTACAGAATGTAACTAAGGTCATGTTACATATCCCCTTAACACCTGCATTGGAGCTTAGTGTAAGATGTGTTATGGTGATAGAATCATGGGCCGAATCAAACTATATTGATCGGTTGGTGGTTTCTATCAGCTTGAACTTCTCCCATCAGTGATTATGTTCAAGCTTCACATGTTAGAGTTTATATTGGGCTTGGTCCAGAGCAAATCCCAGTGATGAAACCTCCTTCCCAAGCTCTAACAAATGGGCTTTAGATGGCCTGAGTCTACTGAATGTAGCCATCGAATCCTCTTTTTGTATTAATTAACCATGATCACTTTTATTTATACACAACCATAGAAACATTAAGAATTTAGTTTCCAATGGTCATATTGACCAACGGTCACATAACCGTTAAAACCCAGTGGTATTATATTAATTATACTCAATTAATTAATTAAAGGATATAGTTTTTTTTTAGTATAAAATAAAATAAAACAAAAATTCAATAAAAAAATATTATTCAAAAGATTGGGTCGTTACAAATTATGTCTCTTCCTATATTTGAACTCGGGTCTCTTGGATGCACTTTCCGAGTTCTCACCAACTGGGATGAGGCTCTTTTGCACAGGTTTCCTCCTTATGTTTTCACTAATTCCTTAAAAAGTTTAATTTATGTCCAATATAATGATTCAATGATGAAGGTAGGGAAGCTGGGGAGTGTTTTTGGATGGTATTGTCTGAAGAAAAGTGGTTTTAAGGTGTGAAGTCGAGAGGATATGTGATGGTCTTTTATAAGTGGGGTTAGTGGAAAACTTGTAAATTTTTGAAAGAGGGAATTCCATCCATGTTTTCCTTATGAAAAATGGATACAATAATTAACAAAACTATATAATATAAGGAATAAGGTCTAAATATGTCCATGAATTTGGTTTTGGAAAATTTTAAATGTCATTTGGTTCCTTAATTTTAAATATTAGTCACTTGGAAAACTTCTTTTTCTCTTAATTTTTGTAATTAATTATAACTTTTTTCACTAATAAATTTATTCAAAAATTAATTTGGATAAAAATAGAAATTAAAAATTAAACTAATTCCAAATATTTAATTATTTTTATTAAATTAAAACCTTATAATTGGTAAAATTTAATTTAAAATTATTTCCATAGATGGAAAAAGAAAGCAAATGTTTCGAATGTAAATGTTAAAATATTTACATTTTTTTATATGTAAATTAAATATAAAAATGATTAAAATGACCTAAAATGGATTAATATATTTATTAGTGATCTAATTTTCTTTAAAACCAAATTAAAATATAATTAGAAATTAGATATTATTTACATGAAAAGTCAGTTTTTAATTAACATTTCTTATTTTCACTATTCATAAAAAATGAAACTTCATAGAAAAATAAAAAAACCCACAAAAAGATAATTTTCAAAATCAAATATCAAAATAGAAGTTTATTTTATCAAATAAAATTTATAAAATTTTAAAATCTTAGTTTTAAAACTAGTTTTCCATTATATAGCGGTAAAACTACCTTTATAAAAATACATCTTTTTATGTAGAAATTTAGATTTTTTCTTAACTTATTCCAATTGAATCTATTTTATAAATTTTAATTTTTTATTAAATATATAATTGATAAATTTCATCACTATCATCCACTAATAATAATTATTCTATTTTTTTAATATAAAACACTATTGACACATACTAATTGTTTTTTTGTAAAACCATTTCCATTGTATTCAATTGGTTTTTATTTTCATTTATAAATAATTACTTCACTATGAATTAATTTTATATTCATGTAAACCATATATTTTCATAATTTAGTTAATCCTATTAATACTTATCATTCCAATGAATAGGTGATAACTACATATTAATTAATCTCATTAATAGTAAATTGTTGTTCGCTAAAACCCGACCATACATGTGACGTAAGCTATTGAAAAAACTAATTATTGCATGAAATTCAAGATAACATAGTGTTTTGTGCATTAAAATATATATAATATATTTAATTTAGTTTAAATATTAAATATATCATATATTCATGGGATTTTATAATCTTTTCTATACTTTGTGTTGCATGTCACAAGCACAATTGAATTGGATGTTTATATTTTAAAAATTCAAGGTGTTACAAAAAAACCCTCAAATTGTATTTGTGGGATATCATAATTATTATTTTTTTCAAATTGGTCTATAGTTTCTTGATAAAACACTATATATTATTATAATAAGTAATCTGAAATATTTCTATTTTAAATCCACACAAATATCAACACATAATTTAATCTTTAATCTTTATTCAAATCACTGCTTAAATCTAGAAAAACTATAGGATTATGACACTTCGATCTTTAAGTAGAAAAAATAATCATAACCCTTATAATTCCAAACTATAGAAACTAATAAAATAAATATTAATATAATAAAAGTTTAAGTCGTATGAACTTAAACATGCGTAAACTTTTTTCCTAGGATTATTTTCTCTATAAAATAGATTCTCACATGTTTTTTTCCCTTATGAATTTCATAAGTGTTTTGACTTGGATAATTCTCCAAAAAATATTTTACACATTATATTTAAATAAATTATCTACACACATTTTTTTCCCTTAGTCATAGTTCTTCTTCTCTAGAGAATATATTACAAACCATAAAAACTATTCCATATATCACTTACCTTTTTAGTTTGTTAATAAACTACTCAAAAAAATATTCTCAATATCCAATTTTATCTCCATATACTTTTAAAAATATTCATTTATAAGAAAATATTTTTTATAAAACTATATTTTATACAAATATCTGGAATTTTACAATTTTGTGTTCATTTGTATAACATGAAAAACTTATATATATAAATAAGGATTTGTATTTTTTTATTTTCATGAAAATATAGAATTTCTATAATTGATCCAAATATTCTCAAACCATTTCAAAAAATAAAAAACAAATAAGAAAACTAAAAAAATTAAACACCTTCCAATTCTTTCTTATTATGGTTGAGAACAAGTACAAACTTCTTCATGAACTCAAATAGGTTCTTTAGTATCACCCTTTTGATTTCTTCTTGACCTCAATAACTGACTCTAAGAAACATAAAATTATATACTTTTTCCAAGAGAGTCATCTAGACACCAAAACAATAGATAATGTTTTTTAAGATAATTTCATCCCTAAACAATGAGAATATTTTGTGTTGGGGATTTAGATTCTATCCTCGAAAATCCAAAATTTTAATACTCTCCCTTTTATAAGAATACCAGATTTAGATTCATAATTTAAATAAAAAAGATTCTGTGATTATTTATTTCAATTTTAAAACTTAATCTAATTTTTTTTACCATATCCCAATGTGTTTCAAGTTAGAGGGTGGAGATAAACATGCATGTCTGGACTCAAAGTCTAAAAATTTTTCCTTTGAAATTGCTCTGGTGATGTTATGAACAAGTTTATCTCTAGTGGAAATAAATTCCATCATTATATCACAAATAAAAAAAATAATCACTGATAAATTTAAAAATGATATCAATGTTCTTAGACTAAGAATGTGGCATCAAATTATTATATATATCACTTTCAATTTGGTCTTCCCATGAATATTTTAGTGGTTTATCAATTCACACAATTAAGTTATGCATTAATTACTTTATCTAGATAATCTAGGAAAATACACTTTTTAACCACATAATCTACCTCTCTAGTGCTTAAATTAAATGGGATATACTTCTTACATTGATATCTAACACAATTTCTTCCAAAGTAAAATATTTCACCAGAAGTTGAATTAATATCATAACAATTTCCATCCAAGTAAACATCAGTAAATATATACATATTAAGGTGATTAAATTCTTATAATTTATCCCAAAATTTAATTTTACTTTTATATACTTGAGAAATATTTTTAAAACCATTAAATATGATTATTTAGGATCACTTTTTATCTTGAACACGTGGTCACCTTATAAAAAATACAAGGTATTGATGTAGTGTGATAAGGTAAACTACCAATTGGTCTTCTAAATTCCTTTTGATTCCAAATTTCTTCTTCACAATCCTTCCCTTGTTTCATCCCTATCTGTATTTATATAAAAACTAGTTTGAAGTCTTTCATAATAAATTCATACTACAATTCCCCTATATAGTTTTTTAACAATGGAAAATGAAATATTCTTTTTCTCCACATACAATTCTAGAAAGTACCACATTTATCCCAAAATATAAATCTAAAAATGAGTCTTTATTTATATATAGAATTAAAAAAAATATCTTTATCACCTATACATATAATACCACCAATATAAACATTTACAAAAAGTATCCCTATATATATATTTCCTTCACATAAAGGTTATTGTTAACCATTTCTTCATTGAATTTTGTCCCACTTAGGCAACAATCCGTATTTTAATACTAAGTGATAGGGGATTTTTAGCCAATATAGAGGTATTTTTCGACTGCACACCTTAGTTATGTCATTTTTAATAATGAACCCATCATTCTATCAAATGTAGAATTACTCCTCTATATCACCATTTAGGAAGGCATATTTCACATCCCTTTGATAAATTTTTTCATTATATTTGAGATAAAATAACTAGGACCATTTTTATAGATTCATTAGTTTCCCATGAGTAAAGGTTTCTTCATAATTAACTCAACTTATATATATCCTTTATAAAATTTTTTTGGCCTTATTCTAGATACTTACCCTTTATCATTCAATTTATTTCTGAACACCCACATGAACCCATTAAAATATTTTCCTTTTAGTCTTCTGTATATATCTAAAGTGTAATTTTTCTCAATATGATTTTGTTTATCATTCATAAAATTATCCGATTTTTTTCATAATATCTCCTATAAATGAATGAGGCACAATTTGAGAGATAAGAGGTATATTTTTATTTAGCCTCAATCTCTTTCTTATTTGAATTGGTGTACGCTAGTTTAAAATTAAATTTTTTTCTTCTACATGATTCATTAGCTTATAATATATCAATTTATTTTATTAAAAAATATATTTTTTCATCCTTAGTATAATAATATTTAATGTAAAAAAATGAGGTTCATTTGCATCTAGTTATTCACTATTTTCTTCTGGAATCTACTCACTATCTTCATTAGAATCTTCCAAATCTGTATCATTTAGAAAATTAATACTATGTTTATTGTCAATTTTTTTTAACTCATACCAAAATACCATTTAAAGAATTCTATTCTTATAGAATTTTTAGCCTTTTATATTGGATTAGTATTATTTAAAAATACCTTCCTTGACCTTCTAATCAACATTTCTAATATTTTTTTAATCTTTATTAAATAAAGGATATAAAATTATCTGATGTAGTCCAAAATTGGATTTTAATATTACTTCATCACATAATAGTTTGTATTTTAATTATTTATCCATAATACATGTTTTGGAAATGCACTAATTTTCACACATCCTCTCTCCAGTAAAGCATTGAGATGTTTTACTATGATACCATGGTACTATCTATTTAAGAAAAGATTATACACTTTCATTATTTAACTCTATTTCTATTAGGTGTATAAGGAATACTGAAATGATTTAAAATTTCTTGATTTTAAAAGATATATTCAAATGAAATTATTGTGAACTCCTTTCCATTATAACATCTATGATTCTTGATACACAAATATATTTCTTTCTCAACAATAATCTTAAAAATTCTTATAATATCTACAGCTTTTGACTTCTGATTTAAAAATATAATATTAGTCACTCTTATAAATTAATCAGTAAATCTGTTAATGTAAATATCCTCCTATGTGGATTTATGCCTCATTTTCTCATATAAATACGAATGTTTCAACTTAAGTGATCCTGTGGATTAAATTTCCACCCTTTTATGACATCCTTTTTTTATTTTCCCCCTTTATAAGGTTTAATTGATTTTTTATTTCTCATTCCTAAAATGGTGAAATATATTACCATATCTCCCTTGTAAATCATACTTATTTTTATTTAATTTATGTGGAACAATATTGTATGTCATAATTTTTTTTCATATTTTAGGATCAAATTACACAAAATACTTGAGTTTATAATTTGAAATAGGTTTCCATTGGTTGTTTCACCTCTAGTGATAAATGTTATATATTTTTTCTCTTGGTAAGTAATGTGTTTCATCTAAAAAATCCCCTTTAATTAATGAAAAATATGGCTCACACATAGAAAGTTATGGTTAAGCTTATAAAAAAAGACATAATTTGATTTCATTATTTGGGATATAATATCAACTACTCTAATTAATTTTATATTTAGAGATATTTCATGCCAATAGATAAAAACACCACCATTATTTTCTTAAATATTGTACAATATCATAGTGTTTCAAATAATATGTGATTAATAGCCACATTAAATGATCCATGCACTGTTCTTCTCTATATAATTAATAGAAACTTTGACAAGAAGTAACTATTTAATCTTGTTACCTGTCCATTTATTATAATCATAAAAAAAAATTGAGTTTTTCATGGTTGTATGCTTATAAATTCCTTATAAATATAACATTTCTCTTAAAACCTTACAAAACATTATTCCAAATAATCAGATTAGTTTAGGATTGGTAATTGAGATAATTTTTTTTCACAACTTTAGTCTTCTCATACCTTCTCCTTTGATTCACTAGATAGTTCCTACTCCATTATTTTCTTATTAAAATCTATAGTAGAGATATATTTTACTAGTAAAAATATTATTTATGCCCAAATACTCCACAAATCCAAAAAAGTACTGTTAAAAATAGTTTTTCCTGAAAATGTTTTGTCTATATATGAATTCCAACTTGATATTTCTGTACATTTCTTCACTCATTTTGTTTTGAATTTGGGAAGCATTTCCATATCATGTTTTATTCAAAATTCCTTAAAGTAAGAGTAAATTTATAAGACTTTTTATCAACCTAATATTTCAAAGTTTTTATATTAAAACCTATACTATAAAATGAAAAATATTTAACATTATTATATTTGTAAGTGTAGTATTTACCTAATTTTATGTATAAGATTTATTAGAAACAATTTATGTTTTAAATTTTATTTACATATATTTATAAACATTTTATATTGATCAAAAAAATCTACTTTAATATGTTTGGATTCCTTAACATAATCATTTTATTTATTGTGGAATTAATATTTGTTTTTATTTAGCTTCACAACTTCTTTTTTAGGGATTTTATTTCCCTCTTTGTTGAGTGTCTCTTTCAAGACACACTACACGATTAACTTTTAATATGAATTAAATATAGGTTTATTCTTATTATTTACCACTGATTTTCCTTTATTCAGGTTTTCGATCACATGAAATGATGTTGCTAACTTTCTTTAATTTATTTTTTATATTATCTACAATAATTATAGTATTCATCCTATTAATTTCTCAACATGCATTGTTTTACTTCTTTGAAACTTTTGGTAGTTATAAAATGATTTCCTTACTGCTTCTGAAATTCATCCCAATTAATTTCACTAGGTCCTCCCTTCATACTCTTTGTATTCACACTCTGCACTTTTTATTCTTCAATAATCAACTAAAACTATCTATTTCCACCACATTCAATGAACTTTAGAGGATGTTTTCTTTTATTAATTCCTATTTATTCTTTTCACATTATTATATATAAAATAAATTATTATTTTATAATAAAAATATTTATTCTCATATTATTATGATCCACTAATGGTATAAACTACCTTCACTTTGATCTTGAGTTTGTTCATGACATTGAATTCCATTTCATCCTCACTATTCTATTTTCTCTCATGTTTTTTCCTCATTTTATAATAGAGAAGTATATTATGAAACTAATTAAAATATATGTATTTATTCTTATATAGTGTTGATATCTATGGATTAAACTAATTTGGAAAATTTCTCATCAGTATATTTATAATAGTTGAATCTTATTAAATAAATTTAAAACAGAAAAGTGACTGACTATCTCATTTAATCTAGTGAATTAATCATCAATTTTCTCATAATCTATAATTTTTATATATTTAATATTATCTATATAGACTTGAATTTTGTATTATTTATGTTTTAAATTTCCTCAGTAATTATTTTACATCTTTTCCCACATTTACTTTGGTATCTTGAGTCCCATAACATTAATATACACATAATCAAAAATAGATAATAGAATTTCATTTTTCTAATTTTAAATCAACTTATATATTTGTATTATCTAAAAATTTCATAATAGTATCCAACCCTAAGGGTTTAAATCTAACTGTTATATAATAACTTCATTCTATGACTTGTGATAGAAGATAAGGGATCATTCTACGTTTTTATCCATGATATTTATTTCCATAAAATATAGGAAAACCCCAAATATGGACATAATTAAGATTCAATATTTTGTATATTAAATAAAACAAGATCTTAGATGGATCAAGTATATGATACCAATAGATGTGACCATGTCCGTTTATATACCACTGAGAAGGGGTTGAATCAAATATAGATTTATTACATTTTTTCTTTTATAAATTATCCTCTATAAATTTTTATGTTTGTAATATCCTCTTATAAAAATAACACCATTAATATTATCTAAAAAAATGAAAAAACATAAGTTAGATAAGTTTTTACAAGGTTCATTCCAAATGTGGATACCTAATCCTTATTGGGCCTGGTTTGAGCTTTGAGACTAAAATCTTCACTATAATTTTCTGGTGAATAAATGAGAGCATGAAAGCACACACCAATGTTCTTCTTCCCCAAACAAAATCCTATAGATGTTATGAAACAAATCATTTTTCCTTGAAATAGATGATCTAGTTGACATAGCACTTTTCAATCTTTTTATTTTCTATCTTTATTATAATAAATTTCTAGTATTAAATTATATGATATTCTCAAAATATCATCACTAGATTATTCTTACAAATTTTCATTATATATTTTCATTCAATGTTAAATGGGAAATAATTCATATATTATAATATGGAATCCTCCTTGTATTTCATTCATGTAATCTCCTCATTATTATTTTTATTCAAACTGGTTAACATTTTTGAAATAAACATCTAGCTTTGATTGTAATAAATAATTTTGAATATTTCTATTTCAAATTACCAAAAATATCGCCATATTTTATTCGTATCATTTTTATTCATATAATTCCTTGAATCATTAAAACATCACATGATATTGATACTTTGATATTGATGTTGAATAAAAACACACCAAAATTATATTTAAAAAATAAAATAAAAAATTATGTATGAAATATGAGTATCATATATAACTCAATAGTGAGCACTCAAAATTTAGTAAATTTATTTCCCAGTCTCATTTTCCCCATGAAATAGGTTTTTTTAATTTTTTATTTTCCATATACGTTATATAAGGACTTTGAATTTGTAAATTCTATAAAAAATATCCTATTCATTCTTATTTAATAAAGAACATACAAATATATGTTATTTCCTTTAGCATAATTTCTTATTCTATGAAAAATATACCATATACCATAAAAAATATGTTTTACTTCACTTTCTATTGTAGTTTATTAACAAAATCCTTTAAGAAACATGGTAGGCATCCAATGTTACCTCTAGAGATTTTGAAAATCCATCACTTATGAGATAATATTATACATGAAACATGATTTATTACAAAATCCTATATTTTTCAAAATTATAATGGCTAAACATAAAATTTTGTTTTATAGAAATAAGAATTTTTTCAATTTTTTTAATTTTCACCAAAACATGTAATTTCTTTTTTTGATCCAATTCTTCTGAAACCATTTCTAAACATACTATTTTAGTTTAGGCTAAGTCAAACACATTCCTAAAAACTTTACTACGATTTTATATCATAGAAAATAAAAAATAAAACCTTATTAAATAAATTTATTCGTTTATTCGATCCCCCCCTTTAGATTTGTTGTTGGCCTCAAAAAATCACTCTTAGAAATAAAAAATCAAATCATTGTTCAAATATAATCATCTTGACACCACCCAATTGGGTAAATTTTTAGTTTATGAAATTTCTATTCCTTGATAATAAATATTTTTTGCCAAGTGATTTAGATGCCTTTCCCCTCAATCCAAAACTCTCTATGGTCCCCCCTTTTTAAAAACTACCATCTTTGGATTCAAACTAGTAATACACATGAGGTGTGTTTGTCCACCCTTTTAAAACAAAACCCAATGAAAATGAGGCATATACTAAAGTAACTTATGTTTAAGTAATATATTTACATTCATGTTCACCCTCAATGTATCAAATTTATCTTTAATTATTTATTTGGTGAATATATCAACATGTTTTTCCTATGTTGAGAATAAAATCGAACTTTTTATCCCCCTTTGATAAACTTCTATTGGATGAAATTAAATTTTATATTAATGTTAATAAAATAAGAGAGTGGAACTATATTTTTAAAGGGATCAATTTCACATTTATTGTCACATGAAAATATGAGTGGTTTCTCTATCGACAACCTCATGAATTAAAGCTATTCATTCATCTAGACTGTCTGGGTACAATCACTTATAGCTACCACATACCCTACCTCTATGGTTTTTAAGGTAACTATGGGTTTGTTCCTGAAGTTCCAAAAAACAAGGCTTCCTAAAAATAGGAAAATTCAACCTAAAGTTAAATTCCTATAATAAAAACCAAATGAATAGTCAGAATTAGTAAATCCATAATGATCCAGGTGCTCATTGATTTTTTATATCAATAAAAAATTATAGGTTCTTTTGATGTACTTTTCAACTCTTTTTTACATCCATTAAATGTGATTCATTAGGATTATACTGCAACATTTTACAATAGGTAACTAGATATACAATATCATGTGTTAATTAAGTGTGATAAAGTAAAATAAAAATAAATTTTCTAAATTTATTTTAATTCATACATTCTCCTAGTATAATATACCCTAGTTTTATTACATAACTGTTTATTACATTTTACAAATAGAGGATATTTAAAGTCTAGTGTCTTGAAAATATGGAACAATATACATGAAAACATAAAATATTATTCTAATAGACTTTTAAGGATTCCTTATAGGTTCATCCAAATTACAATTACTGCATCTCATAATAAGGAGACATACATCAAAATACAGGGTGAGAAGAAGGCCCAGTAAGGAAAACAAGTGAAACAATTTACATGTGATCTTGAGAGATATAAATAAAAACATGAGATATATCATAGGAGAATTATAAAGAGGAATATTATAGAAATAGTAACTTGAAGCATAAAATGAAAATGTGGATAAAACCTTTGAAATTTACAATCATGAACATGTCACCAAGTTCCATCCCCAACATGTTATAAAAACTACCATGGTTATTCACCAAGGTATTGTAAAACTTGTTATCTATAGAGATTAAATTATTTACACAATGCATTGGAGCACTATCAGGGAAAAATCATTATATGTATTTACTTTCATGTGATCCACATATATGATAATAAAACATTTCCTAAATAACCCTGGGGGAATAAAAGAAATGGGTTTAATGTCAAAATTTCGACGTTTCAAAACTACATAAAAACAAGATCATTTTGTAATTTATAAGCCATGGAAATTGAGTAAGGGTTTTATATATGTAAATTACAGAATTAAATATATCATTTTTATGTCTTGTTGAATACCCCTAGAAACAAAATATTCTTGGGTATTCTCATAAATAAAATAAGATAATTTCTTGACAAAAAGAGAGAGATTTTGAGACGAAAATTCTATTGGCTAACGACTATGAAACATGGTTTTAGAAAACAATAAAAAGAGAGAGAAGAAGATTAAACCAATCATAAATAACCAATAATACATTATAGGGATAGAATACAATGTAAATAAGGTAATGGTATGGATATTTGAATGAAATACCACCTGAGAAGGAAACTTGAAAGAAAAGGGAAGAGGTGATTTCTTTTACGCAAATTTGACAGCCTAACGACGTCACTTAAAAATTAATAAAATCAATGGATGAGATAGGAAAGGGTCTCTAATAATTTTTACTTGAAATTTAAAGGAATAATAATATATAATAACATACCCCCACATAATAAAATGGAAACTAGAAGACATAACATAAAAGAAGTCCTAACTAAAAGAGGACGGTGAAAGCTTCCCATACATTGAAGAGTAACTTCATAAACTCAAATGTTGGGACCATGGGGGCTTTAAGGAACCCTGTGGGGACTAAATGGAAGGAAATAAGACTATATATTAGTTTAGAAGGAATTTGGAATGAAATTACTGAAGGAATGGGTTGGTATTTATATCAAAATTTAGGGAGTACTTTATTAATTTCCAAGGGACACCTCATTAGTGGTATTAACAAAACCATGGGCTTTCCCATGGTATATTCCAGTGGCATTGAACACTTGGGATACCTCATTACATATATTACTATACAAAAGTATAAAAAATTATTAAAGTATTATTACATCAATAATGATGACATTAAACACACTGAAACTCAAAACGGTAATTTTACTATTCACAGAAAAGAAAAACATTTTATAAAAATATCCTAAATTCACCCTAACCAAATATCGATGCTCATAATTCCAAAATGAACTCCATTTTATAAAAATAATTTTTTTTTTAATTATGAGATATTTAATATTTATTTAAAAACAATATTTACAAGAAAAAATATGAATACTTAACTAATAATTTCTGAAACAGTTATTTACTTATTCTATTATATCACATTACCAATCAAGATTCCTAAATTAAATTTATACTTTCATTGGTGAGGTTACTATTCCATTGTTCATGTTACTATTCAGATGGGTAATATTAATATTCATAATTTACTATTCACTAAAAATTATGTTAATCTTATTAGAATCTAGATTACTTACTGATCACAACTATAGAAGACTATTTTTTGAAAATCATTCCACACAATTAATTATTTAAAGTATAACAAAATATTTTTAAACACCTTTTGTCAAATATTCATTAACAATATGAAACATCTTTAAATTCATCCTATATTTATCTGGATATTTGAAATTTACAAATTTTACTATAATTACAAATAAAAAATTTATTTATATAAAAGGATTACAGAAAGTAACTAAGGCCTGGTTACATAGCCCCTTATAACACCTATATAGAACCTAAGTGTAAGGTTTTCTATGGTGATAGAATCATGGGGAAGCTCAAACAACATTTCATGAGTGGTGATTCTTATCATCTTAAACTTCTCTCATTAGATATTACGTTCAACCATAATGTGTTGGAGTTTGTCTTCGGTTTTGTCCAAAAAAATCCTAGTAATTCTACCTTCGTCCCAAGATTCAACAGATGGGATTTGTGTGGCCTGAGTCTACTGGATGAGTCCATAGAATCTTATTTATGTATTAATTAAGCACAATCATTTGTATTAATAAATAATAATCATAATGTTAAAATTATAGTTTCCAATGGCCATATTGACCGAAGATTATATAATATTCGAAACCCAAGGGTCTCATTTTAATTATACTCAATTAATTAAAGGTTATAGTTTCGTTTAATATAAAATAAAATAACATCTAACTTCAGGAAACAAACATTATTCAAAATTTTGGGTCATTACATTCTTCACCCTTAAGAAATTTCAGCCCTGAAATTTTAACTTGTTCCCTCTAAAGAGAAATTTTGTGGGTACTTCTACCTCATAGAATCCTCTAGTACCCACGTGGCATCTTCCCAATCTTGGTTTCTACACAACACCTTAACAAGGCAGGTAGTCTTGTTGCATAGAACCTTGTCTCTATGATACAATATCTCCAATGGATTCTCCTCATAATATAGGTCATGTTCTAGTTGCAACACCTATGGATTTAGTACATGTGAAGGGTTGGGTATGTACTTCCTCAAGAGGGATACGTGGAAGAAATCAAGAAGTTATGCTATATTTAGTGGAAGTGAAATTCTATAGGCTACTGCTCCTACACGATCAAGGATTTCATAGTGTCCAATGTACCTAGGGTTGAGCTTCCACTTCATCCAAAACCTCATGACTCTTTTACAAGGTTAAATTCAAAGAAAGACTTTTTCACCAACATCAAAATCCAAGTCCCTTCAATGGTTGTTGGCATAGATCTTTCGCTGACACTAAGAATCCTTAATGTGTAGCTAGATATAATAGATCATTTATTTCATATATTAAAGAAGATCAGTCCCAATAAGCTTTCCCTCACCAACTTCATCCCATCAAGTAGGAGTTCTACATCGCTTCCCATATAGAGCATCATAGGGTGTAATTTGAATGCACGAGTGGAAGCTATTATTGTAAGAGAACTCTACTAATGGGAGATATTGATCCCATCCACATTTAAATTCCATTGATCATGTTCTCACCATGTCTTAATGTCTTTGAATATTCCTTTGAGATTGGCTATTAGTTTGGGGGTGATAGGACGTACTGAAATTTAATTTGGTATTGAGAGCATGTTGAAGACTTCTCCATAATTTTGGTGTGAACATTGGATCATGATCAGATAGGATAGAAAGTATAACTCCATGTATCCTTACCACTTCATTGACGTAAATCTTGGAATGTTGATCAAGAGATAAATCTTCCTGAATAAAGATAAAATGGGTAGTCTTGGTGAGATAGTCCCAATAACCCATATCACATTTTTTCCTTTGGAATTTATCGCATAACCAGTGACAAAGTCCATTTTGATATTGTCCCACTTCCATGATGGTATGAGTAGTGGTTGCAATATCCCTTTAGGAAACTATCACTCTGCCTTCACTTGTGGACATACCAGGAAATTTGAAGTTTAGTCATCAATCTCCATTTTCATATTACCCCACCAAAAATGATCACAAAGGTATCTATATATTTTTGTTCTTCCAGGATGTATAAAGAACGTAGATCTATGAGATTCATCCTCCAGCTCATTCTTTATTTCCAGAATAGATCGAAAAAATAGTCTTGTCTGAAATTTCAGTACACCTTCTTGATCAAAATTGAACTCAGGAAACATCCCATAATTCACAGCCTCAAACTGCTTCTGTAACAAAGGATCTTATTTCTAATCATTCTTGTTCTTCTCTAGTAAAGACGATTGAGAAATCATTTGGGTTGTGGTTGATTATTTCCCTTACATTATAATTCCAAAGGCCATATTTATTAAGTCCTTGATCAAAGTATCTCTTTGAATCCTCATCTTGTATAGAACAACTGAGTATTTTCTGCTTAATACATCAGTGACATTGTTTACTCTTCCGAGATGATAATGAATTGAACAATCATAGTCATTAAGAAGTTCAAACTATCTCCTTTTTCTAAAGTTCAATTACTTTTGTGTGAAAATATACTTCAAACATTGATGGTCTATGTATATATCTCATTTATCCCCATAAATATAGTGGCTCTGTATCTTCAGAGAAAAAAATGACCACAAATATATCAATATCACGTGTAGGATAGTTTTTCTCATGAGTCTTTAACTGTAAAGATACATAGGTAATGACGTTTTCATTTTTCATGAGGATTCACCTAATCCCTTTTATAGATTCATCTCTAAAATTAAAGAATCCTTCTCCACATGAGGGCAATGTTAATACATGCACAGTAATTAATCACTTCTTTAGCCCTTGGAATCATTCCTCACACTCCTTTTTCTAGATGAACTAGAACCCTTTTATAGTTAACTTGGTTAATGCATTTAAAATTCATGAAAAGTTTCTCACAAACCTCCTATAATATCCCTCAAATACAAGGAAACTACAAATCTTAGTTATTATTTTAGGTTAAGGCCACTCCTCTACAACATTTTTCTCTATAGGGGGATTGTGATTTCTTAATTGGCTACAATGTTCCCCAAGAAAGAAACTTGTTGTAACCAAAGTTTACATTTTCTGAACTTTTCAAAAAGCCTCTCCCTCTGTAGATTTTTCAAAATAACCCTTAGATGATTTTCATGCTCCTCATGAATTTTTGAATATATCAAAATATAATGAATAAAAACTACGAAAAAGTTATCAAGGTAGTCCTTAAATACTATGTTATTCAAATACCTAAAATACAGGTGCGTTATTCAGTCCAAAGGGCATAACAACAAACTCATAATGACTATATCTTGACTGGAAGGTAGTTTTCAGAATATCTTCTTTCTTCACCCTCAATTGTTGATAACCAGATCGAATATCAATTTTAGAGAAAAATTGAACCCCACAAAGTTGGTTAAATAAGTGTTCAATTCTTGGAAGAGGGTATTTGTTCTTAACTATAATCCCGTTCAGTTCTCTATATTCAATGCATAGCTGTATTGATCCTTCTTTGTTCTTCACATAGAGAATGGGTGCTCCCCCAGGAGGCACACTAAATAGGATAAACCCCTTCTCCAAAAGATCTTGTATTTACTTATTTAATTCATATAACTATATTTTTTCCATCCTATATGGGTTCTTTGATATCAGATGAGATCCATGTACGAGTGTAATGGATAACTGTAGCTCTCTTTCTGGGGGAGGTTCGGTTAACTCATCAGGAAATACGTCAGTGTATTCTTGGACAATGGGGACACTTTATATCCTTATAATATCATTTACTTATTCTTATTCACTAATAAAATCCATAAAGAAGGATATAAGAGGTTCTTCTAGACATATATCAGGTTGAGATATCCCTACATGGAATATAACTGTAGGTTTTCCATTCAAGACTACTGATATTTCCTTGCTTTTACATTTGATCTTAGTATTATACTTAGAGATCCAGTCTATCCCTAGTATAATTTCAAATTCCAAAATGGGAATGACTATAATATTTGTGATAAGATTGTGATCACTTTTGTAAATACTAGAGTTTCTAAACACTAATGATGCTTGGATAATCCCTCAAGGAGTCCTGATTGATAACTCTACTATTTAGAATTCAGGGGCAGGTTTTAAATTCTTTTCAAACATAGATGAAATAAAGGAATGAGTTGAACCATAATCAAACAAAGTACTTTCTTTCTTTCAGAGAACAATAAGATTACCTTCCACCACATCATTTGGAGCTTCAATATTAGCTATTGTGATAGAAAAATCATTCCCTTTGTCCCTAGACCTTTATTGAGGCTGATAGTGGTTCCCTCCACTACCCTATGATTTGGTTAGTGATTGGAAAATTTCCCAAGTTGTCCACACTTATAACACTGGACATCAGGTAGGCTGACACTATCTTCCTATTGTTAGTTGTGATTGGGAGTTTATGATTCTCCTCACTAAAAAAATCCATGTGATATGGACATCTCTTAAAAACTTTTAGCATTTCCCACTCTTGAGCAGGTAGTTCCCCAAATGCTTTTCCCCACATTTATTACATGTGGGAGGTTGCACTTTTTATCCCCTTCTTACCTGATCAAAGTTCCTCTCTAAGATAAGATCCATTAATATCTTCTTTTTATTGGATTTATAAGACCACTGTGTCTCACCAAAATCTAGTTCGACTTTCATCAGACTTCGAAGGATCTCCTCATAGAAATCATAGTCTCAATTGGCCCAATTATTCTGTAGATGAGGTCTTAGTCCACCAAAGAATCTATCAACCTTACCATTTGGATCAATGACAAATATATAGATGTATCATGAAATCCTTGTGAAGTTCATATCGTAACTTCCCAAAGTTTCATTCACCTTATACTTCAGCACAAGAAATTCTTTCTCCATTTATTTTTCTCAAAGAACAAGGGAAATAATTATTCAAGAAGATACCTTTTAACTCTTACCAATCCATAGCTTAAACCTCCACTATTGGCCTTGTGTTTTTAATCAGTTCCCACCAGTGATCATCTTATCCCTTTAAGTAGTAAAAAACCAGGGTGAAATTCTCTTGTTCTGAATAGTGGAGTACAAAAAGGATTTTCTCGATAGAGCTGATCCATTGTTCAGTAATAAATGGGTTGGTAGATCCATAGAAGGTTGGTGGTCATTGATTCATAAAGGACTCAACAGAATGTTTTTCTCATCACAGTGAGATTAGTCTCTCATTTTGATTCATGTTATTTCCCATTACATGAGTCATTTGGTTCATCATTCTCATGAAAGTTTCCATTCCAGCTTCCATCGAAGGGTCATCATCGCATGGTCCATTACAATCACCATTTTCATGGTTCATCCTATTTCCCTCTATTGTCATAAATAATAAAATTGTAGGAAGAATATTATTTCATTTATGAATCTTCTTACTATAATGGATTTTTATGCCTAAAAACATTATGCTTAAACATATCATTCTTTAACAACAATTACAATTATCTATAAATCCTTCATAATGATTTATAAAAATCTTGTTATTAACCAAAAAAATCCCCAATGAATGTCAAACCAAGATTGAAAAAGGGCTGTTGTTGTGTACTAGGATTCCCCAGATCAATCCCAAAACTCCTTGTCATGGTTTTCACTCCTAGGTATATCTATTCTAGAGAAACATCCACTTGATCATATCCAGACCTGGATGTTTTTTGTTCAGAAACCAATTACGTAATATTTCACCAAAATACCATAAATATTTACATTATTTAAACTTTTCTATAGGGATATTACTAATGTTTTCATTTAATAATTTCCAAATATAACTAAACTAACCTCTGATACCAACTATGGAATCTTTCCTTTCTATTACATAACTTTTAATTACATTTTACAAATAGAGGATATTTAAAGTCTAGTGTCTTGGAAATCAGGAATAATTTACATAAAAAATATAAAATTATTCTAATAAAATTTTAAGGCCTCATCATTGTTTAATCTTTAGTAGAATTACTGGATCTCATAACCTAGATACATACATCAAAAGGGAGAGTTGAAGGCCCAGTAATGAAAACAAGTGAAACAGTTTACATGCAAACCTGAGCGATAATAAAAAGAACATGAGAGATATTGTAGAGGAATGATAAAGAGGCATATAATAAAAATAATAAATGTAATCATAACATGAAAATATGGCTACAATATTTAATTTGTACATTAATTAACATATGACCAAAGTCCATCCCCAAGGTGTTATAAAAATTACCAAGGTTATTCACCAAGATATTGTAAAACTTGTCATCTCTAGAGATTAAATTTTTTTCCAGATGCATTGGAGATCTATAATGGAACACCCTTAATATGATTTATTTTCATGTGATACACATATATCATAATGAAAAATTTCATAAATAACCCAATAAGAATAAAATAAATGGGTTTCATGTCAAAATCACGACGTTTAGAAATTTATTAAAAACAAGATCGTTATGACATTTTTAACCCATGTAAAAGGAGTATGGGTTTTATGTATGTAAATTATAGAATGAAATAATTCACATAATTAAAATAAGATAATTTCTTGGGAAAAAGAGAGAGATTTTGTGATGAAAATTCTACAGCATAACAACTATGAAACATGGCTTTAGAAAACATTAAAAATAGAGTAAAAAAGATCCAACCAATAATAAATAACTCATAATATAGTATAGGTACATAATAAAATTTAAATAATATAATGTTATGGATATTTTAATGATATACCACATGAAAAGGAAACATGAAAGAAAGGAGAAGATGCAATTTCTTTTATGAAAATTCGGCAGCCTAACAACACCACATAAAAATTCATAAAATCTATTGATGAAAGTAGAAAGGGTATACAATCATTTGGAAAATAAATGGAAAGTAATAAAGATATATAAGAACATACCCCTATATAATAAAATAGAAACTAGAAGACATAACATAAAGGAAGGCATGACTAAAAGAGGAGGGTAAAAGGTTCCCTTACCTTGAAGAGTAACTTCAAATACTCGAAGGCTTGATCCTTGGGGGGTTGAGGGTACCTTGGGAGGACTCCTTAGAAGAAAAAAGACCACATATTTTTTTAGGAGTATTTTTGAATGAAAGGAATGAAGTAATGGGTTGGTATTTATAGAAAAAGTAAAGGAATGCTTTATTAATTTTCAAAGGGACACCACATTAGTGGTATTTACAAAACCGTGGGCTTTACCAGGGTATTTTCACATGGTATTGGCCACATGGGACACCTCATAACATATCTTACTGTACAAAAGTAGACCAGAATTATTACATCATGATTACTTCATTAATGATGTCATTAAACACACCGAAACCCAAAACCGTAATTTTACTATTCACTAAAAAACAAAACATTTTAGAAAAATCTTCTAAATTCAACCTAACCAAATATCGATGCTCTGAATTCAAAAATGAACTCAATTTCATGAAAATAATTTTATAATTATGAGCTATTTCAGTTTTATGTCAAAATACTATTTACCTGAAAAATACTAATACTTTACTAATAATTTCTCAAATAGTTATTTACTTATGTTATTATATCACATTACCAATCAATTATCCTAAATTATATTTTCAATTAATTAAGTGAGTTTACTATTCAATTGGTCAAATTACTATTCATAAGGGTAATATTACTATTCATAATTTATTATTCTCCCAAAATTAAGTTGATCTTATTAGAATCTAAATTTCTTTCTGATCACAACTACATAACACTATTTTGGGAAATCAATTTTTGATTATTACTAATTTAAAGTATAAAAATTATTTTTAAATACATTTTTTAAAATATTCATCAATAATATGGATCTTCTATAAATTCATCCTTTATTTATATTGATATTTGAAATTCAAAAATTTTACCATAATAAGTAATAAAATTTTTATTTATATAAAAGGATTACACAAATTAACTAAGGACTCGTTACATAGCCCCTTATAACACCTACATAGGACCTATGTGTAAGGTGTGCTATGGTGATAGAATCATGGGGTGGCTCAAACTACATTTCCCAAGTGGTGATTTCCATAATCATGAACTTCTCTTATAAGAGATTCCATTCAAGCTTAACATGTTGGAGTTTGGATTGGGCTTGGTCCCGAGAAAATCCCTATGATGATACCTCCTTCCAAAGATTTGATAGATGGGCTTCATATGGCCTGGGTCTACTAAATGAGGCCATCAATTATTCTTTCTTTATTAATTAACCATGATCATTTGTATTTATACAAAATTATCATAACATTAAGAGTATAATTTTCAACAGTCATATTGACCAATGGTCATATAACAGTTGAAACCCAATAGTCTCATTTTAATTATACTCACTTCATTAATTAATGTATATAGTCTTGTTGAGCATAAAATTTAATAACACGAAACCTCATGAAACAAACATTTTTCAAAATATCGGGTCATTACACCTTGAGTATCCTTCCCTAGTTTAATCACAAACTATATGAGTGTGTACGCTGTTTTAGAGCCTTATATATAAAATTTATTAAATAAATCAATTTCATTATTCCCTTGAGAATGATAAATTATGTATTCCTATTGGGGTTTACCATGAGATTGGCGTAGAAAACCTTTCTCCAAGCATGACCTAGAAATTAAATCTGTTGAGTACTATCTAGTTTTTTATAAAATTATAAACCAACACCAAGAAACCCCTTCTAGAGAATAAATATAGGGTCATCAAAGGCTTGATAACCTCCTAGTGATAAATGAGAGGCTGGATGAAAATCAATTTAACATTAAATGGTTAAAGTATTGTGATATAAATTCAAAATTCTGTCACAGATTTCACAAAGAGAGGAGGGAAAAAGATGTAACCAAGAACATCAGTTTAAATTGTTCTCTTTACACTACTAAAAAGGAGATCTCCTTGGAAGTGGTGTATTATTTCAGGGGTATTTATTATAACAATTGGTAGAACAACACACCATAAATAGTGGAAAACATTTATGTTTGTGTTGAAGAGTACCAAAATTGAATACTTATCATGCCTCCATACAAAGAGGAGATCATAGAAACCCTTTTATCTCTTAACATAGAGAGTTCCCTTCGCCCTAATGGTTATACTAACCAATTATTTTTGTTTTATTTGGACATTTTATAGGATGGCATAACTCATTTGACAAGGGAATTATTTTTCCACTCCTCAACACCGCATGGGGTTAACTCAGGCCTCATTGTATTAATCCCCAAGAAAGAAAATCCTCTTGATATTAAAGACTTTAGGCTAATTTCCATGGGGAATAATATTCACAAGATCATCAGTAAAATTATCATGAAAATGATGTGTGATATTGTTAATAACTTTTTTAATCCAAATCAGTTTGGTTTTATCCTGGGGTGGAACATTCACAACTACCTTTTTATAGCCTCAGAAAGTGTGAATATTATGAAGATGAAGAGGAAAGTAGGAAACTATTATCTTTAAATTGATATATCCAAGGCCTTTGACACACTAAAATGGAGATTTATATTTTACTTCCTAGGAATATACAACTTCTCAAATGAATTCATCTGAATTATTAATGTTATAATAATTATACGAGGATATTCATCCTCATAAATGGAACCCCTAGAGTATTTTTTTAGTGTACATGGGTATGAGATTAGGTGATCAATTTTTAGGGATTATTTTCTCCATTTCAAAAGGATACTTAAGTCGATGTATTAACGATATCACTCACATTGGCCTTTATAGACCAATCAATTCTGGTAGGGATATCTTCTATACACTGATGACATCCTCATGTTTGAGAAATCCACCAAGAAAACCATATCCTCTATTAAATACACATTCACACATTATGTGGAGGTATATGGATAATTCATATGTTGATACAAATCTTTCATTGTATGTTTTTGATGGAATTATGGTTGAAAAATAGAATAGTGACCATCCCTGGAGTTAAGATGGGGTATCTTATATTTAATTATCTTAGAATTTCCATATTATAGGAAAATATCAAGAGACAATATTTGGAGGAAATATGATTCATCATTGTGAATAAAATGTTCATGTGGAAATGAAAATCCATGTCCATAGCCAGAATGGTTTTCCATATCAACTCTACGACAACATCCATGTTTGTGTAATCCTTCTTGATTTACATGTGGAAAAGGGGACATGTTATGGAAATTCGAGGAATGATCAGGAAATTTGTATGAACTTGGTCAAAAATATGAAAAGAAATTAATTAATTTAAATAGAAGGAGTATAAGGAACCAATATAAAACATTACATAATATTGAGGTGCGTTAATAATTTGACTTTAATTCCCATTGAGAATCTTTTCAGTTGTAGAGATTTATTGAATTTGGCCATAACTCATAATTAACAACTATGATATTACAAAATAGACACTTATACTCACTATCCATTTTAATTCATAAAATATAAAATTTTAAATAGAAAAATGGGTTCGTTTCATCGCATAACTTTTCCTTGATCCCATCCTTGACTCTATTATTCATTAAGTTCTGCGAATTTTTTTTCAAAAACATGGGGTGAGCATAAAAACATCATTAAGGGATACATAAAGATAGAAAGATATTAGTCTTATGAAAACATGTAAACCATTAATACTTTATCATAAAGTAATACTTTTTACATTTAATAGGTAGTAAAATACACTTAACTGAATATAAGTTCATTGCTTACATAGTTTTTTTTAATAAAAAGATTACCATAAAACCCATAGAAATCACATATAACATATAAAGGTAACTTGGCACATAAATATACTTAAATGGAATAACCATACAGTTGACTTCGACACATATCACTAAATGGAATAATCATATGACCTGCTTCCATACCGAAGGCATTGGAGGTCATAACGTAACCACCCATCCTCGGTTTATCATGGAACCACTTGTCTTTGGATTATCACGTAACCACCCGCCTTTGGTTTATCACGTAACCACCCATATTTGGTTTATCACATAACCATATATAAGATTTCCAAGAACCATTATAAATCATTGTCACAACCCAATCTTCCACGATATGCTTCTCTTTGAATAATGTAGAAGCATGTGTTGTACGCAGTTTCGAGTTCTAACACACACCACAACCAATCAACTAGCTGTTATGAATAGTAATACCCAAATTTTGAAATTTTATACATTTTATATTTCAATATGTACTTCATTTATGGATTTGTAATATCGAAATTAGCTTAGGGTGAATTTTCGGTACTTTTCGGATAACTTTCATATTTTGACGAACAGTGAAAATTACTAAATTGTAATTAAAAACAAATTTTTTAATCGAAATAATTAATAGTGATAAATTATGAATTCAAGTTATTTTAGAGTATAATTATATTATAATTTTAACATTAAATCCAATTTTGGTCATTGTACATAATTTCACATTTAAATAGACATAAGAAAGTGCCAATCTTTTGATAGTTATTATCTCTTAAAAACACGCTTTTTGTTTTAACAACAGGAATTAATTTCAAATTAATTTCTGCCCCTTCTATATTTTGAATTTAGATAAATGGATTCCATATTTATAATCCGGAGGTAAAAATTGTGTAAATAGTTAACTTTTATTTTTAGAAAGTTTGAATAATAACTTCAGGAAATATTTTATTTATCATGGTTAAAGGGTAAATCTAGTAAATAAGGGTAAACAAATAAAATTATATTAATAATAAATTACCCTAAAACGTGTACTAACCCTATTTTTTGATACATGTCCGACTATGGGAATCTTTGGGTCGATTTTGGGACCCCATGGATCCACTTTTAAGTGATAAAGACACTTTATATTAATTAAGTTAAAGTAAATACTAAAATGACTTAAGCATATTTATTTTAGGAAAAAAAATTTACATAGGGTTATATATGTTATATTTTCATCTAAAAATATTAATTATAAATATAAAAATATTTCCTACATAATGGTATTTTATTTATAATTTTTAGACATTGAATAATTAAATTTATTTATGACACAATAATGATGCAGTATTTTCCTTATTAATGAAAGAATCAAATAATTAGAATTATAAATGTTCAAATAAATATAATTTTAACGTTTTGATGACATAAAAAACTTTTATTGGTTAATATGACATGTTAGGATTTAATAAATAAATTTGTTTCGAATTAATAAAGTTTTACGACTTTAACAAAAATCAATTATTAAATAGTGTCAAAATTGACATAAAGGAGTTTTAAAAAAATTATATTATTAATTGATATTCTATTCCTAAAAATCAATGGTTTGGTAAGAGGACTTATATAATGATATGTTTATTATTAAAAAACCAAGTGGGGGTCTATTAGAAGTTTTTAGTATGTTCACTGACTATATAATATAAAAATACAAAGAGAAATGGTAAATGTCAAACTATTTAACTAATAGTTAAATAAACAAATAAAGTTAATATAGTGACCCAAACCTGTCTAAAACCTATTTTTTGAGTGTTTTTAGACCAATACCCACCTTAACCCTTAACTAATCCACTTTTTATCCATTATAAACTGAATATAAATTTATTATAAAATATTATGTCTAGGTTTTCCATAGGTGCCCCTTACCCCTCTTATAAAAGGGAACTCCCCCTTCACTCAAATTCATACCTTAAAAGGATTTTGGCTTGGCCAAAACCTACCCAAATATTCTATACACTTACCTAAATTCAACATAGATTCCTTAGTTTTATCAGAAAGCCAACCTATGGAGCCCTTTTAATCAAATCAAAAGGAAGAACCCGAAGAAGAGGTAATGCTTTCACTACCCTCTTTCAAGTTCCTTTCTTCTTCCACTTCTTCTTTATTTGTTATTTTCATTCTAAAATAATAACCCCAATATATTCTATATACTGTTATGTTATTATAAATATTTCACAAATATATTAATTATTCTATCCATCTAATTAATGATAATGTCACTATGCATGCGTACGTACGACTTACCGTCTCCATGCCGTGGTGTAATTTATTATTCAACACTATGTTATTTGGATGGATATAATGATGAGTAAGATGTATATAAATAATTAAAATAACATGATAATATCTCTGTAAAATTAATATACCATCCAATTACACACCTTTAAGGAAATGATATTGTCCCTCGTGCGTACGTACATATTACCGTCTCCACGACGTGATGAGATTCATTTCCATAATCACCATTAATCGACCATTATAAAAATATATATTACTAATATGTTTGTAATATATGAAATAATAATTTTACAGTATATATATATATATATATATATATATCTGTGTGTGTGTGTGTGTGTGTACTTACAAATATTTTATTCACTTAGTTCCATTAAATATGTTATGAAAATGGAAACAATGTTTATGCGTACGTACAGACTACCGTCTCCATAAACGGTGTTTTACATTTCACATATATATCTATTATGAATAATTATATTCTAAATATATTTGATATATAAATCATGTTTTATATTTTGAAAGTATTTAAACAATGATCTATGTGATACAATCAAGAGTAACATGTTAATACACGTATGATAAATAAAGCGATTATTACCCAAAATGTTAATTTAACATGAAAATTATTATTAAATGGGTAGTAAAATGTCATAAATGAGTAATGTATAATATCATAAATATTAATATGGTTTTGTTATAATTTAATAACATACTACGGTCTTCATAAATGAGGATAAACGTACCCTATACTAAAGGAAAGTGCAAGGTAAGGGGTTTTCATCTCACTCCTTATTCCTGTGAGATTCATGCCATATTGCCACTATTACCTTTTGTGTGGTGTAAATACTGCCCATAATTGTATTAGTTGTGTAATACAATTTATTTTATGTGTATTTACATATTTATTGTATGATACCTCTTTCATGGGGTGTATGTTTCGTAAGTTACCAAATTGGTAAAGGTTAATTCCTCAATCTCATTATTATCTAAGATTGTTTATGTTTAAGTATTTACTAGTACATTTTTATCATCCATGTACATTTTTCATAGAAATGATTTCAAAATAAATATTTTAAGGAGTTTTGAAAGGTAATATTTATCAAGATCATAATTTTAAATGTTTTAATGATTTATCAGTCTAAATATTTTTAATTAATGTCCATGTTTTCAAAATGATTTTAAGGATTTATTTATATGGACATAAATGTTTTGAAATGATAATTATTTTGAAAAGTTTCAAAGTGGTATGAGACACTTTGATTCAAAAATCTATTTTATTTTAATTCCTTTATAAATGTGTGAATTTTAAATATTTTTACCAAAATCTTATTTCTCTCAAAAAGTTTTACTCATCATTTTCAACTATGTCAGCATCCTTTACTGGATATTATTTTTGATTGAGGTTGATTTATTATGATACAAAACTTCCATATAATATTGAAGGTTTTGTGATATGTTTTACTGTGGATGTGTTATTTTTATACCATTCATGGTTTATGGATAATGTATTGACATTTAGTGTGCTAGTTTTAAAATGAATGTTTATGTAATAATTAAACCTTTTCATATGAGGAATGAATTAGACTTAGTAAGTGACGAGTGGAGCCCGCTATAGCTGCTTGATCCATCAGTTCGTCTCATGAGACAAACTAGTGTCTTGGCATAAGGCCTTGACAAAATCTTTTTTTAGTATTGGCACAAGGCCTTGAATATGTGGTTATGATAGTCTGGAATTATGCATTCCATCATTATGAAAGTGGTAAATGATTTTGCTTGTGATTATTCGACTAGTAGAATATCGATGTGAATAAGTAAATGGAATTACTTAATTTTATTTTTGCCATATTTTTTTGAAGTTCAAGTTTAAATGTCTTTTGTTTTAGTTATAAATTGCCTTAAATGTTTATGCTTATTTATAAAATTTTCTATTGTATTGTTATCCTTTTTAAGTATCTGAGCTCACCCCTTTCTATGTTTTAATTTTCCCAGGAATCCAATAAATGTATTTTGATTGATATGGAAGATTAAGCCAAGGGATAATGGCATTAGTGAAGTATTATTTACATTGTTTTGTATGTTAATAAGTGTAATGTAACATTCATTTATGTAATCTATTTTCCAAGACTACTAAATCGATCGATCCTTCAGGACTCGATTCCTTGTAATCATGCCAATGTCTTAAAATAATGAACTGACTCTGGGTACCTGGGGTCAGGGTGTTACCATTGGTATCAGAGGATGTTTAAAAACCACCTTGGAAGATATATTTAGATAAAAACTGATTAGAGTACATATTACTATGATAGACTTTTAGGATCAGTATAGAAGAAATTCCATGAATTTTGGTAATATAGAGATTTTGTGAGTTTTCCAAGAAAATACATCCCTAAATGGATACGAGCTGGTAGAGGGGGATCTGGAACAAATGTACCTAGGGGTAAAACCCAAAAACACTACTTTGATCTAGAATCGATTGGGAACTGGTGCATGACAACAGGCCTTGCTGCACTCTTGGCTATGACACTCCCTAGGGATATGCATTGGATAATTCTCATTTTCTTTAAAAATCATTTTGAAGGGTATATGAGTATATACTTCTTTAATGAAAACATCATTATGATTATGTATTATATCCATAAAATGTTCAATTTACGTTTGGTATTTTAGAAGTTCATAATTATTCATTGCAATTCAAAAACTGACCTAGTTTATGCCATTGTATAGAAATGATTCCCAGTAGAAGGAATGTGAACTCCAACAATACGTATCATCCAAAGAGTAATAAGGATCATATCATTCATTGTATTAAGCCCAAATTTAAAAGGGAAATAGTATCCCATTTATTCTCAACAAATAAATAAATAGTATCATGTGTTAATAAGATAAGTAAAAAATTATATGTGTCTTATGGCTTTGAGGGGAAGCATGAGAAGAAAATGATGGAAGAGAGAAAGATGGATAAAGGGAAGACGGAAAAGAATAATTTTCCCATATTTGATAACTATGGGATGAAACACCATGGAACTTTCCTGAAGTGAATGGGAGGTTGTTATAAGTTTGGAGAAAATGGACACCATGTACGTGACTACAAGGGTAAGAAAAAGGTTTCAAATGTAAAATTCTTCATCTGCAAGGAGTTGGGACACTACACAAACTAATGTCCAAATGATCAGATTATGCCTCAAATGATGCTATTAGATAATAATCAAGCTATGATACTACCAAAAATGTGGAGGAATGATTAGAGTTATTTTGTTGTTATTAGAGAATTATATCATTTGAGTGTTGTATCAACAATGTACTGGTTAAAATAATTATGGAGTATATAAGGATTATACTGCAGTACTATTTCATTAAGGACTTGAGATTGTGTGGAACCAATATAAGTGAATCAATAGCAGGTTCAATTATTGGAAAATATATGGTTGAGATAAATATAAACCATAATATGGTTTTGATAGCAAGGTAGTGATTTTGAAATAATACATGATTGATTTGGATAAATTATATTGGATATTCTTAACTACCTTGAAACTGATTAATGATTTGTATATTCCATCATTTTTAGAGTTTACAAATTTTTTTGATAGGAATATATCCAGTATTATATAAGAATTAAGGGATCATGAATGTAATAAATAAGGTTTTATGGTAATTCAAGATGTTGCAGTGTTTTAAAAGAATACAGGATGAAGGTTTTAACATGTTATTAAGAGGAAAACGGATCTTCATTGTGCTTACCTTCTTTATATAATTCTGACTGTGAGTTTGGACATAAGTATTTTGGATAATTCTAGTTTGAGATTATTTTTGGATTGCCATAAACGGACAACCCGGAGGTCGGGCGACAACCCGTCACGTCCGACAAGGCCGCAAGACTTAAACACGCAACTGAAGGGCAACAAGGGTGTATCACCTACCAGTGTCCCATGATATGTCCTGGATTGAATAATGTCATCTTTAAAAAAAATTATGGTAGATTAATTATAAATTCCTTTTTTAACCTATATGAATAGGATAAATATTATATTAATTTTTATGTTCAATTATCTTTTAGAGTGAAAGATGAGTTTGTGGTAGAAATTAGTTATAGGATGGGACTCTAATTGTCAAGTATATATTTTTATTCTTATTTTATTTTATGAAGAAATTAATTCTTATACTTTAGTGAAGGGATCTTAAAACCAAAAATGTGTTATCCTAATACCATATGTTTTTTGAACTGATGGTATTTTAAATCATCATAGATTGATGAATTTATGGCCCTCAATTTTACACTTGATGTGATTGATGACCTCAATCACTACCTATAAATATTTTGGTTTTTCCTCAAATTATATTTCTCTAATTTCCACCAATGTTCTCCTAATCGAGGTCATAATTTTTTGGTGACACTTTCATTTCCTTTTTCCTCTTATAAAGACTAAATTTTATTAACCTAATTTCCGATATCGGTTTTCCCAAAGTTATTTTCTATTTTCAACCATTCATTTTTGAAAAATAATTTCAAATTGTAAGGATACAATTTATTGAAGGAGGGGATAATGTAACACCCCAAGCTTCTATGGTACGCTACTCTTTGAATAATGCAGTAGCGTGTGTTGTATACAACTTCAAGTTCTAACACACACCACAACCAATCAAACTAGCCATTATGAATAGTAATAAAAACTTTTTGAAATTTTATACATTTTATCTTTCAAAATGGACTTCATTTTTGGATTTTTAATATGAAAATTAGCTCAGTTTTAATTTTTGGTACTTTTCAGATAACTTTCATATTTTGATGAATAATGACAATTAGTAAATTTTAATTAAAAACAACTTTTTTAATCGAAATAATTAATAGTGATAACTTATTAATTTATTTGATTTTAGAGTATAATTATATTATGTTTTTACCATTTAATCCAATGTTGGTAATTGGACATAATTTCACATTTATACTTGACATAAGAATTTTCCAATCTTTTTATAGTTTTTTTTATAAAAGCATATAGCATTAATGATAAGGATCAACAAAAGTACATGCACGAAGCCATGAAGGGAAATTTTCCAGCCAGAGCTGGTTAGTGCCGAATGGGCCTGAGGATGCCAGCTTATGGGCCGTATTGTTTCCTTCCCTTTTCGTGAATGAGAAGGTGCACAATGAGAAATGATGGCAGAGTGAGAGAATTCTCCTGATAATGGTACAAAACAACTGGAGTCCTCCATCATTGTGATTGATAACATCAATAACGGAAAGGCAGTCAGACTCAATGATGATGTCACCCCATCAACATTCAATAGAGATAATCATACAAGCAAGGATGGCATTGGCTTCAGCGACTGCCGGTTCCCAGAATGTCTGATGTGGTTCATACATAGCAGCAAGGATTTTCCCAAGATGATTTCGGGCATGGAGGCCGAGGGAAACAAGACCGTTTTGTGGAAGCGACGCATCCACATTGGTCTTGAGAATCCCTTCCATTGGGGGATTCCAGGGAACATGAGGAGAGGGGGAGACAACCATCATAGAGGATCCGCTGTGGCCTTCCCAACCTTCAATCCAAGAGGTAGCTCGATCAATATAGAATTTGGGGGGGGGGGTCTGTGGGCATGATGAAAAATAGCATCATTGCGCCGGAACCAAATAATCCAAGCCAGAGTGAAAAGTGAACCAACATCAGCCGGGGAGAGAGATGAGCCCCAATGCGTCAGAAGATCGGGAATTTCAGAGGCCAAAGCCAACGATGCAGTAGAAGCCGAGCCCCATTGAATCTAGATTTCCTTAGCTCCCAGGCGTAGAATGATAGCGTGCAGAGGGGTTTAAAGAGTGTTCAGGCAGAAAGGGAAAAAGGCGGTGCTGGCCATATATCGATAAAAGGGAAGGCTCATTGTTGGGAGAGTGCCCGTACAAACCTTCCACCAGAAATGACAAATTTTTGGGGGGACGTTGAGCGACCAGATCAATTTCCAATAACCCTCATCCCAGCCAACTGGGTGGATTCCAAGAGAATGTCTGTAGCTGGATCTCACCGTGTAAACGCCTAAAGTGTCATTGATCCAAAATCAACGGTCAGGGACTGTGTCTGTTACCCAGGGGATGCTGAGGATAATTCTTTGATCTTGTTCGTTAAACCATTCTAGGGTCTTATCCAAACACCACCCTTGTCCCTAGCCAGAAAGGAGTCAGATGACAGTGGCGTCTTTTAGGCTTGGTTGGGCAGGGGATGTAGCCCGTAAACCATCCTTATCAACAAGCCAAGGATCAGTCCAAATTTTAACAGATGATCCAGTCCAAATCCTCCAACCCAATCCTTTATCCAGTGGCTTTTTAGCCTTCCATATGATTCTCTAGAGGAAGCTGGGATGAGGACCAAGAGAGGAAGCATGAATGTACATGTGGGGAATGTATTTAGCTCGTAGAACTCGCGCACAAAGAGATGATGGACGGTTAATAAGGCGCATCCTTGCTTGACCAAAAGCGCATCGTTGAAGATCGGAAGATTCCGGAACCCCATCCCACCCACTGATTTGGGTTTGCAGAGTTTCTCCCAGGCCATCCAATGGTGTCGATTCCTTCCATCGTGCTTCCCCCACTAGAAATTGGAAGTACGTGTGTGGATCTGATCTGTGATGGCCACTGAGAGCTTAAAAAGGGACATAAAGTAGCTGGGGACAGATTGAATGATGTCTTTGATGAGAGTCTCTTTGCCATATTTCGAAATTTGTTTAGGGGTCCAGCCTTGGATTTTCGCCTCAATCCTTTCCACGATGGATGTGGAGATTTCTTTTTTAGACTGGCCAATCACCGTGGGGAGCCCGAGGTACTTCTGATGTTTAACAACCATATGGATTCCAGCTGATGCACAAAGTTCATCCCTCTTAGATAGAGGCACCCCTGCACTGAAGGAAATTTCAGATTTACCATGATTGATTATTTGGCCAGACACCCTCTCATACTGGAGGATCACCTGGAAGATCACCCAGTATTTATTAATTGTTGCTCTGGAAAAAAGGAGGCAGTCGTCAGTGAAGAAGAGATGCGACACTGGAGGGCTAACTCAACAAACTTTTCCCCCATGAATAAACATAGAGGAAACAACCCTGGAAATAAGATTAGAAAACATGTCAGACATTAGGATGAATAGAAAGGGGGAGAGAGGGTCTCCCTGGCGAAGGCCTCAAGAAGGGGTGAAATCTCTGGTAGTCTCCCCATTGACCTTGATTTTAAACGCGACAGTCGAGACACAGTTCATGACCATATCTATCCATTTAGCGCAAAACCCCATTTTCTGCAAAACGACTCTAAGGAAGTGCCATTCAACTTTATTGTAGGCATTGGACATATCCAATTTTCAGGCCATGGTTCCTCTTTTCGTCGTGGAGCATGATTTCATAGAGTGGAACACTTCATGGGCCACAATCGCATTATCAGTGATCAGTCTCTTGTCCACGAAGGCGCTCTGATTTTCGAAGATAATATCTGGTAGCCAAGGTCGCAGCCAATTGACAAAGATCTTTGAGAATATCTTGTAAGAGACATTACAGAGGCTGATGGGTCGAAAGTCAGGGATCACCACAAGTTTCTTGATTTTAAAAACTCCTTTATCTCTTAAAAACAGGCTTTTTTGTTTTAACAATGAGAATTAATTTTAAATTAACTTCTTCCACTTTTGTGTTTTGAATTTAGAAAAATGGATTCCATATTTAGAATCAGGAGGTCCAAATTTCTTAAATAGGTAACTTTTATTTTTATACATTTTGAGTAATTACTTTTGTAAATATTTTATTTTCCATGGCTAAAGGGTAAATCCAGTAAATAAGGCTAAAACAATAATATTATAATAATAATAAATTACCCTAAAACATATTATAACCATATTGGATTATACCTGTATGACCATGGGAATCTTTGGGTCGATTTTGGGACCCCATGGATCCATTTTTAAGTGATAATGACACTTTATATTAATTAAGTTAAAGTAAATACAAAAACGACATAAGTATATATCTTTTTGAATTTTTTTTTGTACATAGGGTTATATATGTTATATTTTCGGCTATAAATATTCATTATAAATCTAAAAATATTTCCTAAATAATGGTATTTGTTTTATAATTTTTAGACATTGAATATCTAAATTTATTTATGACACAATAATGATGTAATATTTTCCTTATTAATGAAGGAATCAAATAATTAGTATTATAAATGTTCAAATAAATATAATTTGAAAATTTTGATGACATCCAAAACTTTTAATGGTTAAAATGACATGGTATTATTGTTTAAAGGAATTTGGTTCAAATTAATAATGTTTTTAAAACTTCAAAAAAAATCAATTATTAAATAGTGTCAAAATTGACATAAAGGAGTTTTTAAAATAAATATTATATTATTAATTGATATTCTATTCCTAAAAAACAAATTTTAGGCCAAAGGACATATATAATGATTGTTTTATTATTAATGGACCACTTGGGGGTCTCTTGGATGTTTATAGTAAGTTTATTGACTATATAATATAAAAATATAAAGAGAAATGGTAAATGTCAAAATCTTTAACTAAGAGTCAAATCAAAATGATAAAGTTAGTATTGTCACCCAAACCTATCTAAATCCTATTGGTTGAGTGGTTTTAGACCTATACCCAGCTTAAAATTTAAATAATACACTTTTGAGCCGTTATAAATTGAATATGAATTTATTATAAATTAATATTTCTAGCTTTTCCAAAGGTGCCCTCACCCCTCTTATAAAAGGGCACTCAACCTTTCCTCAAATTCATACCATCGAAGCCTTTTGTCTCGGCCAAAACCCACAAAACTATTCTCTTAAATTACCTCACTTAAACCCAGAGGCATCAATTTGATCATAAATCCAACCTAAGGAGCCCTTCTGATCAAATCAAAAGGAAGAACTCGAAGAGGTGGTACTGTTTTCACCACCCTCTTTCTAGTTACTTTATTCATCCACTACTTCTTTATTTATTATTTCCATTCTAAGATAATAACCCCATTATCTTCTATATACTATAATGTTATTATAAATATTTCACAAATATATTCATTATTCTATCCATCCTACGAATGATAATGTCACAATGAGTGCGTACGTACGGCTTACCGTCTCCACGTCGTGGTGTAATTTGTTATTCAACACTATGTTGTTTGGATGGATATAATGATGAGTAATATGTATATAAATAATGATAATAACATGATAATTTCTCTTTAAAATTAATATACCATCCAATTCCACACCTTTAAGGAAATGATATTGTCGCTCGTGCGTACGTACGGATTACCGTCTCCACGACGCGATGAGATTCATTTCCATATTCACCATTCATCGATGATTATAAAAACATATATTACAAATATGATTGTAATATATGACATAATAATTATACTAGAGATATATATATGTACTTACATATATTTTATTCACTTAGTTCCGTTCAATACGTTATGAAAACGGAAACAACGTTTATGTGTACGTACGGACTGCCGTCTCCATAAATGCTGTTTTTCATTTCTAATATATATCTATTATAGATAATTATATTCTATTAATATATGATATATAAATCATGTTTTATATTCTGTAAGTATTTAAATCATGATCTAAGTGATACAATCAGGAGCAACAAGTTAAAACACATACGATAAAGAAAGTGATTATTACCCGAAATGTTAATTTAACATGAAAATTATTATTAAATGGGCAGTAAAAAGTCATAAATGAATAATGTATGATATCATAAATATTAATATGGTTCTGGTATAATTTAATAACATACTATGGTCTTCTTACAATAGGTTAAAAATACCCTCGACTAATGAAAAGTGCAAGGTAAGGGGTTTTCATCTCACTCCTTATTCTCGTGAGATTCATGCCATATTGCCACTATTACCTTTTGTGTGGTGTACGTACTACCCATAATTGTATTCTTTGTGTAATTAACATTAATTTATGTGTATTTAAATATTAATTGTATGATACCTCTTTCAAGGGGTGTATGTTTCTCAAGTTACCAAATTGGTAAGGGTTAATTCCTCAATCTCATTATTATCCGAGATTGTTTATGTATAAGTATTTACTGGAACATTTTTATCATCCATGTCCATTTTTGATAAAAAATATTTCAAAATGAATATTTTAATTATTTGAGATGGTTAATATTTATCAAGATCAGAATTTGAAATATTTTAAAGATTTATCTTTCTAAATATTTTTAATTAATGTCCATGTTTTCAAAATGCTTTTAAGGATGTATTTATATGGACATGAATGTTTTGTAATGATAATTCTTTTAAAAAGTTTCAAAGTGTTATGGGTCTATTTTATTCAAAAATCTCTTTTAAATTAATTCCTTTATAAATGTGTGACTTTTAAATAATTTTACAAAAAGGTTATTTCTCTCAAATTGTTTTACTCATCATTTTCAACTATGTCAGCATCTTTTACTGGATATTATTTTTGATTGAGGTAGATTTATTATGATACAAAACATCCATATAATATTGAAGGTTTGGTGATATGTTTTATTGTGGATGTGTTATTTTTATACCATTCATGGTTTATGGATAAAGTATTTCAATTTCATATGCTAGTTTTAATACGAATGTTAATGTTATTTTTGAACCTTTTCATATGAGGAATGCATTGGACTTATTAAGTGATGGGTGGAGCCTGCTATAGCTCCTCGATTCATCGGTAGATCTTATGAGAGAAACTAGTTTCTTGGAACAAGGCCTTGAAAAAATCCTATTTGTAGTCTTGGCATAAGGCCTTGACTATGTGGTTATGATCATCTGGAATTATGCATTCCATAATTATGAAAGTGGTTAGTGATATTACAAGTGATTATTAGAGTAGTAGAATATCCATGTGAATAAGTAAATGGAATTAATTCATTTTTTCCATATTATTCTGAAGTTCAATTTTAAAAGGCTTTTTTTAGTTATACATTGCATTAAATGTTTATTCTTATTTATGAAATTTTTAGCTGTATTGTTATCCTTACTGAGCATCTAAGCTCACCCCTTTCTATGTTTTATTTTTCCCAGGATTCCAAGAAGTGTATTGTGATTGATATGTAGGGTTAAGCCAAGGGATAATGGTGTTTGTGAAGGATTATTTATGTTGTTTTTTATGTTAATAAGTTTAATATGACATTCATGTATGTAAACTATTTTCCAAGTCTACTAAACCGATCGGTACTTCGGGACTTGATTCCTTGTAATCATGCCAATGTATTAAAATAATGCACCAACTCTGGGTAACTGGGGTCAGGGTGTTACAATCACTACACATAATATATTCCAATTATCAAACATTTCACTCATAAAATTTCATTTTCAATCACAAGAAATCATTCAAGTTATTGAAATATTCAACCCATTTCCATAACCATTGAATTTTTTTTAATAAAGAGACTTTTGAATCCATGTTTTCCATACAAATTTGAAACAATTGAAATAAATTAAAATTTTAAAACATTCATGTCCATATAAATAAAAATCTTAAAACCATTTGGAAAACATGGACATGAAATAGAAGGCTTTAGAAGAATCAATCATTAAAACATTTAAAACAATGTTTTAGTTAAAGTGTCCCTTACCACATGAGAAACACATGAATACAAATAATTAATGAATAAAATTTAAAAAAACATTAAATATCATGATAATATAATAATTCATGATATAATGAATCAAAAGGGTTGTATATACAATTTATAATATAATAAAGGTGCATAAAATCAAGATATTTCTTTAATGAAATGGGATTCAGATGAAATCCATAAAAATTACCTATCATTAGATTAAAGATAAATCAATGAAATAATTTTGTGTGAAAAATATAAATACACCCAATATAAGTGGATATTTAGTGTAAAATAATTATAGGTCATTCACATATATTCTTGTATAAACAAAACCAATGACATTGATATTCAACTCAATGAATGAAGATTGAGTTAAGATTTCATTAACCATCAGTCCAAATTGTCGCATTCCTTATTTAAATTCCTGAATAATAAACATAGGTTAACTCCAACTTGATTCAAAAACATTTTCATGTTTTTATTACCTTTATATCCCTTTTTACCATTTTATATAAATTGGTGAATTCTTTGAGATTATGTTAGAAGTTTTTTTGATATTCAGTACTTGAGTTGAAAATGAAAATGGTATGATGTAAATTGTACATGTGGTCATAAGTCCACCATATCAAGAATATTATTCAGGAAAAATTCTTCCCTTTTATACGTTAATCATAATTTTAATATCAAAATATTAATTATGGTTATGAAAAAAGAGCAATGTTATAATCATATAGATGGTAGGTTGTACACACACAAGAGTAACATTTTCATTCTTCATTGATCATTATGGAAAAGGTAATTATCATTTTATTTTTCCATAATAATCCTGATATTATTAAAATCATAATATAATTTATATAAACTTATTTATATCATTCAAGTTATATAATGAATCAAAATGAGTCACACCGCTTTGTGGAGGTGATAATTCACACGTACACACGAACAACATTATCATTTCTATGCACATGGAAGTAAGAAAATAATTGATATATTATTATATTATAATGATTAATATGTCATTAATATCACATATTAACATTAATTTTATTATTATAACCTATAATTAAATATGGTTATGGAAAAAGAAATAGATTGGTTTGTGGAGGTGACAGTTCACACATACACACAAACGATTAATTTGTTTCCCATTTAATAGAAATGACGACGTATTTAGGTAATTATATTATCATAATAACATCTAAGAATATTAAGGATACATTATTTATTAACTTATCATTTTTGGATGAAATTTGAACGAAGTTTAAGAAGAAATAATCTAGAAACACTTAAAGAAAATGACACCTCTTCTTCGGTTGGTTACCTTTCATGAACACCTTGACACCTATAAAAAAGGTGTTATGCCTAAAATATGGATTGAAGAATGCGTGTAGGTATTCTAGAAGAGTTTTTGATAGATATATCTTGAACCAAAAGGATTTTTAAGTGTGAATAATAGGTAAGGATAATTTCCCTTTTATAAGAGAGATGAGGGGAACTTTAGGAAAGACTTGAAATATTCATTTATTATTAATTGATTCTTGGTTTCTAACGGTCCCAGAATCATTTATTTAAAATATAATATAATATTAGGTATTATCCAAATTATAAAATTAAAAATTTAAATTTTTTGAATATTTTTTAATCCTTTTCTTTTTGGTTTAACCATTATTTTACCTTTTTTAATCTTTCCATGATAACGTTTTATTTACATTTTGTGTGTTAATGTAATTAGCATAAAATGTAAAACGGCCAAAAAAGTGTAATTAATGACATATTAGGACTTATAATAACTATTTGGTTGAGAATTATATATTTCATAATTTCATAAAAGTTACGAAACCATTTATATTTCAAGTTATGAATTAAGTCAATTTTGTCACTATTCATCCATGACATTTTAAAAAATTCGTAAAAACATGATTCCTTAAGAAGAAATACATTAAATAATTATTAAAATGTCTTAGTAATCTATAAAATTCGTGGATGACATGAAATGTTTCAAATAATATTTATTTTAACATTCATAAAATCATATATTTAGATCTTTTGTTAATGAAGCAATCACTACATCCTTATTGTGTCATAATTAAATTTATTTACTTAATTTATAAAAATTATATATAAAATAAAATGATATAGGAAATAGTTTTAAATTTATAATTACCACTTATAGTTGAATATATCATTTATAGAAATCCGTATTAAATTTTTTTTATTAAGATGATTCATGTTTATAACATATTTTCCTTTACATTAAATTAAAAGATACTAGTGTCATAATCACACCCAAGTGGATTCCAAATGAAAACTTTTCATCCTAAGGGTTATATTTTTCAGAAATATGTCATTAAATATAATTATTGCACATGTTAGGGTGTTTTTATTGTACTATAATATTATTTTTACCCTTATTTACCTGATTTACACTTTAACAATGACAAATAAAAATAATTTCTAAAGTTACCATTCACATTATAAAACATTAATGGAAAATATTTAAAACAAATTACATTATGATTCAAAATATGGAATCCAATTTTCCAATTTCAAAATAAATAACTTTCAGTAATTAATTTTTAATTAATTTCTATTTTTGAAATGAAAACAAATTGGGTTTTTAAAAGTAAAAACCATCAAAATATTGACATGTGTTTATATAAAATTTCATTGTGAAATTACTTCCAATGACCAAAATTAGATTAAATAATAAAAACATAATCCAATTACACTTTAAAACCAATTAAAATTATAATATATATATATAATTAAATTATATGAAAATGTAGTTTTGAATCAAATTGCATCATTTTTCATTATTCATTAAAATATGAATTTTATCAAAAAAATATCAAAATTTCAACCAAAGTAAATTTTGATGACCCTATTCCAAATAAGAAGATTATTTTGTCAAATTTAACTTATAAAAAAGTCTAAAATAGATTTAAAATGGGTTTTCAATCAAAATAAGTTAACAATACCTTTTTTGAGAAGTACTTATTTTATGCTTAAAATTGATTCAGTGCATATATCTTGTCTAGAAAATATATAATATGAATTATAAAAATCAAATTGAATTTAGATTTAATTAATATAAACCAAATAATAGTTATATTATTTCATAAACACAATTACTCCCATTTTAATAGGTTTTCATAAAAACACATCCTTTATAATGAATTGTTTTTTATTTCGATTTCTAATAAATTTGGTAACTGATGAATCATTATATAAACATGTGTATACCATATTTTTATAATTTATTTAGTACTATTCATTCCATCCATCCAAACATCTAGTTTATAATGGTAACATTTAAATATTACGATCTAGTTGTTTGTTTAAGATCAATGTAGCGTATCATGTACACCATTGAATATAGTGTTTCTTTCTTAAAACTTGGGATGTTACATCCTCCCCCACTTAATAAAGCGCATCTTCACAATTAAAATTTTGGGACACTAACTAGGGTCTATAGAGTGTACTATACTAATGTTTAATGCATTTTAAAGTGGGATTCAAATTATTTTCTTTTAAACTTTATACTATTATCATATATAAGATTCATAATACACAACCACATTTATATCTCAATTATTCTTCCAAAATTTATATGTTTCCATTGCTTTTGTATTATGGAGTATGGAAATAAAGTTAGTAATTAGTGTAAATTCATAAGTAAATGTGATGATTTAATGATCAACTTGAGTGTATTTATTCCTAATTAGACTAAATTTTTTGAATGAATAAACTCAAGTTTCTTGGTGGATTGAATTACCACTATTTTGTGACATCCTTGTGTAATTTCCCTTTTTGATGGTTTCAAAGAATATTTATATTTTTCTATTGAGATAAAATGTATTCTTACCAAATATCCCTTGTAAATATTTCTTATACTTATTTGATTGAGGAGGTCCATTATTTTATGCCACAAATTTTTTTTAAAAAAACAATTTGATCTCAAATAACACGAATAATGCGAGTCTTCAATTTGAAGAAGTTTACCACTTGTTATTTCATCTCTAATGATAAATTTCCATTATTTGACCCTCTTGATGAGGAAAGTGTTTCTCATAAAAATTATCTCATTTTCTTCATCAAAATGATAACTCACACTTAGAATGTTATGTTTAATACCATCAAAAGACAAGACATATTTCGAATTCAGTCTTTGGGATTAAATCTTTGACACTGCATTTCATTTTATATTTTGAGAGATTCAATTCCCAAAGGTAACGACACCACAATCATGTTATTTATTATTATTTATCATATTATTTTCTCTATTCATATCTAATGAGAATCCAGTATCAATAATTCATGGTATTCTCTTCTTTCTAGATTTATGATCCACTTCAATAATAAGTGGATTTTGTATTTGGTTTCCTATTTCAATTTTCATACCATTAATAATTTATTGAGTTTTTCCTAGAATAATTATTATACATTCCAAATAACAATGGAATTTATTCATATAACTTCCAAAAAGTTCCACTAAATAATCAAATTTTTGGAATGGTTAATAATGATAAATTTCTATCCACTCATGGATTCTTCTCAAACTAATTCCTTATGCTCACTAGATATCCCAACCCCATAGAGATTATTTTATTTTATGACTCCATAAGATATAAATATTTTATAAAGAAATAATTTTTATTCCCATATACCCCAAAAAACCTACAGTATCATTTTAAACAAATTTTTTCTTGAAACTGTTGAGTTTCATTATAAATTATTGATTCAAATTTTTCTATATTTCTTAAATATTTTTTGTTTTATTTTCTAGGAACCATTCCTTATAATACATTACTAAACTCCCATGATTTATGAAAAACCTTATTATAGTTTTTCAAACCCAAATTTACTTGTATTTTATTTAGAAAACTACATTGTTTAATGAAAAACATTTAGAATTATTACGTGTCATGTGTGTTTTTACCCGATCTTGTGTATATATTTTTCAGAATCCCATGATCAATCTACCTTTGTTTCCATGGATTTATCAGAACCATCAATCATTTTTACAAGGTTATTCATATACTCAATAATCCTTGATAGAGTAATGTTCTTACCTTCTTCCATTATGGAAAATTTATTCTCAGACTCTTTCAAAATTCTTTTTTGATTGACCAACTTTAATTTAAAATTTTTATTTTCCTCAATATTATATTTTTTTTGGAATTCATGTTTTTATTTATTATTCTTAAAAACATATCTATTTAATAAATTTATTTCCCTATTTTTTTTTATTTAACACACACTTCAAACTTATTATTCATCTTATCTTAAATATAGTATTATTCTTTTTGATCCTCACTATTTGAAATTTTTTCATGTTTTCAACAATATAGTTTAAGGTAATGAATATTTATCTAGTTTCTTATTTATATTTGAATTTTGACATTGATTAGTCCTCTTTTTACTTTCTCAAAATTCTTTTAAATTTCAATCTATGAATCTTTTAATTATTCTCACATGATTTATTTTCTTCATTTGAGGTTCATCCCCATTTCGTTCTCAAGGGAATCTTGTAATAATTTTTATATGGATACTCCATATTTTTATTTTCTTGAATATAAGTTATATAATTTATTATTCCAAAATATTTAGGTCACTTTATTGTATGTTTTCCTTTGTACATCGCCTTTCCTATTTTCATGTTTTTAGAGATAATGGCTCTTATTCTTTTATAATCTTCATCTTTCTTATGATATTATTCTAATTAGCTGGATGAATCAAATTCCTCCTCTTTAATAATAATTTTTAATAGAATTGAATTAAATTTCCACATTATATTTTTTTAACATAATTTATTTTATCATTTCATAACTAAGGGGTATTTTATGAAACCAATGAAAAGATATATCTTATTTCTCTTTTAGGGATGATATATTTGGATCAAACAGGTTAGGAAAATTTCTCATCAACATATTAAAAATTGTGAAATATTCAAATTTTTCTATAAAAAACAAATGTGGATTACTATCTCATTAAATATAGTGAAGAATTTATCAATTTTCACATCGTATTTTATTTTTATATAATTAAACTTAGCTCTTCAGATTTTGTGTTTTTCTCATTTAATTTTTTTTCTTTACATATATTTTTAAGTTTATCTCACATTTACATAGCTATATTAAGTTCTAAAAATTTACTATAAACTTCATCAGAAAAGGTTAATAGAATTTAATTTCTATTTTTCTACCATCTTATAGATATATCTTATCTTCAAATGTCAAGGAAAACTCTCTCCTAAGAGTTGTAAATCCCACTATAACTGTAACACTTATAAGTATTGTGATAAAAGATTAAATATTATCATTTTTGTAATAATTTGAAATTTATTTCCATCATATACAATAATCGCCTTCAATTGAAGGAATTATTTTTCACCATTTTCACCTTTAATAAGAAAAGATACCACAGGGAACCTGTCTTTGATGGTAGTAAAAGTTCCTATATAAGTTGATGTGCCCTTTAAAGGGGGATGAATCATTGGTACCATTTTTATAATTTATCTTTTATAAATTACACAATATGAATTATAATGATCTTAGTCCTCACTTATAAAACTCTCACCATTACTCATATACAATAAAAATGTTGTTGAAAAAATGTAACCCAAGGTTTTATAAGGATTGTTTGTAATTTCAGTACATATTACTTTCTGGGATCTATTCATGTTTTGAGATCCTTACCTTCATTAAAATTTTAATGTGAATAGAAGTGAGGGGAAGCATTTTTTACTTGATTATTATAATGTTTTATGAGATATTATAAAAATAAGGGTAGTATAATTCAATGAATTTCTTTTAATGCAATAATGACTATCTCTTGATTTCCAGTTTAGCCAAATTTATTCTAGAAAGACCAATCCTATAAAAAACTCAATATGTTCTTCCTTGAAAAAAACATTCAATGAATTTTACGATGTATTTTCATATAATAATATGATCTTATTCCCTAGTATAAGTCTTAAATATTTATAATAATATTAATATAAAAACATGCATGTCGACCTTCCTTCTTAAATTTTTAGAATACTCAATAAATATTTAAGAGTTTGTGAGAAAAAAACATGTCTAATTCCTCATAAAACACTATCCCTAAGATGATCAATAAAAAATATATTTCCTTGACACATATTATTAAACAATCTCAAATCTTATTGATCTTATCTTCTCTATCTTCAAAATAATAGTTCTACAGTCTTGCACATTATCAGATTTCAAATTAAAAACCACCAATTTCTTATTCATATTTTTCAACACATACATTTACTTACAATAAAAGGGAAGATAATTTATATATTTGAATATAGAAACCTCATTTAATTTTAGAGTTTGAACTCATAAATACTATATTCATTAAAACCATTTAGTAGATTCCAAATATACCTCAAACTTTGCAGATATTAAATATTTTTAAATAATTCCATTTAAAATTCCCAATAATATCACCGCAAAATATTCTCCTTAATCAAAATTGGAATCACTACTTGAATCATGACATAATAAAATTACCAAGATATTTTTTTATCGAATTCATGCAAAGTATCATCACACTTATTTTTCTAAACTGCAGAAATTAACATAAGAAATATTAGTGTATTATAAATCGAAAAAAATGAGAACTTGATCTTGCATTTTTTTTATTTTAATAGTTTCCCCAAAAATGGATCTGTATAATTTTTTACTTTCCGTATGAACTTCATAATGGTTTTGAGTTGGTAAATTCTCTGACAAATATCTTCCACATATACTTTAATTATTTTATACTAATACGTACATTTCATTCCCATAACATTAATTCTTTAACTCTAGAAAATAAATCATGTACACAAAAATGATGCTGAACATCACTTGATTTTTCAGTTTTTAGCGGATTCAGAGAAATATGTTATGTATATAGTCTTACCACTAGATACATTTTCAAAAATTTACATATGAAAAATTATTATGTATGAAAATTGATTTTTTACAAAAACCATTCTTTTAAAAGTTTTGAATTTTTATACATTAAAAAAAATCATATTTATATAGGGAAGGTTTTAGAATTATTAATTTTCATCAAAACTAATAATTTAAATAATTAATCTAAATAAAATAAAAATATGTCCAAATATACCAAGAAATTTCATGAATACTAAAAACCATTCTTAATCACCATTATATTATTCTTTATTTGGGTTGAAAATAAATTCAGCCTTCTCCAAAAATTTCATTCATCACCTAATGGGATAAAAGAGTAGAATAAAAATACCTAATGAATATAGAACAATGTATCTTAAAAAATACTACTTTTTGTGGAAAAATAAAGACTTAGATATTATATATATTCACACATAAAGATATTAGAAACCATCAAATGAAAAGGTAATATAACACCCCAATTATTTTATATATTTTCCTTTAAATAAATTCTTTTCTGATTGATTGTTTAATAGAAAACACCAATACAATTTGAGCTGCAAAATACTAGAAAAAGATTATTAAAAAAAGGGTTATAATAATTAAAAGAAGTCCTTCAGGCCATTCATGCCTTAAAATGTCATTTTTCAATAAAAACAGGTTTCCATTATATTTTTTTTTCTAATTTAAAATATAAATATATTTTTATATAATTAAATTTATTAAAATTAACTTTATTTTAAAATTCATCATTTAAAAATTATCTTAGGGTGAATATTTGATATTTTTCTAAGAACATTTAAGTTTGGTTGAATACTGAATGATAACATATGTTTTATGACATTATCATAATAGAAGAGTTATTTGAAATATTATTAAAAATTATTTAAATAAAAACTATATATTTATGAATTAAAATAAATAATTTAAAAATATAAGTATGAATTTATTAAACTCATGTTTATCAATTTGGAAACATAATAAATATTTTACATTAATAAAAACTATTTGTTGGGTCTCTTTGTTTTAAATAAGGTTCCACATGGTTTAATTAAGTTTTTGATTGTTTTAGAAGCCACATAACTATTATTTGGTTAAAAAAACCAATTGATTTCTTATAAATTTCCAACAATTATAATTTTATCTTAATATAAAATTTTAATAATAAAAATAAAAAATTCAAAAAATGTTTTTTACACATTATTTCTGTTAACATTAAAATTAAATTTTACCATCCTTAGAAATATTATTTTAAAAAATGGATTTAATATTTTGAATCATTATGTAAAATTATATAATAATGATGATCTTTTTTTAGGACTTGAAATTAAATTACTTATTAAAATATTAGTTGACATGGAAATATAAAAAAAAATGTTAAAAGTGAAAAATATATGAGTATAGTAGTTAAAAACAAGTCAAAAGAATGCGTGAAAATGTACGGTGGAGTATTTATCAACCATAACCATTACCCCACTACCATATTCTTCACTTTTGGATATTTTTTCCTTGAATATAAACTTTCCCTTTTTTATTATTACAAAAATACCACTCCATTTTCTTATAAACGGAGCCATCACCACTCCCCGTCTCCTCACACCCCAATACTGTTAGATTCAAAAAAAAGACACCCCAACAACTCTATAGAAATAATACACATTCCATGTAGTTTTTTATATTCTAGAAGACTACTTTTAAAATCATTAATCCAATTTTAAAATGAGTTTTTCCATGGAGTAAGGTAAAACTACCCAATCACACTTTTTTATTTCTATATATTTCTTTCTTTTTATAATTAAAAAAATTATCAATTTCCCATTATAATATAATTACATTAATTTTATTAGTGTAGTTAATGTTATTATATTTTGGGAATAATTATTAACTACCATATCCTATTTTACATAGAAAAATGAAAATGTCATTTGTCTTTATGTACGTGTGGACTACCGCCACTAAGGGCGACTTGTTTTATTTCTCACCTCTACTTTACATGGATGGACATAAAATTTTATTTAATGAATTAATTTTACATTTATAACATGATTTAGAGTAAGAAAATATTTACCATTTTAGGGGCTTAGTACACTCTCAGATAAGGGACAAATTGTGGTGGGAGTAAAATAAAACCTTTCTCAAATATGTCCCTTTATACATTATAATTTTTAATCTGGTTCCCTCCTGGGAAGAAAAATAATTCAACTTATGTTTTATTTCATATCAAATCCAAAAAAATGCTATCAAAAATAAGAAAATATAAATTCAAGTAACAGAGATATTTTAGATGGTTCACCTATAATAGGATACTCCAAGGAGAATACCCAAAAAAACTTTGTTGGTGTACCATAATCTATTATAACTCACTATTTATAGGGATAAAATATTTTGGTATAAGAACTCCCCAAAAATGATCACCACCTATTCCTATCTTATACCCAAAAATTTTAATAGGATTATATATTTAGTTTCATCATAATACTTTGCAAGGGCCACCCCCTTTTCTTTTCCTCATAACACAACATTGGTGAAGGTATTAGTTTATAAACATGTAGGTCTCATATTAGCTTATATAAATAAAGGTCCCTCCAATATTTATACTTGAAATAAACATAAAAAATTTCAAAGGTTGACACCTTAATGAAATTCCATATACATCTCTCTACTCCTCTTATATATATAAGTAACTCTTATACAAATAGTTGAATATTGATCTTCAATTTGAATTTATTCAGAAGAAAATCAAACCTCTAGATTGTAATTCTATTAATGGAATCACTCATTAGTATTTTCTTTTTATTATATCAATAAATCAGATGCTTCCATGGTATTCCTTAAAAACCTATCTTCTTAAATACACACATAGTACTCATATTAACCTTTTTAAATCTTAATATTGAAACGTATTCTCCCAAATATCTATATTTGAACTCAAAATATTCTTATAGAAATTAATATATATTAAACATTAATTATGATCCTAAATTTTTTTATCTTTTTTGTATTGGAACACATAGTTCCACACCTTCTCTTGGGAGATACACTTCCCCTTCTTCTATATTCTTTCTCAATACCGTACAAAATATATTCCTTTATTTTTTATAGTTACGTAAAAATACCTCTATTTTCTAGTATATTGATTTGAATTTTGAATTAAATACAAGAATATAACTACCATGAGTTTTTATAGATTGAATATCAACTCTCAAATTATTATTAAGTTAATAAAAACTATAAAATTATATGTACACTAATGAAACTCAAACCATAACCACCATATTGTAATTGAAGTTCCAAACCTTTTCAAAACATATCAAAACTTCCATATTTTTAAATATTCATCCTCAAACACCCTTCCAAATGGATTGCTCCATGAAACCATGTTGTGGCCTAATGAAGCTCTAAGAAACCCCCCTTTAAAATTTCCAGATATATGTATTCTAGTTTATTTTTATATCTCTTTTAGAAAGATAACACAACAATTACAATGATTATAACAAAAACTATCATTATATTAAGTGCGATACTCATTTTGGGGTTACCATTTTTTATATGTGATATTCCAATTTGAAACTCCCAAAGAAATTCCAAATTACAGGTCACCTTATTATGTTAATATTCTTTATAATTCACATGATAATGTAACAGGAATGGCCATAGTATATCCCTCTTCACCATTTCTTATAGTTGAAATATTCAATTTACACAAGAATAAAAAAATACCATTAGATATTTTTTTATTTTATTTAAAAATTTAAAATGGATTCAATAAAATCCCTGAGGAGTAGTAAAATATGTGGTGGAGGTCTCCTTCCATAATAAAGTTTCTTTTATATCTTGATAATTCATCCTATATTTAGTGCTAAAAAATTCGAAAACTCGGGAAAACAATATCCATTAACAACATTAAAATATTTACCAGTTTCAATATGAATTATCTTCCATATATAATTCCATAATATTTGTTTCTTAAATCAAGAACATGATACATTATTAAAACCTATTAAATTCCTTAATTACAAGAATATCATTACATACACAATAAAATATACAACTTAAACTATATCAGACATCCTCTATCAACATCCATACATAACATAATATTTTATATCATTTTCATGAAACTATATATGCATAATTAATACTGATGAATTAATAATGAATCAATAACAATCCTATAAGAATGAAAGAAAAACTCCATCAAACATACAACAGTTACCTAGTATATATTGTAAAAAATAAAAAACAACTTTATGATTGAAATAATCTATCTTTTTCGAATTTTATTGATAATATTCCATAAGTATACCTTTATTCCACTTTTTCAATAAAATTAAAAGGATCCTTGCTTCTAATTTGTGAATTCAAAAATTACCTACTGGTCAATATAATCTTTTACCAATATTTTTAAGAGAACTAAATATCATATTACACTTAAAAATCACTCTAAATCAGCCTTTATTTAACTTTAAGTCAGTATAAACTGATAACTACTTTTTATAAAATAAATATGAATGAGTGGTTTTTTATCTTTATAATGAATCATAAATAAATACTCTAATCCTACTAAAATAGAGATCAATGTAGAATATATGATTAAATTTTATAAAAAACAATATGTACATATCACTCACTAGTTCTAATACAATAGTTGTAGCTTGATTAATTAAAAACATTGAGCAATAATATTTTTCTAACCTAAAAAATATCACAAAAAATATTATTGTATTACTTGTTAAGAACAATATTTTTAGAAATACCTTATAAAGAATCAATTGATACAACTTGTAATAAATTGATACAACTTTATGAGGTTTATCTTCGATTTTTATAGGGATACTTTTTCAAACAAGGCTAAGTGGCCATTCAATGCTCATCATAATCGACTACCCTTGAATACTTTAGTTTTGTATTAATAATAATTGTATAAGTAATATCCAGAGTAAAGAATTTTTCTATTTATCATCTATTTAATATAACAAACACATTGAAATAATACAAAAATTTTAATATAAAAAAATCTATAATAAAAAATATATATGTATGATGTTGCTTCTTTTGTGGGATGCACATCCACAAAATATGGCCTGATACCATGCATAGAAATACAAAAATATCTTGATACCATTTGAAGAAAACAAATATATATTTGAAAATAATCTCACTCATATTCTAGTTATCTTATTAAACTTTATTTCAACATTCCAACATACTCTCACTGATTTCACTAATGTTTTATGTTTTATATAACCTATGATTCAGTATATGTCTTAACACCACTTTAAGATCTATCAATAAATATATTCATTGATTTTTTATAATTATTCATTATTATTTCTTGAAAACAATAAGGATAAAACATTGTAGATCATGATTTTTTATGATATAACTAGTATATATATATTATAATTTCCTGAGATTATAGGATTAAGAATTGTCATTCAATCTATAAAAGAAAAATGTATTCTGAACCTATATATATATAACTAATGATGTCACAACTTGTATGTGTTACCATATATAAAATCAAATTTATTATTTTAATTTCACCAAATATATTCTTTTAGTGAACACAAAGTGCATAATCATTCACAAATAATGCACACATAATGCATATGCATCTTTACCATGTATTCTTCTTTTTTTGAATGAATCTACCCCATGGATCATGTATCCTCATAAGTTATACATCATTCCAATCATAAAATATAAAATTATGTACAAGCAGAGAGGGGTTACCTCCAACATCTTTTGGTAGAGGATTTTGGTTGGCCATTAAAATCCAATATATATCTTTTACTATTCATCTAAATCTCTCTCAGAGTATGCCCATATAACAGAATTGTTTCTAAATGTTAAAACATGAATCATTCAATTTCATTTCATGATGTTTATCTTATTTTTTAGTTTCATATAACTACTTCAAGTAGCCCTTTTTGACTTATCATCTATGCATTAATTTTATATATTCTTTAGATATAATTGATAAACTCCACAAATATTCAACTCATGATTTGTTGTGGTATAAATGAAACCACTTAATCATACTTCTTCCTTGTCCTCCATGGTCAAATGATAAAATTATTCATTCTTACTTGATCTCCATACTTTATTATTTTATTTATAGGAATTTTAATTTGACTAACTAACTTTATATACAAGATTAACTATTTTCTTTCTTTATTCATTACTATATTTTAATTCCATGTAATAAATAATAATTGAAATAAATTGTTCATATATCTATTATTGTTTCCTACATTTTAAATAAGTAGGGGATCTCATCTTATAATTACTATTACTTTTATTACTATAGAATCTTTCCATGTGACAAAGACTATAAAAAATATAACATATCTCGATGAAATATTGACAACTTCCAATAGACATCACTAAATGTGATGAATATGTATAAATTTTATAATTGCACATTATTGAATATATTGTTGGAATATAAATTTTCATATCATAGTAAATTACGACATGTCGTTAAAAACCAAATTCGTAACATATTTTTTTGTGATAATCACTTCTTCTTTTCATCTCTGAATTCCTTAGATTACATCCCACAAATTCAATTCTACAGCAATTTATTGTGTGAAATTGTTGACCACAATAAAAGCATATGAATATAAAGTTTTAAATTGATTTTATTTATATGGAAATATCCATTCTACAATATTTTTATATGTTATTAAAACAACAATCACTACTGTTAGATGGATAACAATTGGATGAATACGAATTATATCTTCTTTATTATTAAATGGAAAATTATGATTTCCTCTTTTTTTTCACAATATTAGATTATATAAATGTAATATTCGTAATAAATAACAATAGGACCATGAATTATATAATTTCATATTTCTCTCAATGAATACATTTAATCAATTCAAATAATTCCTTTATTTTTTGATTTTGGTTTACTATAAAATTCTTGATTTTATATAATTATTATATATCAATCATCTTATGTTCCTTTCTCATAAAAATAAATCTAAAAACTTCAAGATAATACTCTAATATTTTTTATGAATTATTAAATCCACATGAGTTTTTATCATTTTGTTTTACTGGGTATTTAAGATTCGTTATCATTACCACCAAACTGAATTACTTCAAATTAAATTGATCCATTTAATCAGAAAAATATTTTACTTTGTCTTCAAATTAATTTTTAAGATGTTTTTTTATCTTTGATTTGTTCCTGTAATGATAGAAAATAACATTCACGTTATTTAATTATTTCTCCCTCACTTATAATTGAGTATTCTTAATATAAATTCTATATTTTAATTCTACTTCCATTGAATTAATTTTTCGTTAAATCATTATGACAGATAGTTCATCACAAATAATTTTTTTTTCATTTTCAAATTATGAAAACAAATTACTTAAACTTATTTCACAATAAGATCCTTAGAAAACCTTACTATATTATCGTCAGATTATTTCAATAACTTCCCAATAGATTAAATATTTTTTTTAAGTTCTTTGTCATTTACCTTCAATTATCCTTTGGAATTTATCTCTAAATCATCTATATTTTCCGAATACTCATGTGAATTATCGTTAGAACTAAAGCATACAACACTTTTCCATTGAAAAAAATTATATTCTAAGGGAAACTCAGAATTATTTTATTTAAAAATAGTAATGCATTCCTCGAGAGAAATTTTCTTAACATATATTTCATCAATAGAAGCACTGAAACTTTCTATCACCTTGGTTTGTTCTCATTTATTATTTTTCCAATAAATATATTTTTTTACTATTTTTTAGTTTCATTATAATATAAAAATCTTCTCAAGATGGGTTAATTAGTCCTCATGTTGTTTAACATATTCATATGATTATTTCAAAATTCCTATAATATTTTGGCCCTTCTTCCTTTGAATATATAATTTATCTAGAGGGCCTCCATAATCTACATCAGGATACTAAATTCATTTTTTTACATCATCATATTGTACTATCATTCTGTCTTGTTAAGAAGTTGAATATATACTTGTTTGATAACACTTATGAAAAATAAACAGTCATGCTTAGGTTGAATTAAATATTCCACCATGACTCTGATACCACTTTTAGTGACCCCGGACACCATGAGAGGTGGTGAATGAAGGTTTTAATATAATTAATACTTTTAAAAATAAGGCCCTTTATACTTGACACTTTTGGATGTTTTTTTAAAGGAAGGTGTATAGTTCGACCTACAATTTTTTCGTATTAATTCCAACAAAAAATATTTGTTATATATGATATTTTAAATATAAGGAACATTGATATATTACATAGTTATTCTATAATAGGTTACTCTAAAAAATATACACTAATAATTTTTATGTTTTACTAGAGTATGGTACAATTAACTATTTGTATAGATATATGATTTATATAAGGTAAATCCTTTCTAAAGTTCAACTCCTCCTTCCTCTATTCTGGTCTTTACTTTCAAAAGGATTACATGTTTTGGGATGTCATGCTACTACCCATGGGTCACCCTATCCTCTGATACACTATACAAAACTTTGGTAAAGGTATTAGTTTATAGAATTGTATGTATCTTCAAGGTTTCTAAAAATGAAGGACCCTATAATATTTATAATTGAATTTCACATCATAAAATTACATATTTTAATGAATTAATGAAATTAAATATGCTTCTCTATATTCATATTCTCGATATACACAACTGTTTTATGTAGAGTAGAGTCTATAATATTCTATTTGAGTTTATTATGAATCAAACCGAAACTACATGTAATAATTCCCTCAATGGAATCATTGATTAATTTTTTTATATGTTTAACCTTATAAATCCAAATTCCACAATGATATTATTCAAAACATTATCTTCTAAGATATATACATAGTTCACATATTTAACATTATCAAACAAATAAATATATGATTAGTAACTTCAAAATAATAACTCTAAATATTCAAACAGTGCTTTATATCTATCAATCATTATTCATAATATTCTATACTATTGTCTTAATTTTTATCAAACATACAATTAGAGACATTATATTATAAAAAATAGTTTGAATTATTCTATATTACTTCTTAATATCCTATATAAGGCCTTCATTAGTTTTTTATATAAAAAAACAAACTCTATTTTCTAATATAGAGATTTGAATTTCGAATTCAAACTAAATCATAAAAAGCTCAACTTTCTAAATATTCTATGTTAATTCTTGGAACATAATTAAGTTAATCATCACCAATAGAATCTACTAGGACTTTTAAAAACCAATCCATAACTATTAATTTTCTATTGATGATCCAAACCTTAAATAACTGCTTGTAACTTATAGATTTCCAAATATTCATGTTTATATTAACTTCAAAACAGATTTCTCTTTAACACCAAGGCATGTCGTAATGAATATTTGGAAAAATATGCTTAGAAACTACCTAATCCTTGACATATAGGAAATATTATTTTTCTTACTATAGGAAGTTGAAATGAATGTTCCAATGCCTATAACAAAATCCATTACCATAGTTGGTTCCACGCCAGTATTAAGGCCATGGTTTCTTACATGTGATATTCTAATTTGAAATGCCTAGTGAAACACCCAATTTCTGGTCACCATGGTGTGTTGAAATCCTTCAAAAATCTAATGATACTACAACTACCATGGACATTCCATATCTCTTATAATTGTTTCTTAAAATTTAAATCTTAAATTGATATTAGGATCAAAATTCATACTAAATCCTTATTTTTATATTTTTATAAATTCAAAATGAATTCACTAGAATCACCATAGTGTACAAAAATCCCTAGTTAAGGTATACTTATCTAATAAATTTCTATTTATCTCTGGCTATTTCCTCTAGCATTTAGTACCAAAAATATAAAATCTTTCGAAAAAATTTCCATTAACAACATTACAATCTTTAATAGTTTGAATGCAAATACTCTTCTATGTGCACTTCCATCAAACATCTTTCTCTAATCATGAAAATGCTACTAAATTTAAACCTCTTAAATTCCTAATCATTGTTAATATATTTAAATTCACCAATAAATATCCTAATTCAATTATATCAAACAATCTATATGAAACCACCTCTAAAAATAAACATACATCACATAATCTTTCATATCATTTTCAAGACACTCCAAGTGCACCACCATGAAGAGACATATTTATTTAATCACAAAATTATAGGGATTTTTATAAATATTTACATAATATATTAATAGGATATTTATATCATGATTGATACTCTTAAAACTAAGCCATATCTTACATTTCTACCATTCGATGGAATATGAAAACATTATTCATGTGTACCTGTGGACTACTTCCTTCAAAAAGTGATGTATTTTTTTTTCTATTTATATTTTTTATTATTTATCTAAATTCTTTAAAAATTGATTAACAAACTTAAAAATATGAATAAAATGATTATTCTTATTTAATAATGATATTATGACAAAATATCCCCTTTCTAGACTATACTAACCATTTGATTATAGTTTTTTCTTGTTTGGGTCACTTTACAAACTGATAAAAAATGCTATAAATTTATAACATAGAAGAATATGAAAAATTAAATACTATTTTAATTATAAATAAATTATAAAATAATTTTTTATGGTTCTGTAAGGGTTACATTAATATTTAACTTATTATTAGTGTACCACCCTTAATTCAATGAAATTACAGAAACAAGATCGTCACTGATTTGTTTTCAGGAATAATAATTTAAAATATAATGAAATTAAATTAGAACCTCATAAATCATTATGAAACATTTATTTGAGTACCTTTAATGATATGTGAATGATGAACTTATAGTAAATTAATGAGGATCGACATTACAAGAATCCTCATGACAACTAAGATTACTAACATTCGATGATGAGAATACACTCTAAGTTTCAGAATAATGTAAAATTAATTATTATAATTGAATATAATGAATGGTAATATATATGAATAATTTTACAAAATTTGTGATTAATATAGTTATGTTTTTAATAAAAGAGGTTATATCTTTTTCAACTAAGCTAGAATACAAGGTAAGAGTGCTTCGTCTTAATTTCCTTTCTTTGAGATATTATTATTTTATACCACAAATTCCATTAAAATGGTGTGTATAATACATATTGGATATATGATATCACGAATAATATTTTATTAATGGTATTTTAATTTGAATTTCAATCTGTCTCTTTCATCGTATTTTATTATGACTTTTCGTACACTATAATGGTTTCTATTAACTCAATTTTTGATCATTGAGTTATTATTGTTATTCTTGAACTTATTTTTTATATTATAGGTTTATTCCACTATAAAAATTTATTATATGGTATTTTAAAATTATACATAGGTAAAAATTAATTTTAAATTAAAAAAATACTTACTTGTCATATTCCACTCTCCTAAAATTATAATGTTGTTTAGAATAATTCACAGCATTCCCATGTATGCTCTTTGTCCCCCATATTAATTTTTTATTTTCCTACTAATATTCTCAATTATTATTTGGAAACTCAAATATGTCTTATTTATAGTTGAATTAATATTTCACATTACTATTTCTCAAAATTATGTTTTTTGACTCTATTTACAATGTGGGTTTTCAATAATGGTATTTTAATATAATAAAAAAAATTCTCTTACATAATATTATTTTTCATCTTTAACATCTTATTTGATATAAAAGATATTTATTTCTTTTCCAAGGATATATTATTGGTGTTTTTATAGGTAAAATATATCAAATGATTTTTACTTCATCCTTTGGAAAGTAAATTTTAATTGAAACTTAGAATATCAATCTTTTTAGATAATGTTAAAAATGTATTTATGAAATATCTTTTTGACATTTTTACTTATGAAAAAATTATTTGGTCATTAAAATAAATCCCCTAAATGAATCTCTCTTTCCATTTTTTAAAATGGTTTTCCAAATAAACTTAGTTCTTAATCATTTTAAAAAGAAAATGGGTATATCTTATTATTTTTAAATTATATTTACCCAAAAAAATGATAAGGTATTTTCATCTATGTCAACATACATAAAATATTGTTTTATTATAATAGGGATATATTCTTGTACAACCATACACGTTTTTTCTTAGGATGAATTATGAAATATCCACAGGGTGTTTTCTTCAAAATGTGTCTCTTTTCCCTGGATTAATTATGCGATGTTTGAAATAAGAATGTTTTCATTCTCCCTTGGATAACATTTCAATATAAAATTATTATAATGTTGGGTGGGTCTTATATCACCCTAAAATTCATTGGTTAAGGTTCCATATCACTTCAGATGATGAATTGTTTCATGAACATGATACATGTAGTTTCTTTTCAAAGGATTATCATATCAACATGATGTAGGTTGTTTTTTACATGTTTACTCCATGAATATGATGTGGATATTTTTGTTCATAGATTTTAAATGTAAATATCATACAAGTATATATGTTTAGAAATTTTTTTGTGAACTTGATGCTGGTATATTTTTTATGGGATTTTTTGTGAACATGATATAAATAGATTTGTTCATAAGATTATTGTGTGAATTTGATGTATGTATCTTTCTTCACAAGATGTTTCATGACCATGATATAGATTTGTTTTCAAAAAATTTTCATGAATTTGAAGAATTTATCTTTTTTTTCTATATTTTATATGACTCTATTTGATCCATAGTTTCTTATTATGTTCTCCACATAATTATTTCATATGGCAAGGATTATTCCCCAAGATTATATTTATTATATAATGTTTCCACACTATTATGAAATGGTGTGTGTTTTTTCATTTGATATTACATGTCCTTCTACCATAAATTATGGAAAAATATTATTGTTCATTTTTCATTTTAATTAGATAATTTTACCATTCTCATTTTTCTCAAAGGTTAATAATCTACCCATTATGATTAATTGTTTTGTTTTCCATTATTGGGCCTTTAAGCTAATTCCTTTCTTATTTTTTATGTATTTTATGCACTAGAATGAAATTATATGTACTTTATAATTATAAATAATCATATATTTGAATATTAATAAACTACTTATCACATCATGATTTTTATTTTATTCAGATTAGTATGTGAAAATGTCCTAAGAACAACCGTCACACTGAAAGGTCATTGTAGTTCGTTACTATGATGAGAACCTATAAGTTCCATGAAAATATTATTAATTATATATTTTATATCTCCATTAATTCATTGACGGAAAAACAGATGATACAGACTATTAGGGGTGGAGACTCATTGGACTTTGAGGCACTATCTCACGGTGTACGACCATGGTAATTTCTAGTGTAAGATATTATGATAATGAGACCCATTGGTAGGGAATCCGCATTTATATGTGTTATTGGATATTCCAATCTGCTGTCATGCATATTTATCCATAGAATTTATGATTTTTATTAATGGATATTATAAGTCACATAATTTAATGTATTGATGATAACTATGATGACATATGTTTGCGGTGAAGTATGATACATTGGTTATGTCATGAGTAATATTTCATTTGGACTAATGCTAATGAGAAAGTAACCTAGTGGGTCTTTTACTAAGTATATACTAAACCAAAGTTAAATATTATTTTTATTTATTATTTAAAAATTTGAATAAATATTATTTATACAAGTGGTTTAATAATTATTAATGTTTGTTTGATTTCATATATTTTTTTCACCAATAATTCAAGAGAATATTTTGAAATTAGAATAATTATTTACTTTTTAGGGAATATAATATTTTTTTATTCTAGAATAATGTAGTGATGTTTATTTATTAAATAAAGAGTGATTATTCAAGAACGAATAAAAAATAGAGAAATAACAGAATGAGTTTAATATTCTACTAAGAAATAATACATATTAAATATTATTTGAATAAATAATATATTTAATTATTTTTTATGTTTTTAACTTTTAAAGAAATAATAAAATGTATTATATTATTATTATAGACATTTGGTTCTGTAGTGTTTAATAAAAATAATTAGGTGTATGTGTAGTTATTATTTTCTAACCATATTAGTATATAAATCCAATTATATTATTTCTTATGGGTGTTTCAATTTTTTTGGTTGTGCATAGCAATATAGGGATAAATATATCTAGGACTTATAGAACTTCCCTCCCCAAGAACTCCATTAATAATGGAGATTGATTCTCTGCCACTACCACTCTAAAATATATAGAGATAAAAGGGAATATTTTTATACAAATTATTTGGGAGATCAAAGACAAACAATCCAAGATTTAAGATCCACCATGCTAGATCCTAGAGATTCCTACAAAATAATTCAAAGGTTTGTAAAGCATATGAGAATCACCACTGGAGGGATTCTACACTAGATTCCAATATTGAAATGATGATATTCCATGGATACATTATCAGATTTATCAATGGAGAATTAACTCATCATTAGGTAATTATTTAATTTCTTAAATTTATTACAAATAATATGTGATGATATTATGACTTAGTTTCAATGTTTTCGAGTCAATTAATATTTGATTAAATTCTATTGGTCACAGAGTTTATTATTGATGCATATCTCAAAAAAATCATCGATTACGTCAACAATATGTGTTGGGAATGAACAATCTAGTTCTTTGTCTATGTCCAGATACTTTAAGTGGTATTAGAGGGGTCACATCATTATTTATAATTATTTAAATATCATTGATTGATTCATGATTTTATCATAGGTTTTCAATTATAGTTTAGTCATTCATTAGTATGAATTGGGAGATATAATTTTCTTTCACTTTGTTCTCGCAAATTTTATTAAAATTTATTAATTTATGTACAAAATATCATTCAAAAAACTCATATGGAGGTATTTAGCATTTTATTTGGAAAAAATAGTGCACACTATGTAGCTCGAAGGAAGATGTTATGTACCCATGTTTTATTCACTGTAAATTAATTTAGAATTAATTGGATCCTTGTGTTAATTTATTACACAATGTGTGTATTAAAATACATTATTTATTCACTATGATAGACTAATTATCGATTATATTTAGTACATGATGTGTAACATCCATACAAGTCGTGTATTCTATTAGTAAAAGATGTCCCATGTACTCTCTTACAAAGACAACATGACTGGTGACTATTTAACATAGTGACCACATGAAATATAGCCCACATATACACATTATTATACATTAATTTTTATTGAATAATTACTTTCTGTGTCCCAGGGTGTGTTCCATTTATATATGGTGATAAATTGTGCATGTCGCGTATATTACCAAATTACATATAATTAATAATTTATTTATTATTCTACTTAAACCTTACAAGTATGTGTTATATGTGTCACTTATTTTACTATGTATATGACATGCTATCAGTTTTATATATATTAAATTTATAATTAATTTATGTATAATGTTTGAAATTTCATACTGTGTATAAGTCGTAATATAGTTATTAGACTACGTGATATGAAACACAACATGCTATAGGAATAACATGTGTTCCATGAGTCATTTATTTTACTATGTACATGAAAATAAATTATGTGATAAGTTTTCAATTCCATATGCCGCATGGGTAAAAAATATAAAAATATCATATATGCCAGGTAGTTTGGAAGTGTACCTGCTGTGTTTCCTCCAAGGTATATAATTTGTACATTGTCAATTTTAATTTTTTTTAATTTATTTAAAATTATTATGGATAATAATCTCAATAAATTTAGTTGAGAATTAATATAAAATAATTTATTAATTAATAAAGATAATTAATAAATTCAAGTGTGATTTATCTTAAGTAAGAATGATTATAATTGAAATCTATTTAAATTTAATGAATAATTCATTTCATGAATGTGGATGATCATGATCACAGACCAGAGCATTATATGTGATTATTTTATTTTTAATTTATTATTATATTTAATTGATAGTATATGCATTATCAATCCTCTCATTTTTTAAGGGCATGTATGCCCAGATTTTCATTATATGTTAACCCCGTAACCAATCCTTTTGTTCCCCAACCTATGTGTGAGTAATAACTTATGTAACGGATGGAGATCCCAAGAGAGTAGAGTTGGTTCACATCTTGGTCCAAGGTGGAACAAATCTTGGAGGTACATGGATGGACAAGTGGAATACAAAAACACAAACTAAGACACGGTTTAAGGAGTTTTCCCATAGGTTAATGATTAGTTTATCCTCAAATAGCTGAATTAACCATTAGTAAATGATCATGATCACACCACTTTATTATTTTATGTCTATCAAGTTTATATTTAATTCCATTATTTTTTTTAAAACGATTAAATAAATAAATGAATTTAAAATCATGTAAGATTGAACTAAAATAAATTTTATTAGGCATAAAATTCATCTAAGACATGGTTAGTTACTCAAAAAAATCCACATTATATTAATAAGAATGTAATAAAGAAAAAATGAGTATTTTTCAAATAAAGATGAAATCCCTCAATTATATATATTAATTCATTATATTCATCCACTACATATATTAGAAGGAATACATACTTCATTGTTCTTGACAATACTATTTTCAGGTGGTTTCAATTATTTTGGAAGCCTAACATGTTTCTTTGGGTGGAATTAGCATAGTTCAAATTAAGGATTGACTACCCAAGAAGGACTTGGTGAAGCTAATTGGAAAAGGGTGAGGAAAAATTATTTTAGGATTTTATAATTGGGGATCCCACTCAATAAATCAAGGAACCATGAGTTAATGTAGTTTTTAATTTTATGCCAACCTAAAACACTTACAAATAACTTTTCAAGCCCAATTATAACTTCTGAGAAGGGGAATATGAATCTTTGACACTAGAATCTCCAAATAACAGGATATTCCAAATCAAATGGTGAGGAGTATCAGTTTTTAATAAAATAATGTGATGTTAATAAATATAATATAATATTTATTTCCTATATTTATCTAGTAAAGTAATACAATTCAGAAATTATTATTTATAGTAATGATAATCAATATGACTTCAAAAAGATTTCTATGATTCATACTTGATAAAGATAACCTTCTCATAAGAACAAATTTTCAATAATCGTAAAGGTGATTATATGTTATCATATTCCATGGAAGGAAATTATATGTATTCGAAGAACCTATTCCTGAAGTAACTAGAAAACAGACTAGTGAGGAAGTGTTGTATCATTATGAGAACCATTTTAATGATTTCACATATGTCCAATGTTTCTTGCTATCAAGCATAAATAATGATATTATGAAGAAACAAGAGGAAATTGTTACAAATAATATGACATCTCACCTTCATCATCTCTATCATGAGAATGCAATACAAGATGAATATGAGATCTGGAATGATATTTTTTACATTAATACTTGGAGACTTGGTTCCATATGGGCCTCATGAAATCATTTTTATTAGATACATTGAATTCATATAAATCATTGGGATTAAATTCCCTCATGAGTTTCTTATTGATATCATAATTTCCTCACTACCAAAGTTGTTCTCCAGTTTTATTATTAATCATAACAAGATAAATTACTGTAGCAGTGTTTTAGATCTTCTTAATATCATTTTCCATGTCGACAAAGAGTTTGGGCATGAAACAAATACAGTCCTTATAGGGAATAAGAGAAAGAAAAACATGGAAATGGGGCATAAGACTCAAAAAAATTCTAAATATCCATAGAATCATACCTTCAATAAGTGGAATATATATATTAAGGGAATACAAAAGTATGTATTATGGTTTGTATAAGGAAACCAAGGCCACTGGAAGAGAAACTATAACCAAAATTAAGGGGAAGATAAATGTGAATTTTTTATCATGTTTAATTTTTCTATATCTACAAATTGGGTATTATATAATGATTTTGGTTCTCAAAATTGTATCAAAATGTAGGAACCGACTATATTTCAAAATATTTCTAGTGGATATGTGGATGTTTTTTCTACCAATGGTTCGTTAAAAGATGTTATGGCCATTGATGACTACCACCTTTCATTTCCAAAATTAATTCTATTAGTTTTTAAGAAGCTTTTATTAGGTGATGACTGTTACAAAAAACAAAATTTATATATCTTTCCTTGATAAAAAATGGTTTTTAGGTTTTCTAATGAAGGATATTTAATATATAAATAAATAATATATTTTTTTATAGAACATTTAAATAATGTTTTTCATATATTATATTATGAAAGAAAAGTATTGGAAATTGATAAAAAACCATGTTCACATGAATCATATTACACTCATCTAGGGTATCATTGTCTTGGTCATATAAACAAGAAGAATTTGAAAAAGATATATCAAGATAGTTAATTATAATCTTTTAAGCTCAAACCACTTGAAACATGTCATTCTTCTTTATAATGAAAAATGGCCAAACCACTATTCACTAGAGATGCTGAAAGGGATTAAGAGATTATAGTATTGGCACACTTTGATGTGTGGAACCATTTCTAATAGAATCTTGAGGAAGGTATTGTTTCTTGATATGTTGTTATCATAAATTGTGTAGATATTCCTATGTATACATTATGAGGTATATGTTTGAGTCCTTTGATAAATTTAAATAATTCAGGAAGTAGATAATTAACTTAGGAAAAAAAATTATAAAGAAGATTGAACTTGTTTTAGGTGGTTAATATGTTAGCCCTAAATATATCATATTTTTTATGGAAGTTTGTGAGTTTTCCTCAACTGACTCCACTATACACACTATAGTGGAATAATGTTATTTAAAGGAGGAACCATAACATACAAGACATGGTAAGGTTGATGATGATTCATGACAATATTACATCATCATTTTGGGGATATGAATTACAAATTAATACATACACATTAATACTAGTACTAAATAAAGTGGAAAATATAATTCCATCTGAGTTAAAAAGTGGAAGGAAAATCATTTTTTCACATACACATGTATATGATTGGGAGGAATTTGTTACGTCATTATCTGTAAAAAAATCACCTTACGACATAAAGTGTATATTTATAGGAAAACCTAATAAAAAAGGGGGTACTACCTATAAAAACAATAAAAAATAAAGTGACTATCACTAGAAAATGAATCTTTTTTAATAGGGATTACTTATAAAAGAAGGATAATGGGAAAAAGATTTACTTCAATGAAGTTGATTATCAAGATATAGAAGTGTTTTTGTTGGAAAACATTTCACACATCCCCATGAATGAAGTTTTTACGAAAACAAAAGTACTAAATAAGAGAATCAAATATGTAAGTGAACCTGATTTTTATGTTATTCTAATCACCAAATATGGTTATGCATTATTGGTTAAAGAAAATGAACATCTCTCCTTAAAAGAGGTAGTAGAGTGCTCGGAAGATACAAGATGGAATGAATTAATGAATTATGAAATGGATTCCATGTATCACATTCATGTTTGGGGTTATGTTGATCAACTAGTCAATGAAAATACCATTGGGTGAAAATGGGTACCCAAGAGAAAAATAGACATGGAAGTTAAATTAAGTACCAATAAAGTATGTCTAGTAGCTATAGGGTTTAAAAAATCAATGCATTGACAATGAAAAAACATTTTCAACAAATGTAGTGTTTAAATCAATTAGAATAGTAATTTTGATAGCATTTTACCATGACTATGAAATTTTTCAGATGGATGTCAAAAGAACATTCCTTAATGGGAACCGTTTAGAAGATGTTAATATGACAAAAAAAGAAGGTCTTGTGACTCTAAGCGATGAAAAAATATATTCAAATTAAGTAGATCTATTTATTAAATATAGTAAGCATATAGGTCATGGAATAATCAATTAAATGAAGTTATGAAATAATTTGGTTTCATTAAGAATAAATATGAGACATGTGTTTTTAATAATTTTAGTAGGAATGCTTTCATTATCCTAATAGTTTATGTTGATGACATATTACTTATTAGAAAAGTCAAATCAATCTTAGAGTCTCTTAATGACTAGATAAATTAATGATTCTCTATGAAGGACTTAGGCTAAGCTGTCTAAATTCTTGTATTAAGATCATTAATGATATATTCCAAATGATTCTTAGACTATGTCAAGGTATATACATTATTCAAATACTAAAGAGATTTATTATCGAATAATCCTAGAGGGGATTGGTTCCAGTGTGACATGGTAAAAATATTTCCAAGAAAATGTGTTGTTAGATGCAATAAGTGAAAAACCTAATGATTAATATTTCATAGGCTTTGGTTATATGATAAATCATTTTGGTCGTTCTATGTACTATAATTGATGTTTCATATGCATTGATCATGGTAGGTCGATATCAATATGATCAATGTGAACAACATTAGTATACTATTAAGGCTATCTTTATGTATTCGAGAAGAAATAACGATATGTTCATTGTGTATGGAGGAGATGTGTATCTAGTAATCTGGGATTAAACCAATTCTATTTTTTAAATAGATTTTAATGACCTAAATTCACATTCAAGATCAGTTTTTAGTCTCAATAGGGGAGCTATGAGTTGTATGTGTTAAATATATCAAATTTTCACCAATTCTATTGTGGATTATGAATATATAGTAACTAATGAAGTATCCAAAGAATTAATTTAGATATGAAACATTGTGTAGGATCTTTATGTATTAACTAAGAGAAAATAAAATATCATATTACGTTTTGATAATATGAAAATAGGGATTCTTGCAAAAGATTCATGGTCTTACCAAACTAAAAAGGACATAATCCCTATGCATCACCTTTTGAGAGATTTTTCTTAGATGGTTTTAGTTACAATAAGTAGAGTTTCCAAGGAATAAAATATGGACAACCCCTTTAATAAATCATTATATCATTTGAAGCAAGATTATCATGTGATATCAAGAAGAAAGAAGGTTGTTAATAATTTGATCTATTGAAAGTGAGAGTATGTTGGAGTAGGAGCACTAAAACCCTCTTCTATGTACATTATGATTACAAGTCTTTATAGTTTTTAAAATTAATAAAATACTTGTCACATCTTTATTTTTCATATACATGACATAATATGTGATAATGTCTAAAGAGTAGCTATCACACTAAAAGATCATAGTAGTTTGTTGCTATGATGAGAACCTATAAGTACAACTATAATATTAGTAAACATATATTATATAATGAAACTATCATTAATAACTATATATTAAATCTCATTATATGAATTTTCAGCACCTAATATAATAGTCCATTCAAGAATATTATTTGTAAAGTATCATTGGAATATTGGAAACATGGACATCTGGTTCATAAGTCAATGAAATCATAATCCATTAAGTTCCTAAGAACTAGAATCAATCATAGACATATCATAAATAATAATTTTCATTATAACAGAGGGAACGAAGACATAATAAATTGTGATATAATATTCAAAGAAAGAGTAGCCAAGTGAGATATCAATAGAACAAGAGCATAAGGGTATGAGAAGATGAGTATAACATTTGAAAACCATAAACTAAATATCATATATCATAATCATAATTCATGGAACAAATATTTTTAGATTACAGTACACTAATAAAAAAGGAATCAATGAACATAATCCATGGTAGCATAAAGTTGGCATAATACAAAGATTGGTGGCATACAGATAAGTATAAAAAATATTATGTCAATGCTATCCACTAAGACATTCTTAACATGTTCGGCTTGGGATAACCACCCATTTATATACATTAGAATGGGGATAACCTACTGTTTTACCTATTTTAGGTTTAAGATAACCTACCATGTGCCCTCTTTTGGGCTTGGGATAACCTCCCATATGCCCTTTGAGAACAAAGAACATTAATCATTACGTAATAAATTATAGGGATATATAATTTTGGGCCCCTAATCACATAATGAAAATAATAAAAAATAATTCCATAAGATTATAAAATTTTCATTATATTTGAACCCCTGAAAAATAAATGGGCTTCATAATCCTTTCATAACAGAATAACCCATGGAAAATGAACAAGTTTCATAAAAAAAATTTCTTCATAAATATAATCCATATAAATAAAGAATAAGGATAATATCATTGGATAAAAACCCAAGTAAAGATTATATAACAACAAAGTATTTCATCTAATATGGAAAATGTTTTTGAAAGATCATTTAGAACATTTCGTGGGGATGATATCATTTTTTCCATTAAATAAATTTTTTAAAATCTAAATATTTTAAAAATATTGAAGAATAAATTTTCTATTAATAATAATTTATATCTCTTAATGTAATATTTAAATCATTTAGAGGATACAATGGTAGGAAATATCATTCATGTCATACACTTTAAAATAGATATTCCTTTCACATTTTTAGTAAAATTTTAAATGAAACTTATTTGAACAATAAAAATAAGAATAAGTTTAAACAAATATTTTTAAAAAATAAAACATGGGTATAAATTAATTAAACAATAATTGTATAATTTTAAAAAAAAAATTAAAAACATTTTTAGAAAACACGGACATAGAAGAAAAATAATGTTTGACTAAAGAGAGAAATAAAGTCTATTTTTATTAAAAACATTATTTTAGGTTTTTAAGTAATTAGAGAGTGTAAAATTAAATAGAAACATTTTTTCTTCCAAAATAAATATAAGAGGATAAAATAAATGGGTTTCTTTAGAGATATATTTTAATATTTCTTCTTAATAATAATAATCATAAACAATCCCGATAAATAATGAGATTGTAACATAAGACCTTTACCACTATGGTAATGTTTGAATCATATGCCCCATGAATGAAATAAAATTATATGGATATTAATATCACTTAATTTTCCTGAGAATAATCATAAAATATATTCATGTATAGTATATACATTATAAAAAATAAACAAGAGGTGAATATGGCACGTGTTACACAAAAATAAAAGAGTGACAAAAATACCTTACCACTTGGTAACTTTTTAATCATAAGACCCATTAAATAAATAAATTTTGATCGATATATATAATTTAATTTTAATAAAAATAATCATAAAATAATTTCATGGAATGTAAATACACCACACAAATGAAACAAGTGGTGAATATGGAATATGTCTCACTGAAATAAAAGTGCGACAAATGTCCCTTACCTCAAGTATCGAGTTTCTTCACACGTGTTTGACTATACTGTATAATAAATATAGGTTTATTATAAATATATTCTAGAGAAACACACACACACACACACACATATATATATATAACCATATGGGATTTACTTATTACCTTTTATTACCCATTTATTAACAATTCATTGTTAAAGCCACATTTCGGGTAATAACTTATTCATTTTTCATGTATATTTTGGAATGGTATTTTTTGTACTTTTACTTCGATCATGGTTAAATAATACCCATAATTTTAAAAATGATATAAACACCATATATATTCATTATATATGTATTTATATTAATCCATAAAAGTTAGATATAGAAAATCTACTACAATGTTCATGGAGATGGTTGGCTGTACATACACATGAACATTGCTTCCATTTTTTTTGATGAATTGATCTAAAAAATGGTAAATATTATTTCATCCTTATAGAATAATTTCTATATCATATATATCATATATATATTCATTAAATATACCCTTATAACCATCCATGTTAAAGTTAAATGAAAAACGTATCACATAACTATGTGTAACGGTAGTCCACATGTACGCACGAGCAATGTTATCACTATTAAATGGATTGTAAGATAAGATGGTAAATGTGATATTATAATTATATCAGTATAATTATGCAATAAATATAATATATATAATTTAAATCCATAATTATAAACATCTGTGATGGGTAGTGTTGGGAAAGGAATTACATCGATTCGCAATGCAGTGGTCTACCATACACACGATTTAGAGCTTCATTTCCCATTTTATTGAAGAGGAAATTGATATAGATAGTGAAAATTACATAATAAAATATAATTATATGAGAGATTTATATTTTATTATATCATAATTGTTTAATAATAGTTTAATTATGTGGAAGAATAAATAAAATGATAACGTATGGTTAGGAGCTATACCTCTTATTTGGATAGCCACTTTTGGTTTGTACCTTAATCCCTACTTAGAGTGTTTCCTAATAAAAATAAGGAATATAGGATGTGTGAAGAAAATTAGGTATGATATTTTGTTTTTTATCTTTTTATCCAAAAGTATTTGGGAGAGTGAAGAGGATATGAGAGTGGTTCCATTTTTCAAGTGGGGGAGATGACACAATTGGAATTTTTGAAAAGAAACATTTATACCCAGATTTTACAAATGAAAAAGGATAAAAATGGATCAATATGGAATCATAGATGATAAAATGTTGTTATATTACTATAAAATATGATTTTTTTAAGTTTTTAGGTTATTTTAACCATTATCTTTTTAGTTTAACCCCCGATAAACCTGTTTTAACATTAATCACGGTAGTAAATTAGATCTATATTTAGTATTCATTAAAAAAAATTGATTTGAAATTATTATATAATATTATTTATTATGATTAAAAATATAAAATCCATTTTTAAATATTCAATTAATAGAAATGTGAAAATGTAACATCAAATATAACACACAAACTTGGTAAAAATGCAGTTTTCCATAAAGAAAAAGTTTCCATAAGTATAAAATGTTTTGAATAAAAAAACTAGATAAATAATATAATAAGTTTCCTAATTTTACATTTTAAACATTTTAAAACAAATTTGAACTTTGTGAATGATTTAACAAAAATGTTAGTTTTCAATAAAAATCAGTATTTTTCATTATTCATTAAAATCCAAAGTTTTCAGAAAAATACAAAAATATTTCTATAAGATAATTTTGGAATGTTTATTTTAAAAAATAATTTATTTTTTTCAAAAATATTTTAAAAAAGTGTTAAAAATAAATTTTATTTTTTGTTCAAAAAATAAATAAAAAGCATTTTTTTAAAAAAATGTATTTTTAATTATATAAAGACATTACTAAAAATTAAGTACTTATTTTTAAATATATTTTCTTTATTTTAAAAAATTATACATTTTGAACACTTGAATTTCTCATTATAGATATTTGATCTTAACAGATTAATATTCATTACATAACAAAACATTACCCAAAAAATCATTTAGGACTTGGGCATTTGGAAACATGGGAACATAAAAAACTAGTTCATAAGAGTTATACATCATCTCCCACATATTTCAATATAAATATAATCCATCTTAAGCATATCATACATAGTACCTTTCTTCATAACCTAGGGAAAGTAAACCTAAGAAAGGGTGATCTCATATGATAAGTAAGGGTAAACAAGGGAGATAACAATGTAACATGAGAATAAGGGTATGAGAACATGATAATGAAATTTAAAAAAAATACCCTATATTTCATAGATCATAAGATTGATTCATGGAATAAATCATGGTAGTTCATAACACAAGAATCATAAATGAATTAAAGAACATGAGCCATTAGAGCGTAACATTGGCATAATAGAAAAGATTTTGTCTCAAAGAAAAGCTTAGATAATCATTTACTTAATAGTCAAGGATCACTTACAAGGCTATCATAGGGGAATGGGTTTAATCTCCAAACCATAATAGAATTCAAGGTACACTCCCAATACTATCATTGTGGAAAAATTCCTTTACTAAACTTGGTTTACTCCCCATTCCAGTCCTATTTATCTCATGAGATATCAAAAATTACCAAATTTCATTGAGGAAAATATAGGTCCCAACCATAAAATAATAATAATAATAATATGTTTGCGTGTCACAATTTCATAAAAAATTAATAATTCGATAACCCATTAAATGAAACGGGGTCATAAAACATTCATTTTAACATAACCTATGGAAAAGAAAACGTATTAATAAACATATTATCATAATAAAAATAAATAATTCAAAGAAAATATAACGATAGTGTCAATGTATTATATATTTGGTAAAAATTAATTAATATAAAAGTTTGTTATCTTAGATAGAAAATGATTTTGAAGAAAAATCACTTGTAACATTTTTTGAGAAAAATAACCATTCTTTTAATATCACCTTTTTAAAATTATAAATTCTTAAAATATAGTGAAACAACTTTTCATTGAAAATAAAAATGATTTCTTTAAATTAATATTCAAAGAAAATAATGGTCATGACATCAGGAAATTACATTGATTTTTTGTAAATTAAAACAAATATTCCTTTCTCATTTTTAGTAAAATCCAAACAGGTGTTTTTAGAAAATGAAATAAAGATTCCTTTAAAAAAAATATAAAAAAGTAAAAAATGGGTAAAAATATATTTAAAAAATAATTTTTATACTGTTAAAATAGTTTTTAAAACATTTTAAGAAAAACCTTGGTTATTGAAGAAAAAGGGTTTTTGACCTAAGAGAGAAATAAAGTTGTTTTTTAAACATATATATTTTGTCTATTTAATCCTTTAAGATATAAAAATTTAATGAAACTTTGTATCCTCCTGAAATAACTATAGGATAATTTAATACATGAGTTTATATATAAGTTTCTCATAGTATTTTATTTATCAGAAACGTAATCATAATCAATCTCAATAGATAATATGATTGCATCATAAAACCTTCACCACTTTGGTTTCATTTTAATAAAAAAACTGTTAAGTAATAACCTAAAAAAACATTAAATATCATTAATTTAAATAAATTCATGATATAATTTTAAAATTGGTAGTATATACACATCATAAAATAAGATAGGTTCCTAACAGAACTTATGTCCTAAAGAAGGAAATTTGAGACAAAATACCCTTACCTTATGTCTCGAATTGTTTCAAACACATTCTAAATTATGTTAAAATAAATATAATTTTATTATAAAAATTTTATATAACCATATAAAGATATATATCATTCCATATATGATTTACTTATGTCCTTTTATTACCCGTTTATTAATAATTCAATGTAAAAATCACTTCATAAGTAATAACTGATGTATTTTTGAGGAATGTTTGATTCATTATTTTATGTCCTATTAATTTTATCATGGTTCCATAATATACATAATATTTAAAATTATATAAATATCATATATATTCAGTATAAATTTATTTTTATTAATTCATAAAATTTAGGGATATAAAGTTAAATACACAATTTATGAAGACAGTAGGGTATACGTACACATGAATATTGTTTCCATTTTCTCGATGGATGGAATAAAATGAATGTAAATAATATATCACCTTAAAATATTCATTATTACTTCATATATATATATATCACATATATTAATTAAATTTATCATTATTACCTTCATTGTAATGCATAAGTAAAAATGAATCAGATCTCTTCGTGAGGCAGTAGCCTGCCACACACATGAGCGACATTATCATTTTCCCATAGAATGGAAATTAAGTAGTTATATGTTATTTTATAATTGAAAAATTATAATAATATAATAAATATCATTAAATAAATCATTATATAAAACCATTATAGGAGGTGATGGAAAATGAATAACATCAATTCCTGAGGCAGTAGTCCACCATATACACAATCAGCAACTTCGTTTCCCATTTGATGGAAGTGGAGATGGATATAGGTTATTACATTAAAATATTAAAATATAGTTATATTTTAAATATTCTTCTTAATATATCCACATATTTTAATTTTATTTTAATTTTTTGGAGGGAGTAATAAAACAAAAAACGCATGTTTAATAATTTTATCGCTTCATCGGTGTTTATACCTAAATATTTAATAAGAGGTAATAATAATAATATTAAAAACACCTATAGGATGCGTATAGGGAATAAGTGAACATATTGAGGTCTATATTTTGAGAAAAAAAGTGTTTTAAAAGTGTAAAGAGGGGGTGAGATGGTGTGGCCTTTTATAAGTGGGGGAGAGGACACACTTAATTGTTTTTGAAAAGATTAAAGAGTATCCATGTTTTAACCTATCAAAAAGAATCCAAAAGGGTAACTATAAAATATTATAGGTTATAATGTCTATATATGGCCGTAAAATGGGGGTTTTAATAGTTTATAGGTCATTTTACCCCCTATCGTTTTAGGTTAACCTACGATAAACATGTTTTAACATTTACCATGATAACTAATTTTAACTAATTTTACTCTTAATTATGGAAACAAAATTAATTTTAACTTATCAAAAATTATTAATTATTGTTATTAAAAATATTTAATTCATTTTTCAAAATTATATTAACATAATTATAAAATTTTAATATAAAATTAATCCTCGAGACGTGATAAAAAATCGGTTTTCCTACGAGAAACTTTTCAAATGTTTAAGAATGTTTTTATATAAATATTAAATTCTAAATTTATAAAAATGACCTAAATTGTATTAATTATAATATAATGAAGTAAATTAAACTTTTAAAACATTTTTAGAACATATTTGATATTTTAAATCATTTAAATTAAAAGGCAATTTTTAATAAAAATCATTATTTTCATTATTTAAAGAAAAATTAGTCTTTTTAGAAAATTCTCAAAAATTTTGCTTAGAAAATTTTGATATTTAGATTTAAAAAATGAAGATTAAACTTTCAAATTAATTTTATGAAAATTTAAAAAGCTACATTTTTTATTTTTTCACAAAAAGAAATAAAAATTATTTTTTTAGAAAATAGTATTTTCAAAACATATAAAGACTACAAAAAATATTTACTTTTTTCAATAAATTTTATTCATATAAAACTATTTTACATAATATATATTTTTATTATTCCTATAGTAACTTCCAAGATTTATTATAATGACCCTATCCTTTTACACATATCATTACAGGATTTTAAGCCTAATAAAGCATCATATTACAAGCCAAGGATCATGAAGTCTGCTGTCTTAGAGGACTAGGTACATAAAACTGAAAAATGGGACTAAAAATAACAACTCTTTATTTAGTCTTTATAAATATATCCTACCTTAAATTGTTCTCTTACATATTTATATCATAACCTAAGGATAACATGAACATAGGGAGGAGAAAACAATCCTAGTAAGAGAATAAACATAAGAATAATGATTTAGGACATGAGTTAGAAGGCATGGCATTATGATATAAAAGACATGAAACATATAGAATCATGAAATATACAAATTATATCATATTAACATGGATTCATAGTAATTTTTCACAAAAATAAAACACAATTTAGCACGATTCAAGGCTCGTTTCACATAGAAGAGCACAATTGATGGTTAACCACCAAGATCATTGCACAAGGTAGCACGAGTCTAGGATAACCGCCATGACCATTGCGCATAAATTTTCATGATACATTAACTTATCCAATGAATTAGAGTGCTATTTGGGTGCACCATTAATAACATGTTCATGAATATTCTTTCCACATATTGAATCATAATTAATCAATCATACATAATCCTAAGGGTACCCATGGAAAGACATAGGTGTCGTAACCATTTCAAAAAGCATAATTAATGGATGTAACAAACATGATTCCCTAAAAGAAAGGAATTATAACATAACTGAACATCTATAAGGTAAAATAGGATTATATCAATACATGTGACTTTAAACAAAATTGATAACATGTTAAAAGAGTATTTGAGAAATTTTAGAATAAAATCATTTTAGTGTGATTTTGAGGAAATTTCTAACGAGAAATTAAAACAGAAATGGGAATAATATTTAATATAAGACTAGAAGTGAGACAATAGAGTTTTAATAATAATTATGTTGATTTTATAAAAATAATTGTTGATTAAAACATATTGTAAAGTGTACTTGAAAATGTGTAAAAATTCAGGAAGTTCAGTTAAACGTGTTTGCATATCAAAAAGTATTACAGAGGGAACCATTTAAAAACATGTGTATAGATGAAAGAGAATGGTGACTGGACCATGATAAATGGATTTGGATTCTGTAAACCAAATTTATAATATTTACATAATAATAAAAAATAACTTTATTTGGTTAAAAATAAATATCGAGCATCCGAAAGGAATAATGGATGTTCGGGTAGAATCCCTTACCTCAATTATGAAGGTGGCCATTACATGATCTTAATGACCTGAATAATCAAATTATGATAATTAATTAATATTTAATTAACTTATTATTCATGTATTCTATTTATTATAGCCTTATTATGTTCATTTAGGACAATTTTTATGGGTTAAGAGGTTCATTCTCATTGTTTGGGAGAATTTGTTTCCTTGGGGTTCATGATTGGTTTACATATATACATGTAAGGATAAAAATGTAAGATGAGAATGGTTGTCTAGAATTGAATTTTATTTAATTATTGAACATCCATAAGATTATGTGGTTATAAAATTCATTTAGTTATTTGGAGTGAAGATGAATCATTATATACAACATTAATGATAACTGTTTTGGTAAAATGGATTTTTTGATCACATCTTACACATTTTGCATTATAAATTAATATCATGTGTAAAAAAGATTACAAAAACATAAATTAGGCGTAATAAATATATTATAGTCTATTTAATCCATCAAAATGGTTTCTCTACCAGAATTGAAGTCAATAATAGAAATTGAAAACCCATCATCCTTGATTGTGATGAATTAAAACATCTCAGATGGTGTTTTCATTTCTTGAATAAATTGATTGGAAAATAGAGATGATAAAAAAATTATTACATTATCATTAAAAAAGAATAATACATGTAAGGTAATGGATTTATCATAACATTTAGATGAAATAAGGAGAGAGAATAAAAAGAAATAAAGGAATATGAATGAAAATAAAAGAAATTAAAAGCGAAGTTTACCTCTTGAATATAACTTCCCTTGGAACCTTTTTAGAGAAAAAAATTTGGTATTTGGAAGAAACCAAGATATTTTGGATATGGTAAAGGGTCTTGGGGAGAGATTTTATCAGAATATATACAAGGAACAAGGATTGATAAGGGTGAAGAGAATAGGTAAAGGAGTGGAATTTATAGTAGATGAGAGGAGGGGTTGCCATTATTTTAATAATTACTTTAATATTTTTCACAAGAATATGAATATTCATGATTATTTTGACCAATAATAGTAAATATATCATTTCAGTTTGATTCAATTTCCATTTAAATCATCCATGACTCAAGCATGATCCAGAAATTCATTTATTTAGTATTTATCATAAATTATCTGATTTTAATATTCAAAAATAACGCAAGTATTTTAAAAAAAATCCCAAAAATTCACCTTAACTATTTTTATAAATATAGAATTTAAAAATGAACTTTATTTTATGAAAAAAAATTTCTAAATATTTGAAATTTATTTTTTAATTAAAATCACAGTTTACTTAATAATAGAAATTTTAAAATAAAAAATGATTTTCTAACACTTTGAAAAATTAAATAATGTCTCATAAATTATCTTATGATCATAATACATAGAAATAATAATTTAGGAATTAATTTTAGGAAAATAAATTTTATTTTAATTTATTAAATTAATCAAAAAATAGTAATTAAACATAAATGACTTACAAAAATACCAATACTTGGTTAATAAATTTTAAAATATATATTTACTTTTACTATGATATAACTATAACATATTTTCACTTATAATATGGATAAATTTTATTAATTCTTTAATTGGTGAGGTTATTATTACATTGGTTGGTTAACTATTCATACAGTTCACATTACTATTCCAAATGTCAAGTTACTATTTCATCGTTATATGTTTCATAACTTCTAAAGATACATTTTATTTTACTCATTATTTTTTTGTAAGGTTCTTATTTTGTAATATATGTAATATGACATAATTGTAAGAAGTAAATATCCATTGATTTAACTATTGATCATTACATTCTTCCCCCTTATGAAATTTCACCCACAAAATTTTATTTTACATTCTATGCCATAAAAAGGTGTGCTGGCTTTTCCTTCATTTCCTCCTCCAGTTCCCAAGTTGCCTCTTTGCACGTTTTGTTCCACCATAGCACTTTTTCCAGGTGATTAGTCATGATGCATATAATTTTCTATCTATGGTTTATGATCATTACTGGCTTCACCTCATAAGAAAGATCATTCTCCAATTTTAGCACCTCTAAGGAGATTATATGTGAATGATATAGTATATACTTTCTTAAGAGGGATACGTGGAATAGATCGTGTTCTTTAGACATGGTAGGTGTGATTTCTAGTCGACAGTCCAAAACTCCCACAAGATCAAGGATCTCGAAGGGGCCAATGTATGTGGGACTTAGCTTTCATTTCTTCCCAATACTCATGAACTTATTCTATGGAGATATGCTTAGGAATACCATGTCTCCAACAATGGACTCATGTTATCTTCTACAACTATCTTCATAAAGCTTTTTTCAACTTTGGGCCTCCATGATGTGATGCTGAATGGTTTTCACCTTCTCCAACATTTCATCGACCATTTCAGTTTCTAACAGCTTACGTTCACCGACTTCATCCTAACATGATGGTCTTTTTCAACTTTTCCCATAAAGGTACTCCTAGGGTTCTATTTGGATTCTCGAGTGGAAACTATTTTGGTAAGATACTTCAACAAGTGGAAGATTTTGGTACCATAATTCTTTGAATTACATAGAACATTCCCTCAATATATCATCCAATGTTTAAACAGTTCGCTCAGAGTAGCCATCACGTTGAGGATGATAGGCCATACTAAAGTTTAGTTCAGTTCTTAGAGCATGCATGAGACTTTTCGAAAACATCAAGGTGATTCTCATATATCTATCAGATACAAAAGATAGTGGTACTCCATTAATCCTTAACACCTCTTTTATATATGTATCTACGCAAGTTGATCCAACAATATGTCCTCTCAAATTGTGATAAAGTGAGATGTCTTTGAAAGATGATACATAATGACCTATATAGCACTTTTTCCTCTAGATTTATGTGGAAGTATAGTGAAAAATTCCCCGGTGATGTTCTACCACTTCCATGTTGGTATGGATAGTGGTTTCATCATCCCCTTATACTTTTTTCTTTCAGCATTCACTTGATACATACAAGTCACCTTGATGTATACTCAGTAATCTCCTTCTTCATAGTATCCCACCAAAAGTTCTCTGAGATATCTCAATACATCTTTGTGATCTCTGGGTGAATAAAGAAGGTTAATCTATTTGAATCATTCAAAATATACTTCTTTATTTCTGGATTTTATGCTACACATAATAGTGACCCAAATCTTACTACCCCTTATTTGTCAATCTTGAACTCATAGGACTCCCCCTTTCTAATAGCTTCCACGCTTTTCATAGGTTCCACATATTTTCTTTGATCACCATTTACTTTCTCATAGAAGTATGGTTGAGAAACCATTTGAGAAAGGATAGATGATGTGCCTTATTTAATGATTCCCATGTCCATCCTTTTCAAATATAAAAACCCTGGATACTTTTCAATTATCATCATTGAAAAAGATGCATGATCCTTTCTACTGAGAGCATCTTCCACCTTATTTTCCTTAACATGATTGTAGTGGATTGATCAGTCATAATCCATGATGTGATCTAACCACATTTTATAGCCCGTATTAATCTCTTCTTGTGTGAATATATATTTGAGACCCTTGTGATTAGTATATATCTCAGACTTCTCCCCATAGATATAATTCTGCCATATTTTCCACAAAAATTTCATAGTTTCCAACACCAGATCATGCGTGGGACAATTTTACTGATGAGTTTTTAGCTTCCTTGAAGTATATTATGTCAATTAATCTTGTTGTATTAGTAAACATCCAAAGAATTTCTTTGAAACATCACTGTACACAACAAATATTTCTCAACTTGTTGTCCGGGGCCATTCTTCAATTACTTTAGTCTTGAAAGGGTCCATAGATATCCCTTTATAGTGATTACATTCTCCAATAATGATAATTCCTACATATAGAACTCAGATTTACCATGATTTTCATAAATTTTATCCCTTTACAATGTCAAAAACATAGTACTCAAATGCCCCTCATGTTCTTCCATACACTTGGAGTTTATCATAATATAATCGATAAAGAATACTACAATGGTTTCGAGGTAATCTCTTAGGACCCTATTAATTAAATCCTTGAATATTTCTGAAGAATTAGTGAGTCTGAAGGGAATCACTATGAACTCATAGTGTTCATACCTCATTCAAATGGAAGTATTGGGAGTATCCTCCCTCCCAACCATTAATTGGTGATATCCCAACTGAAGGTCCACTTTAGAGAAATAACTAGCCACACATAGCCGATAGAATAATTCATCTATTTGAGGTAGGGGATACAAGTTATTCATCACAATTTTATTGATATCATGATAATCAATGAAAAGACTCATTGATCCATCATTCTATTAAGAAAATAGGTCTGGTTCACCCCATGGTGAAGCACTAAGGCATATAAAACCATTCTACTGATTCTCCTATAAATGATTCATCAGCTCTTCTATATCTACAATTTCCATTTTAGAAGATGTGTTTGATATAGGTATAGATCTTGGAAATAAGTTAAATTGATAAATCTACCTATTGATCAAGAGAAAGACCAGGAAATTATTCAGGGAATGCATTAGTGTAATCTCTCACAATGGGCATATCTTCAAGAAGTATCATTTACATTGTATCAATAATTTGATTTATACATGCTTTCTCATATGGCAGTAATATCCACACTTGAGGCAATGATACTAAAATAGATTCATATTCTAACTTACACTTATAATGAATTGGAGGATTTTTTGAGATGTGTAGAGTGATACCCCTTTCCTGACTGTTAATGTTGGCTTTGTATAAAGATAACCAATCCATTCCCAAGATAACATAGAACTCCAATAAAAAATATATGGAGAAATTTTCTGGGATGTTCTGTCACACCGGATATTCTCATCGAGGTATGCTTTTAATTTTTATTTTTATCTCATAAGTTTAGTTCCATTTTTATAATTGTTTGGTTGAAATGTGGGTCGAGCTTACTTGAGTTCTGCAATTTTACACCGATAAATAAGCGTCATCTTGAAATCACCTGACATGCGGGCAGGGCATGGGTGAAGCTGTGTGGCTTCTCCAGATTAACGTGTGGTCGTCTCGGTGTGCGAATTTTTAAATAACCAAATAAGAATAAAATTCATTATAAATTTTAATTATTTTTGTCATTATTATTATAATTAATATTAATATTATTTTTATTATTAAATGTTATTGTTATTATTATTATTATTATTAGTTTAGTTTAGAATTTATTTTTTTTGGTTTTATTTTATTTTTATTTCCCCTACTCTTTATTTTATTTTATTTTATTCTACATTTTATTTTCTTTTTTCCCTTTTATTCTCTCATCTCCCTCTCTCCCCATGGTGAAATGTTCACTCTAATCCCCTTCCTCCTAGAGTGTCGCGGCTTCCCTCCCAAACCCTAGGCAGTGCACCTCCCTTATTCTGCTCAACCAGGCCGTGACCCCTCCGCCGGCTGCCTCTCGCTCAACCCGACCTCCCCTGTCACGCCCCAACCTGCCTCGCGCCCTCACCCTCTCTGCCTGTTGCCTCCCACACACGCAGGCCACACCTTACCCCCCCTACTACCCCCGCTCGGCTGACCACCCTACTACCCCCTACTTCCTTCCCCCTAGAGCCGAAGTTGTACCCACACTTCCCCCATAGCCTCCTTCCTTTTTCTTCTGCCCGACCAAACTTTCGGCGGCTCCCATTTTATTCCATCACCGTCCTCCTCCTACTACCTTGAATTGGTGATCCGTCCCTCTTCTCCTACCCAGTACACTAGTGACTTTCACCCATTCTCCTGCTTTTCCAACTGGATAAAAACTCCTCCCCCCACCAGACATCCCTCCGGTACCCCCCAATTTCATTTTCCCATCCCTTCGAACCATTTCTGGAGGTTTGGAACACTTTGGTTGATTTTTATTATGTTGTGGTGATATTGCAAATGTAATTTAGTTTCTATGTTATTCAATTATGAAGCAGTTGTTCTATTCCTTGTTTTAGGGTGCATTTGATTTTGATTGAAGTGCATTAGGTGCGGTGGCTTTTATGCACCAATTGTGCGAAGCTTGTGACACATTGCTAGGTGATCCCACACTCAATTATTATCTGGTGATCATTTGCGTGTTGGTTTAATTTTTATTTCCCCTTTCCATTTAGTTTCCATACTGAAAATTACTTTTAATTACATTTTAAGTGTGCATCTAACTTTATAGATGTATACTTATGTGATGTTGGTCCATTGTTATTTTGAAAATTCACTTTGGACTGTTTATTATTGTTTGCAAACTGTGCATCATGTGTGTTAGGGAAATGTGGTTGGTGTAGTTATGTCTTGGTGTAGTATTAAAAATGTTGTTGTATTGGAAAATATCTTGAGTGACTTTTTCCCCTTAAATATTTTGCAACATGTTTCTAAACTGATTAATTATTTTAATGGTTTTCCTGGCTATAAAAATTGTTTTCATAAAACTATGTAGCTGGTTTGATTTAATGAGCTAGAGGAGTAGGCTATGTTCTTAAAACGTTTTGGTGTGCATGTGGTTTTAAAAAAAGGATATCTGTGTGCGAGTGACATGACATGTGAACTTTGAATTTAGGTGAGCACAAGGAGGGAAGCCGGGGTAATAGGTGGGGGAACTAGGACTAGTGAGGTAGTGTTCTGGAAATGAATTGACCCGATTTCACTGGCAGGATTGACGATTTCAACACTAACTAAAAATATGATATCTGAGGGTCGCGGCCTTCTAAGCCATGTGTTCTGAGGTTGTGGCCTTCTAAGCCACGTTCTCTAAGGGTTGTGGCCATCTAAGCCACATTTCACCAAGACACGACATTCTAGGGTCCCACCTGTTTCTAGTACCCATAGGGGCTCTCCCATCCTTTGGTGCTACTGGTTACTTTGTGCGCACAATGATATGTGATATGTCACTTGAGTTACTGCCCAAACATGTGTTTACCTTAAACTATTTTTTGTTAAAGTCATTTTATGGAAACCATTTGTCACTAATATTGATAAGCACTTATTTATTTCTTTTATTTATCATTGAAAATGCATTGTCTTTTGATATTTGTGTGTGGAATTTTTTCTTGGTGATATCCTACTGGGAGATTTCTCACACCCTACTTACACCCTTGGGTGTAAATAGATTTGATTACGTCTGATACAGGTAAGGGTCCAGCTTTTGGGAGCAGTGGTTCAGGTTATTAGTAGGCCTCTCTACGTGGCGTTTTGGTGGCGGCTTGAGGGTGGTGTCCTCACACCAGGCGACAGTTCTTAGGTTGGTTTTTGGTCACATTTTTTTAGTATTATTTGGGTTATGGATACATGTGACTCAAAAACCTGTTTTTGGTTAAAGACATGTTTGGCTACAACTTTTACTTTTTTTCATTTATTTTGTTGGCTGCTTTATATTTTTTTACTCGGGTAAATCATTCCCAAAGTTTATTTTGATACCCGGAAACTTGTGCCAGCCCGTGGGGATCGGGAACACCCTTCGGGCCTTGCCGCAGGTTGGGTCAGTCATCGGTTCGTATGGCGACCCGAAATGGTTCGTGACATGTTTAGTCGAAAAATGTTTACCAGGGAGGAGTAATATACACTGGATGTAGTCATTGCCCCATTTTTTTCTCACAAATAACTTGACATCTAAATTTTTAGGTAGTGTATGAATAGTTCTACTAAGCATTCAAGATATGAATGAATTCATAGAACCATAATCTAATAGAACATTAACTATTCTTGAATGAATAACTAGAGTACCTCTCACCACATCATTTTTTGGATCCATCTCAAAAGTATTGATAGCATAATCCCTTCATTGTTTCCAAGGAGGTTATTTATGTTTTGCTCCGACAACCCTTGGTTTATGGAAATTGTTCGCATAATGACCATGCTCCTTGCTATTGTAACACTGCACTATAGGTTGATCATTGATATGAAACTTACTTTCTTCTTCCACAATAGTGTGATTCTTTATATCCCTTTAGAAGTTCTTTTCTAGATGTAACATCTTTCCATATTTGAAACAGTTCTTGGTTTACTTTAGATAGTTCCCAATATGCTTCTTCCCACAATTTTGACATGTGGGGTGTTCAATATTCTTTCCATCATGGGATTTATTTTCTAAACAACCCATACTATACTCCTTGTCCCATTTTTTTTCACTAGGTCCATGAGACCGTTGAGAGTCTTTGATCTCCATTTCAACCTTGAGGGAAAAACAAACAATCTTCTCGAAACAATCAAAGTCTCGAATCACCAACGCTTTTTATAGACTTGGATTTAGTCCACTAAAGAAGAAATCCACCTTGATTTGGATGTTAATGACAATACTAAAGGCATATCTTTCAAGCCTTTTGAATTTTTATTCTTATTCTTATATGGGATCATCTTCCTTATACTTAAGTCCAAGTAATTTCATTTCTATCTTGAGAGGAAGGGTTAATGTTAAATATTTATTGAAAAACATTTTCTTGAATTTTTCCCAATCCATGGAATAAATTTTTTCTAGGGACTTCATTTTCTTGATTAGTTTCCACCACTGATCAAATTCCCAAATAAAATGATAAACTGCCAGTACAACTTCATCTTCTTATGAGTATTGGACGATATAGAATGTCTTTTCAGTGGAGTTAATCTACTATTCTGTGAGGTGGATATCAGAAGATCTACTAAAAAAGGGAGGCCTTTTCTACATTAAGTATTCAACAACAACTTTAACATTCCTGGGAAGAGGAGGTAATTACACTTGATTCATGTTATTATTCATAACGTGATTCAACTAAGAAAGTACATTATTGAAGTTTTGAGCACCAATTCCCATCATATTAAGAACATAGGTAATGTTCACATTCTCTATCACATTGATTATTGGTATATTTTCTTCTATTTCCCACCATTAACTACGAAAAAAATTTAAAATTATGGGTCTTGTATACTACGCTAAAAAACATAAATCAAACATTGAAAATTAAAGGATAAACTTATAATGGAGAAGTATATCCTATCTTGTGATTCCCTAGGTTTAAATCTAGGTTATCTTTGATCTATTTCATAACTTATATTCTTATGGTCTCTTTTTTTATTCCCGTAATTATGGTTCATACTAAGCTTATGAATTTACCAAGGAATATCCCCCAGGAGTGTCAAACTAGGAGTGTAGCAAGGCCTGTTGTCAAGCACCAGTTCCCATTCGAGTTTATCTCATAGTGATGATTTTGGGTTTTACCCCTTGATACATATGTGATTGAGCCACATTGACTTGTTCATATCCTTACAGGGATACATTTTATTTACAAAACCCTTCCTCTATAATTACCTAAATTTAGGGATGTTTTATTATACATAGTCTCATCCGTAAGGTTATTACTAAAGTAATATTCGACTAATATCCAAAAAATACTAGACCATCATCTAATACCAACTATAGATACCCTATCCTTTTTCACATATCATTACATTATTTAAAACATAATAAAGAATCATATTATAAGTCAGGATTGTGAAGTCTAGTGTCTTGGAAGACTAGGTACATAAAACAGAAAATATGGAACTAAATATAACATGTTTTCATTTAGTCTTCATAAATATACACTAACATACATTGTTCTCTTACATATTCATAGGATATCCTGGAGATAACATGAACAAACAGATCAGATAAAAATCCCAATAAGGTAATAAACATAAGAATAATGCTTTGGCACACGAGTTAGAAGGCATGGTATAATGATATAAAAAGGCCCAGAACATATGAAATCAAGAAATATGAACATGGGATCATATAAAAATGGATTCATAGTAATTTGGAAGTAACATACAACATGAATTTAGAATGAGTCAAGGATTCATTGCACATATAGGAGCATACGTCAAGGTTAACCACCAAGACCATTGTACATGGTAGCACGAGTCAAGGTAAACCTCCAAGACCATTGCACATAACGTCTCATGAGACTAAACTGCACATAATTAATTGGAGTCATATTTGGGTGAAGTCATCATAACATGTTCATGAATATTTTTTCCACATATATTATCATACTTAATCAATCATACATAAACATAAGGGTACACATGGAAAGAAATGGGTATCATAATCATGTCAAAAAGAATAATTAATGGTAGTATCATACAAGTTTCCATGAAAGAAAATAATTGCAACATATTTGGAAATTAATATGGTAAAATAGTGACATATCATGGTATGTTATGTCAAAAACAAGTGATAACATGTAAAAAGAGTATTTGAGAAATTTTAGCATTAAAACATTTTAGTGCAGTTTTAAGGAAACTACTAAAATGAATTTAAACTAAAAAATGGCATAATTTTTTATATAAAACCCTAATTAAAATAATAATTATATCATAGTAAAGAATTTTATTTTATAAAAACAACAGTGTTTTAAAACATATTATATAGTGTACTTGAAAATCGGTAAAAATTCGAGAAGTTCCCTATACGGGTTTGCTTATCAAGAAGTATTGGGGAGGGAACAATTTAAAAACATGTGTGTAAATAAAAGATAATGATGAATGGAAATTAATAAATTATTTTGGAGAATTTAAATAGAATTTATAAGATGTATATATAAATAACATATAACTTCATTTACATAAAAAGAATGATAGAGCATGCCGAAGGAATAATGGAGGTTCGGGTAGAATCGCTTACCTTATGTCTGAAGGTGTTCTTACCATGATCATAATGACTTGAATAATAAAATTAGGTTAATTAATTAATAAATAAAGAACCTATTTTTAATTTAATTTATTAATTATAACCTAATAATGTTTATTCATAACCGCTTTGATGGGTTAAGAGGATCAATTTCATTGTTTCGGAGCGTTTGTTTCCTCTGTTTTCATCATTGGCTTACTTATATACATGTAAGGATAAACATGTAAGATGAGAATGGTTGTCCAAAATTGTTTTTTTATGTTACTATTTAACATCCATAATATTACATGGTCATAAAAAGATTTTCGTTATTTTGAGTGAAGATGAATCAAAATATAAAACTTTAATGATAACTATTTTGGTTAAATAAATGTTTTTGATCACATCAAACACATTTTTCTTTATAAAATAATACCATTAGTAATAAATATTCCAAAAACTAAATTTAGACATAATACATATATTATAGTCTGTTTCAACCATAAAAATTGTCACGACCCGACCTCGGGGCCCGTGCCGTGACTACCCCAAGCCCGCCTTCCATAGGCCAGGGGCTGGCGACTAGCACCAAGGCGTAAAATCCTGGTAAACAGGGAAGGCATTGCCTTTATAAGTAACAACCACCACAGAGTCAGCAAGCGGAAAGTAACTACAAGTGCAGAAAAGTAAAGGGGGCCGGAATACAAGCCCAACTGAAAGTACAACTGAAAAAGTAAAGAACAACAACTGAAGAAAAGACGGCGGCCTCGTGTCGTCCACTGGCAATACCACCTGAAGGGTGGGTACAGATAGCCTCCAGGCTCCTCGGGTCCCACGTCCGCTCCGAGCACGTCCCGCCCAGTGGTCCACCTCCAGGTACCATCCTGCTCCACGCCCCAACCGAGATCAGCGCTGTCCGTCGTCTGCATCCAACACAACAAGGTGCGGGCATAGCCCGTGCAGGGGTGAGTATAAGCTACTCAGTAAGGACCCCGAGACCCCCGAAGGTCTCCCGAAATCCACAAAGGATATAGCACACAAAGGAAGGTGCAATCACGAAGTAACATCTGACTCGACTTAGGTATATGCCCATACATATAGCTAAGTCCCCACTTCTAGCTCTGCTCACGAGCTCAAGAACAACTCAATCCACATAGGAAAGCAAGACTCAAATCCACAAAGGAGAGTAAACAGTAAATCCACATAGGATAGTTCAACACAATTTACAAAGGAGATAACATAAGATGCAGCTCAACCAGGTATACTTTTTCAGATGACGTCAAAGATGATCACTGATCCATCTAAGTCGTCGGACCCACGAAGGATCGATAGGTACTAACCCCCGCAAAAGACCCACACAGGATCGGGCTCACACAGAACCTGTAGGCAGTGGCTCACACAGAACCGGTAGTAAGGACCCACATAGGATCGGGCTCACACAGAACCTGTAGCACTGATCCACGTAGGATCGCTGAGTGCAGTAGTCGACGCAGTCCACTGAGGATCTCTGCACAGTCGTCGCCGCAGTCCACGAAGGATCTCTGCTCTGCCGTCGTCGCAGTCCACTGAGGATCTCTGCTCTGCCGTCGTCGCAGTCCACGGAGGATCTCTGCTCTGTCGTCGAAGTCACAGCCAGCGCTAGGGTTCCCGCACACAGCGAGCTCGTTTAGGGGGGGGGGGTCCGCTCCACGAGCCGAGAGGCTGATACATCAACTGACACGTAGTCTGAAGTTGATGTATCCAAAAGTTCCGTATCGACAACAGGATCTCAACGCAACAGACGGCGCGTCAATCGGACGCCCGGTCTGAGAGTTATTGGCATTTTCGCCTCAGGGGCCCGGTTGGTTTTTAGGGAAAAACCAACCCGACCGTACTCCGCCTGTATCCGATCCTCGGGCGGAGTATGCCAAAAGTTCCGTCTCACTTAGAGGAAACTACCACAGCTGACGGTACGTCGATCGGACGTCCGTAGCTCAAGTTATGAGCGTTTCCGCTCCGAGGGCCCTGTTGGTTTCGTGTACGAACCAACCTGGCCGAACCCAAAGTCTTCCGAAACCTTGAGTATAATATACCGAAACGACCGTATCGATCCAAGGATCGCGTAGCCGCTGACGGGTCTTCAATCGGAGGTCCCAGGCCCAAGATACGGGCAAAAGACCGAAGAGGGCCCGAAAACGAGGGTTCTGGGCCCGGGGCGACCCGGCCCGAACCCCCCTGGGTCGGCCGAACCGGGTCGACCCGACCCGGCTTGGCCGGGTCCGGTCCGGCCTGGGCGCGGCCCGGCCGACCGGACCGGCCGGCTCGGCTTCGGCCGAGCGGCCGAAGAAACTGCCGCGGGTTTGACCTGCGGCTTGGAGGAACGCGGCCCGCGCGGGCCGCGTGCTGGGTGGCCGGACCGCGGACACGGTCCGGCGGTTCGCCGCCGCCGCGGCTCGGCCGCGGCGGAATTCCCGGCGGCGCACCGGGCGCCGCCGCCTCCGGTTGCCGGCGCCGCCGCGCCGGCGACCCGCGCCGCCGCCGCCTTCCGCGGGCCGCCGGAATTGCTCCGGTGGCCCGTTTTGCCTCCCGTCTGCGCCATTGCTCCTCCCGGGGGCCGATCTTCACTGCGGGAGAAAAGGATCGCCCTTGCCGCACGGTTCGTCGTCGTCCGCCAAATCCGCACAACAAAAGATCGGCGGAGGGTTGCCGAGTCTTGTTCGTTAGATCCGCACCCTCCGCGTTAGTCATAAACAACGGGAGGATAAGAAAATAATCAACAACACTTTTAATTAAATTAAAATTGTTCGGAGATCAGGTTCTTTATTTTAAAAGAATAAACATGGGGAATAAAATACTCCAACAACCCTTAACTTGTCGTCGTCGGACGTGAGGTCGTCGCGGAATCGCTCGTCGCGGAAGGAGGGGATCGTCGCGTCGTTGCGGAGGAGACGTTCGTCGCACCGCGGGAAAAACGTCACGCCTACGATCTCCGGATCAAGATCAAACGGATTTAATTAATTTAAATCCGTTGATATCGAATTATAAAAAGGGGAGAATTAGAAGATTCGATTCTCACCTTTAACCGCTGATCGTAGGTCCGCCGCGGAAGAAGAGGCGCCGTAGATGAAGAAGGAGAAGGTCGCGGAAAAGTTTGTTGACGTCGCGGATCGTGCGTCGTCGAATTCCGGTTCCAGCGTTCTTCGCGTTTTTCGCGTTCTTCGCGTTCTTCGCGGGGAGGGTGGAGGTTTAGAGGATCTCGCACAACAGGAGGATCCTCCAAAATAGACAAGTTTGTCTATTTTATTATTTTGCCAACAAACGCAAAACGCGTAAGTAACGACCCATTAAATTCGTTGAATTAATTCAACGAATGAAACAGCCCATTTAATTCATGAAATAAACCGCCCAATTAAATGGTCTGTTAAGAAATAAAGAAAACGCGTCGGTTGACTTTTCAGTTACTTTGACGGGTTTTCGCGGGTGCGTTACTTAGCGAAAGAAACGGCGGGGCTCGTGCGGGCCCTGCCTCACAAATATCCTACCAAGAGGGTAGGATATTTCCGGATAGCACCCTATCCGCTTTAACTCAGTTCAAGTGGCTTCCAAGTGACTTCCAAGCCGCTTAAGTGAAATAAAATAAAGTTGTCGCACAAATTTTATTTTATTTCTGTCTTAAAGCCCCAAAATTTAAAAACCACGTCTGAGAAAACGCAACTCCGGAAGAGGCGTTTCTAAGCAAATACCGGCGCTGCGATTTCATCGGTGCCCTTAGAATTCGATTCCGGGCACCGGTTCAAAAGATAGAAAAACCCGCTCGTCCGTTCACTGAACGTACCCAAGACAAACTTCAGAAATTGATTCCGGGCACACCGGGCCTCGGAATCAGGTGCCGTCTGAAGCTGCGCTCTTGTAAAATTCCAAAGAAAATTAAGAAAAAAAATTTCCTTGAAATTTGCGGGTCTTTACATTACTCGCACCTCAGGGCTTTACGTCCCCGTAAAGATACATCAAAAACTAGGGGAACAAATGGGGGTACTGAGCATGCATCTGAGCCTCCCGCTCCCAAGTGCTCTCCTGGAGGTTCCCGTGCTGCCATCTGATGCGCACAAGAGGAATCGACCGCCCACGTAGGACCCGCTCCTGTCGATCCTCGATCTCCACTGGGACCTCCGCAAAAGTCGCCCCATCGTCCACGTCTAGCTCCCCAAAGTCGATGATGTGCGTCGGGTCGTGCCCGTATCTCCTCAGCTGAGACACGTGAAAGACGTCGTGCACCCGGTGCAACTGAGGTGGTAGAGCCAGGCGATAAGCCACCTCTCCTATCGTGCCGAGGACCTGGAAAGGCCCGATGAAGCGTGGAGACAACTTGTCGCCTCGGCCAAATCTCCGTAAACCACGTCGAGGTGAGACACGCAAAAAGACGTGGTCGCCATCCTCGAACTCTAGTGGCCTCCGCCTCCTGTCAGCATATGACTTCTGCCGGCTCTAAGCTGTCCTCATCCTCTCCTGGATGATCTGGACCTTCTCTGTTGTGGCTTGGACCATCTCTGATCCCACGAGTGCTGACTCCCCAGGGTCTGTTCAGCACAACGGTGATCTGCAGGGTCTGCCGTACAACGCCTCGTATGGTGCCATCCCGATGGTGGAGTGGTAGCTGTTGTTGTACGTGAACTCCACCAAGGGTAGGTGGTCCTCCCAGCTGCGACCAAAGTCGAGAACACATGCACGGAGCATGTCCTCGAGTGTCTGTATGGTCCTCTCCGTCTGACCATCCGTCTGAGGGTGGAAGGCTGTGCTCAGATGGAGCCGCGTCCCGAACGCCTCCTACAACCCCTTACAAAGCCGGGAAGTGAAACGAGCATCTCGATCGGAGACGATAGACGATGGCACACCGTGAAGCCGTACGATCTCCTGGACGTAAAGACGTCCCAAGCTTTCCACTGAGCCCTGCTCTCTGATGGGTAAGAAGTGTGCCGACTTGGTGAGTCGGTCGACAATCACCCAAATGGAGTCGTGACCTCTTGAAGTGCGTGGAAGTCCAGTCACGAAGTCCATAGATATGCCATCCCACTTCCACTCCGGGACCTCCAAGGGCTGTACCAAGCCTGCTGGTACCTGATGCTCTGCCTTCACCTGCTGGCAGGTGAGGCATCGTGAAACGAACTCTGCCACAGCTTTCTTCATGCCCGGCCACCAGTGCTGTCGTCTGAGATCCTGGTACATCTTCGCCACTCCGGGATGCACCGCCAAGGGAGAAGTGTGAAACTCTCTCAGCACCTCCTCTCGTAAAGCGACTGGTACGAAGGTACGTCCTCTGAAAAGGATGTCGTGCTCTGCTCCAAGGGAGAAACCATCAGGCGCCTGACCTGAGGATATCAGTGCACGCCGGGTCTCACAGTCAGCGTCCCCACGCTGAGCCTCTCTGACCCGCTGTAGAAGTGGAGGAGAGACTGTGAGAGACTGAAGAAAGGCTGCTCCGTCTCTATCCACGAAGGATATCTGTAAGGAGGCTAGCTGCTCCGTCGCCTCCTCAAGTAGCTGAATTCCCGTCCTCCTGCTGAGGGAATCGGCTACCACGTTCCCCTTCCCAGGAGTATAGACTATCTCAAAGTCATAGTCCTGGAGGAACTCAAGCCATCTCTGCTGTCTCAGGTTCAGGTCCTTCTGAGAGAAGATATACCTGAGACTCTGGTGGTCAGAAAAGACTGTGAAGTGCTCGCCCATCAGATAGTGCCACCAAGTCTTCAGAGCGAAGACCACTGCTGCTAACTCCAGGTCATGAGTGGCATAGTTCTGCTCATGCGGCCTCAACTGACGTGATCCGTAGGCGATCACGGCCCGCTCCTGCATCAGGACGCACCCGAGTCCAGTCCCTGATGCATCGCAGTAAACTACGTATCCAACTCCCTCCTCAGGCAACCTCAAGATAGGTGCGCTGGTCAACCTCTGCCTCAACTCCTGGAAGCTCTGCTGACATCTGTCTGACCACACGAAGGGTTTCCCCTTCTTCATCAACGTTGAGAGTGGTGCCGCAACTCTGGAGAAGTCTGGCACGAATCTCCGATAGTATCCGGCTAGGCCCAAGAAGCTCCGCACCTCCGTCACGCTCCTGGGTGGCTCCCAAGATAGCACTACCTCGATCTTCGCGGGATCCACTGCAACTCCCGCCTCAGAGATGACGTGCCCCAAGAAGTGGACCTCACGTAACCAGAACTGGCACTTTGAGAGCTTTCCATAAAGCCGGTGCTCTCGGAGCGTGTCTACCACAACTCGCAGGTGGTAGGCATGCTCCTCCTCAGTCGTCGAGTATACCAAAATGTCATCAATGAAGACCACGACAAATTGGTCGAGGTATGGCTGGAAGATCCTGCTCATGAGGCTCATGAACACTGCTGGAGCATTGGTTACGCCGAACGGCATAACCAAGAACTCATAATGGCCATACCGATACCTGAAGGCCGTCTTCTGCACGTCCTCGTCTCGAACTCTGAGCTGATGATAGCCTGACCGGAGGTCTATCTTCGAGAACCACCGAGCTCCCTTGAGCTGATCGAAGAGTTCATCAATCCGTGGCAGCGGATACTTGTTCCTCACTGTCACCTGGTTCAGGCGACGATAGTCGACACACAGTCGCAAGCTCCCGTCCGCCTTCTTGGCGAACAAAATCGGGGAAGCCCAGGGTGAAACACTGGGTCGGATAAACCGCTTGCTCTGCAAGTCCTCCAACTGTACCCGCAGCTCCCGAAGCTCGGCGGGGGCCATTCGATATGCTGGAGTAGATATCGGGGCTGTCCCGGGGTACAAGTCGATGTAAAAGTCTACCTCTCTACGAGGAGGTAGCCCTGGAACGTCGTCGAGAAAGACGTCCACGTACTGGTCCACCACTGCAGGAAAAGCTGGACTCCGCACGTCCACTGCTCCTAGGATGAGGCTAGCCAACTGATGAGAGATGGGATGCACTCTCCTCCGCGGAAGTCCATCCTGTGCTGCAAAGGTTCCCTTCTCGCCGGTGAAGGTAAACCTGCTCCCTTCGGTGCGAACACATCGCACCTTGCGCCTAAAACAGTCGATCTGGGCATGAACCGTGGATAGCCAATCCATGCCCAAGATGACGTCGTAAGGCCTCGACGCCGCTACAAGGAGATCCCAGCCGAAGCACTCGCCTCCTAGAGTAAGCTCACACTGTCGGCACCAGTGCGTAATCGTCGAGTCTGCTCCTGTAGGAGTCTCTAGCCGTAAGGATCGAGCCAACGGCTCAGTCGGAATCTCCGAGCTCCGAACAAGGGCAGAGGCTATGAAAGAGTGACTCGCTCCTGTGTCTATAAGTACTGCAGCAAGGGTGGAATAGACACAGATAGTACCTCGAATCATCTCGGGCATGTCGGGGTCGTAGGCCTCCACTGCCTGGAGCTGGGCCTGCCCTTGCCCGCCAACTCCTTGTGGTCAAGGAAATTTTTTTTCTTAATTTTCTTTGGAATTTACAAGAGCGCAGCTTCAGACGGCACCTGATTCCGAGGCCCGGTGTGCCCGGAATCAATTTCCGAAGTTTGGCTCGGGTACGTTCAGTGAACGGACGAGCGGGTTTTTCTATCTTTTGAACCAGTGCCCGGAATCGAATTCTGAGGGCACCGATGAAATCGCAGCGCCAGTATTTGCTTAGAAACGCCTCTTCCGGAGTTTCGTTTGCTCAGACGTGGTTTTTAAATTTCGGGGCTTTAAGAGAGAAATAAAATAAAATTTGTGCGACAACTTTATTTTATTTCACTTAAGCTGCTTGGAAGTCACTTGGAAGCCACTTGAACTGAGTTAAAGCGGATAGGGTGCTATCCGGAAATATCCTACCCTCTTGGTAGGATATTTGTGAGGCAGGGCCCGCACGAGCCCCGCCGTTTCTTTCGCTAAGTAACGCACCCGCGAAAACCCGTCAAAGTAACTGAAAAGTCAACCGACGCGTTTTCTTTATTTCTTAACAGACCATTTAATTGGGCGGTTTATTTCGTGAATTAAATGGGCTGTTTCATTCGTTGAATTAATTCAACGAATTTAATGGGTCGTTACTTACGCGTTTTGCGTTTGTTGGCAAAATAATAAAATAAACAAACTTGTCTATTTTGGAGGATCCTCCTGTTGTGCGAGATCCTCTAAACCTCCACGCTCCCCGCGAAGAACGCGAAGAACGCGAAGAACGTGAAGAACGACAGAACCGGAATTCGACGACGCACGATCCGCGACGTCAACAAACTTTTCCGCGACCTTCTCCTTCTTCTTCTACGGCGCCTCTTCTTCCGCGGCGGACCTACGATCAGCGGTTAAAGGTGAGAATCGAATCTTCTAATTCTCCCCTTTTTATAATTCGATATCAACGGATTTAAATTAATTAAATCCGTTTGATCTTGATCCGGAGATCGTCGGCGCGACGTTTTTCCCGCGGTGCGACGAACGTCTCCTCCGCACCGACGCGACGATCCCCTCCTTCCGCGATGAGCGATTCCGCGACGACCTCACGTCCGACGATGACATGGTAAGGGTTGTTGGAGTATTTTATTCCCCGTGTTTATTCTTTTAAAATAAAGAACCTGATCTCCGAACAATTTTAATTTAATTAAAATTGTTGTTGATTATTTTCTTATCCTCCCGTTGTTTATGACCAACGCGGAGGGTGCGGATCTAACGAACAAGACCCGGCAACCCTCCGCCGATCTTTTGTTGTGCGGATTTGGCGGACGACGACGAACCGTGCGGCAAGGGCGATCCATTGATCCTGCAGTGAAGATCGGCCCCCGGGAGGATCAATGGCGCAGACGGGAGGCAAAACGGGCCACCGGAGCAACTCCGGCGGCCCGCGGAAGGCGGCGGCGGCGCGGGTCGCCGGCGCGGCGGCGCCGGCAACCGGAGGCGGCGGCGCCCGGCGCGCCGCTGGGAATTCCGCCGCGGCCGAGCCGCGGCGGCGGCGAACCGCCGGACCGCGTCCGCGGTCCGGCCACCCAGCACGCGGCCCGCGCGGGCCGCGTTCCTCCAAGCCGCGGGTCAAACCCGCGGCAGTTTCTTCGGCCGCTCGGCCGAAGCCGAGCCGGCCGGTCCGGTCGGCCGGGCCGCGCCCAGGCCGGACCGGTCCCGGCCAAGCCGGGTCGGGTCGACCCGGTTCGGCCGACCCAGGGGGGGTTCGGGCCGGGTCGCCCCGGGCCCAGAACCCTCGTTTTCGGGCCCTCTTCGGTCTTTTGCCCGTATCTTGGGCCTGGGACCTCCGATTGAAGAACCGTCAGTGGCTACGCGATCCTTGGATCGATACGGTCGTTTCGGTATATTATACTCAAGGTTTCGGAAGACTTTGGGTTCGTCCGGGTTGGTTCATACACGAAACCAACAGGGCCCTCGGAGCGGAAACGCTCATAACTTGAGCTACGGACGTCCGATCGACGTACCGTCAGCTGTGGTAGTTTCCTCTAAGTGAGACGGAACTTTTGGCATACTTCGCCCGAGGATCGGATACAGGCGGAGTACGGTCGGGTTGGTTTTTCCCTAAAAACCAACCGGGCCCCTGGGGCGAAAATGCCAATAACTCTCAGACCGGGCGTCCGATTGACGCGCCGTCTGTTGCGTTGAGATCCTGTTGTCGATACGGAACTTTTGGATACATGAACTTCGGACTACGTGTCAGTTGATGTATCAGCCTATCGGCTCGTGGAGCGGACCCCCCCTAAACGAGCTCGCTGTGTGCGGGAACCCTAGCGCTGGCTGTGACTTCGACGACAGAGCAGAGATCCTCTGTGGACTGCGACGACGGCAGAGCAGAGATTCTCAGTGGACTGCGACGACGGCAGAGCAGAGATCCTTCGTGGACTACGGCGACGACTGTGCAGAGATCCTCAGTGGACTGCGTCGACTACTGCACTCAGCGATCCTACGTGGATCAGTGCTACAGGTTCTGTGTGAGCCCGATCCTGTGTGGGTCCTTACTAACGGTTCTGTGTGAGCCACTGCCTATAGGTTCTGTGTGAGCCCGATCCTGTGTGGGTCTTTTGCGGGGGTTAGTACCTATCGATCCTTCGTGGGTCCGACGACTTAGATGGATCAGTGATCATCTTTGAAGTCATCTGAAAAAGTATACCTGGTTGAGCTGAATCTTATGTTACTCTCCTTTGTGGATTGTGTTGAACTATCCTATGTGGATTTACTGTTTACTCTCCTTTGTGGATTTGAGTCTTGCTTTCCTATGTGGATTGAGTTGTTCTTGAGCTCGTGAGCAGAGCTAGAAGTGGGGACTTAGGTATATCTATGGGCATATACCTAAGTCGAGTCAGATGTTACTTCGTGATTGCACCTTCCTTTTTGTGCTATATCCTTTGTGGATTTCGGGAGACCTTCGAGGGTCTCGGGGTCCTTACTGAGTAGCTTATACTCACCCCTGCATGGGCTATGCCCGCACCTTGTTGTGTTGGATGCAGAAGACGGACAGCACTGATCTCGGTTGGGGCGTGGAGCAGGACGGTACCTGGAGGTGGACCACTGGGCGGGACGTGCTCGGAGCGGACGTGGGACCCGAGGAGCCTAGAGGCTATCTGTACCCACCCTTCAGGTGGGATTGCCAGTGGACGACACGAGGCCGCCGTCTTTTCTTCAGTTGCTGTTCTTTACTTTTTCTGTTGTACTTTCAGTTGGGCTTGTATTCCGGCCCCCTTTACTTTTCTGCACTTGTAGTTACTTTCCGCTTGCTGACTCTGTGGTGGTTGTTACTTATAAAGGCAATGCCTTCCCTGTTTACCGGGATTTTACGCCTTGGTGCTAGTCGCCAGCCCCTAGACTATGGAAGGCGGGCTTGGGGTAGTCACGGCACGGGCCCCGAGGTCGGGTCATGACAAAAATGGTCTCCTATCTAGAATTGAAGATATTAATAGGAATTTAAAACCAATGGTCCTTGAATGTGATAAATTAAGACATCTCAAATGGTGTTTTTATTTCTAGTATGAAAGGCGGGGAAAAGAGAAATGATAATGAATCATTCCATTATCATAACAAAATTAAAGTACATGTAATGTGTTGGAGTTATCAGAACATTTATATTAATGTAGATGTGTAAAGAAAAAGAAATAAAGGAACTTGAAAGAAAATAATGGAAATGAAAAGAGGAGTTTGCATCTTGAATATAACTTCTTTTAGAACCTTTTAGGGGATATGATTCAATATTTTGAAGAGACCAAGGGCTGTTGGACATGGTATAGGGTCATAAGGAGTAATTTTAGTAGAATTTATACAATCCACATTGCTTGATTGGAGTGAAAAGAATCGGAAAAGTGGGGTGGTATTTATAGTGGAGGAGAGGAGGGGTTTCCCATTATTTTAATCACAAGTTTAATATTGTTGTTCAAGACTATTAATAGTATTAATTATTGTGACCAAAAATATTATAGAGACCATGTGATTTTGAAACAAAGTCCATTTAAATCATCCATGACTAATGAAAAATGTAGAAAATCATTTATTGTAAATTATCATATTTTACTATTCACAAAAAATTCAGGTATTTTAGAAAAATCATAAAAATTCACCCTAACCAATTTTATACATATAGAATTAAAATATGGACTCCATAATATGAAAATAATTTTCTAAATATGTAAAATTTAATTTCTATTTAATATCATAATTTAATTGATAAATAAAAAATTTAAAATTAAAACTACTTTTCTAAAACTTCAAAAAATAAATTACAGTATCATAAAATTATATTATGATCATAAGACATAGAAAAATAATTTATGAATTCATTTCAGGAAAATAGAGTTTCTTTTATTTTTTAAATTAATCATATAATTGTAATTAAATATACATGACATACAAAAATACCAACAACTTCTTAATAATTTTAAAGATATCCATTTACTTATACTATGGTATAATTATACCATAATGTCACTTATAATAAAGTTAAATATTATTTATTCTTAAATTGGTGAGGTTACTATCACATTGGCTGGTTTACTATTCATAAGGGTCACATTACTATTACAAAGGTGAAGTTACTATTTCATCGATATACATTCCTTAACATCTAGAGATACATTTTATTTTACTCATTGTTTATTTTTAAGGTCTCTGTCATGTTATATATGTAATTTGACATAATTGTAAGAAGGGAATTTCCATTGATTAAACTTTGGGATGTTACATTTATTTATATGTTATAATTTTCATCTTTAAATAGTAGTATAAATTGTATATTATTTTTCATTAAAACTCGATATTGGGTTTTACACAAGATATTGTAGAAAATATGTTTATTTGAAAAAAAATATTTCAAAAAATATCATCGTGTTACATTCGAAACTGTAAAAATGAATTTTATTATTTAAATTCCATCAATTTGGTACAAAAAATGATTATACTTCTACTCCATTTCATCTTCAAATTCCAATATAGCTTCATAAAGCTAGTGGTTTTTTTCAATATACTCTAAAAAAGTGAGTGGTCATGTTTTGTAGAAATTTCCTTATACAATCCAAAATCTCAACATTTTTTCCTCAAAAAAGATCATTGTCTAATGGTGCATCTAATATTTTTACCACATGTGAAGGTTCAGGTATATACTTCCTCAAGATAGATAATGGAACACATCACAAATTTGAGAGAGGCTTTGTGGAAGCTCAAACCAATAATATACCATCCCAATGTGATCAATAATTGAAAATGGAGAGATATACCCATGAAATAGTGTCCCTTTCTTCTCAAATATAATAACCTTACTCCATGGAGAAATTCCTGGAAACATATTTTGTCCAACTACAAATTCCAGATCCCATCGACAGTTTTCAACATAAATTTTTTATCAAATTTGTGCTGCCCTAATATTTTGTTAGATAGATCTAACATTTCCAACCATTTATTCATATATCTAATGTCCCAATAGTTTTATTTCTATAACATCAACCCAACACATTAGATTTGAACACATCTTTCCAAAGGGGTCTTCATAAAGAGTCATCTAAATTCTTGACTGAAATATACTATTGTACAAAAATTCAACTAGAGGATGGTTTTGATCCCAAAAACCTTTTAAATACATTGAACAAGATCTCAGCATATCCTCTTGGTTTTGAATTGTTTTTTCAGTATGATTATCTATATAAGGATGATATTTATCTTTTAAACTCAATTCTATATCATGGGATTGTTGAATACTTCACCAGAACATTGAGGTAAACCTTGGATCCCAATATGATACAATAAAATGTGGGAATATATGGAAACCTAGAACTTATTTAATGTATATCCAATAAATATGATCTAGAGTGAAATATTCTATGATAATGATCAAGTGTGCTAACTTTTAAAGGTGGTCAACTACAACCCATATAACATTATTTCATTTATACATTTTGGGAAGTTCAATGAAAAAATACATGGTGATGGTTTATCATTTTTAGTATGATATGGTTAATGGTTGAAACATCCCCCTATACTTTTGTCTCCCAACCCTAACTTACTAACATACCCAGAACATAGATACAAAATTTTCAATATCTCTCTTCATTCCATCCCACTATAAATAATATTTCGTATCCCTATACATATTTTTACTTCCAAGATGAATATAAAATGAAAAACTATGAGATTTTCTTAATATCTCTTTCTTCAAATTTGGTATGGTTGAAACAAAAACACGGTTCCTGAACCTTATCATTCTGTCCTGATAATGGTAAAACATAGGAACATTAATAACCATGTTTTTAGATCTACATCATCGGTTTATGACTCTTTAATCCTCAATTAGATATATTCTTCAAAATTCATTTTAGTAAGATAATATTTATAACATTCTGTCAAGATTTCAAAATATAACCTTTGAAAAAATCATAAATATTAGATATTTTGTTATCCTCATCATGAATAAGCTATCATGATCCATTCAAATCAACTAATCTTCCACATTGTTTTCTTTCATAGGGTTGTATTATATTGAGTAGTCAAAATATTTAATTATCTATAATAATATTTGATGAAAAAAATATTCAACTACTTATATGTAGATATATACATCAAAAATTGGGATAAATATACAGATCACATATTTTTCTATAAATATAATTCCTCTATATAGTTAATGTAAATATTACCATAGATAACACCAAATCACGAGTTGGGTAAGTTTTATCATGAACATTCAATTTTCATAATACATAAGATATAACCAAGTAATTCTGCATCATAATGCATCCAATACTATTCAGGGATGCATTACTATAGATTCCGAACCCATTTCAACTATTGGTTAATGTATGTATATGTTCACTAACTAATATTATATTCATTTCCTTGAAATTTCCCTCACATATACATTTCTAGAGAAACTTGGACCCCTTATGAGTTAACGTGGTCAGTGGATTAAATATTTGTGAGAAACTTTTCACAAAACCTCAATAATATTCAGTTAAATAAAGAAAACTATGGATCTTAGTCCCCGTGGTTGGTCTGGGCTAATGATCAATAACCTCTACCTTTGACAGATCTACCTATATACCCTATCTTTAGATTATGTGACCCAAAAATGAAAATATTTGTATAAAAAATTCACTCCTTGAAAATTTTGTAAATTGTTTCTCCTTCTATAGGTTCTTCAGTACAGTTCTCAAGTGATCTTCATGATCTTCCTTACTCTTTTAATAAATTATAATTTCATCTATAAATACTACCGAAAACTAGTAAAGGTAATCTATAAATAATTTATTCATTACATCCATGAATGTAGTGTGGGATTTTTTATAACCAAATATAATCACAATGTAGTAATAGTGTTCATACCTTGTGTATAAAACTATTTTGGGTATATCAGACTTCTTTACCCACAATTTATGATATCAAAATGAAGGTCAACAATGGAAAAGTATTGAGCTTCACATGGTTGATCAAAATTTACCTAAAAATTTGATAGAGGAAACTTTTTGTTTATCATGATATTATTCATCTCTATATAATCAATGTAGAGTCTCATCTATCCATATTTATTTTTACAAAAATTGAATAGGTGCATCCTAAGGTGAAACACTTGAAAAAATAAATCCCTTTACAAGGTTCTCGTAGAGTATCTTCTTCAATTCCTACAACTCAATCAAGGATTTTCTATAGAGATTCTATAAAATAGGTGTGGAACTAGTTATGAGTTTAATTGTGAAATCAACACCTCGTTTTAGTGAAAAATTAGGATAATCTTAAAAAAATACACAAAAAACTACCATAAAATAAAAATATCATTTATTTTGAGTTTCTCCCCAACCATATAATATAAAAATCCCTTTTGAATGGGAATCAAGACACATACACTAAATTTAATCTCCATTGAAATTTCATATTTTTCATCACATAGATAGATTATCATGGGTTGGTTTTGAATATAAAATGTGACTTATATTCCTCAAAAATGGATGTGGGATTTATATAAAGAAAGTCAATCCATGCCTAATATTACATCAAATTTAACTAGAGGGAGAATAATAATATTTCAAGTAATCACATTCCAAAAAATAAAAACTAGAGAATAATCATAGAAATGAGTTGAGATCTTTGTACCCTAATTTATTTTCATTTCTAATTCAATATATAATCATTGAGGAGGCATTTTTTCACCATTAGAAAATTCATAAGATATAATAGAGTGGGTAGATCTAGAGTCAGATATGACATTAGAAGTTATAAAGTGTATGATAAGTGTACCTTTCACCACATTATTATTTCACCCCTCATATGAAATAGTGATCACATGATATTTCCATTTTTATATCATATTAAGAGGCTATTGACATATATCATATTCATTAACCTTTAAATTTGGGAACTAGTTTGTACAATTCTTATACACCTTACATTTGTAACACTAGACTGTGGTTGGTGCACTCTGTAGAGATTTATCTCTATTTATATCATTATATAACTTCTTTCAATCATTTTGGAAATATATTTCCCATTGAAATTACTTCCTACACATAAAACATTTACCAGTACCCTTAATAAAGTTTCCTTCTTATCTCCTTCCACGCCTTAATAATGAAAGAAATCTGATATTCTTTTTCTCTAGGGTTTTTAGATTTTCATTTTAATTATATCTATTTTTTATTAGAAAAAACATGATATAAAAGGGTTAACCCAATCCTTATTTCAATATTGATAGAATAATGAATTATTTACTCACAGATAGTGAAATTCATGATATCAAGAACACATGTCTACTTGGTTTTAGGACACTGAAGAATTGATCAAACTTACATTCAGGATAGATGATGATACCAAAAGTGTACATCACAAGACTTGTAAAAGTTTCCTCATAGGTACTAATAGATTCATCATCCTTCTATTTGTTTGATCAATAAATTCCTTCTCGATTTTTATATGAATAATACGAGGAAAATACTTATTCCAAAATAAGTTCTTCAACTTATCCCATTCCGTGGAGTTGCCTTCATCCTATTGACTCACACTCTGTATAAGATTCCACCATTTATTTTCATCACCTTCAAAATGATAAACCTGAAAAAATTAAATTTTCATGCTCTAAATAGTAGAGAGAAGATAATATAATTTTAATGGTACTAATCCATTTCAAAAAAAATAGTGAATCAACAAAACCACTAAAATAATTTGGATGTATCCTCAAGAAGGACACAATAGAATGTTCTTCCTTCCTTTTCTAGATTAGATGTTTTGCATGATTCATATATTGAGAATGTTGTGTGATCCTAGAAATTATATTTTTTGTTTATAAAAACTTGGGTATTCATATGAGCTAAAATCCCTTATTTTTAAATTTGAATGCTTAAATATGACCTTATGTGAGTGCCCAACATGATCAGGGGTGTTTTTGAGGTTTCTGGGGCTTGTTCGATGCTCGTTTCTGGGTTTTTGGATGAATTTGGTCTTGCACATGCTTAGTATAAACCATGCAAGGCTAGAAAAAAGCGGCATACAAGCTAAATGGTTTGAGGAAACCTTGTGGGAGGTGGTCCGTGCCCGTGTCAGGAGGTATATAGTTTTTGTAGAACATGACATAAGATTTTGGAATAGTTTATGTATGGTTTTTAATCTATACTGGAATATTTTTAGAGTAAATTTTGTCTCATCAGATCTACATCAGTAAAAGCTACATTCATTTTTAACCTTTCTTAATTCTTAAGGATATCGATTACACTATTTGGTTTTAGGATCATATTCCCTAATTTCCTGTTCTTCATCTATTATTCTGTTTTCTCATAATCTACGATGAATCATGACTTGATACTAGATGATCACTCCACTACTGAACAGAGGTAGGTGGTCTATAGTTTTCATTATGATTTTAGTGTTTTTAGAGTTATCAAATATTACGCCGCCCGCCAAACATTCTAGAGAGGCACAAATTTTGAACAAGTTACATGGAATAGATGTAATCAGATCTACTTGGGATGAACATAATATCTATTGTGATGACTTGGTACCTGTTTCCTAAACCAAGGTCACCCATGGGGTGAAACTCATAAAAATACATTATTTATTCCATTTTAAACCACCCAAGTGGTGTGTTTTGGGTTTGCCTTTTTATTGGGAGCCAATTATGAATGTAATGAGTTGAGTGGGTTGGTTAAGAGATGGGTTTCATCCCTTTCTCTGATATATATATATATACACTATATTTCAAAATTTAAATGGTTAATTGTTAAGTTGATCAAATGCGGTGATTGGAATAAATGTATTCAATTTAATGGTTCGGTATACCAATGTGATATGATAAATTGTGAATGGATGATTAATGGGTGGGTATACCAAAGTTACATGTTAAATGGATAACGGTGACGCATGGGTGGGTATATCCATTTTACTTGATTTAATGAAATGGATTATTTGAGTGGGTATCCTCATATGGAATTGATTTGTTAAACTGTATGGATGTATGATAGTTTAGATAGATTCCTTGGATGAATATCCATGGATCTAGAACATGGATTTAGATGACATGGATAGAATATTATCCTAGGGTATTGATACTGTTGGATTCTTTGGGCCTTGCTACCCCTTGGTTCCATAATTCTTGGACTCGCATAGGACATGTTGGTACACATGCTCCTAGGACTCCAACTGGTTCCTTTTCCAATTTTCCATCTAGATTCTCCTCAAACACAATAGGAATTCCTTGGTCTTTGACACCTTTGATCCAAAACTTCGTGGTCATCAGTTTACTATACATCATGGCCATGGGATATGTGACATGATTAGTTATAGGGTGAGGTTGTGTGTTCGATACATTTTCTTTATATAGAAAGGTTATGTGGGTTGGATATGGAAGGAGGTATGGCAAGGCCATGTTACATGTTTAAATTTTTTATAACTTCCTTGTTAGAAGCTATCACTTTTCACAAAGATCCTCGAGAATATTTTTTTTTACTTCTTCAAGTAGACATATGCCATTGGCTTTCACACTTACGTTACTTCTTACTCACACATGTTTCGTATACTAGTTTGTGCTTCATAGAACTGTATATAATTATGGGTGAATAACTACTAGGATGTTTATCACACATCATTTTTAGGACTCCATGGGAACCCAAATATATTATATGGTTTTAGTTGATAATATTGTAAAGCTCCATAAATCTGGTTGTTGATTATTTCTTGAGAGCAGAGGAGCATTAGACCATGATCTGGCTTATGATGCTACAAGAAACGTTTTTTTTATTATTGTCATTTTGGATACATGTATTATAATTTATTTCCGTGTACCTATTATGCATGTCTTCTAAAAACATGTATCACTTGAATCATTGGCTATGTGACATTTATGGGCTTGTTATATATCCTTGTGTGGCTTGTCAATTTTATCTATTATCTTTTTATTGTATCTTCTTATTTTATTAAATGTATTAAACTTCTGTTGTGATATACTTTGGTAATGAGGGGATAGTCTCCCCAATGACTCACCTAATCCCTCACTACAAGTCGGCATCCACTTTCATTTCGGGATATGTGCTTGACTCCATGTAGCCAACTATACTCGAGGCACTGTTGAGTGGCATCCAGGTCCGGTATGTAACTATGTCATATCATAGGGGTTTCTTTTCTAGTTTGAATTACTATCTGGAGACAATAGACATGGGTATTGAGGAACTAGAATTGGGTAATAAGCTATTCCTGGTAGTAACTACCTCGTGTAAATGGAAAATCCTAATTTCAAAAATGTCATTGTTATTTTTTGTATTTTGACCATTACAGTTGATTTGATTTCACCATTTAGTGACACACTTCATTTACAATGTTAATAATGATATGATTATAGATCTAATTCTATTGTGACCCAATGAGATGTGGGTATTCCATATCATGCATCATATTGTCACTTGTTATAAATCACATGTCATGAATTTTTCCATTCGATTTAGGATACATTAGTTGATGCATGCTATTGTGGTATGTGATGTGATAGTTGTGATTATTGTTATGATGTACATTGTGTAATGGATAGATAAGTGAAATTATCTTTCAATTCATAAGGTGTATGGGAACTTTGGGATTGGAAAATTACACACTTTTTAGGTTCATTGTTAAAATTAATTTTATATGAATGTATTACATGGGCATAAATTTTTGGTTTATGAGGTGTTATGGGCCCTCATGAATCGAATATTGGTAGACCATTGGTAAAATAATTTGAATAAATTATAGTTAAAAGAAAATTTAATTGAATTGAAAATAGAGACATGATCAAGACCTAAATTTTGAGTGGAAAAGAGGGAGAGTTTCTAGTGGTTTTTGGTTATTGTTCTTTTTATAGTCATGTCTTTAGGAGTAGGTTGTGGGTTATGAATTGGTTTTATGTGGGTTTTAACCTATCAAACAGATTTGATCTATGATTGTGATATCATTATTTTCAAAGGCACATGATTGGAATTATATATACATGCCACCATGATGAACTCCATTGGTACATCACGAGTGAGGTGACGACCACACTCCAGAGGTAATGGGACTGGGATACTATTTGTTCTTTCCTTAGTGATAATTATAGAACAATAGGATGTTATAGAAATAGGTGCTGAGGCATAGTTCTTGTAAGAACCCAAACCTTTTTTTCAGGTATATTTTACCTTTTTCTAGAGTTTTTGAGAAAATAAGAGTTTCTGAAAATTTTTGAAGTACACGCTATGTACTCCCTTGCCGCACGAGGCCTTGTGCTGGTCGTGTCCGGGCAACACACACGAACATGTAGGGGTGATGTAGAGGCTGCATAAAGTAGAGTACGGAAAATCCTAGTACAAATCGTGAACTCTAAAAGTACATGGCATGCAATTTCTTTTTTTTCATTAAATGGATTGGGGTTTCGTCTAATCGCCAGAACACGCTTCTTCCCCAGCTTCTTCGACTAAGAGCGTCGCTTACGATAACGAATCTACTCCAAGCCCCTGACCCTCCGTTAATTCTCCGAATCGACTATCGTTGATTGCATTGGGGCTACTGCAGTAAGCTCTTCCTTCTCCTAGAGATTCATTTTCCAATTCCTCATCCTTTTCAAGTTATCGTGGGTTGAACGTTTTGTGTGTTTTTGTAGATCTGCAACATTCTAAGGAAATTCAAGCCTCTTGGTTAAAGTATATTGATCTACTAGCATCAAGGTAGGTGGTTTGTGCCTTTACATTCAATGTTTTTGAGTTTTATGTGTTATTTCGACCAATACCCTTGAACGGGGTATTGCCTGTTTATTGTATTTCCCCTATTGTTTTTACTGCCTTTCTTGTATGCTTTTGTAGAGTTAATTTGGCTATGTATAAATATAATTTCTATGTTTGGATTATTTTCCATGCCTTGTTTCTTGTTTACACCCTTTTGGTCTTGTTTAGCCTTTGGATGTTATACCTCTTTCCATGCCTTGTAACCGTAGGATGGAGTGATGTTTCCTGACATGCTTGTTATGTTGTAGACTGGTTAGCCAAGTAGCTCTATAGGTTCACATTAGCCTTATAGCATTATTATGCACTGACTGACACGGGGCCATGAGAACACGGTGCTATAGACTATAAGGGTATAGACCAAATGAGCTTCCTCAGAGTGTCTTGGACATTATAGACTATTGGGGATAAACCGAGTGAGCATCCGAGAGAGTCTTGGTTATTATAGACTACAGGAGGATGGACCGAGTGATCTTCCTCAGAGAGTCTTGAGCTTTATAGACTATAGTGGGGTAGACTGAGTGAGCTTCCTCAGAGATTCTGTGTTTTTTTATAATTTTCTTAAACCATTCCCGGATATAAGAGGGATTGACTGACTGAGTTCCTCATAGAGTTTGTGATAGACCTGAGGATGTAAGAGGAATTGACCGAGTGATCTTCCTTAGAGAGTCTCTAGACCTTGGGGATATAGGGGTAATTGACCATGTGTTCTTCCTCAGAGAGTCCCTGACTACCTTAAACTATAAGGGGAATTGACTGAGTGTGCTTCCTCAGATAGTCTTATAATTTCATATGACTAAACCAGAGGGGTTAGGTTGAGTGTACTTCCCAAAGGGTTATTGGTACTTCTTAGATAGAACCAGAGGGAATGGCTGTGAGTACTTCCTAGAGGGATTCCTATTTGTGGTTAGCTATTTTTTTCACTACTTCTTGTTGATCTATGGATTGTTTATTGTTGTGTATCATCCTGTTTACTGCTTGTTGTACTATTACCTTCCATATGCTCACTGACTGTTAGGCACAGATCTTCGAGTGGTTCCCTACTGAGATTTAGTCTCACACCCTGTTTGTGTCATGCTTCTGGGCCCAAATAGAATATATTTTACCAGGTATATACAAGGGGATGCGCCCTTCGACTTTAGGTACTTGATTGATTTGGAGAAGGAGAGCATGGGACTAAGCTGAGGCTTGCGATACTGAGGATTTTCTTATCTGTTTTTTCATTTTTACTTTGGTTTTGTATTGTATTCATCATTGTGACTTGTTTGGATACATTCCTAAACAAATGTATCATGCATAATTTCATATATATGTGTGAGCTCCAATTGTTTATTGTTTTAGCCATCCGATGTTTACTGTTGTTGGATATTTACTACTTCCACTATTGTATGTGTTGTTTACTTCTACTGTGTACTCTAGAAATGAGGCCATAGTTTCTACATGAACACACCCAAGGACCTCACAACTAGTCTGTAGCCTCTGGAGTTCGGGTAAATGCGCTTGAGGCCATGTGACCAACCGTGTACGGGTCCCCTCTAGGTGGGTTCTGGAACTGGGAAGTTACAAAGTGGTATCAGGTGAATTTGTTTCTCTTAACTTACTATTTGGATCCTGCATCCAGGGATAGGATGGAATAGGTACATGGTAATAAGCAGTGCCCTGGATTAGATAACCCGTGTACAGGTAAAATCCAATCTACCTTGTCTATTGCAATTTCTTTAGGATTGACAGTTTTTACAGTTTATTTGATTTCACCTTGAGTGATTCACATGCCTTGTGCCGCTACCGTTGTTGTTATTGCGGTTCTATTTCTGTCGCAACCCGATGAGATGAGGGTATGCCATCTCATGCATCATATAGGAACTTGTTATAAATCACATGCCAGGCATTCTTACCATGCCATCTAGGATGCATTAGCGACTTCATGTTGTTATGATAGATGTTGTGTAGATTATGCATGCTGTTGTGATAGATGCTTTGATATAATCTCTGCTATTTGATAGAGAATCTGTTGTATAATACTTTTCTTAGATGTATGCCAAACATTAGTTCAGGAGTTGTTATAGGCCCTCATGGACCGAAACATAGTGGATCATTTCCTGGTTGCCTTGCAATAACTTGTATAAGATTCCAAGCTTTGATTCGTGGGGAGAATGGGCCCTAACAGATCATAATTTGGCACCTTAACTCTTGTTTTCTGTGTTTTCTGGGCTTCAAAGCAGTTTCTGAGCTACTGCTGGGAAAAAACCAGAATACACGGTGTGTAATTTATTAATACATGCCGTGTGGTTTTTAAACTGTGTCACTGACTTTGTGGGAAGAAACACGGGGTTGTGAAAAATCATCAGGAACACGCCGTCTACGGTAAGTACACACCGTGTTGTAGTGACCGTGTGTCTACTCGTGTGACTCATGACACAGATGGATGAAACATGACTATACATGTCTTGTCCTGTTATCACATGCCATTCCATGTAACCTATGTACCCATCCATCTCACGAACAACACGGGTCGGGGAAAACATTCAAGTACATTCCTTGTTCTCAGGGAGCACGCCGTGTAGAGTGAACCATGTAGCCGACCATGAAACCAACAACATAGGTCATTGAAACCTTTTTTAGTACACGTCTTGTCCTTTGTGAACACCTCATGTAGTCTATGATTAAGAGGACTATGTGGGTTAGATATGTAAGGTGACTCGGGTAGGGGAATAGAGTTCAAGTACACGCCGTGTGTGGGGACAACACACCGTGTGGTTGGGGCATTACACGACCAGTTGAGCCAGATGTACATGCCCATGTGAATGGATTAAAAGAACATGCCATGTAGTTTTTATACATGCCGTGTATTCATGTTTTGTAAAACTTGATTGTTTATTTATCAAGTTCCCCTCTTGAACTCTTGTGTTCTCAGTCTTTGAAAATCTCAATCTAAGGTGTGATTTTGACCTTTTAGAGCTATGCCACTGAGAAATCCTCTAGTTGTACGTTAGCTACCAGACGGTGATCATACACTGGGTATGGCTGACCAGGGACCTCTGATAGATCCTCATGCAGTGCTAGCCTTGGAACCAGTAGTTATACCAGTTGCAGGTGTCGATGTGCAGTTTAGGGATGATTTTATGAGGACCATATAGACCTTCTAGGGAGAGCTGCCTCCTACCCCATTAATGGAAAAGTTGACGCTGGTTTTCTTGGCAGCATCATCCTCCTACTTTCTCAGGGGATGGAGGACCTCAGGCTATAGAGTCATGGCTATAGGCCACAATGACAATTTTCGAGCATCTAGAGATACCTCTAGAGAAGAGGGTGAAGCTCTCAACTAATATGCTCAAAGACTCCGCTAAGAGGTGGTGGGAGGTGATATCATAGACATGACACCAGCAGAGGATGACTTGGGTTGAATTTTGGTGCATCTTCTATGATTAAATCTTCCCGGATACCTTGAGGTCTGATCGAGCCCAAGAGTTTATGAGTATGGAGCAGGGTACTCTTTCAATTATGGAGTACTCATCCTGATTTACTGAGCTATAGCATTTCATGCCTATTCCAGGAGGTAATGAGTTGTTCGTTGCAAGGAAGTTTGGGGATGGTCTGAGGCATGACATTCGCTCATAGGTGAAAATCTTCAAGTTGACTTCGATATCATCTATCATCAACCAGGCGCTAATCACCGAGTGCAATCTGAGGGATTCTGGAGCAGTGATCCAGGGTGGTTTGGCATCCAAAGTCAGTCTTCCTCATACTGATAGAAGGAAGCACCGCAGAGAGTCTGCTCGAGGAGATCAGAGTAGGCAGAATGCATCTTCGGGCTGCCAGGTAGTATGCTACCAATGTGGGAGGAGAGGGCCTACTAGGCCTCAGTGCTAGAGATACCTAATTGAGTGCTGATCTTGTGGCAAGATGGGCCATATTTGGCGTTAATTTCAGATCTTCTCACCTAAAGTTGGTGGTAGGGGTTATTTTATGACCCCACATATAGAAGATGCATTTCCAGTTTCTCACCAGTTTGGGAACTGGAGTTGTTCCGGCCGTTCTGGTCGAGGTAGAGGTCGCGACCATGGTGGTTAGTCACCAGGCTACCAACGACAGTAGAGTGGATCATCTTAGAGTGGTTAGGAAGGGTCATAGGGTCATGATACAGGACAGACTTTTGCAGTGGAGCAGACCCATTAGGAGTAGGATCCCTGACCTTCCACATTTCAAGGTATGATCTTAGTAGCTTCTGTTTTATCTTCAGCTGATTTTGATACTGGTGATACACATAGTTTTATCTTTGTTGCTGTTGTGGAGAGACTTGGGCTCTTCATCTTTTCCTCTACCAATAATTTTACTCTAGAAACACTGTTGGGGACTAGAACAGTTAGCATACATCAGTGCAGTGAGTGCCCTCTTGAGGTTGCAGGCTGTCACTTCTTATGGGACCTCTATGTCCTATAGATGAGGAGCTATGATTTCATTCTCGGAATGGACTATTTAGTCCCCTTCCAGGCAGTCTTCGATTACTATCACCACAGGGTGAGTTTCGTATCACCAGAGGGTGGTTCCTTTCTTCCTAGATATGAGTGGGATTTCTAGGAAAGTCGAGCAGGACCTGAGAATCATTGTAATGCCCCGACCCTAGTTACCCAGAGATGGTGCATTATTACATAACATTGGCATGATAATAAGGAAATAATGTCTCGAAAGACAGACCCGTTTAATATTATTGGAAACAAGATTCATACATAAGTTTAAATTTACAACATGAAAAGAAATACAACCCAAATATATTTCATTAGAAATATCCAAACCTATTATATTATGCCTGCTGGTCACTCATAACTAACTTATTCATATCCTGGGAAAATGAAACATAAGAAAGGGGTGATCTCAAATGCTCAGTAAGGGTAAGTAATACAGTGGAAAATGACATAAATATTAAACATGGTAAATAATCGAAACCACAATCCTTTCCCAATAATAAACATGAATACTTTTATGGCAAGAATATGAGATGGGTAAATAATTCCATAATAAAACATAATCATGGGTATTCTACTAGTTGAATGACCACATGAACCATCAATATTATTTCCATGATGAGGGAATGTATAATGCCGGACATTCTGAAACATTTTGTGGAGTCCTTGGCCAAGACGTCTAAAAATGATTAAGGCCTCGACCAAAACCATAAATCAAATTGGGAAAGGGCCTCAGCCAATTCCAGATCTAGTTATCTCATGAGACCTACCAATGTAGTGAGGACCTATAGTGGCCTCCACCCGTCACTTACTCAGTCCAACACATTCCTCATATGAAAAGGTTTAAACATATCATTAACATTCGTATTAAAACGAGCATATGAAATGTCAATACTTTAACCATAAATCATGAATGGTATAAAAATATCACATCCATAGTCAAACATATCTCAAATTCTTCAATACATTATGGAAGTTTTGTATCATAATAAATCAACTTCAAATAAACTTTAAATCCATCAAAGGATGTTGACATAGATGAAATCAAAACCCTTTTTAGAGAAATATCTCTTTCTATTTTGAAATCATTTAAAAGTCACATAATTATAAAATAAAACATTTACTTTGAAAATTTTATAATATTGTATGGGAATCTTTGATGAGTTTATAACGGTATAAAATAGCCGCACCTGCTGTATAAGTTAAAAAAGAAATTCTTACCTTAATTTTGTCAAAAAGGTTAAAAAGGACCTTGTTTGGAAAACAATGGAAAGATTCATTTATAAAAATATTATAAAAATTAAACAAGGGTATAAATGTATTTAACCCATAGTCTATAAAATATCAATAATGTTTTGAAATAAATTTTTATTGAACATGGATGTGGATGATAAAGAGGTCCCAGTAGATAATTACGTATAAACAACCTCTGATAATGTAGAGATTTTAAAATAAACCCTTACCTTGAACTTTTCCTCGGTTGAGGGTAGGATAACCTCATGTATAATGGTGAAATAATTTTTACTAAATTATACAATAATCATATACATTAATATGATATCATATATGATCTTTTAACATTGATTTGTTAATAATAGCTTAGTATTATCATCGTTTCAGATGTTAACAGATTCGTGTTTCTTTATATTATTTGTTATTTGAGCCATATTTTTTATGGATGTGATTTATATTATTCATATCTAGAATGATATCAAGTACTTAAACATTATTTTTAATCATGAAATAATAATTATACTTGAATGGATACGATGGGGAATGAATCTCATCGCGTTCGTGGTGACGGTAGTCCGTACGTATGCATACGAGACAATATCATTATTTTGATATTAAAATAATATATTTTTGGATGGTATATCATATATACAGAATCATTATCAGGTTATATTTATTATTTACATTAATTAAACATCATTATTATACCCATCCAAATAATAATGTTTTGAATAACAATTACACCACGACATGGAGATGGTAAGCCGTACGTACGCACGTATGGTGACATGTCATTCAAAGGATGGATAGAATACTGAATATCATTATACCATATTTATAATAACATCACATTATATATAATATACTAGAGTGATTAATTTATAAAGGGAATAAAAAAGATAGAAGAAGTTGAAGAAGAAAGGAACTTGAAAGAGGGTGGTGAAAACATTATCTCTTAATCGGGTTTTTCCTTTTGATTTGATCAAAAGGGCTCCATAGGTTGGCTTTATAATCCAACTAATGACTCTAGGTCAATGTGAGGGAAGTTGAGAGAATATTTGGTCTGGGGTTAGCCGATCCAAAAGGCTTTGAAGGTGTAAATTAGAGAGAAGGTGGAGTGCCCTTTTATAAAATGGGTGAGGGGAACCTTTGGAAAAGCTAGAAATATTATTTTATAATAAATTCATATTTGGTTTCTAATGGTTTCAAAGTGGATTATTTAAATTTTAAGGTGGGAATGGTGCGAAATAATTTCAACCAATAGATTTTAGACATGTTTGTGTCACTATATTAACCTTATCATTTATATTTAACTCTTAGTTAAATAGTTTGACATTTACCATGTCTATTTGTATTTTTATATTATATAGTAAATAAACTTACTATATACATCCAAGAGACCCCCCAAGTGGTCCATTAATGATACACCTATCATGATATATGTCCTTTGTCCAATCCTTAGATTTTTAGGAATATAATATCAATTAATAATATAACATTTGTTTTAAAAACACTTTTATATCAATTTTGGCACTATTTGGTATTTGATTGTTGTGAAAATCATAATAGCATGATTAATTAGAAAAAAATAATGAAATAAATACTAAAATGTCATATTAACCTATAAATTATTTTAATTCATTAAAAGTATCAAATTAAATTTATTTGGATATTTATAATATCAATTATTTTAATTTTTCATTAATTAGGTAATTACTGCATCACCATTGTATCATAAATAAATTAAATTATTTAAGGTCTAAAAATTATAAATAAAATTCCATTATTTAGGAAACTGTTTTATATTTAAATTGAATATTTACAATTGAATTTATCTTATGTATATCCCTATATTAAAAATGTTTTAGTAATTAAACATTGATTTTAACTCTTTTAACTCCTCTTTGAATTAAATAATAATAAATGTCCTAATCTAATCCAAGTAGACCTAAATGATAATATTTTATTCCTAAGGTTGATTTTGGTCGAGATACACTTGTCCAATAGAATTAGGACATGTGTTAGGATAATATTAATATCATTTTTACCTTTAAGTACCCTATTTACTTTTAACCGTGGTAAATAAAAGTAAAAAGATACTATTCACCATAAATTATTTTTATTTTACTAAACCACATATTACTCCTTGATATTAACCGTGTCTCTCAGATTTTCAAAATTCCACTGATAGAAGCGGTAAAATTATATTTTATGTGAATTTTTAAATTCTCCTAAGAGGTGGGTAAAAGAGGGTGAAAAGTTCAATAAAATTTTTAAATATCTAAAATTATTTAAAGTAAGTCCAATGAATTACATTTAAATTATATAGGTATTATGTATCTATTTTGACCTTAATTAAATTTAAATAAAATAAATAATTATTTAAATAAGAATTTGGTTTTAAACTATAACTTAGTGTTTTCCACTATTCATTAAAAAATAAATGTTTTCAAAAAATTACAAAAAATTCACCCTAAGCTAATATCGATATTCCGAATCGAAAAATGAAGTCCATTTTGAAAGGTAAAATTTATAAAATTTCAAAAAGTGGGTATTACTATTCATAATGGCTAGTTTGATTGGTTTTGGTGTGTGTTAGAACTCAAAGTTGCGTACAACACACGCTACTGTATTATTCAAAGAGAAGCGTACCATGGAAGTTTGGGGTGTTACATTCTCCCATACATAAAATAATTTCATCCTTGAAATTTCTAGAATATTATTTCATAAAATGACTCAGGTGGTTCTTCATCATATGTTCCTTGGGTTCCCACGTTGCGTCTTCCATCTTATGGTTTCTCCATAGAACTTTTACCAGGCGAGTCGTCCGGTTTCTCAGCTCTTGTTCTCTTGTATCATGAATCCTGATGGGCTCTTCACAAAAAGACAGATCGAGTTCCAGTTCTAATTCCACGTATGTGGGTACATGAATTGGGTCAGGCATGTATTTTCTCAACAGTGATACGTGGAACACATCGTGAACTTTGGAGAGACTTGGCAGTATTGCCAAACGGTAAGCTACAACCACACTTCGTTCTAGAATTTCAAAAGGTCCAATGTCTGTGGGACTCAATTTACCCTTCTTAACAAAACATATAACTCCCTTACATGGAGATACCTTCAAGAAAACATGATCTCCTACATGAAATTCCAAATCCTTCCTTCGGTTATCGGCATAGCTCTTCTGCCTACATTGAGTTGCTTTGATGTGTTTTTGGATTACCTTCACCTTTTCCATTGTTTCCTCCACCAATTATGGACCTACGAGTTTTCTCTCACCAATGTCATCCCAATAGGTTGGTGTGCGACATATCTTTCCATATAATTCTTCATATGGTGCCATCTGAATACTTGAATGGAACCTATTGTTATAGGAAAATTCCACCAGAGGTAAATATTGATCCTACATACCCTGAAAGTCAAGTGATCATGATATCAACATGTCTTTTAAGGTATGAATAGTCCATTCTGATTGTCCATCTATTTGAGGGTGGTAGGCAGTTCTCAAACAAAGTTTAGTATCCAAGGCCTTATGACAACACTTCCAGAATCTTGAAGTAAAACGGGGATCACAATCAGAAACAATTGATAGGGGTACTCCATGAAGTCTCATAACATCATTAATATATTGTCCTTCTAGATGCTCAAGTGGTAGATCATCTCTTATAGTAATAAAATGTGCTGACTTGGTAAGATGATCAACAATGACCCATATTGCATCATTATTTCTAGGAGTCTTTGGTAGTCCCATGATAAAGTCCATCATTATATTATCCCATTTACACTCCATTATGGGAAGAGGTTGCATGAATCCTCCAGGATGTTGCCTTCCATCTTTCACTTGTTGAAAAACCAAACATCATGACACAAAATCAGCAATCTCCTTGTTCATGTTGTCCCGACAAAAATGTTCCTTCAAATCTCTATACATTTTGCTGCTCCTAGGCTGTATAGAGTGATTGGAACTATGAGCGTCATCTAACAACTCCCTTTTTAGATCAGGTATATCGGGAACACAAAGTCTCTTCCCAAATTTCAAAATTCATTCTTCATTCACAAAGTCTCTCAATATCCCAGAATTCAAAGCATTAATATTCTTTTGAAACTCTTCATCAATAGTCTGAGAACTCTATATTTTCTAGTAAAGATGGTTTGGAAACCATTTGAAAAAGAATCAATGTTTCACTCTCCATGGTAATTCCCATATCTATCTTCACAAGATCCATGAAAATATGATCCCTTTCAATTATCATCATGTTCAAAACTCTATGATCTTTTCTGGTCAAAGCATCTGCCACCTTATTTGCCTTCCTTGGGTGGTAGTGTATCGTACAATCATAATCCTTTAGTAGTTCAAGACATCTAATTTTCCTCTTGGTGAGTTATTTCGGTGAGAAAATATACTTCAAACTCTTGTGATCAATATAAATATCACATTATTCATCATAGAGATAATGTATCCATATCTTCAAAGCAATGATTATATCATCTAACTCAAAATCATGAGTAGGATAGTTTTTCTCATGAATTTTCAGCTGTCGTGATGCATAGGCAATAACTCTACCATTCTTCATAAGGACACAACCAAGTCCTTTCTTCGATGCATCAATATAAATAACGAACCCATCATTCCCCGATGGTAGATTCAATATATGAACATTGACTAATCTTCTCTTCAGTTCTTAAAAAATTTCTTCACACTCTTTTGTCCAAACAAATTTAACCCTTTTATGTGTGAGATTCGTTAATGGGTTAGCCAACCGGGTAAAGTTCTGGACAAAACGTCAATAATAACCTACTAAACCAATAAAACTATATACCTCAGTTATAATCGTCGGTGCATGAAATTCTAGGATTACTCTTGTATTAGAAGGATAAACAGAGATTCCATCCTTAGAGACAACATGGCCAAGAAAATAAATCTCCTGAATCCAGAATTCAGACTTACTAAACTTCCCATATAATTCATGTCTTCTAAGAGTCTTTAGGATAATGGGAAAGTGATTTTCATGATCCTCATAGATTTTGGTGTATACCAAGATATCATCAATAAATACCACCACAAAATCATCATGATATTCCTTGAAAACTCTATTAATTAGATCCATGAATACAGAGGGTTAATTAGTCAATCCAAAAGGCATTACTTTAATCTCATAATGCCCCCACCTAGTTCAAAATGTTTTCTTTAGAATGTATTCCTTCTTCACACACAACTGATGGTATCCAGATCGAAGGTCAATCTTTGAAAAGTATTGAGCTCCATGCAGTTTCTCAAACAAATCATAAATTCAAGGTTGGGGATACATGTTCTTTATTATTATGGCATTGATTTCTTATAGTCGATACATAACCCCATAGATCCATATTTCTTCTTAATAAATGGACTGGGGCCCCCCATGGAGAAACACTTGGGCGAATAAATCCCTTATTACTCAATTCCTCTAGTTGTTTCTTTAGTTCAGCCAATTCCAAAGTTTCTATTCTTTTAGTGGTCTTCGATATAGGTGTTGAACTAGGAATTAAATCAATCGAAAACTCAATTTCTCATTCTAGAGGATGTCCAGGTAATTCTTCTAGAAACACATCAACATATTCTCTCATAATAGGTGCATCCACTATTTGAACATTCCCTTCATCACCCATAGTTATTTCATTCTCTTCCTCCATGATAATTTAAGTTAGTTGAGCTATTGGGGGTGGATCTAGGTAAGAATTAAGGGGTGAAAATTCTACTCTAAAGATAAGGTGTTCCTTATCATCATCATAAAAAATAGTAACCTCCTTCTTCTTACAATAAATTTCTTTATCATGGTCCGAAAGACAATACATACCACAGATTATATCAAATTCAATCATAAGTATGACGATGAGATCCGTAGATAAAGAACATTTATGTGCTCTAATCGGGACTGATTCACAAAACATTGTTTCATTGATACTTACCTTAGGAGTTTTGACAGACAACTCTCTTCTTAAATAATACAGGAAATATCTCATTTTATTAGCAAACTGGGAAGATTTGAAACAATTCGATGATCCAGAATCAAATAAATCATTTGCTAAACTTGAGGAAACCATTAAATTACCTGCCACCACGTCTTTCGGGGTTTCGACCTCAGCAGTAGTGATTGCATAAGATTGGCCTTGGTACCTAGTCCATTTCTGAGGTAAGTTTCTCGGACTCTTAGGACATTCATTTGCATAATGTCCCATCTCCCTGCAATTGTATCATTGAATATTGGTATCATCTTTCATTCCTTTAAAATCACTAGCTAGATGGCCTCTCTATCTACACTAGTAGCATACTTATTTTCCTTTTAGACGTGCACTAGGGTGCTTCCTTTCGCAATTATAACAAGGTAGAAATTCAATTCATCCATTCTTACCTATTTCCTTATTTCCTTTCCCATAGTGTTCAGAAGTTCTCTTCTTCTCTTCCATTGATTTAAAGTCATAAGTAATAGAGAATTCTTTTTCTGTCTTGATTGCAAACGACACAATATCTTCATATGACGAGAAGGATTGTGAGACCAATGCTCGATGGAGAATTGGTTTTAACCCATCAAAGAAATGAACAATCTTACTTCTCAGGTTACGTATATAATCTTAAGAATACCTTACTATCCTTGTAAAGTTAGCCTAATACTTTGCGACATTCTCATCCTCCTTTTGTCTCAGACTCAGAAGTTTTCTTTCCATATCTGATCGATGGTCACGAGGAAAGTATTTTTCAAAAAATATATCTTTAAACTCCCTCCATTCCAAATTTGATACTTTTTCCTCTTCCTTAGTGTTTTGAATCAATGACCACCATTGATCAACATCTCCAGTGAGGCGGTAAACGTCTATGATAACTTTTTCACTTTCACTACTCCCCAAGGCATGGAATTTTTTCTCTAAGGAATTTATCCATTTCTCAGCTACTATGGGATTTGTACTCCCATTGAATGTTAGTGGTTGTTTCCTCATGAAGCAATCTAACATTGATCCTCCATGATGTGGATCAGGGTGCTCCATACGGGTAAGGTTATTATCCATAACCAGAGTGAGCTTTCCTAGTATGGTGATTAGATGATCAGCACCAGTTGCATCACCAGCTCCGCTATAAATATCTTTAGAAGGAGGTAAATCCCTACATGGAGTGAGTGCATTGATACAATTTCCATTTCTTCCACTAGGTAGCATTTCTAAACAATGGCATACACTGGATTAGTTGATGAATTACAATACATAAATCCAAACTTGTAAAACACATAACATAAATTGAACAGTTTATGGATATAATCCATAATCATAAAAATGTTTTCTTTGGGGAAGTATATATTTATAAACCCTTCATAATGGTTTTTAAGGAAAAATAAAATTATCCTAAGCATATCCCCCAGGAGTGTCGTAACCAAAAGTGCAGCAAGGCCCGTTGTCGTGCACCAGTTCCCATTCGAGTCTAGCTTAAAGCGGTGTTTTATGGTTTTACCCCTAGGTAAATCTGTGCCAGAGCTGCCTGTACCTGCTCATATCCAGACAACGATGTGTTTCTCAGAAAACTCACAAAATTTCTCCAATACCAAAATTCTATGAAGTTTTTTCTATACTAATCCTCAAAGTCCATCTTAGGTCTATGTGCTCTAATATGAGTTTATCAAAATCTAGTTTCTAAGGTTTGTACTTAACTTCCTATGATACCAACTGTAACGCCCCAACCCCAGTTACCCAGAGTAGGTGTATTATTACATAACATTGGCATGATCAGAAGGAAATAATGTCTCAAAAGGCTGATTAGTTTAGTATTATTTGAAAAAAGATTCATACTTAAGTTTAACTTTACAACTTGAAATGAAATACAACACAAATATATTTCATTAGAAACATCCAAGCCTCCAATATTATGATTGCTGGTCACTCATAACTAACTTCTTCATATCCTGGTAAAATTAAACATAATAAAGGGGTGAGCTGATACACTGAGAAAGGGGAAGTAATATGGCGCAAAATGACATAAATATTAATCATGGTAAATAATTGAAACCACATACCTTTACTAATAATAAACATGAATACTTTTATAGAAAGAATATAAGCTGAGTAAATAATTCCATAGTAAAACATAATCATGGCTATTATACTAGTCTAATGACTACATGATCCATCAATTTTATTTCCATAATGAGGGAATGTATAATGTCGGACATTCTGAAAAATTTTGTCAAGGCCTCGTCCAAGACGTCTAAAAATGATTAAGGCGTCATCCAAAACCATAAATTAAATTGGAAAAGGGCCTCGTCCAATTCAACATCTAGTTGTCTCATGAGACTTACCGATGAATCTAGGAGCTATAGAGGGCTCCACCCGCCACTTACTAAGTCCAATACATTCCTCATATGAAAAGGTTTAAAAATATCATAAAAATTCGTATAAAAATTAGCATAAGAAATGTGAATACTTTAACCATAAATCATGAATGGTATAAAAATAGCACATCCATAGTTAAACATATCAAAAAACCTTCAATACATTAGGGAAGTTTTGTATCGTAATAAATCAACTTCAAATAAACTTAAAATCCATCAAAGGATGTTGACATAGATGAAATCAAAACCTTTATTAGAGAAATATATCTTTCTATTTGGAAATCATTTAAGAGTCACATAATTATAAAATAAAAGATTTACTTTGAAAATATTATTATAAGCTTGTAAGGGAAGCTTTGATGAGTTTATAATGGTAGAAAATAGCAGCACCTGCCGTATAAGTTAAAAAGACATTCTAACCTTAATTTTGTTGAAATGGTTAAAAAGGAAATTGATTGGAAAACAATGAAATGATTATTTTATAAAAATCATATAAAAAGTCAAAATGGTTATAAATGACTTTAACCCATAGTCTATAAAATAGTAATAATGTTTTGAAATACATTTTTAAGAAACATGGATGTGGATGATAAAGAGGTCCCAGTAGATAATTACATATAAACAACCTCAGATAATGAAGAGATTGTGAAATGAACCCTTATCTTTTAATTTTTCTTGGTTGATGGTAGGATAGCCTCTTGTATAGTGGTGAAATAATTGTTACTAAATTATACAAGAATCATATACATTAATATGATATCACATATGATCTTTTAACATTAATTTGTTAAAAATATCTTAGTATTGTCACTATTTCGGGTGTTAACGGATTCTCCTTTCTTTATATTCTTTGTTATGTGCGCCTTTTTTGTTATGGATGGGATGTATATTATTTATATCTATAATTATATCAAGTCCTTAAACATTATTTTTAATCATCAAATGAGAATTATACTTGAATGGATACGATGGGGAATAAATCTCGTCGCGTTCGTGGAGACGGTAGTCCGTACGTATGCAGAAGCGAAAATATCATTATTTTGATGTTAAAATAATATATAATTGGATGGTATATCATATATACAGAATAATTATAATGTTATATTTATTATTTACATGAATTACACATCATTATTATACCCATCCAAATAATAATTTTTGGAATAACAATTACACCACAACGTGGAGACATTAAGCCGTACGTACACAGATATGGTGTCATGTCATTCAAAGGATGAATAGAATACTGAATATGGTTGTACCATATTTATAATAACAGCAAAGTATATAGAATATGCTGGAGTTATTATTTTAGAATGGGAATAACAAAGAAATAAGAAGTTGAAGAAGAAAGGAACTTGAAAGAGTGTGGTCAAAACATTACCTCTTAATCGGGTTCTTCCTATTGATTTGATCAAAATGGATCATTAGGTTGGATTTATGATCAAAATAAGGCCTCTAGGTCGAAGTGAGGGATGTTGAGAGAATATTTGGTCAGGTTTGGCAAATCCAAAAGGCTTTGAAGGTGTATATTAGAGAGAGGGGGAGTGCCCTTTTATAAGAGGGGTGAGGGGAACCATGTCTCTTTGTATTTTTATATTATATAGTTAACAAACATACTATATACATCCAAGAGAACCCGAAGTGGTCCATTAATGGTACATATATCATGATATAAGTCCTTTGGCCCAACCTTATATTTTTAGGAATATAATATCAATTAATAATATAATATTTATTTTAAAAACTCTTTTATGTCAATTTTGGGACTATTTGGTATTTGATTTTTGTGAAAATCATAACAACATGATTACTTCAAAAAAACAGAATTACGGAAATACTAACATGTCACATTAACCTATAAAATTAGTGGAATTCATAAAAAGTCTCAAATTACATTTATTTGGATATTTATAACATCAACTATATTAATATTTTATTAATAAGGTAATTGTTGCATCACCATTGTGTCATAAATAAATTAAATTATTTAATGTATAAAAATAATAAATAAAATACCATTATGTAGGAAATATTTTTATATTTATAATGAATATTTACAATTTAATTTATCATATTTATAACCCTATATTAAAAATGTTTTAGTAATTAAACCTTGATTTTAACTCTTTTAACTCTTCTTTGAATTAACTAATAATACATGTCCTAATATAATTCAAGTGGACCTAAATAATAATATTTTTTTCTTAAGGTTTATTTTGGTTGAGATAAACTTTTCCAATAAAATTATTACATGTGTTGGGGTAATATTAATATCATTTTTACCTTTAATTACCCTATTTACTTTTAACCACGGTAAATAAACATAAAAAGTGACTATTCACCAAAAATTAGTTTTTATCTTATTGAACCACATTTTACTCCTTTATATTAACCATGTCTCTTGGATTTTTTAAATTCCACTCACAGAAGTGGTAAAATTATGTTTTTTTGTGAATTTTTAAATTCTTTTAGGAGGTGGGTAAAAGATGGTGAAAAGTTCAATAAAATTTTTATATATCGAAAATTATTCTAAACTAACTCCAATGAATTAAATTGAACTTATATAGGTATTATGTATCTATTTTGACCTTAATTAAATTTAATTAAAATAAATAACTATTTAAATAACAATTCGGTTTTAAACTATAACTCAGTGTTTTTCCACTATTCATAAAAAATTGAATGTTTTTAGAAAAATACTAAAAATTCACCCTAAGATAATTTCAATATTCCAAATCCAAAAAATGAAGTACATTTTGAAAGATAAAGGTTATAAAATTTCAGAAAGTGGGTATTACTATTCATAACGACTAGTTTGATTGGTTGTGGTGTGTGTTAGAACTCAAAGTTGCGTACAACACACACTACTGTATTATTAAAAGAGAAGCTTACCATGGATGCTTGGGGTGTTACAATCATGGGCTAGGAGAAGTTATAGCCTATATTTCTAGTATTTAACTGGATGAACTGGGGACTTCATAGTTAGTCTTTCCTCCAGTGGTGGATTGTTTCAGATATGTCTTTTTAGAGGACTTTTCAGGTTTTCCTCTGGAGCGTGAGGTAGACTTCATGATTGAGCTTCTGCCAGGAGAGGCACCGGTTTCCATTCCTCCTTATAGGATGGGTACATCTGAGTTGCAAGGGCTCAAGAAGCAGTTGGAGGAGTTGCAGACGAAGGGTTTCATCTGACCTAGTACTTCTCCTTGGGGTTCGCATGTCCTATTCGTGAAGATGGAAAACGGTACCCTTAGGCTTTGTGTGGACTATCGGATGATGAACCAGTTGATGGTCAAGAACCCATATACCTTGTTGAGGATTGATGATCTCTTTGATTACCTTCGAGGAGCTCGAATGTTCTCTAAGATTGAAATGAGATCCAGTTATCATTAGTTGAATGTTTGAACATATGATATACCTCTTACAACTTTCTGGAGTAGTTATGGTCTATAATAGAATATGGTTATGCCGTTCGGTCTCATGAACACGCCAATAGTATTCATGGTACTGATGAACTGAGTGTTCCATCCATACTTGGATTCCTTCGTGGTGGTTTTCGTGGACAACATCTTGGTGTACTCTCACACTCAACACAACCATGATACCCATCTTGAGATCATTCTGAGTACACTGAGAGAGCATCAGTTATATGCTAAGCTCTCGAAATGCCACTTTTGGATGGATAAGATTCACTTTTTGGGTCATGTTATCTCAGAGACAGATGTATAAGTAGACCCAGAAAAAGTGAGAGATGTAGTTTCCTAGGAGAAGCCGAAGAACGTCATTGAGGTGTGGAGTTTTATAGGGCTGGCTGGATACTGCAGAAATTTCCTAAAAGACTTTTCACGCCTAGAAGCACCACTGATAGGTCTAACCAAGAAAGGGGCAAAGTTCTTATGGTCATATTCTTGTGAGTCATCTTTTCAAGAGTTGAAATGGAGATTGACTTTAGCACCGATACTAGTCCTTCTAGAGCCAGGCAAGAGTTGTAATGTTTACTGTGATGCTTCAGGTATTGGGATGGGAGATGTACTTATGCAGGGAGATGGATTTGTTGCATACAATTCAAGGTAGTTGAGGTCACATGAGAGGAATTACCCGATGTACGATCTGGAGTTGGCAGCTATTGTTCCTGCCCTACGCTGTTGGAGACATTATCTTTTGGATGAGCATTTTGTGGTTTTCACCAACAAAAAAAGTCTCAAGAACATCTTCACTCAGCATGATCTGAATATGTGACAATGCTGGTGGGTTGAGTATCTTTAGTCTTTTGACATTGAGCTTGCCTATACACCTAGGAAAGGCAACACAATGGATGATGCGTTGAGCACGAGGACTCAGATATAGGTAGTTCAGAAGTCTAGCAGTGAGTGGCAGCTTATGGCTATGTTCTCTGAGATGCATTTGGAGGTGCACGATAGACAGGGGAAGACATTTATAAATTTTGTAGCTATTACCTATACTCTTCTCGATCGGGTACGAATGAGACAACTATCAGACCCAGAAGGGCTAGTCCTGCGGGAGAGTGTGTGCGGAGAGGACCCTCTTCCTGGATGGAAAGTAGGTGAGGATGAGATCTTTCTTTTCCAGGGACATGTATGGGAGCCAGTAGACATACGTGAGGAGATGATGTGGGATTTTCATTCCTCAGTTTGGGAAGTTCATCGCGGCATCACCAAGATGTAACGTGACATACACCGCTAGTATTTATGGCTATTTATGAAGAGGGACGTTGATGGTTTCATCATGAGGTGTTCCACTTGTCAGTAGGTGAAAGCGGAGCATCATCGACCAACGAGTTTTTTACAGTAGTTACCCATTCTGGAGTGGAAGTGGAACGATGTCACGATGGACTTCGGAACTGGTTTTCTGTGGTCACCACGATGGAATGATGATGTTTGGGTTGTCATTGACATGCTTACGAAGGTTTCTCACTTCATACAGATCATGGAGACCTTTAGTGTTGATGACCTGAGAGGGTTGTACATCAGAGATATTGTGCATCTACATGGAGTTCCACACTCCATTATTTCAGACGGGGATGTGTGTTTTACTTCTTAGTTCTGAAAGGGACTTTAGAAGGCTTTGGGTTCACATGTACTTTTGAATACAACATACCATCCCCAGACAGATGGATATTCTGAGCGTACGATTCAGGTGCTTCAGGATATGCTCCAAGCAAACATTCTGGACTTTGTAGGTTCTTGGGAGAACCATATACCTCTTTTGGAGTTTTCCTACAACAACAGTTTTCATGAGACTATCCAGATGTCACCTTATGAGGATTTGTATGGTAGGCCATGTTGATCACCTTTATACTGGCTAGAGGCAGGGGAGGCAGCTTTGTTGGGATCTCTTCTTGTCCAGGAGACCTCAGAGCAGATAGTGTTGATTTAGAAGAGGATGGCTACGGCACAGTCTAGACAGAAGTCTTATGCTGATCAGCAGAGATGACCTCTGGAGTCTGAGGTCGGGGATCATGTTTTCCTACATGTCGCACTGAGGATGGGACACAAGGGGATTCAGAGATAGGGTAATCTTTCACCAAGGTACATCGGGCCGTTTGAGGTTTTGGAGAGAGCTGGGTCGGTTTCCTATTAGTTGTAGTTACCTCAGAGGTACCAGGATTTGCATGATATATTCTAAGTTTCTCAGCTCCGATGTTACTTTTCAGACTCATCTCATTTCTTTCAACCTGAGGAAGTTGAGCTCGAAGCAGATGCATCATTTGAGGAGAATACTATTTGGATTGTCGATCGCAGTATGAATGTTCTCTGTGGATGGTTTTTTCCTCTGCTATGGGTGCTATGGTAGCACAGATGATTACATGACGAGACTTGGGAGAGGGAGGATGATGTACGATCATAGTGGCCAGGGATTTTAAGGGTTTCTTCTTCTACACCTCGCTAGGTAAATTCAGGGACAAATTTTTTAAGGGGGGAATTATGTAAGAACCCAAACCTTCTTTTCTGGTATGTTTTTCAATTTTCTAGTGTTTTTGTAAAAAGGGGCGTTTCTGAAAATTTTTGAATTCCACGCTATGTACTCCCTTTCTAGGAGAGGTCATATGCTGGCCGTGTCCGGGACACACACATGGCCATGTAGGGGTGGTGTGGATACCTCTTAAATCGGAGTACGAAAAATCCTAGTACATGCTGTGTACTCCAAAATTACATGCCATGAACTTTTTTTCATTAAACGGACCGAGGTCGCGTCTAATCGCTAGAACACGCTTCTTCCCCAACTTCTTCAACTGAGAGTATCCCATACGGCCTTGAATCTCCACCGAGCCCCCAAATCTCCATCCTTTCTCCGCATCGACTGTCGTCGATTACGTTGGGACCACAACGTTATGCTCTTCCTTCTCATATAGCTTCGTTTTCCAATTTCTCCTCTTTTTCATGTTATCTTGGGGTGAAATTTTTGTGCATTTTCATATATCTACGACATTATAATGAGATTCAAGCCTTGTGGTTCATGTATATCAATCTACTAGCATCAAGGTAGGTGGTTTGTGCCAATCTGTTCAATGTTTTTGAGTTTTATGGGCAATTTTCACCAATAATCATGAACAGGGTATTGCGTGTTTACTGTTTTCCTCCTATGGTTTTTCCTTCCATGCTTGTATTCTTGTGTAGAGGTAATTTGGATATGTATAAGGATAATTTATATGTTTGGATGCTTTTCCATGCCTTGTTCTGTTTACGACCTTTTGTTCTTGTTCAGCCTTTGGCTGTTATACCTGTTTCCATTCCTTGTGAACGTAGGATGGAGTGACGTTCCCTGTCATTCTTATTATGATGTAGAATGGTTCGCCAAGTAGCTCTATAGGTTTACTTTTTCATTAGGGCATTATTATGCACTGACTGACACAGGGTCGTGAGAACCAGGTGCTATAGAATATAAGGGGATAGACTGAGTGAGCTTCCACGGAGAGTCTTTAACATTATAGACAATAGTGGATAAACTGAGTGAGCTTCTGAGAGAGTATTGGATATTATAGACTATAAGAGATGGACTGAGTGAGCTTCCTCAGAGATTCTTGAGCTTTATAGACTATACGGGGGTAGACCGAGTGAGCTTCCTCAATGAGTTTTTGTTTTGTTTGAATTTCCTTAAACCATTCAAGACTATAGGAGGAATTGACCAAGTGAGCTTCCTCAGAGAGTCTGTGATAGACCTGAGTCTATTAGAGGAATTGACTGAGTGAGATTCCTCAGATAGTCTCTAGACCTTGGGACTATAAGGGTAATTGACTGCGTGATCTTCCTTAGAGAGTCCCTGACTACATTAGACTATAAGGGGAATTGACTGAGCGTGCTTCCTCAGAGAGTCTTATAATTATGTATGACCAAACTAGAGGGGCTTGGATGAGTGTACTGCCCAAAGGGTTATTGGTACTTCTTGGATAAGACCAGAGGGGATGGCTGTTAGTACATCCTAGAGGGATTCCTGTTTTTGGTCAGCTATTTGCTTCACTCCTGCTTGTTGATCTATGGATTGTTTACTATTGTGTATCATCCTATTTACTGCTTATCGTTTACTACATACTGTACTATTACCTGCCATATGCTAACTGATTGTTAGGCACAGATCGTTAGGTGATTGCCTATTGGGATTTAGTCTCACACCCTATTTGGGTCATGCTTTTGGGATGAAACAGAATATATTGTTGTAGGTATAGACAAGGGAAAGAACCCTTTGACTTCAGGTACTTGATTTCTTTGTAGGAGGAGAGCATGGGACCAATCCAAGGCTTGCGATGCTGAGGATTTTATATTCTGTTTCTCTTTTGTACAATGGTTTAGTATTGTATTCAGTATTGTGACTTGTTTGTCTACTTTCCTAGACATATGTATCATCCTTCATTTCATATATATATTTATGTGTGCTCCAGTTGTTTATTTTTTAGCCTTATTCTGCTTTTTTATTATTGGATATTTAATGCTTTCTCTATTGTATGTATTGTTTACTTCTAATGTGTACTCTTCCAAGGTGGACATAGTTTTCCAACTAACACACTCAAGGCCCTCGCTGCTAGTCTGTAGCCTCTGGCATTCAAGGAAATGCGCTTGAGGCCATGTGAACAACTGAGTATGGGTAGCCTCTAGGTGGCTTCCGAAACCGGGACGTTACAGTTCAGTGAGTGATTCTTTCTCTACATGTAGACTTTTTTAGGTGGTACCACAACCGTCTAGGACTATGGCTGAGCTAACGTGGGTACTCTAGAAACAAAATTCTCCCAAATTTTCAGATTATGGTGGTCCAAAAGCTGTTGATTTGTGGCTTGACACCACGCTAGTTATCTATGATCATATAGAGATTCCTCTTGAGAGTAGTGTTAATCTCACCACTTACATGCTACGTGGAGCAGCAAAGCACTGGTGAGATGTTCTGAACCAAGCTCATAGGCTAAGAGATATGGGTTGAATTGTTTTCAAAACCTGCTTCTATAACTACTTTTACCCCATGAATCTATGGGTAGAGAAAGCTAGTGAGTTCATGCATCCGAATTAGGGCACAATGATGGTTATGGATTACTAGACATGATTTCTTTTTGATTTGCAGCATTTTGCGTTGATATACCTTACTGATGAGCTATATTGAGCAAGACTCTTTGAGGAAGGTCTCCGGTATGATATCAAACCTCAGGTGAACATGTTTAGATTTAATTATATCATAAATATAGTGAATCAGGCACATATTACAGATTGAAACCTTAGGGAATCTAGGGGTGCAGAAAAGGTAGTGTTGCTTTTCGACTTATTAGTTCTACATCTTTAGGTACAAAGCACAGTTTTGAGGTTTCCTACAAGATGAGTTTTAGTAAGCCTGTGAGAATTGGTAGATTAGTTTTCTTTCACTATTGTGGTAGGAGATTCTATATAAATATTCAGTGTGACCATGAACCAATTGAGTGATGATTTTGCTAAAAAAGTTCCATGTGAAGCAGTTTTTTAGGACCTTCCTTCCAACTAAGAGTGGAAGGGTGTCATCTCTTACAACATGTTCAAGAGTAGGTTCTTCACCTCTACATTAGGTAGGGGTTTTGATAAGTTCTTTACAGTCTTGCTGAGGTGGTGGTGGGTGTGGAAGTGGTATCCAGAAACTAGCTACACCGATACATCATAGTTGTCTTACTCTGGGCTTTGAGGTTGTATCATAGGTCTGTGGTGGAGGCCAGTTCTATTATGTAAAACCTACCCTAGAGATGTAGGGTTCCAAACCATCTATTCTACGATGTACGATCATAGTAGCCTCTAATATTTTATCATTTCTTTTTTGATATAGGTGCATCACATAGTTTTATATCCTCACTAGTGGGGAAAATACATAGGCTTGTTGTATGGTCTTATGGTGGTGTTTTGATGCTAGAAACTCCCTTGGAAATCATAATGGAAGAAGTGAGATAGTGTATGGAGGTCCCCCTTGAGGTTTGTGGGTTTCAATTTTTCTAGGATCTTTATGTCCTCAAGATGACAGTGTTCGACGTCATTATGATGATGGGAAGGCTTGTAGATTATCAAGCTTATGTTGACTGCTACCATAAGAGGGTGACATTCACATCACTAGAGGGTGAACTGTTTACTCAAAAAGATGAATGGGATGTCTAGGTGATCTGAGCTAGAATAGAGCATCATGGGATGGGCGAGATGTTATCCCAAATCACTAGTTTGTTTTTAGATGATTAGGAAGCAAGTCAGGTGGACTTTGCTCCCATGGTTGAGCACTTTAAAGATGTATTTCCAGATGATATGGATTGTTTATCTCCTAAAAGATAGGTTTAGTTATCCATAGGGATAGTACTAGGAGGTTCACTAGTATCCATTTTTCATTAGAGGATAACTATGATGGATTTGTAGGAGCTCAAGAGGCAACTATAGGATTTTGGAGCATGGGCTTTTTTTGACCCAACACTTCTCCATGGGGTTTACTGATCCTCTTTGTGAAAAATGAAGTCATAAATCATAGGCTATACATGGATTATTGGAAAATGAAACAATTAATGGTTAAAAACAGATACCCCTTTTCATGGATATTTGATCTGTTTGATCAGGTTTGAGGAGCTCAAGTATTATCAGAGATAGACATGAGTTCATGATATCACCAAGTATTTTTTTGGAAAATATAAATACCTCATAAAACCTTCCATAGAATTTATGGTCTATATGAGTATCTAGTTATTACATTCGGTCTCATGAATGCACTAATGATTTTCATGGAATTGATGAACTGAAAGTTCCATCCTTGTATTATTTTGTGGTGGTTTTCGTGGATGATATCTTGGTGTTTTCTCCCAATCAACATGAACATTCCAACCATATTGAGATTATTTTGAATACAATGAGAGAGAATCAGTTATATTGTAGGATCACAAAGTTCCAATTTTGGATGGATCAAATTCACTACATGGGTCAAATCATCTCATAGACAAGAGTGTTAGTAGACCCAGAGAAGGTGAGAGTTATAGCTTCCTAGGAATATCCCAAGAATGTTTTCTGAAAAAATAGAGTTTCTTAGGGATATATGGTTACTACATACATTTCATACATGACTTTTAAAACATAGCAGTGCTGTTTAGAGGCCTGAATAATGAGGGTGTAAAGTGTGTTTGGTCTGATTCTTATGAGATAGCCTTTCAGTAGCAGAATGGAAGGTTGACATCAGCACTAGTCTTGATCTTACTAGAGCAGGGAAGAAGAGACATTGTATATTCTAAAGTGTCAGGTATTGGGATTGGAGTAGTGATGATATTGGGAGATAGAGTCATGGCGTACAAGTCTTGGAAGGTGAGGCCACATGAAAGGAATTACCTGGCACATGATCTCATGTTATTTATTTACAGTCTCACGTTGCGATGTTAGAGACACTATTTATTGGGAGAATGTTTTCTACTGTACAATGAACAAAAAGCCTCAAGTATATATGAACTCAGCATGATTTGAATATAAGGAAGTGAAGGTGTGTGGCGCACCAAAAATATTTTCACATTAAGCTTGCCTAATTTCCTAGTAAAGGCAATGTAGTAGATGGTTTAATAGGTAGAAGGAATCATATACAGGTTGTGTGGAAAGATAGTAATGAGTGGATGATTATGGTGTTGTTGTCTGAGATGCATCTTGAAGTGCATGAAAAAGGGGCAGACAAGTCTACCATCTTTAGTTGTGACCTATACCCTATTGGACCGAGTTAGGAAGAGGCATTGATCAGATTCAGAGGTCATTTTCCTATGAGAGAGTGTGGAAGGTGGGGACCGACCTCCTTGTTGGGCTGTATGTGAGGATGCGATTCTATGTATCTATGAATTCATTTGGGTTCCTATGGACATACATGAGGAACTGATACAAGAGTTTTAGTATTTGACATAGGCAGTGCATCCTGGGGTCACCAAGATGTACTGTGACCTATGTCATCAATACTAGGGACTGGGTATGAAAAGATAGGTAGTTGGTTTTGTTATGAGGTGTTCCACTTGTTAGTTATTGAAGGTAGAAAATTAGTGACTGGTCGATATTTCACAGCTCTTGCATATTTCATAGTGGAAATGGGATTATTTGAGATGGATTGAATGAATTTTTTACCAAGATCACCTTAGGGGAACAATGCTGTTTGGGTTGTTGTGGAATGGATCATGAAGGATTCTCACTTTTGGCTAATCAAGGAGACATTTATTGTTTAAGATCATGGAATGTTGTATACACATGAAATATTATGACTTCATGGGTTTCTGTGCACTATAATTTATGATAGGGATTCCCTCATTATGTATTATTTCTAGAAATTATTTCATAGGGAACTGGGTACACTGATTCTTCTGAGCACAACATACAACCCTCAGACTGATTGACAGTCAGATGATATGGTACATGAGGTAGAGGGCATGCTGAGAGCATGCATCCTATATTTTTGGTGCTCTTGGGATAGGTGCTTTACCTGTGTTGATTTTTCCTTTAATAATAGTTATCATTTGATGATAGAGATAGAACCTTATGATGATTTTTATAATAGGTCATGACGGTCACCCATGTGCTTGTTGGAGGCATGTGAGGTAGCTTTATTGAGACCACGTCTTGTGAAAGATACATTTAAGAAGGTCTAGTTGATTAAAAAGTATATAGCTATAGTAGAGTCCCCTCAAAAATATTATGCTGATCACCATAGAATAATATAGAGTTTAAGGTTGGGGATCGAGGTTTCTTATGTGTTTCACTGAGTTTGGTACATATATGGATCATGAGACATGGTAATATTTCTCTGTGATATGTCAGGTCATTCGAGGTCTTGGAGAGATTCATATAAGTAGCCTATTGGTCGTAGTTTTTTCATAGGTACCAAAAAATGCATGGCATCTTCCACGTATTTGAGTTGTGATTCTATCATTCAGACCCATCTCAAACTTTTCATCCTGAGGGGGTTGAGTTAAAGGTTGATTCAACCTTCTAGGAGAATCTAATTCATATTGTTGATATATAAATTATTGTTCTTTGAGGATAGTCATTTCCTCTAGTATAGGTGATTTGGAAGTATGATCATTTACAGGATGAGACCTTAGAGTGGGAGGCCGACATATGTGCTCAGTGGTTAGAGTTGTTCTAAGATGATTCTTGACCACTGTTCAGAGAGAAATTCCGAGATGAATATCTTTATAGGAGAATGATTTTAAAAATACAAGTTTTTTTATGAGGTACGTATCGATTATTTTTCTTTTTGAGTACTTAAATATGGATTTATGTTAGTTCCTAACTTGATCACTGGTGTTTCAGAGGTTTCCAATGACTGTTCGGATCCCATAACCATGTTTTGGAAAAAAAGTGTCCTAGTGCATGGTTAGTACAAACAATGAGGGGTAGGTCGCAAAGTTTGACTAAAGAATGTGAGGAAAAATAGAAAGTACTTACAAGCCACATAGTTTGAGGAAACCATGTGGGGGGAGGTGCACGCCCATGCAAGTAGGTATACAGTTTTTTAGAACTCGATAAAGGCTTTTCATATGGTTTACACATGGTTTTTAAATCGTTTTGGTAAACCATGTGGGTTGACCTTTCCCTATAGAAAACCATGTGGGTAAATCATGCAACCCCTAGATATTTGGGGTTTTTTTCATTTTTAATTGTATTAAGTTTATTTTTAAGCACTAAACATATTTTAATGCCCCTTATAATATGAAGGGATTTTGAGAACTCCATTGGAATCCTAAAATAGTATTTTATCCTATTCTTCTATCTCAACTCCGATTCGGGCAAAATTTATCTCATCATATCCACATCAGTATGATCTATATTAATTTCTATACTTTATTTATTATTTGGGTTGTCGATTGCACTATTTAATTTAGGATTATATACCCTAATTTTCCATTATTCAACCATTATTCATATTTCTCATAAAAATGATGAATAAGGATGTGATACTAGACGAGCTCTCCAATATTGATCCAAGGTAGGTGGTCTATACTTTCATTTTGATTTTGGATCATTTTAAAGCTATCAGCCATTACACTGCCCGCTGAACATTTCAACGTTACCATGATTTTGAATGAGTTACTTGAAATAGATGTAATCAGACCTATTAGGAATTCCCATAGGATCTGTTGTGATGCATTGGTAGCTGTTTCTTAGAATAAGGTCACCCATGGGGTGAAACTTATGAAAATACCTTAATTATTCGATATTAAACAACCAAATGGGTGTGTTTTGGGATTGACTTATTTTAGGGTGCCAATTAATAATGGTATGAGATGATTGGGTTGGTTAGGAGATGGTTTTCCTCCCATTCCCTAATATATATAAACATATATAATATGTTGAACTATAATTGATTAATTGTTGAATTGATCAAATGTGGTAATTGTCATAAATGGATTTAATTGAATGGGTGGGTATACCCATGGGATATGATAAATTTTGAATGGATGATTAATGGATGGGTATACCCATGTGATGTGTTAAATGGATAATGGTGATGCATGGGTGGGTATATCCATGTGACATGATTTAATAAATGGATTATATGAGTGGGTAAACTCATATGGAATTTATTTTTTATATGGTATGAATATATGATATTTTAAATAGATTCCATGGATGAATCTCAATTGATATAGAATGTGGTAGTGGATTCCTTGGATAGAGTATGATCCTAGGGTCTTGATTATATGGGAAACCTCATGCCATGCTACCCTTTGGATTCAGATTTCTTGGAAACGCATAGGACATGTTGGTACATGAGATACTAGGGATCCAATATGCGCCTTTACCAAGTTTCGATTGAGATTCTCCTGGGACATGATGAGGTTAAATTTGTATTCAACACCTTAGATCTGACCCTTCGTGGTATACACTTCACTATATGGCTTGGCGATGGGATATGTGACATGGTTGGTTATATTGTGAGGCTGTGGGTTTGATACGTTTTCATTATATGACAAGTTCATGTTGGTTGAATATTAATGGTTGTATTCCGAGGCCATGTTACATGTTTAAATTTCTTATAGCTACCATTTTAGGAGCTATCACTTGTTTCAAGGAGCATTGATAGAGTCTTTGGTTTACTTGTTGTAGTAGACATATGACATAGGTTTTAACACATACATTACTACTTACTCACGCCTGTTTAGTAAAATGATTTATGCTACTTAGAACTATATAAACTTATAGGTGAATACTTACTGGGATGTTTATCTCACACCTTGTATGAGCCTCCTTGGGGACCCAAATATATTATATGGTTTCAGGTGATAACATGGGAAATCTCCCTAACATTGGTTATTGATTATTTCTTTAGAGTAGGGGAGAAAGGGACCAAGCCAATGATTGTAATTTTACAAGCACCTTTTGGTATTTTTGTCAATTTTTATACTTGTATTTTATTGTATTTCAATGTAGCTACTTTACATGTTTTCTAGAAAAATGTATCATCTGTATCCTTGAGTATGTGATATTCCTCGGTTTGTTATATATCATTGTCTTGATTTTCAATTTTATCTGTTGTCTGCTTATTGTATCTAATTACATTATTAAATGTATTTTACTTCCACTATGATATACTCAAGTAATGAGGACATAGTCTCCCAAATGACTCACCTAGGCCCTCACTACTAGTCAGCAGCCTCTATCATTTGAGGATAAACTCTTGATGCCCTGTATCCAATCAGGGTCGGGGCACTATTGATAGGTATTTGGGTCCAGGGCGTTAAAACATTCCACCTCCCATAACATTTGGTCATCTAGGAGGAAAATCATATCATTTTATTTCCCACATAGTATTTACATGGTTCCTTCATGTTCAATCAATTTTATAAATCCAAAAATCAATTTTTAGCAATAATAAACATTTTTGGAAAACACTTAGTCATGAAAAATAATTTATAGGACATATAAATAAAAACTACTTATTATAAATCTATTAAACAATAATTTTAACATTGTTCGTACATGATCATCATCTATTCAAATCATTGGTGATTATTCCAAAATAAAAAGTAAATTAACCAAAGAATATACCCCATGAATTTCAAGCCTCGTTTTCATTTACTAGGAAATGATTGAGTTAAGCTCGAAACACATTTTTTAGAGGTATTTAACCAAGGTATATATATTACAGATCCAAATCCACTTTTAGTATTAAGATAGGGTAATATATCTAGGTAAACTGCATAATATCTTTCATACCAAAACATCAGGATGTTACCCTATACAATGATAATCCTAAAGTTCATCAATAATTTTTTTTCTTCATATATTTCATATTTTAAATAAAACATGCCCTGATACCAATAGTAGAGACCCTAAAATCGAATACATAGATTTATATGCTTACCCTTTATTCAAAAAATAATACATTACATTAAATTTTGCAACCCATTTAATAATTTACACAAACACACACCCAAAAAATATATAAGTTTAGTACCTTTGGAATCATGGAAACATAAACACTAGTACATAAAGGAGATAAATTATCTCCCACTAGGTTCTATATCACTAAATATCTTTTTAGAAACATCATTTATAATTGATGTCTTCATAACCTGGGGAAAATAAACAATAGAAACAGTGAGCTTAGATGCTCAGTAAGGTTAGAAAAAGAGATATGTGACCATAATTATGATAGTAAGGGTATGATAATGTGATCATAATATTATAAGATCATACCAAACATATCAAAGATAATAATCAAGAGTCATGGAATAAATATTGGAAGTTCATAAGACATTAATCATAAAGGAATCAAGAGAATAATCCATTGAATCCTAACACTGGAACAAGTCATGGAATTGTGTAAGAAACATAAATATATAAAATGATTTCTATAGTAGACATGGATTACTTCCAAGGACGTATTAGTATAATAGATTTACTCACCAAACTATATTACTAGTCATGGTTCACTCTTAAGAACATTTTAGTAGACAAAGTCCAATATTGGACCGAGTTCACTCCCAATTCCATCCATTTCTACCTCATGATATATAAATCTTAACCCAATGAATTGGAGGGATATATAGTCCCCTCCTATCTCATAATGAATTCATACATATGTGTTCCACAAGATCATAAAAAAATATCATATAATAATCCATGAAATAAAAAAATTGGTATTGTATTAATTTAAACATATATTAACCTCTGGAAAATTGAAAAGTTCCAAAATCATTTCATCATATAATAACGCATAAAAAGAGGTGTGTTTCATGAGCATTTATAATGTTATAACCCATGAAAGAGAAAATAGTTTCCTAAATAACCTGTCATCAAAATCATAACCAATCAGAGAAATAACAAGAATAATATCTTTTGATCATAACCCCAGTAAGATATAAGTAACATCAATATATGTCATCATAGATGTAAAATAATTTTGAGAAATCATTTTAAAACATTTAATGAGGAAAATAGACTTTCTTGTTTTAAAAAGCATTCTTAAAACATAAAAAATTTTGAAAATAATTTTATTGGAAAATTATATAGAAAAATCTAAATGAATCATAGAAAAAATTTGAAAACTTTTATATTTTAAATTATACTTGAAAAATTATAATGTAAGCTTCAAAAAATATAGTGGTCATGTTGGTAGGGAAATCCATACATAACGTATATATAAATACAAAGATTAATTTCATATTTTTGGTATATGTTAAATGATCCTTGATCCGAAGATAGAAATAATATTTAATTTAATTTTTTTAGTAAAAAGGAAGAAAATGGGTAAAAAGTTATTTTAAAAATCTGGATAGGACATTTTTGATTTTTTTAGAAAACATGGTTTTTGGATGAAAAGATAAATCCAGCCGAAGAGGGAAATAAGGTCGAATTTTGTTATGTTTTATTATGAATCATATTAAATAACAAAGAGTAGAAAAATGGTATAAATACATGAATATATCATGAATAACCATATGATAATAATTTTCATTTGAGTTCTTGAGAGTTGGATCAAAATATTTGATCAATGGAAGCATAATCATGGACATTCTCGATATTGATGAGATTGTACAAATAAATTCTAACCAATTAGATAACTTTGAGTGATAATAACCATGAGATAATGAAATTAAATGAAACTAAAAAAATATTTAAAACAAATCAATTCATGATAAAACTTTTCAAAGGGTAGTATATATAGCTTGTAAAAGAATATAAGTTCATAACATAACTTCTGTCCTAAAGAAGAGAAATTGAGACAAAATTACCTTATCGATTTGGTAACATGTGAACTGTAAACCCCATGAAATAAATATCATCAAATAGATATGTAAATAAAACGTAATTTATGTATAATATTTTTATAATATAATCATGGGATGTATATACCCCTGAAAAAATAAAAAAGTGATGAATATGACATAAGTCTTAAATAAGGAGAAGCGTGACTAGAAATCCACCTTACTTATGTCTTGAATGTCACCATACTTATTTAAACATATAGTATAATAAAAATAATTTATTATATATATATATATATATAATCTAAAGAACCATATTTAATTACATCATCAATTATATAATTTTATTATGGACTTTTATTACATGTTTATTAACAATTCCATGTCAAAGTTACCTTTCAAATAGTAACACCTTTGTTTTTCTCAAGTGTTTTGATTTTTCACAATTTTTTCATATTACATATATAATGGATTAATAATATTTATAATGATAAATATGATATAAAGAAGATATATATTAACTGTATCTGTATTGATAATAATCTATAAAATGTAGAAATAGGAAATGAAAGACACCATTCATGGAGATGGTAGGTCATACGGACACATGAATTCTATTTCAATTTTCTTATCATTGTAGAATAAATAAGAAGAATAAAAAATATATCTATAAACATATAATAAATAAAATAGAATTATTATTTAATATATATCACATATTTATATTTAAAATATCCTTAATAAATTTCATGTAAAGTGTGAATGAATCATATCGCTTTGAGGGGGTGGTAGTCCACACATCAACAACCTATGTTATCGTATTCCCAAAAATTTAAAAGCATGAAGGTATGTGTTGTATAATAAATCCATAAGAATAATTAGATCATAAATATAAAATAATTAATATAAAATAGTAAATCTATCATTATTCTCATCTTTTATTTGTGGTAATGGATGAACAAATAGAATCGGTTCATGAGGAGGTAGTCCATGGTACACACGAACGATGATTGCGTATCCCATTTCAGGGGAGTTTTTAAAATTTTAGTTCATACCCATAAATAATAACATCTCAGTATATATATGTTAATGAGGTTATTATATGTTCATTATATTATATTAATTGAAAGGGGTGGAGATGGAACAAAATGAAAATGCATATGGATGAATGCGACCTCTTCTTTGTGTAACCGCTTTTTGATTTTGAAAAATGGATTCACTGGTTAGATTTATTCACGAATTTATGATTGTAGGTTGATATTAGGGATGTATGGAGCTTATTTGAGATGTTTTTATGATCCAAAGGGCTGTAGAGGTATGAAAAATTGAGGGGTTGAGTACCCTTTTATAGTGGAGGAGGAGTGGAATTCTTGTAAATATAAAAAGGTAAACATAATTGAGAGGTTTTACTTACATAAGTTTCCTCAATTAATGATATATTTTCTATAAAATAGAAACAATGGAAGAAATATGTCCATATAATGAGATTTGGTCAACTGTATGGTCCTTTTTACACCTTATGTTATATGTTTAACCACTAAGTAATCATGTTTTTACCTTAATCACTATAATTAATTTTAATTTCATCAACTATTTTTTTTGGTAAAAGACTAATTTGAAATTAATATAAATTATAATTATGATGATTAAAATCATGTAATCCTTTTTTAAAAATTCTAATCATATAAGTGACAGAAATTAATTTAAAATTAATCCTAGAGATGTGATGAGAAGATGAGTTTTTAAAGTGAAAAAAGTTCAAAATATTGATATGTTATTATATCAAATTTCAACATGAAATTGATTAAAATTACCTAAATTGGATTAATTTATGAATAATTTATCACATTACACTTTAAAACCAAATTAAAATATATTTTAACTATATAAATAATTTAAATGAAAAATTTTCTTTCAATTAGAATTCAATATTTTTCACTATTCATAAAAAAGGAATATTTTAGAAAAATATAAAAAATTTACCCTAATATAATTTTCAAATTATGAATTTAAAAATAAATTTTATTTTATAAAATTAATTTTATAATTTATCTAAAATACATTTTATTATTGTTCATAAAATGACATTTTTTGAGAAAAATAGTTTTTTTTTCAATTCATAAAGTGGCTTTAAAAAATATATATTTTATTATCAATATGAGACCTCTATTTAAGACCATTATAAATAATATTTAAAAAGTATTCATTACTATTTTTATTACTAATTTTAATGGCTCGGTTATAAGTTTCTTGTTTAAATTATTATAACAATAAAATGTTGTTTTGTAGAAATACACTATTGCATGTAACACAATATAAGATGGTGTACTGTATAAAGAAATATTAACTTGGTGTATCATGAAATATAATACATTAAATAAATTATTCAAAAAAAGGTATATAAAAACATTTGGTGTAACATTCTTCCCTCCTTATGATGATTGTTTCCTCGAAATTCATCATCATGATACAAATAAATGCAGATAATTATGCCTCATCATATCCTAAAGTACCCACATAAATTCCTGTAACTAGTGGATTCTCAACCAAACATTGATTAGGTGAGTGGTCCTGTTTCGTATAACTTCTACTATAAGATCCATAATTTATACTGGTTATTATTCATAAGAAATATCCTTCTATAACGGTATGACTGCTGAGTTTAGTACATGGGAAGGTTCTGGAATGTACCACATTAGGAGAGATCTATATAATGGACTTGAGATAGATTTGGTGAAAGTTAAAATTGATAGGATACCATCCCAATATGATTAATAATTTAAAAGGAATTGGTATAACTAGGGATTAATTTCCCTTTTTTCTCACATATCATAACCTTCTTCTAGGAAAATATATATAGAAACACCTTCTCAACAAATTCAAACTTTAGATCATGCTGAAATTTATTAGCATAAAGTTTCTAATAACTTTGAGATACCTTGATATAATGATGACTCTTTCTAACCGTCTCAGACTCTTCTTCAATTTTCATGGGCTCTAATATATTTATTTCCCCAACTTCATTGCAACAGATCAGAGATATATATTTCATTCCATAAAGGGATTCATAATTAGACATATAAATTTTTGATTGTAATATTTTTATTCAAGAAAAATTAATTAGTGGATGGTGTTGATCCCAAACTCATTTCAAATCCAACGAACTAGATCTCAACATATCCTCTAGAGTTTGAATTGTTCTTTTAGACTAACCATCAGTCTGAGTATGATAAGCAATGTTGAACCAGAATTATGTATAAAGTTATTGCTGAATACTTCCCTAAAACAAGTACTTAAAACTCGAATCTCAACCAAATATAATAAATTTGGTAATACATGAATCCTTACCACATCGTTAATGAATATCCTGGTAAGTTGATCTCGAGAGAAGTCTTCTCTAACAGGGATGAGGTGTACCGACTAAGTAAGGGGGTCGATTACCACCCATATAGAATTATACCATTTAGAGGTTTTTTGGATCCCAATGAAAAAATATGTAGTGATGTTATACCATTTCAATTATAGTATGGACATAACATCCCCTTATACTTTAGTATTTCAGCTTCAAAATGTTGACATACCAAGCACTTATATAAAAACTCAATGATATCTATCTTCATGCAGTCCCACTAGAAGTATTTTTTCAAGTATATATACATATTTTTAATTCCATGATGAATATAGAATAAAAAGATATATTACTCCAATAAAAACTCATTATTTAATTATGTAATGTAAGGAATAAATAAATAATTCATAAACCTTATCATTACATTATGATCAAGGTTAAACTCTTGAACACCTTCCTTTGTAGATCTTCATTTTCATTTTATGCCTCTTTAATCTTTATTTGGATAGAGGGTTTAACATTCAATTGTGCAATATAATATTTCCCCCTTCCATCAGGATTTCATGGCCTATCCATTTAAAATATAGAAATACTTGATTATTTTGAACCTCATAATGGATAGGTTAACATGATCCTTTCGACTCAACGAACTGTCCACCTTGTTCGCTTTTAAAAGGTGGTATTGTATTGAGTAGTCATAATCCTTTATCATCTCTAACCATATTCAATGGAATATGTTCAACTCCTTCTATGTGAAAATATACTTTAAACTTTTATGATCGGTATATATATCACACTTTTCTCTGTAAATATAATTTATCCATACTTTTAATGAAAAAATACCGCAAAAAACTCCAAATCATGAGTTGGGTGATTTTTTTTGATTAATCTTTATTTTCCATGATACATAGGATATAACCATGGTATTATTCATAATAACACAAAAAAATACCTTCTTGGATTCATCACTATATATTAAAATCCCTTATCCACTATAGAGTAATGTGAGAAAAAGTGTGCTGACTGACCTTCTCTTGAGTTCTGTGAAATTTTCCTCATATAAATATGACTAAAGGAACATAGAACCCTTCCAAGTTAACATTTTCAGAGTATTGGTTCGTCATGATAAATTACCCACAAACCATCTAAAATATCTATCTAAACCATGAAAACTATATATCTCTATCATCATGGTTGGTTTCTTCCTATATTCTATAGCCTTCACCTATGAGGGATCTACTACTATTCCATCTCTTTAAATTATATGACCCAAACATGAAGCCTTTTGTAGCGAAAATTCAAACATTGTAGATTTTTCATTTTTTTCCTCCTTCAATAGGTTATTTAGTACAATTATCATGTAGTATTCATGTTCCTCCTTTCCCTTTGGAAATATTTTAATATTATCTATAAAGACTATGGAAAACTAATGATGGTAATCTGTATATACTCTATTCATCAAATTCATGAAGAGAAAAGGGGAACTAATAAGACCAAAAGTTTTCACTATATATGCATAGTACCATACATTATACAAAATGTATTATTGACTATATCCTCCTTCTATACCCTCAATTAACGATATTGAAATACAATGAAAATATTTGAAAATTATTGAGCAATGTGCAGTTTATCAAACAAGTCATCAATAGGGGGAATATGATACTTGTTCATGATTATGATCTTGTTCCACTGCCAATAATCAACACATAGTAGCATTGATCCTTATTTATTTTTCAATAAAAGTATTGGTGCCACCCATTTTGATCAACATGGTTAAACGAATACCTTATTATGGTTTCTAAGAGTTTCTTATTCAATTCCAATAACTCAATCAGGTCCATTCTATATGGTTTTTTTGAAATTAGTGTTGAACAAGGTATGAGTTCTATTGAGTAATAAACGTCACATTTTGGGGGAATTCATGGAAAATATTTTGGAAAGACATCCAAAAACTTTAAAACAATATGAATATCATTGATTCTATGTTCCCCCCAACCATTTGAGATAAACACACATTCTGAATGGTAATTAAGACGTATGTACTAGAAGGAATTTCCATCATAATTTAATACTTATCATCGCATCGATTGATGATTATAGGATGGTTTGAAATATGAAATTTCAGTTCCCTTCCTTAATAATTGATGTGGGAATTATTCAGAGAAATGAAATACCTTTCTAAGATGAAATCAAATTCAACCAGAGGAAGAATGACCTGATTTATAGGAAGCACATTCCCATAATGGTAAACAAAAAATGAATCATTGACTTGATATGAAATCTTCATACCATTAGGGGTCCAAATAACTAATTCCACATATAATCATTTAGGTGGAATCTTAATACCATTATAAATTCATTAGATATGATGTAATGGGGAGATCTAGAATTAAATAAGACATTAGTAGTTATAGAATGGATAAAAAGTGTACCTTTTACAATTTTATTATGACACCCCTCACCAAAAACAGTGATCAAATAAGATTTACCCTATTCCTTCAACTTAAGAGGTTATTTATTTCTATCATCATCATTAAAATTCAGGTTTCAGAACTGGTGATCATAATATCCATTCTCTATAAACTTGAATCACTGTAGTGGGGGATGTGGAATATATGAAACTTTCTCTATATTTTTTTGACTTCTTCCCATCACTTATACAATAAAATTCATGATAAACTTCCCTTACACACTTAAAACATTTATTATACCCCTAAACAAAATTTTCTCCATGATTATTCTCACACATAGAGCATAAAAGAAAGATCCTCTTCTTCTCTCCATGGTTTTTAGATTTTCAATTGAACAATATCTTCCTTTTCATGTGAAAACCATCATATTGATATGTAAATCCAACCTCCATTTCAACTTTTATTGCACAACACACAATCTCATTATAGCTACAGATGTATCTTATGGATACCACCCTTCATAGAGTTTTATTTAAGCAACGTAAGAATCAGTCAATTGTAATGTCCTGAAATTTCAGTACCAACCGACCACAGGAGCGCATCTAGTGGTCCGTTAAACACCATAATGGAAAGCCAATGTCAGAGGAAGTAGTATTGGTGGCCAGCCTCACCGGCCACATGGAGGAGGCGACCCGCACCGGGGGTTGCGTTGACTAGGAAGCCGTGGCTCGACAGCAGCATAGGCATGCAAGAGGATGTAGCGCCAGGAAGGGAACTACATGCTGGGATGGATGGAGAAGCTGTGGTCTGTTGACTGCGGCCGGTGGAAGGGACATGTGCCCATGGGGCCAGGGGAGCAGGACGTGGCAAACATGCCACGTCTCAGTAGTTCTCACCACCGGACACACCGCGCGGCCGATCCCCTGCTGGAGGACCTGCTGCCCAGCGGTCCGGACATGACGCTCACCAGCCCGAAACCGGACCCAGCGGTCCAGACTAGAACCGATAGGATGGACATGCACCTACAGGTTGGACCCGATCCCCTCGGGCTGGGCTATACTAGAACCGGTTTCCAAGTAACCTTGCGGGCTGGACCCTCGGCCAAGACGGGCCGGGTCCAGCGAGGCCTATTGGGTCTAGCCCATTGGCTAGACTGAACCAGATCAACCCAGACCTGATATGGGTTAGGTTGAGTCAGTAAATCTTAAAGTAGGGTATGTGGGACCCTCAAGCTAGGTTGTTCTAGTCGGTCCGATTGAGTCTGACTAGGCCCCGTCGCAACAGGCCCCCTGGTTACTAAAACACTAGTATCTTTCAAACAGTGCATTCGATTGATGAGTTGATTGCAACGTTGTGACCCTGTCGACAAGGCAGATATTTGGCTTGTTCTATGATGGCATTAGTGGATGTTGAGATTCAAATAAGGGATTAAGGAGAAATTCTCCCAGGTGAACTACGTACAGAACCATAGGACTGGCTGAGACCTGAAGACTGCAGACTTTTGGCCCAGTGGTAAGTATCTCTCAGTTACATTACAGACCCATGGTGGGAAGAAACACTAAGTGAATTTTCAGTCCCATGGTACGTGACAAGGTGGAGTACCTCAGTAGACCATTACTAGTGGTAAGAACCTCTATGTGATGTTACCGGCCCACGATACGTGATGGGTAGGAGTAACTAAGCATTCCAAGGTTAGTGGGAAACACCTCTTCATGACTTGCCAGGACCTCTATACTCGCTAGAGGAAGTGTTCTCCAGCATCCAAGGTGTTTGAAGATGGGATTGATTATGCTACTGTTACTACCCTAGAATATACCATGTGTGAGTTGTCTTGTGTTTTGTTCTTTACCTTAAAGATTTGATGTGTGGCCTTTCCATTTTTTGGGGTCCCTAATGATTACTGTCTCACTAACCCCTTTCCCATGGGTGTTGTGTCAAGAGCAGATGACCTATGTTTCAACAAACATTATTATGGAGATGAGAGTAATGGATTCTACAAAGTTGAACTTGGTGGACCAAGACCAGGCGGGACCCAGTAGGACTGGGAAGACAAGAAATACTACTTCTGCTTTCTGTAGCTTCACTACACTCATGATCTGGTGGGGTTTTCTATGGATGGACATCAGAGTTTTCTTTTGTGTTTTACTATTTTTCGATCTTTTTGGGTTTTTATTATGGATCCCTTACCTTCAGATGTACTTGCACTCATCTTTGATTTAGTGGTTTACTTTTTCCCCCTTTTGGTGTGTTGGGATGTGGTTGGGCATGTGTGTGCGTACAGATACTTAGTAAAATGCCTCCCAATTGCAGGTTGATGCCTTTGGCTCTAGTCGCTAGCCCATGGACTTCTGGAGGTGGGCTTGGGGTAGTCATGGCATGATCCTCGAGGGACAGGTCATGACATCAACCTTACCTTTAGTTCAGCTGATAATTCTAGAAGCATATCTCTCATGTTTTATAAAATTGGCTTCATTGGTATGTACAGATTCATCATCCATTTTATTTAAAGTGATAAATTAATTCTCCAAATTCATTCAAAGAATTTTAGGAATATACTTATTGAAAAATAGGTTCTTAAACTCTTCACAATCCATGGATTCAATTTCATCTTGTTTCCTTATATTCTTTATCAGTGTCCCCCACTGGTCTATCCATCTAAATGATAGAAAACCAGACTGAATTTCTTATGTTCCTAACATTAGGGAAAAAACATATATTTTTCAGGGTAATAATGAATTATTTAGAAACTAATGTATCAAAAGACCCACTGAAAAAAGGTGGATGTTACCTCATGAAGTACTCAAACAAATTTTTTTCCCTCTTCTCGTTTGGAAGTTCAACATGATTCCGAGCATGGGAAAGATGTTTGAGCATATAAATTTGGTTTTTCCTTATAAATCCAATAATATTTGGCTTCTTAGAAGGAAAAAATTTCATTTTATATTTCACTCAACATTAACATGGTTCCTTTGGGATCCAACCATTGACTAAAACCAAAAATCATAGAGTAAGAAACAACAATAATCGATGGAAACCACATAATCATATAGTTACATTTCAGATTTCTAAATTATGAAATCTTCTTTAAACTATGATACATTAGGTTTATCTTATAATATTAATAGATGAATTCCATTTAAATCTTTCATTGTGGTCTTGAAGTGTTTTTTATTTTCTAAAGAATATCCCTCATGAGTGTCAAATCAGGTGTGATGCAAGGCCTATTATCGTGCTCTTATTCCTGATCAAGTATAGCCCAATACGATGTTTTTAGGGTTGTTATATGACAACCCTGCTTTTTTATTACACAATTAAAAATAATTTATTACATAAACATCATTTGATACAACATAGAAGATCGAGAGGTCTAGTTTCTTTGGGGCTTAAGATCATTACATAACAACTTAAAAGATGAAAAACAACATCTTTATTGAAAAATTCCTTTACATGACTAGTACATTCGCTCGTACTTAGCATTTCATGGGATAACCTGAGGACATGCATAAGAAAAGGGTGAGCTATATAGCCCAGTAAGGGAATAATCATGGAATAACATGAGGAATACAATGCATGTTAGACTATAGTCATACCAATATAACAGAAGAGAAGAATAAACATAAAGGCATGATAAATCATGATAATCATAACATGGAAATGTGGCAACAACACTTAACGAGGAATTAGCATGAGCCAAGGCTCATTGCACATGGAGCATGAGTAAATCCTTATTGAACATGAAGCACGAGTAAAAACTAATTTCCCTTGAATTAGAATGAGTAAACACCCATTTCTAATGACTTATCATGATACTATAATTTACCCAATGCATTGGAGCGCAATAAGGGCACACCCTTCTTAAACATTTCATTTCATGCATAAGTGTGCCACATGGATCAAATAACAGGGATTCATAAAACATAGTCATTTATTCCACAATAAAGGAATGTGGAATTCAACCACGAATCTATATAATCAATAAGTAAATGTGCATAAAGTTGAATACCCATGATAGAGAAATTGGCATGGTATTCACTACACAATGCCATTGGCTTGGAAAATCGGTGCAATTTTGGCAGCGTAACGGCATGGCATAAGAATTCATTAAAATGGATGATGAGAGAAACATGGGGGTCTCATCATATGTACATGAAATTTATAGTAAGGGGTCATATAGATACATGTCCCAACAATTTTAATGGAATTTATAGTCATGATACAAAATAATTACTTGAATGTAAAAGTGGAGAGGAAAATTCCTTTCAGTATTTCAGCATATTAACGAGCAAACATGGGAGGAATTTAATGAGAGATAAAGGGGTCTCCCATAATTAAAAAAATAATTTGTAAAGTATGGGGGAGGTGTGAAAACATACCCCAAAATTTATAATTTATATTAAAAGGGCATAACAACTTAAAGAATATTTGACAAAAACGAGAAAGGAAAAAAAACCATTACATGGAAGTGTGCCTCCAAAGGCCTGAGAGATTATTGAGAGAGGCTTATTGGGAGCTTCGGGAAACTTGGTAGGATTATAGATAGAGGAGGTCTGAGGTTAGATGAACTCAGAAGGATGTTAGTGAGGAGGAAGTGGGAGCTTGGTTGGGTTTATATATGAAAGGTGATAGAATTCATTATTATTTAGGTTTGGGACACCTCACATTAAACTAATCCAAAAAACAAACATGCCCATGGTTTTTACCCATGATTTTTGGAAAATGAAAGTGGAAAAAAATATTTTATAAGGCCAAAGTCCGAACTTCATAAAATAATAGGGTTGCTTATGTGGAGGTGAGTCACACTCCAAAGGAAAACAATTTAAAAATATAAGATGTTTTATAAGTCTTGAAGGGTCCATTAATTCTTTGTAAAATAAGTAAAAAAGAACCCAAAATCACATAATTTTAATGGTAAAACATAAATTTTCCGAACATAAAGCTTATAGTATTTTATTACATCACTATTTGGTCATTTTGATGTCATAAAACACATTATATATTAAAACAGTATTTAATTTTTACCCAAAAATTTAACTGTCTCAGAAAATTATTAAATATTCACAATTGGATAATTTAGACATCCTAATTCCAGAAATAATATATATTTTATCTAAATAATTTTCTAAATATGTTAATTTTCACTTTTAAAATAAAAATCAACATTTATCGAAAATTCACTGGTTTTGAAAAAAAATGGCTTTCAAACATTAATAAAAATTACAATTGCATTCATAAAATTATACAATCATTTATATTTAATAAAAACTAATTTAATAATAATAATAATAATTTATTAAAATAAAATTTAATTTAAAAATCCATTAATTCATCAAAATATATTTCCTAGTTGAACTTTAACTAAAAAATACTATTTGAGATTTAAAAACTATTTACAAGGTGAAAATAATAAAATGAAAGTATATAAATTATTATATAAAAAAATAATGTACATTACCATATTGTTAATGTCTTGTTACATTACCTCTTATAACACTAGCATAAGACCGAACAGTACGGTGTGCGATGGTGACAGACTCTTGGGGTGGCTTAGATAACATTTCTCAGGTGGTAATTTCTATCATCTTCCATTTATCTTGTAGGTGGTCCCACTCAAGCATAACATATTCAATATCATCTTGGGATTGGCCAAGATCAAAGCCCAATGACGCAACCTCCTTTCCGAGCTCTGACAAATGGGCTTCGTATGGGGCATGTCTACTTGATGAGGCCATCGCTTCCTTTTTCTGAGAAAATTGGATTTGTTAAAGCCTTATATTTATACTAATCATGTGACCACTATTCAATTACTATATTAGAAACCTTCACAATTATTAAAATAAAACCAAATATGTTGACATTTTATATAAACATTTTACATAAATAGACATTTAATTAGATAAAGTGGTATTTCCATTAATGAATGTTTGGGTCGTTACAATCTTCCCCCCTTAAAAAAATTTCACCCTCAAATTTTTTTTCCCACAATAAAAAAGATGTGGGTCACTAAATTTCATCATTTCCTCTGATTCCCACATAACTTCATCAAAAATTTGGTTTTGATAAAACACCTTGATGAGGTGCATTGTCTTATTTCGTAGAATTTTTTCTATATGATCTAAGATTTTCACTGGTTGCTCCTCATAAGAAATATCATCCTCTAATTATACCAAACTTGAAGAGAGTACATGTGAAGGGTCTAGTATGTACTTCTTTAAGAGGGATACATGAAAGACATCTGGTACTTTGGACATGGTAGGTGGAAGTGCTAATCAATAGGCCACATCCCCAACACGATCAAGAACCTCGAAGGGGACGATGTACCATGGACTTAACATCCCTTTATTTCAAAACCTCATGACTTTCTTCCATAGAGATATGCCTAAAAATAACATGTCTCCAACTTTGAACTCAATTTCTCATTGAATGTTATCTACATGACTCTTCTATCAACTCCAGGCTTCCTTGATATGCTACTGAATGGTTTTCACCTTCTCCACCATTTCTTCGACCATTTCTGGTCCAAGTAGCTTATGCTCACCGACCTCATCCCAACTCGCCAGTGTTCTGCACCTTTTCCAATAAAGGGATTCATATGGTTCCATTTGGATGCTCGAGTGTAAACTATTATTATAAGAGAACTCAACCATAGGAAGATGTTGATCCCATCCTACTTTAAATTCGATTGAGCATGCTCTCAATATGCCCTCAAGTGTCTAGATAGTCTGCTCGGATTTTCCATCCATTTGAAGATGATAGGCCGTACTGAAGTTCAGTTCAGTATTCAGAGCATGTTGAAGACTCTGACAAAACATAGAGGTTTATCTTGGATCTCAATCAGACATAATAGATAGTGGTACTCCATGCAGGCTTACCACTTCCCTGATATATAACTGTTCCATTTGATATAATGTGAAATCCTATCAAATAGTAATGAAGTGTGACACCTTTTTAAGATGATCCACAACAACCCAAATTTAATTTTTACCTTTGGATGTCTTCATAAGTCTGGGGACAATGTCCATGGTGATGTTCTCCCATTTCCATTCTAGTATGGGCAATGGTTTCACCATCCCCTTAGACTTCTTCCTCTCTACGTTCACTTACTGACATACCTGGCACTTTGATGTATATTCAGTGATCTCCTTATTCATATTATCCAACCAATAATGCTCTTGGATATCGTGATACATCTTTGAGTATCCTAGGTGAATAGTGAAATTTGAACTATGTGCATTATCCAAAAGTTCCTTCTTCAGCTCAGTACATGATGGAAAATATAGCCATTTCTGAAATCTCACAATTACTTTTTCATTAACATTAAACTCTGAGGATTTCCCTTTTTCGATAGCTCTATCTTTTTCCTAGATTCCCACATCACCCTTTTGATCATCCTTTAACCTTTCCAAAAGTTATGGTTGAGCAATAATTTGTGAAAGGATTGGTGATGTTCCTTTCTTTATGATTCCCATGTCCATATTCATCAAATCTAAGAAGATTGGATCCTTTTAAATTATCATTAATTATAGAATCACTGGGTCCTTTCTACTTAGGGCATCTGAAACCTTGTTTGCTTTCCCAAGGTGGTGATGGATTGAGCAATCATAGTCTTTGATTAGATCTAACCGTCTTCATTGATTCATCTTCAACTCTTTCGGTGTGAATATATAATTGAGGATTTTGTGGTCCGTATATATTTCACACTTCCCCCCAATGAGATAATGCCACCAAATTTTCAAAGTGAAGATCACTACAGCCAACTCGAGGTCATATTTTGGATAGTTATGTTCATGAAAATTCAATTTCCATGATGCACATGCAATGAATTTGTCATTTTTCCTCAACACACATCCCATGCCCTTCTTCTAACCATCACTGAATACCACAAATGTTCTCCACTTGTGGGTGAAGCGAGAATGTGTGCAGTGATAAGACTCATTTTCAACTCCTTGAAGCCTTATTCACATTCATCACTCCAATAAAACTTTACTCCCTTCCGAGTTATCATGGTAATAGGGTTGGAAAATCATGAGAAATTTCTCAAAAATGATCGATAATATCCAAGTAACACTAAGAATCTACAGATATCTATTACTGATGTTGGCCTTGGCCATCCCTCAATTGCATCTATTTTTGAGGGACCCACAGATATACCATTTCTTGTGATGATATGGCCCAAGAATGAGACCTCCTTAAACTAGAACTCACACTTGTTGTAGTTTTTATAAAGGTTATCCTTCCGCAAGGTCTCTAGTACTTTTCTCAGATTCTCTTTATGATCCTCCTTGGTTTTGGAGTATAACAGAATATCATCTATAAAGACTACAAAAAATTCATCGAGGTAATCTCTAAAGACTCTATTCATTATGTCCATGAATATTTCTTGAGAATTAGTGAGTATAAAAGGAATTATTATTAATTCATAGTGACTGTATCTTGTACGAAAAGAAGTCTTGAGGATATCTTTCTTCTTCACCCTAACTTGATAATATCCCGACAAAAAATCCACCTTGGAGAATTATTGTGCTCCATGCAGCTGGTCGAACAAGTCATCTATTATTGGGAGTGGATACTTGTTCTTTATCGTGATTTTGTTAAGCTCATGATAATTGATGGAAAGGCGCATTGACCCATCTTTCTTCTGGAAGAAGAGGACTAGTGCACCCCATGGTGAAGCACTTGGGCATATAAACCCATTATCCAGATTCTTCTGTAGATGTATCTTCAACTGTTCAAGCTGTATAAAAACTATTCTACATAGAGTCTTGGATATTGTCAATTCCCCAGGTATAAGATCGATTGAGAATTAAACATCTATACTAGGAGGAAGACCAGAAAATTCCTCGGGAAAAAAAATTAGTGAATTCCCTCACAATAGGCATGTCTTCTAGGATGGTTGCCTCCTTTGACTCAATCGTCTGATCTAGATACATATTCTCATATTGTATTATTATCCATGCTTGAGATGAAGGAGATAAAGAATATTCATCTTCCTCCTTTCACTTGTAATGAATCGGGGATCGATTCTCCACATAGAGAATGATTTCCCTCTCACTGCAATTTATGTTGGCTCTATATAAGGAAAGCCAATATATGCCAATAATTGCATAAAATTCCACTAGAGGGAGTATGAAGAGGTTCAACGGGATGTTTAATCCATAGATTATGATAGGGTATGAGTTATATTCAATGGATGCAATGATTACCCCATCTATCCTACTCACTGACATCTTTACTTACATGATTTGTGGTGATGCTGGGATTGTTCTAATAAACATTCGAGATATAAAAGAATGTGTAGAACATGAATCAAAATGTACAGTGGATATTCTTGAATGAATAACTAGCGTACCTATCACCAGTTCATTGATGGGGTTCACTTCGGCAGTATTGATGGTAAAAGTTCACCCTTTCTGCCTAGGAGGTTGTTGGTTGCCTCTAAAAACCCTTGGCATAGGGCACTGATTTGCAAGATTCCCTAGTTCTTTGAAGTTGTATCAATGAACAATGTGTTGAGGTCTGAACGAAGAATTCCTCTCATCTGTTGCAGCCATGGGTTTTTCTTTATGGATGTTAATAGCTAGGTGCCCTTCTCTTTCACACCTAAAGCATTTCTTCGTCCCCTTTAGGAAATTTCCAGGGTGCTTCTTTCCGCACCTTTGGCAAGTGGGGTGATGTATCTTCTTAGAACTATTGGATTTTTCCATCGAACAACCAGCATTGAAGTCCAACTTTTTCTTCTTATCCTCAATATACCCATGATATTATCTAATCTCTATTTCGACCTTGAGGTCACATCTGACAATTTCATCATAGCTGTCGAAGTTGTGGATCATCAGCGCTTTCCGCGTGCTAGGTTTCAACCCACCGAAGAAGAGGTCAACCTTACATTCAGGGGTAACGAAAAAGCTGGAGGCATATCATGCAAGCCTTTTGAAGTTTTCCACATACCCTCAGACAGATTTTTCATCTTTTCTCTTGAGGGAAAGGAAGCCCCTTTCCGTCTTAAGTCGGATGGTGCACGAAAAATATTTATTGAAAAAACATCTTCCAAAAATCCATCCATTCCAACACCATGATCTTCTCCTCAGGCATCATATTTATGATCAAATTCCACCATTGATCAGCTTCACCATCTATAAGATAAGTATCCAGAAGAACCTTCTCTTGTTCATAACATTAATGGATGGAGAAGATATCTTCCATGGAGTTTATCCATGGTTCAACGATTGAGGGATCAGATGATCCATTAAAAGTAGGAGATTTTTATATCATGAAGCTCTTGATATAAACGTTTTCTCTCTTAGGGGGGCTTAAACGTTCCAATTGACCCATGTTTATACTCAAATCTGGAGTTGGCTGAGAGATAAGTGTGACAAAGTTTTCTATTCCCACTCCCATTGGATTGGGAATCTCAGTAGTACAATCATCACATTGATCTTCACATCAGTTATTAGCCTGAGTCCTCCTATTACCAGCCATTGGCGGGAATAAAAGGAAATTTAGGGATAACACATAAAGGGTAATACAAGGATAAAAATAATGACTTATAAATAACTATTATTTCCATAACATATCAATCCATAAGCTTCAATATATTCTATCCATGCTATACTATCTAACCCAAATCCGTAGGGGCATTTTTTTATTCCCTTAATAAAGGTTCATACCAAGCTTATGAATTTACCAAAGCATATCCCCCAAGAGTGTTGTAACCATGTGTGTAGCAAGTCCCTTTGTTGTGCACCACTTCTCATTCGAGTCATGTTCAAAGTGGTGTTTTTGGGTTTTACCCCTAGGATACATCTATGCCAGATCCACCTCTACCTGCTCATATCCAGACAGGGATGTATTTTCTTGATAAACCACTTACTCAATACACACCAAAAATTAGGGATGTTTTTATTATACATAGTCTTGTCTCTAAGGATTTACTAGGGTTTTCTAATCCTAATCCTAAAAATAACTAAACCTATCCTCTGATACCAACTAGGACAACCCTGATTTTTATTAAACAATTAAACATAATTTGTTACATAAACATCATTTGATACAACATAGATGATCGAGAGGTTTAGTTTATTTGGGGCCTAGGATCATTACATAACAACTTAAAACATGAAAAAAACCTCTTTATTTAAAACATCATTTACATTACCACTACATTCCCTCGTACTTAGCATTACATGGGATAACATGAGGACATGCATAAGAAAAGGGTGAGCTATAAAGCCCAGTAAGGAAATAATCATGGAATAACATGAGGAATACAATAAATTTTATACAATAAGCATATGAAAGGATAATAAGAGAATCATAAACATAAATGCATGATAAAGCATGATAATAATAACATGGAAATGTGCGAACAACAATTAACATGGAATTAGCATGAGCCATGGCTCATTACAGATAGAGCATGAGTAAATACTCATTGCACATGAAGCACAAGTAAAACCAAGTTACACTTGAATTAGCATGAGTAAACACCCATTTCACTTTACGTATCATGATACTATACTTTACGCAATTAATTAGAGTGCCATATGGGTGCACCCTTCTTAAACATTTCATTTCATGCATAAGTGTGCCACATGGATCATATAACAGTGATTCATAAAAACAGTCATTTATTAAATGATAAAAGTATGTGGAATTCATACATGAAAATTTATAATAAATAATTAAATTTTAATAAAGGTTAATACCCTTGATAGAGAAATGGGCATGGTATTCACTACACAATGACATTATCTTGGAAAGTCAGTGCAATTTCTGAAGCGTAACAGTGTGATGTAAGAATTAATAAAAATGGTTGATGAGAGATAAATGGGTGTCTCATCATATGTACATGAAATGGAAAGTAATGGGGTCATATATATGTATTCCCCAACAATTTTAATGGAATTTAGAGTCATGATACAAAATAATTTCTTGAATGTAAAAGAGGAGAGTGAAATTTCTTACGGAATTTCAGCATAGTAACGAGTGTACATGGGAGGCATTTAATGAGACAAAAGGGGTCTCCCCTCATTCAAACATAAATAGGGAAGTATGGGGGAGGTGAGAAACCATACCATAACCTTTATAATTGAAATTAAAAGGGCATAACAATTTAAATAATATTGGAAAAAAATGAGAAAGAAGAAAAAACCCTTACTTGGAAGTGTGCTTCAAAAGGCTTGAGAGAGGCTTGAGAGAGTCTTATTAGGAGCTTGGGTCACCTTATGATGATTATAGAGAAATTAGGGGAGATTTTTTATGAACTAAAAAGGATTTGAGTTAGGAGAATGTGGGAGTTTGGGTTGGTTCATATAGGAAAGGTGATTGAATTATTTGATATTTAGGTTTGGGACACCTCACATTAAACTAATAAAAACCACAAACCAGACCATGGTTCTTGCCAATGATTTTTAACAAAGGGAATTGGAAACAATATTTTATAATGAAAAAGTACGAACGTCTTAATATAACGGGGTTTCTTATGTGGAGGTGAGTCACACTCCTAAGGAAAACAATTAAAAAAGATAAGATGTTTAATAAGTCTTGAAGGGTCCATTAATGCTTAGTAAAATAAGTCAAGCATACCCAAAATCACATTATTTTAATGGTAAAACATATATTGGCCGAAAATAAAGCTTATAATATTTTATTACATCACTATCTGGTCATTATGATGTCATAAAACACATTATATATTTAAACAGTATTTAATTTTCACCGAAAAATTTGACTGTCTCAGAAAATTATTAAAAATTCACCTATGGGTAATTTCGACATCCCGATTCCATAAATAATATTTATTTTATCTAAATAAATTTATAAATATATTAATTTTCAATTTTAAAATAAAAAACTACATTTATTGAAAATTCACGGGTTTGGACAAAAATGGCTTTCAAACCTTAATAAAAATTACAATTGCATTAATAAAATTATATGATCATTTATATTTAATAAAAATCAATTTAATAATAATAATATTATTTGGTTAAAGTATTATTTAATTAATAAATCAATTAATTCATCGAAATAGATTTCTTAGTTTAACTTTAACTAGAAAATACTATTTGAGCTTTAATAACTATTTAAAAGGTAACAATAATAAAATGAAAGTTTATTTATTATTATATACAAAAGTAATGTAAATAATCATTATGCTACGGTCATGTTAAATAACCCCTTATAACACCCACATAAGACCGAAGAGGAAGGTGTGTGCTGGTGACAGACTCTTGAAGTGGCTCAGATAACATTGATCGGGTTGTAATCTCTGTCAAATTACATTTCTCTCATAGGCGGTCCCGCTCAAGCTTAACATATTCAAGCTCGGCTTGGGCTTGGTCAAGAGAAAAGCCCAATGACGCCACCTCCTTTCTGATCTCTGATAAATGGGATTCGTATGGGTCATGTCTACTGGATGAGGATATCGCTTCCTTTGTTTGAGTAAATTGGATTTGTTAAAGCCTTATATTTATACTAATCATATAATCACTGTTCAACGACTAAATTACTAATGGTCACAGTTCTTAACATAAAAAAAATGAAGTTGACATTTTATATAAAAATTTTACATAAAGATACATTTAATTAGATCAAGTGGGATTTTCATTAATGAATGTCTGGGTCATTACATGTTACCCCTATGTACATCTAATCTACAGAAATATCTACTTATATTATCCATGCATGGTTCTATTTCATGGAATCCACTAACTCTTTTCATTTCCAAAAATTCCAAAACATTTTCCTATAATTTTATCCATCCTTAGGCTTATCCTTATAGAAATATTCTTAGGAATCCCACTAATGTTTTATCATCATAATCTCCAAATTTTAAAAAAACTTTTACTCTAATACCGACTGTAGTGACCATTGATTCTCAAACATAAACATTATATTCACTTTTTATGAACATTTAATAATTTATATAATCACACACCTAAAGTCCATATTAGTTTAGTGCCTCAAAAAACATGGAAACCTAGAAAATTATTTATAAGTGAGGTACATTATCACCCACTAGATTCTCCCTGACTTGAAACCCTCTTAGATACATAATGAATAATAAATATCTTCATAACCAAGGAAAGGAAGCATAAGAAAGGTTAAGATCAGATTCTAAATTTGGGTAAAAAAAGGATATATGTATGAATAATCATGATTATAGGGGTAAGATAACATGATCTCAATATTATAAGATCATACATTGTATATCAAAGAACATAATCATGAGTAATGGAATAAATATTGATAGTCCATAAGACATGAATCATATTGGAATCAAGACCATAATCTCTACAATCATAACATATGAATAAGAAATGGAGTTGTGATAGAGTCATGAGCATATAAAATGATTTCCATAGTAGTAATAGAATGCTACCAAGTCCATATTTGTGGAACATGTTCATTCCCCAAACCATCTTAATAGAAAAGGATCAATCCCAATACCATATTAGCAGAAAAATTTATTTATATAACTAAGTTCACTCACCATTCGAGCCATGTCCACCTCATGAGATATAAATCTTTACCTAATGCGTTAGAGAGAGATATAAGTCCCACCCATATCATAATGAAATCCTACATATATGTGCCCCAAGATCATAAAAAATAATCATATCATAACCCATGAAATGAAAAAGGTTATAATATTCATTTAATAATATCAAAAATATTGAAAAAGAGATATGTTTAAAAATCATTTCATCATAGAATAACCTATGAAAATAAGCAGGTTTCATGAGTATTTATCAGGTTATAATTCGGGGAAGAGAAATAGGTTTCCTAAACAATATGATATCAAATGAATAATAATTAAGAAAAAGAATAATAATTTTTTCCCAGTACTATAACCCCATTAAGACATAGGTAACATCAATGGATTTAATCATAGATGGAAAAGAAATTTTCTAAATATTTTAAAAACAGTTTTCAAAGAGAATATCAATTTTACTTTGAAAAAATAATTTTTAAAACACAAATCATAAGGAAACTAATTTTATTTAAAAATATATTTGAGAAATTATAAGGGAAGCTTGAAAATATTTTAGATACTGTTTTACATTAAAATATCCTTGAAAAAATATAAGGTAAGATTCAATTAATGGATTGGTCATTATGGCGGAGAATTTCATACATGAAGTATATGTAAAAACAAAGATTCTTTTTATATTTTTGGTAGATGAAAACATAACCTTATTAATAATATGAAAGGATGATTACCTTTTAACACATATTTTAAAAAGGTAAAATTTGGGTATTTTTTTAAATTATGGTAGAATATTTTTGGAAAACATTGTTTTGGGAGAAAAAAATTCCGAATGAAGATGGAAATAAGGTCATATTATCTTAAAAATATTTTCATTTCCATATTAAGTAAAAAAAGAAGAAAAATGGTACCTATACATTAATATATTAGGAATAAAAATAGGAGAATAAAATTAATGATATTTATTGAGAGATGTATCATAATATTATATTAATAAAAGTATAATGATAAAAACCCAGAAAATAATGAGATTATAGAAATAAACTTTTACCATTCAAGTAAAAATGAATCATAATAACCATAAAGTAATAAAATTAAATTAATATTAAAATATCATTAAAATATAGTGATTTATGGAAAAACATTTTAAATTTTAGTATATACCCCTTTTAATAGAATATATCTCACATAACATGTGTCTCAATGAAGGAAAATTTATGATTTGGTAACTTATAGACCCTAAACCCCCTTAAATATATATCTTAAAATCGATATGTAAATAACCATAAATTTATGGGTGATAATCATAAAATTTAATCAACATAAAAGAAAACCAGGGTTAATATGAAATATTTCTTGCAGAAGTAAAAGTGACACTAGAAATCCCCTTACCTTATGTCGTGACTCTCATCATAGTCGTTTAAAACTCATATATTAAAAATATAAGTTTATTTTATATATATTAAAGGTCAATGTGTAATTATATTATAACATATATGATTTTCTTATGACCCTTTATTACATATTTATTAATAATTCAATGTTGAGGTTATATTTTAGGTAGTAACCAATTTGTTTTTCGTATGTGTTTTGATTTGTTATATTTAATGTCCTCTTACTTACATAATGATTTCATAACATCAAGAATGATAAACATGATACAAATATCATATATATTAATTATATATTTATTTATATTAGTATATAAAAGGTATACATATTAAATTAAATACACCATTAATGGATATGGGAGGCCATACGTACGCATGAACATTGTTTCCATTTTATAGTCTTGTTGAAAGAAAGAAGAAAAGTAAACGATATATATATAAATATAGTCATTTTAATAACATTATTGTTTAATATATATAATACATTTATATTAAAACCATACCTAATAAATTCCTTGTAAAGCATGGATGAAGCACATTGCTTTGAGGAGGCGGTAGTCCACACATCCACAACAGATGTTATCTTATTCTAACAAAAATTGAAGGAATATAGGTATGCCTTTTTTATAATAAATCCATATGAATAAATAAAACATTAATATAATATATACCGTATAGAAATTGAAATTAATTCATTATTACCAACCATGATAGGTGGTAATGGAATAAATAATGAGATCAATTCATGAGTTGGTAGTCTTCCATAGAGACAAATGATGATTGCATATCTCATTTGATGAAAGTGTGTGAAAGTGCAAGTAATTAAATTAAAATAAAAAAAATTATATTTAATATAATGAGTTTATTATATGAGAATTATAATAATAATAATTTAAGGGGGTGTAGAAGGAAAAAAAATGCACACAGATGAATGTTACCTCTTCTTTAGGTAACTTCTACTTAATTTTCACAAAAGGGATTACTTGGCATAATTTATAAAAAATGAGAGGATTATAGTTTTATAAAATGTAATTTTGGAGCTTATTTTTTATGGTTTTGGATTATAAAAATGTGTTGATTGGTGTGAAAATGTGTGGGGGTGAGTGCCCTTTTATACTAGAGGAGGAGTGACATTCTTATAAATATAAAACGGTAAACACTATTGATTTGTATATACTACATTAGGTGCCTCAAATAATTGTAAATGTTTAATAAAATAGGGTAAAATGATTTAATATTTAATTAACATGGGTTTTATAAAAGTTTACGGTCATTTTTACACTTTATTCTTTAAATTTAACTACTAACTAATGTTGTTTTTACCATAATTGTTGAAATTAATCTTAATTAAATTCAATAATAATTTTAGTCAAAAAAGAATATGAAATTTATATAAATTATAAATTTTCCTTATTAAAAATCTGTAATCCATCCTGACGATTTCTAAACACAGGAGTGAAATAAATTAATTTAAAATTAATCCTGCAGATGGGATACGAAGAGAAGTTTTTAAAGTGAAAATGTTTAAAATATTGAAATGTTTTTATATCTAATTTCAATGGGAAATTGGTTCAAATGAACTAAATTAGATTAATTTTTGTCTAATTCATATAATTATACTTTAACAAAAAATTAAAATATAATTGAACTATATAAAAGATTTAAATAAAAATGACATTTTTAATTAAAATTTAGTATTTTTCACTATTCTTCCAAAAATGAAATATTTTCAAAAAATCCCAATAATAATCCTTATGATAATTTTAAAATTATTAATTCAAAAATAAAGTTTATTTTATAAAAATAAATTTCTAGAAGTTTGTAAATTTTTTTATTGTCCACACAAGGACATAGAAAGAGTTCTTTTGAGAAAATAGTATTTTTTTAAAACATCGTGACTTTACTGAAAATTATGTATTTTATGATCCATATGTTTAATTTATGTAAAACTATAAAAAATAATATTTAAAAATTAGTTATTAATATTCATATTACTATGTTTTAATGGCTATGTTATAACTTCCAAGTTTAAATAATTATAATAAAAAAATATTATTTCGTAGATACTAAGTGTTGTTTGTAACACAAGTTAATATATTGTAACATATAACATAAGCATAACTTGATGTAAAATGAAATTAAATCCATAAAATAAATTATCTTAAAAATTATTTATAAAAAACCATGGTGTTACATTTTATATTTGAATAGATGAATATTTATTATGTAACATAAAAATCCACATGAGAGTTATTTAGGCCTAATGCATTTGGAAACATGGAACCATAAAAAACCAGTTCATAAGAGTTCTAAATCATATCCCACAGAGTTAATAAAAAATAGAATCCATATTAGACATATCATATATAGTACCTTTATTCAAAACATGGGGAAAGGAAATGTAAGAAAGAGTAATCTTAGATGCTTAGTAAGGCTAAACAAGGGAGATATGAACATAACATGAGAATAAGGGTACGAGAACATATGAATATAATTTTAAAACCATAACTTAAATATCATAAATCACAAAATTCAGTCATGATATAAATAATTGGAAGTTAATATGACATGAATCATAAAGGAATCAAAGAACATGGACCATGAGAGTATACAATTGGCATAAGACATAGAACTCTGTCATACACATTATCTTAGAAAATAATTTTCTTAGTACTAATGTATCATTTATAGGGATATAATATTGTAATAGTTTCACTCCTTAATCTTTCTTAGTATTCAAGGTTCACTCCAAATACTATCATGGTGTATAATGTCACTTAATGAATTGGATTCACTCCCCATTCTAGTCTCATCTATCTCACGAGATATCAATATTTACCCAATGAATTGTAGGGAGATATAGGTATCACCTGTCAAATAAATAAAATCATAAATATTTCTTCCACAAGATCATAAAACATTAATCATATCAAAACCCATGAAAACGAATGGGATTCATAAAACATTATTCACAGAATAAACCATGGAAAATAAATTAGATTCATAAAAAAAATTTCATGATAAACATGAACCACTGAGGGAATGAATAAAGAGTGTATCATTTTTTCATATCCCTATTAAATATAAATCAACATAAAAGTAAATTATTTTAGATAGAAAAGTATTATGAAAAAAAATCACTTGTAACATATCTTGGTGAAAATTAACATTAATTGAAAATCACCTTCTTAAAATAATAAATTCAAGAAATATTGTGTAAATAATTTTCATTGAAAATAAACCTGAAAAATTATAAATTAATCTTCAAATAAAATAATGTTCATGGTAGAGGGAAATTCCAGTTATACTATACATATCAATAAATGATTCCTTTCACATTTTCAGAAAAATTAAATTGGGCCTTATTTGGAAAATGACATTAAGATTCATTTTTAAAAAATTGAGAAAAGTAAAACGTGGGATATATTTTCTTTAATAAAACCTTTTTGTAATGTTTTAATTGTTATGAAAACATTTATAGAAAAACATTCATATAGAAGAGGAAGAGTTTTTTTACTAAAGAAAGATATTAAAGCAATTTTTCTAAAAAAAAATTATTTTAGTCTCTTTAATCCTTTAAGATATGAAAATGAATGGAAAAAAATACCCTATATAAATAACCATGTTGTAAGAAAATAAATATGCTTATTGAGAGTTAATTCATAATATTTTATCTTCAGAAACTTAATCATAAAAAATCCTGATAAATAGTGGGATTGTAACACAAAAACATTACCATATTGGTATATTTTGAATATTAAGCCCCATTAAATGATAAAATAAAATGAAAAATTATATATAATTAGATGAAAAATATTTATGATATAACATATAAATGAGTTAGTATATACACCTCATAATATAATATATGTGAATAACATTACTTGTGTCCCAAAGAAGGTAATTTGAGACAAATACCCCTTACCTTAAATCTAAAATTCTTCCACAAATGTTCAAACCTCTTGTATAAAAAATTAATGTTTATTATAAATATATTAATGAAAAATAATCATATATGAAATACCATATATTATTTATATTTGACCTTTTATTACTTTTTTGTTAAACATTCCTTACTAAAATCACATTCTAGGTAATAACTGCTTTGTTTTTGTACATGTTTTCATTTGTTATTTTTGTTCCTATTAATTTTATCATGGATCCAACATTTATATAATGTTAAAATTAAAATAATATTACTATTTTTAGTTATTCCTAAACTCCTATTTTTAATAATTATTTGGTTGGGTTTTGTTTGGGAGTGTTCGGGTTGAAATTTTGAATGTTTTAAAAATTTAGGGCTATTGTATGGTTGGCACATAGTTTTATCCAATCATTCGCCCACTTAAGACAAACTGTGAAAACCCAGATAGTGGGGTTTTTCACAATATTTTAATGGTTTAAATAACTGTTATCCCTCTAAGAGTAAACTATGTATCCCATTTAAAATATCGACACAAATAGGTAGTATGGCTTAGTCTACTAGTGTGGGTCTACCAAGATTACCATGTGTACAAATTTTTATTTAATCTGACTTTTGATTAAAAATTCTTTAACCCCCCATTTGGGTCCTTGAAAGACCAGAACGAACCATAATCAATTTATCACATCCTTGGAGTTCCTTGGAATAGTTTTCCCCCTTAGATAAATCCTAAAATAGGTATGAAATTAGAGGAATGTTGTTCGATCATCTCCAAGTTAGTTTCCACTTCCCGTTCTCATTCAATAGTGATCTCTCTTATCCTCCCTAGGGCTCGATGGATCACCATGATGATTTTTGGATATAATTCCCCCTATTTAGGGGTTTTAAACCTAGTTCCAGTTATTGTTACCTAGATTTCATGATCATCATTCTTCATTGATGAATCCAGGTTAAGGTTTGGTGATTTGTGATTCATCAATCCTGAGGTAGGTGGCTCCATTATGATTCTTGAATTCTATTAACCCAAAATTTATGTTTTAATTTCAATTTCTTTATTGGAATGAAATTTATTTCAATTATCTAATTAAAATCCCAATTCCATTAAATTGGGGTTTTAGTAAATTGGTTTTTTATAAGAAATTAGGAAAATCCTGAATTCAATTGATTTGAGGTGTGTTTATGGAAATTGATGAAATTTAAATTCTTTAATTTAAATGATGAATTTTATAGGAAATTCTTAAAAACCCCTATTCCATTGAATTGAGGGTTTATTGTGAAATTGATAGAAATTTTTGAAACATTATTCTTTTGAATTTAATTATGAATATAAATTTGTGAACTTGAATTGCGAGTTGATTTTAAATTCTGATTTGTTAAATGGATTAAAATGGTTTTGATAGAAACCATAAGGTTTTATCATGCTGAAATGGCATGTTTTGATTAAAAGAATACTTTTATGGGTTTTAAAATGAATATTGGCATATTTGAAATGGAGAATGAGACTTAATTGTATTTTATGGTTTCTTGAAATAAATTTCCTATAATTGACTTTGTACAAGAGCAACTAAAATACTTAGGTAGTTTGTGGGTTAATTATACATCACTCTACAACTCAAAAATGGTCTAAAATATAAATATTTCACATCACATCCATTAAGTGACGGTGATGAGCCCTCTTGGACTTGAGATCAAAGGTACGTATGTTCATATTTCTATGTCACCTTGAGAATCTAGAGTCCCTTAGCCTGAAACTATCATACCTTTTAGGAAGATGACCTTGTGGCTCAATTTTTTGAATTTAAAATATATTCCACTGTTGTTTCAAGATTTTTTATATGACATTTGATTTATATAAACTATTTTTATATAAAAATTATTATATAATCCATTATTTTATATATATTTCCATCAATTGAAATTTGAATCTTTTGTTTAAAATTATTTCCCCCATTCATTATGTGAGGAATGATTTGTTTAAATATGATTTTTAAATTCCAAACCTGTCTATTTTGAATTTAAATATCTATTTAGTTAATTTAATATTGAAATCTATCATGGAATGTTTTGTGGGACCTTTCAAATATTTTTAGCTCACACCCAACCTATGCCTTCGAGGGTTTGTAGGTCTTCCCCATATAAGTTCGAGTAGAGGTAAAGCACCACATGGAGGTGGTTCTAGCTGATGATCTATGGTCTTGGTGGGTTGTGTTTGAGTTGGGACTTTGGTGATGTTTCTTATTTTTTATGACTATTTTGTATTACTTTGGGCTGTTATTTTTGTTCGAATTCTGGTATATACCAATAACACCCTGATATTTTGTGATTTTTGAAATTAATTTTATATTTTGATATTTCAACTTTACAAAACATTGAATATAGATTTTGTTTAATATAAAATCCCTATGTTTGGATTATTTCATATGCACCACCAAGCGAATCTTGCACTACACATAACACTGACTTGGCTAGTGTTACATGCAACACTATGTTTCTACAAAACAATACTTTACTATTAAAATTATTTAAATGAGATACTTATAATATAGACATTAATCATAGTAATATGAATACTAATAACTAATTTTTAAATGTTTTCAAATAAATAAAAAATATTTATAATGAAATGTATAATTTTTGGTAAAATCTTTATATGTTTCAAAGTACTATTATCTTAAATGAACTGCTTTTTATGTTCTTCTATAAGCAGTAATTCAATTAATTTTAGAAACTTGTAGAAATTTATATTTGGAAAATAAACATAATTTTTTTAATTTTTAATTTCAAAATTAACATAGGTTGAATTTCTAATTTTTTCTGAGGTGTTTCATTTTTTGATATATAGTGAAAAATAATTCATTATAGGTAAAACTGACTTTTTGTTTAAATAATTATTATGATTTAAATAGATATTTAACGTAAAAATATATTAATTATTCATATATTATCCAATGTTGGTATTTGGAATCATTTTTATAATGAAATAAGATATAAAAATTTATTGAAGTTTTGAGCATCTCTTTTACCAGCCATCTTGCCACATCTGCGAGATTAGTATTAAACGTAATTTAGTCGCTTATATGAATTGAATTTTAAAAAATGGACATAAATGAATGTAATAAGTTTGAAATTTTTGGTCTAATTGTATCAACTTATTTTCTTGATGAATAGTAAGATTAATATTTTTATTTACCATGGTTAAGGGTAAACTGAGTAATTAAAGGTAAAAATAATATTATAATATTATAAAGATACACTAATACTTTTCCTAATTTCATTGAATAAGTTTATTTGACTAAAATAAACCTTAGGCCGAAATTATGACATTTTTAAGCCACATGGGAAAGAATATAACATTTTTTATATTTTATTTAAAGATAAGCCAAAAATGTCATACTCATAATTATAATAAGTAAATAATTTTTAATATAGGGTTATACATTAGATAAATTGTACTATAAATAGTCATTTTAAATATAATAAATTTATCTTCATCATAATTTTTTTTTTAATTTTTGGAGAAGAAATAATTTAATTAATGACTTGTATAATAATAAAACAACAATTGTTTAATTAAGGGAAATTGTAAGTAAATGGTATTAAAAAAATTAAAATAAATAAAATTTCACATAATTAATGAAAACAATAATTTCATATAAAAATTATTCAGTATATATATATATATTATATTTTTTATATCGATGTTACCATGTTGTTATGATATTTTTTAAAAGACAAATTATAAATAGTATCAAAATTGATATAAATGATACTTTAAAATAAATCTTATTTTATTAAATGATATAAAATTCAAAAAAATATATAATTCAAAAAAATAACTATAATAATGTTAAATATTTAATTAAAAATCCCTAATGTCAGTATTGATGTATTGAAGACTGTGTTTGTTGACAAACCGATCAAGAAGTTCAGTTTGTTGACAAAGGGGTCAACCATGGTGATTTTTCATGTTTTGGAGATGTTGTAGAAAGTTCATTATTAACATAATAACCTTGAAAAAGGAATGGACTATCTAGAGATGGTACAAAAAGAATAGATATATGGTGGCACCGTTTTCCAGTGTTTTCCAAAAGTTTGGGCCTAAATTTGGAAAATGGAGAGATGGGGTTTTGGAAAAGGAAGGTGCGCAAAATATTGGGGTGGTGAATGAAAGATAGGAGTGGAGATTTTCATGCAAGAGGTGTTTAGATATAAGATGATAAAAAATTTCCAAAGGCATGAGTTGTGATAAATTTTAGGGTAGTGTGCGAAATACAGTGTTGCGTAGAATATGTCTTTTCACGCTTGAAGAGGGTAATGCCATCAAGGAGGTTTTTTCTTGCAGGGGTCGAGTTTGACTATAAATATGGGGTGAGCCCTGAATTCTAAGAATATTAAGACGTAGAAACCATCTGAGCTCTGGCACACAAAAATGGAGTATGCAAGGGAGTTGCGCATAAATTTCAAGTTTGCGTATAAAAGTGGTGTTTGTACAGAAAGAAATAGTTGTTCATAAAAAAGGTTATTGTGCATAAAATATGTGGTTGCGATTAAGTGTGTTGTTGCGCAAAAAGTGGATTTCGTACAAAATCATGGAATTACACGAAAGTCCCAGTGAAGGTTGCGCATAAAAAATGGGGTTTACCGGTACACACAGTTCAAATAGAGATTCATCTAAGAGTGGAATTTGGATGTCAACAGATCATGTATCAGAAATTAAAGATGCATATTTCATTATTGATAATGAAGGGACCTAAAAGTCAATAAACTGTGAGTGGATCCCTTCTAAGACTAGTGAGTGAAGAAAGATGATAATAGTGACCCTTTCCATCGATAGTGAGCTAGAGAAATAGGCAAAGGGAGTAACCCTTGGGAATGCAGTGAGTAGACCCTAATGATTTTAAATGTAGTGATCCTAAGCATAGATGATCTATCCAGAACAGTGTATTAATTATTTGCACAGGGCTTAGTGAAATTGGTACAAAAACTCATCACCATTGAATTCTCCTTGGATGTATCCCAGTGCGGGTGAACAATGTAAAAATCAGAATGTCCCACAAAATATTTAATTTCAGTTCATATACTGCTATAGGAGAAAGGGAGAAGTGTGTTTTGTTTAATGATAGAATAAGATCAGAAAGAGATGTTATTTTAATTATCCATGCCATGATTCACCCCCCAAAGTCTTAGGGTATTCATCCTAGTGTACCTAGAATTAAATATATCATCAATGATCCACTTGGTATTTTTTTTGGAATTTTATAGTAAATATATTAACCCTAAAGTGTGAAAAATATAAGTTATTATGGTCAGAGTTAAATTGTTTATCTATGTATTAAAACCAAAAGATGAGGTTATTAATGTCACCCAAACCTGTTTAAAAATCATTTTATGAGAGGATTTCAACCCATAATAATTTTATATTCTAAATAACTCACTTTAGATCTCTTTTAAACTGAAAATAAATTTATATAAACATAATATTTTAAGAGTTTCTTATAGTGACCTCCCCTCTCTTATAAAAGGGGTCATACTCCCTCTCTTACTCACACCACCTTGAGCCCTTTATCCTGAAAAAACCTACCCAATTCTCCTATAAACATTCTTAGTTCAGTTATAGTGGACATGATCTTCCAAAAATACAATTATTATTGTCCATAATAGGATATCCAAATCAAGTCCACCGATGAAGAGGTAACTGTTTTACCAATCCAATACAATTTCTTTTCTTATTTTACCTCCTTTTATTATGTTGTTTGCATATTAAAGTAATAATTCTAGTATTATCTATATAATGATATGTTATTATGATTATGGTACAACTATATTTACCTCCTTTAATCCATCCTACTAAAAAGAATATCACCATGTGTGCGTACATACAACACACCATCTCCACACCATGGTGCAATCTATTTTTCATCAATATCTTTTATAATTGAGAATTATGGAAACTATAATGATTATATATAATATTTATAATATAATTATACCTATTTAATAATGTTATCATCACTACTATTTTACTATCTAATATTTTTGGAAATTGATAATGTCGCTCGTGTGTACGTATGGCTTACAATATCCATGATGCGATGTGACTTATTATTCATCTATATTTCACATGGATGGTCATGAGGATTATTTTTAAGAATATGTTTTTCATATATGACATTAAAATTATTCTTTAATAACAATACATCAAATAACTTATTTTATTTTAGCACAAGAAGAAAATTAAAACAACATCCATGTGTACATATGACCCATTATGTCCACGAACAATGTATTTCCTTTATGAATAAATGTTACTATTAATACTTATTAACTGAATATATAAGATATTTATATCATGTTTTATTTTTTTAAATAATTAAATCATGATCTAATTATGATAATTAGGAATACCAAGTCAAATCATATATAATTAACAAGGTGATTATCAACCAAAATATAACCTTAATAAGATGTTAATAATACACAGGTAATATAAAGTCTAAAGAAAATCATATATAGTATTAAAGATATGAATATGGTTCTATAATATATGTATAATAAACCTGTATTTATTAAATAGGAAATTTTAATGTGTACGATGAGAGTTAAGATATAAGGTAAGGTTTAATTTCAAGATATCATTATTAAATGAGGTTGTTTATATGTATGAATATATTGGGGGGTATTTATTATCCATGTACAGGTTTTTAAAAAATATTTTCATAAAATATTTTACTATTCACATATGGTTGTTTATATTCATTTTTACCCATTGTTGAATTTTTACTGCATGGTTTAAAAGGGGTTATTTTTCCATTTTCCAAACAAGATACTTTGTAACTTTTTTTGGAAAATGTATAACGAGAATTGTTTCCTTTAACTTATATGGAATGAGTAGCTTTTTTATAGTTTCATGAAACCATATTAAATCAAATCTTCGCTTTCAATCTTACAAGGTTATTTTCCTATGAAATATTTTCCTTTAACATTTCCTTACATTTTATGAAAAGAAAATGATTGCTACAAAGAAATGATATTTTCCTCCAGAACAATTTTTAAATGATTTTTCATGATTATATTATATGTTCTCAATTTGGATTCAAAGAAAATGTTTTTGAAATTTTTTTATGTTTTAAAATTAATTTTTATGTAAAATACATGTTCTAAGTGATCATTCATAATCCTTCACCACATGATGAAATACATGATATAGTTCAAGAATTCAATTCTTATTCATTATTCAAATTGTTAATATTTTGATAAAATTAGGTTTGAGAAACCAACTACTTTTCATGTGTTATGATTTGATGAAATGATTATGAAACCTATATCTTTTCCATAGGTTATGATATGATTACATGTTTGTGATACCCATTTCATTTCATTGGTTACAATATGATTTTTTATGATCTTGTGGAACATGTATATATGATTTAATTATGAGATGGGTGAGACCTATATCTACCTCCAATGAATTGGTTAATTATTTATATCTCATGATATAGACATACGAGACTTTTTCCACTAAGATGGTGATGGGAGTGGGCCATTACTACCATTATGGTTTGGGAAGTGAACCTATAATACCAATATGTCTTTATCAGCAATTTTTAGACCACCATGTAAATAATTATTATATTCTTATGTTTCTTCCACAGTTCCATGATTTATTCCTATGTTAGGCATTCATGGCTCATGTTCATTATTTAATTATGATTCATGTCTTATGAACTATCAATTTTTATTCTATGATTCGTGTTTATGATCTTCTATATGAAGTGTATGATCATCTATTTTCTTGATCATGTTATCATACCGTTATTCTCATGATTTTGTTTACATGTCTCCCTTATTTACCCTTACTAAGCATACAAGTTCACCCTTTTTCATATGATTTTTCCCTAGGTTATAAATAATGGTTTTAGTTAGGTTTACTAAAGGGGAAGATGATTATGGGAGTTGATGAATTTATTTCACCAAATTAGAAGAATGTGTTATATTTTTCAAAAGACACTAAATTTAAATGGCATTTGGCTATATTTTTGTGTAATGTATATTGTATTCAGAAAAAGTGATGTAATGTCTATGTATGAAAGGTAAGGGTCAATAGAGTTGAGTATCAGAGAAAAAGTTTAGTTAGCCCTTGGAAAATAGGATAATAAAACCATAGAGAGAATTGAAAGGATGTGTATAAGGATATCGTTAAGGATAAGAAAATGTATAGGAAAATATCATGGAATTTTTGTAAAGGATAGAGTGAGTGGTATCCTAGGAATCCACTCATATCTAGATACTACAAGTGGATGTGTCTCTAGAAAAAATGTACCAAGGGGTAACAAATATGACAAGGTGTGTTAGGCTTGACTGGACAAAACCTAGTACATGATAACATGCATTGTTTTACACTTGTTTTAACACTCCTATAGGATATGGTTTGGTAATTCACCAAACACATCATGAACCATAATGAAGGATTTAAATAGAAGTTTTCTATGAATAACATAGGATAAACATGATGTGTCCTTGATTAAGGATTGTGGAATAATTTATAAATCCTATTGGTGAATTTTGATGATTATGTGGTTCCTTATTACGATAATAGTTTCTTACTATATTCTTTTGGTTTTATCCAGTGGATGGAACTCAAAAGAACCATGTTAATATTGATTTTGACGGATAACGCAATGATTTTCCACCAAATTAACTGAATGTTATGCGAGATGGAATGTATAATCTTGTTTCTATGACCAAAAAACCTTATCAATCCCTGAATCTTGCTAGGATTTAAAATGGCCAAAGGAGGTAACAATTTTCACTTGAATCCTTCTTATGGAAACACCCACCTTTTCTTAGTGGAATGACTAATACAACAGTTTATGAGAAATAGATATATTCCATTAACAATATATTTTTCAATATCTACTATTCAGAATGTGAAAAACATAAGTTGGGAACTCATCACCTAGAGGGAAAAGAGAATCTATGGTTGAAATTTATCACGAATATGAGGAAATAAGATAATATTGACTCCATGGATTGGGATGAAATCGATAAATTATTTTTTAGTATGTACCTTCCTCTTATTATACTTACAAAATTGGATATTGAAGTGACCCATTTATATCATGGTTATAATAAAAAAGAATGGTATAATTCAAAGAAATCTCTAAAAACTATAGAGAAAAGAATATTAAATTTTAGTTTTGATCAAATTGTAAAAGGACACACGGAGAAAATCGTCTTAAGGGGACTGATAAAGGTTTCATGTGTGGAAATGAAGGTCTACGATCATTTTACTACCGATGTAATGGGAATAAACAAAAAGTTCTAAAGAGTGAACCTCCCTCTAAGTAGTGTTTATAGTGTATGGAAAATGGGTATTATGATAACCATTGACCAAACTCAGGTCCGGTGATGATGATCAATGTCAACAACCTCTTAACTTGAGGGACGTGTGTAAATCTCATGGAATCACTACTGGAAATGTGGAGTATGACAACAATGTTGTGGAATGATTGAGTGTTTATGTATTATAATTCAAGAATAATGTTATATAACTACTTTTATGGGATTAAAGAATAATTAAACATATCTATATTGGTGCATTGTAGTTTCTTACTCAAGGATTTATGATCATATGTTGAATAGTATCGGTAACCGTGATAATTGATAGAGGTAATAAGTTGATATTTTTTGAAAACACATGATAAAGGGATGGATAACCCTTAATATGAGCATGATGATGATATAATTATATTTGAATAATGATATGGTTGATATGAATAAGTAAATTGGAAGATACTAGTTAACTTCGAACTGATTAAGGGTTTATTGACATGTGGGTTATGTTATCAAGGATGAAGTTCACAACATTTTGGATGTAAGGATTATATCCAATAATTTTTAGAAAAAGTAAAAATGAATGTTTTAAATAAGGATGTATGGTAATTCAGGTTATTTCATTGTTTCAAGAGAATACATGATTAAGGAATTCACATGTTTTGAATATTATAACCCTGAGATACCTTATGATATATGGGAGATAAATGTTAAGCTAATTTAGTGAGCCTCTTTTTAATGTTTTAGATTTTCAACATTTAGATGAATTTTAAGTTTATACATTAATGGAATATTGGAGTTGATCTTATCATGAGGTTTGTTATATTAAATTATTATCTCACTATATGTGGACTAATATATATTTTATAACTTGTGATAACCTTTTTCTTGAGAATAGAAAGAATGAACTATCATTCTTCTCGTGATCTACTAATGCTTTGGTATTTAAAAAATATAATTTATTTCTTCGAATATTATATGAAGTTTAAAATGTTCTAGGAACAGTAAAGGGTGAGGTTATGCTGAAATAAAGTAAGTATATATTATCAAGAATGTATATTTCAATGTTAGGAAAAGATTCAAGATGTAAAAGGTTGTCCTGTTATCATTATTATTGATGATATCAATGACCTATTAACATTTATTTGGTTTGTATATTTTTTTATTATTACTATTTTTCTGGATTACCCATTTTCTTGTGATCAGTTATCTTTAATTATCTCTATGATAATTTATGCTTTTCCTTCATGCTCAAATCTTCACATATGTTCTCCTACATAGAGACCTAGTTCTAATTTAATTTGTGTTACAATTATTTTCCAAGTGTTATTTTGTAAAAGGATTTTTTATTCATTTTTTATGTGGGTTTCAATGAAATTAATGTTCAGGTATTAAACAATTGATAAAATGGATAAATTACTAGTGTGAAATTCATTTTAAGGGGGGTAAAATGTAACACCCAATTATTTAGGGATTTTTTCAATATAATTTAATCATATGATATTTTTAAGTCCATAAATAGTAAATTTAGATGTTTTTTATTATATAACATCATTATATTTGGATTATGTTATACTCAAAATTAATGGAATCTTTCACTACACGCAACACTGACTTGGCTTGCGTTGCATGCAACAGTACATTTTTGCAAAACAATACTTTACTATTATAATTATTTAAATAAGAAACTTTTAAACTAGCCATTATAAATAATAATATGAAGAGTAATAACTTATTTTTAACTGGTTTCACAGTAATAAAATATATTTACTATGAAATGTATATTTTTTTGTAACAAATTAATATGTTTAGAAATAATATTATATTAAAGGAACTATTTTTTATGTCCTTTTGGGATGAATAACAAAACTAATGTTTTACACTAGTAAAAATTGAAATAGTTAAAATATAAATCAATTTCGAATTTGGAAATTCAAAATTAACTTAGGGTGATTTTTTAGTATTTTTCCAAGATGTTTCATTTTTTGATTAATAGTGAAAAACAATGCATTATAATTAAAAACATCCTTTTAATTTAAATAATTATTATGATTTTAGTTGATTTTTAAAGTCAAATTATATCAATAATTTAAATATTAATCAATTTTAAGTATTTTGAATCATTTTTATAATGAAATTTGATATTAAAACATATTGAACTTTTGAACGTCTCTTTTACCCGCCTTCTCGCCCCATCTGCAGTATTAGTGTTAAACATAATTTAGTCACTTTTGTGAATAAAATTTGAAAAAATGAACATAAATAGTTGTAATCAGTATGTTGTTTTTCTAATTGGATCAACTTATTTTTTTTAGGAATAATAACTTTAATATTTTTATTTACTAGGGTTAAGGGTAAACTGAGTAATTAAAGGTAAAAATAAGGTTATAATATTATAATATTACCCTAACCTATTTAATAATTTCATTGTATAATTTTTATTAGGCTAAAACCCACCTTACAACGAAATTATAACCTTTTTATGCCACTTGGGTAAGAATATGATATTTATTACATTTTATTTAAAGATAAATAAAAATTTCATACTCAAAATTTTAATAGGTAAATAATTTTTATTTTAGGGTTATACATTTTATAAATTAGACTATAAATATTAATTTGAAATAAAATAAATTTTTATTAATCATGATATTTTATTTTTAATTTTTAGTGAATAAAAAATTTAATTAATGGCTTTCATAATAATGACGCAGTAATTGTTTAACTAATGGAAATATCAAGTAAATGATAATAAAAATATAAAAATAAATATAATTTGACATAATTTATGGAAAAAACTAATTTTATTGATTATTTATAGATATTATAGATATATTAGATGTGTAATTTAGAAGTTATCAAGTTGTAAAAATAATTTTTAAAAGACAAATTATAAATAGTATCAAAATTGACATAAATTATACTTTTAAATAAATCATATTTTATTAAATGATATAAAATTCATAAAATTTTATAATTTATCCAACTAACTATAATAATGTTAAATATGTCCTCAATTATCCACTTGGAGTTATTTGGGAATCTTATAGGAATTATATTAACAGTAAAGGGTGAAAATCTATGTTGTCATGGTAAGATTTAAAGGGTTTAACTAAGGGTTAAAACCAAATGATAAGCTTAAAAATGCTATCTAAACCTGTAAAAATATTTGAGAGGATTTTGATCTATATGCCTCTTATATTCTAAATAACTCACTATGGAACTATTTTAAATTGAATAAAAATTTATATAAATTTAATATTTTAAGAGTTTCCTAGAGTGACCACGCCTCTCTAATAAAAGGTAACCTCCTCCCTCACTTCCTCACAACACCTCAAGCCTTGTAGAATGACCAAAAACTGCCCAATTATCCTTTAAAAATTCTTAGTTATGTTATAAAGGTCCTAGTTTTCCAAAAAGACCATCCCTAGTATCCCTAAGAGGAGATCCCAAGAACGTCCCCCAAAGAAGAGGTAATTATTTTACCAATATAATTCAATCTATTTTCTTATTTTACTACCTATTACTATGTTGTTTCCATAATAAATTAATAACTATAGTATCATTTATATAATGATGTGTTATTATTATTATGGGACAACCATATCCCTAATTTTTTCTATCTAATGAAAAACAATATCACCATGCATGCGTACGTAAAAATTACCGTCCCCACACCACGATGTAATATGTTTTTCATCACCATATTTTATGACTGAAAATTATGATGAGTTTAATGATAATATATGATATTTATAATATAATTAAACTTCTATAATAATGATATTAATATCATTTCTACCTTTTTACCGTATGATATTTTGGGGAAAATGATAACGTCGCCTGTGCATATGTATGGATTACAATATCGATGATGCGATGTGACTCGTTATTCCCCAATATTTCACATGGATGGTAATAAGGATGAATTTTATGAATATATATGTTATATATTGCAATAAAATGATTATATATTAATTATACACCATATAATTTTTCACTTTTAACCCGAGAGGAAAATGAAAACAAGGTACATGTGTACATACAACCTACCGTATCCTTGAAAAATGTTTTTCATTTATCACTAAATATTATCATAAAAACTATTAAATGGAATATATAAGATATTTATATCATTTTTTATATTCTTGAAATAATTAAATCATGATATAAGTATTATAATCAATAATACTAATTTAAATCAAATACGATTAAGATGGCGTTTATCATCCAAAACGTAACTTTAGCAAGAAGTTAATAATAAATAGGTATTATAAAGTATTAATAAAATCATAAATGGTGTTAAATATATCAATATGTTCATTCATTATATCTAAAAAAAACTTGTATTTATTATACATGATGTTTGTATGAGTTTTAAGAGAGTCAAGATATAAGGTGAGGGTTAATTTCATGATCTCAATATTACTCGAGGTTATTGATATATAATAATAAATTGGGAAATATTTATCATCCAAGTCCATGTTTTATAAGAATGTTTTCATAAAATGTATCAAAATTATTCTATGGATGTTTAAAGTCATTTTGAAACATTTTTTACTTTTACTACATGGTTTTAATGGAATGTTTTTGTCATTTTCCAAACAATATAATTTGTGACTTTTTTCCAAAATGTATTAGGAAAATGTTTTATTTTAAATTATACGCCATGAATATATTTTTATGCTTTCATGACACCATATTAGATTTATGCTTCCGTTATATGCTTACTAGGTAATTTTCAAAAAAAAATCTTTCTTTTAAAGTTTCATGATATTTTATGAAAAGAAAATGATTTCAACGAATAAAGTATATTCTCCTGTAGAACTGTTTTAAATGATTTTTCATGATTCCTTTAATTGTTTTGAAATTGGTTTCAATGAAAATGGTTTTGTGGAATTTTTATGTTTTAAAAGTTATTTTTATGAAAAATATATGTCTTTCAAAATATTTCCCCACCTAATATGTCATACTTTGTTATAGTTCAAGAATATCTCTCACATTATTTCTTTGAATGGTTTATATTTTGATGGAATTGTGTTTAAGAAACAAAATTATTTTCAGGGGTTATGATTTGATGAAATGATTATGAAACATGTCTCTTTGCCACATGTTATGATATGATTACATGTTTGAGACACCCATTTCATTTCATGGATTATGATATGATTATTTATGATATTGTGGCACATGTATGTATGATATCATTATGAGATGGGTGGGAGATATATCTAACTTCAATGAATTGGGTAATGATGTATATCTAATGATATAGAAATAAGGTACTTTATCCACTAAGATGATCAAGTGAGTGAATCAAGACTAGCAAGATTGTTTTGGAAGTGATCCGATTATACCAAGATGTCCTTGGCAGTGATTCCTTAACTACTATGGAAATCATTATTATATGATTATGTGTCTTTGATAATTCCTTATTATATTCCCATGCATGGATTTAATGGATCATGGTATTTATTTCATTACAATTCATTTCTTATGAACTATCAATTTTTATACCATGATTCAGGTTTATGATCTTGGATATGTAGGGAATGATCTTCTATTTTCATGATCATGTTCTCATACCCTTATGTGCATGATTATGTTTACATGTTTCCCTTTTTAACCTAATTGAGCATTTGAGCGCACCATTTTTCTTATAAATTATTTTCCCTAGGATATGAATAATGGTTTTAGTTAGGGTTACTAAAGGGGAAGATCCTTATTAGAGATGTTGAAGTTCTTTAACCAAATTAGAAGAATGTGTTCCATGTTTCCAAAGGTAATAAACTAATACATTATTTGTGAATATATTTCTATAATGTATTAATTATTCTGAAAAAGTGATGTAATGTCTATGTATGTAAATTGAGGGTCATTATGAAGCCTCCCTATGGAGATTTTTTTATTTTCATAAGGTATTGTTTATATTTACTTCTTCAATTGTTGTGGAAAAATCATTCCCTCTCCATTTTTGTATGATTCATTGTTTTAGTATCCAGCCTATGGGTATTAGGAATTCCATTGGAGCTATGTTAGTGTCAGTTAGGATATTGGGTTACCAAGGTACCCAACCTATTTTGTGACAAAGTGGTAACAATGGTTCAGGTTTAATTTCTTGTATTGAATTTAGTATGAATATATAAAATCTTATTGGGACTTAGGAGGTAGTTGAGATTGAGTGCCTCACCATCTCTCGCATAAATAATCCTTAAGTCGCCAGTTGTGGTTTTGAAAATACATCTTCAATAAAATTTTCTATTCATTTACCTATATTTTATTCAGATATGTTTAAATACTAATCTTGTTGTCTATCTGTTCGGATTAGTTTCCCCTATTTCCCATTTTGAGTGGTTATCTGATGACTTCTTTATTATTTTCTAATTTTATATACCATTATCTCTCTTTGAAGATGTGTGAATCGTCTCTAGGAGGAAGATTCAACGGAACCTTAGAGAGAGAATACTCTCATGGACATGAGTGTGGTTGAGGTGATTTTTCCCACAGTACAAGCTCTGGGATGACTACAACCTCAAGTTCATGTTCAGGCTCCAGGTATGGAACCTGAGAGAGATTTTCTCAAGATTTGTTCTCAATATTTACATTTCTTGAATCTATCACTGTTCAAGGGCTCAAATGATCCTCAATAGGCTGAGGAATGGTTGAGCATGATGGAACGCTTTTTTGGATTTCTGGGAAGACCCATAAAAACAAGGTTAAGTGTGCTACCTTCATGATGGAATGACTAAGTAGGAGAGGGCAGAACATGATGGTGACGGGGAAGAAACATGAGTGATTATACTAGAGATACATTACAGTTACTTTCACTAACCATATCTATCTAGAGTCAATGACATTATCCAAGGGTACTATGTTTTTCAAAATTGAGAAGGTTGACAGGGCCATGATAGATTATGCAGACCATTTTTCTGAGATTGTATAGTTTTCCCCTAAGATAGTATCTAATGAGATGATAAAGGCTTGATGGTTTTAGTTGGGAGTATGATTAGATATTCAATATCATGTTTTATTTCTAAATCTTCCTTCTTATGCTGATGTGTTGGATAGATCATTGATAGTCAAAATGGACCTAATTGATAAGTTAGGTTTATTAGGGGTTTCTTTTTCTCTTAGTGGTAGTGTGCATTCCTCTAAAGGAAATAGGAATCATAATGATTCTCCTGGTGGTTCCCAACATTATGGTTTTTCTAAACCTCCTATAGTTATTAGAATAGGACCTTTGGTTTATTACCAGTGTGGAAACCTAGGGAATTCAAAGAAGGATTTCACTAAGGAAGCCAAGAAAAGTGGATTCCGCAGATACCCGAGTCACTTTTTTAGATTCTTACATGTTTTTTTACTCTTCATAGTAGAATAAGATAATCATTACCTTATAAAACAATGAAGAAATCAGATGCTTCATGTGTAAAAGGGTTCCAGCACCAAAAATTCAGAATAAGGATTCTTCACACAGTGGAAGAGTCTCCCATGGTAGCGGATACAGGTCAAGTGGTCGTGAGACATAACACTACTATAACTTCATCATTAGTGACTGATCTATTTGATACTGGTGCATCTCATTCATTTTTTCATATTTTATTGTTAATCTATTTAATCTTGAAACACAAATTTTATCTTTTGTATTGGATATTACTACATCTGTTGGTTCAAAGTGATAGCAGGGTCAACATAGTCACTCTTAGGTTTTATCTCAATTATATGTTGAGGTTTCATAGAGATTTATTCTTCTCAACATGAAATCTCTTGACATCATTTTCAGGATAGATATTATCATTTACAATAACACCTAAATGATTGTTATCTTGGGCGGGTCTCCTTCCCTTCACCTAATGGTGTGTGACATGTCTTCCAAGGAGAATGGGACCCAAGTTCCAGTATAGCCGAACCTTATTATTCAAAGTTGGGGAAAGTGATATCTTTGTTTTACTTTTATCTGGAGAGAGAATTTTGAGTTTTGATCTCCCTCATGTTTTAGTCGAGTTTATTGGAATGATTTATTCTCACTTATTTGGATTTCCATCAGCAATGGAGGAAGATTTTTTCATTGGATTAATGCATAGTACTCAACTGGTTTCTATTCCTTCTTACCACATGACAGTAGCAGAAATGAAGGAGTTGAATTCCCTATTAGACATTCTTTTATAGAAAATCATCATACAACAGAGTGTGTCACCATGGGTGGTGTCGGTTAACTTTTCTAGGAATGTTGTAGGTTCACATCACCTAAGTTTTGATTATCAAAAACTAAATCGAGTTGAGATATAGAAAAAATATCTATTTCCACAGATTGATGATCTGTGTGACTATTTGAAAGGGGAATAGTAGTTCTCAAATATTTAACTTTGATATGGTTACCATCGGTTGAGGATAAAAGAATTTGATATTTAGAAAACCACCTTTCAGAGAAAGTATAACCATTATGAGTACCTTTTCATTCCCTTAGGTGTAATCAATGATCTTGCATTTATCAAGGATTTAATGAACATGGTTTTCCTCAAGTATCTAGATACCTTAAAGGTATTATTTGTGGATTATATCCTCATTTATTCTATGTCTATGGAGGATCATGTGTATAATCTAAGATTAATTATGATTTAGCTATGAAATCACTGACTTTATGCCAAGTATTCAAATGCAACTTCATGATTCATAAATTGATATTCTTGGGATACATGGATTTAGAATAGTGAATATGTGTTGATCTAGAGAAGTTGATGGATTTTAAGACTTTGTAATCACCATTTAATGTTATCGAGATTCATATCATCTTGGGTTTAGCTATGTATTATTGCAAATTCATAAGGGGATTATCAACTTTATCTTCTTTGATGTCTGATCTAACTCATAACGGATTAATGTTTTCTTGGGATAAAAATTGTCAGAATTATTTTTTTGAGCAGAAATAACTTTTGAGTACTGCAACGATGTTGACTCTTATTAAGGAAGGGCATGGCTATATCATCTTCTGTGATACATCGGGTTCAGTCTTCGGTTGTGTTCTTATGGAGGGTTATCATGTGATTTTTATGGGTCCAATCGGTTTAGGTCACATGAGAATAATTATCTGATCCTTGACTTGAAACTTACAACTGTGATTCATGTTCTTAAGAGTTGGCGGTATTACCTTTACGGAGAAAGTTTTATCGTGTATTCAGACAACAAGACATTGAGTTATATCTTCTCTCCAAAATATATGAATCTTTTCCAGAGGTTTTTTTAGAATACCTACATTATTTCAATTTTGACGTCCCCTATACCATGCGGAAAGGTTATGTAATTGTTGGTTCTTTGAGCTAGAAACTTCTGACCTAGGTAGAGATATAGTCATTATTGGAGTGTATCTGGATAGATTTCTCTGAAATATTGCATATTAGAGTCCAAGTATTAGGGGACAAGGTTTCCTTTCTATGTGTTTAGTTGAAATCCACTCTTCTCAATGTAATTCTTCAGGAGCTATAGATTGATGATGATTTTCATAGCATTTGAGACTCTCTTTATGGTGGGGAGATCATGACTAATTGGTAATTCTCTAAATAGTTCATTATATGATTTTAGAACCATTTGTTGGTACCATATTTGTTAAGGAATGCTGTTATGGGGGATTTACAATGTTTTAGTGGGTAGTGCACTGAGGAACCATGAAGATGTTATATAGAATGCAGTTGTATTTTTGGTTTCTAGGTATGAGATGGGGAATTTTTGAGTTTGTTTCTTGTTTTTAAAAATAAAAAAAGGTTATGCACGAGAACAAAATAAATCCAGTTTTATTCAGGCACTTTTACTCCCTACATTGAAGTATGATGCCATCTGTATGGATTTTGTGGTTGGATTTCCACATACACATTGAAATATGAATGAAATATGGGTTATGATAGACCATATGACTAAATCAGCACACATTATACACATTCGTGATATAACCAAGTTTGAGGAGTTGTGAAGTATATAAGTGAAAGATATTTTTCATTTTCATAGAGAACCATTTAATATAGTCTCTAATTGGGATCCTCAGTTCCCTTATCATTTTGGAGAGGAATTCAGGAGCAACTAGGATCTTACATTCATTTTAGTATAGAATACCATCCATAGTTGGATGGCTAGAAAGAATGAGCTATAAGGATTCTTGAGGATATGTTTAATGATTATGTTCTCATCCTTGGTGGGGATTGGGATGATCACTTTGTAATAGATTAGTATAATTATTATAATAGTATCCAATATGTGATTAAAATGGATCATTTATAGGCCTTATATATCTCGAATTGTAAATCTCCATTGTGGTAGTAAGATATTGGTGAAAGTTCTTTGGTTAGATGGATCTTGGTACAAAATATGAAAAATGATATCTAGATGATTCATCGAAGAATGTTGATAGGCAAGAGCTGGTATAAGTCTTAAAGTGATTATTGCAATAGGGAATTGGAATTATTAGTTGATGGCCAAGTGTTCTTGAAATTTTCTCCCCTATTAGGTCATCATCGTCTTCGAAGGAAAGGGAAACTTGCTCAGTATTTCATGGGACCTTTTGAAGTAATTGAGTGGGTGGGGAAAGTTACTTACCATTTGGTACTACTAATGAAACTATCATCAATAAATAAAATGTTCCGTGTTTCATAGTTGAGAAAGAATCTATCTAATACATCTCATGTTCTGAGTTGGAGTGATCTTGAGGTTGAGTTGGATTTATCTGTGACAGAACTACCAATAAGGATAGTTGATTATAAAAACATGTTAATTTGATGGATGAACATAACTTTGGTTCGAGAGCTATGGAAGCACAATTCTGATTCTCATGAAACATGGGTGAGGGGGGAAATTATGAGAGAGTAGGGACCACATCCTTTTGACAAGAAATATTATTCATAGGCTTTCAGGGGACAAAATGTTTCTGTGGTGGGGAGGTTGTGACATCATATTACTATTTTTAGTTATTCCTAAACCCCTCAATTTAATCATGAATTTTTGGGTTTAGTTTGTGAGTGTTCAGGTTGAAATTTTGAATTCATTTAAAATTTTGGGCTAGTTTTTAGTTGGCGCACAGTTTTCCCAAACTATGTGACCACTCAAGCCAAATTGTGCAAACCGAGGTAGTGGGGTTTTACGTGGTTGGCACATAGATTTTCGGACCATGAACCCTATTAAGAGAAATTGTGTGGTCCACTTAAAATAGTCTCACAAACACACCACCAGAGTTGGTCTAACTGTGTGGTTATGCCTAGAAAAGAATGCATTTTGGTTTTTAATTAATCTGAATTCTGATAAAAATGTTAAAAACCCCATTATTTTCCTTGATTAACTAAAATGACCCATAATATATTTCTACCTTCCTTGGAGCTCCCAAGAAGAATTTATGGCCCCTTTGATCCCTCCTAGAAGTGGATCAATGGTTTAGGAAAGCAGTTTGATCTTCTCCTGATTAGTTTCCTCTTCCCATTTACGTTCTCCTAAAATATATTTTCTCCTCCATATGTTTTTGTGGATCCCCATGTTCTTTTGTAGATATAATAACATCTATTTTGGTTTTGTAAACCGAGCTTTGACCATTTTTACCCATATTTCTTGACCAGTATTCTTTATTGACGAATCTTGGTTAGGGTTTGGTGATTCATGATCTGTTGATCCCCAGGTTGCTGGTTCTATTACAATTCTTGATTTATATTAACCCTAAATTGCTATTATATTTTTAATTTATGATTTTTGAAAATGTATTAAAATGGGTTTGAAAGAATCCTTAGGGTTTTATATTGGAAAAAATAATATTTTTATTAAAAACTATGTTATGGTTTTTATATTGAAAATTGGCATATTTGAAATGGAGAATGGGACTGAATTGTATTTTAAGGTTTATTGAAATAAGATGGCCATTATTGATTTTGTACTTGTGAACATGAAAGCATTTGGTAGTTCATGTTTTAATTGGACAACTCTCTATGATTCTAAAAAATTGTAATACATAAATGCTACACTTTACATCCCTTAGGTGATGGGGATGAGTCCTCTTTTACCTAAGCTCAAAGGGATGTATGTACATACTGCCATGTCACCTTGAGTGTATGGAGTCCCTTATCTTGAAACTATCATAACTTTTAGGCATATTACCATGTGGATCACTTGTTTTCATTTTAAATATATTCCATTATCATTTGTAAACTGTTTTACATGCCATCTGATTTATATAAACTGTTTTTATGAAAATAGTTTTACGTAATCCATTGTTTTAAAAATATTTCCATGAATTGAAATATGGATCTTTTGTTTAAATTATTTTCCATCATTTGTAATGTGAATCATTATTTTTTATAAATATTATTTTGAATGTCCAAACATATCTATTTTAAATTGAAATCTCTATTTGGTTAATTTAAAATTTGTATCTTTTATGGAATCCTTGTTAAGACCCTACTTTTATTTTTAGCTTAGACCGTAGCATTTTCTTTGGGTGTTTGAAGATATTTTCCTTCCAGTTTCAAGCATTGGTAAAGAACTACTTTGAGGGGGTTCTAGCAATTTATTAGTGTACTTGATGAGTTAGGTTTGAGTTGGAACATGGGAAGTTTATTCTATTTTATATTACTTTTTTGATAGTGATTTGGGATATCCTGACTTCTTGAATTCTGGTACATACCGTCATGTGGAGTTTCTTTTTTATGCATACTATATTTTTTCCATTACTACTTCAATTATTGTGGAAAAAATAATTACCTTTCCTTTTGTATGATTCCAGGTGCTGGTCACCGATCTGTGGGGATTAGGAATGCCATTCGGGGTTTTTTAGTGTTGACTTGGTTATCAGTTTACTAAGGTACCCAGACTAGTTAATGACATTGATCTAGATATAAATATAATCTATATTAATTATATATTTAATTAGTTTAATCCATAAAAGTTAGATATAGAAAATAAAATACATTGTTCATGGAGACGATAGGCCATACGTATGTATGAACACTATTTCAATTTTCTTTCCAGATAAAAAAAATGAAATTAAACATTATAATGAGTTTTTATATTAATTATTATGTCATATATATCATACAAATTAATTAACATTATCCTTATTACCTTCCTTTTAAAGTGTATGTGAATAAAATATCTTATCATTTCACGAGACAAAAGTTCCTTGTACACACAAGTGACATTATCTTATTACCAAAAAATGGAAAGTGTGATGGTATGTTTGATATTTTAATTTATGAAGTATTATAATATAATAAACGCCATTAAATACACCATTATATTTACCCATGGTGATGGAAAATAAATAAAATTGGTTCTTGAGGCGGTAGTCCATCATATAGATGATTAACGATATCATTTACCATTTGATAGAAGTGGAGAAAAATATAGTTTTTTCCATTAAAATAATAAAATTTTAGTATTTTGAAGATATTACTGTTATTGTATCAACATAATTTAATAATATTTTAAGGATGTGGAGAATGAAATGAAACAAAAATACGAGTTGAAGAATTTTACCTCTTCTTCAGAGAAACTCTTTATGTTTATACCTAAAGCCTTTTTAAGAGGGATTCATAATAAACTTAAGGACTATATAATGTTTATATAGAATTAAAGAATATATTTGTTTAGGTATTTTATGAAACAACTGTTTTTTTAATAGTGAAAAGGGTAGAAGAGGGGTGGACTATTTTTAGTGGGGGAGAGGAAAAACTTGGAATTTTTGAAATGGATAAAGTGTAACCAAGTTTTTCACATGCCACAAGGCTCTAAAATGGGTCATTATAAAAATATGTAGGATATAAGGTCTATATATAGACAAAAAATAGTTTTTGAATAAATTTTTAGTATATTTTACAGATTTTTTCAGTTTAAGCCACAACAAACCCATTTTAACTTTAACAATGATCATTATTTTTTATTATTTTCACTATTCATTATGGAAAAAAATAAAGTTAACATTATTTTATAATATTAATTAATATTATTAAAAATTTGGAATCCATTTTTCCAAATTCCATTAATATAATTCAAAAAAATTAATTTAAAACTATTCTTGTAGACGTGATGAAAAAGTGATTTTCCAAAGGGAAAATCGTCAAAAATTAAAAATGTTTTTATATAAAAAAAATAGAATTGATTCCGATGACATTAATTGGATTATTTATAATATAATTTATATTAAATTTCTAAAACTTTTTTTAAAAAATATATTTATTTGTAAAATTTTTAAACAGAAAGGTAGTTTTTTTTAAAACATCATTTTCACTATTCATCGAAAAATTAAAATTTTCATAAAATTCTAAAAAAATCTATATAGGATAATTATAAATTATATATTTTAAAAATGAAGTGTATTTTTTTTACAAAATAAATTTTCTAAAATTCTCAACGATTAATTTTATTAATTTTTTCATAAAAGTAATAGAATTTTTTTTTGAGAAAATATTATTTTTGAAACATATAAGGACTTTACTAGAGATTAATTACCTTTTTATCAATATGTTTTCTTTATATAAAATCATCATCATTATTATTTAATTTTTTATTCCTATTCATACGTCCAGGTTTAAAATTGTTGTAATATTGATCATGTTTAGATAATAATATAAATAATATATTGTGGTTTGTTGAAACTCGATTTTACGTTAAATGCAATATATCAAAAAAAATTATTAAAAAATTTTGTTCCTAAAATCTCAGGGGGTTACATAATTTTTTTAAAATATTTCTAGCCTTATTCATACTTGCATGTTTAACAACTAGGTTATAATGGTCATGTTTAAATATTAATATTAAAATTATATTACGGTTCATTAAAAATCATTGTTCCGTGTAATGTAAGATATTATAGAAATTAAATTAAATTAATTTTTTTCAGAAAATCACGAGGTGTTACATTATACCCCTTAAAATGAAATTCATAATTTACATTCTTTCACATTAATAAAAAATATGTGGATACCATTGCCAAATCAAATCCTCAAGTTCCCATGTTGATTATTTTAGTTGGTGGTTTCACCATAACACTTTGACCAGGTGAGTGGTCTTGTTTTATATCACTTTATCTCTATGATACAAAATCTCCCTGGTATTTTATTGATTATAAAGATCATGATCTAATGGTATGAACTTTTATTTTAGTACAAGTGATGTATCAGGTATATACTTCCTCAAGAGAGATACACAAAAAAATACATCATGTACATGAGAGAGGTTCAATGGAAAATGTAAGAAATAAGTAACCATCCCTACTCAATCAATATTACAGAATGGGAAACTATAGTTAAGAAAAAAATTTAATTTATCCTCAAATATCATAACCTTCTTCCATATAGAAATTCATATAATGTCACGTTTTAGCAACTTCAAATTCTAGATCACATAAATTATTGTAATCAAAACATTTCTATCATATCTGATCTATCTGGATATATAGTTAAATAAATATAACTTTCTCTACCTTTTAACTTTATAGATCAAGACCCAATGTATATCATTCTCTAACTTCATCCCAACACATTATAATTATAAACTTCTTTCCATAGATAAATTCTTAATGGTCCATATGAATTATTTAGGGAAATAAATTTTTGTATGAAAAATCGACTAGAGAAAGGTGTTCATTGCAACCACCATTGAAATCCATAGAAAAAAATCTTCAAATATCAGGGTTTGAATGGCTCTCTCAAACCGACCATTAATATCATAATGATAAACATTTCAAAAACTCAATTTCATTTCATTATTTTATAGAAAATTTCACCATAACTTCTAGGTAAACCTTCGATCCTGGTAAGATACAATATAATTTGGCCATTCATAGAACCATACCATTTAATTCACATAAACCATGTTAAGTTGACACAAAGAGAAATATTATCTGATAGTGGTAATTTTTGGTAACTATTTAAGCTGATTGACTAAAACCATTATAGTATTGTTCCCTTTAGGTGTTTTGGGGAGACCGATGAAAATATCCATAGTGATATTTTTCCATTTCCATTCTAGTATCGGTAATTTTTGTAGAATCCCGTTATAATTTTTTTCTCGGCCTTAACTTATTTACATACTAGGAAGCTAAATACATAATCTAAAAAATATCTCTTGGAATTAAATATATGAAGACACAAGAGTGAGGGGGGGTGAATTGTTTTCTTATAGTTACTTTACATAAAGAATAGTTCACTCTTAAGATAAAGAGATCCTTTCTTTCTATATTAAGTATGAGAGAGAAAAGGTATATAAATAAAGGAAGGAAAAACTCACATCGATGTATAATGGTTCAGAGTACAAGTCTACTCCATAAATCTCTCTCCATGTGCTTGGTGATTTTTAAAAGTAGCTCCATTTTAAAGGGACATCTACTACTCACTGTTGGAAATTAACACCTTAAAAACGGTTTCACAAGGTCTTATAATTATTTTATAGGGAACCTAGATATTCAAAACATATTATAAGAAGTTGAAAATCCACCATGAATGAGTACATGCAGCCGATGCTCTAATAGTAAATATAGGATACGTAGATTGTTGGGAAGTAGTTTCATCTTTCAATAGAAGAGAAAACTAAAAAATTTAAAATATCTTTAATAAAAAATGATTTTAGAAAAACTATTTGTAATGTAAAATAGGATTCATTTAATAAATAGTAGAGAAAAGTTTAATAATGTTATCAAACATGTATGTATTCAAAGTGTATATCTAATAGATTCTTTTCTGAACTGAAGTAAAATATTAAAATATATATACAACTTTAGTAGTAATATTGGTTGATTAAATAGATTAGAATCAAAACATTTATGTTTCTAATGTTTATCTCATGAGATAAATAAAGATTCCAACTTAATGTTATTTTTGAATGTACATCTATCTGTATCTTCTGAGAAGAATAAACTCTGAGTTTTTTAAAATATAGTGAAATTTTATCAGGTCAAATATATATATATATATATATATATATCACATGATAAATTAAAATTATTTGAATTCAAAACATTAATATAAATTTATAACTTCCCTTATAAATAAGATTAATTTCATCCATTAAACACATGCCTTTGAATTTTTCTTTAAATATATTTATAGGAGATATTTAATCTAGCAAGACCATTTTAGAAATAATGGAAGTATTCTAAAATTTCAAAATCCACAGTTTGGATAAGTAAAATTTAGGAGTTTTATGTGTATTTATCCACTTCAAAAGTACCATATAAAATGTATGGTTTACTAGAAATATAGGGAATATTAACCATATGTTTATTCCCCTAATATAGGGTTTATTCCAAAATTTAGATTCTTGGTCCATACATTAACTTCAAATTTAGTGTTTTAATTCTTGGTTTCATAGTTAATGTAGTGTTCATAAACCATAAAATTTGATAAAAATCATAGGGTATGAACAATGTTTCTAGAATCCATTCAAATGACCAGATTTATTGAGAAATAAAATAAAATACTATGAGATAAAAGTTTGAAAATGCTTCTAGAATAAAATAATTACTCCAGTAATCATTATCCTAAAATTCGCATAATGTCTGTTTATTATTAACAAAAATGTGGGAGTTTGTGAGCATCAAACTAAAGAAAACATAATAAAAGTGTTGGATCAAAACATACCAAAAATATACCCCGTTTTTATGATAAAAAACTCATAAAACCAATATAAATATAAATAAAAAATATAGGTATGAATTAAATAATTAATAATAATAAGATAAAAATGATTGATCTATCCCAAATTAGAAAATAAGAAATTAAATTTTACAATCTTGTGAATGAATAAATTTCATAAAATTTTAAAGTTATGAATATCCACCATATTTTCACCAAATTTGATTAAAAATTTATGTATCCCCTATTTAGGTAAATATGTTTACACAGAAAATTCTCCACTATATATTTTCATCCATTTTTATATATTTAATTCCACATATTTCAAATATTTATTTATAAAAAAATACCATTTTTTATATCTCTCCAAATATATTTATAACACTTTTTGAGACTTCAAAAACAAACTTAGAAGAAAATTAATGCATATTTGAGATAATAAGATACTTGAAGAATGATAATACACTGAGAAAAACACTAAATAGAAAAAATAGAACATTTGATATTTTTTTAGACATACAAAATTTACAAAAATATTTTGGAATTTATTTTAAATAAGATACGATCAAAGAAAATTATTAATACTTTTGGAAAGGTTAAGTGATTCATGTTCACAAGAAAAACTCTGAACTCTTTTACCCACCTCAAATAGAACCCTCAATAATAGTTATTTTATCCATTACATATTTGTACAATGATGAGTCATTATGTAAGAAGAGTATATTCTAACTAAAAATTCCTTCAAGTCATTAATATTTTATTTAGAAACAACATCATGTTTTGTCTTCTCTATTTTATTTAGCATTTCCACTTTAAACACATCAAAAAATTATCTATAAGTTGATATTTCCAAAAAAAATTGATACTTCCTTTAATGAGAAAAAATATTATTTTAAAATATAATATTTTTATTACTCTTAATAATATTTTCTTAATATTTTTAGTTATTAATGAAGCTTCAATAATCTTCATTCTAAAATATTAGACATGGAAACCAACTCTATAAAGGGAAGTCAACCTTTAAATATTTGAGAAGATTAAACTTTCGATTCTCCACAATAAAGGATTTATGCACATTTAATCAATGATTTTTCTAAGGAACGCTTTACAAAATAGATTGAATTATATCTAAATACTTTAGTCATAGCATCAGGGAAAGAATTATCTTGATTAAATAATTATTTTAACATTATATTATCAAGATATTTTAGACAACTAAAAATAATAAAACAATAAAAACGAAAAAAAAACATTGAATTTAAGAATTTTTTTTTTCAGAGATTGAAGTTTTATGTCTCTTTATGCCTCTTAGATTGGATTGACCTAAATTATTTTAGATTTAAATTTTAATGGAGGAATATGGATGGTTTGAGAGGGTTCGAGAAAGAGTTAGGGTTTGAAGGAGGAAGAAGAAATATTTTTTCCCAATGATTTTCAGGCGATGTTTCAGATTCTCAATATAAAAAAGTGTAATAATTTCAAATTTTTTAGTTTAAAATATAGTTTTCATAATAATATATTACATAACAATATCTTCAAGTAACTAAATAACATTTAAAACAATGTTAACTTTCAAATCAAATGAGTTTTACAAAATAAATGGTCAACTAAAAATAAAATTTTCAATGAAATTTAACTTATCTTTAATTATGTGATTAATAAAATAAATGATACAAACCCCATAATTATTAATTTTTCTTTAAAATTAGTTATAATATGATATAAAAACCTTTATTTAACAAAAAACTAAGTAAATTTTAAAGAATAAATATTATACTATTATTAAAATATTAAGCACATAAAATAATAGATTGAGAAAAGATTTAATAGTTAAATCATATAAATGATTAAATTTGGAGGAAAAAATATAAAACATTAAAAATTTATTCTCCCTATATATAAAGTAGTTAATGCATAAAATTAATGGAATTACTATATTTTACCTACTCCATAAAACCTTTTAGAAAACATAGTACTTTAGAGTGGATCAAAAAATAAATGAAATCTTTATTTTCATAAAAAATTATTATTCATATAATAATGGAGTTATTTGGAATATTTCCACAAAATATTAAACACTTTAACCTATCATTAAACAAATTCTTTGGACCTATAATGGTTAGTAATTAAACATTAAGTGACCAAATTCATTTTTTTGAGTAGAGAATCCATAGTTAAAGTTAGATATTTCATTAGAGCATTGAACATTATTGACCTCAAAATTGTGTTTTTATAAAATAGGTGTCATTATCATAATGTCCATTTATTCTATAATGATTTTTTATAGTAGATATTATCTTACTTTTTAATCTAAGAACAAAATCATTCATTTATAATTTGTGGTTTTCTCTTTTACAAACAATACAAAGATTAACTTTATTATTATATTTTATACTACGAATTTGATTAAAATAGTTTTTTCCCTTAATAAGCATGATATGGGATTGATTTAATGTATTAAATTCAAAAATAGTTATTTAATTTTATTTTCATGCAAAGCATAATAACTTTTTGAATAATTAGATCTAAATTGTGAAAATTGTTTTATCAAACCTTATTTATCAATTAAAATAGAATCATAAGATTATATAAGTTTTCTATATTTTTTATTTAAATATTAAATTTTTTCTTAGAGTTTAAAGTAATATTTATTTAATTAATAATAAGAAAATGTTTTTAAAATTTAATTTCGAGAGTAAGAATATTTTACCTCATCATTATGAGCTATAAGACCTAGATTTACCATTTGACTTTCATGATTAGATTCAGAGTTTATAGTGGATTTATCAATAAAATCATCAGAAGTACTCCAATTAAACATTATGAAATTCATAGTGTTTCTATAATTGGGTTTCCTTTGAGCTTTAATCATAGGAGATTTAGATCCCTTGTGACACTTTTCTCTTATATTTTTAGAATCAGTTTTATTTATTCGTGTTTAATTTCTTCTTTCTATTATTGTTTAATGTTCAAAAAATTTAGAAAGATTTGATAACACTTTACTTGAATCCAAATAGTTTGGATCAGAATATTCATTCATAGTAATTTTGTGTGAAATATATTCCTTTTTGATAGATATGTAAGTTTTAAGTTGTACTTGAATCTCATCTTATTACATCCTCAAGGATCCAATTAGTTATTTGATTTTAAACTTTTTCACTAGTGTGGATTGATTTATAATTGTAGATATTCCATTCCAATTAGATGCTAAAACTCTAAGTACATTTAATGCCTAATCTAGTTCTGGAATAGGTAATCCTTATTCAACAACGTTAATGAAAAATTATATCATTATTCCTTTCACTTGATTGTTTATTTCATATTAATGCATATTCAATGTATGAAATTTAAAATTTTAAACTACTATACATTTATAATAATATAAATTCATTCATAGGTCATAAAAATAGCCAGCCACATCTCATATACTACAGTACATTGAGAAACTGAATTTAATTCACAAGATCCTAATCCACAAACAATGTCATTCATTGATTTTGAATTAATATCACAGTCTTTCTCTCGAGCGTCATCCCACTTTTTTAGATCACATATAAGAATTTCATAGGGCTTTACCACTATCAAGTAAAATATTAATCCATTATTGTTTATGTAAATAATCATGCATTTTTTCTAGTATCCATAATTATATCCATTAAAATAATGTATACAAATCATCAACATATATAATCTAAGATCAAATTCTATATCTTTATCCATATTTTTAACTCTCACTTTTTAGATTTAAAATAAATATAAAAACATGAATATTATATTTAGATACCAATTTATAGTAAAAAGAAAAAAAATAATCATATATTTTATAAAAAATATCTAATATAGAACTTCTTCTAATACAATTATTGGTGTAGATAGAAACAAAATTGATTTTTAGAAAGATAAATATATAAATTTATTTTTGATATCTTAAACAAGAGTGATGAGTAAAAATTAAATAAAATAAAGAATAAAACTAATGATGTATAGTGGATCACAACATAGACATCCCCCACTAATCTCCTCCAATACTCTCTCTCCGATCTTTGTGATTTTCCCTAGTAGGTATTTTTTTAGTGGACATCTACAACCGAGTGCAGGAAGTTGACACCTTACAAAAAGGTCATTACAGTTCCTTCTAGTTATTTATAGGGTACCAAGATATTCATAGATTGGTCTGACAAGAAGAAACTCCACCACAACTGAGTGCAAATATCTAATACCAAGACAATAAATATATGTGATATAGATTGCTTTGAAATAGATTCATCTTAATATTTAAATAAAAACTAACAACTGTTTATGATCATCATTGAAGAACAATAGTAGGAAAATAATATTTAACATAAAAAATGATTCCTTTAAAGTTTTTTAGAGAAAACACTAGGCATATGATCAATCATGTATATCTCCAAAGTGTAGCTATGATAGATTCTTTTTCAAATTGTAGTAGAAGATTAAAAATGAAATACAACAACAACAGGTTGATCAGATAGTTAAGGATCAAAACATATATGTATCTAAAGTGTAGATATCTAGAGAACTAGAGATGGCGACGACTGTTATTTTAAAACATGAATATATCTCTATATTTTTTGAATAATAAACTCTTGGAATTTAACAATACTCTCAAATTGCTTCATGTTGAATAGATCCATAAATATTTTATGATAAATCATGATAATTTTAATGTAAATCATTCAAATAATGTTTTATATTTAATTAGAAATTAGAAAATTTTAATCTACGGACCTCGAGACTTATAATTAGTCATTAAAAATATTTAAAAGAGACATTTAATCTGGTTTGAACATTTCAAAAGCCATGTCAATAATCGATAATTTCAGAATTCATAATTTGGCCAAGTCAAACATTAGGTTTCTATATAGAGAAATCAACTTCAAAAGTATGTTTGACAATATAGGGTTGAATAAAAAATTAGTAATGATGACCCTGAACTTTTTCCTCAAACATAGGATTTATTCCAAAATAGTGGTTCTTTATCTATACATTCACTTAAAAATTAGGGAACTTTAAGTATGGTTCCATAATAAAAGTCTCATTTATAGACCATAAATTACTAAAAAAAATATTGGGTATAAACCCTGCTTTCAAAATCCTTTTCAATGACAACAAAACATGAGAAATAAAATAAAATCACAGGTAATTAAAGAATAAAAATAATTATAGAATAATGTAATTACTCTGGTAAACATTATGTTGAAATTTTGTTAAAGTATCTTTATTATTAAAAAAATGTGTGTGTTTGAGAGAATATAAATTAGAAATAAATTAATGAAATTATTGGATCAACAGATGACTAGGATGAATATACAATGACGAAATATGAGCCTCCTCTAATAGGTCCTTTATTATATATGGAACAGATGGAACACATAAAACGTTTCTAAACATTACCATTCAATAATAAGGAATGTTAAAATCAAGAACACTTTTGACCTTCCAATACTACTCTATATATTCCTCCCATGCCTATTTAATATTTAGTTTTAGAAATGGTTGGAAAATCATTTCAGAAAGATAATATTTCTCCCCTTACTTCATGATTTTCAGATCTATCATTTTCAAATTCTAAAATATGGGATCTTTTTTTCCTCATCATAGATAAGAAATCATGATCATTTTGACTCAAATCGTCGACCACCTTGTTCTCTTTCCCGAGGTGGGAATGTATTAACAATTCCTAATCTTTAATCAAAAACAACTATCTTATTTGGAACATATTTAAATATTTCTATGTGAAACTAGAAATTAATGTGTTATGATCAGTATATATATCATACCATTATCTATAAAGATAATTCCTCCTTATATTTAATGAAATAATTATTGTAGATAACTTCAAAACAAGATTTTGGTAATTTTTCTTACGAACATTCAATTGTCATGAGGTATAATCTATCAAAATATCATTCTTCCTTTGAATTTATACCCATCCCTTCCTCAATGAATCACTTTGGATTATAAAAACATCTCCACTATAGGGTAATGTAAGCATAGGTCTCTCACAAAAATGGCCTTTAGTTCCATAAAATTTCTTGACATTCATTTATAAAAATAAACTTGGATACTTTCCAAGTTAACATGTTGAGCAGATTAGATAGTCATGATAAATTCTCCCATAACCATAGATTATATATAGATAAAAAATACTTGAAACTAGACCTATACAAATAGTTTTGGCCAAACTATTTATACATGTACCATTAAATGAACATATACCAATAGTTTTGAAAAAAACCATTCATATAACATCAATAAATTGACCCTTTACCAACGGTTTTGAGATTCATTGGTATAGGTGATGGATATACCAATAGTTTGGCTAAAACCATTTGTATAGCCTCTATTTAATAAACCTATACCAACAGTTTTTCCAAAAACATTGGTATAAGTTACAAAATTAAAAAAACCTATACCAACAGTTTTCCAGACCATTCATATAGGTATTTTTTATTTTTAATTAATTATTATATAAAAAATATCTAATAAATAGGAAAATAATTAATTTATAAATATAAATATACATATTTATTATATTACATTTCGAAAAAACATTATATCTTAGTGTCTAGTTAGTTGATGTAATGTCTCAGATTTTTTGTGTATTATTTTTTAAAAATTATAAAGAATTATTACGAGACTAGGTGCAGAGACGATACATCATTCCGAGGCCTGGTGATCTTGGAATGGTGGTTCGAACTGTTTTTATGTTAAGTGAGTGGACACATGTGCACAGTTGTCGTAATATCCAAACGGATGCCTGGATTAAAAATATGAGGGCACCGTTGTGTCCGGGAAGACAAAATTACTTAAAAATGGGTCTAACCTCAACCGACATAGGTCGAGGGAAAAAGTCAATTTTCAGATGTTTTAAGTAAAATAAAATAAAATAAATGGGAAAGAATATTTTTTTTATTTGGAAACATTTGTTGTAACACAACGACGAGTCTGGTTTTAATAATTAATGTCACATAATAATGACTCAGAAATGACAACATGACTCATTAATGTTGTAGTGTGATGAAATTATAAAATGCGCTTTCCATTTTTAATGGGTTTAATGAATGATGGTCATGGATACAAAATTGAGAGAAAACTATAGAGAATCCATAGATTCTTGGAGAAAACTCTCAGAAATGAACGACGACATATCAAAGCTGAGAATCACTACACCAACAAGTTATAGGTTCTTGACGATGACAGAAACACGACCTCTCTATCATCAATCGACCCCTTTTGAGGTAGGGGTTGTTATTTTTAATCTCCTTTCCCATTTCTGAATTTAAATGATGAATGCGGATCAACCATGAACAAGTTGATCTGTGGATTCGTACGTTCTTGCATGAGGGTTTCATCGGGTTGATCGTAGGGAATTAATCCATGTTAGATTTTTGTTTTGAACCTTCTTTATTTGAATATACTTATGAGAGTGGATCAACGCCGTGATGAATGATGGTGGAGGTTCGTTCCAAAATTTCTTTTGGTTTTCCTCCCCCTGTCATATCTCGCACTTTCTTTGCTGTCTTTTCGTTTTTTGTGGGGAGATGAAAAATGGATATTTGCGCATTTGTATTGCGATGCAGTGATCCAAAATTGAAAATACAACATCGCGAAGACCTAGCATAGGTGTGATGGCGACGACGACAGACGAATCGACAATGTTCCGGAAATATTGTTCTGCTATCGTTCTTCGTGCGGGTGGATAAAAAAACAATTTCCGAGCTGATCAGAGGCCCAAAAACAACATAGCTGACCTCAGGACGTTGGGGTGACCTAGATTCTTCAGTTTTGTGGTGATTGGATGACATGATCGATGAATGGGGTAGCATAGAAGGCGTTGCAGCGGAAGTCCGCGATTTTGAAAATTTCCAGAATACACGGCATGTACTCCCAAAGAACTCACCTTGTGGACCAACTCAGTGGCAGCTATAGTTTCTAAAGTTAGACAAGTATTACATGACATGTGAACCCAGTCACACGGTGTGTTGGAACTTCCCTGAATCCTAGTGTGTATTCTAAGAAATACACGGACACAAGATGGACTACAAGGCTTCAGAACATAGCGTGTGGACCCTACGTGACATGGAAGAGGAAACCACGCTGGACTCGGTGTGTATCCATGGGATACACGGACATGAGAAGGAGTAGACCACTGTGTTCTCCATCACACAGCCAGTCAAGGCTAGTAATGCAGGTCACCCCGTGTACTGATTACATGGGTTGGAGTACATGGGCTGAGGTTGTGTATGGGCACATGACCAACATACATGAAGCCGACCCTAGTCACTCGGACACAATTTGTACAACCAACTACACGCCATTAACATACTTTTTCTACACGACCGACCTTATGACATGGGCCATTGTACATGGGAAGTACTCGGGGTCAGATGACATGGCGTGTAACTTTTCTACATGCCTTGTAATTTTTGGAAAATGGCATGGTCCTCTTGTCCACCATATCTTAGACATGTTTCATTTGGGATAGTGCCCCTTCTTCTTGTTCCCCTGAAGGTCAGGAGTCATTTCCTTCTACATAAGTATTATCCCTTTAGTGGGACTTTCTATTATAGAGTAGACATCCCTTCGAGGGGCCCGGAGTGAGATCCTCAATCCATTTCAGACACTAGGTAGAGTCAGTCATCGACATGAACAACTCTACAGAGCATTGATCCTCTACCTTTCTAGTGATTCTAGATGAGTCACGGTATTCACTATGGGCCTGGAACTGATCCTCATTTGTGTATCGTGATCTTTCCCACTCATGAGTGTGTCTCCCGTAATGAATGTATCTTTCTATCACGATCTTCCCATTCAAGAGTGTGTCTCCCGTAATGAGTGTAACTACCTCTCGTGGCCTTTCCCAAAGAACAGTACTTATCAGACATATGTCATCAGAGCTACTAGACTCGTGGACTATGTTCTCCCTAAATGATTTCTTTCTAGAATCATTAAATTTAATCCCTAGAACGGGTATACGGTTGTGTAACTTGTTTCTAGACCACAGGTATGAGTTTTGGGTATATTGGGATTGCGTTCACCTATTATATGTTCAGTATACATATACTATTTAGAGATGATGGTGCCTTTCCTTTGTGTATTGCTTTGTGTTTTTCAGGGTCCTCTACTGAGTATTGTTATACTCACACCTGAACGGTATTTTCTCGAACGCGTCATGTCTTGTGCAGACAAGCATCCCTTTGACAAAGTCTCGGGTAGAACACGACATACGGAGCCTTCTGAGTTCCCTACAGGCCGAGGCATTCCTACGGATATGAGCAGTTGTCCCATTACTTCTTTGTGTTTACAGGATGGACGTTGCAGTTTTCAGACTCTTATTTTTTGGTGGGCTTGTATTCTGGCCCAATTTACTTTCAGTACTTTACATTCCATCGTACTCTGTTGGTTGGGTTTAGTTTTATGCATGCATTTTTTCCTTAGTGGTTTTTACATTTCAGCATTTGTGGGATTAGAGTTGTGTGTGTGTGTATACAGGTTCTTAGGCAATGCCTCCCTTGTTAGTAATATGCCTACTCTGTGCTAGTCACCCACCCCTGGCCTATTGGAGGTGGCCTTGGGGAGTCACGATGCAGACCCCACTGGGACGGTTCATGAAAAAGTGGTATCAGAGGAGGTTGGTTCTACAATAGGACCAAGAGTCTATGAGATTGGTGTGGGGCAATGGTGTTAAGTGTTTCAAGATCGGATTTCATGACAAAGTCTCCAGTGTTGGTGCAGCGACCAACATATCCATAAACCATAACTCTGATAACCTGCTTTTTGACTCTGTACAAGAAAACACTGGTTGCGGGGATATACAAGAAAGCTACATGCATCATATAGTAATGGGTTGTATTTCCCATGTCCTTTAAGTCAGCTTTCCAGATATACTCATGGTACATCTTGTTTCCTTATAGGATGCCTTTGTGACACATACCCACTAGGATTCAGTATCATGATCATGAGGATGACCCCCTCAGTGACGGGGCTTTGATAAAAGGATCGGTTCCCCATGCGTTTCCACCAGGTGGTGCACCTGCTATGCCACCACCAGTGGAGCAGCCCATGGTACCTGCAGTACCGACAGACGAGGAGCTCAGGCTGAGCGTACTACATGATTTCTAGAGATAGAGACCCCTCAGGTTTCGAGGTGATCTAGACCCTCAGGATTCTAAGGACTAGCTTGAGTCGGTGACCAGAGTTTTCCATCTAGTGAGGACACCAGCAAACCCGATGGTAATCCTAGGAATGATCCTTCTTCAGGGTTCGACGGGACGATGTTGGAGTCTGACCACAAAGGCTCACGACGAAGAGAATATTTGATGGATAGAGTTTGAGCGAATATTTAGGGAAGAGTTCTCTCCAGTTACATTGAGAGCTGTGCACATCCAGGACCTTCTTCTGCTCCAGCAGAGTAGTTTGACGGTTGCTGACTACTCCTTGAGGTTCACCAACCTCGCCCGGTACTCGATGGATATGGTCAGGGATTAGTCCATTAGAGATTGGGCCTTCGAGTGACGTCTACGACAAGATATCTGATCTAGTTTCGTGCCTCTATGAAATTAGACTTATGCGAGAGTGCTTGAGCGAGACTTGGTGATCGAGAGCTTCTTGGCAGTGCAGAGGTAGCTAACGACAGTCTGCAATAGGCAGAGTGGTCTGGAGACCTCGGCAGCAAGGAGCCGATGTCGTACATAGGGATTAAGACTTGAGAGATGTCAGAGGAGGACCCAAGACAGGGGATCAATAACCCATGGCTCTCAGGCTAGGTCTAGTCAACTTAGGGAGAAGCGGCACTATGCATGCGACAGTAGGGGATATCTCGCTAGAGATTGTACGACCCGTAAAGATGCTAACAAGGAAGCGGTGGATGTAAAACCGTGCTAGAGGCAGAGAATGGAGTAAACAGACACGCTAGGCAGCGGACGAGGTAGAGGATTAGGGAGAGCTATAGTTGGTGGTATATGATTCGACTTACTTTCACCATCATCCCCAAGAGGTCCACACCATGCTCAGGGAGCTGGGGAATAGGGGTGGGGACAACTGCATGCAGTCGAGGCTTATGTCCCATGGGCTCTGGGATGATACGAGGTATGATATATGTCTTCTCTACCTTAGATTATATACTTATAGACTCAGGTTCCAATCATTCCTTCATATCCACATGTCTTGTGTGATACCTTGAGATTCCAATAGAACCGTTGACTCGATCCTTATGCTTGGAGACTTGACAATCACACACCTTTGCAGACAGTGTGATCTTACCCTTGGAGACATGAGTTTCATTTGGAACCACTTGGAACCACTTGGTGGTAGCATCTAGGCCTTATGATGTTATTCTCAGTATGGATTGGTTATCTTTGGTCCATTCCAAAATTGACCATTTTAGTCGAAGAGTGTGGTGTGTCCGTCATGATGGGACAAGGTTTTCCGTTGTCGGAGAAAAGGAGACCCAGGCAGCATAGAATGGGATCATTCGTAGAGGGGTGCAACCAATCACTCTTGAGATCGCTAGCCTTACCCTCATATTAGTAGATGTTGTGAGCTCTCAGTTCCCAGCAGTAGTGGAAGAGTGCGAGGATGGATTTTCCAAAGATGTTCCGGGATTACCTCCCCACTGAGAAATCGCATTCAGCATCGACTTATACCCTAGGACGACAACGATTTCTTCACCAACATATTAGATGGCTCCCGTAGATCTTCACGAGCCGAGGGTGCAGTTGGAGGAATTTCAAAGAAAAGGTTTTGGGAGACCCATCATTTCACCCTGGGCGGCCCCAATCTTCATTGCCAGGAAGAAAAACGTATGTTTGAGGTTGTGCATTGATTACCGGCACCTGAATCAGGTGATAGTGAAGAGAAAGTATCTACTTCCAAGAATTGATGACCTCTTCGATTATCTGAGAGGAGCACAATGGTTCTCAAAGGTTTCCCTTCGATCAGGGTTTCACCAGTTACGAGTACAATATGAGGATATATCAAAGAAGACTTTCAGATGACACTGCAATCACTATGAGTACATGGTTATTTTTTTCAGTGTGACAAACGCCCCCACAGTTTTCATGCAACTGATGAACCGGATCTTCCATCTATACTTGGATAGGTTCTTAGTGGTCTTCATCGATGACATCCTCATGTACTCGATGTTAGAGTAGGAGCATGTGATACAGCTGCTGATAGTTCTAGACGTACTCTGGGAGAACCAGCTTTATGGGAAGCTCTCAAAGTGAAATTTCATGGATTTAGGAGGTTCACATTATGGGACATGTCATCTTAGAAGATGGAGTAGTTGTGGACCCAACCAAGGTGGAGGCAGTGTTAGCATGGAAGCCACCTCATAGCGTGATGGAGGTGCGAACCTTCCTTAGGTTAGCAAGATATTACACGAGATTCATTCCTGATTTCTCCCAAATATTAGCACTGATGATGGATTTGACTAGGAAGGGGTAACACTTCTTGTGGAAGAAGAAGTTCCAGCAGGATTACGAGTAGTTGAGACAGATTTTGATGAGTGCCCCAATCTTGAGATTGCCGGAGGAGGGTGTCAAGTACATAGTTTTCTACGACTCATCAGAGATAGGGCTTGGATGTGTGCTAAGGCATAGGTAAGAAGTGATTTCTTATGGTTCATGCCAGCACAAGCCACATGAGTAGAACTATGAGAACCTTGATCTCGAGTTGGCTGTGGTAGTCTTCACATTGAAGATGTGGCGACACTACCTTATGGGTGAGAGGTTCATCATCTACTCTGACCACAAGATCTTCAAGTACATATTCTCATAGAAGGATATGAATCTGAGGTAGAGGAGTTGGATAGAGTTCCTCCAGAATTATGATTTCGAGATCATATGTACTCTTAGGAAGGGGATCAAGGTGGAGGATGCTCTTAGTAGATGGTCAAGCTCGCAACTGTTGAGTGAGGCGACAGAGCAATTATCCTTCCTGGATGGAGAGGATGAAACTTACCTACAATAGATGGTTTTCACCCCTACACTCTTACAATGAATTAGGGAAGAAAATCTTGGGGACGATGAATGTGAGGCTTTACATGCTTAGTTATCCATAGGACATGCTCCGAATGGATATTCAAAAGGCGGGGAGCACATACTTATTTTCAGAGGATGCACTACTATACCTGTAGCGTTGCATGAAGTGGTTCTGAGGGTGTTTCATACATCCTCCCTGGTGGAACATCTTGGAGTGGAGAAGATGTACCAGGAACTCTGATGACAATTCTGGTGGTTAGGAATGAAGAAGGTAGAAGCAGAGTTCGTTTCCCTATGCCTCACATGCCAACAGGTGAAGGCTGAGCACTAGGTTCCAACAGGATTAGCCCACCCCATGAATGTTTCTGAGTGGAAGTGGGATGGAATATAAATGGACTTTGTGATAGTATTACCCCAAATGTTCAAGGTATATGATTTGATTTGGGTGATTGTTGACCGACTCACCATGTCGGCCCACTTCTTAGCTATCCGGGAGCAGAGTTCCATATTGAGCATGAGATGCCTCTATGTACAAGAGAATGTTCAGATTCATGGCATCCATTCAATGATAGTATTGGACTGAGATTCCCTCTTTACATCCCGGTTGTGTAAGGGATTGTAGGAGGCCTTTGGGACTCATCTACGCTTGAGCACAACATTCCATCCCTAGACCGATGGTCAGATGGAGAGGACCATTCAGGTTCTGGAGGATATGTTGCAGGCCTGTATCTTGGAATTTGGTCACAATTGGGAGGACCACCTACCTCTGGTGGAGTTTTCATACAATAATAGCTACCACGCCACCATTGTTTTGGCACCTTTCAAGGCTTTATATGGGAGACCATGCCTGTCACCTCTTTGTCGGATTGACCCTGAAGAGTCAGCACTTATCGGTCCAGAGTTGGTATGAGCTACCACTGAGAAGGTGCAGATCATCCGGGTGTGGATGAAGACTACACAAAGCCGAATGAAGTCTTATGATGACAAGAGATAGTGACCCCCAAGAGTTTGAAGAGGGAGACATTGTCTTTCTTCAGGTCTCACCTTGATGAGGGATATCGATATTTGGATGAGGCGGAAAGAAATCTTTGAGGCTAATCAGACCTTTCTAGATACTTTGTAGAGTTAGAGAGGTGGCGTAACACCTGGCCTTACCACCATAGTTGCATCGGTTACATGATGTCTTCCATGTGTCACAGTTGAGGAGGTACATGTATGACCCATCACACATCATCAACTGGGGCGAGCTGGACATCGAGGATGGAGTGACCTTTGCTGAGTACCTGGTGGAGATCAAGGATCAGTTGGAGGGGATACTACGTGGGAGATTGATCCCCTTGGTGTGCATTTGGTGGCAATATGAGAATCTTCAGGAGAGCACATGTGAGAAGGAGGCTCAAATCCGTGCCAAGTACCTGCATATTGTTTAGTAGTCTTGTTTTGGATTTTTGGGGGTGCAAAGCCCCAAGGTGGGGAGAATGTAATGTCTCATATTTTTTGTGTATTATTTCTGAAATATTATATGGAATTATTATGAAACCAGGAGCAGAGACAACACATCATTCAGAGGCCTGGTGATCCCATAATGGTGGTTCAGAATTTTTTTATGTTAACGGAGTCAGCACTTGTGCGTGGTTGTGGCAATCTCCAAACAGATGCCCGGATTAAAAAGATGAGGGTACTGTTGCATTAGGGATGTTGACTTTACCTAAGAATGGGTATAACCATGACTAGCATGGGTCGAGGGAAAAGTCAAATTTTGAATGTTTACAGTATAATAAAATAAAATAAATGGAAAAGTGTATTTTATTTTTTTATTTGGAAAAATTCACTGCAGCGCAATGATGGGGAAGATTTTAATAATTAATTCCATGCAATAATTACTCAAAAATGACAATGTGACTCATTAATTCCACAGCATGATGGAATTCCAAAATGCACTTTCCCTTTTTAATGGGTTAATCAAACGTTGGTCATGGACGGAAATTTGAGTGAAAAAGTCTCGAGATTACATGAACCCTTGGAGAAAACTCTCGACGACGAATGATGACGAATCAAAGCTATGAATCACTGCACCAACATGTTGAAGGATCTCGACGACGATGGCATCATGACCTCTTCGTCAACGATCGATCCCTTTTGAGGTAGGGGTTGTTATTTCGATTCTCCATTCCTGTTTCTAAATTTAAATGATGAATGAGGATCAAAAACGAACAAGTTGATCTGTAGATTTCGTACGTTCTTATGGGATGGTTTCATCGAGTTGATCTCAGAGAATTAATCCAAGTCAGATTTTTTTGACCCTACTCTATTTGATCCTACTAACGAAAGTGGATCAATGATGTGATGAACAAGGATGGAGGTTCGTTCCTCAATTTATTTTGGATTTACCCCCTTTCTTATCTTGCTTGTTCTTCACATTATTTGCGTACTTCGTTGGGTGATGAGCAACGGATCATTGTGCATCCGTTTTGAGACGTAACAATCCCAAATTGAAGATCCGATATCACGATGACATAACAGAGGTGCGATCGCAACAGCGGCAGATGAATCGACCCAATTTGGGAATTATCGTTCTTCGATCGTTCTTCATGCAGGTGGGTGAGAACATGTTTTTGGAGCTGATCAGAGCCCCGAAAACAATAGAGACGACATCGGGACATCGGGGAAACCTAGATTCTAGAGTTTCATGGTGATCCGATGGCCGAATTGATGAACAGTGAAGCATGGCAGTGGAAGTCCACGATTTTGGAAATTTACAGAATACAAGACGTGTACTCTTGAAGAACACGCCGCGTAGACCGGCTCAGCGGTGGCTAGTCATTCAGGAGTCAGAAGGGTATCACATGGCATCTGACCCCAGTCATAGGGCCTATTGGACCTTCCCTGAAGCTCAATGTGTATTCTAGGAAATACACAAACAAAGGATGGACTACACAGTTTTGGAATACGACGTGTGGACCCTACGTGGCATGACAGAGGAAACTACGTGGGACTCAATGTGTATCTAGTGGATACACTCACTTGGATGGAGTACACGACCGTGTACTCCATCACACACCCATGTAAGGCCAAAAACGTGGGTCCCCTCGTGTACCGATTAGATGGGTTGATGTACATGGGTTGAGGCAGTGCACGGGCACATCACCAGCGTACATGGAGCTAACCCGAGTCACTTGGACATGGAATTAACACCATACTACATGCCAGGTACTCACTTTTTCTACACGACCGGCCTTACGACATGGTCCGTTTTATACAGGCAGTACCCAATGTCAGACGACATGGCTTATAACTTTTCTACACACGGTGTTCTTTTTGGAAAATGACGTGGTCCTCTTGTCCACCGTATCTTGGACATGTTTCTTTTGGGTTAGTGCCCCTTCTTCACGTTACCCTAAAGGTTAGACATCATTTACTTAAACAGAATTATGATCCCTTCAGCATGATTTTCTGTGACAGAGTTGGCATCCCTCCGAGAGGCCTGGAGTGAGATCCTCTATCCATTCCTGACCCTATGTAGAGTCAGGAATCAACGTGAAAAACTCTACCAGGCGTTAATCCTCCACCTATCTGGCGAATTCAGATGAGTCGAGGTATCTTCCATTGCCCTAGTAGTGATCCTCATTTGTGTATTGTGATCTTTCCCACTCAGGAGTGTGTCTCCCAGAATGAGTGTATCTATCTATCGTGATCTTCCCACTCAAGAGTGTGTCTCCTTTAATGAGTGTAACTACCTATTGTGAAATTTCCCAATGAATAGTATTTCTCGGACGAACGTCATCAGAGCTACCAGACTTGTGGAGTGTTTTCTTTTGGAATGAGTGCTTCGTGGATTCTTCAAACTGAATCCCTAGTGGGGGTATATGGTTGTGTGACTTTTTTCTAGACCACAGGTTTGAGGTTTTGGTATATCTAGATTGTGTTCACCTATTATATGTTCAGTAGACATATACTGCATAGAGATGACTATTCCTTTCCTTTTTTTATTGATTTGTGTTTTTTGGGGTCCTCTACTAGGTATTGTTATACTAACCCATGCACGGGATTTTCCCGCACGTGTCATGTCTTGTGAAGATGAGCAGCCCTTTGACAGAGTCCTGGGTGGACCAGGACAGGACCGAGCCTTCTGAGTTCCCTACCTATTGAGGCATTCCTATTGCTATGAGCAGCAGTCCTAGTTCCTCTTTGTGTTTACAGGTTAGACTTTGCAGATTTTAGACTCATGTTTTTGGTGGACCTGTATCCTGGCCCAGTTTAGTTTTAGTAATTTACTCTCTGTCGTACTCTGTTGTTTGGGTTTAGTTGTATGCATGCATTTTGTTCCTTAGTGATTTTTACATTTCATCATTTGTGGGATTAGAGATTTGTCTGTGTATACAGGTTCTTAGGTAATGCCTCCCATTTTAGTAATATTCCTACTCGGTGCTAGTCACCAGTCCCTGGCCTATTGGAGGTGGGCTTGGGGAGTCACGATGCAGGCCCCATTGGGATATGTCATGACAGTTGAGATATACATAGAAGGTCTGAGGATCAAGAATAGTAGTGGTTTTTAATGAATGACCTACACCATCAGTTTTAAAAACTATTGATATAGTTATTTGATATTATATACAACAATGATTTGGATAATGTTGTTATATTCCACCTATACCAATGTAAAACAAGCTAATGAACAGCCAAATATTTGGTATACTTTATAAAAATAGTTTTGGAACCTATTAAAATGGGTCCAAACCATTGGTATAATCTTATTTTATAATAGTGAAACAAAACATATTAGACCTCAATCATAGTGGTTGTTTTGGGTTAATGTTCAATAGACTCTATATTTTTTTGATCCATTTATATTCCCTCTATAGATATTTTATTACCCAAAAAACGAAACCTTCTGTAGCCAAAAATTTTACACTGTAATTTTTTCATATAAATTATCCTTCCTCTGGGTCTGAAGCTCAATTTTAAAATGATCGAAATACTCTTCCTTACACATAGAATATATAAGAACCTCACCAATAATGACTACAAAAAATTTATCAAGTTAGTCTTTAAATACTATAATAATTACTTCCATTAAGATATAGGGAAAATTTCTAAGATCAAATATCATCACTATATATTAATAGTGTCTATACCATATACAAAAAGATGTTATGGTTATATCTTCATTCTTGAACATCAATTAATGATACACATAAAGAGGGTGAATTTTGAAAAAGTATGGAGATCCATAAATTTGTTCAAAAGAGTCATTAATATGGGGTATATGATACTTATTCTTATTAGTGATCCAGTTTAGTTCCCAATAATCACTATAGAGTCTCATAAATCCATATTTCTTCTTAAAAAACTAAACAGGTGCACCCCAAGGTGACAACCATGGGTAAATAAGCCCATTTTTGATATTCTACCTGAGTTGTTTCTTCATTTACTAAAACTCAATCAGGGACATTTTATATTAAGCCTTTGAAATTAGGGTACCACCAAGTATGATCTCTATTGAAAACTCAACTTCATGATTCTGTGAAAGACTATAAAACCTTTCTGTCAAGGAATAAAAAAACTCATAAAAAATAGTTTTATCATCAATATTGAGTTTCTCTATAACCATATGAGATTAACAAGCTTTTTTAATCATAATCAAGACCTATAAAAATGTATATGATTTACATTGGAAGTTTATATTATTCATCACTCTAATATATAATCATAGGTTGGTTTATAATATAAAATATGAATTCCTTTAATCAAAATAATATGTGGGAGTTATATAGAGAAATAAATTCAATGCCTAAGAAAATATGAAATTCCACCAGAGTGAGAATAAAAATAATCATAGGAATTGTATTACCATAAAATTCAATCAGATAAGGATAACAGAATTGATATTTCATCATCACACCATTAGGTTATTTCATTGTAAATTCAACATCTAATCATTGGAGATATGAATTTACATTCCTAGATACTTTTCATGATATAATGGAATTAATATAACTGAGATAAAATATGGTAATTAAATATTTGAACATACCTATTACCAACTTAACTTAGTCATTCTATCTTCAATCCCAAAATAATAACCAAAACGGTTTGTATTATACCCAAAAATATTTAATCAGAGTGATTAATCATGAGAAATCATTCATATTTTGCCTAAATCTTGAAATCTTTTTTTTAATCTATGACACCATAGGCTTAACCTAGGTTATTCACTATCATCATCAATTCAAATCCTTCATGGGGATTCATATAGAGTATATGAATTCCTGAAACATATCCCCCATGATTGTCAATCTAGATGTGAGGAAATCCCATTTGTCATGCCTTTGGTTATTATTGAGTCAAATCCCAATGCACTAGTTTCAAAGTTATTACCCTTAGGTACAACTGTTCCACATCTAAATCCACTTGTAGTATTAAGAAATGGATATTTTTTTGAAGCCACTTTCTCTATCCTTCACCAAAATTAAATGACATTTTCCTACACTTTAATGTATCCTTAGGGTTCTCTCTAAAATTTTATCATCATAGTTTTTAAAGGTTGATTAAATACTTCCCTAATACCAACTATAAAAACCCAAAATTTTCAAATATAGATATTACATCATAATTTATGAATATTTATTACATAACATAATGGTCCGCATCATATTCATTTAGCTACAATATCTCTAGAAAATTGAATACAAGAAAAAATGGTTCATAAGTGAACTACATCAGCCCCTATTAGTTTCTACGTAACTATCACCATTCTTAGACATGTCATATATAATACATTAATTTATAACCTGGGTAAAAGAAACATAATAAACAGTGATCTCAGATGCTTAGTATGGGTAACTAAGGGAAATAACAACATAACATGAGCATATGGGTATACGAACATAAGAATAACATTTTAAAAACATACTCTCCAAATCATATATCATAGTCTTAATTATTGAGAGATATATTGGATGTTCAATAACATGTGTCTTAATATAATAAAATAATAATACCCCTGAGATCATAACATTACCATAATATATATATTTGTGGCATACAAATAAGTATATAAAATCTTATGTTAAGGAAATCCCATAAGACTTTCATAACATGTTAGGGTTGGGATTACCACCTATGTACCTTTTTTAGGCTGGGATAACATACTGTGTACCCTATTTTGGGATTAGGATAACCTCCAATGTACCCTTTTCTGGGATTGGGATAACCTACAATTTTCCCTTTAATCTAATAGATAATTAATCATTACCTAATACATTTGAGGGATATATAATTATGGGTCCACCCATAATATATTTAAAATCATACAGATGTGTTACACAGGGTCATAATACATTCATCATATCAAAACCCATGAAAAGAAATGGGTTTCATATACTTCTCATTACAGAATAACCTGTGGAAAATAAATGGTTTTCATAAACATTTCATCATTTCATAATAGAAAAACCTATAGAAAATGAAAAAAGTTTCATAAAAATGTTTACATTATAAATATAAACCATATAGAGATATAATAAGGATGGTATCATTTTATCATATCCCTAGTAAAGCTTAATTAACATCAAAGGTTGTTATCTTATATAGAAAATGATTTGGAAATTTCATTTGGAACTTTTCTTGAAAAAATATCCATTTTTTACTTTGAAATCACTTATTTAAATACTAAAATGCTCCCAAATATTAATTTTTTTTAATAAATTACATTGTAAATTTTTAAGGAATATTTAAATAACATATAAGTTATAATGGAAGTAAATACCATTTCTGACATATAAGTTAAATCTATCATTCCATTCACATTTTCAGTAAAATTGTCAAGAGAAACTTGATCATAAAATGAGATAAATATTAATTTTAAAATATGTTTAAAAATTAAAACATGGTTAAAAATTTCTTTAAAATTTCTTTTATAATTTTAAATACATTTTTTTATTAAAAATTAACATGGAATAAAAAATATTTTTCGACCAAACAGAAAAATAATGATGGTTTTTCATAAAAACTAATTTTGGTCTCATGAGTACTTAATGAGAAGAAAACGAAAGGAAATTTTTTTTTTGTTGAGAAATACGTATATGATAAGATATTAAATGAGTTTCTTAAGATATATTTCATAATATTTCATTATGAGAAGCATAATCATAATCATTCCAAATAAATAATGAGACTGTAACACAAAACATTTTCCCCTATAATAATGTTTAAATAGTAAGACCCATGAGATAAATAACTTTATATAGATATTAATGTACCATAGTTTTCATAATAAGAATAATGAAATACATTTATGGGAAGTATGTACACCAAAAAAATAAAAAAGTGGTTAATATGGCTTGTGTCCCACAAAAATAAAAGTGAAACAAAAATACATTACTAATTTGGAAAATTAGGAATCATAATACCAATGAAATAATGAAATAGTGATGGATATTTATATACCATAATTTTTAGGTTAATAATTATGAAATAAATTCATGGTTAGTATATACACCACACAATAGAAAAAAGTGGTGAATATGACATGTTTCGTATTGAAATAAAAGTGATATGAAAATCCTTTATCCCTATCATTAGAACTCTTCATTCATATTTTAAACTAATATATAATAAATATAGGTTTTTATGAATATATTATATAAAAATAATCATATATATCATACCATATAAATTTACATATTACATTTTATTACTTGTTTATTAAAAATTCATTCTTAAAATTCTGTTTCGGGTAATAAGTGTTTGGTTTTTCATGTAAGTTTTAGTTTGGTATTTTCAGTCATTTTACATTGATCATGGTTCCATAATATCAAAAATTTTAAACATGGTATAAATTTCATATATATTTATTATATATTTATTTATAGTAAACTAAGAAAGTAAGATTTGGAAAACGAATTACACCATTCATAGAGACAGTAGGTCGTATGTATAATTGGGCATTGTTTCCATTTTCTCGATAGTTGGAACAAAAGAAAAGAAAATATTAATTATTATTTCTCGAATAATCGTTACATAATATATAAAAAATATATTAATTAAATATACCCTTATCACGTTGAATGTTAAACAAAAATTAAAACATGTCACATTAATATGTGGAGGTGGTAGTCCACACATACACACAAGTTGCATTATCATTTTTCAATGATTTGAAAGGTAATAAGGTAGAAGTGATATTATAATTTTATACATATAATTATTTCATAAATACCACATATATTTTATTCTTAATATGTCATTATATTCAGCTATGCGAGGTTGTGATGGAATACAAATTACATTGGTTCGGGAGGTGGTAATCTACTGTACAATGATCAACGCTTTTGATTATAATTTGATGGAAGAGGGGATGTATATATGTTTTTTAATCTAAAATAATAAAATATACATTTTTTGTTGATACTTGTTTTAATATATCATCTTTTTTTATTAATATTTTAAAGATTTGGAAGGTGAAATATAATGATAACACTTGGTTAAGAGCTATACCTCTTATTCGGAGAGTCTATTTAGGTTTATACCTAAAGCCTTATTATGAGAATTCATTAATAAAAATAAGTACTCTATGAAATGGTAATGGAATTATGGAAGATATTTTTTGGTGTTTGACTAAATCAAATGGATTTCAGAGTGTGAAAAGAAGATGATAGGGGGTTCCTGTAGGATCGAAATAATGATGTAGATGTTCAATATATAAGAGGGGGGGGGGGTGAATTGTATAATTTAAAAATTCCTTTGGAACCATTAATGTTAGTTACAAATAACTATGTTTTCCTTAAACAAAAGAAAGAGCTAAGTTTAACAAAGTTAAACTAAGTAAATTCACAAAACCTCTATAACCAAATGAATACTTGGAATAAGGAATGAAGTTATAAACTTTAAGTCCTATGTACTTGCTTAAAACTGGAAAGAGATTCCAAAAGTAGGTTCCGGAAATATGAATCTGGAAATTGAAACTTAACTAAAGATTACAATATGAGATTCTACCTTAAAGCGTATAGAATCTAAATGAATCAGAATACAAGTAAGGAAGTGTAAGAAAGTTATAATTTCCTTACAATACAATATGCAGCGGAAAAAAACAAGTAGTAAAACTACAAGTAACAAGATATAAGTCTTTTAACCCAAAGAGAAGGGTATCCAACAACCATGGATAAAGGTCCCTTGATTTATACTTTCAAGAAAGTCTGTCTTACCCACACTAGGGTAAGCCCTCGATATGAAGATCAGAATATATATCTTGCTATCCCCACAAGCCCCCAACTTCAAGGTAGTTGGAACCTCTGTCTTCCTCAGCAAGGAAGCCCTCGAACTTTAAGGTAGTCGACACCTCTGTCTTCCTATCCCCGGATGTCCTTGAATGTAATAACCAACATTCAGAGTCACATGAATATTTGAGAGTTAATAAGAGCCTCTCTCTCTAGAAATCACTTCAAGCATGTAATCACATGAGTCGAAGATCGGTTTTGAGCTCTTTCAAATGAGATTCTATTTATAGGCAAGGTCGGCCTCCTTTCCAACGATCATATTTTCCTTAAAAATCGGAGGGACTTGTACACGTGTAACATAACCAATAGTTGGTTTATAACAGAATAGATGACATTGTTTTATAACAAAACAAGTGAAACAAAAAGTACGCCATCGTTTAAAGTCTAACTCAAATGTTCGAAGTGAAGGTTTGAAGTGTAAACAAAAATAAATTTTCAGAGTCTAAATAAATTCGGAGTGTATAAAACAAAGATGATCAGATTCTGTTTAATAGGTGAATTCGGAATGAGAATTCAGAATGAGAATTCGTCAACAGAATTCATAATGAGAATTCATCATCAGAATTCGTAATTAGAATTCGTCATCAGAATTCGTAATGAGAATTTATCATCAGAATTCATAATGATAATTCTTCATCAGAATTCGTAATGAGAATTCGTATCTAGAATTCGGAGTAGAACTTTATTACAGTTCTCATCCAGAATTCGGATCCTTAAAACAGAATTCTTCATATCAAAGTTCCGAATGATTCTGAGAATATAAAAATGAATCCGAATCTTATACTTAAGAAATATATGGATGAAAATATGATAAGGATAATTTTTCTTACAAAAGCAATCTTCCTTATAAAATCAATTTTCCTTATAAAAGAAATTTTCCTTATAAAAGTGATTTTACTTATAAAAGTGATTTTCCTTATAAAAGTGATTTTCCTTAAAGATAAAGTGTTTGTGATTTTTAAAATAAGAAGGAATGGAAATGTCATAAGGAAAACCTTATTGACTCAACAATCTACCCCTTTTTGGAAATCACAAACATCTTTACGAAAAATAACGTCTAAGAAGAAATAAAACATTAAGGGTTATCTCCCTTTGCTTATGGATGTTGATGAATACGAATAACTCCCCCTTAGACTTTGAAACTCTAAGGATCGTATTCTAGATTTCCGAAATGATATTTCATTAAGAATAAGAATGTCTTCTTTAATGAACCCCCCCCCCTTAGATGAACTCTATTAGAGTTTGTTTTCCTTCTCACACATTGTTAAGATTCTTTTCCCCCCTTTATTAGGGTTCTTTTCCTTCTCCCCCTTTGTGATTTTCAAAATGAATTCGAGGGAATGGAAAATATAACAAGGTACCTGAAAAATTAGTAGCAACAACAAAAGAAACGAGCAAGCACAATTTTCATTAAGTTTGAAAGTTCAACAAAAAAGAAGTTAAGATATAACAAAAGATCGGATTTGTTTATTTTGGATCTTTTTCCTTCGCCATGAGACCTTTAAGAATAGTCTTTATCTTCTTCATGTATTTATGGTCTTCATTGGCTTGCTTCTCTAACACAATAATTCTTGCATTTTGAGCTTCAATCTTTTCTTCTTGGGCTTGAATCTTTTCTTCCTGAGCCTGAAGCTTTTCTTCATGAGCCTTCAAGATTTGTTATTGCTTTGACAACTACTCTTCAAACTCAATCCGATGATCCCTTTCATACTTCCAGTTTTGAGAAACAGAATTTAGATTCCCATTCAGATCTCTGACTTCTTGAATCTGAAAATTCTTTTCATCTATCAGCTTTTCTTCAAAGGATGAAGTAAGTTCATTTATCTTCAGGTCTTCTGTCTCAAAATAATCCTTAACATTATCTTGGAATTCATCAAAGAGACTCATCTCTTCAACAGCCTTCCTCAACCAGCAAGTCATCCTCTTGAAAGATCTTTTGTGGTGTTCATATCCAACAAAGAAACTTTTGAACTGAGCCTCAATCTCAACACATTTGTCCATAACCATGGATACAGAGTCTGTTTTCTGATTCAAATCATGTTGGAGCATCTGGCATCTTGAATAAATACTTGAAAAAGTCGGAATAGTATCCACCAACTTCTTTAATGACAGAACAAAAAAAATCATGCCCCAACGAAGACGACTCCAAATCCGAGACTTTTCTTGAAGAATTTTCTTCTTCAAAATGCTCACCCTTCTTCTTAGAAGAATCACCAACTTCCCTTCTCTTTACAACCACTGAGCTCGGGGTATCAACAACAAGTTGCTTTCCCTTGTCCTTTTTCGGAATGGATTGCTGTTCTGGAGTCTTCTGTTCACTGTCAGAAACTTGAACAACATTGTCTTTATCATCAGCAACATTTTGAGCGCCATCCTCTATGTTCTCAATTTGAGAAACATCATGTAGAATTTGTTCTTCCTCTCCATGATAGGATACTTCTTGTTCTCCTTCCTCCTCATCCTTCCCTGGAGTGACTAACTTCAATGATTCAGCTTCTGAAGTTCGGAGTGACAAATGTTCCGAAGGTGTCCCCTTATAATCATCTACTTGTTTCAAAACATCTCCGGTCTCACCACTACCTTCAGCAACTGCTTCTTCCTCTTCCACTTGCTCAATCTACTCAATTTCCTCAACAGGCTTAGAAACTGCCTCTTCCAGAGCGACCAAGTTTTTTCCTGGAGTCTCAGGTAGAGATTCCATATAAAAAGATCTCGGAACATGAATGTTTCCGGAGGCCATCTCAGTAAACTGTAATAAAGTCTGAGCTACCTTAGTTTTAGACATCTTTTTCTTGAGCTTCTTTTCTTTCGCTTCTTTTTCTAGCTCATTCGCTTGTCTTTCCCTCAAGGCCTTATCCTCCGTAGGATCCAAGCCAAACTGAGGCTCCCCTTGCACTCTTTTCTCTTTGATTTCCCTCCACTTAGCAACTAACTCATCTGGGTAAGCTTTCTTCTTCTTCAGTTTTGGAGGTGCGGAATGAACATCCTTAGATTTGGGATTCTCTACTTCAACTTCAACTTCTTTCAACTTTCTCTTCCTCACTAGCTTAGAGGATTCCGGTTCACCATGTTTCGGAACCACTTCTTCTTGAACAGGTAAATCAATAAACTGACTAGTCTTCTTGTCGAAGGCTACACCCATCCTTTTGAGGGTACCATCACTCACCAACATAATCTTGCAAACTCTTGTCTTAGACTTGAAAGCCTCCTTGAAAGACTCAAGGAAACAAACTATTAGCTTCGAGATAATTGCTGGAAACATTATACTCTGAGCTCTCAGATTCCCTTTCTTAACATTCTCAATGGTAATAATAATGTGTTTCATCAGATTAAACTTCCTCATATTTATCAGAAAATCTAAGATATAGATCTCGCTTTTCTTGAAACTATCCTTTTCACCCTTTCTAGGTACAATAAATCCTTGTAACCATAATTCTAGAATCTGAAAATTTGTAGACATAGTAGTAATCTTCGGAGCCTTGTAATCCGCCAGTCCGAGAGTTTCCAATGCCTTTTCCTTGATGAAGCTTCCCTTTGAATCTGGAAACACCCGGGAGATGAACTCAGCTTCTCCTTCATTGTTCAGCCCTACCAAGCTAGCTTCCTAGGCATACAAAAGCTTATAGGTCTTTCTATAAGACTTAAATTACAACTTCTCCCTACCATCTTTCTTACGGAAGGAAACTGTCTCATAGAACTCTAAAAGCAAATCTGAAAAAACTTCATCTTGATTTTCGGGCTTGGACACAGCTACATCATCCCATGTGTTAAGCTTTATATTCTTGGATATAAGAGAATCGTACTTGTTGATGAAATCAGGATGAACCAACCTTATCTATATACTAACCACTTGGAAATTGGTTTAGATGAAGACATGTCTTGAGAAGCCACTTCCACAGACATTCGGATCTGAAGACTTCTGAGAAGTTCGGAACGGAGTTAACTGAAGATCGAAACGGCCTTAAAACAGAGAGGCAGAGCTTTGGGATGCTGGAGCTTGAAAAACTGATGTGGGACGACCATTTGGGTCCCCTTTATATAGGAAACGAAAAGACGGTTTATCTTCCTCAGTTGATCGAACTGTTGTAACAAGCTAAGATCAGATAGACGGTTGAAATCCAATTCTCAAGAAAACTTGAATCCGATATTTTGAGGTTTTTATTAAAATAAGGATTTATGAAAACTATAATCTGAAAACAAAATATAAGAAAATACGAGCAAGTAAAGTATGATTATGAAAACATGAGTAAAGAAATCATACCTTTCGGATTGGCTTAGGAGGATTATTAGTAATGGGTAATATTCTTTTTGAAGGGAAAAAACTTTATTATTACTATGAAAAGACATAGTTTGCAAAAATCACTACGAAAAACTCAACAAAAAAAATTTTTCTTGAAAATTTTCCTTAAAAAATTTTGAAAACGAAAAGCTCATTATGAAAGTCTTGGTACAAAAATTTTATTACGGAAACACCAGTACAAAATTGTCCATTCCGGAAGTTTTCAATAAAAATATTTCCATTCCATAAGTTTTCTATACGAAAATATCCATTCTGGAAAATTTTTGTTTCAGAAATTCCATTCCAGAAATTTAGTTCCGAAAAGATTGAAAAAAAATGAAAAAAATTAGTTACTCTAACAATCAAATGCACTCCCCCTATAAAAAGGAGTTTATTACTGTAAGGAGACTTTTTGAACAGAAATATAATTAAGAATGATTACCATACGGTTATCATTCCTAAATTCTGTTTAATGTATTAAAATATATTAGAAGGCAATGATTTTGTGAAAATATTAGCAAGTTGATTTTCCGTTCCGATAAACTGAAGAATAATATCTCCTTTTAGTGTGTGATCCCTAAGAAAGTGAAGCCTAATATCTATGTGTTTTGCACAAGAGTGATTGTAGGATTCTTACTTAGGGCAATGGAACTTGTGTTATCACACAAAATTTGAGTTTTAGAAAAACTCAAGCCATAGTCTGTGAGTGTGTGTTGCATCCAAAAAACATGAGAAAAACAACTTCCAGTTGCTACATATTCAGCTTCAACAGTGGAAACTGCTACAAAATGTTTCTTATTGCAAGACCAAGAAACTAATGAATTTCCGAATAAATGCCAAGCTCCGGATGTACTCTTTATATCCATTCTACATCCACCAAAGTCAGTATCAGAAAAGATTTTTAGAACAAAATCTTTTCCAGAATTATAAAATAATCCTCGATCCATGGTACCCTTAAGGTGGAAACAATTTCTTTTTACTGCCTTTAAGTGAGATTCCTTAGGATTGGATTGATATCTTGCACATAAGCATACTGAAAACATTATGTCTGGTCGACTAGCTGTTAAGTAAATTAAACTTCCTATCATACCTCTAAACGATGTTTGATCTACTGGTTTCCCAGCTTCATCAAGATCTAAAGAGTTTGAGGTACAATGGGATTACTTATACTCTTAGTGTTGTCATAACCATACTTTTTGAGAAGATATTTAATATACTTATGTTGAGTTATGTAGGTTCCTTCTGGTTTTTAAGAAATTTGAAAACCAAGGAAAAAAAGTTAACTCAACCATCATACTCATTTCAAACTCAGATGTCATTAGACTTGAAAAAGTGTCGATTAAAGATTGCTGAGTTGAACCAAATATGATGTCTTCAACATAAATTTGAACAATCAAAACATTTTTCTTATCTTTATTTATAAAAAGGGTTGGATATGAATTTCCCTTAACAAAGTTATTTTGAAGAAAAAATCCAGCGAGTCTATCATACCATGCTCGTAGGGCTTGTTTAAGACCATCTAGAGCTTTGGTAAGTCTAAAAACATGATCATGATGTTTTGTATCTTAAAATCTAGGAGTTTGATCCATAAAAACATCCTCTTCGACATAACCGTTAAGAAAAGAACATTTCCTATCCATTTGAAAAAGTTTAAAATTAAAGAATGGTGCAAAGGCATGTAGAATACTAATAGATTCAATTCTAGCTATTGGAGCATAGGTTTCTTCATAGTCTATTCCCTCTTGTTGATTATAGCCTTTATCAACAAGTCTAGCTTTATTTCTTACTATGACACCATTTTCATCACATTTATTTCTGAAAACCCATTGTACTCCAATAACAAGAAGTTTCCATAGGTCTTTCAACCAAGGTCCAGACTTTGTTCCTCTCAAATTCATTTAGTTCATCTTGCATGGCTTTGATCCAATCATCATCACCTAAAGCTTCATCTGTGCTTTTTGGTTCTAATTGGAAAAGAAATGCTAGATGTTCTACTTCATTTCTTAAGGAACTTCTAGTCATTGAACAAAGTAAGGTATTGCTTACCTTATAATTGAGTTGATACTCTTGCTTTTCCTGGTTAGTGATAGTTCTAGCTTCCTTATCAGGAATTTTATAATCTCCAGTAAGCAAAACAAAGTTGTCCTCTCCAGTATTGATAACCAAAGTCTTCATTCGATCTCTCCAGTATTCATAATCATTACCATCAAAGATTGGTGGTCTTGTAGGATTTAGATTATCAATGGAACCAACATTGACTCCTGCCATACTTAAAATAACCTTCAGCACACAAACATGTTAGTAAAAAAAGTTCATAATCAAAAAGTTCGGAATGACAAAATTTGGAATGACAATGTTCGGAATGAGAAAGTTCGGAATGACAAAGTTCGGGATGATAAAGTGAGCAAGAAAAACTTATACGTGAGTACAAGAATTTCAGAGACCTGCTCTGATACCAAATGTAGGATTGGTATAGAGTACGAGGTTTCCAACCTTTGATACCAATTGTAGGATATAAATAATGATGTAGATGCTCAACATACAAGGGGGGGGGGGGTGAATTGTATACTTTAAAAATTCCTTTGGAACCTTTAATGTTAGTTACGAATAACTATGTTTTTCTTAAACAAAGGAAAGAGCAAAGTTTAACAAAGTTAAACTATGTTAATTCACAACACCTCTAACACCAAATGAAAACTTGGAATAAGGAATGAAGTTATAAACTTCATGTCCTATGTACTTTCTTAAAACTAGACAGAGATTCCGAAAGTAGGTTCTGGAAATATGAATCCGAAAATTGAAACATAACTAAAGATTACAATATTAGATTCTACCTTAAAGTGTATATAATCTAAATGAATCAGAATAAAAGTAAGGAAGTGTAAAAAAGTTATACTTTCCTTACAATACAATATACAGCGGAGACAAACAAGTAGTAAAACTACATGTTACAAGATATAAGTCTTTTAACCCAAAGAGAAGGATATCCAACAACCTTGGATAAAGGTCCCTTGATTTATACTTTCAAGAATGTCTGTCTTACGCACACCAGGGTAATCCCTCGATACGAAGATCAGAATATCTGTCTTGCTATCCCCGCAAGCCCTCAACTTCAAGGTAGTTGAAACCTCTGTCTTCCTCAACAAGGAAGCCCTCAAACATTAAGGTAGTCGGCACCTCTGTCTTCCTATCCCCGGAAGTCCTCTAATGTAATCACCAACATTCAGAGTCGCACGAAGCTTTGAGAGTTAATAAGAGCCTCTCTCTCTAGAAATCACTTCATGCATGTAATCAAATGAGTCAAAGATCAATTGTGAGCTCTTTCAAATGAGGTCCTATTTATAGGTAAGGTCGGCCTCCTTTACAACGGTCATATTTTCCTTAAAAATCAGAGGGACCTGTACACGGGTAACTTAACCAACGATTAGTTTATAACAGAATAGACGACATCATTTTATAACAAAACAAGTGAAATAGAAAGTACGACATCGTTTAAAGTCTAACTCAAAAGTTCAGAGTGAAGGTTCGGAGTGTAAAAAAAAATACTTTTTCGGAGTCTAAATAAATTCGGAGTGTATAAAACAATGTTGATCAGATTCTGTTTAATAGGTGAATTCAGAATGAGAATTCGGAATGAGAATTCCTAAACAGAATTCGTAATGAGAATTCGTCATCAGAATTCGTAATGAGAATTCTTCATCAGAATTTGTAATGAGAATTCGTCATTAGAATTCGTAATAATAATTCGTCATCAGAATTCATAATGAGAATTCGTATCCAGAATTCAGAGTAGAACTTTATTACAGTTCTCATCTGGAATTCGGAACCTTAAAAAAGAATGCTTAATATCAAAGTTTCAAACGATCCCGAGAATATAGAAATGAATCCGAATCTTATACTTAAAAAATATATGGATTAAAATATGATAAGGATAATTTTTCTTACAAAATAAATCTTCCTTATAAAAGCAATTTTCCTTATAAATGTAATTTTCCTTATAAAAGTAATTTTCCTTATAAAAGTGATTTTCCTTATAAAAGAAATTTTCCTTAAAGATAAGGTGTTTTTGATTTTCAAAACAAGAAGGAATGGAAATTTCATAAGGAAAACCTTATTGACTCAACAGTTGCCTTTTATATGTGGGGAGAGTAAACACTTGGAAATTGTGAAAATAAAAATTTATACCCACATTTTACGCATGAAAAAGGATGAAAAATGAATCATTATAAACATTTATATGATATAAGATCAAAATATGTTCATAAAATAGTATCTAAAGATATGTTTATGTCATTATAAAACTTATCATTTTAGTTTAATACCTGGTAATCCTAATTTAACCTAAATTATGTTAATAAATTTTAACTGTATTTACTAATCATTTCAAAAAAAAATTAAGATAAAAAAATTATATAATATTTTTTATTTTGATTGAAAAATTTTAATCCAGTTTTTAAAATTCAATTCATAGAATTTGATGAATATAATTTAGAATTCAATCTGTGGATAGGTCGAAAAAATGGATTTTTAAAGAAAATGTTTTAATAAGTTTTAAAAGTTATTATATCAAAATTCAAAATGAATTGATTTCAATGACCTATATTGGAATAAAAATAAAATATTTTAAATAATTTTAAATTAATTTTTCTAAAAAAATATAACATTCTAAATTATTTAAACCAAAAGGTAGTTTTTAATAAAAAATTAGTATTTTCACTATTCATTAAAAAATAATTTTTTTAGAAAAATCTCAAAAAATAACCCCAATATAATTCAGACACATTGATTTAAAAAATTGTGTAAAGTTTTAGATATAAAATATCTAAAATTAGAAAAATTTATTTTATTATTTATCCACATGAAGTTAATAAAAATAATTTTTTTGGGAAAGTGCATTGTCGAAGCATATAAAGACTTTACTAAAAATTACGTACTTATTAATAATTTTGTTTTGTTTATATAAAAAAATTATATATAAATTTTCAAATATATTTATTATAATTCATACATCATTGTTTTACGGATAGTCCATAACAATTATTTTTACATAATAATATTTCTGGTATATTATAGTTCATTAAAACTCGATGTTGTTTATAACAGAAGCTATAAAAGAAATTAAATTTATTTTAAAAATATTTAATAAAATATCAGGTTTCTATATGTTCAATACCTAGATTAAATAATTTTAAGTACCCAAATGATACGTGATATCATGGGTGGAAACTCATAGGACTTTGAGGCACATTCTCACGGTGAACACCCTTTGTAATTTCCAGTTTAGGAGAATATGGGAATGAGATCCTCTACTAGAATATCCACAGATGTGTCATTGGATGTTAATATATGTAGATGGATGTATTGGTAAATAGACTTTAATTTTTTTATTATTGGATATTATGAGCCCCATATTTTTATGTATTGATGAAAACCATCACAACATATGTTTTTGGTAAAGTAAGATACATTGGGAGCATCATGAGTTATATTTCATTAATTATTAACATGAGAGAGTATTTATCCCTTCTATTTTTTTAAAAAAAGATGATATCTCAATCCTATTTATGGAAATTATGTAGTCTAAATAAAACTATTGATTTTTTTTCTGTATAAAAGTTTTAAATACCAAAAGTAAAAAAAATACATTGTGCACATAGGTTAACGAAACCTACATGCAACCTGATTGATTAGTGATATTATAATAAATTAATTTTATTACTAAGTAATCATATTAATAGGGTTTTATTCCATTGAGACACTAAATTATTTCACTATGGGTGACTTTGGATGCTTCTAGATGCTAACAATGGACTTTGTAATGCTGCACACAATGCCAATGAGAATGTGTCCTAAAGGGACACACACTAAGTGTATCAAGAACATTGGTTACATGTTAATAATATTTATTATTTAACAAGTTTAATAAATATTATTCCCATACATGGTTTAATACTTATTCATGGTTACATGATCACAAATATTCTATCACTTTTAGATTGGTATAATATTTTGTGATCATAATATTTATTTATTTGTTAGATAATAACACAGTGATATATATTTATTAAATAAATAGTCAATTTTCAAGTCTTGATAAATATTGTGGAGGAATGGAAGACCGAGTTTAGTGGTCTTGTAATAAATTATATATATATTAAATATAATTTTAATTAATATTACATAATTAATTCATTAGTTTTCCTCATGAAATTAAATTATATAAATATAATTATTATAGAAATGGGGGTCCATGGAGAATAAGTAAAGTAATAAAGGTGCAAGTAAATTTTTTAATTTATAACCCTTGATGTATATGAAACTAATTATATTATTTCTTATGGGTGTTTCTATTTTTTTTACAATGCCATGAGATTTTAGTAGATATTTTTATTTAAAAATCTTCACCTCTTCTATATCTTATGTTACACTAGACACTGAGTTTAAACAAACTGCGATATAATATGTGATAGTTATCGCCTTATCATTGGACTGTAGGGTATGAATATGAGTAAATAAATTAGAATAAAATTTTGTTTTAAATATGTAGAAGAAAAATTAATTGGTAATTAATTAATTATAAATTAAAATTAAAATTCTTTTGATAATAAAAAAGATGTTTTTGTAAAAAACTATTTTTATATGCTCAACATATTTTTATATTAATAAATTTAATTAATCAATATTGGTGAATGATTTTGAAAAAATTCCTGTATTATATATCCAATATAATGTTATAAAAATCATAAAATATTTTTAATCCCACTTCGGTGGTGTAGTAGTGTTGAAGGTGAGGAGGATAACTACACTGTTCTATGGGAGGTGTAGGGTTCATTTTCGGGGAGTCTTCTCTTAGGTGAATTTATCATTCCCTTGATACCCACTAATCTTTCTTTGTCACTTGGTTCCTTAATGAGTAGTTTAAATGTTTTGAACCCACCTTGCTGATGGATTTCTATGTCAAACCATCACTGATTGAGTTTTCACACTCCAGAATGCATTGCCATCTCTGGTAGAAATGGATCCTTCCCAGATGGGGATCTATCTAAAGTGACCTCTTATTGTGGAGGGGTCTTCTTATATAGAGGGTTTTAAAATCCCACGCATAGTAATTACCTTCTAAATGATAAAACTAAAAGTTAATCATTGAGTATTTTTATTATGCAAGAGATAATAATAAATAATGTTTTGTACTCAAAAACAATATTTTTCTAAAAGATAGTTTCATCAAGTTTTTCACACTTATTTACAAATAAATTTCTTCCAAAAATAATTATTTAAATGGATAAAAGAGATTACATACTTTTAATTATGAGGTTAAATTTTTCTAAATAGATCCCTTTTATTTTTTGTCAATATAAATAATAAGTGTCGTAAAATTTATCACCTTGGTAAAGGGTAAATTATATTAATCTAGGATAAAACTAAGTGAAAAGACCATAATTTTTCCCAATAACCATTATTTTATGAATGAAATTTTATTCTTATAACTTTGTATTGAAATTAAATTTTTTCGTGGATACATGTCCATGAAAATGAACGATATAACATTTAAACCAAAGATAGTTACAAAATTTCATATTATTAATTTTAAATATATATTGTGTGTTGACATAGGTAAAAACAAATTTATGTATGAATTGAAATATCTTTTTTGATATTAATAAAATTATTTTCAGGATGGAATTTTATTTCTAATTTTTTAAATTATTTAATTTCCGTAAATTATTCAGCAATGCTAATACAATATTTATTCAATTAATATAAAAATAAAATAAATGATTTTAAAAATATTAAATGAAATATAATTTGAGTAAGTTAATGTGTTCCAATTTTTTTATTTTAACAGAACATATTAGTGACGTTTAGAAGGTTTATATTTTAATTATAACTTTGTATTTATGTCTTTTAAGTGAAATTAAATTAATAGTATCAAAAGTGACGTTAATGATATTTTGTCTAAATAATATTTTAATAAATTATAAAAAAAGCATAAAAATATTTAAATAGAATAAAGAGTTTAATATTTGGTCTAAAATGTCATCCCATGGCTATTTATCATCCAATTTTTACCTTTTATTTAATATTTTAACCCTTTAAGAGTGAAAAATACATTACCCTGATTAATGTTAAAATGGGTCAACTAAGGGGATCAACCAAAAGATAAGGTATAAAACACCATCTAAACCTATCCTAATTTTATTAGTTTATGATTTTAAAATCCATAATAGCTTATCTTTTAATACTTGTCATTTTTGAAGCATTTTGATTGATAATAACCTTTTTCGATTTTAATCTTTTAAGAAATTCCCAAAGTCCCCCTCACCCAAATTAAAAAAGGGAGCCTCCTCCACCCACTAATTCACACATTTCAATCCTTATAGCTCAACAAGACAATACAAATATATCTTCCAATATTACTTATTCACATTATATAGGTTTAGGTATTTGCAAAATACAAACCATATGACCCTTAAGTGGAGATCGAAAGGAGTTGTTTCAAATAAGATATAATCACCTTAACCGGTCACTTTGTTTTTAATTATTATTTTAGCTCTATTAATATATTTTATTTATATTTATATAACACTTTTATTGTCCAAAATATAATGTAATTTTATTTTGATATTGAAACCTCTTCTATCCACCCTCTTTATGTTAAAAGGGAAGTGAAAGTATAGTTCGGGTGTACGTATGACTTACCATCTCAACACAGTGATACAATTATTTTTCCATCACCATCATTAATGGATGGGACTTATTATGGATTTAGAGTTTAAATATGATTTTTATTAAATAATTTTTCTTATTTATGGATACTATCATATTTATAAACTTATATTCAAACCAATGGAAAATATTAACTCCACTCAGCTGTATGTGTGGACTACCACCTCCAAAAAATGATATGATACATTATTCTACTTGGTTTTTCTTGGATGGTAATAAATATATATTTAATTAATAATATTTTTATATGTTATAATATAGAAATTATATAGAGGTGATTTATTATTAACTTTTTTTAAAGTTATCCATCGGAATGTGAAAATAATGTTCATGCGTACGTACGACTTACCGTCTCAATGAATGGTGTAATTCACTTTTTAATATCTACACTTTTACAGATAACTATAAATATATACAATGAATATATATGATATTTATATCATTATTAAAATTATATAGATTATGGAATCATTATCAAACTATAAGGACATGAACTATCAAACCCATACTTACATGGAAAATAAAGTAGTTATCACATGAAACTATGATTCTAATAATGAATTGATAACAAAAAGGTGATAAAAAGTTATAAGTAAATCATATATGGTATGTTATATATGATTATGGTTCTTAAATATATTTATAATAAATATATATTTATTTTAATGGAATTTTGAGCATGTATGAAAGAAGTTAGAAATGAGGTCAGGGATTTTTGTATCAGTTTTATTTTTGTAATACAGAAGCCATATTTACAACTTGTTTCCTTTATGTGGTGTATATAAAATCAATGTGTGTATTTTATTTTTTTATTATAAATTTTATGGGTATTTAAAAATCAAAATATGTTTCTTTCTTTAATGAGGCTTATAATTAAAATTTTAAAAAAAGTGGTAAAGATTTTATGTTACAATCTATTTGTTTATTGGTACTGATTTTGTTAAGTTTTTGATGATGAAATATAATGATATAACACTCAGTAAACACACTATTTTTTTCTAAATGTTATTTATTTTTTTAAAAAATCCATTTCATTTTAATTACCTTATATACTCAAGAGACTCGAAGTATAATTTTAGGGAGAAAATACATAACTTCTCTCTTTAGTTGAAAATAATTTATATCCATATCCATGTTTTATAAAACTATTTTCAAGAATGATTTTATTATTAAAAAATGATTGTTAAAATTTGTTTTTATCCATGTTTTTAATTTCTAAAAATGGTTTTAATGGAATATTTTTATCATTTTTTGAAAAGGGGTACTTTTTGAATTTTTACAAGTGAGAAAAGAATGTTTTTATTTTAACTTAGAAGTCATGAGAAGAAATGTATAACATAATGAAGGATTAATTATTTTAAAATTCCTATACATGGATTAATAATTATTTGAAAGAAAATTTTGTCATTAATATTATTTAAATATTTATACATTAATGAAATTATTTTAAAATAAAAAAGGTATTTTCCTCATAAAATATTCCAGCGATCATATAAATAAAATTTTCATCCATGATAACATCCATTGATTATATCTATGTTTTAATGGGACTATGATCCAACGATACCATCATTTTTATTTCTCTATATTATTTATTATGACTTGTTTTTTATGTAATATGATCCTTTCATGTGGTTTATTCTATAAGGTAATGATGAAATGTTTATGAAAGACATTTCTTTTCATGGGTTATGATATGATGATTATTTTATTATATTATGTAACAAATATATATTATTTACACTATCTGATGGTTGGGTTTGGAATTATATATCCCTCTAATGCATTGGGTAAAGATAGATATCTCATTAGATAAATATGACTAGAATGTGGAGTGAACCCAGTTTAATAAGGGACTCTTTCCACAATGATAATATTTGGAGTGAACCTTGACTACTAGAATGGTTTGTGGAGTGAACCTGATCCACAATAATAGTCTTGGGAGTGAACCTTGACTACTATACTTGTTTAGACAGTGAACCCAATACACCATGATAGTATTGGAAGTGATCCTTGACTACTAACTAAATTATTTTCTATGCTTATGTGTATGATATAATTCCATGTATTATGTCAATGTTATGCTCTCCAAGATCATGTTCTTTAATTCCATTATGATTCATTTCTTTTTAAACTACCAATCTTTATGAAATAGATCCGGATTAGGATCTATGATATGTAGGGTATGGATTTCAATTGTTAAACTCATTTTCTAATACCCTTATGCTCATATTATGTCCATGTGAATATTGATATATTCTATGTTTACCCTTACTGAGAATCTGACCTCACCCTTTCTTATGATTCTTTTCCCTAGGTTTTTAAGAACGGTTGTAGAAATTTTCTGTCTAGGAAGGGTACTATTTATTAATAAAATAGTTGGAGACACTTATAAACTAGTTTTCTATGGGTCAAAGATTCTATATAAACTATAACTATATTATTTTATCACGAATAATTGTCTTATGTAATAAATATTTATCTAACAAGAGGAAATATCTATGTATACAAAGTATTAGTTGTTATATTTTTGGTTGGGCACAAAAACATTCATAGAATTTACTTGATTCCCTTTTGAGATCCCTTGTCCAAGAACACTCTCAAGAATATAGATTAATCCCCTACACCACTACTATCAATTATAGAGAGATCAAAGAGAATATTCTTGAAGTCATTATAAATGATTTCAAAGAATAAAAACACAAGTGTTATGATATACCATGATAGCACATAGAGCTTCCTACGATGAATTTTGGAGGTTTTTAGAGCACATGTGGATCAATATTGTAGGGTATCTATACTTTATTCCTATAATGCAATGATGATATGATGTAGAAAAATTGTTAGGTTCATCAAATAAGAACTAACTCTTAAAAATTGAATTCGTTAATTTGTTAAATTATTTATAGTTAATATGCGATGATCCTATGATTCCGTATCCCGATTCTCATGTCAATTAATATTTTATTCAATTTTAATAGTGTAGTAACCTAGATTTTCAAGATGCCATTCTTTTGTGAAAATCCAGTTTTGAGGTGTTCTGGGAGATTTATATGGATCATTTCAAGAGTTTTTTAAATTTCTTATTTTTCAATTGGCTTGTCAGTGCGTCATCAAGTCAGTGCATCAATATGTCAGTGCATCAATATGATATTGCATCGGTAGGTCAGGGCATTGGTAGGTCAATGTGTCGATAGGTTAGGGTTTAGGTAGGTTGTGGTGTTGGTAGGTCACTGGGTTGGCGGGTCGTGGAGTTAGTATCTCAACATTGGTGAGCCACACAGTGGGAACTCATTTCCAGTTTTTCCAGTTTCGTCCATGTTACATGTTTTTCTCTTTTTAAAGTTAATTTATCAACTCATAGCCATCCAATGGTCGATCTCCACCATTTTAAATGTGAATTATTATGCCTCAATTAATTACAATGTGTGAAATCGCTGAGCCACATGGTTAAGCCACGATCTGACTTTTATGTACATTGAAATGGTCTCCATTATTTTAGGATCTGGACCCTTCTTAAGATGAGATCCTCTATTCCTTCTTCCTTTTTGTTTCTCTTGGTCCGCCTAGAGACTTCATCCCGAGACAAGTCATGTGCCCATGCTGAAGCCCTTCCCGCTTAGCCTTGGAGTTCTTCCTGCAAGAAATGCCATCCATTATTCTTTGTGTAATAATGAAATTCAATCATTTATTATCCAGGTATAGATTTTATTTTTATTTTCTTTAATTTTTCATCATGAGGAGTGGGTATATTAATGGTTCCTTGTATGGAATGACCATATACTCTTTTGAAACAATAATTAAACAAGAATTTAAAATGATCAACAGATAACTTGTGTATATAAAATAATGGGCAGGGTGTGGTTTTATGTGGTCTCTTGTTTTATTTTTTTTCTTTGATTCTCTTAGGGGTGTTGTGGCTATATGCCTTCTGAAAATCCTGACCGTTGGTGGTCTTTTCTTGTGCAATAGTGGTGGTTTATTTTGATGTTTTGATGTAAATATGTAACAAGAAATCTAATTAATTGCATACACTTAGTTAAATAAAATGATTCCATAGGATGATACCTTTTCTACAATCACCCCAGTTATATTAAAGTTAAAATTAATGAACCCATGTTGGTTATGTTTGAATACGCTTGGATTGATGGTTGTGTTTATGTGCTGTATGTTCTGGTCTGGGTTTTGTGGTATGGGTATATGGGGTTGTACAAGGGGCATGATGCTGTATTGGGATGATAGATTGATTGATTTTTGAATGGATGAACTTGTAGGAAGCTGAAATATTTTTATTTCGTGTTGTGGTTGTGAAGCTACATTGAGTAGAGGGACTGCGGTGTGGTTACAGACTCGTTATGAAGTGGGACTAAAATAAAGAATTTTTTTGGGCAGTGCAGATGTAAGGTTGGGTTGTGGGAGAAGGAATAAACAATATCACTTTGGAGAAAGGTAATTGGAAGTAGTTGAAAGGGGATGTGAAGTGGTATTCCATGTCTAGTTTTGTGTTATTGTACAATGGGACTAGAGTTTGGTTTTTCTCATTGCTTGGTATGGTTACAGTTGTTAGTTTCCAAGTAGTGTTGGAATAATTTAAAGATAATCCCCATAAATAAATAAATGGAAATTGAACAAGAAGAGGGTTGGGTTTATTCTTTGGCATTGTCTGTTTTGTGGTTGTGAATATAGGAGTAGCAACAAAAGTTGTGTTGGTGTGGGATTGTTGCCTGTTCATGTGAAACCCATAGGTTGGGGAGGAGTGTTTTTATAAATTTATACATATATATAGATATATATATATAGATCTTAGATTCTTTTGATTTAAATATTCCGCCCACCCTTGTTGAGGACTATGGGTTGAAGACCTCCATTTCATGTGAAAGAGTGTCTTTCACAACATCCTGGTGAGAGAATGGATAGCTGGTTAATGATTTTCTTCTTCACACCCACTTTAGGATATTGTCACTTGGGAATTTTTGGGTAGGCTATAATGGATTTAGGCTTACTATAGTCCAAGATTCATTGGGTTAAGGTTTATTTTGGATGATGGGATTAGGTGTTTCCAGGCTAGATATGTTTTTACAAGTACCTTCGGGTTGCGAACCATGTGTATTAAGGCATGGTGTGAAGTTTTTGAGGCCTAGGTGTCTTCATGTGTGGTAGTGGTTATTGTGGATCAATAGTTTTCGGGCATGGTTTTGTGCAGTTTGAGGCCCAGGTTTGTGCAAGAATGTTGCATCAGATGGAATACTTGTTAGAAGAGAGGAAATTTCAAGATGTAAGATCGTTAGGAATGAGCCGTTAAATAGTGTGAATGCGGAGAGGGGTACCCAAATATCGATGTTATTATATTATTACTTTACGTGACTTGTGTTACTTGGGTGAGTGTGCCTTAGTGAGGTTGGGCTAGTTAGTATTCCTTGGTAGGTGGTTGTGGTTCTATTATTTTCTCATAGGGGAATTGGTATGTTCCCTCACATGTGCATGAGTAGCTTTAGTTTCCCTACTGAGTATACTTGTACGCTCACCCTATGTATGAAAAACTATTTTCAGGTTTCTAGGAGGACTTTGGGGACAATGTTGAACATTACTAGCTCTGGATTCAGGATAGTTTCTATTTCTACTTAGTTTCCTTATTTTTGGTACATTATTTGGGAGTTTTGTCTTACCTTCTATCAATTTTTATTTGATCATGCATATGGGAATGAATTATTGGATTTACTTTTAGATATAGTCTTTGGTATTACAAGGATTTAACATCTTATCACCCGATCATGTTCTATAAAAAGGATAATTCCTTCCATTTATGTGATATTCTATACCCTTGGTGCTAGTCACCACTTTGGGGCCTACTGAAGGTGGGACTCGAGGGTTATTATCTCACCTTCATCTTGAGGAAATAAGGGGATGACACATTTCCATACCTTCCTTCATATTGGAGAAAGAAAGTCAGGAGAGAATGGTATCAAAGGAGTTGGTTGAGTTACTGGATAGAGTTCATGGTTAGGAAAAAGGAGGATTGCATGGGTTGGTTGGGAAATAGTGATAGGAAATCTTGGTGTACGTAATAGAAGATCAGCTATGACACTTGATTTTAGTTCCCCTGTGATCTGATGAAAGGAATCTGGACATACTGAACAACCAGGTGAGGCTATGGATATTTCAGTGTAGGGGCCCTAGGAATGGTAGATGCATCATAATGACTTGTGTGCTTGTATATCTTGGGTGTTTTTGGGAATTTAAAAGAAATAAAGAGTTAAAACAAAATTGAAAAATAATTTTCCACACTACCTAGACTTTGGAGTTTCTTGTTTTCTTTTTCTGATGTCGCACATGGATGTCATCCATGAGTGGTATGAGTAATCGAAGCCCATATAGTTTATCTGGTTGATTTTTTGGAGGGCCGATCAAGAGGAGGAGGATAAACAGTTGTAGAATATGCTTTGTGGCATACAACATCAAACTATAAAAATGTATGGGGGAAGCGTCTTACACATGGAGATATAGAGTTAGATCGAGGAGCTGGTGGTTGCTTTCAGCTTGATTTGGGCTCTTATATAGTACTAGGTTCCTTTGGAAGTGATCTATATGCAAGGACCAACATGACAGTGGTGGACGCTTTACCTTGTGGAGAAGAAAGAAACCGAGGTTTCATGGACTGACTTTGAGAAGGAGTTCCAGAAAAAATTGCTTTCTTCCACGTTGATGGCTGAACAAAGGTAGGAGCTACTCTCCCTCCAACAAGGTAGTTTTTTAGTGGGGGAACTGGGGATCAAGTTCAAGGATCTCCTTAATTTTTCTCCTAACCTCTTTCTGGATGGGGAGTCAGGGGCCAGGCTCTTGGAGGAGGAACTCTGAACTTCTCTTCAATATGTTGTTACTCCCATTACTCTACCGACTAACCTAGAATTTTAGAATAAGGATGAAGTAGTGGATAAGATTTACACATTGGGAGGTGTTATGTGAGAGGGGATCTAGCTAATTTAATCAAAGGGAATGACTGTCGGCAGGAGGTCTCCAACATCAGGGCCTTCTAGGATTTGGCCAGCAGGGAGTTGGCCACAATAGTTCTAGTCATGATCTCCTAGTCCTCGTGATTACCCCATGGGATAAGGACTGAGAATATTTATTTATGGTAGACGTGGGCATATTTGGAATATGTGCCATGTTCAAGTGCAATAAAGTGATGGTGGGTAGGTTCAACACCCACCTCAGTAGCAACATTTTCCAGCCAGACCCTTCAATTAGCAGAAGAAGCAAGCTCCCACTCCACTAAGGGAGGATAGTTCCAGAGGAGTCCAAACTCCAAATGCTCCTCAGTGACCCTGACTAGGGTGTGGTCGGGGAGGCACTCGATATCCAAGGGGAATAGGGGTTGGGCCTGGGTAGTTGTAGGATGCAGAGGTAGATGTTCCGACGGGTCTAGAAGTTGTTTGAGGTATGATCAGCCTGTTTAGTTCTCTTTCCTATGATTTGTTTGATTAGGTATATTCTCACTCCTTTGTTTCACCTAGTCTATCCCATGCCATGGGTAATGACGTAGAGAGATTTTCTATGCCTCTCATGTTGAGTATTCGAGTTGGAGTTCAGACCAGCCATTTTGATATTTGTCGAGGATGTAGACTAATGTTGGGGCCACATCAATCTAGTGGGTATCTTCTTCTACTACAAATGCAGCTGTATGATGTCGACCTAGGTATAAAATGATTGTTTTATGTGCACAATGTTATTGATTTCATTTGAATAAGGGTTTCTTTATAAGATATGAGGGCCAATTATTAGCTTTTATTGGTAGGTGGAGTCTCTAGGATAGAAACCAGCGTGTGGATCCACTTCATTCCTTGTTAACCAATATGTTAGTGGAATTAGCAGACATAGATATGGATGATGTATAGGGGTTTTTTAGTGAGTTCTTATATGTCTTCCCCTAATAGGTTGTGACTCTACACCCTTGACATGATATTGATTTCAGGTTAGAATTACAACCTTGTGCCTGTCCAATTTCGATGTCTCCCAATCAGATGATGCCTTTTGAGTTGCGGGAGTTGTGGATTCCGGTTGATGACCTGATGAAGAAGTTTTTTATTTGACCAAGTGTGTTTCCATGTGGTACTCTATTATTGTTCGAAAAGAAGTCAGAAAATGGTCTTAGGTTGTGCATAGACAGCCTGAGACTAAATTAGGTGATGGTCAAGAACCGTTACCCCCTCCCAATTATCGATGGATTTTTTTGACAAGTTGAAGGCACAAGGTTGGTTATCTAATATTGAACTAATGATTGGATATCATCAATTGAGTGTGAAGGAGAGTGGAATTGTGAAAACCGCTTTCAGGTGTAGGTATGGGCACTTTGAGTTTGTGGTCAGGTTTTTCGGCGTTATGAATGCTCCAGCTGTGTTCATGGGACTCCTGAAATCTATTTTCTACAATTATCTGGACTGGTTCATGATCATGTTCGTGGATGAAATTATGATCTACTAAAGATCTGAGGAGGATCACACCAAGAATATAAGGTTTGTTTTGGATGTCCTCCAACCCACCAATTTTATGGGATGTTGTCCAAGTGCATGTTCTAGAAAGTAGTGGTACAATTCTCTAGACACTTTGTATCCCATCAGGTAATATAAGTGGAACCATCAAAGGTCTAAGAATTTGTTTCTTGGATAGCACCCATGATTGTGTTGGAGGTTCGTAGTTTCTTAGGTTTGGGAGGTTATTATTATCGGTTCATACCTAACTTCTCACAAGTTTTAGTTCCCATGAAATCTTTAACCAGAATGGACTAGGACTTTGTAAGGAGTTAGAAGTGCCAAGAAGCATTCACTTATCTGAGAGGGAAGCTAGTCGGTGCCCCAGTGCTGAGGTTGTCAGAGGAAGGGGTAATTTTCAATGTGTTATCAGATGCTTTCAGTCTAGGCTTGAGGTGTGTGCTAATGAAACAATGGCGAGTGATCTCTTATGGGTCTAGGTCGTTACATCCTCACGAACATAATTATTCCACCCATGACATGGAACATACAGTGATTGTGTTCATTATAATGTTGTGGTGACATTACCTCATTGGGGAAGACTTCGTGGTCTTCACAGATCACAAGAACTTGAGGTATTTCTTCTCCCAGCGAGACTTGAACTTGTGGATGTGGAGGTGGATGGAGTTTCTTTTAGAATATGACTTGAAAATGACCTACACGTTAGTAAAGGGGAATGTGGTGGCTGAAGCCTTGAGCAAGAAGTCATAGAAGGATGTAGTTTTGGAGTCCGCATAGCCTTAGAAGGTAATGGAGGAGTTGGTTACATTACATCTAGGCCTGAGAGTGGCAGACGGTAGAGGTTGTCTATTTAAATTGATTGTGAAGTCTTATTTAGTATGTAAGGTAGAGGAATCTCAAGGGGAGACTCATAGGATAAATTGGGTCTTGATCACATTATCCATGGTGATTATCCAAAGAGATTGTTGTAGGATAGAATGAATCAAATGTTGTTTTGTGGTAAACTATTTATACAAGTGGCGATGAGTGAGGGAGTTATCAGTGAGATCCATAAATAACCCTTGGAGGTACATCTAGGGGTATCCAAGTTGTATCTAGGATTGAGAGGTTAGTTTTGGTGGCCCAGAATGAAGCTGGAAGTGGCGGAGTTTGTGGCAAGGTGCCTCGTGTGTTAGTGGGTGAAGGCAGAGCACCGTGTTCCTGGAGGACTGCGGCAACCCTTGGATGTTCTTGAGTGGAATTGGGATGCCGTTTCAATGGATATCATTATAGGACTACCTATGGATGAATGAGGCTATAATTCCATCTAGGTGGTGTTGGATCGATTGATGAAGTCATCTCACTTCATAATGATTAAGGAGACGAGCAATGTGGATGCCTTAACACAGAGGTACGTGGGCGAAGTGGTAGGATTACATGAAGTTTTAAGATCCAACATTTAGGATTGGGATACACATTTTACTTCATGATTCTAGAAGGGATTACTTCATTATTTATCACCCATCTATTCCTTAGAACTAATTTCCACCCTCATATGGATGTGAAGATAGAGGGGACTATCTAGGCAATGGAGGATATGCTTCGAGTGTGTGTTTTGGACTTCTGAGGATCATGTGTGTGACACTTTCCCCTTTTGGAGTTTTCCTAAAATAATACCTATCAATATATCATTGTCAGGACACCATTCGAAGCCTTTTTTGGAAGGTCGTTTCATTCAACCATGTGCTGAACATAGATTGGGGAGGTAGGTGTTCTTGGCCTAGAGGCTATGCAGAGTATGACATAGAAAGATCAGCTTGTGTGTGGAAAGATGAAGGTAGCTCAGAACTAGATTAAGACATATTCCAATCATAGGAGGAGACCCTAAGATTTAGACATTGGGGACCATGTCTTCTTAATGGTCTCCCCACAGTGTGGACAATGATGGTTTGGTAGGGGAAGCAAGCTTTCTCCAATGTTCATTAGACCTTTTGAGGTGTTGGGATGAGTTGGAGAGGTAGCATATCAGCTGGAGTTTCCACCATGGTTGGAAATGATACTTAATGAAATTTATGTCTCTCATCTCCATCAGTACCTACACAAGGACTCCCACATCCTAGATAGGGGAGAGTTGGATATCAAGGACGATGTGACATCCATGCGGGAAAGTTAGTGCCGCCCAAAGTAGATAGTATATTGACCTGGAGGAAGGAGCTTCCTAATTCATGTGTCTGGACGATGTGTCTTTTGGTGTTTGTATGGTTACTTGAGGGAGAAGAGATATAGTGTTTTTATAGTTTTTCAGGAGATATATGTCAAGTAGGATTCTTTGGACGTTGGGTTTTTAACTCAAACTTATGAACAACACAGGGTGGTTTAGTCTTGAGAGGTATCATATGGGACGGTTGTTCAGACCTTTTTTTCTTATAGGTCAGTTTATAAATTATCAGGGGTGAGAATAGTTTGAGACGTATTTTATGTAATAACCTAGATTTTCCCTAAGCCCTTACTTTGTTAAAATTTAGTGTTGATGTGTTATAGGAGCTATTGGTGGCTCATTTCATGAGTTTTCCAAATTTATAGTTTCCCATCAGCATGCCAATGCGTCAGCATGTAAGTGCGATAGCATGATAGTGCGTAGGTAGATCAGGGCGTCGGCAGGTTGAGGCATTGGTAGGTCAGGGTATCGGCAGGTCGAGGCGTCAGTTGTTCAAGGCATCGATAGGTAAAGATGTTAGTAGGTTGAGGTATTAGTAAGTTGGTGGGTTTGTAAGACGTGGTGTCGGTAGGTCAACATCGATAAGTTACCCATCAGTGACTCATTTCCAGTTTTCGCCAATTTTTTCAGTTTCTCCCCTATTACAGGGTTTTCTATATTTATAGGTAATCTATCAACTCATAACCTCCTTGTGGTATATCTCCACTGTTTTAGTGGAATTATTAAATCTCAATTAATTCGAACGTGCGAAACTGCCGAGCCACATGGTCATCCATGATCCGAATTTTTTGTACTTCAAAATGGTCTCCCTAATTTTAGGATATGGAATCTTCTTAAGATGAGATCCTCTCTTCCTTATTCCTTTTTTTTCCTCTTGGTGCACCTAGAGTCATCCCTCCAAAACAATTCGTGCACCCATGTTGGAGACCTGCTCACTCAACCATGTAGTTCTTCCTGCTAGTCGTTCAATCCCATGTTCTTGGAGAAAGAAGGAACTTTGATCATTGAACATCCAAATAGGGATTTTCATTTGCTTCTATATAATTTTGCATCATGCAGGGTGGGTATATTAATTGTTCCTTGAATGGAATAGCCAAATACTCTTCTTGAAACAAGAATTAAACAAGAATTTAATATGATAAAAAGTTAAATTGTGTAAATAAAATAATTGGCGGGGTGTGGTTTGATGTGATTTCATATTTTTTTTATATTTGATTCTCTTATGGGTGTTGTGGCCATATTCATTTTAAAAATTCTGACTGTGGGTGGTATTTTCTTATGCACTGGTGGCATTTCATTGTGATGTCTTGATGTATATATGTAGCATGAAATATGATTAATCACGTACAATTATTTAAATAAATGGACTCCCTAGGATAAAAAAAGTTATGTGATCACCCCTGTAATACTAAAGTGAAAATTGAATAACCCCTCTTGGTTAAGTTTGAATGTTCTTGGTTTGACTATTGTCGTTATGTGATGTATGTTCTGGTCTGGGTTCTGTGGGAATGGTATGTGGGGTGGTACAAGGGGCCTGTTGGTGTCTCATTTTGAGAGATTGATTGATTGTGGAATAGATGAACTTTTAGGAATCTAAACTACCTTTATGATGTGTTGTCGTTGTGAAGCGATATAGAGAAGTGGGCCTATGGTGTGGTTACAAACCCATTATATTGTGGGACTAAAATGGGGATTGTTTGGGCAATGGGTATGGATGAAGGGTTTGTGAGAGAATAAATGAGTTGTATCACTTTGAAGATATATAATTAGAAATAGTTGAATGGGGATGTGCAGTTGGACTGCAAGTTTAGTTTTGTGCTGTTTTGTAGTGGTACTGTAGTTTCATTTTGTTCATTTCTTGGTATGGATACGGTTGTTAGTTTCCGGGTAGTGTTGCAATAATTTAAAGTGAATACCCTTAAGTAAATATCTAAAAATGAACTATAAGGGGGTTAGGTTTATGCTTTGGAAGTGGCTATTATGTAGTTGGGCATATAGAAGTATTAGCAAAAACGGTGTTGGTGTGGGCACTACGGGAAAATCGCTATTTGCGACGAGAATAAATCCTTTCGCAAATACCAAGTCCAGGAAGATATTTGCAACGGGGAGATGTCTCCCGTTGCAAATAGTATGGCGTGGTTTGCGTGCCAAACCGCGAAGGGTTATTTGCGATGGGTCCCGTCGCAAATACCCGGCGGCGGTCAATAAATTTTTGCGACGAGATGTTGTCCCATCGCAAAAAGACAATTGGAAGGCACTATTTGCGACGGGACCCGTCACAAAAAACCTTTTATGCACAGATTGTAATTAATGCGGGTGAGGGTAATTGCGACATGAACCATCGCAAATACCACCATTTTTCACGGGAATCCCATCGCAAATAATCTCATCGCAACTAATCTAACCTATGTATACCCCCATCCATTTTTCCCCAAATCATTCAGATCTTGCTCTCTATCTCTGTCTCTCTCTTCATTCATCAGTTTCAAAGAGAAATTTTCTTTTAGTTGATGCTTTTTATATAAGATAAATCAAAGGGCGTCAATATCTTTAGAATATCAAAGTTTAAGGTATTTATATTTAATTTAATTTTATATTTATTTTATTTTTTATGTTAATTTTAATTTTTTTATGAGTTATAATTTAATTAGATTTCAATTGATTTTTAATTTCATTTAGTTTAACTATGAAATTGATATCATTAGTAATAATTATAAATAATTAGGTGTAATTAATATTAATTATATATAATTAGGAATAAATAGATATAATTAGCAATAAATATATATAATTAGCAATAAATAGTTATAATTAGGCATAATTAGTAATAATTATATATAATTAGATAAAATTAGTAATAATTAGATATAATTAGTAATAATTAGATATAATTAGTAATAATTAGGAATAATTAGTAATAATTAGGAATAATTAGGAAAAATTAGGAAAAATTTGGAAAAATTAGGAAAAATTAGGAAAAATTAGTAATAATTAGGAATAATTAGAAATAATTATGAATAATTAATGATAATTAGGAATAATTTGTAATAATTAGGAATAATTAGTAATAATTAGTAATAATTAGTAATAATTAGGAATAATTAGGAATAATTTTTAATAATTAGTAATAATTAGATGTAATTAGTAATAATTAGATATCATTAGATTTAATTAGTAATAATTAGGAATAATTAGTAATAATTAATAATAATTAGTAATAATTATGAATTATTCGAAATAATTCAGAATAATTAGTAATAACTAGTAATAATTAGTTATAATTTGTAATAATTAGTAATAATTAGTAATAAATGATTGTTATAATCATAACTAATATATATCTATATATAATAGTTATTTTCAACAATCTTCTAACAATAATAATTTTGTGTTTCAGATGGACGATGATTTATTTCATGAGTGCAGCATGTTGAGATACTTTTGGATGATGAGGATGTGGGTTCAGCTGTCCCTCAGCCTACTAGTAGTTCAGGAGGTACACGGAGGGGGCGCGGTCTTGTGCGACTGATGATTCCTGACCCTATCCGCGAGTGACGCCCACATCTTGGTTTTGATCCACGTACATGGAGGTATCATAACCATTATATTTTAGTTGTATTTCATTAATTTTTTTATATATATAATAATTGTTTGATTATTTATTCTTTTTTCACAGTTTTCAGCATGCAGCTATTGGACAGGGGAATGCTATATACCACAATTATTTTTCTCAACCATAGATCACATGGGAAAAGATTCCCATTGGTGTGCGATGTGACATGTTCTGTCATTGGATGTTATGTAAATAAATAATATTTATTTTGAAATTTATATTATTAATAACTTGATATTATAAAATATTTGTAGGGTTTATGGAATCCAATCGATGACAGCATGCACGATGCTATCCACACGGCACGACAGGTTTCTATGCGCAACAGTTTTCGCCAGTTTTTGCACAATTTGAGAAGGACAACCATTAAGAAAGCAGGGGTGACAGAATTTGAAGAGTCGTGTAGATCCCACCGACCAGAGTACATTTCATTTCATTTTTGGGATGGATTATGTTTACATTGGTTGGGTGGTGGATTTTAGAGGTGATCTTCAGTGGGATGACAGAACTGGGGGAGACAGAAGGTGACACATTGAGCTGGTAGCCATATATTAAGTTCTCATAAAGAGCATCTAGTAAGTATATTTTTAAAATATTTTATATAACTATAAATATAAATATATTATTTCATATTTTTGTAGGAATTTGAGCATCCTGATATTAAGGAATTCGACGTTTATCAGAGGATGTACAGTGATCCAGCCACTGGAGGGATTAGAGGTGATTTCCAACATCAGATTGTGGTTAGTATTATTTTTCAGTTTAATAATTAACTACATATAATATTTTGACAATTTTAATTTTAAATTAGAATTGAAGGAGTAATATGAGGCTGCGACCTCTCAGACATATGCTGAGGGTCTGGACGAGACGACTGAGAAGACCAGTGCTCACGATTTCGATGAGGCAGCATGGATACAGGCGACTCAATATTCCTTTGAGAAGGGAAGAGTAGTTGGGATTGGATCTCATTTGACTCCTGGTACTTATTATGGTACTTCTTCGATGTCGGCGTCCAGCTCGAGAGGAGCTCGTGGAGAGGCATCAACTTCTGCTTCACAGTATCAAGAGCAGTTGTGAGCTCAAGATGAGCATATAGAGACTTTACAGAAGCAGAAAGAAGAGGTGTGTCAGCGGCAGTAGTAGATGGAGTAGCATTACGAGGAGTAGAGCCGTCAATGGAAGTAGCAACATCAGGAGCAGATGGAGTACATGGGCTATCTAACTCGTAGTTTAGGGATAGAGTTTCCTCCACCAGCTCCTTCAACTCCTCCATCTCCTCCAGACGACCCACCCAATGATTTTTTATGTGACAAAAATTTGAATTAAAATTGTAATATGAATTATTTACATTTTATGTCTTTTATATTGGTGCAAATATTACATAATTTAATTTTTTAATATTTCTTTTTATTTTATATTTTTTTTGTGAATATTGAAAATTTTAAATTTTTTTATTTATTTTTTTATTGTTTTAATAATAATATTATTATTTTTTCATCAATCGTAATTTTGTTAAATTTTATTTTTAAAAAATTTTAATTTATTATTTGTGACGGGGCCTTTTGCGATGGGACCCCGTCGCAAATAGCCTAACTAAATATTTTTAAAAACATATTTGTGACGGTTAAGTAATCTCGTCGCAAATAATTTGTTTCGACGGGCCCATTACAGAAAGTTATATATATATATTTTGCGCCGGGACAATATACCGTCGCCAATATCTTTTGCGACGAGCCCGTCGTGAAAACGTTTATGTATATATAACACAAATAATCGGATGTTTATTTACGATGGGAATCATTCCCATCGCTAATAAACATTTTTGTGATGGGCCCCTCGAAAATAATTGTATTTGCGATAGCATTTTCTACAATGGTCTATTTGTGACGGAACCCCATCGCTAAAGAGTATTTGTGACGGGATCCCGTCGCAAAGAGTCCATCGCAATTAAAAAGAATTCCAGTAGTGGGGCTTGTTATCTGTTCATCTGAAACCTATAGGTTGCGAATCCGTGTTTGATTACAAACATACATATATATATATATATATATATATAAATTTTAGTTCTTTTTTATTTATATACGCACCCCACCTTTATTGAGAACTATGTGTCGAACACCTCTATTTCACGGGGGAGAGTATCTTTCCCAACACCCCGATGGGAGGATGGATAGCGGGTTACTAATTTTCTTCCTCACACCCTCTTTAGGATCTTGACACATGGGCATATTCTGGTAGGATGGAATGACTTTAGGCTTACCACAGTTCAAGATTATTTGGTAAACGGTTTGTTTTGGATGAGGATATTAGGTGTTTCCAGGCCATGTAAATTTTCCCCAGTACCTTTGGGATGATTCCCTGGTGTCTTCAGGCATGGTTTGTGGTTGTCGAAGCCCATTGGTATTTGGGTGTGGTAGTGGTTGTTGTGTAACGGGTGTCTGTGGGTGTAGTTGTGTGTGGTTTGAGGCTTAGGTGTGTTCGAGAAGGTTGCAGAAGTGGTGCAACATGTGGGAAGAGTGACAACATCAAGACATTAGATTGTTAGGAATGAGATGCTTACTAGTGGTAAAGCGGTGCGGGGTACCCAAATGTCGATGTTCTTATATTATTACATTACTTGACATATGTTACATGGGTGAGTGTTCCTTAATGAGGTTGGGATAGTTATTATTCCTTGGTAAGGGAAAGAGGTTCTACTATTTCCTCAAAGGGGCATTAGTATGTTCCCTCACCTGTGAATGAGTATATTTTGTTTCCCTACTAAATATACATGTATGATCACCCTACATACGTGAACATGTTTACAGGTTTCCAAGAGGACTCTAAGGACCATGATGGACTTTACTAGCTTGGGCATCGAGACAGTTTCAGTTGTTGCTTAGTATCATTCGATTTGGTAAATTATTTTGGAATTTTGGATTACGTTATATTAGTTTTAATTTTTAACAGGCATGTGGGAATGTATTCTTGGATTTAATTTTACCTTTAGTATTTGGTGTTGTTGGGATTTACCACCTTCTCTCTCAATCTTGTTCTATAAAAAGGGTAATGCCATCTATTTATATAAGATTCTATACCCTTGGTGCTAGTCTCCACTTCGGGGCCTACTGAAGGCGAGAATCAAGGGTCATTATCTATCCTTCATCTTGAGAAAGGAAGTGGAGGGTACTTTTCCATCCCTTACCTCATCTTGGAGAATTTGGGTCATGACAACTAGTTGAAACATTTATTGTTAATATACATCTTATATTAATCATTAATTATGATAACAAATCCATGTTGGGCATGTCCCATCCAACATTTTAGATTTCCTCAAAATCTTTAATGTTTCCATTCCCCAAGTTATAAAGATGCGTATAAATTAGGATAAGTCTATAAGGGAGTCTTGTAAGGCACAATTATAGAAACATATTATCAATTATTGAAGAATAAGTTTCTTATGTAGTTCAGACTCAGTGAAACTATACCTTCTATTCTTAGTATGGTGTGATTATTTGTGAGAGGTAAAGATTAAATTATAAAAATTATGTATAATGATGTTATTTTTTAGGTTTGTATCACTTTTTATCAGTTCCAATGCTTAAATAATGTGTATTTAGAACCAGATCATCGAGTTTGGGTCTATGACATGTCAATTGGGATCAATGAAATGTTTGGTTATTTTTGGGTATTATTTTAGCTATTTTTTAGGATTAGGATTATATAACTCTAATAAAAACACAATGAATAGTTTAATGTTTAAGATAATATCGTAACAGTTTGGTAAATTATAGAGTCTATGGTTTTCTTGAAATGAAAATGTTGTTAGGATACTATAAATGGATGCATACTCTGACATAGATTCACATATGGTTAAAAACCTGAAAAGGCTAGTTGAGTGTTAACTCGGCCTATACCCATTGTATTAAAAATATGCCTAATTTTTCACCTTGGTTAACAATATCTATGGATATGCATTGGTGATCCATAAACTCCTTACAAACTGTTATAAAGGATGTAAATAAAAATACTAGCTAGGTTAGAAAACCAAATAGAAAAATGACTATGAAAAATTGAAAAGGTAACATGATTATCCAATTATATCATAGTTTAATCGCAAATATCATAGGTTGCAATGAAGGTGTTCTAAGAGAATACATCCAGTGATTGAGTTTTTATATTTCTATAGTCATTTAATTTGATATTATTGGACATTACCAGAAACATTATTGTTTTATTATTTAGTTGGAATCTGGAACATAAAAATGATAATGTGAAGGGTATGTCTCTCAAATCCCCTTTGTATTACAATACTACTATAGAATCATATTTTTCACAATTGATTTTGGAAAATGAAAAGTTGGACATATGTTTATTAAGACATAAAAGATGATTTTCCTCAAAAAAAATATAAAAATTAGGTAGATATTTCAATATATACTGAGCCACATTTATCATTAGGTCAAATTTTAATATTATTATTAGTAGGATATAAGTAAAATCTAAAAGAAATAATTTATTTAGGGGGGATATAACACACCAAGATTTTACTATATATTTTCCTTTAAATAAAAACCATGCTGACAACTTGCTTCACACACAAAATAGAACAAAAAGGAGATGAAACATATTAGATGAATATTATTTAGAAAATTATAAAAATAATATAACCTCTAGTAAATAAAAAATATGTTATTAAACTAAAATTACCTACATTTATAGAATTAAAATTTGAAATGATTTAATATTAAAAAGGATTATTTTTTATCATATAACTATTTTAAATTATTATATATTAAATCTACCACTTTTTAAAGATTATTATATATGAAATAATTTATTAAAACCCTTTATATTTGAAATTTATATGTAATAATATTAAAAATACATTAAATGTCATTTTTCAATAAAAAATATTTCCTTATATTTTGTATTTTTATTTAAAATATATATATATATATATATATATATATTTTAGATTATGAATTATTTTAAATGAACTTAATTTATTACTTCATCATGTAAAAATTTTCTTATGAATAATTTTTCATATTTTTATAAAACTTTTGAACATTGGGTGAACATTAAAAAATACGTATTTTGAAGATATAGTCACTTTAATGTAATTTTCATAATAAAAGACTGATTTCAAAGTTTATGAAACATTTTTATATAAAAATATATATCTATAAATTAAAATAAAAAATTTAAAAACATAAGCACTAATTTAAAATATTTTGAAAAGTTAAGTAAGATATTACTTAAATAAAAACTATTTTTTGGTCATTTTTTTTAAATAAGTATACTCAAGATGGAATTAGGTTTCAAAACGTTTTTAAATACAAATTATTCTTAATTGTTTAATAATTGACCAACTAATGTCTTATAAATATAGAATATGGATAATTTTATCTTAATCATAATTTGTATGGATAAAAAAACTTTTTCAAAAAATGGTCATGACACATTATGCACACAAATATTAAAATTAATTTTTATCACCCATAGAAATTTTATTTCATAGAATTTATTTAAAAATTTTGATCGTTAGTTAAAAATTATTTAATAAGGCCCATTTCTGTTTTAGTATATAATTGTAAACTACTTGGTTAAAAATTAATTACTATGGTAAAAATAAAAAATGATAAAAATGAAAAATCTAAGAGTAAAATACTTAATAGACTAGTTAAAAACATGTTTCCAGATATCTGGTTGAATATTTATTAACATTACCCCATATCGAACTTCATTATTATATACTTGTGTCGCCACTTTCCATGAATAGTGAATTTTCCTTTTATATTATTTTAAAATGAAACCCCATTTACCTTGAAAAGGATCCATCACTACGAAACTTATCCTCACACACTAGGCCTCTTATATTAAAAAAAATCAACCAAAATAACTCCCTAAAACTATTTTCCATATTTTATAGTTTTAAATACTCTCATAATACCACTTCACAAATCATTAATCTAAGTTTTAAAGTATATTTTCTGAGTAAGGTAACAATTTTTTATCTCACTTTTTTATCGGTATCTCTTTATTTATCCTTCTAATTAATATAATTATAATTTTAAAATTATAATATAATTAAAATATTATTATTATTATGACTAATTTTATTATTATAAGGTAATAATCATTGATTACCCTTTCCCATTTTACATCAAAAAATGAAAATATTGTTTGTCCATATGTGCGAACTACTGCCTTTATGAACAACTATTTTACTTTTCATCTCCAAATTACATGTATGATACTGAAGTTTTATTTTATAAATTGATATTATATTTATAACATGATTAATATTATTAAAATATAAACTATTACACACCTCCTCATATTCTATGGAAGATAAACGTGTCACCTGCGAATACACGTGAATTACCCCCTCCACAAAGTGATGAATTAAATTTTCATAACAATTTTATTGGAATGTTCAAAATATTTAAATAATTGATTAATATAATATTTATAACACAATTAATTTTATAAAAAAACGAAACATTTCTTACCTTCCTCTTATTCTATGTAAAATGAAAAAATTATCCACGTGTACGTGCAAACTACCACCTCCTCGAAGTGATGGATCATTTATATATATATATATATTATAACTTATATAACTATATTAAAATAAGGTTATAAAACTTTTAAAAATATAAATAATATAATTATTATTCTGTAATAATGATTTAATTCTAAAATAATCAGTATTTAAACCATACCCACCAATTGATTATTTAATGTTATTGTTTGGGTCAGTTTAACTAGCTATTTGAAAAATTATATATAATTCTATCAATGATGACTATAAAAAATAAATAATAGTATTATTACAAATAAATGTGATAATAATTTTTTGTTTATGATTTTTTAGTCTATATTAATAACTAAACTATTATTAATATACCCGCCTTCTTTCAATTAAATTACCAAAACTTATTCGTCACTAATTCTATTTTCATGAATCATAATTGAAACACTCATGAAAATAAATTAGGTCCTCAAAAATCATTATGAAACATCTACTATAGTATATTTACTTATCTAGGACTATGGAAATTTTATTAAATGAATGATTATCAACATTATAGTTACACATTAAAATAACTAAGATTACAAATATTTGACGAAGAGAAGAAGCTATAAGTACATAATAAAAGTGTAATAAATGGTCATAATTGAAAACAATAAAAGGTAATATATATTAATAGGTATTTGAAATAACTTAATCAGTTTTTATGTGTTTTATAAAAAATGTTAGAACATGTTTGATTATGAAGGAATACAAGGTATGGGTGTTTTGTTGGAATTTCCTTTGAGAAATGTTTTATTTTATGTACATAATTTTTCATTAAACTATCCCACAAGAAGTACCAATCCTAAGATGACAATGAAATAATGAAATAATGATTACTGATTCCCACCAACAGTAGGTCATGGGTTAGTGAATAACACCGAGTGTATACAAAAACCTCACACATAGAAGACATTACCCTCATTATAAAAGTAGGATTGGGAGATAATATATCACCCACAAAACAATAATTCCATAATATAACGAAATTAAAAAACCTCAAAATCAAATAATGAATTCAATGTTATACAAATTAAAAATAAACTCACCAAGTAAAATACAAAAAAAAACAATCCTATGGTAGTAACTCAACAACCCTAATCTTGAAGAATGAAAATTTCTTCTCAATATCTATATCCCTCGTGATAACTTGAAAATACTTATATATACACAGGGTGAGAATAAAGGGTATACTTAGTAGGATCATACCCAATGAGTCTCATGAAAATGTTAAAAGATAATATTAATTCCCAGTGAATATATGGTATAAACAATAGCGACCCATTGGTAAACTAGTCCCAGGCGTCACCAAGGTTGAATCACAAAATAACATATCTGTGTATAATAATTTAAGTAGAAGATATTGATAAAAAGGGCACCCTAAACCACTTCATCACTAAAGTTTCACTCTCATGACATAACGTCATATGTATTGGAACTCTCATCACTTCTATTTACAATAACCACATACCATCACAAGACACACCACATACCATCACAAGACACACCACATTGTGAAACCCTTGACTTTAAATATGTTCTAATAAATGTATGAAGACATCATCATCTCTTAGCCACAACCATAAACAAGATAGTTGGGTATCCTAAACATAGATGAAATGAACCACATTCCCTCCTCCTTCCATGAATGAACCGCCACTATGAATCATATCATACTCTTACCAATAATCACCCATGGTATACTATAATAGTAAACCATCACATATCATATATAATAAACATGTCTAGAAGAGAGAGATAGAGAGATAGAGAGAGAAGAAAAGGGGTGATATCCAATTATCAATCCTCACTAACATGGATATTTGGGGAAATCACCCAAAATACATAACCATTAGGAGTCAGTGTAAACACACAACTCTGGTGGAGTGAGCATATAAATCACAAGGAATATATAATTTAATAATAGCTACACACAATCCCAAGCTATGGGTATACACAACTAAAATTATCCATTAAAAAAAACCTCTGTATCACCACTATCAAATGTCAATATCACCACTATACTACTATAAACCTAAATAGTCTTATTTCCAATAAAAAATGCACACACTACTTTTAAGGTTCCACATTAACCCTATTAATCACCAACTATATAAACTGTCATTTTTCATCCTCCCATATTTATATTAGTAGTTATTATTCCATTTAACATTCTTTTATTTGATCAATTCTAGCCCCAATTGAATTAATATATCCCATGTTAATTTTATTAGAACATTAGAGTATCATATATTACATAAAAATCGAGTAACAACCACTTCAACACACAACACTAACAACCACTCCCACAAAAACTCCATTCTCCGACATCACACATTTTTACCATGGCCTCAACCATCACACAAATACATAAAACATCAACAGACATCACATCTAATTCCATATAACCCTGATTTTTTCATTCAACACACTCCACCTCAAACCTATATATCATCACTATAAAAAATCTCTATATGGTGCACACATATCATACTAAAACAACACATCGTATAATTGAAAAATGTATTTCCCAACACCGAATTGATGATTAAGACAAAGTTCTTTTAAAACATTGTTTCAATATTTAGCATGGGCATTCTCCCATAATTCCAAAATTTACATGGAAAAATTGTAACACCCGAAGCTCCCACGGTATGCTTCTCTTTGAATAATACAATAGCATGTGTTGTACGCAACATCGAGTTCTAACACAACACAACCAATCAGACTAGCCACTATGAATAATAACAACCACTTTTTGAAATTTTATAAATTTTATCTTTCAAAATGGACTTCACTTATGGAATCAGAATATCGAAATTAGCTTAGGGTGAATTTTTGGTATTTTTCTGAAAACATTCAATTTTTGAGGAATAGTGAGAAAGACTTTGTAATAGTTTAAAACCAAATTTTTATTCAAATAAATATTTATTTTATTTAAATATATTTTACATCAAAATAGATACATAATACCTATATATGTTCAATGTAATTCATTGTATTTTGTTTATAATAATTATATATATATATATATATAAATTTTATTGATCTTTTTACAATCTTTTACCCACCTCCTAAGAGTATTTGCAAATTTACATAAAACATAATTTTACCGCTTTGGTGAGCTGAATTTCTAAAATCTGAGAGACATGGTTGATACTAGTAAATAAAATGGGGATCAATAAGATGAAAATAATTTTTGGTGAATAGTAACATTTTACTTTTATTTACCACGGTTAAAAGTAAATTGTGTAATTATGGGTGAAAATGATATTATTATTACCCTAACACATGTCCTATTTCTAATAGATATTTATTATTTGATCAAAAACAACCTTAGGAATAAAATATGAACCTCTTTGGTCCACTTGGATTAGATTATGACATTTATTATTATTTAATTCAAAGAAGAGTTAAAAGAGTTGAAATCAATGTTTAATAACTAAAACATTTTTAATATAGGGTTACACATAATATAAATTAGATTATAAATATTTATTAGAAATATAAAAGTATTTCCTACATAATGGTATTTTAGTTTTATTTTTAAGACATTAAATAATTTAATTTATTTATGACACAATGACGATGTTGTAATTCCCTAATTAATGAAATATTAAAATAAATGATATTATAAATATCCAAATAAATGTAATTTGAGACTTTTTATTAATTATGATAATTTTCTATGTTAATATGACATGTTAGGGTTTGTTAGATGAATTTTCGTCGCATTAATCAAGAATTTATAAATTTAGAAAATACAGAATACCAAATGGTGTCAAATTGACATAAAAATGTTTTTAAAACAAATATTATATTATTAATTGATATTCTATTCATAAAAATATAAGGCTCATTATAATGACATATATAATGATAGTTGTATAATTAATTAACCACTTGGGGTTCTTTTGGAATTTTATAGTAAGTTTATTAACCATATAATATAAAAATAAAAAGAGGCATGGTAAATGTCAAGCTATTTAACTAAGAGTTAAATCTAAAAGATAATGTTAATATAGTGAAACAAACCTGTCTAAAACCTATTAATTGATTGTTTCTTGACCCATACCCACCTTATAATTTAAATAATTCATTTTTTATCCATTAGAAACCGGAAATTATTTTATTATAAAACTATATTTCTAGATTTTCCTAAGGTTCCCCTCACCCCTCTTATAAAAGGGAACTCACACTTCTCTCTAATTCACACCTTCAACACCATTTGGATTGGACAAAACCTGCCCAAATACTCTCTAAAATGTCATAACTTAATCCTAGTGGACTTAAATTAGTCATAAGTATAACCTATGGATCCCTATTGATCAAATCAAAAGGAAGAACCCAAAGAAGAGGTAAATATTTCATCACCTCTTTCAAGTTCCTTTCTTCTTCAACTTCCTCTTTCATTGTTATTTCCATTCTAATATAATAACTCATGTATCATCTATATAGTTTTATGTTATTATAAATATGGTACAACCTTATTTATTATTCTATCCATTATTTTAATGACATGTCACCATATGTGCGTACGTATGGCTTACCGTCTCCACGTCGTGGTGTAATTGTCATTCAATACATTATTATTTGGATGAGTATAATAATGATGTGTAATTGATCTAAATAATTAATATACCATGATAATGATTCTGTAAATATGATATACCATCCAATTATATATTAGTTTAATATCAAAATAATGATATTGTAACTCGTGCATACATATGAATTTCCATCTCCACGAACGCGATGAGATTCATTTCCCATCGTATGAATTCAAGCCTAATTTTCATTAGATGATTAAAAATAATGTTTAATGACTTAATATAATTATAAATATGAATGAGATACATCCTATCCATAACAAACATTACTTACTTAACAAATCATATCAAGGAAAACAAATTAGTTAACACCCAAAACGACGATAATACTAAAATATTATTAACAATGAAATATTAGAAGATCATATATTATATCATATTAATGTATATAGTTCTTTAATAATTTAATAAAAATTATCTCACCATTATACAGGAGTTTAAATTAACCTCGACCAAGGAAAAGAAATATGTAAGGGGTTTCTTATCTAACTTTTAATTCCGTGAGATTTCCATTTTTCACAACTTATATATTACATGAGTATATTGTGTACTACCATTTGATATATATTATCATGATTCTATTTATATTCATGAAATTATTTGATTCATTTGGTTTTTATTTCACTATTTTTCATATTACTTGATTGATTACAATGAGGTAAAGGTTAATTATACAATCCCTTTTTTATCAGAGGTTGTTTTTACGTAACTGTCTACTGGGACCTCTTTATCATCCACATACATGCTTCTTAAAAATGTATTTTAAAACATTTTTAATATTTACTAGACAATGGGTTAAGGTCATTTATACCCTAATTTGACCTTATATGTTATGAAAGGAATCTTTCCGTCATTTTCCCAACAAGGTACTTTATGACCTTCTCGAAAAAATTAAGTTAAGAATCTTTTTTTAATTTATACGGCCGGTGCAACCATTTTTAACCATTATAACATCTTCAAAGCTTCTCTTAAAAGTTTATAAGAATATTTTCAAAATAAATGTTCTCTTTAAAATTATGTGACTCTTAAATGATTTCAAAATAGAAAGAGAAATTTCTCTAAAAGAGGTTTTGATTTCATCTATGTCATCATCCTTGGATGGATTTTAATTTTTTTTATGTTGATTTATTATGATACAAAACATCTATATTTTGTTTAAGGTATTGTGATATGTTTAACTGTGGATGTGTTATTTTTATACCATTCATGGTTTATGGTTAATGTGTTGACATTTTTATGCTATTTTTAATAAGAATGTTTATGTTATATATCAACCTTTTCATATGAGGAATGTGTTGGATTTAGTAAGTGATAGGTGGAGCCTACGATAGCTCCTCCATGAATCTGTAGGTATCATGAGACAACTTCATGTGGAATTGGCTGAGGATTTTCCCAATTTGATATACAGTTTTGGCCGAGGACTTATCATTTTTAGATGTCTTGGCCGAGGCCTTGACGAAATGTTTCAGAATGTCCGACATTATACACTCCCTCATTATGAAAATAATATTAATGGTTCATGTGGTCATTAGACTAGTATAATACCAACATTATGTTTTTTATGGCATTATTTACTCAACTCATATTCCTTCCATAAAAGTATTCATGTTTATTATTAGTAAAGCCAGGTGGTTTCAATTATTCCCCATGCTTAATATTTATGTTATCTCCTGCTGTATTGTTTACCCTTACTAAGCGTTTGAGCTCACCCATTTCTTATGTTTCATTTACCCTAGATATGAAGAAGTTAGTTATGAGTGGCTTGCCTGCATAATATAGGAGGCTTGGATGTTTCTAATGGAATAAATTCATGTTGCACTTCCTTTCAAGTTGTAAATTTAAACTTATGTATGAATATAGTTTCCAATAATACTGAACTGATCGGTCCTTTGGGACTTGATTCCTTGTAATCATACTAATATTATGTAATAATTCACCGACTATGGGTAGCTGGGGTCGGGGAATTACAGTTGGTATCAAAGGAAGTTTAGTACAAACCTTGGAAACAAGATTTATAAAAACTCTAATTAGAGCACATAACCCTAAGATAGACTTTGAGAATCAGTATAGAAGAACTTACTTGAATTTTGGTATTGTAGAGATTTTGTGAGTTTTACAAGAAATACATCCCTTTCTGGATACGAGCATGTAGAGGCGGCTCTGGTATAGATGTTCATAAGAGTAAAAACTGAAAACACCACTTTGAGTTAGACTCGAACATGAACTGGTGCATGAAAAAAAGGCCTTGATTTGCTCTTGGTTACAACACTCTTGGGGGATATGCTTATGATAATTCTCATTTTATTTAAAAACCATTATAAAGGGTTTATGAGTATATACTTCCTCAATGAAAACATTTTTATGATTATGGATTATATCCTTAAACTGTTCAATTTATCTTAAGTGTTTTACAAGTTTGGATTTATGTACTGTGATTCATAAACTAATCTACTATATGCCATTTCATAGAAATGGCTCCTAGTGGAAGGAATCAAAACTATATCAATACATTCACTCCATGTAAGGATTTCCCTCCTTCTCAAGATAATTATAGCGGAGAAAGTGATACAACTGGTGTTGATCAGCTTATCACCATATTGGGAAAACTCACACAGGTTATGAATAATAACCATACCTGTAGGGATCACCCTGATCCACATTACAGAGGATCAATGTTAGACCGCTTCATGAGGCAACAACCAACAACATTAAATGGGGGTAAAAATACATCAGTAGTTGAGAAATGGATAAATTCCTTAGTGTTAATATTCCATTCCTTCGGGTGTAGTGAAATAGAAAAAAGTTGTCATGGTAGTTTACCGCCTCACTAGAGATGCTGATCAATGGTGGTCATTGATTCAACACACAAAGGAAGATGATGAAGTGTCAAATATGGAATGAATAGCGTTTAAAGAAATATTCTTAGAAAAATAATTTCATAATGACCATCGAGCGGATATGGAAAGACAATTTCTGAGTCTGAGGCCAAAGGAGGATGAGAATGTCGCAAAGTATGAAGCTAACTTTACAAGGTTAGCAAGGCATACTGCAGATTATATACATAAACCAAGAAGTAATATTGACTATTTCTTTGATTGGTTAAAACCATTTCTCTATCTAGCATTAGTATCACATTCCACCTCATCATACGATGATATTGTCTCATGTTCTATCAAGACAAAAAAGGAATTCTCTAAGTCCTATGACTTTAAATAAAATCAAGAGAAGAAGAGATATGTTGAACACTCTTGGAAAGGAAATAAGGAAATAGGGAATAAGGGAAGAATTGAATTTCCACCCTGTGATAATTTTGGAAGGAAGCACGCTGGTCCCTATCTCAAAGGAAAATGAGTATGCTACAAATGTGGATTGAAATGACATCTTTCTGGTGATTGTAAGGGAATGAAAGACACTACCAATGTTCAATTCTACAATTTCCGGGGGATGGTACATTATTCAAATGAATTTTCTAAGCGTCAGGTAAACTTACCTCAGAAAAGTCCTAGGGATCAAGGACAAGCTTATGAGATCACTATTGTAGAGGTTGAAGCCCCAAAAGATGTGGTGACAGGTAATTTAATGGTTTTATTCTGTTTAGCCAATGATTTATTTGATTCGGGATCATCACATTGTTTCATATCTTCTTATTATACTATGAAAATTAGATATTTAAAATTTTATTTAACAATGGAGTTGTCAGTCAAAATTCCTAAGGGATGTATCATTGCTACAAAGTTTTGTGAATCAGTTCCCATTAGGGCATATAAATATTCTTTATCTATAGATCTCATCATCATAACCATGATTGAATTTGATATGATCCTCAGTAAGGATTGGATTTCAGACCATAATGCAAGAATTTATTTTAATAAGAAGGAGGTTACAATTTTTTATGATGATAAAAAGTAGCTTATCTTTAGAGCAGAAATGTCACCACCTAATTCTTATCTAGATCCACCCCCAGTAGCTCATCTAAATTCAATTATTGGGGAGAGAGAGAATGAAATAATTTTGGGTGAGGAAAATAATGTTCAAATAGAGGATGTACCTATTGTGAATGAATATGTTGATGTGTTTCCAGAAGTTTTACATGGACATCCTCTAGAATGAGAAATTGAGTTTTCCATTGATTTAATTCTTGGATCAAGGCCCACATCGAAGACTTCTTAAAGAATGTCCACTGTAGAATTAGTGGAACCAAAGAAAAAACTATATAAATTGAGTAATAAGGGATTTATTCACCCTAGTGTTTCTCCATGGGGAGCCCCTATCCTTTTTGTTAAGAAGAATAATGTATCAATGAAGTTCTGCATTAACTAAAGGGATATCAATGCTATAACAATAAAGAAAAAGTATCCCCTACCACACATTGATGATTTATTTGACCAACTTAATGGAGCTCAATACTTTTCAAAGATTGAACTTCGATCTGGATAACATTAGTTGTGTGTGAAGAAGGAAGACATGCCAAAAAAATCATTTCAATCCAGGTACAAGCACTATGATTTTACAGTAATGCATTTTGGATTGACTAATTCACCCTCTGTCTTCATGGATCTAATGAATATATTTTTCAAGGAATATCTTGAGGAAATTATTGTGTTATTTATTAATGATATCTTGGTATACTCCAGAAGCTATGAGGATCATGAAAATCACTTGCGCATTATCCTGATGACTCTTAGAAGACACAAATTTTATGTGAAGTTTAGCAAGTTTGAATTCTAGATTCAGGATATTTCTTTTCTTGGCCATATTGTCTCTATGTATGTAATCTATTTTTATCCTTATAAAACCAAGGAAATCCACGAATTTACGACACCGATGAGTATAACTGAGGTACGCTGTTTTATTGGTTTAGAAGGTTATTATCGGTGTTTCGTCAAGAATTTATCCCAGTTGTCTAAACCATTAATAAAGCTCGCACGAAAAGGGGTTAATTTTTTTTTTAAAAAATAGTGTGAATAATGTTTTGAAGAATTAAATAGAAGATTATTAAATGATCTTTTGTTGAATCTACAATCATGGAATGATGGGTTTGTTATTTATAGTGATGCATCAATGAAGTATCCTTATGAAGAATGATAGGGTTATTTACTATGCGTCACGACAGCGAAAACTTCATGAAAAAAACTATCCTACTCATGATCTTAAGATCGAATCTATAATATTTTCTTTGAAGATTTGGAGACACCATCTATATGGTAAAATTGTGAGATATATATTGATCACAAGAGTTTGAAGTATATTTTCTCACAGAAAGAACTCAGCATGAGGAAAAGATGATGGCTTGAACTACTCAAGGATTATGATTCCATGATACACTACCACCCGAGGAAGGAAAATAAGGTGGTAGATGCTTTGAGCAGAAAGGATCATGGATTTTTGAACAATATGAGAGTTGAAAGGGATCCTATTCTTATAGATCTAGTAAATATGGATATGGGAATAACCATGGAATGTGAAACATCAATACTTTTTCAAATCGTTACTAAACCATCTTTAATAGAAAGGATGAAGAGTTCTCAGACCGATGATAAAGAGTTTCAAAAGGGGATTAAAGTGGTGAATGATGGGAGTTTGAGTGGATTTGTGTATGAAGATGGAGTTTTGAAATTTGGGAAGAGACTTCATGTTCCCGATATACCTGATCTAAAAAGGGAATAGTTTGATGATGCTCATAGTTCCAATTTCTCTACACGCCATGATAGTACTAAAATATATAGAGATTTGTAGGAACATATTTGGTGGGACAAAATGAAGAGGGAGATTGCTGATTTTCTGTCAGGATATATGGTTTTTCAACAAGTGAAATCTGGATGGAAACAACATGGAGGTGTCATGAAACCTCATCCCATACCTGAGTGGAAATAGAATTATATCATGATGGACTTTGATGTGGGACTACCAAGGACTCCTAGAAGGATTGATGGAATATGGGTCATTCTTGATCATCTTACCAAGTCTGCACATTTGTTTGATATTAGAGAAGATTTACCACTTGAATGATTAGAAATACTATATATTAATGAAGTTTTATGACATCAGGGCGTACCACTATCAATTGTTTCTGATCGTGATCTCCGTTTTACATCAAGTTCTGGAAAAGTTTTCAGAAAGTCCTGGATACTGAGCTTCGTTTGAGCACTGCCTACCACTCTCAAACTGATTGACAATCAGAATGTACTATTCAAACCTTAGAAGACATTTTGTGATCTTTCTAACTTGACTTTAAATGTATGTGGGGTAAATATTTACCTTTGGTAGAATTTTATTATAATAATAGCTTCCATTCATGTATTCAGATGGCACCATATGAAGTGTTATATAGAAAGATATGTCGCACACCAATATGTTGGGATGATGTTGGGGAAAGAAAACTTGTGGGCCTTGAAATTTTGGAGGAAATGATGGAAAAGGTGAATGTAATCCAACCCCACATCAAAGCAGCTCAAAGTAGGAAGAAGATCTATGCTGATAACCGAAGGAAGGGTTTGGAATTTTTTGTAGGAGATCATGTTTTCTTGAAGGTGTTTCCAAGGAAGGGTGTTATACATTTCTCTAAGAAGGGTAAATCGAGTCCCATGTACATTGGACCTTTCTAAATTATAGAATGAATTGGGGTTGTAGATTTCCATTTGGAAATGCCACCAAGTCTCTCCAAAGTTCACGATGTATTCCACGTGTCACTATTGAGAAAATACATGCCTAACCCAACGCATGTACTCACTTATGAGGAAGTAAAATTGGAACACGATATGTCTTATTGTGAAGATCCTGTCAAGGTTCTTGATATAAGAGAACAAGTGCTGAGAAACCAGATGAATCTTCTGGTAAAAGATCTATGGAGAAACCATAAGATAGAAGAGGCTACGTGGGAAACCGATGAACTTATGATAAAGAACCACCCAAGTCTTTTTATGCAGTAATATTCTAGAAATTTTGAGGATGAAATTATTTGAAGGAGGGGAGAATGTAACACCCCAAGTTTCCACGATATGCTTCTCTTTGAATAATAAAATTGTATGTGTTGTACTCAACTTCGAGTTATAACACACCACAACCAATCAAACTAGCCATTATGAATAGTAATACCCACTTTTAAAATTTTATAAATTTTATCAATCAAAATGGACTTCGTTTTTGGATTTGGAATATAGAAATTAGCTTGGGGTGAGTGTTTGGTATTTTTTCTGAAAACATTCAATTTCTGATGAATAGTGAAAAACACTGAGTTATAGTTTAAAACAAAATTTTTATTTAAATAATTATATATTTTATTTAAATTTATTCTAGGTCAAAATAGATAAATAATACCTATATTATTTCAATGTAATTCATTGGAGTTAGTTTTTAATAATTTTAGAAACATAAAAATTTTATTGATCTTTTTACTGACTTTTACCCACCTCCTAGGAGTATTTGAAAATTTACATAAACCATAATTTTACAGCTTCTAGGAGTTGAATTTAAAAAATCTGAGAAACATGGTTGATATAATTAAGTAAAATTCTTTTCAATAAGTTGAAATTAATTTTTGGGGAATAGTAACTTTTTACATTTATTTACCACGGTTAAAAGTAAATAGGGTAATTAAGGATAAAAATGATATTATTATTACCCTAAAACATGTCCTAATTCTATTGGATAAAGTTAATTTGAATAAAAACATCCTTAGAAATAAAATATTAACATATTTGGTCCATTTATATTAGATTAGGACATTTATTATTATATAATTCAAAGAACAGTTAAAAGAGTAAAAAATCAAAGTTTAATAACTAAAATATTTTTAATATAGGGATACATATAAGATATATTCTACTATAAATATTCTTTAGAAAATAGAAATATTTCCTAAATAATGTTATTTTATTTATATTTTTTATATATTAAATAAATTTATTTATTTATGACACAATGATGATGCAGTAATTACCCAATTAATGAAATATTAAATTTTTTGATGTTATAAATATCCAAATAAATGTAATTTGAGACTTTTTATGAAGTCCACTAATTTTATATGTTAATATAGCATGTTAGGGTTGGTTAAATGAATTTTTTTTCTAAGTCATAAATCTATTATGAATTTTGAAAAAACAAAATACCAAATTGTGTCAAAATTGACAAAAAATAGATTTTAAAACAAATATTATATTATTAATTGATATTCTATTCATAAAAATATAAGTTTTGGAAAAAAAGTCTTATATAATGATATATGTATCATTAATGAACCACTTTGGGTTCTCTTGGATGTTTATAGTAATTTTATTAACCATATAATATAAAAATACAAAGTGACATGGTAAATGTCAAACTATTTAACTAAGAGTTAAATCTAAAAGATAAAGTTAAAATAGCGACCCAAACAAGTATAAAACCTATTGGTTGAGTGGTTCAGACCCCTCTCCATCTTATCCTTTAAATAAATTATTTTTGATCCATTATAAACCGAAAAGTGTTTTATTATAAAATAATATTTCTAGCTTTTCCTAAGGTGCCCCTCACCCCTCTTATAAAATGGCACTCCGACTTCTCTCTAATTCAAAACTTCAATGCCATTTGGATCGTCCAAACCCTACCCAAATACCCTCTCAACTGTCCTCCATTAATCCTAGAGGCATTACATTAGTCATAAAGCCAACCTATGGAGCCCTTTTGATCAAATCAAAATAAAGAACCCAAAGAATAGTTAAATATTTCATCACCTCTTTCAAGTTCATTTCATCTTCCACATCCTCTTTCTTTGTTATTTACATTCTAAAATAATAACTTCAGTATCATCTATATACTGTGATGTTATTATTAATATAGTACAACCATATTTATTATTCTATCCATCCTTTTGAATGACATGTCACCATACGTACGTACGTAAGGCTTACCGTTTCCACGACGTGGTGTAATTTTTATTCAATAAATTATTATTTGGATGGGTATAATAATAATGTGTAATTGATGTAGATAATAAATATAACATGATAATGATTCTTTATATATGATATACCATCCAATTATATATTATTTTAATATCAATAGAATGATATTGTCGCTCGTGTGTACGTACGGATTACCGTCTCCACGAACGCGATGCGATTTATTCCATATTGTATCCATTCATGACTAATTTTCATTAGATGATTAAAAATAATGTTAAAATAATTAATATCATTATGTATATGAGTAGGATACATCCTATCTACAACAAACCTTACTTACTTAACAAATCATATAAAGGAAAACGAATCAGTTAACACCAGAAACGATGATAATACCAAAATATTATTAACAAAGATATATTAGAAGATCATATATGATATCATATTAATGTATATAGTTATTTAATAATTTAAAAAAAATTATTTAACCATTATACAGGAGGTTAAACTACCCTCGACCAAGGAAAAGTACGAGGTATGGGGTTTCTTATCTCACTTTTAATTCCGTGAGATTTCTATTGTTCACTCCTTATTTATTGCATGTGGTGTATTGTGTACTGTCATTTGATATATATTATCATTATTCCATTTATATTCATGATATTATATGATTAATTTGGTGGTTAGATGAATATTGTTCTTACAACTCGATTGATTACAACGAGCTAAGGGTTAATTATACAGTCTCTTTATTATTCGAGGTTGTTTTTACGTAAGTATCTACAAGGACCTCTTTATCATCAACATACATGTTTATTAAAAATGTATTTGAAATTTTTTTACTATTTACTAGACAATGGGTTAATTTCATTTATACCCTTATTTGACCTTATATGTTCTGAAAGGAATATTTTTTTCATTTTCCAAACAAGGTACTTTATGACCTTTTCGACAAAATTAAGGTAAGAATGTTTTTTAACTAATATGGAGGGTGGGGGTATTTTCCACCATTATAACATCATATAATATTTACTTAAAATATTATAAGAATATTTTCAAAATAAATGTTTTCTTTATATTTATGTGACTTTTAAATGATTTCAAAATAGTAAGAGATATTTCTCTAAAAATTGTTTTGATTTCATCTATGTCAACATCCTTTGTTGGATTTTATGTTTGTTTGATGTTGATTTATTAGGATACAAAACATCAATATTGTATTGATGATTTTGTGATATGTTTGACTGTGGATGTGCTATTTTTATAACATTCATGGTTTATGATTAAAGTATTGAAATTTCGTATGATAGTTTTAATACTAATGTTTTTGTTATATTTCAACCTTTTCTTATGAGGAATGTATTGGACTTAGTAAGTGATGGGTGAAGCCAGCTATAGCTCCTTGATGCATCGGTAGATCTAATGAGACATCTAGATGTGGAATTGGCTGAGGCCTTTCACAATTAGATATATATTTTTGGTCGAGTCCTTAATCATTTTTAGATGTCTTGGCTGAGGCCTTAAAAAATGTTTCATAATGTCCGACATTGTACATTCCCTCATTATGAAAACAATATTTATGATTTATGTGCTCATTCGACTAGTAGAATACCAATGATTATGTTTTATTATGGAATTATTTAATTAGCTCATATTCCTGCCATAAAATTATTCATGTTTATTATTATTAAAGGCATATGGTTTCAATTATTCACCATGCTTAATATTTATGTTATCATCCACTGTATTGCTTACCTGTACTGAGAATTTGAGCTCACCCCTTTCATATGTATCATTTTCCCAGGATATGAAGAAGTTAGTTATGAGTGACTTGCAGGCATAATCCAGGAGGCTTGGATGTTCCTAATGGACTAAATTCGTTTTGTAATTATTTTCATGTTATAAAGTTGAACTTATGTATGAATCTTGTTTCCAATATTACTAAACCATTCGGTCCTTCGGGACTTGATTCCTTGTAATCATGCCATTGTTATGTAATAATGCACCGACTCTAGGTAACCGGGGTTTGGGCTTTATAAAAATGGTTAGTTATATATATATAATTTGATTGATTTTTTTATCCAAGTGTTATATAAAAAACTCAACACAATACAAGTTTCATAGTCATGTAAATTTTAGCAAAAATGAGACTCTCAACAACCTTGATGTTCAACAAGGCAACATGCAAGGATGATCCCTTAACAAATTCATAAAAAAAGTATAATAACTATGTAGACTCCTTTACACTTTAAATTTTAGATTAATAAAATTAATTATGTAATTATATAAACCCACAATATCTACAAAAATAAAATAATAGGCAAATTGTTTTTACAAATTCACATAAAAGAAGAAGAGAACATGGATCCACCCACTGTTAAAGAAGTTACTGAACATGAAACACCAAAAATGAGGGAAAAGGTAGCTGATACCACCTCATAGAAACCCTGAAGCTATGATATTAATCAAAATTTGATATTTTATAGTGAATGGGGAATAAAATGGAGAAAAAATATTCAACCATGAATATAACACAAAAATATAGAAAATAGAGTGGAATCCATGATATTGACCACACATGGAATCATGATAAGTGAAAATTTGGGTGGTTTAAAATGAATCGTTAAAATCTATGAAAAAGGTTCTAGTTCATATAGTCTAAAATAAAACAACAAATGAATAAAATTAAAAAGTATTCAAATTTTCAGAAATCCGTAGAAAATTTATCTAAAAATTAACACACTTAACTATCATCTTTAATTATCATTTAATTTTGTTTTCTTTAAAACTCACAGAATGAACCTTTCAAAAAACACGAGTTTTAAGGAATGAAATTCCAATATTAAGTTCCCACAAGATTGAAAAAACATTTGATGATATTTAGGTTCCTTATTTGTCATTAAAAAAAAATTCAATACATTATTCATTATATAGACATTATGATAAGAAATATTTTTTGGAAAATGTTTTGAGCGACCATGAAAGGGTTTGGAAATGAGAAAGATCAATTAAACTATGAGACCAAAAAATGATTGTGAGAAAGAAACTACTATTAGGTGAAAAAATATGACTATGAGAGAAACCTATAACCAAAAGAAAGAAGACAATGACTATGGGACCAACCTGTTACTGTGAGAAGGAAAACTGTGACTATGAGACCAACCTGTGATCATGAGACTGACCTATGATAATGAGAAGAAAAAATTTTACTTTGATACAAACCAAAAACCATGAGGAAAAAAACTATGAGTTTGAGAAAAACTCATTCCCATGATAAGAAAATCAACACAATGATACCAACATGTGACTGTGAGAAGGAAAACTATGATCGTGATAAGAACAAGAAATTTCATGGAGAAGAATACCCCAAACATCGAACCTATAGGAATGAAAAAATCACAGTTTTTTTATTTTAGGAGATATGGAAATTACGTTAGATATTTCCCAAATAATTCTCTTCCACAAAATCAATAACAAAACTCTAACATAGAAAATGGAGGGGTCCCAAACAACCACCGCTCTCAGGGGCATCATTAAAAATAAAACTTTGCCACCATCTCACACAAACGTCAAGTAACCTTCTTTCTAAAAAAACCATCCATACTACTATTTTAACCTCTATGAATACCAATCCCATAACTATAAAAACCATCCAACAAAATAGACCCAAACACACATATTAAAAAGACCCACCCTATATATTAATATATTGTTTTCTTTGGGATAGACAAAGTCTCCCACATGATTTTAAAATGTTCTATAAATAAAACACATATTAATTGAAATGGTATTTTTATCTTATTCATATTATTAAATCCTTAACACATTCCATCATTATGGGTAAATAAAAATTTCTCATAAATCATCAAGATTCTAGAATCACATCCTCGAAATAAAAGAAAACAATTAAAAAATTAAAACAAATAAGGGTATTGGTAATGTATCCATGTATCATGCTTCAAATTTATCTCCATTAAGGAAACATGCCTCCACAACACTCTATCCAAAGGAATGGTTTTCCAGAAAACACCTTCTCAAGATGATCTTATATCTCTACTGGTTGCTCCACTGACATCACATCATCCTCGATATCCAACTCTCCCCAATTGATGAAATGAGAGTAATTATGAAGATAACAATGATGATATGATAACTAAAAGATGTTGTAAATCATATCTATACCTGGAAGAATATACAACTAATAATCCACGTCATCAATGTGCTCCAACTCCTCAAAATCTAAAAAAATTTGGTTTGATAACTTAATTCCCAAACCGACCCTTCACTGTCCATGATGAAGGGAAACCTCTATAAATACCTAATATACAAAATTGAACTACAATGGTATCCTATAATGATACAAATAAGAATTTTTATGCTCATGTTACACCTTTATCCTCTCACAAATTATTTGGATCTTCTAAGTCATACTTTTCAATACTGTGGGACCAGGAATAGATGAATCCCTAACTTCAGTCCATCCCACCTGAGATCAACATAAACTCTTATAAAACACCTCAAATGGAGGCATGATGATTGATGCATGGTATTTTTTGTCTCAATTAAACTCAACTAAAGTAAGGTCCCCCTATAAACCACCAAAATTCAAGATGCTTGATCACAACATATCCTCAAACATGTTCATATTCCACACTACTTTCTCGTTTATCTGAGGGTAGAATATAGTGATAAGGTGTAACTGAGTTAAAAATACATACTATAATATCCTAAAGACTTTATAGGTAAAATTAATATCCTATTATGAGTCAATGGAACTTGACGCCCCCTGAATCCACACAACCTCATCCATGTATCTCTTTACCAAAGCACCCATGACACTCAACTGCAGGATCACTATAAAGTAATATGATGTTGGTAGATGATGCATAATTAACTCGATAACATCCTATACTCCTGGATATTGGTGTAATAATGTTATTAAGTCCATCAATATGTACTCCCATTTCTATTTAATTGAATCTAAGGGCTGTAATAATCCACTTGGAACACAATGCTCTACCTTCACCCGTTGGCAATCCAAACACCATACCAAAGACTATGCAACTTCTTGTTTCATTCCAGGCCCCAAAAACTAATTTTGCAAACCACAATAAAAAAAAGGAACTCATGGTCATGCTAATAATTTTAATATATAAAACTCAATAATGAAACCCTCATGTATCACTATCAGGATAAACTACCTCCCCTAAAACATCATCTAGTTCCGACCATCCTTCAACCGTCTCTCAGGGGAATCAAAATAAAAAATATGATACCACTTCAATTCCATCTATATGTCTCTCAACTAAGACTCCAAAAAATACTAAACCATATATAACTACACATTCTACTAAAATAAAAAACCTCCATTATCATCATACATGCATCAAGGTGGTTGGATACCAACTCCTCCATTGCCCTTCAGGCTTCTCCCAACCCCTGAACAATATCCATTCTTGAATTCCTACACAGTGCATCAGCCATGAAATTACACTTCCATGAGGTATAGGAGATATAAAATTTTTATTCCTAAGGAAACTCTATATTCCTCTATTGTCACAGATTCAGGTCATGCTAAGAGAAAATACACCTCAAGATCTTGTGATTAGTAATGGCCATAAACCATTCTCTCATAAGGTAATGTTATGGAATATTTATCATAAACACAACTTATGATAGATCCAGATTATGGGTGGAATAGATACACTCTTGGGGACATACTTTCATAGACCATATGTTTCATAATGATTAAATCCAATCCTAGATGGGAAGTGCCATAAAACACCTCAAATATCACCCTTAATCTAGAAACTGGAGAACTACAGAACTAAAAAACTTCCCTTTTGGATAGTCTAAAGATAATTTTAAATAATAAATCCAAAATAAATACAAGTACTTCTTGGTCAAATCCTTCAATGAGACTGAAATCTAATAAAATACAGACAAGAACCTCCAATTGTAACCCACAAGTTCCATAAAACTATGAACCTCCAACACATTCTGGGGAACCGACCATGATAATACTACCAAAACATTTTATGGATCAACTAATAATCTCTATTGAGACACTAAATGTACAAGGAAATTCACCTCCTATTTCTAGATCATTAACTTGTATAATTTCCCATATAGTTGTTGGTATATAGAGTCTATAAAATAATCCTCAGATAATCATAATACACCTCCTCATACCTCATGTACATCAGAATTTTTTCAATGAACATGACTAAAAACTGGTGAAAAAACCCATTCAATATAGAGTTTATGAATCCAATGAAAACATATGGAATATTTTTGATACTAAGAGGCATAACCATAAAATAAAAGTCCCCATATTTTCTCTAGAAGGTAGTCTTTGGGACATCCTACCCCTTCACCCTTAACTGATGATATCCAAACCATATATCAATATTAGAAAAAAAACTAGATCCTATGAACTAGTTAAAATGATCATCATTCATTAGAATTGGTTAATGATTCTTGATCATACCTTATTTATACTTTAGTAGTCTATAAACATCCTGAGAATACTATCCACCTTCATAAATTATATCACTAAGGAATCCCATTGAAACACACTAGTTTGGATGAAACCCTTTAACATTATAACATCTATCTAAACCATAAACTCCAATATCGTAAAAGATGATATCTAATAAGGATCTATTGAAATCTGAGAGATACCTAGTTATAATTCAATACCATGATCAATTTTATTTCATAGGGGGTATTTTCACAACCTCCTCAGGAAAAACTTCCAAAAACTTAATGATGACTATGGGAACCCCCCAATACCTATGTATCCATAGAATTTATAGAAACATTTTCCATGAAATAAATTTGGGGATCCACACACTTACTATCCATCCAGTAACCCTACAAATTGAAAAAGACTACATGATGACTAAATCCATTTAAGAATTTGACTCTTCTCAATAATAAGTTGATAACCGCACACAAAAATTATAACCAATACTTATTGAGGATGAAATAATATGGATGTATCTATAGTGAGAGGAAAATTATCACATGAATGTTCATTCCTCATAATTATTCTATACCCTAGAACACATAAAACATGTAGGTCTGGCCTCTGATTAGTGTTATAAACAATAGATTAATGGGAATACTCTCTACTTACAAATCCAAAGTACAAAACAAAATGGTTGAAAAGAGGAGTGAGGGGCTCATTGATAAAAAACCATAGTATACAGTAATATAATCATCGATTTGATGATTGATTTCCCCTTTAGATATGGAATCTACATGACATGAAACATTTCTTTACCATCTACTCTTTCTTGATACTATCATCCACCATTATTAACATGCTTATGACTAGGTATTTGAATATAAAGAATGTTCTATGGTTTTCCACTACCTATCCCATAAAATTTCAGTGGAACATGATCTTGCTACCCTTTCTGCTTATATGTCCTAGCTGACATCTTCTACTAATGATAATTCGAATCCCGACCTCCACCACTATGTATATCATTAAGAAACAATGTGAAATGATAATTGTGATGTCCATGGTCCCCACAAATAATGAACATTGGTCTAGATCCCCCTAATAAACCATGAGAACTAGTGGACCTAGAAAACTGAAAAGAAAACAAATGAAGATGAGTCCCCACTAGAAGAAACCTCAAATTCCCTACAATTTGAGATTGTAAATCAAAAACCCTACTCTTAGACTAACCCTATGGACTCCGCTCTCATGAGAACCCTTCATGGAAGTGCATTATCTCGATCAAATCCACCATCTAATATACCTCCAAATACATTGGAAATGTAAATGGAGTAATTGAATACGTGATAGGTGGGTGTAGTGACTCCTCAAGACTCTAGGGACTCTATTTCAGGACAAATGTTTCTTTGGAAATGTAAATTATTCTTAAAATTAATCCTAATATATCACACCGACATCCTTCCCTAGAAAATAGAAAGCATCGCCTACCTCTATATTACTATTATATTGGATGAGAGGAACTCTACACAAAACGACTTCTATAAGTCCACTAAAGAAATGTATAGCTTCTTCCACTCCCTAATTCACAACATCCACCACTAATTTTCATTACTCCTTAAATGACTAACTACTAGTAGAAACCAATACTCCACCAGATATTGAATCAAATAAAATGAAATCCTAAGATCCTCCAACTGACACTCTTTCTATAGAGCATAGACACTTACCTCATAATTCACCAGATATTTACAGTAGAAGTCATTGAATTTCATCTTCCACGAGTCATCCTCAGTTGGATCAACCATATAAAGATATATCAGGTCAGTATATTGAACCTTGGAAGTACAACCTACAAACAAATGATGTCCATGATCTATAACTCAAAGGAAAAAAATATTCCATAAGCCTGATAGTATGAAATTTTTTTAAGTTTCATCAAATTAATTTCATTTTATTATCCAATATTCGCCCAATATAATCACAATCACATACATGAATTTTACATGTTTGATACCTAGGTATATTCTTCGCAAGTGAAACCACTATACTTAGAAATTTAATAAGATTAAATTCATTGTATCAAATCAAGGGGGGGAAAATCATATGTCCTAACAGTTCTACCTAGCCTCTGTCAGGAAAAAATATTTAATGGAACCATTATCTAACAAACCTAATAAATACTCTTAGTTCCAAACTCTAAAATCTACCCTAACTCTCAAAATCACCATTTTATACCACTCCATCATTCCCCCTACATCCAAATGTACACATCCTTATTTGTAAATTGAGGATAGGAGATGATGACCCTTTATTCCCTCCATCATTAGGTCTCAAGATGGATAGTAGAATTGAGGGTATATAAAAACCTTAAAGATGAAGGGATTACCCTTATAATAAAAGTAGGAATGAGATATAGGATATCGACTTAAAAAACACCAAAACATAAGGCAATTCAATACCAACAACATGACACTATGAATTTAACTTCCTAAGAATACAAAATAATTTTTCAAAGTAAAATACCAAAAGGATATCATATGGTAGAAACTCAAAACCCCAATATCTATCATGAAATTTCTTAATTGGAATCCATATCTTTCAGGACAACTTTTAAATATATATATATATAGCTTTAGTATAAGAAGTGTTATTAGTAGGCACATAGCGAAGGACTCTATTTCATATTTGATAAGAACATACTATTTCCCCAGTGTGAAAAGAGTTGAAAGTACCTGAACCGATCAATCAACTAAAACCAATACTCACCAAGTCTTAATCACTAAATTAAACATCCAAGTATTATAATTTAAGAACTATATTGATTAAAGGGTTACCACACAGTTACAACCCAAAAGAGTTTTCTATTAATAAATTGCATTAATTAAAATTAGTAAATCATATTAAAGAGAAATATTTTTTATATATTCCATAAAATATTTTAGATATTCATCCAATAGATTTTATAGGTACGACACAAGAACAAACCAAATTTTACCTATAAAAACATATATATTTTAAAAGGAATTTTTGCAACCATTTAATAGATAACTTAGTTTAAATCCAATTTTTGACACTTTTATAAAGTATATTTGAAAAAATAGATATCATATCATAAATTAGAAATTATGAATTTATATTTTTTTAAATGTTGGTATTTTTTTGATAAGTTTCATGTTTTGATGAATAGTAATAAAATAATGTATTTTAATTGGAAATAGATTTTTTGTCTAAATAATTTATATTGTAAAGTTATATTTTTCATCAGTTTTAAATTATAATAATATCCATTTTTTATTTGTTAATCCAATGTAGATCCCTTAATATGAGATCAAATGGATGTCCTCCAAAGTTGAGGTAATCATTTTTACCAACTCATGAAAGTTCATTTCTTGTTATAATTACACTTCAAAAGTTTTTTCCATTGTAATGTAATAAATATAGTATAATATATTTTATTAGATGTTATTATGATTATAATACAACCTTATTCCATTATTTTTCCATCATTTTAACAATGAAGGCACCACACGTGCGTTTGTATGACCTACAATCTCCACATCGTACTTTAATATTTGTTTTCATCACCAACCTATCTAGATTGGTATATTAATAGATATAATGGATATAAATAATAAATATGACATGATATTGATTATTTATAATTAATATACCATCATATATATTACCCTTTCACATTTAATGTAATGATACTGCCACTCGTGCGTAAGTACAACCTACCGTTTCCAAGACGCGATGTGATTCATTTTCCATGTTAACCATTAAATTATGATTATAAACGTGTCTATAATGAGTAAATATAATATTTATGAGATAAATATAATTATTAGTATTAATTAAATATATTTTATTCATAATAAACATGACTTACCGGGAAAAACAGGCGTAGGAAAATGATGTAGTTAAAAAACTTAACAAGGGTAATAATGAAATATTATTAACAAACCAATATAAGAAGATCACATATGATATCATAATGTTGTATATAGTTATGTTATAAATCAAAAAAATTCTCTATACCATTATACAGGTGGTTAAATAACCTTCAACTAATAGAAAGTATAAGGTACAATTTTATTTCACAATCTCATTTTTATTCGGGAGTGATTATGTTTAAGTATTGATTGGGGAATATTTTCTTCCATATCCTTGTTTTCTAAAAACAATTTAAAAATATATTTACAATTATCTTATGATTTTTAAATTTCCTTTTTACCCATGTTTTAATTTTTATAAAATCATTTTAATGGAAGAGTTTTTTCATTGTATAAACATTGTACTTTATAACATTTTCGACCAAAATACATAAGGAATATTTTTCTTAATTCTACAGCATGAGTGGATTTTAACACCGTCATGATGCATTAATGTAGTGTATCTTAATTTAGAATTTTTCAATGATTTTTTCAATGGTTTTTTTATTTTTAAATTTCTCAACTTTTGAAATATTTAATTATAATAAAAATTTTGTATTTATTTCAATGATTTTCAATGATTTTATTAAAGTATTTTCATCTATGTCAATGATTTTTTTTTTAATTTTATGCATAATTAAGGTTGATATATTATGATATTATGTAAGATATTTTATTAAATTTTTTATCTTAAATTTATCTTTGGATGTTTTATTTTGATACCATCCATGGTTTATGGTAAATGTATTCACATTTCATATGCTAGTATATCAATATGAGTGTTTTTGTGGTTTTTGTTTCACTCATTTCATATGAGGAATATATTGGAATTAGTAAGTGATGGGTGGGGCCTGTGAAAACAAGCAAGTATCTGAGTAGTATAGGCTCCTTCGTGGCATCCAAGAGACCTAGGATACAATTCATGTGGGGGTTAATTTCTAAGTTACTATAGAAATATTGTTGTAGTCGACACTATTAATCTGATTTGGGCCTTACGGCTACTGGTTTGGGCCTTTCATGCTCAGGGAATTCGATCCACCTAAGGCCTTTGGGCTGCATGGACCTCAGGATGTAAGGGTCTTCATGCCAGCAATGTAATTTGGTCCAAAATCATTTTGGGTCATAGAAAAGGCCATGCTCAGGAAGACCACCGACGAGTTGGCCTAGACAAGGAGTAAAAGAAAAAAATAACAACCACCAGAGTAGAGATCACCAGATTGGAAGAATGAGAGGGTATATAAACTACCATCAGGACAAAGCACCATGCAGCTCTGCATGGGGTAATGCTATCCTATTAGCCATGCGAGGTGGGGAACAATGCAGATTCAAGATGAAGATGTGAGGAGGGGTTGTTTCAAGTGTTTCAGGTCTTGGGGATTTAAGGTCATCTATTGGGTCATGTATGGGCCTTGTAACATTGGACTACATGCCATGTAAGGGTTTCCCTTCAACCCATAAAGGGGTATTTCCAAAATATATTAAAAATAAGTCATTCGGGCCATTCGCGTGGGACCTAGTATAGCCCCTCGATGCATCAACAAGTATGATGAGATAAACTATTTTGGGCATTGGATGAGGCCTACCGATTTATGTATTTTGTCATGGCTAATTCCTTGATAGTATGTTTATGATGTCAGACTTTATGAATTCCCTCAATTTGTGATTTTTTATTGATATTCCTTATGATTATTCAATTAGTAGAATATCAATATGATTATTTATATATAATTATATGATTTTCATTTATTCATTCAATATCATGATTAATATTTTGTATAAATGTACGATGTTTTATTTATACACCTTGCCTTAATGACGGTGATTAGTTTTCATAATATTTCCTATTGTACACTTACCCTTACCAAGAATTTGAGATCACCCCTTTCTAATGATTTATTTTTATAGGATTCCATGATGTATATTATGATTGATCTATAGGGTTATGCTAAGAGAATATTTTTTTCACAAAGTATTTACGATTTTGTATTTTAGAGTTTCAATTTTTATTTATGTTTCATGTATGTTTTTTGGTGTCCAAAACTACTAAAATGAGTTCTCCTTTGGTATTTGTGTCTTGTATCTATTCCAATATTATAAAGTAAAGCACTGAATCTAGGATACTGGGTTAAGGGCTGTTAAAATTGGTAATAGTGAAATTTTAGTAGAAACCATGGAAACTAGATTTATAAAAAATGTATTAAGGAACATAACCCAGTGATAGACTTTGAGGATAATAATATAAGAACATAATTAAATTTTTTAAGTTATATATTATGTTGGTCTTCCTAGGAATTCATCCTTGTTTGGATGCTACAAGTGGGCATGGTTCTGGAATAGATATACCTAGGGTAGATACTCTGACAAGGTACATCGAGCCTGAATCTGTGTAACTTAGTACGTGACAACAAGCCTTTATGTGCACCATAATTGTCACTCATAGGGGATATTATTAGGATAATTATTATTTTTACAAATAATTATGAAGGATTTTAAAATATAATGAAAATTAATAACTAGGGATAACTTAATGTGTTTTATATTGAAAATAAAGTGTCATGGTAATCTATAAATGATTAACCATTTTTCTCACTATGACTATTGTTACTCACACTATGATTTTTGGTTTAGTCAATGGATGGAACTTAAAGGAATCATGTTAACCTTGAACATGATGGACAAAGTTGGGGTTATGGAAAACCAAATGGGATGTAGATACGTGTTAAGAATATCAAGTTCATGTAGAATCGATTTTCCTGAAATATGATTTACAACATATACGTTAACCAAATCCCTAACTCACCAATGAATAAAAGGACATTGCCAAGAATGTGTCTCAATGGAATAGAGAAATTATTTATGAGTGAGAATGTAGTACATAAATTAAAACATATCTGAGGAGAAATAAAAAGTAAAATGCAAGGAAATAAAAATAATTGTATGAATCCATTTTTATTTCATTACCTTCAATATGGGGAAAAAGGGAATTACCCAAGTCAATTACCTATTCTATAAGATAAACTCTAGATCAAGGAAGGACTTATGGGGATATAAATTTATGATGTGTTTTTGTGTTGGGGTTGTATTTAAATCCATAGATAAAATAATATTTAGTGATTAAACTTATTTCAAAATTCCCATCACATTTCAGAAGCTATATTAATATAGTTCTAGGAATAGGGAACCTGTAGGTTGTGTAAAAACCCATTGTTTCTGGCAAGGCTATGAGTTTTGAACCCATAATTGAAAGAAGAAAAAAGGAAAACCACCTACAAATAGCCAACATGATGTCCTAGTAATCATGAAATTTTAGTTAAAATATTTAATGTATAAAAATTATTTTGATTTTAGGGACAATTATTTTATCAAATATATAACATTCGGTTTAGAAAATGATTTGGCTATTTCTAAAGACGTTCACTATAATAATAAATTAAAAAATAATATTTTGAGGAATAATTTTTTAATTGTATTTTAGATTCAAATTTGATTTTGTTTTGGATTTATGGGGATTAAATTTATTAATTGAAATGGTTAGCATATCTTTGAGGTTATATGATTTAGGAAATTGAATTTTAGAATAAGTCATTAATAGTGATTGATGTTATTCAGAACACAGTATGATCAAATCCTTTTGATTTTTGGGTATCAATATTAGTCTAGGGTATTTTTAATGAAGGATAGTTATTTTATGAATGATCCATGTATAACATTGAGAAATAATTTTGAATTTTGGAGGATAATGTTTTTTTTATTGTATAATTTTTTATTATTTTCAAGGAATTATCTTATATTATCGTAATTTTTTTTTGGTTTTGGTAAATTTATAAAAATCGGAGGAATAGATAGTAATACTTTTCTGGATTTTCTGATCTGTATAAGTTGATTCTAATTCTTCATACATAAAGAATTCATCCAAAATACTCAACATTTGGGAAAAAATATAAATTTGTGGTGGAAATTTATTAAAGGTTGAAACTATAAATGTCCTGTATATTTTTTTACATTCATAGTCTAGGATTTAATAGAATTCCTCAATATATGAAAATAATTTTCGAATAAAATCATTAACTATTTAATTTTCTTTCTAAGAGATCAATGGTATTTTAACTGACCATAAGAATTATGGTTTTGTGATGATTAAATTTCTAATAACCATGTAATCTATAATTCTATATCAGAACTTGATGGTTAGATTTGTCTTCCATGTCCTGGTTTTCATTTATCACAAATGTTATCTTATTTGAAAGCCTGATTTTGTGGTGACAATCACTTTTCCCTTTCCCTCTTCTTAAGAGGATGCTTTATTAACCCCATTTTTTATGTGGGATTCTCACAAAGGAATTTTAAAGAATCAAAATTTAATTTTTTAAGATAAATTTCACACAGGGAGGTTAAAATTTATTGAATGAGGGTATAATGTAAAACCCTAATATTTTTAAGTTATGTCTCTTTTTAAATCGAATTTATTCTATAGCCTACGTTGTACGCAACAACAATATTAAAAAAACTAATTATTACTATTTAAATATTTTAGTTATAACCTAGATATTAAATTAGTAGTAATGAATTATATTAACAAACTTAAGAAAATTTATGTTTTATAAAAATAAAAGATTAAATCATCATTTACCAATTAATATGAAATGAAAATATTAGCCAATTGAATATAAAGGTTTTTTATTTTTATTCCCCTGAAGGATTTTTTTCTAATAGATTAAAATAATTATAATTATTAAATGATATAAAGTAAATAAATTTGTTATATATTCAATAAAATATTTTTTATATTCATTTAATAGAGTTTATAGGTACAACATAAGAACAAACCCAATTTTAGGTATAAAAACCTGTGTTTCTCTCAAGGTTGTTTTACCGCCTTTTAATAGAGAACCTATTTCGAAACCAATATTTTACACTTTTATAAATTTTATTTGAAAAAATAGACTTTTACATTGGAATATAAAAATTTTAATTGGTTTAATTTTTGATATTGTTTTGATAACTTTCATTTTTTGATGAATAATAATAAAATATTGTATTTTAATTGAAAATGGATTTTTATTCTAAATAATTTATATTTTAAAATAATTTTTTTAAAATGATTTATAGTATATTTATATAATTTTTTAAAACATTTAATCGAATTTAGGTCATTGGAAGAAATTCCACATTGAATTTGTATATAAAAATATTTCAATATTTTGAATATTTTCACATTAAAAACCAATTTTATTTTTTTTCAAAGGAGTTAATTTTAAATTAATTACTACATTTTAGGTGTTTTTAATATCTAAAAATGGATTTAATTTTTGGAATAAGGATGTCCATTTTTAAATAGGTTTCTTTTATTTTTGGGTATTACGAATAGAAACATTAGTAATCATTTATTAACACGGTAAAATGTAAATCGTGTAATTAAGTGTAAAGAATAATATTATAAATATTATAAAATTACCCAAAACATTTAAAATTTTATTGAATGAGTATTAGTATACCAGAAAGTTTTTTTAATGTTATTATAACATTTTTTAATTTACTTGGATGAGAGTATGACATTTATTATATTTTATTTAAAGAGAAGTTAAAGATGTCATGCTCATATTTTTAATAAATATATAATTTTAAATATAGGTTTATATAGTATTTAAATTACAATATATAAAGTAAAATAAATTTTAAAAAGTTTAACATAATTGTGATAATTTATTTTTATTTTTTAGGTAATATGTAATTACTTTAAAGGATTGTACAATAATAATGCCTTAATTATTTAATTATTGTAAATAAAAAATAAATGATATTCAAAATATTAAAATAAATATAAATTTACATAATAAATTTCATACACATGTTTTATAGAAGAAATGGGCATATTATAGATTTATTAACGTTTATTATGAAAGATACCAGGTTTTTATGATATTTTAAAAATTTTAATTAATGACTAATATCAAAATTGACATTAATTTTATATTAAGAAAAATAATATTTTATTAAATAATTGAAAGTTAATAAAAATATAAAAAAATTTCAAATCATTTGGATGAAGTCACATATCTCATAAACTATCCGATTATGGTTTGTTGGGTATTTTATAGTAGCTATATTAACCATTAAATAATAAAAACCCAAGTTGTCACAGTATGAGTTAAAAGGCTTAACTAAGGGGTAATGCCAAAAGATAAGGGGACTAATGTGACCTAAATATATATTAAAATTATTTTAGAAAGTATTAATACCAATAATATTCTTATATTCTAAATAACCCACTTTTGTGGAATTTTTAATTAAAATTAATTTATATTAATTTAATAACTTTAATGATTCTTAAAGTGTCCCTCACCTCAATTATAAAAGGGAACCTCCAATCTCACTACCTCACACGGGTTTGAGACTAAAATCTTGAAAAATTGAAAATTTACCCTCCTAATATCATTATCCACATTCTGGATATCATATTATTAGAAAGACGCTATCCATAGATCCCTTAAGAAGATATCTAAAGGATGTCTGCCAAAGTAGAGGTAATCATTTTTACTAACTCATCCAAGTTCATTTATTCTCATACTTTATATTCATGACTTTTATCCATGATAAAGTAATAAATTAAATATAATATATTTTATTATATGTTATTATGACTATGATACAACCATATTCCATGATTTATCCATCCTATGAAAAAATAAAGCACCGTGCGTGTCTACTTATGACTTACCATCTCCACAATGTGGTGTAATTTTATTTTCATCACAAATTTGTTTGGATTGGTAAAATGATAAATATAATTGATATAAACAATAAGTATGACATGATATTGGATATTTATAATTAAAATACCATCAAATTCTTTACCCTTTCACCAATAAGGGAATGATATCGTCACTCATGCGTATGTGCGACCCACTATGTCAGTGACGTGATGTGATTCATTTTCCATGTTAACCAATCAAGATTGATTATAAAAATGAAAATATTGAATAACAATAATATATTTGAACTTAATATAATTTCAGGGATTAAATAAATATATCATATTTATAATAAATGATGCTTACTTGACAATACATGCCTGTAAAAATGAAGCAGTTAACACCCCAGACAAGGGTAATAATGGAATATTATTAACAAAATGATATAAGAAGATAAAATATGATATAATAAATTAGTATATGGTAATATTATAAATTAATAACACTATTTAAACTACTATACATTAGTTTAAATCATATTCAAGTTAATTAAAGTAAAATCTATAGATTTATTTCAGAAGATCATTATTATTCGGGATTGTTTAGTTTTAAGTATCAAATGAGGGATATTTTATTCCATGTACAATTTTTCTAAAAATGTTTTCAAAAATATTTTTACTATTATACTATGATTTTTAAATTTCTCTATTAACCATATTTTAATTTTATAATATAGTTTGAAAGGAATCTTTCTGTCATTTTCTAAAAAGGTACTTTATGTGATTTTCAACCAAAATATAGAAGGATTTTTTTAAATTATACAACATGAGAATATTTTAACACCGTCATGATTGATTGATGAATTGAAGATTAATTTATAAGTTTAAAAGTATATTTTCAATAAGATTTTTTATTTTAAAGTTTCACTCCTTTTTAAATAAATAATTTCAATATAAAAGGTGAATTTCTATGAAGTATTTTCAACGATTTTATTAAAGTATTTTCATCCATATCAACATCCTTTGTTTAATTTTATGATTAATTGATTTTGATTTATTATGATATCATTTTTCATATTTTATTAAATGGTTTATAATTAGTTTGATAGTGGATGTTCTATTTTTTTTTACCATTCATGGTTTATGAAAGAAGTAGTCATATTTTATATGATTGTTTTTCAATACGAGTGCTTATATTGTTTATCATTCAAAATTTTCATAAGAGGAATACATTAGAATTAGTAAGTGAAGTGTGGGGCCAACTATTTCCACTTTATGCATCAATAGTTATCATGAGACAAACTTGTTTGGGTATTGTCTAAGGCCTTACCTGTTTGTGTATGGTGTCTTGGCTCATGCCTTGATGGTTTGTTTATGATGTATAATAGTTTTAATTCCATCATTATAAGATTATTTATTGATATTAAATGTAATTATTAGGTTAATATAACATCTATTTGATTATTTATGTATAATTATATGATTTTTATTTATTCTTTTCATATTATGCTCAAGATTAAGTTTAAATGGATTGGGGTTTAGTTATACACCATACCTTTATGTTTGTGCTTATTATTCATAATATAATCCACTATACACTTACCCTTTCTAAGTATCTTATCACAACCATTATTTTGTTTTATTTTTTATGGGGTTTTAAGTTTTATATTACAATTGATAAATGAGGTTAAGCTAAGAGAATATTAGAGCTCTCAGAAGACTTGACTATATTTTATTTTATAGTTTCAATTGTAATGTATGTTTCAAGAATGTAATTTTGTTTCAAAAATTTCTAAAATGATAAGTTCCTTGGGATTAGAGTCTTGTATCTATCCCCATATAATAAATAAAGGCACCAACTTCGAACTAATAGGGTGGGGGTCTTTACACACACCACTTCCCAAATGATTTTTTGTTCTCACACCCCAATATTGTATGTCTTGGTGATCTTATCCCTTCTTTTTTCCATAAATCTCATACCATCATAATCCAATTCACATTGGGAATTCCCCACATCTCAAACCATTTTAATCAATGAATCACAACATCATCATCCCTTAACAACTACCCTAAAAAAGTATATTAGGGTATTAGGAAAATAAAGTCCATAAACCTCATTCCCCCATCTTACCATGCACATACCCCACTATAAGTCACGTCATCATCTCGCCAATCATAAAAATTGGTGCACTATTATAATAAACCATCATGGCCTATCCATAATAACCATTCCTATAAGAGAGACCAGGGATGTGGAGGTAGCCAACAATCCATCCTGACTAAATTCGATATTTTTTTGGAAACATCTGGAACCAAAACACCTTTGGGAATCATTGTAAACATACGATTCGGGTGGGTTATGCATCGAAATCATAAGGAAAAAACATTGTAATATTACTTAAACATAATTCCATATAATGAGTAAACAAAAAGAAAATCTCCTAACTACCACTGCCTCTACATCACCACTATTAAACATTAGCATTTCTTCCATACAACAATGAACCCATCCATTCCCATTTCCAAGCACACAATGGCACAAAAATTTCATATTTGAACATTATCAACATTAATTACCAACCCTATAAATTTTCATTTATCATGAAACCATATTCAAATTAAATATCATTATTATATTTATTATTTATTTATTTACTCAATTCTAACCTCAACCCACTTAATCTTTCCCAAGTTCAATAAATTAGAACATAAAATTTTCATGTATTCCATAACTACTACGAAAATACCATGTCAACACAAACTTTCAACCACTCCCACACCAACTTCATGCTCCCACATCACTCATAATTATCATAGACTCAAGCACCACATAACCACATCACACGTCATCCCACATTGCATCTCACGCAAACTAACCATGGGTTTTCCACCAACACACACTGACTCAAACCTAGTTACCATAAATAGTCCAAACATACAAATAAGGCCCAAAAATATCTTATCAAAACAACCCATATAGAATAAAATCATACTTCCCCACACTAAATTCTAGATTTAATAAAAAAATACTTCCATCACATTTTTTCAATATTTACCATGGGAATTCTCAAAAAAGTTCTAATTTACATGGGAAACTGGTATATTCAAACATGTGACTCTACGAAGGAAAACCATGACCGTGAGACCAAATTACAACCATAAATAAGAAAATATCTTCATGAGACCAATCTATGATCATGATAATGAATAATATTTCTATGATTCAAACCTATTACTATGATACGAAAAATTATGACCATGAGAATAACTCAAAATTTTCAGGTTAAAGAGGACCCAAAACACCCCCTTGGAACCTCTAGGCCTTGATAAATCACAAAGAAAATGTTTTTAGAACCAGAGGTATTGCATAATTTCATGTAAATGGGGTGTATAAAACCTATTTGGAATATAATATCAATAATTATCATATATTTATGGTATTTTATGTTTAATTTAAAGATATATCTTTGAAGAAGTTTTTATATTGTTGTTTTGAAAGCCACTATGGTTTTTGTTAGGTAAAGTTTCATTTATTGATTTAATATTGTTCTTCTTGAACTCAATTCATAAAAGATTAGTTTATTCTATCATACAATTTTATTTACGGGATTTTATATTTCTCTCTATGGAAATATATAATTTTAATTCAAATCTCATTCCATGATGAATTTATTCATGATAAAAGTATAACATGGTTGAGAATAATTCTCATCCTTTCCAAGTAAGGTATTTTCCTTCCATATCCATGATTTATATTCCTGCCTATATTCATCATTATTATTTGGAAAATTAAATATGTGTTATTTATGGTGGACTTAATATTTCAATTTACCTATTTTCAAAATTATTTTTTTACTCTTTTAATGACTTGAGTTTTAAATAATGGTATTTTAAAATATTAAAATGGTTTTACCTTAATAATTGTATGTTTTGTCGTCAACTCCACATTTCCTTCAGAAAACCATTATATATTTTCCAATGATCCATTATTAATGAGTATTTTTAAAATTAAATTTTTGCAAAAAAATTCACATCACCATATTGAAAATGACTTTTGAATATAAACCACAAATTCATCTTCTTACGATATTATTAAAAACTTTTTTCTAAAATATTTATTTATTGTTTTTCTATTTGAAATCATTTTCCCCCTAAAATAATTCGTGGAAATATATCTTCCTTTATATTTAATGAAATATTTTTAAGTAAACATTTTTATTTATAATTATAAAGTGAAAATGGGTATTTTCTATTATTTTTCAAATTGATTCACCTAATAATATTAAAAAGGCACATTTCGTCAATGTTAACATCCTTCAAAGATTAGTTTGTTTCCCATGTTATATATTCTAATAAAATAAACCACTTTATATCTCAATAATAATTATTAAATATTCATGGTGTTTTTTTAATAAAACATTTCTTCTTTCCACAAGTTAATTATATGATATGTAAAATATAAACATTTTCATGATATAATTAATCACATTTGTATGGATGATTTTTAAGATGATGTGTGGGGTCATATATTTCAATCCAATGGATTATTTTATGTTTTATATAATGTGAGATGAATAATTTTTGCATGAAAATTATTTTACCAGTTTTTGTGTGAAAATTATGAATGCAGCTTTGTTAACTGTTTGTTACATGAACCTAACATAGGTATCTTTTTTATATGTTAGTTATTTAAATGTTTTGTGGGTGGATTTATTCACTAGTTTTTGTGCGATTGTTATTTGGGTATGATTTTTCATAGTTTTTTTGTCTAAAAAATATGTAGGAATATTTGCTCATAAATTATTCATTTGAATGTGATGTAGATATATCTATTCATAATTTTTTTTTCATGAATCTATTGAGATGGAAATATTTTTTTGTGAAATTTATACAGGTAGATATTTTTTAGAATATTTATATTATTTAGTTTATTATATATTTATCATTATTTTTATTACCACATCATAATTTCCTATACTAAAAATTATGCCCCATAGATCAAGTTATTTATCTGATGTCTCTACACTCATATTCCATGATATATATATTTTTTATTTTAAGATTACATGTCTTATTATCATGAATTTTGGATAACTATCATCATTCCATGTTTCTTTTAATAAGATACATTCTGATGATCTTTTTTGTATCACATTGTTCTGATCAAACCATTATGATTCCTTTCTTTGTTTTCCCTTACTATGAATTTTTGCTCACCCATTTTTAATGTTTTCATTCCAAAAGTTATGTAGATGACTAAAATATCTGATAATTCTAGAAATGTGTATAGCATGGATCAATTATAGAGAAATGTTTGCTTGTGTTATATAATTATTTGATTTTGTCGATGATCCTAAAAGACACTAAACCTTGCATTATTGTGATTATGTAATTGTTTGGGATATGTAATGTATAACTTAATTTAATTATATAAAATATAGACATGTTTAACATATTTCATATCACATTGTTTGAAATAAAGTATTTAAACAAAAAAAATTAACACCAGATATAGGAGTGGGGAATTGGGGTGCCTGAGGTAAATATTTTAAACTTGAAAAAAAAGTTTGATTTTAAAATCTAAAATGTGGATTTAATAAAATAAAATTATTGGGATTTTTTATTTTTTGGGGTGGCTTGCTACACACTATAGATTTATATAAATTATTTATATTGGTGAACATGATAGAAGAATATAAACACCATATAATGAACAATAAAAGTAATAACCATTTTAGTAATGATTTAAAATTGTAGCTATATTTAAAAATAAAGATATTGTATCCAGAGTGATGGGAAATGTTCATGTAGTACGATTGTGGTCCCTAAACCAAGGAAAAAAAATTCCCTCAACAATAAAAGAATAATTAAAAATAAGGGATTCATGGATTTGTAATAATGTTTTTTCCAAAAAAAGAGTTTTATGTAATCAGTACAAGATATGTTACTAAGAAACATCATTGAATGAAAATAATTAAACATGAGAATATAATAAAGTGAATTAAAATGTCAAAGTATGCATAAAAATAGTGTATAAAATTATCCAATAATATATTGATAATGATTGAACGACAGGAATGAAATCATTCAAGGAAAATTAAATAATAAAATTGAAGAAATATTAAATATATTTGATTCATAGAGATGATATAAGGAAAGAGAAATGTGAAGAAGAATTGAATTTTTTTGGATGTTTTCAAATATATGTTAATAACTAGTGTTGTTGTAATATGGTGACCAAAATTTTTAATACATTATTTTTAACACAATTCCTTAAAAATATTTCATTGATAACTTCTTAGGTTAATTTTTAGTTTTGGTGTCTTGAAAACTAGGTACATATTACATGATGTACCTACTAAAAAAATAAATATAAACATAATTTATTCCTATTTAAATATTTGTTTATTACTCCATCATAGGCCACACCAATACATGTTATTTCTTATGTACATACATAAATATAAAAGGGTGGGTATGAAGAATAGTAAGGGATAAATACAAGAATTAAATCAAACGAAAACAATATTGATAATGAACTATGTATAATGTGAGAGATTGGTAATAATTATATGATATATATAACACGAAAAATTTCCAATAATATAAATATGAAAATTCTATCATCATATCACAATGGTTTAACAATGAGGACTCATAAAAAATATAAAAAAGACCATTCACTAAGTTATCATAAATAATTAATTTATTGTGATTTATTATTTACACAATTCATTGTATCACTACAAGGGAGAGAAATTTATATGTATTAATTCTTGTGTACCACATATATCACATATAATAATAAATAATTTAATCAATTACCTACATAGAATAAATAATGGCTTTCATATAAAATCATTGAGTATATATGTGTTTAATTAATTGAAATTTTTATTATTTGTATCCCAAAAAAAGGGATCATGGGTTTAATACATGGAAATAACCAATAAATAATGTATAATTACATCTTTATGAATACCCATGAGAAACAATGGGGTTTTTATTCAAAAAAGTGGGAGTCATGGAAAACTGAAGCATGATTTTGGATGAATAAGAGGTATAAAAACTGGTTTAAGGAATTAGATTAATGATTGATAATTGAAGGATCTCATTGATAAAAAAATTGATAGTACTGTAATTATTTCAGGTTCATGATAACATAATGACTTTAAAATTAACAGATTAACTACAAAATAAGTACTTGGATAAAAATGTAGGGGAAGATAATTCCTTAACATAAATATCGCTTCTAAAAAATAAAGGAGTGATTCCTTGAGATATTGATAGCTTTAAATAAGATCTTAATGAGAGAATAATGGAGGTAGGGATGAAATAATTACCATTATAGTGGATGAATTGGGGTTAATAGGTGGGTGATTATAGAAATGTTGGTAGAATTGATTATTAATTTTTAAATTCATCCTTTGGAATTCAGTGTTTTGGAAAATAAATTTTCAATGGGACACCCATGGGCTTTGATTATGGTTTTTGAAACAAATAATTTTTATTTTTAGAAATATTTGAGTTTGAGCAGTAAACATATATTTTATATTACCATTTAATTTCAGAATAATTTATCCAATTGTTTTTGAAAATACTTATTTTCCAGTTTATAATTATGGATGTTTTTATATTTTTAAAAATTTATTTTTATTCATTGTAATATATTATATTAATAAAATAACTTTTTTATTTGTTTTTGATTCATATTTTTTAATTATTTCATCATTTTTACATAATCATTAAGTCATAAAACATATCTAAGACATAAATCTTTATTTTTACTATGTACAAAAAACTATAATATTTCATAAATTTATTAACATTTTACCATAATCTAAATTCTATGTGTTTATTTAAAGTATATTTTTTATTATAAAATTAAATTATTATGTTTGAGAAATAATTATTTTGAATAAAACTTACCTATTTTTTATAAAATGTTTTTTATATAAAAATTATTAATTTTCAATAATGGGATTTTGAATTTAATAATATCATATGTATTGGTTCATAGATTGTATATTTTCATATAATAACACAGTTAAAATTTAATTATTTTGGATATTGTAACTATTATAATGGTTATAGTGCAACAATCAGGTAAGGGTCGGGTAATAGTCATATCCCAATGGTCATATTAACCTTTACATCCTATATATTCTCTACCATTCTCTTACCTTAACATTCACTAACTCTCTTACAATGGTTTCAAACTTACGTTGATAATGTCTATCATATTCCTAATTATTTTATTTCTTTTTTTATAGTCATCAGGAATGAGTGATCTTCATTGATGAATTTGGGCATATAGAGTTTCCATTAATGTTTTTAATATTAATTTCTATTTATCAACATGTATTATTATTAGTTGTTATCATAAATATTATTAAATGATTCTCAATTTTCATAGTAACTGTGATAAAAGTTTTATGAAATCATAATAAAACATTAATTGTAAAAAAAGAGTTATATTAATAACATAAATAAAATTTCAAGAATTTATATTCTCTCCCATAAGAAATTTTATCATTAAAATTTATGTCCCGAATCAAAATAAAAGGGGGAATTTACCCCTTATCATTTCTTTAAACTCCCAGATTGCTTATTTGAACATTTTATTTTTCAATAATACATTCACGAGTCATGTTATATTGTTTCAAAACACTCCACTTTAATAAAGAATCTAGATAATTTCATCTTCATATGATAGTTAGGGATCTAATTCCACATATTTGTGTCTTCTATATTTGTTAGGTTTGACATATAATTTATTAAAATGGATACATAAAATACTTCATTGACATCGGTAATATTTATAGATAGTGATATTTGGTAATTAATTGCTCCAACAGACTATTAATTCTCAAATGGTCTAATGTATCATAGTCTCAATTTTCCATTCTTTCCAAATATCATTACTCCTTTCCATGGTGATATTTTTATGACTACATGATCCCTGGATTGAAATTTTATTCCCTTCATTCTCTTGTTAAAATAACTCTTTTTTTACTCTAATAATCCTTATAAATTTTCTTTAACACATGTATCTTTTCTATGGCGTCTTTCATAATTTTTGGTCAAAATAGATTTATGTCTCCAAATTCATCAGTGTATGTTGAAATTATACACCTTTTCCCATATAGTTCTTTATGTGGATCCATTTTTACAATTGAGTGAAAATTAATATTTTTAGATATTTCAATTAGTGGAATATTTTAGTCCCAAATACCTTTAGAATTAAGTTAGAAAGCATTTAACATGTCATCCAAGGTTTGAATAGTCATCTCATACAACCCATAGTTTTTCGATGATAGTTTTTGATAAGGTTTACTTTTATATTAATAGAATTTTAAAGGATCATCCTAAAAAAGAAGTAAATCATGAATCATGGACCAAAAAAATTGATAGTGGTTCCCCATGAAGTCTCACCACTTATTTAATATACTAATGATAAATGTATTATATGGAGTAATCCTCTTGTATAATTATAAAATAGCTAGAATTTATTAATCTATAAAAAATTTACCATATGAAACAGTCTCACTTGAATATATTAGGATGACCAGTAAAAAAGTTCATAATGGTTTTATACCACTTCCCTATAGGTATTTTTAGTGGTTATGACGCACCTTTGTGAAATTTTCACTCTTCCTTCCCTTTCTGACGAACAAATGATCTTGGAGTATAATCAACAATCTCTATTTTTATGTTGTCCCACTAATAATGAACCCGTAGGTCTATATACATTTTTGTGGTTCTAGGTTGTTTAAAAAACAGATAAATGTGAGCTTCATCCATAATATATTTCTTTAACATTGTAATATATAGGATATATAGCATTGTACCGACACACAATACTCCCTCTTGATCAATATTAATCTCAAGAGATTTTCTATTTTTCACAACTTCTATATTATTTTTTAAATTTGGATCGTCTCTTTATGCTTTTTTGATCTTATCTAGTAATGATTGTTGTGAAATAATTTGGGATAATATTGATGATGTTCCTTACCTTGTGACCAGTATTTCCATTTTTACATAGTCTTTATTCAACATGTCTCCTTCTATTCTCATTATTTCAAGAACTCAAGGGTCTTTCCTACAAAACAAATCAGGGATTTTTTTTCTTTTCTAGGATGATAATGAATAGAACAGTCATTATATTTAAGAAGGTCCAAAAATCTATTTAGTCTAATGTTCTATTAATTTTATGTTACTAATTTATTTAGACTCTACTTGTAAGTGTATATATCACACTACTACTGATAAATATAGTTTCCCTATATATTTAGTGAAATGGTAACTATAACTAATACCACATCATGGGTAGATTAATTTTGAACTCATGGATTCAATCATTGATATTCATATACAATAAAATTTTCATTTTTCATGAGAAAGCATCCAATTACATTCAAGTAGATATAACTATAAATGGTAAAATCTTCCCCACCATATAGAAAAGTTAGAACACATGCAATAACCAACCTATTATGTAGTTCTTGAAAATTTTCTTCACACTCAATTTTCCAGAAAAATGAACTCCTTATCGGGTTAACATGGTCAGTTGATTATAAAATAATGAAGATATTTTCATTAACATTATATATTATCATACTATATCATATAAACTATGAATCTCAGTCACTATTATATGATAAGTCCACTCCACTATGGCCTTATTCTTTACTTGAAAACAAAGATTCTTTTGCTAGTCATACTGTGTCCAATGAATTCTACTTCTTGTAGCTAGACTCATATTTTCCAAATTTACTGAAAATAGTTTCATTTCATATAGTTTTTAATATTACTATTAGATTATCATAATTCCCCTCACTAATTTTGGAATATATCAGAATATCCTCAATAAATAGCAATAAAATTATTAATATTGTCTCTAAAGACTCTATTAATCACATACATAAATATAGAAGCAGTGTTAGTCAAGAAAACGTTCATATGAAAATACTCATAATGTCCATATATTGTTTGGAAGGTAGTATTCTAGATATATTCTCTCTTCACACATACCTGATTATTCCCCAATATGTGTAAAATATTAGAGAAGAATTGGGCCTCATGAAGCTAACCGAACAAACCATTAATCCTTTTAAGAGGTTAATTTTTCCTTCATTATGAACCCACTAATTCCTATGTAGATAATATATAGTTGAATTGATAAATCCTCATAATTTACAATGAGAATAGGTTCTAGTCAAATAGGCACACTTAGTCGAATAAAACCATTATCCAAAAGATCATGAAGTCACTTCTTGAATTACTCTTACTCTACATATGCGCTTTTATATGGGGTATTTGTTATTGTCTTGGATCTTAGAACAAGTTCAATTGAAAACCATACCATTCTATTATACGAAGTTCCGTTTAATTATTCTAGAAATACATCAATGTACTAAATAATTTTTTCATATCCTATCTTTATAATTTCACTTTCTTCCCCTTATTCTCTAATAATTTCTATAAATAATGAAATTAGAAGTTGTGTGTGAAAACACTCAAGTTGGGATATCTCTCCTTAGAGGATAATTATAGGTTTCCACTCTAAAAAACTATATTCCCATGATTCTATTATTGATATTGGAATTAAAATTTGATATCCATTCTAGTCATATTATTATGTCAAAATTACACTATTGGACTGACCACTAGGTTTGCAGAGATATTGAACTCTCAATAGTTAATAAGAGAATATCTTTATATCCTTGATTCTTGAATAGTTCTTCTATAATTTCTAATTGAAAAATATACCACTACCAGCTCAGGGTATAATTTGAATTTCTTTGCAAACATGAATGATATAAAAGAATGTGTAGAAATGAAATTAAACAATTATTTTTTAATTTGAGTTTCTTATGGGTATACCGACAAAACCATTATCTATAGACTAAAATTAATTCGTTGTGATTGATGAAAAATGACCTCAATCCCTTGGAATATACTAGGGTTGATATATTTTTCCATACATTATCTTCCAATTTAGACATTGGTTAGGAAAATGTCCATTTTCCCCACACTTGATAAATTGTACTATAGGTTGTACATGAACTGTATTTCCATTAAAATTTAAATTTAAATTTTTAGGATTCACATCTCCATAATATTTTTGAGATGTATGGCCACCTCTTCCAAACTTGTTTCATTTTCAATATCGCTACAAAATAATTCTCTGAATCATTCTACCAACACATGTTTCACAGAGGCAGTAATTGTTACTTCTCTTATATTTCAAGATATAAATTATTCTCAAAATGTAGATCCATACTCCTATTCTAAACATTTAGTTCATGAGACCAATGTTTGTATTCAAACTCAATTCCTCCTTTGAGATCACACGAAACTACCTCCATACAACTCTCTAGGTCACATATTGCCAAATATTTCCACAGATTTGGTCTTAGTCGACCAAATATTCAATCGGTTTTCCAATCAAAATAAATTAAAAACATTTAAGTGTATTATAATAGCCTTATAAATTTCATTTCATAACTCCTCACTGATTCATTTTACTTTCCTTTCAATTAATATAATTCCATTTGTATTCTAATTCCATGGATTTGAGTAAAATTCTTGTTGAATTATTTTCGAAGTCTTCCTACTTGAGAGTTTGCAATTCATCCGTTGGATTCTTGTTATTGATAAATGTACACCACTATTAGATTATCCCTATAAGAGATACAATTCTAACATAATATTTTCTTTATTTGAACAATAAATTATGTAAACAATCTTAATCATTAATATTGATCAATTATTAGGTGATCAGGGGATTAGAGTGAAAGACCCGATATTTTTTACATGGTTCAAATTCTTTTAATTTTATTTTTATCCCATAGTTTGGATCAAATTTGAATTTCTAATGAGGTCACAAGAGATTATGGGGGGTATGGGGCTTGTATAGAGATTAGAGGCTCAGTTTTCAAAAAAAAAATCTGGGCTCCATGGTTAATAGAAAAAGTTCCACACAGGACAAATAGTTACTACTAACCTTATGGGGAATTTTTGTGTGAAAAAGAGGGTGAAAATATTTCCCAAACCCTGTGACCCAAGATTCACTCCTATGTGACCCATGTTGTATGCACGTGCAACAAACTCTATAGTTTTTATCATAGGTTTAGAATAGAATTTGTGCATGGTTTCCCAAATCACACTCATAAACCATGTGAGGGGGATTCTTTGAAATATAAGATCACATAATTGGCCCATGGTTTGGCCATATGTGAAACCAAAATACACGACACAATATTTCAATGATAAATGATCATTTTATACATACATAAATGAAAACTAAATCCTAATTTCATATTTATATTTTCTAACACAAAAGGGTCTCTATCATTCTCATTGAGATTCTCCTCCATCAAGATAGGTTCCTAGATAAACCCACTGTCGAAACACTGATTCTTCCACTATTGGTCTCGTTAGATGCACATTAATGAGTACTATAATCCAATTATTACTCTATATATATTCCATTAAATAAGAAACACAATTTTCATACTGTATCATATGAACTATTTTTAGGGAATTCATATGTTTCACAATGTTAATCTTATTAGATTTGGGTTAAGAGATGATACTAGATGACTGTTTCCCCACATGTATACAGTAGGTGGTCTATAACTTTTCCCTTAAATTTGGGTTATATTATATCTTGTTCCCATTGTTATCCATTCAATGGTTTATGGAGTTCCCCATAAAATTAATATAATGTCTTGAATAAACTATATGAAACTTGTTTAGGTTTCCCACTAAGTACTATTATACGGTAGGAGTTCAGTCACATCTTCCCAGATCACCCATGAGGATGTTTCACTTAATTTCCCCATTTTGTGCCACCAATATTGGTGTGTGAGAGATCCCCATCATTATTGTAATCCATTATAAATTGAATGAGATATTACGAGAGGGATTATAAATCCTTTTCTAGGTGATTACATGATATGAAATGCTTCAAAATGGTTAAATGATTGAAATTTCATGATGTTAAATGAGTCAGATGAACTCATGGATTAAATGTGATTATGAAATGGGTTTTTAAATTATTAATGAATTGATTATTATAATGTATTCCTTGAAAATTTATACTATTTGGATCCTCATTCTATAGGATGACAAGGGAATTTATACTCCATTGATACTAATTATGTTAGTGGATTCCTTAAAAATTTCCACTCCTCGGATCCTAATTCCATATGATTCCATTGACATTTATACTATATTGATGCTGAATATGGTAGTGTATTATATTGACACTTTTACTCCATGGACCCTTATTCCATAGGTTTTAATGAAAATTTCTACTCCACGGATCCTGATAATGGTTGTGGATTCCTTAGGCTATTCAACTCCTTGGATACTAATTCCATAAGATTAGTTGGACATTTCTACTCCATGGATCCAATTTACTTGGATTCTAAGGATATTTCTACACCTGGGATCTATATTTCTTGGATTTCCTTGGAAATTCTCCATGGGGTTTCCCTTTTGTCTCCACTCAAGACTTTATCATGTTTTCCCTGAAGATTCTCCTGGGAGTTGATGAGGATTCAAATGTCATTTTATAATATTAATCCAGACTATTCATTCCAGACATTGGATTACATGGCATAGGTTGATTTGGATGGTTTACCATGATTTATATTTAGCCCATGATTTATCTTCTTTATTATAGTTGACCCTTGTTATGGGTTCTTGACTATTATTGATTGAATTGATAGTATCACACTTGTTTCATTTACCATTACATATCTATTATATATTGAAAAATTATTTAGCTTATATATATATATATGTAGAGTGGACATGTTATTGAAGATGTCAGTGATTTCCTAATGTTTTTCATCTAACATCATATTTGGAACACCATTGGGTACCCAAGAAAACTTCACAGATAAAGGTAGAGATTGGGGAAATAAACCTCTTTATGATACTTGGTTTGATCATTACATAGGATCATGGGAGAATTTAACTGAGATATGCCTATGATTCGATATGAATATATTTATTTTTGAACTATTTTTAATTTTGATACATCTATTGTATTGGATGCATGTTTCCTTGAATTTTTGTTCCTTTTTTATACAATATTGACATGATCATCATTCATATATGATATTACTTTTGAAATTGTTTATTACCAATGTATTTTGGATGGTTTATCTTTAGTTGATGATTAATATTATTCTTCAACATAATTAATCGTGTATGATACTCCATTTTAATTAAGATTGTGAGGCTATAGTCTCCATAATGTATCAATGTAGACCCTTTCTACTATTCGACAACCTATATCATATGGTGGGGCCTGTTTGAGGTAACGTTACCCACCATCACATGGAACTATTTAGTGTCTACCAGACAGGTCATTACAAAGTTGTATCATATGTTTATTTTCTGGGGTTACTATTTGGGACAATAAAAAAGAGATAAATAATTAATTGTAATTTGTTAATGAGATGTTTCTTGGATTAGCTAACCCATGTATAGAGAAAATTCAAATTATCATGGAAGGAAATTATTATTTGTTTCTAGATTTTTCCTATTTCAATAGATAAGAATTCACCGTTGGGTGACACACATAAGGTTTGATGATTATTTTTATTACATATTTTTATCCATGGCCTAAAGAGATGAGGGAATTCCATCACATGAATCATTTTACACACATATTAGGATACAAATTCCCTGCATTATTCCATTCCATATAGGATGAATTTCTTGACTACATGACATTGTTATATATTTATTTTTTGAAATAATTATTATTATATATTGTTTCTTTTAGGATTGAGGTGAATAAATGGTACTTATAGTGTCTACCATAACATTATAGTGTTTTTCTATATAGGCTAAAGCATACACCTCATGGATTTTGTTGTGGAACATTGAGTAATGGTCTATTGGTTTCACGGTTTAGAATAAGTTATGGTCAAAGATTAAATGGATACGACAATTTAATTTATACGGTGTATGGTAAATTATAAATGGGAAAATTTTAATCTATATAATTAAACCATTTGATGATAATTGTGAATAAATAAGAATTTAGATGGATTTAAATTATGAAATGTACTCAGACCTTTGCTGTGAAAAAAATAGCTTGACCTAGACATGAATTTCAGAGTGGGATGTAGGAAGTGTCTGTAATGATATTTATAAATTTTCCTTATAAAATTTCCGAGATTTAGAATTAGGAATAGGTATGTGTCATATTTATATTAAGGCATCATCTTACCTTAGGATTTTTCCTGTAATTCTTGACAATATTGAATCTTTTCAAAGGTGTGTTCTTGGTATTTTTGAGAAATTTCACCTAGATGACTTCCTATCATATGTTAGGTGAGTGGAAAAGATAATTATTAGTAGGTGGTGGAACTTGATCCTTTATTATAACCTCTAGTAGTGCCACTTTTGGAACCACAAGTTGATCTAGATATGAGTAATGATGCCAAGTTCCACAATGGTTTCATATTTTTATGCATACATTTTAGTGATACCCACTACATGCCTTGTATATTGAAGAGGTTGTGCATGTGTTCTAGTAGAATCATCTACCCACCATGTCATGGGATAGTATTCCATAGGATGTAAATCTATGGTTTGATACTATTTTATTGATTTTCTAAGATCTAGAGGGACCTCCTGAGGGGAAGGTGAAACTTTCTACATATATTCTTTCGTGAGTAGCCAAGTGCTGGTTGGGTGTTTTGAACTAATATGATATATTTCAGGGTATGTCTAGAGGGATTTACAATAAAGATTTTATGATTAATTCTTTCTCAAGTGTTTGAGGGATGATCATGCTAGTGATTTTAGGCATCCAGATAAGGGTATAATGACAGTTATGGAGTATTCAGTAATATTTATATAGATTCAGTGATTTGTTCTTGTTTATCCTACTGATGATCCAATGAGGGTTATATGATTCAATGAATTTATTACACATGTTGTTTGATTATAGGAAAATGTGTTTTGGTTGACTACAATATCTAAGATAGTGGATTAGGTGTTGATGACTGAATTGAACCTGAGAGAATTCGGTAGCACAGAGCAGGGTAATGTAGCTTCTCGACCAAGTGGTTTTTTATTAGGTGCTAGAAATAGAAATTTTAAGGCTTCTCATGAGGGCAATACATCCATGATTATTAGTGCTAGTAGTACATCCTTCTATTATCATTATATATGGTTGGGACATATGAGGAGTTATTTCTAAAGAGACTAATATGAGTATAGATCATGCAACAAGATAGGCCATGTAAAATTTTTTTGAGTGACATTCTCTCGAGAAATTAGTGGAAGACGATCAACTCTAAATCCATGTTCAGCAGTAAGATTCATATCTCTATGTCAAGCTGGGAGCTAGAGTACTATTTGTCGATTATAATGAGGTGGTGGCCATGGTGGTCGGGGCCTAGAACCAGTTGTACCATGAAAATATACTAGGCCTACTTCAGGTAGTGAGGTTTTTTCACAAGGCCATGGACCATGCGAGATATATTAAATATATTCTATCCCTATGGAGTAGATCACAGAGATATCTCTAGTGAGAGGTGTGATCTTAGTATCCTCCACTCTAGTATCCTCTCCTACTGATACAGGTGCATATAATTCATTCATATATTTACCTATTGTGGATATCCTTAGGATCTACATTCAGTTTTCTAATGATGTGATGACACTCGATACTTCATTGGTGGTTCGATTAGAGAATATAATCCTGTGTAGAAAGTGTGACCTTGAGGTAGGTCAGTGTCTCTTCAGGTGTAATATTTTTTTCCTTGATATGATATGATTTTATTTCATACTCAAGATACTTTGGCTAGTTTCTTATCATTTACCTGTTAAATGTTATTGAAAAAAAGAATCATTAACATCACAAAATAGAGTGGTTTATATTAAAATGGTGGAAAGGGAAGCCTAAGTAGGTACAAATAGAGTAGAGCATCATGGGATAAGAGGTGTGACAACCCAGATTACATGCCTCATTATCGATGATTAGGGAATATGAAATCCAAAATTACCATCCATAGCAGATCATTTCTAGGATGTTTTTATACGTGAATTTTCTAGTTTACCTACTAAGATAGAGGTGGAGTCAACTATTGAGCTAGTTTTAGGAGCTACACTGGTGTCTATTCTGCCTTATAGTATGCTAACAACTATGTTTCAAGAGCATAAGAGAAAAATTGAAGAATTATAGGAAAATGGGTTTATCGGACCTAATACTTCTCAGTGGGGATCACCAGTAAATTTTGTGAAATGGAAGATGTAACTATTCATTTATGTGTTGATTGTCATAAATTAATCCAATTGAAGGTAACAAAATGGTATCTTTTGCCTATATAGACAATATATTTGATCAAATAAAAGGAGTTTAAGTTTTCTAAAAAAACTTATTTGATGTCAGGATATCACTAGTATGTGTTAGGTTGACATAAATACCTCATACATCATTCCATTCTAGGTGTAGTCTTTTAGAATATCCGGTTAGGACATTCGGTCATATGAACATACTGACTATTTTCATAGCACAATTGAATTGGGTTTTCACCCCATATTTGGATTCATTCATGTTTATTTCATGGATGATAGAATTATGTATTCATGGAATTAAGACAATCATGTGTATAACCTTGACATCATTCTGAATACACTAAGATATGTAACGTACTGAACTCAATTCCACACATCGGTGCCCAAATCTATCTGGCCAGATGACCTTAAGCACACCTCTCTATATGCTAGATGATTTAAAATAGTATAGAGGGTATGGAACAGTAATAATGACAAGACTATAATATATTTTATCATAGTAATACACCTGTGGAAGTAAATACACAATAGTGGAAGATTATATAATAAAGAATATACCAATATCTCAATAAAGAAAAAGCAAGAAATACAATATCAAGATGATAGAGAATATAATCCATGCTAAATTATGTGTCATGTTTCTAAAATGAAAACTATAAATAAAGATCCTAACACTCCCCTGAGGGTCCCGAAACAAGTCTGTTTACCTCATCCAAGCTCCATTCCCAAATAATCAATCTAACATTGTGCCTTGACCCTTAACCTATCATGTAGTATTATATTTTACCAAGACAATAATTAGGAAGCCCACGTAGGGTGTCAGTACAACTCAGAAGGCCACCACTAATGATGTCTAAAACAAATCCAGTATAAAATAGAGTATATAGTTGAATAAATAAATAAGTAATAGTATTAATTAAATAGTTATCACATTATCAAATATTCTATATTTAACCAAACAAAAACCCAGGTTTTCGAGAACACCCATACCTCAATACCTTTTCCAGACCATTCCAGAGTCTGATTCATGTCACATTTTGAAATCACAATTCAGTAAAATAATACCCTTTTACTATGAACTTCATTTCATCATATTAAAATAACTATTTGGAATAATAGTTTGATGCCAACAATTTGGGTCTAGGTCACCATTTCTAGGACCTCGTGGGATTCAGTCCAGAAGACCATGTCTCACACATGTTAATCGGTATGCAATTCATAAACATCATACTATGTCCCACTATTGCAGGCTTTGGAAACAACATACCATGCCTCACAAATATTCAAATTTTTTATCACTATAGGCTTTAGAAATAGCATACCATGTCCCACTCAGGCGGGCTTTGTAAACATCAAAACATGTCCCGATCTCTCTTATCAAACACTTATATATAACGCACACACACAAACATATATATATATATATATCACCAACATCACAAAAATCAATATTTCACATATATAAATCAAGATTAATCATCATTTATGTTTTATTTTATAATAATTCTCATCAATTAATCTAAAAAATAAATTAATCACATTCATAAAATTAATTAATTATATAATTTATTAATCACATATATTTAATTAATTAAATTAAAAAACCAAGTCAACAATTAAAATATCTCATTATTAATTCTATGATTAATTATATAATTCTTAATCTCAATTTGTCAAAATTAATTCACTGATTAATTAATCAATTCATAACAATAATATAAAATAATTATTTAAAAATTAATTACTCAATTTAATACATCAATATCGCATAATTAATTCATGGATTTATTATATCAAATAAGTATTTCAATATCACATAATTAATTCACAGATTAATTATTCCCAAATACCACAATTTCACAATGCTGTTATTAATTAATATAATCAAGAACACAAATTTCGTAACAACCCTATATATTCTATAAAATTAATACATGTAATAATAATAATGACCATAGGAATTTAATATTAGACCACCTAATTCAATTTTTTGACGAAGAAATTCTCAATAGAAATCTATAAAACTAATTGGAACAATGAAATAGCACTGGATCCAGATCCATAACCCTAAATCAAGAATAATAAATTCATGATCTCTTATATTTAGATTTATATCCTTATACCTAGATCAGGATTATTTAAATCATGATATAGATAAAAAAAATAGTAGATAACTACGACCAAATGAAAGAGTGAACATTGAAGGATGAATGAGAAAGCAATGGGGAAAGATAAACTTACTGGGCGGGATGAGGATCTTAGATATGGGATTTAAATCATGAAGAAAAGAGGTCATATGGCCTTGAAATCCCTCATGAAAGCTTTGAAATATTTAAAAATCTAGTTATTCTGAGTTTGGATCATATGGGGGATGTTTTGAGGGTTTGGGTGGATTAAAACTAATTTTCATGCCATTTTAAATATCATGGAAGGTTTATTGAGAAGGGGTGCACAATTTTTCCTAAAACATACGCTCATTGTGCACCCATTATTTTTGGGGTGAATAGTTTCTATTTTTAGGGAACACAATTTGAAAAATCATGCATCAGATGGGAGAACACCCACTGCCCAGGGTTGCACAATGTTCTCGTCAGGGGCACACAGTTTTTCCTAACCATGTGCCAACCATACAGAACTCCATTTTTCTTTCATTTTTCTCAATTTCCTACCTGACACACCCCAATGTAAAACCGGAAAAAAATTTACACAACATTATTAAAATTTTACCAGAACTCTCATCTGAGCCAACACCTAAAAAAGTAAGGATCTGAAAAAAACCCCACCTTATAATAGTTCATCCTCGAGCTACTCTCCCATGTTTCTCTTAGATTCTAAGCCAAAAAATATTGATCCATTGAGGCCTCATGTCCGCTTCACTTCCCAAGTATCCTCATCCGCATGCCCATGTTTCCACAATAACTAAACTATTAATACAATCCTTACTCTCAACACATTCTCAATATGATCCAACACACGTATCAGTTGCTCCTCAAAGGATGAATCTAATGATAGTTGCAACATCCTATCAGGAACCATGCTATCTTCTTTTTCATGCTCATCCCTTAAATATTTTTTGGTAGATCATGGTACATTTTGGTCACACATGGATATACCTCCCAATTTGAGGCATGAAATTACTATATCAGATTCACTCACATTCTTGTAGAAACAACAACTCAATTATTTACAAAGATGATTTCATCCTCATATTTACCTCAGTCTGAAGGTGACTCCAAACATTCCAGGATTCCCCTCAAGTTCAAACATTATGTATCCTCATAATATCCATCCTTGATCCATCTCAAAAGAGTAGACTCCACAAAAACTGACATGAGAGTCACCTTCTCTCGAATCTCTTGATCAACAATGTGCATCCCATCCAGAAAATTCAACATCCTCTACTCAACACTAGATTCTGGAACTGCCTGAGTTTGATATTTCTTACTCAAAACATCCGAAAAACTGTTCCACTTTTTGGGTGTATATGAAAACTCAAAATTGAATGACTCTATATATTTTACCCATCTCCACTCCTATATATTCAAATCTCATTGTGAAAATATGTACCTTAAACATTTTTGACCCATATACACAGTAATATTTTCACCCAAAAGATAATGCCTCCAACACTTTAGAGCATAAATCAATGCTTATAACTCAAGGTCATGCATATGGTAGTTCCATTCATGTGGACTAAAATACCTAGACCCATATGCCCCATCTCGATCTCATTTTACCAACACATCCTTGAGTCCAATCCTATAAGCTCCACAATACACCCTATAATCTTTTCCTGACTCAGGTAGGATCAATATCGATGATGATGTTAAATTCTTATTCAAATCCTAGAATTCCATATCACATGTTACTTACCAATTAAAAATTATCCCCTTTTTGTTCAAGCCTGAAAGTGGTGCTTCCAAATGAGAGAAATCCTGGCTGAATCTTTGATAAAATCCAGCTAACCTCTGAATGTTTGGGATATCAAAAAAGTTATTGGGAAAATTTTGAGAGACAAATTCATTATCATTCTATGGGTCTACTAAAACACCTACATCCAAGATTATGTGTCCAAAAATTTTTACCTGAACGATCCAAAACTAACACTTAGATAGGTTGGGATATAGCCGATTCTCTCTCAGTGTACTCAAGATGATGTCAAGATCTTGGGCATGATCTTCATTAGTTTTATAGTACACCATGATTTCATCCAGAAACACCACCACAAATTGATCTATGTATGGATGTAAGATCATATTAATCATGTCAATAAACACTTTCGGTGTGTTTTTTAATCCATAAAGGAATTATGATTAACTCATATTGGCCATAATTTCTTCTGAAATAAATCCACATTTTGTTAGATGTCCAAAATCTCAACTGATGGGACCCCAATCTCAAGTCAATCTTTGAGAACACATATGCTCCACTTAATAGGCCAAAAATACCATTGACATGTTGAAGATTATAGAAATTATTTATAGCCATCTTGTTAATATTCTGGTAATCAACACAAAAGTTCAAACTCAAGGACACCTTATTTTCAAACAACATAAGTTAATATGAAGGTGACATAATCAGATAGATAAACCCCATATTCCCCATCTCTTCAAAATGAGTCTTTATATCTTGACATTCTATAGGTGTTATTCTGTATGATAGAAAAAATAATGGCTCAACCCATTCCATGATCTCAATAGTGAATTCCACATCTCCCTCAAGTGGAATCCCTAAATATTTTCTAGGAAAGACTTTATGAAATATTTCCACATCTGGTGGATACAAATCATTCTCAACAACTCCATCATCTAGTAATTAACATAAAACCTGGGCTGCGAGCTCTTTCAATTGCTGAGTAATTGGACTTTCTTAGACTTCTTGGATATCATGCTCTCCATTGTGAATTTAGTTGTCACCCTTAGGAGATGTATAAGTGTCTCTCCTCCAGCAACAATTAGTGTGGGCTTAGTATGTGACTTTCCAGTCCATACCAATGATTATATAGAAACCTGACATGTCAAGAATATAGAGATCCCAGAGGAAAAGATACTCCTTGATCTCAAGAGAAATTCCCTCATAAAAATGTCTATAGACCATGCATGAAATGGTGTTTCTATAGTCATAACCCCACTCACAAACACCATTTCCAAAATCAAACCATTAACAAGTTTTATAGATATAATGGAATAAGAGGGACTAGTGTCAAGATGGAACTAGATAACGTAGAATCTACCATTATAGTACCTATTATTTTCTATGGTCTAGCATTACTATCCAAAAGTGTAGGATACACCACATGAAACTGTCTTGGCCCTATTTACTATGATTCCATCTGACTCCCCTATGTTTCAACACTCAGCTGATATGATTACCCTTTCCCTAAAGCTCTACATCCACTACCTCTAAACCTCGTACAATAAAAATACAGCTGCCAGATTGGTATGGCACAAAATACCCCCTTCACACATCCAAGTTTGGTATATCTCCTTCACCATTAACCATATACCATATGTTCTTATGTAACCTCGGTATATGTCCCATATTTCCTCAACTGTTACATTCTACCGGTGGTTAGGGATAATTTATTTGGAATTGTCACGTCATAAAAAAGTGGTGGGAAAAACAAATGACTAAGTTTCTATGAAACTTATTCCATTCCTATTTATTCTACTTCCCAATAATCTAGTAAACATTTTCATAGATCAGATTAATTTCCTTCGAGGTTATACCCCCTAGTTTTGAATATTTAACCACCTATCTTTCTCCGAATTCCGCCCTCACGTTCCCCTCTTCTATGAGATCCTGATCTACCACCTTAGAATAATTCTTTAACTAAAATGGTTGTCTTGGTTACTAATCTTGCACTTATGTATGTACTGAAAGCATCTCTCCATAACTATCTCATACTCTTCCAATGATGAGAAAATCATTGCAATGTTGTGAAGCATCCAACATAGTACATCAATACCATTATCCCCTAATAAAATCTCATGATCTTAGCAACTCCATCCAATATCAGTGTCTCTAGGTAGTATTTCTCTAAGAACTTCTCTAAAAAGTACTTCCATAGAATAACACCATCCAATCTAGTATATGCATGAATACCCCAAAAATTATTCACTGATCCTTAGAGAATATAATTTTCAAAGTTGAATCTATTCTTAGTAGGTGTCTCCAAGTGGTAACATATCATCATGATGATATCAGCCTAGAACTCAGCTCCCTCAGGTCTACCCTCTAGACTAAAAGATGATAGGTGCTGCAACTGAAACTCCCCCATCCATTTTGAAATTCAATTCTCAACCCACGTTGGGCCTATTTGCATGAATTTAAAAAAAACAAGAAATGTTAACATGGAACTACTCCCCTTCATCTTCACTTGTCGCTATAGGTTCCTCAGGTTCCACCACCAGAGGATCGTCCACTTTCATGTCCTCTGATCGTCCTCTCATCAAGAATTATTGTGGATCCATGAATCTATAATTCCAAACATGAACCTTTGGATATAGTTGAAAACTTTTGAAAATTTAAATAAAAAGAAAATTATAACATGTCAAACAAAGTCTCTTCCCCAAGTCTAACCATGTGGTCAAAACTGAGACACTATCACTACCCTTAACCATCTAACACGTAGGTATTGGTTGACACGGGTAAACACATTATCACCATTCACATTTCATTAGACAATTTTTTTTTTCACATTTTATATCATTTTAACATTTTAAACATGATATTAAGAACCATTTTCAATTTCATTTTACAAGATATGAAAATATTTTAAGATTAATAACTTACTCATAACTCATTTTTCTTGCGTGCATAAAATGATGCTAGTCACAATAACTCTGAGTTCCTAGAATGATCCCTGAAAACTCAAATGTAATTATTTACTATTACATGAGTTAGATATCGGAAATAATATATCACATAACACAATAAGTGTGTCCCCCAATGTGAATTAATATTCAACTGTAACAACAAACATCAATAAAACAATCCCCACTATGGGTACATGGGTTCTGCCACTGACATGGGGTATCTACACTAATGAATGGGATCATAAACAAGGATAAAATCTTCCTAAAATCCTATCCATCTTTCCAAAATAGTAATATAAAAGAAAAACATTAAATAAAACTCCTCTAATACCAATTTTTATTATCCCTACTCGGGTTCCACACATTGGTTCCCTGATTCGGTTGGTCACATGACCTCAAGCATTCCTCCTTACATGGTAGAGGTTCTCGACTAGTAGTGAGGGTCTGGTAAGTCGATAATGGGGGAGTTTATACCATATTTTATAATAGTAATACACCAAAAGAGATAAGTAGTCAAAATAGGAAGATTATATAATCATAAAAATACAAATATCTCAAGATAAACAAATTAGGAAATACAATATCCAACTGAAATAGAAAACATTTTATGCTAAAGTAAGTGTCAAGTGTATAAAACGAAACTTTAAATAAAGATATTGAAGACTCCCAAGAGGGTCTAAAACCACATGTGTTTAACTTATCCATTCTCTATTCCCAAATAAGAAATCTAACCCAAGTACTTTTCCCTTAACCATTCCTACAAAAATAATGACTATTCAGGTACCGATCAGGCATCCTGAGCAGGGTGTGAGTACAACTCAATAGGCCACCACCAACAGGGTCTAAAAATAATATAGTCTAAAATAGAGTTTGGGGTTTTATAAATAAAATAAATACAAAGGTTAATTAAATAGTTATCACATTATCTAATATTCTTCATTTAACCACAGAAACCCCTAGGTTTTTGAGAACCTCAGAAAATCAATTGATGCTTCATCCCATGACGGTGTCTAACTCATGTAACTTTTTCAAATAACAATTAAATAAACTAATGGAATTTCATTGACCATTTTATTTCCACATATTAAAACACTTATGTGGAACCTTAGTCCAATGAAATCAATTTGGGTCTAGGTCATAATGCATAGGACCCTGTGGGCTTTAGAACCAACAGACCATGTCCCACACAAGTTTATCACTACTGTCTTAAAAAAAAGTGGATCGTGTAACTATATCATGGGATTTGGAAATATCAAACCATGTCCCAAACACATTCATCAGTAATTTTATCACTCGGAGCTTCGAAAATAGTAGACCATGTCCCACTCACCAGGGCTATTGAAACAGAAGACCATGCCCCACTCTCATTTATCAAACATTCATATATATAACACACACACACACACACACGCACGCACACACATATATATATATCACCATCATAAAAAATCAATATATGACATGAATCAATATTAATACACATTAATCCTCTATTTTAAAATAAATCTCATTACCAATAATTAATTAATCACACTCATACAATTAATTAAATAAAAAATTAATTAATCGCATCCACTATATTGATTAAGTAAAAAATAAATAAAATCTAATTAAACAATTAAAATATATCATAATTAATTCCATGAATAATTATAATATTCTTAGTCTCAATATATCAAAATTAATTCACCGCTTAATTATTCAATTCATAACATCAATATCACATAATTAATTCCCTGATTAATTATTCAATTAATAACATCAATATCATTAATTAATTAACAGATTAATTATCTCAAATAGATATCTCAATATCCCATAATTAATTCACTAATTAATTATTACTAAGTCCCATAATTTCAAAATTCAATTATTAATTAATTTACCCAAATTAAGTAATTTAATCACCAAATTAAATTTCTAAACAACCCAATAAATTATATAATTTACAAACATGTAATAAAAATCACAACATTGGTATTTGAAAACTAGACTACCTATCTCAATATTTTGATGATGGATTTATAGACAGAACCACATATCTCAATTTGTTGATGAATGATCTCTCAAAAGAAATCCCTAAAATTGAGCAGAAAAAAGTGTATAATTGGATCTAGTTATATAAACCTAAATCATGATTTAGAAAATCAACATATCTTAGAACTAGGTATAGATTAATAAAATTAGAACTATATTCTTTAAATGTAGATATATATCTACAAATAATACGTGATAACTACAAACAAACTAAAGAGAGAACAATGGGGGATGAATGGGAAAGAAACATAGAAAGATCCAATTACCGAGATATTTGCAGATCTTGATCAGGGATTCCAATAACTAAAAATATAGGTTTGATGGCCTCATAATCCCTCAAAAAAGCATTCAGATCATAAAAACCCGAGTATTTCTGAGTTTGGGGATAATGAAGAATGTTTTAGGTGTTTGGGTGGATAAAAACATAATTTCCAGGACATCTGAAATATTGTGCATGGTTTCCTAGGTAGTGGCGCATGGTTTTCCATAACTATGCACCAATCGTGTTCCCGTTGTTTTAGGGGTGCATAGTTTCTCTTTTTAGGTTGCATGGTTTTGTAAACCATGAACCATCCAGGTGAACCCCCACTGTCAATGGTTCTATATTTTCTAAGACCAGAGCACACGATTTTCCCTAACCTTGCCCCAACTATACACAACCCCCCCTTTCATTGATTTTTTTCAATTTACACCAAACCACACCCCAAATTAAAAACTATCAAAAATTATTCAAAAAAGGGAAAAATACTTGGAATATAATTTGAGACAACTCTAAAAAATGTTTGGATCTTACAAGGTTGTATGTTGTGCTTACAAAATGTCAGTTCAGAATATATCAATATCACTTCTTGGGGTGCATCAACATAGAGACAAAAAGTATATATAGATCCAGAGATGGAGTGTGTTGTGGTTTCATGGGGGCCAACCAATATTTAGTTTATATCCAGAAATTTTAGGACATTCCATTTGTTAATAGTGATTCATTCATGAATTTTCACGTATAACTACACAAGTTACAAGATTGACCAAGAAGGGGGTAAAATTTGTATGGTCTGAAGCGTGTGAAATATTTTTTAACAAGCTTAAGGGAAGTTAAAATTATATTACGATCCTGATTATTATCAAGATTGGTAGACTTTATATAATTTAAAATAATTTATTAGTAATTGGGTTGAGATCTTTCTTGATGTTTGGGGAATGAGTTCTAGAATACGGTTCTCACTAGCCAAGTCCACATGAGAGGAATTAATCAGTATAAGATATTGAGTTATCTAGATTTTTTGAAACCTGCATTATTGAGGTAACTAATTTTTGTGAGAGTATTTTGTGTTCTTCATGGAACATAGAATCATCAAATACATATTTTTGTAGCATGACATGAAACATTAAAAGTGATGATGGGTTGAGTATCTCAATTATTTTGATTTTGAGCTATCCTCTATGCATAGTAAGGGAAATGAAAAAATAGATTCTCTTAGTTGGAAGAATCAGACCTAGGGAGTATTAAAAGCAACTAGTTAATGGGAATTGATGGCCTTGTTATTTGAGATGCTACTGAATCTTCAATATAGTTGTAGGAATACTTTTCTGTCATCCTTAATAGTGGCTTCAACTATTCTCGATAGGGGGGATTAGGTATCTATTACATTCTGAGGGCATGCTCCGATGAGTGAGATTGGAAGGTAATGAGTTTCCCCATGGATGGATCATTTATGAAGATAAAATTATGCACATTCATGTGTATATTTGGGATCATGAATATGTACACAAGGAGCTATTGTGAGAGTTTCAAGCCTTATCTTGGGAATTTTATTCCAGTGTCACTGAGATATTTTAGGAATTACATAGCTAGTACTAGTGGTCCGGTATGAGATGAGAGGTCGCTAGTTATTTCATGAGGTGTTCCACATGTTAGTAGGTGATGATAGAACACCAAAAACTATCTGGGATTTTTCAGTAGCTGCACTTTTCTGAGTAGATATGGGATGATGTTGTAATGGAATTTGTGACCATGTTTCCAAGGTCACCTTGAGGGAGGGATTATATATGGGTTTTTATGGAGATGCTTATGAATTCTATCCATATTATTATAATCAGGTATACCTTATTATTAGTTTATCTTGAGAGATCATATATTTGAGAGATTTATCAGATTTATAGGGTTACACATTTTGCAATATCAGATAGGGATTCCTAGTATACATATCAGTTTTTTTCAACGATTGTAGTGGAAGACGAATAAATTGTTTCTTTTAATAATTTAATTCCACCCTCAGATCATTGTATTGTAAGAGACCATAATATATGTTATGAAGATCATCCTTAGAGTTTTCATCCTCAATTTTGGGGGTTTTTGGGACATGCATATACCCACAGTTGATTTCTCCCGTAAAAACAGCTATTAGAAAACAATAAGAATATCAAACTATGAGGCTTTATATAATAGTACATTACAATAACCTCTATGATATATAGATGTAGGGGAGGAAATTTTCCTCTGACCTCATCTCATTTAGGAGAATTTAGAGTAGGTCTTATTTCTTAAAAAGTGGACAATAATTTTACATTGTAGGTTGAAATATTATAGAAACCACAACTGATGACCTCTAGATTTAGAGGTTAGGGATGATGTCTATTTTCATATCTCATAAAGGATGGTAAGTAGATGGATTTAGATACAGGGTAAGATCTTACTATGATATTTTGGGACATTATAGATTATAGAGAGAATCAAGCTCGGTAGCCTATTGGTAGTAGTTACCTTATAGGTAACAAGATATGCACAACATCTTCTATGTATCTTATCTACAATGGTTTCACATAGAACCATCTCATAATCTATAGCTAGATGAGTTTGAGTTGTCGGTAGATAAGTTCTATGAGGATGATCCTATTTGTATTGTTGATCAGAGTACGAAGGCTCTCTGAGGAAGATTATTCCCTCAAATATGGGTTCTTTGGAAAAAAAATCCTTGAAAATGGTAAGAAATGTGAGAGGGAGGATGAAATATGTTCTGAATGGTCGGATTTTTTATCAATCCATATTTTACAGCCCTCAAAAGGGAAAGTTAGGTACTAGTTAATTTGGGGAGGGAGATTGTAAAATATGAGTTTTCCATAAGTGGTAGGAATCTTTTGATTTTACTTAATGGCCTTGTTTTGGACCTAATGTGAGTTCATAATGAGGTTAAGGAAGTTTAGAGGGTGTACGAGGAATGTTTATATCCTAGAGGCTCATGTTTTGGAAAAAAAAGCAGGGATGCATGGTCAGTAGATGTCATTCTACCCAAGATGCCCAATTACAACTAACCATACTTGGAATTTTAGTGAGAAGTAGAGGAACAAAATTTTCAAAAATAATGTGACATTGTTAAAAATAGCATGTGGTAATTTCTGAAGTTTTTATTCGAGGATCAGAACATGGGTTATGCATGGTTTCCCAAACTATGGGCTTGAACTATGTGAGGGTTTCTTGGATAGATAAGGGAACATGGTTAGTGAACAGTTTGGCCAACCGTACATCCAATCCATGAATACCCGTATTTAAAGGGTAGTTGACCATTTTGACCATATTTCAATTAAAACTCAAACCATCTTTGTTCTTTCACATTTCAAACACATAGATGGTCTCTCTTTCACTCATTGTGCTCATCCTTTATCAAGGTAGGTTTCTTGATAACTACGCCATCTGAAATTTGATTCTTTTTCCATTGGTATCATTGGATTCTCATAGGTGAGTAATATATTCATGCATCACCATCCACTATTTTCCATGGAATTGGAAATAATATCTTGGTGCATTATCTTATACCCAATTTTCTTTGAGTTTTTCCATTTCACCAATTTTTTCTGATTTGGGCTGAGTTAGGAGCCTACACTGGTTGGGTGGTCTACCATGTGTATATCAAAGGTGGCCTATACCTTTTTCCTTAATGTCGGGTTGTCTTTTAGATAGTCTCCTTTGGGACACACACTAGGACATTTAGTATTGCACCTAAAATTAATTGAATGTATTGAATAAACTATTCGAACCTGTGTAGGTTTCCCCCTAGTACCATTATAATGTTGGGGGTCATTCCCCTCAAACTGAATCACCTATGAGGCGTATTCATGAATCTTACCCTTTTTGTACCATATATTTGGGTGTGTTAGATCTCACCATAACTAATGGGAGACCGTATAAATTGAATGAAATTTTAGGATAGGGTATATGCCTCTTTTCCATGTGATTACATGATATGGAATACATTAAAGTGGTTTAATGGTTTATATTTGATAACAAGCAATGACTTATATGAACTTGTGGCCTCTATGTGGTTATTAAATGGGATTTGAAAAGATGAATGACTTGATTATGGTAGTAGAAACCTTGTACATTTGTACTCCTTTGTTCCTGAATCAATAGGTTGATATAAACCTATGTACTCCATGGATCCTAATTATGGTAGAGGATGCCTAGGAAATTTCTTTTCCTTAGATCTTGATTCCATAGGAATCCATGTAAATTTGTACTTCATAGATCCTGATTATGGTATTGTACTCCTTGGTCACTTTTACTCCTTGAATCATGATTTCATAGGATTCCATGGAAATTTAAAATCCATAGATCCTTATCATGGTAGTGGATTCCTAGAACATTTATACTCCTAGGATACCGATTCCTAATATTTCTATGGGAATTTATAATAAATGAATCAAATATACATTGATTCCGAGGAAATTTTAACTTTTCGGATTCATATTTCTTAAACTTCCTTGGATATGCTATGGGGAACTTTTCAATGGGCACCATTCAAGTCATTAATGAGTTTTCCATGGACAAAACCAAATGACTTGACATATATGCCTAGGATATTTTATACCTTGGTTATGGACCATTCATACCTGACATCGGATTTCATGGAATAGGATAATGTGGATGTTTTAACATGCACTTTAGTTTTATTAAGATTATGGTTTCTTGATTATAGTTGAATGATGTTAACGGTGCTTGACTTTTATTGATTGACTGGATAGTATCACAACTACATAATTTATCATTACTTGAATATTATATTTTCAAACTTCCTTAGATCATATACATTGACTAAACATGTTAGAGGCAATAATTTTGGTGACCTACTAAGTGTTATTCCACACCTTGTTAGGGTCATCATTGGGTACCAAGACAGACTTTAATGATGCCTTTAGGGACCAGGGTAAGCATCCACTTTATAATTCTTGATTTGATCATTTCTTATAATAATTGGATCATATAATCAAGCAGTAATTATGATGCTATATGAAGATTGATATTGTTGTTCTTTTGTACTTTTCAAACCTATATTGCATTGGATACATAATTCTATGACTACACATTACTTTTTTTATAGACTCATGACACGATCATCATTCATTTGTGATATATATTTTGATATTTTCTATTATCTGTGTCCTCTATAGGGTTTATCTTATATAGATGAATTAAATTTTGCTTCCACTAATTTACTAATGAATGATACCACAGTGTTACTTTGATTATTAAGGTATAATCTCCCTTATATGTCATCAGAGACCCTTTCTTTTATTCGGAAGGCTCTAACATATAATGAGGGGTTCTTGAGGCCAAATGACCCAATATATCAGGGAACAATTTAGAGGCTCCCAGTACAGTGTATTATATAGAGGTTCCATTGATAACAGGTGGTTATCGAAACATTAAGGATTTAAATTTTAGTTTCTCCTTCCATGTTGAATTCGAACTCTCCACATGGTTAAAGATGTTCTACATGACCTAAGTTAACTAATTCATCATCATCTTGATTTTTTCAACACCAACCTCTATCATATTAGGAAAAACATCATTTCATTGTCTATTTCATATGTTATTTACTTGAGTCCATATACGTTCTTCTATTTTTCTAGAATAAGGAAACACAAGTTATAAATTTGCATCTATATCATTACACAACTACATCTATTTTCATCATTTTTTCTATAATAAGGAAACATAAGATAAAAATAGTATTATATTTGAAATATTATAATATAGATAATCCAAAATTATTTACTAATCTTAAAATTTTAATATAAGACGCTTTTAGTGTGATATATTTAGATATTTTAAAAACAATTACATTATCTATATATCATATATACTAGTTTGTGGTAATCATGGTGATTAATTAAAACATATTACCTAGGTGTCAAGTCCCTGGCCCCAGTAGACATGAGTTAGTTCCTTAGTTCATTACATTGGTATTATGAACAATAGGTCACATCCTGAAGGGACAAATACTTTAGTAGTTTTGGAAAACTAGATGCGAACATAAATTTTATCTTACAACTTTAACTGAAATAAAACATTGAAACTCTATTGGAAACATCTATAAAATCCTATATTATCCTTAAAAGTCATTCGTAATACACATATTCACATATCGGGAAAAAAATAAAATATAAGGAAGGAGTGATCTCAGATTCCCAGAATGGGTATGTAATACAAAAGTAGCTAATAAAAAAATAATTCATGTATAATGACTAAAATCACATTCCATTAGAATATAATCTTGATTGTAATATGGTTGGAATAAAAGATAAATAGATAATGCCATATAAAAAGTCACATGATATTGAAACATAACCATGTATATTTTACTAGTGAAATAATATCATGGATTATCAATTACTAATATCAAAAAGAAGGAATGTATAATGTTATACATCATAAAAAATGTTGTTGATGCCTTAACCATGACATTATAAAATAAATGGTCAAGACATCGATGAAATCCATATCTATTTTGTCTCATTAGAACTAACAATGCTTCAAGAGGATATTGTGGGCCCCATGAATCACTTACTATGTCCAATGTATTCCTAATATTAATGGGGGTGAAACATAAACAATATATACTTATGAAATGTAAATAACTTTACCAAATCTGTAAACATAATATCTAACCATTCTGAGTAGTATGGTGAATGGTATAAATATAAAACCTCTACAATCAAACTCATCATAAACCATTATAATAAAATAAGGTTGATGATAATCATAATATTTTAATCTAAATAAATCATAATATTAAATCTATGTGTTTAAATAGATGGAAATAGTCTTATCAAATCATCGAGTAATTCTTGACAGGAATATCCTTTTTTACTTAACAAAGAATAGTTTTTTAGAAAAATCTTTTTTATTTTTCATAACTATTTATATAAAACCAAATATGAAAAAATAATGGTTTTCATGAAAAAATTACCGATTTTATAAAAATAATGGTATCATAAAAAAACTAAATATGGTAATGTAAAAAGGGAAATAAATAGAGAAGTTCACTAAAATCAGGCATGCATACCAGAATAAATTGAGAAGGAATCCTCGTAAAAGATGTATTTCCCATAAAAATTGGGTCAAATAATATAGATACATAACTTTGGGACATATAAACATAATTTATAAGATGTATATAAAAATAATTAATAATTAAATTGGGTTAAATAAAGAGAAAGCGTAACTCGAATGAGAAATGAAGGTTCGTATAGAAACCCTTACCATATATCTGAAAGTTTTACGTACTTATAATTAACATCCTGTATACTGAAATTAGGTTAATTAATAAATTAATCAATGTAATATTAAATATTTATTTGTTTTATTATAAATTTTTCACGTTAATTTATAGTCTCTTTGATGAGTTATAATATTATATTTCATCATTTGGGAGTGTTCATTTCTTGATTATCTTGTTTGATTCACTTGTACACATGTACAAAAGATCACATAAAATAGACATAATTATTCTGAATTAAAAATATATTTTATTAATAAAAATAAGTTATATTTAATGGTATTATATATTTTTTTCAAATATGAGTATGATTTATTAGAAATAACATTAATGATAATAGTTTAGATTATTTTGGCAGTTTTTCCATCGTCACAATCTAGTTTTGGCTTATTAATTATAATCATGTATGTATACTAGTTATAAAACCCTAAATAACTTATAATATTTATAATAAAAAACATTTAACCACAATTATGGGTTTATAACCTTCATTTAAAGTGCTATAGGAAAATAAAGTCGCATCGTCCACGATGGTGGTAAATCGATACATCTCGGACGATGTTTTCATTTTTAGAATAATGGTTTAGAGGAGAAGGGGTATGATGATGAATCATCCAATAAAATTATTAAATTAAAGTATATATTAGATAATGGAGTTGTCATGAATGTTTGGATAGAATAGGTATGGCTAGAATAATGAGGAATTAAATTAAATGAAATTATAAGGGAATGAAAAATGATTTACCTCTCAAATTCTTCTCCTAGAGAACCTCATTAAAAAACATTGAAATGATATTTTGGGGAGAAAAACAAGAAATAAAAATTTTGGGAGATTTTTGTGATATGAAATTATTACAATATAATAAATAATCATGGATTTTGAAGTGTGAGGAGAAGATGTGGTGAGGGGCGATATTTATAGTTGAAGAGTGGGGTGTTTTTTTATTATATTAATCATTAGTTTATTAATTTGTCTCAAGAATATTCATTGTATTAGTATTATCCCAAAATAAATAAAATAATGATTTAAATTTATAGATTACGGTTCTTACCTCATTCATGACTCAATAAACAATGTATTTATATTATAATATATATACCGTAAATTACCATATTTAACAACTCACAGAAAAATTGACGACTTCATAATAAAAAAAACAATTTCCATTACCATTTTTTCATATGTAGGATTAAAAAATAAACCCCATACTTTATATATAATTTCCTAAATATGATAAATTTAATGTTTAATTAAAATTATTATTTATTCAAGCAATACCAATTTAAAATTTAGATCTCATTTAATGATGCATTGAAAAATTAATTAAGGTGTAAAAATTTAAATTATAAGAACATGATTAAAAAATATTAATTTATGAATCTGTTTTCGGAAATTAAATTTTCTTTTAAATTATTAAATTAATTATAAAATTTTAAATAAATATTTATGTTTCACAAAAATACCATCACTGAATTTATCATTTTTTAAAATATTATTTACTTATTCTATGATATTAATATACCATATTTTCATTTATAAGATACCTAAATTTCATTTAAAATTTCATAGGTGATTTACTATTCAATTGGTCATAATACTATTCCTAATGATCACATTATAATTCTAATGATAATATTTAATAAAATATTAGAGTTTTGAAATCATAGTTATGTGAAGCATAAACTATCAACGATTTTAAATTTTAAAAGAGGCACACCATAATATCTTGGGGTGTTAGACTCTAACCTCTTCCAAAAAACCATTCATCCTCATAATTTCCACAATCTCTCCACATAAAAATATTTGGGACGTTCTTCATCATATCATTCTCTAGTTCCCATGCCGCCTCTTCAAATTTTATGATTTCACCAAATTACATTTTCCAATCATGTCATCTAATTCCTTGAAACATGATAGCCACTATCCAGAATCCAGATAGGCTCTTCCTAGTAATATAATCTATGTTCCAATTCAATTCCTTAATAATTGATGATATGTATTGGTTATATAATGTAGTTCCATAGAAAACTGACGTGGAACACATTGTGTACATTGGAATGGCTAGGTGGTATAGCCAAATAATAAACCACAACTGTAATTCTCTCTAGGATTTCAAATTGTCTAATGTACTTGGGGATTACTTTCCCTTTTTTTCCAAGTCTTATTACACCCTTCTATCGAGATACTTTTAGAAACACATGATCCCCAACATGAAACTATAAATCATCTATTTAGATATCAACATGGATTTTTTGTACATTTTTATATGATTTGAAATGGGTTGATTTGGGTTTTAATATTCATTACCTTTTCTACTATTTCCTCTATGAGTTTTGGGCCTACTAGCTTCCTTTCAGCAATTGCATCCCAACAAGTTGGGGTACAATATCTATTTCCATACAATTATTAATATAGTTACATTTGAATACTTGAATGGAAACTGTTATTGTAAAAAACTATTAAAATTAAATAATTATCCCACATTCCTTGAAAGTCAAGTGATCAGGATCTCAACATGTATTTTAATGTTGGAATGCCCCTTTTATTATTTTCATTAATTCGAGGGTGATAAGCTGTACTCAAATGAAGCTGAATATCTAAATCTTTCTGAATAATTATATATAAAATATATGTAAATAATAGATCAAGATTAGACAAAATAAAATTGGCGATCCATTAAGTATTACAACATCATTAATATTGATTCTGGAAAAGAAATCCAATGTAGAATTCTCCTTTATAGTGAGGAAATGTGCATATTTATAAAGTTGATTAACAATTATCCATGTTGCATCTTATTTGTTGGAGTTTTTGGTAATATAGTGACAAAATACATTTCAATGTCATCCAATTTCTATTTTAGATTATTAAGATGTTGCATGAAACCTCCAGGATGTTGTCTTTCAGCCTTCACATGTTGGAAGACTAAAAATCCTATTACATAATAAAAAAAATTCCCACTTCATATTATCCCTCCATAAGTGTCTCTTCAAATATATATACATCATAGTGATCCTAGGTTGTATATAGAAATCCTAGATATGATAATAATATAATAATTACCTCTTTTTATCAAGTATACTGAGAACACCAAGCCCCTCCTCAGATTTCTATATGCTATCTTCGTATACAAAAACTAGTAATATCACATCATTTAAAGCATTAATTTTCATTTGAAAATTTTTATCATTAGATTATGATCATTTAATCCTTTCCAAAAAACATGATTTGGAATTTATGTGAAAAAGTAATTATGCTTCACCTTCCTTGATAATTCCCCTATCCATATTTTCTAGATCCATGTACATAGGGTCCTTGTCAATCATCATATTGTTTTGAACTCGATGATCCTTCCTACTTAATGAATTTTTTACCTTATTCTTCTTCCCTGTGTGATAGAGTATTGAAAATTGATAATCCATGAGTACCTTAATCCATCACCTTTTACACATTGTGAGTTCTTTTTATGAGAAGATATATTTCAAAATCCTATGATCTATATTTATCTCACATATTTCACCATAGAGACAGTGTCTCCACATTTTTAGAAAAAAAATACATCTACTAACTCAAGATCATGATATGGGTAGTTTGGATCACGCGTTTTTAATTTCATTGATGAATATACTTTAACATTATCATTATGTATAACGATATAGCCAAGTACTTTCTTTAATGCATCACCATAAATATTATATCCCCCATTTCCCAATGGTAGAGAGAATATCATAACAATCACTAATCTCCTCTTATATTCTTCAAAACATTATTCAAATTCTTTTTTCCATATGAATGTAACCCGTTTACGAGTAAGCTTGGTTAAAATATTAGATAATCTGATAAAATTATGAATGAAAAATAGATAGTAACCTGCAATTCCAATGAAACTACATACCTTAGTTTTTTCCATTGTTGTTGGCCTTTCCTGGACTAATTTTTTCTTCAAAGGATCAATTGAGATTCCATCCTTAGAGAAAATATGTCTATGAAAATAAACTATTTGATGATATGATTCCTAGCTGTTAAAATCCCAAATAACTATTTTCTTCTATGAGTCTCCATAAAATTTTACAGGTGGTTCTTATGGTCCTCATAACTTCTATAATATATTATGATATCATCCATAAATACCACAAAAGCATGAAGATATTATTTTAACACTATATTCATTAAATATACAAAAACAATGGGTTCATTTAATAGTACTAATGAAATTACTATAAACTTTTAATTTCCATAAACTTTTTGGAATGTTATAATTGGAATATATTCCTTCCTCACATGAAATTGATGATATCCAGATTGAAGATTAATACTAAAAAAACATTAAGCTTCGTGAATTTGATCAAATAAATATTCTATGCAAGGAAGATGATACATGTTCATTATTTTAATAGTATTAATTTATCTATAGTTAATGATCATCCTTATAGATCAATATTTCTTCTTGAAAAATAGAACATAGTATCCACTTGGAGAAACATTAGGGAGAATAAATACCTTCTATCTTAATTATACTAGTTGTTTATTTATCTCTACAAATTCCACAATGGCCATTCAATAAGGAGTCTATGAAATAGGACTTTCTCTTAGAATTAAATAAATAGAGAACATAATATGCCACTCTAGAGGATGTCTAGGTAAATCCTCTAGAAATACATCATTTTATTCATGAAAAATAGGTACATGTTAAATTTGATGATTTATTTTCTCATCCATAGACAATTTTTTCTCTTCCTCTCCAAGAATTTCATTTAGAAGACCTACTGAAGGTGGATCTAGATATGACTCAGATGATGATGTCTCCCTTATAAATATGAGAAATTCCATACCATCATCATGAATAATAATTTTCTTCTTTTTTAAATAAATTTGTGAACTATATTTCAAAATATTTTCCATACAAAAGATTGTATCAATATCAACCATACATATACTGATAAAATCAGCAATTAGAGTACATTTATGTGTCAAGATAGGAACCAATCAATGAATCATTATTTAAATAAGGTTTTCATTAGGATTATTTAATAAAAAATACCTTGTTTAGGTGAATTGGAGGTATCTATTTTTTAATGAAAATTGGGAAGATATAAAGGACTGTGATGATCCAGAATCAAATAATTCTTTATCTAAATTTGAGGATATGATTAAAGTACATACCACCATAGGATTATGAACTTAATCCTTAGCATTGATGATTGTAAAAGATCCCCCATGAGATTTTCTGGAGAATGTATACTTAATTATGTTTAAAATTGTTTTCATAATTCCCCATCAATTTAAAATTGTATCATTTAACATCAGTAGCTCCTTCCTTTATCTTGAAATCATGGGCTTTCTAGAATTTTTCTCTACACATGCAACAAAATAAATTTTTAAGGAGGCACCAGGGTTTTTCCTTCCACAAGTATCACATGTTGGGAAATTTTCTTTTTTATTATTCCCTTTATACATTATTTTCTCTTCCACCTTCTTATTGTCTTATTTTCCCTTAAAGTCATAAGACATAAAGAATTATTTCTATATATTTATATCGAATGAGACTACATATTTACATGATTTGAAATTTTGGGAGAGTAGTTCCCTTTGAAGGAATGGTTTAAAACCATAAAATAATCAACTAATATTACCCATTGAATAGTGATTACATCATTGGTATAAATACTGGTTTAAAAAAAACGATTTTTCACAGAAAAAGGAAGTTGTGGCCTCAACCAGCATGATCGTACCCTATAAAGCCCATTTATCCATGATTCATAGGTATATAGTATTTATAGGATTTTCCCTTGACAAAAAACAAGTTGAAATATTATAAAATAATGATAAGTGAAATTGTTTATGGGAGAAGTTCAAGCTCATCGAGATCATGACCCAAACCATGTTCACCGAACCTCCCTAAGAAAGTCCCACCATCACACTCCTAACCTTTTTTAGAGTTTGATGATGTATTAAAGGGATATGTAAAAATACCCTATAAATATGAGTATTTATATTAATTTTTATATAATTATGAATATATTTCCATCCTATTATTTTTACATTATAAATAATTTTTATTTTGGATCATTAAAACACAAATTGTTTGTTTGGTTAATTTTATAATTAAATTAATGTTTCTATTAAATTAATTGTTTTTTAAATAAATAATATTTTAATAAAATATTATTATTAAATAATTTTTATCAAATAAAAATGATCATATAATCAAATTTAATTTTTATAAGTGTTGGAAACCTATTATAGTCAATAACCCAGCATTTCTTGACAAATATGGATTTTATTTTTAAAGTGAAAATTTAAATATTTAGAAAATTATTTTGATAAAATGATTATTTTTTTGGGAATTAGGATATAAAATTATTCAATGGTGAATTTTTTTATAATTTTCTGAGATAGTCAAATTTTTGTTTAAAAAATTAATACCGTAAAAATATACATTATGTTTTAAGACATCATAATGACCCAAAAATGATATAATAATTACAAAAATGGGACCTATGACAACAAAAATATCCCACCTTTAAAATAATGTGATTTCTAGTTTATTTTTTGTTATTTTTTAAATCCATTATGAATCCTCCAAAACCTATAATATATTTTATAGATTTAAAATCATTTTCTTAAGAGTGTGACTCACCTCCACATAAGAAAGAGAATTATATTATTTAGGACATTAATTTGCCTTTTAAAATAATGAAAATAAATTAATTTTGGAAGAAACAATTGAAAAAGATCATGATGTGGTTTTTGGTTTTGACTATTTTATTATGTTGAGTCCAAAACCAAAATAATAATGAAATCCCCCTCATTTCTTATATAAACCATCCCAATACACCATTTATCTTCACTCAAACTCGTTTGAGAATGACTATAATCTACCCTCCACCCCCTAGAGTTCTCTAAGGATTCCCCTAGCTCTCATGAAGTCCATATAAAGCCTTTAGTGTCACACATTCATGTAATGGATCCCCTCATTCCACTCCTCCATTGAAATTCAAGAAAATACATTGAAATTAGTTCTATTAATTTGAAATGGTTATATTTTAAATCATTTAGAATCATTTTCCTACTATAAAATTGATTTTATTTTAATGAGTTATCATTTACCCCCCCCCCATTTTGACCCTTACCTAAGCTGTTACAATGCTGAAATTCCATAAGGGATCCTCTTTTTTCTCTTATTTACTCAAGTTTATTTATGAAATTATGCATTTTATTTCCATTACCTAATGTTATGAATTGTCATTACATGCCCCTATTACTCATCATTTTATTTTTAAATAATTTGAGACCCATTTTCAATTTTGTCAACTATTTTAGTGAATTGTTATGTAATGCCATCTTTCTTCTATAATTTTACTGCACATTTCCATGCCAAAACCATTATATATTGAATAACATTCCCATTTTTAGATTAAGTGTATTCAACATTATGAACATATAATTATTTATTGGGGACTTACATATATGTATTCAATATTCATTAATTGTGGAATAGATTATGATGATGAATGAATCCATGTTGTATGATCTATGTGGTACACTTATGCTTAAGAATGAAATGATTATGATGGGTGCTCCCAGATTGTTCTCCAATGCATTGGGTAATGTTTAGTATCATGATATTCCATGTTGGGATATAATGTGAAACTGATTTCATTATAGGACTTTTTACACCATGATTTCTTTGTGGGTTTATCCTTTACCTATGTTTATGATTTAGTGTTTTATGTTGTTTCCACATTTACCATGTTTCCTTTAGGATTACCCTGATATATCTTATCTCATTGTTCATGTTTATGATTCATACTCTTTTTATGCCCCACGGATATATCTATTGTCTAAAATGTCTCATCTTCTTCATGTTATGCATTTTTTATTCCTTACTGGGATTTACATCTCACCCCTTACCTATGTATGTCCCCAAGTTATCTCATGTAGTTTTGAGATCATTGAAATATTATGACCATGTCAAGGAAGTGTTCAATAATGTTTTGTATCCCATGTTATAATTTTTTATGTAATGTCCCTAATTCTCAAAGACACTATACTTCTTAATCATTAGGTTGTATTAAGTGTACTTTTATGTAATAAAATACGAATTAATATGTAAACAATTGAAGGGTTGTAAGAAAAATGATCCAAAAGTCATAAATATCTTTACAAACAACCCCTAATACCCCCCAAAACCCACAACACCTATATATTACAATTTACGAGTCTGAAAATTTTAATACATTACATAAGGTACCTATCAAAGTATTATCATCTTTTAGAGACCAAAAAAATCAAGAGAATGTAGTGTGTAAACGAATGTGATGAATCATGGAAACCCAATACTTTAGATTTGAAATCACTTTAATGATTATGACCCTCAATAATCCAAATGAATCCTGAAATAATGAAGTACCAAATATTAATATCCATGAGTAGATACCGATCAACCCAATAGATTATCTATAAAAAAACTATAGGAATGGGAGGAGTAACAACAAAAAATATCTCTGAACAAGTCAACTTAAAGAAATATCATTACTATAAAACAAGAAATTAATCACTAAAGGAAAACCAAACATACTAGAAAAATATAACACTCAACACTATTGATCAAAGTCATCCACTTAAAAATATATACTCTCCCCTAAACAAGATCTATTTGAAAATGATTACCCATATAAAATAACCCATATTCCATTAAAAATCAATTAAGATTACTGTAAATACCATTATTTTTTTTAAAATACTTATTACAAAATTTACTATATAGAGAATATCTTTATTTTAATAGAAATAAAGACACACCCCCTAATAGTTTAGAAATGTTTCAGGATCATATTCAAAATCACATTGAAGTATAATAAATAAAGGATTAGAGTTAATTACATATGAAACACATGACTTAAAAAAGAATAACAAACTACACATTTCAGATAGATAGATACTTTGAACCACAAAACATTCATACTATTTTCTACCTAATGAAAAAAAACATAGCTACCACAGGAAACCTCAATCTACTTAAGTTGATGGATCAAATACATATAATTACTCAAAAGTATCACCACACACTCAGCTTCCAGAGACCATGAGACTTATATCCCAAGGCATTCGTCTCGACCTCTGTTAGACTTATTTAATCTCTTCACATTCATATATATATATATATATATATGTCCTTTTTTTAATATGTAAATAAAATTGATCACGACACCTCATCAATTTGGCGATGTTGTATTATCCATCATATTCATACTACTTTTAATAAAAATAATAAAGTTATCACATATATCATATATCATTTTAATAACATGGAAAAAAGCACTCCTTGAAAAGAAATATATTTTTAAACCAATGATATTTGTCCATATGATCCCTTTATCACAACATTTTCTTTCTATATAATTTCCATATCATCAATACCTATAGTTACAATCCATATAACACACACCATACTAAATCCAAACTAGATACCCATTCCTCCCCATCAATTATATATAACAATGATATAAAAAACACTATAGTACTATATTTTATAAAAACATAACTTGAAATGGTAAATCAATAGCCATAATAATTAAACATGAGGCTTAATGAAAAAATATCACCAAAAAGGTATGCCAATATTTAAGAAATTAATGAAAGGATCAATAACAAAACACATAATATTAAACCTTCATTTAAAGAGACATTTCATGGTAGGTACACATGGTACATTCATATCCATTCAATAAAAAATCACCATACACTTATAATACTCACGTAATGCTATTTTTATCATACTAATTTGTCTACTAACACACTCTCATGTTTTAAATCATTATTTAATTTTTACATGAATATCTTTTATGATTTATAGTTAAATAATAACACAGTATAATTAATCATGTAGAAAATTGAAATGAAAATTAAATAACTGGAACTCACCATGATCAGCATGGAATAAATAGTAATTTACATATAATATATTTTATAATGAATTCATAAGAAATTGTTATAATATTTAACAATCTTATACATGTTTTCGAAAACAATTAGTTTTTCTATATCACACTAATTCTAAATATAAATCATTTATCCCTAATTTCTACTATGTGTAATATATAACATACATGATTCCTGAATATTTATTAATTTATACATGTCATGTAAAATAATTAATAAATCTATAATGCTATTTTATTAAAGTAAATATTACATAAATTTTCTATTCAGTTCCAATAATATTTGTAAATTATTATTTCATATTAAAAGGATGAATAAAATTTCATATTAAGGAATATTTAAATATAAAACTTGATACTTAAACATTTCATTAAAAATATTTCTTACATCATGAATAATTAATCAAGGGCATGAATAATTATGAAGGCTTCAATAAAAAAATTTATTTTTGGTCATAAATATATATTAGGAATGGCTCACTAGTAGTGGATACATATTAACATACTAATTATATTAATTTGAAACCACAGTTATAATTCAGAACATAAACATATAATTTTTCTAATTAACATGAATCAAACATTAAATTATAAAACTGAATATTGAATATAACGAAAATACAATAAAGAATAAAATCATAACATGATTTTGTGCGAAAATATGTTTAAACTATTATAAATAAATTAGTAAAATATATCATTAATTTTTAACTCAATATAATTATAAAGACTGCACTATACCATTATAAATTAGAAAAAATAATCATAATTAAAAAAGTTAACGTAAATTGATACCTATGATAATGATGTATGTAACTTTTCTAAATTTCATCCCTTAAATCTGTGTATTTTCACCTAAACAAACTTAATTGGCTATCATGGTCCTTATCTATCATCATGGGGGAATCTATAGAATTGTCTATAAACCCATATCTATTTAATATTAACATTCATGGAATCATTAACAAGGGATCTAAATATCCGTGTTCCTGATATTCACTTTAATTAATTAATAGTCAAATAAAATGACATTTTTATCCTATCAAACCAATGTAGTCCTCTCAGGTACCTTATACAACACAATTTCCAATAGATTTTCTGAAATATCAAATACCACTTTATAATGACCCTCCCACATTGGAACCACAATGAGATTGGAAATGAAGACAATAATTATCCTCAAACCTACCACTATTAGTACAAGGGTTGATGACTAGAATAACGGGTATCTAGTATACGTATGAGAAACATTACATTTATAATTCATAGGAAAATAAAATGAAAAAAATAAATTCCAAATATAGATACAAAAAAGGAAAATAGATCTCATACCGAGCCAATATCTACTTTTCAATGTATACAATGTGATAGAGGAAAATGTAAAAAATACCTCACAAACATATATTGTAGCTACCTAAACAACATAATCACAAGTATTTTTCAAAATATCATACAAAACAACTCATATTAATTGTATAGGGGTGCAAAATTAAGAGTACATAGTAGGATAATTCTTATAAACAATCCAACATCTATGTCAAATAAAGTTTATGGGGTATACATGGATCTTTCAATTAAGAAGAAAATTGATTTATTCATGGTTATATACTAGCAAAGACTGAAACACCATAAGAAAATATAATATTACAATATCAAAAAATGATAAAATTTAACATTAGCATATATAACAATCATACTAGATCAATATTATACTTCCATAAACAATCAATAGTGATTTTAAATTTTTGGTATCTCATATTAATAAGATATAAATCCTAAAATTATATCACCATTACAACCAATCAACCACATCACTATTATAACCAGCTCATAACCACCACCACATCACTAAACCATAAAATCACCACAACCACTACATCACAAAAATAATAATAGGAAACTATCACATATAAATCTCCACCATTTTACTACTTCCATCACATATACTCATACTACAACTTAGATCTATCATTTCATAAATACATGATATAAACTTTTTCCCTCAGAACCCAGAGATATGTGTACATATAACAACCTTGATCCATTATAGCCCATATAAAAACGCCCATATCATAGCCTTAATCCATTATATATCTTATATATAAATACTTACACAACAATTTAGTCCTTATATCCCATGCATATATATAAATTTATATGAAAACCATATTCCATTACAACCTATAACTTATATATATATTTGTGATAATATTTAGCCACTAAAAATCATATATATATATATATATTCACTATTCTTTAAGACACTTTATCCTACACAATTATACACATATTTTGAAATCATTACATCCTCTATTTATAGTATAATATGATCACTAAAATATAAACCAACAGACCATAAATAAATAGATAATAAAACTAAAAATAGAAATAATAATTAATCCAATAACACAATGTATCCTAATAGAAGAAAAGAAATATCATAACAAATAAAATAAACACATCAATTAAGGATGAAAAAATTAGTCATATAGGAAAACAGAGTTGGTATCAACCATTAATACCACATCATGTTAAATATCAACTTTTAATTATTTATCCCTATATCATTAGTTATAATCATGTTTCTATATCTCATTATTTTGAAATTATTTATATTTAACCATAACATATATCATTGTAGTTATTTAATTCATTGAATTAAGTAATTTTGAATAATATAATCATTACACCATGTCATTACATTATAACCTATCAATTTTATATACCAACATAATATAAAATAATCATAGTCTACTAGAAGTAAACAAACAAACATGAATACATAATTAGAACAATTATCATTAACACATAATACAAGACATATCTTCTTGGAAATATTTAAAATAAATATGTTACATTCTTATATTTTATATCAATTTATTTAATTACTTAATTTTAATTAATTATTTAGTTAATTTATAACAACCACATAATAGTGAAAAAATATTATTCAACCAAGATAGAACCATAACACTCACACATAAAATTCCTAAGATAAAACTAACAAAATTCCAACTGCTTCCCAAAACCTCAAACCCGACTTATAAAACATAACCACAACCTCTTATGTATCCCATCACTAAAATTTACATAATAAATTCCACTCAAAATCCTATCATTATTATAAACATTATCATAAAATATAACTAATGGAATTACCCAAGGATGGAACACTTGACCACTCTTCTAACCTCGTACTTCTAATGATCCAACCCAACACATGGAGATATCATCATAGTTAAGGAAAAAGAACAACAAATAAATGACTACTCTCAGAAAACTAAAAACCTCATATCCTATTTCATTTAAATACTTTGACTAGGGAAAGATAAACTAAAATTCAAGAACTGAATAGTAATAAATAAAACTTTAATCCCTAGTTAATACCTAATTCTGTCTAAATATGAAATTAAATATTATTAAAATAAACCATTTGAATAAATATACACCTTCGACTCCACAAGCAGCTGAGTTACACTATGTAAATCATTTCAACGTTTATTAGTATTTCATTATAATGTTTTTTCTTACTAATATAATATTATAATTCTAAAATCAGTTCCAATTTAAAAATATTATTTTAATATGATTTCCAAAATAATGGGTAACGACATATACATTAGTTAATTTATTAAAAAACATATATTAAGAAATAGTTTTGTGAAGATAATTATTTTTGTTCCAGTAACATCATTTTCTTTAAGACATCTATTAAAATTAGTTCTTTATAATTTTATAATAAAAATAAAAGATTCTTACTTATAATATAATGAATAAAAGCATTGAATTATACCAAAATCATCAATCAAAATCAATATTCAATATTCAATTCATAATAAAATGCATATATTAATTTTACTTTATAACGAAATCATATTGTAATAATATTATTCTAAGGAAAAAAATAAGGAAATCAAGAGAGTGAACCATAAAAAATAAATCATGGGAGATCTAGATTGTTTTGTAAATTAAATTAAGGGATAAAAATAACATACAATGTCTCTTTCATCAATATTGAACATGAAACTTCATAACCAATAGAATTGAGTGATACATGGAATAAAATAAGGAATATAATTACATATTTACCCCTGAGTAAAAAATCATAGAAGTCTTGAGTGGGATTTTAATATTTGTTATATATTATAATTGGGATATAATTGCAAAGAAGAAACACATGAACACACACACACACACAAACACCTACTACCTCTTTCACGAACAACCCAATTTTTCCAACCAATGGGCTAAATAGCAACCATGTACTATAGGTAACTAGAGTCCCATAATGTAATGTATTTGGGAGAGACCTAAATACCCTTCCCCTAAATCAAAATATCATCACTAAGCCTATGGGAATAATGTAAACCGACTATGTCAGATATATGCCTTATATGTTTGTAAAATGTGTTGGTTATCAATGGTTATAGTGGTAAATCAAAAGATTCCCATATTATAGAATTCAATAAAAGGTATAAAATCAAAGGGAATGATGTAAAACCAGTTTAAAGGGACCAATAAAAGGGTTTATGATAACTTGGTAATATATATTATAGCTAGATTATGATTAGAATTAGAATATATTATATCTTAATTATATTTTAAATTTTTTTTTTCCGACATTGAAATGAATTATTCTAAGCATGAAATATTTTTGATTATTTTGGTGGATATTTAATGAAATGCATTTGAAGACAAAAAAATTGATAATGGAATAAACAAATTTCAGGGTAATTATATCCATATTTAAGAGTTTGGTATTAGAGTATAATTTTGGAATATTCCCAATAAGGGCTTTATATATAAGAATGAATAAGATATTGATATGTATGGGTTCATAATTCAATGATAGATTTAATCACATTGCAATGATATTGAATCCCACTTTTGAAGTGATAAATAACAATATTCTATGTATTTACCAAGTATTTCCTGAAATGACATTCCTAAACAAGAGCACACATAACAAGCTTATACATTGAGAAGATCCAAAGAAGAAATTTGATTCCATGAACTGTCTCTTCACACTGTGAATTTTCTCATACGTGGTACAAAATTGATTAATTATGGGATAAACAATGATAATATCCATCATAAGACTTTTCATGAGTTCAAATGAAAGAAATAAAAATTTACACAGTAATTCTCTAGTATAAGGAATAAAGAAAGAGTTCAAAATGATGCATGTAACATCATGTGTAACAGAGTGTGGAGTACCCTCAATATGATGATGAATAATAAGAGGGGGCATCATCATAGGTATTAAGTTTTATAGATTTTTCTTCAAACCGAGTTTTTTTTCTACACTTTCATGTGTGAATTTATTTTCATAGCTACATATAGTATTTAATAGCGTTTTCTTTTCATGAAGATAGTGGCACGGTGTGAACACTACTTTTGTAGTGTAAATATTAAAATCATGCCTTGGGGAATGTGTTCATGTATTGAATCATTCAGGGATATATAAGGATATATAATATGTGGTGTGTGGAATATGTTAGTAGATAAATTATTGAGGAGATAAAAGAAATGATACATGGATTTTATATTCAATAAATTATTAGAGGATAAAGAAGAATGTGTTGTAATGTGAGTTAAAATATCACAACATTAAAAATATTGATATAAAATAATAATAACACAATATTCTATATTTTATATGAGCTATTTGATGGATGTTTCTGGAGGAACTATTTAAATAGAAAAGAAGGCTTGTGAGGGAGTGAAATACCACTAGGAGGATATATCTTGAATCGAATTGGAAAGGTCACATAGTTAGGGTTTCTATTTTGTTTTGTTTTTCTTAGGGTTTAATTATGTACTATTGGGACTAATACTATAAATGAGTATTCCTTCAAGTATGTTTTCGATTATTAGTAAAAAAATCATTATTTTCATATTATATAATCTTTGAAGAATAGTTTATTCATTAATGATGACCAATCCACAATGAGTGAAAAAACAAATAGAAGAGAGTGGGATTGATGGATGATAGTGTGTATGAAGTGTTTTGGTTCTTATTCACTCATGTTATGATCTTATTTTTTAGTTTCATGTTTCAATCTGATTTATTCATCATAATAATTATAGAATCACTATCCAATTGTATTTTATATTGGATGAATCCAGATATGTTAGAGATAATTAACTCATAAAAAGAGAGTGAGAATATTCTTTTTCATTTGTGATTAGATCTTAACTCACTTTCAATTTTATATTCATTTTTTAATGAGGATATAAGTTACTAGATTGTTATTGATAAAATTTACCACATGTATTGAAATTAAAATCATAACTTCAAAATTATTAATCTTTATTATTTTTATGTGAATTTGGTTTATTATTTTATGGAAAAACGTCCTTGGAAATTGATTCCACTATCTTATTTTCTTCTCTATCCTTATGTTACAAGTTTATTAATATATTTTAGTCTTGATTTAATTTTATATTTTTACATGAATGAGATGATTTAAGAGTTGGTTTTATTTTGCCACTATGATTTTAAGTTTCTCATTGGATCAACCCCATGATTTCATCAAAATATTATTTTAGGTTCAGTGCTAGTTTGAGAAAAATCAAAACTCTAAAATTTTTCCACTATGTTGAATGAACTACACAACATGTCTAGTCATGATTTTGTTTCCTTTATTTGGCATAAAAAATAAATTAACTGAAAAAAAACTGATTTATTATATTTGTGGCTTTTAATATAACAAACTACTCTATAGAAACAAATATTAAGTAGTTATATTTTATTACGGGTACATAAGATAAGAGTTATTGAAGGATACAAAAGATTAGTTTTGTTTTAAGGCTAGATACTAAAATAGTTTCTGCATTATAGTTGAAAACATAAATGATATCACAAAAACTCATTGAGAACATTATTATATCTTCTAGAAGATCAAAGAAAATTACAAAATGTTATCTTATATGTTTCCAACGTAAGGGAAAATAAAATATGAGAATGATTAGGTCTAAGATATATAGTAGAATATAATAAAAGATATCATAGCATAAGAACAAAATAAATAGTATGGAAGAAATAAATGACCAAAATAATTCTATAATCATATAAAATTGATGGAATACTATATCTATTAATGTATATAAAAACATGGATAATAATTACCAATCTCATATCAATGGAATGCATAATGCTAAAATTCATAAACATGTGATCAAGGAATTATACTCAGATATAATACATAAATGGGTAAGGCATATTCCAATACCCTAGATAGTTTGTTTCACAATACCAATTGATGCGTCAAGGGGATATATATATATAATTATCCCCATAATTTACTAAATAAATCTAATCCATTCACTGTAGCAGTACTGTAGTAGTTACTGTTCAGTACTGTAGGAGTTATTGTTTGGTACTGTAGAATTTACTGTTTGGTACTATAGTAGTTACTGTTTGTTACTGTAGCAGTTACTGTTCGGTACTGTAGTAGCCGAATCTATTGACCTGATTTGGGCCTTCGGGCCACCGGTTTGGGCCTACAGGTCTCCTGGGCCTTCGGGTCATCAAAGGCCTTTGGGACATCGGGCCTTTGGGTCACATAGACCATGGAGTAGCCCAGTTCACATAGAACATACCCAAGAAGAGGATCAAAGAAATAGGAGTTGCAACCACCAGATACAGAGCTAACCGGATTGGAATAATGAGTGGGTATGGCAGCCGCCATCGGGACTAGGCACTGTGCAACTTTGTAAGGGGCCATGCTAGCTGATCAACAATGCAAGGTGTGGAGCTTGGGGATCAATGATGTAGAATGCTGGGGAGGGGAAGTTCAAACGGGCTGGGCCGATGGGTCATGTATTGGGCATGGTATGCCTCTGGGCCTTCGGGTTATATATTGCAGGTTTTTCCTGCATTGTGCCTTGGGATTACAGGTAATGTACGAGTTCCCCTTAAACCCTTAAAAGGGAGATTATCCATAATAAAAATAAAAAAGAAGGCCTTCGGGCCATTCGGGCTCATAAACATCATGCATTATTAATCAATAAACATTTATATTGAAATAAGAAGTATAAAAATTTCCAATATTTCCACAATAAATATGTTAAACAATGTGGATTCCTAAGACAGTATCCCAAAATCTATGTAGAATTTTTTAGGTTTTATCAATGTAATAGGAAGTTCCCTTAACTAATAAATAAAGATAAGGTAGTGGATATGGTACTTTCAATGTGATAGGTTATCAATTGAAGATTAAAATTGATCTTAGTAGTTTTTAATAGAGGTAAACAAAATAAATGGTAAGAAAATCACACATTAATGTTTTTAAGGAGCTGGTGAATTATCCAAAGCATAACATCATGGAGGGTCTTGAGAGATGTGTAGTCGTCAGCTTAGTTATCATGCATTGAGAGATGATTGAGTTGATACTCAACAAAATTATTTTGAGTGATTACCCTTAGTCGAATATATGCAACAACTAAATCCACTCTCTAGTATCTAGATTATGATATAATTTCTATTAAACCCACACACATTCTTTACTTTCCAAAATTTGGTATTTTTTTGGATTATAATAACTTTTGGGGATATTTCAAAAAAAAATACTTGAAGAATATACATTCAAATCAATAATTAAATACCATGAATAATGATAAAATTATAATATAAAATTTTAAATTGGTACTAATCACACCATATAATATAAACTATAGTGTATAATATAATCATGTCTTAATGAATTGAAATTTAAGACAAATAAGCCAAACTTTTATTCTAACATTACTGAATGTGCTTTAACCTACGTTGTATAAAATTACTATATTAATCACCTAAAAAGAAATTTAATGTATACATATAACCATTTTTATATTCATTTTTAATTATTCTCTACATGTAAATTAGTTAGTTACTATCCATATTCAATATTGGGAGTGTGTAATCTTTATTGTTTTGAACTAGTTTCATAATAATAGTGTTTTTATTAATTATTATCTCATATTTAATCTTTATTAGATTGTAAAATGTATTTTTATTGATGATTTAAATTTATTTATAATTTTATAATTTCATTCTATTATACTTTTAGTTATGATCCTTAATGATGAATTCTAAGATGAGCATGTTTTTATGGTTTTCAACAGAGAGACATTGGTATCTTATCTAATGAAATTAATATTAATTTAGAAATGAGAAAAAATAAAAGAAAATAATTATTTACTGATTTATATTATAAAATAACATAAATTAAATTCTCAAAGTCATACATGATATAAATTTATACCATTATCCATGTAGGTTGTTAAATCGACATAAATTTGAACATATCATAATTAATGAATGATTATGAATCTATTTATTTATAATATAATTATAGAAATGGAGAATGAGATTATTTAGTGTTTATTAGTGTGATATATAATAATATTAAATAATTAAAGGAATATTATAACCTATAAAAGGATGTTACATATTATAAAAAAAATTAATATTTTCTATTACAATTCTCTTTTGGACGGCTGAATTTACCATTGATGTCTATTTACCATATTTTTTATGGGTTTTAAAATTTTTATATATAAAACCTAAATAATTTGGTATAAAATATTTTCATCAATTAAACCCATTCATATTAACACACATTAATGGAGGCGATTAATGGAAAAAATATAAATGGAAATCAATCATTTCATAGTGGCGGTAGTTCACACAGTAGTATGGTTGATGGTTTAATTTTCTCTAAAATTAGAGAAATATATATTATATATTATAATTTAATAATTTAAAATATTTTATAAATTTCATACTTAATTAATAAATTTAGTATTAGGACAACTTGTGAACCATGGTTATTGATAACATAAACTGTTTCTAGGTAGAGGCACTAGTCCACACACATACAAAAATGTATTTTTTTATTTTTCTCAAATAAAATTGGGTAGAATGGTTAATATTTATTACATAATAATAAAACAATTCACTATAAAAATAATTATTATTTCAATATATATTAATGAGAAAAATATAATTGGAAAATTAATATAGAAAAGAAATGAAATTATTAAAAAATTTGTACCCACATTGAAGAATTGAGCTTTCCATTAGAGGAGTCATTAGAATGGGTGGATTAGGATAATATCATATGGACAGAATCCTTATAGGGTTAAAGGGTATTATAGTTTTAGTAGTGATCTCATAGTTTTAAGATGAAACTGAATTTCTGAGTTTTATTGAAGGGTTAGTGAGAGGCACTTTTTATTCATTTTAAGAATATTTATTAAAACATTTCAAATCAATATAAATAGGGAACAAGTTTCAAATATCAATTCTACCCAAAAATGTAAATAATTTATTGGGGAATGATATATTTTCTATAATCCATAATATTTTCATTTTCACACATGTTTTAAACATTATTTTACGTCCTTTACTCCTGTAATATTCACTATTTCTCATTTTGTTTTACCCTGGTAACTAGTTATTACCTATGTAGTTTATTGTTAAATCCTAAACATATAATGAAACATATTAAAAAAATTAACCATGTGATTCAAAATATGAAATCATTTTTAAAAAATATATTTGTTATTTTTAATGAAACTCAATTTTATTGTTAGCATATGTAATGCATAAAAACCAGTGTTAATAAAATAATATTATGATCCTTAAAATTTATATGTAAGATATAGTTCCAAATACATTCAATTTTCAAGATATAAATTAGTTTATTAATAAAAACATACATTACTTTAAAGTCATTCCAAAAAATGAGTTTTTTTAAATTTTATATTTAATTAAAAAAACCAAAACAATTTATTTTATTTGAAAATATTACTTTAGTTTATAAAATTTTAAGGACAAGCTTTAAAAATAACGATTAATATTTAAAAACACATATTTTATCTCCTTAAAAAAATATATTTCCAGTTAAATGGTGTTATAAATTTATAGGTAAGTAAATTTGGTTAAGGCAAAATAAAATTATATTTTTTAAACAGATTCATGAATGAAGTCTGCTTAGTGTCTGAATATTATAATAGTTTTGGGATGCATTGTTCACCTCCTATAATAGGGTATTGGGTATTAAATTTCACCTTTAAATAATTTAATACTAAAATTTGATACATTTTATCTAATGAAAAAATATGATCATCCCTTCCTAATATCATATTTAAGTGCCCATGTTCCCTCCTATATTTTTTTGTTTCTACGATGGTATTTCACCAGATGAGTTAGCTGGTTCCACAACACATTCTCTCCTTTGTCAAGAATCTGGATATGCTTTTCATTATATGAAAATATAGGTTCAAATTTTATTCCCACATATGTGAGTAATTGAGTTGTATCTGATATTTATTTCATCAATAATGAAGAATTGAATACGTCTTTCACTTTAGAATGTTTGGGTAGAGTAGCCAATTATTAATCTATAAATCCAATGATCTCTGGATTTTTATAAGGACCAATTTAATGATAGATTAACTTCAAATTATATATAAATATTACAAACCCTTTCTTTAGAGACACCTTCAAGAATAAATTAACCACTAATTAAAATTCAAAGTCATTACTTTGATCATAAATAAAGATCTTTTTTTCTTTGAGCTACTTTAATATGAACCTAAACAATTCGCACATTCATAGTTCCCTCTTCTACATGTTTTGGGACTATAAACTTTATTTGTCAAATTTCTTCACAACAAGTTAGCATAAATAATATATTCCCATATAATATATTATATGGTGCCATTTGGATACTCAATTAGAAGCTATTATTGTATGACAATGACACCAGAGGTATTTACTAATCCCATGCCCCGTGGATGTCAATAGAACATGATCCGATAATATATTTTAGTGTTTTAGTAGTCCGTTTAGACTACCCATCAGTTTGGTGAAATTATAAGATACTTAAATGTACCTTGATGTCGATAGCCTTTTTAATACTATTCCAAAATTTGGATGTGAACTAATGGTCATAGAAAATATAATTGAAAGAGGATCCATGTGAATTCACACTATTTAATTGATATAGGGTTGGGCATGATTATTAAGGGGTAGATCATCCCTTACTTCTATGAAATGTGAAATCTTGATAAGCTGATAAATGAAGACCCATATAAAATCATTCTTCCTTAGAGTATTCATAAGAATAGTTAAAAATTATATTATAATATTATCCCACTTCAATATAAGTTTAGGTAGATATTACATGACACTCTTTAGTTGTTTCCTTTGAACCATGACCTATTGGTACACTAATTATCTGGTCATATATTATGTAAGATCCCGACCATTCATACGGATGTATCAAGCTCTTTTATAGGTAATATTTTACCGTATTTTGAGTATATATTATTTGGGTTTTATCAAGGGTGAATTTTGTTGAAATTTGAATGTTTTGGGAGGGAAGTGGGGTAGTGTACGGTAAGAAAATGATTTACCCAAACCATATTCCCCTGATAGAAAACCCTATTAACAAAAACATATAGGAATTAGATAGTCGACACACGGTTTTTAAAATTTTGCACTTGTCTAGAAGTTACTGGTAAACTTATTAAGAGGTGGCACACGGTTAGGCACACAATTAGGGTAAACTATTCACACAAAGTTGGAAAATGTGAGAGAATATTTTTTATCCCATTATTGTTTCCAAAAAATATTTCCAAACCCATGCCTTAAACCCCCAAACACCCTAGACCGACCATAAATTTTTTTTCCTCAAATTTGGAGTCTCCTTGAAAGATTCTAAGGAATTAAGACCTCTATTATGAATGATTAAAATCCCATATTGAAGATCTTTACCTATCCCGATATGATATTCTTATCCCGTATAGTTTACTGTAGGTTTCCTATCATTATCCCATCCATTGAAGTGAACTTTTCCTCTATTTTCTTTTGATCTAGATCTTTTTTTGGGTAAATATAATTTTTTTGATATTTTATCTAGGTTTTGGATGTATATCTCATTCCACGTTGGGAAATTGAGCTTTCCATATCAATTTAGGGATATTTGTTGGTAAGTATCATCAATGATATTGATGTTTCTAGTCTATTATTCAAACCCCAGAGTCTTGATATTAATTAAACATATGTAATCACATTATTTATATTAAATTATTATCAATTTTTTTTGTTAAATTGAAGCAAATAATTTAGTAAATTAGTGAACTATGATATTGTGGAATTGGTTGATTAATGTGGTAATAGATTTAGTCAATTAATGGGTTCATGTAATTGTTCAATTGGGGAGTTGGACTAATTAATTGGTGAATTATTTAATAGAATATTGGGTATATGGAATTGTATTATTAATTGGTGATTTAATTTGTGTAATATTGGTATTGGATAATTGGATTAATTAATTAGTGACTTAATTAATGGGATATTGTGATTATTGAAATGATGGGATATTGAGATTGTGTAATCGGTTAATTAATGTGATTATGAATTAATTAAATATTATTAATTTGTGTTGGTAGACTTTACCTTTATGATTTAATGGGTTTACTAATTTAAATGATACAATGCTGTTTAATAGTGAATTTTTCATGTTATTCCTTATGACTTATTTAATGAACCTTGTTAATAGTGATAAAATTTGATGATACCATTGGTGTAAAATATTGGTACGAGATTTTTTTATTAAACATGATTGATGTTATATTTGTGATATATATGTGATTGTGATATTCATCTGTGGGAAATTGAATTCAGCTTCAAAATACCATAGTGAGAAATGTGTATGGGATGTGGAAAACTTATTAAAAATACCACAATGATAAACAAAGAGTAAGAAATTGACTAATTCTCCAAATCACCATATGAGATACTATATATAGGATAGGAACCGAGGCTCCAAATACCAATGTGACATGGAGGTGTGTGACAGAGAACAATGATCCAAATACCCATAGGGTGTTAGAAATAATGTTCTGTGCCCATGAGTCGGTGTTAGACTATGCTTCCAATTATCCCGGATATGATTTGAAATGAAATGATAAATGATAAACATATAATTGCGATATGTTTTATAATTCAGCATAGGAAGAAGTAGGTATTGAGGTTTCATATGTTATTAGGACCCAGGGGGATTTTGTGGCTAATTATGTAATGATGAAACGTGATAACTATTTACTTATTAATTGTAATTTTTTATTTATAAAACCGTACTCATCTTTATTGACTAGATATTGTTTTAGACCCCGATTGGGGTGGGCTAATGAGTTTTACACACACCCTTATTGAAATTCCAGACCAGTACCAAAATAGACATCATGTTTATAAAACATGATATGGAAAAAAAATCCTATTTTAGATGGATGAGTTGGGATGGAGCATAGATGAGGGAACCAAATGTGATTCTGAACCTGAATGGTAGTTTTTAGTGTAATTGTTTATTTTTAGTTTTTCATAATGAAACATGATATATATCACGAATGAAATATATAATTTTTTAGGATATTATATTTCCTATTATATCAATCATGTCATACTTTTTCTGTTTAATTATTGGTTATATAATTTTGTATTTCTTATTTATTTTTCTCTATTTTGATACTTGGATAAAGATGGTATATTGTTCCAATGATCGATATTAGAACCTCTCTACTAGTTGGAATCCTCTATCATTTGGGCAGGCATTCCAGGGGATCTTTAACTGACTAGATTTTCGCACCTGTGTGTGGCACCTGATCTGAGACATTATAGAGTGGTATTAGAGGAATTTTTATTTTCATTATTTTTTCATAATATTTGGGATAGGTAGATAGGATAATAGGATGAGTACTACCTTGGTTTAGGAATCATGCATGGAATTATCTAACCCATGTACATGGGTAAAATCTAATTACCCATGGTGGGATTGTTGTTATAAATGTGTGTTATTACAACTGGATTTTATTTCACCACAAGTGATGAAATTATTTTCTGATGTTATTTTTTTATTATTTTTTGTTATTGGACTAGTGTCTTGGTATGACATGAAAGTTGAGTATTAATGCATCACTGTAGGAACTATGAATGTTTTGTGACATGCATCATTTTTTTATATTCACAGGAAAAACAAGTTTTTGGTAAGTTGTTGAAAATGAAATATTTTTTCTTCAATGTGTAATTAAAATTAAAAAGGATCCTAATATGAATTGAATGTTGTAAAATGTTTCAAAATTAGAGTAAATGGATTTCAAATGAGAAACATGAATAATGAGAATGATTTTGCCCTTGTTAACAATGACCTAGATGTATGATGGTTAAGGGTAGTGATAGAACCTCAATTTTAACCATGTGGTGGGGTTTAGGGGAATGGATTGTTAAACATTATTTTGAATCCTTCTTATATAAACATGTAAATGATGTGTTAGGTGTCCTACAGTGTGTGTTTTTGATTGTAGAGATATACCTCCATGAAGATGTTTGTTGGTTGGATGGCTGGAGGACATGTATGAAAATGATCATCCAGTAGTGGAACCTTTGGCAAAAATAGTGTTAGGTGCATTATTCAGATAGATGTTTTTTATAAATTTTCTTGGTTCATGTTGTTTATGGAAATATACCCTGAGTGGGTCATGAAGAGTATGTCTGACGTGACATACGAGTTTTAGTTATAGCACCCTTTTACATTCACCAGAGAGGATGGACTTAAGGCAGTAGTGTTCTAGAAAGAGTTCATCTAGACTATACATGACCATTTAGATACTCTTAATGAGAATTGGTTTCATTTGTATGCATACATGTTATGAGAAGTAGTATATAACTTGCGGGATGTTCTAGATCAGATGAGACAAAAATATTTTATTGAATGGAAGTTATTTTTAGAGAAGTTCCTGGAGTAGGATTATCCAATGACACTGGGACATGAGAGTGCAGCTGATTTCATGTGGTTGAATCAATGTATTTTTCTGATGATGGAATATTCTAGTCACTTTATAGACCTACAACACATTTCTCTAATGTTTTAAAGGGATGAGACATGTACGAAAAGGTGTTTTTATGATGGACTTAAATGTGGGATTAAGTCCCAGGTTAACATGTTTAGGTTAAAGTATTTTGCTGAGGTGGTGGATCATACTATCATAGATGAGGGGAACCTGAAGGAGGTTTGTAGTTGATGAAATGTTATTTTTTCTAGACAATTTATAGGAACTCATTCCGAGGGTAAGAAACATTACTATGATAATGTTGACCAAAGAAGTGGAAGGAAGAGTGGCCAGTGGGAGGGATCCGTTACTCAGTATCTCACCTGTGCTCTTTTCCACCAGTGTTGCAGGTTGGCCCATTATTATATACAGATAACCCGATCACCGGTTGAGTACTAATCTTATAGAATGATGGGACATCTACAGAGGTTTTGCAGGAACACATGATATATGGGTAATGTTAGAGCCGCAAGATATAACCATAGTGTGTGTACTATATTTGCAACATCGTATCAGTCTGGTCGTTGCAGTTCTACTTTCCATGTAAATAAAGGTCCGGAAAATGGTGATTTTGGGCATGATCAACCATATCAGTTAGGTGGTGCAGCTCATGTGCCTTAGACTACATCTCAAAGAACATGGGAAAGACAATTTTGTGAAGTTCATTATACACTTGTGGATAGTGATGCATAAAATCATTAGTTAGAGGTGCTATTCTTATAGAGTCTATTCTATATAGTTTCTTATTTGATATGGGTGCCACTAATTCTATTATATTTTCACTACATAAGAAATGTTTGATCCTGACGGCGTAGTTTGTGATCATGGTTGTAAATCTAGATACACCTTTGGGAGAACGGTCGAGAGACATATGTTTACACACAAAGTGTTCTCTTGAGGTTAGTGAATATTGTTTTCTATAAGATCATTACATATGGTAAATGTTTATATTTGACCTATTTATAGGTATGGACTAGTTTGAATCATACAAATTCCATATATATTTTTAGCATAGGAGATGGATGCTTACGTCTCTTAAGGGGAAAAATATATTCATCGTGGAGAGTGGGATATCCATGCGGGCCATACAGGTCCAATTCATCCCCAACTGGGGGAGATCACCACCCTTGTTTCTGTTATGTTTCAATATGATAGAGGTGTGACCCAGGATTTCGTTGCACCTACAATGGAAAAATTTTAGGATGTTTTCGTGATTTCTTCTCAGGGCGACCACCGAAAAGAGATATAGAATTTACTATTGATCTCATGCCTAAGGATGATGCAGTTTATATTCAACATTAAAAAATGACACCAAAAGTACTTCTACATCTAAATAATCATATAAAAGAGTTGTTTGATAATGAGTTTATCCATCTGAGTATGTCCCCTTTGGATTCTTTAATATTTGTTTACAAGAAGGTTGAAATGACTATATGCTTATGTGTCGATTACCAAAAGTCGAACTGGATGATTTTGAAGAACTAGTATCTTTTTCTGTATAATGATAATCCTTTTAGCTATTTTATAAGAGTTTGTGTTTTCTCTAAGAAAAAATTGAGATTAAGGTATCATCAGTTGAAGTTTGAAACTTCTGATATCTCAAGGGCTACATTTAGAAGAAGGTAAGAACATTATGAGTTCATTGTGATACCATTTGGATTAAAGAACACATCAGCAATGTTGGTCTCCATGATGAATAGAATCTTGCAGCCATACCTGGATCAGTTTGTGGTTGTGTTTGTGGAAGAAATTTTGGTGTACTTCAACACTCATGATAATTATTTCCAATACAGTACACTGAGAAATAATTATCTATATTCCATTATATCTATGTTTCATGTTTGGATTGATTAGGTACACTTCTTGGGTCACATCATCTCATAGGAATGCATGTTAATGGACCCAAAAGAAGTTTAGGAAATGGATTATTGGGAGAAACCCAAGAACATTTTTGATATATGAAGTTTTCAAGGGTTGGTATGATATTATTAGAGGATCAACCATGACTTATACCAATTGGAAGAAACTCTTTCATGCTGGACCAATAATGGGGTGAATTTTTAATGATATGAAGCATGTGAGGATTCCTTTTAGGAGATGAATAAACAGTTGACATCGGCAGCAATATTGATTCTGCACAATTCAGGTGAGGTGTATATGGTGTTTTGTGATGCTTCTATGATCGAGATAGGAGTAGTGTTGATGTTGGGAGATTGATTTATTTCTCATGGGTCTAGGTATTTGAAGTGACATAAACGAAACTACCCTACTCAAGACAACTAGTTAGTTATTATTGTTCATTGCTTGAAGTGTTAGAGGAATAATCTATTAATAGAAAATATTACTTTGTATACAAATCACAATACTTTAAAGTATATCTTCTCACAGTGAGACTCGAATCTCTAGTAGCAGAGATGGACTAAGTACATGATGTAATTTTATTTTTATCTAGCTTAAATTCTAGAGAAATAAAAAAGTGTTACTGAATTTTTAAATGAAAAATTATAGAATCAGGTCGATCATGAGTGTAGTGTTGAGTGTAAAATTACAAATTTTCTTTATGGTATGAAAATTGCATCTTAGGACATTTAGGATATGATGACTCTCATATCAATTCCAGTGGGGTATATACTCATGTGGGGGATTATAGATATATATTATGAGGATAAAAAATGTTTTTCCTTAAGGGAAAGCCTTGAAGGTAGGGATCTACCTTCAGATTAGAATACAGTTGAGGATGATATCATCCGTGTCAAGAAACATGTTTTTCTTCCTATGATATGTGGGAGGAACTGAGGAATGAATTTCATGTCTCAATGTGGGTGGTGCATCCAGGTGTAACCAATATGTACCATGTCATATGACGTCATTTTTGGTTATTGGGTATGAAAAATGATATATTAGGGTTCATGACATGATACTAAACCTATAAACTGGTTATGTGTAAGGACCCACACTTAGCAAACATATATATTACATAGAAATATATGAAAATTAATTACACATCAAAACCATTCCATAATTTTGTTGGATTTGTTTATTTGTAAAATTGGAAACTAAAAAAATGTTCAAAAAATGTCTACAACATCTCCCATTTATCCTATTATAACTAGATACCTTTTTGAAATATCAAACCTAATAATTTCTTCATATACTAGTGAAATGAAACATATGAAAATGAGGTTCAAAGATACTCAATAAGGATAAAAAAGGGAGATATATAACATATGTATAAGGGTAATATAATATGAACATGACATTTGAAAAATGTATACCCCACAAATCGAAGACCATAATCTTGAGTCAAGAAAAAAATCATACGAAATTCATAATACATGAATTTTAAATGAATAAATTTGGTATAAAATAAGGAATTATGGAAATAAAAAAACATATAGCATTGTGAATATTTGTAAATAGTGGTATGTTCACTCATTTCGTTAAGTAAATGATATAAGGACCTCATATAAAATTATGGAAATGCAACCTAGTCAACACATAACATTATGAACATGTACTTAGGTTCATTCATTACATTGTGTACATGTAACTTGGTTCATGAATTATATTGTGAACTTATAATTAGGATCAGACATAACATTGTGAACATGTAACCAGGTTCTCCAATAACATTTTGAACATGTAATCATGTTCACACATAAAATATACACTCATGATTTATCCATAATTACCCAATGCATTTGAGGGAGATGTAGTTCCCACCAATCAATGAATAAACACCATACATACATGTTCTACATGAACATAAATCCCTGCACATATCAGAACCAATGAAAATAAATTTGTTTCATGAATATAAATCAATCATAAACATAAAAATCCATAAATTAACAAGGATAATTTCCTTGAATAATATCTCAAATAAATAGTATGTAAAATCAAATAATGTTATCTTAGATAGAAAATAATATTAAGATTTCCCTTAAAATAAATCTTGACTAATACTTTTATTCTATTTTGAAAAACATTTTATAAATCATAAAAAATTTAAAAACATTTTCAAAGAAAATATCATTTGGAACTTATAACTAATTCTTTGAGAAACAATTTTCAAAAATCATTGAACTTATTTTCATTGAAAATTCATAAAATATCATTTAAAATGATTTTTAAAAACATTTTTATAAAATATTGTTTTGAATGAAAAATATTTCTGACCAAAGAGAGAATAAAATTACATGAAACATAAAATATAATGAAAAGAATAATATTAATGAAAAAATAAATTATATGTTAGTATATACACCCCATAAAAGAATATATGTTCCTAACACAACATGTTCCTCAAAAAATGGAAATTGAGACAAAATTACCTTACTAATTTAGAAGCCTTTGAAATGTAAACCCCATGAATGATAGATCATAAAATGGACATGTATTTACCTATAAATATAATGATAATGTTAATATTACATTATTGTGAAGTCTATATACCAGAAAAAATAAATAAGTGATGAATATGGAAAAGTATTATAAAATATAAGTGAGATGAGAAACCACTTTACAAATATCTTATAATTGAAGTGAGAATTAATAGAATCAGTTGACTATTTTTATTCACTATCAATACACCTAAACTAAGTTGAAATGAAAAATAATATACTAAAACATCATTTCACACAAAATCATATAATGAAAAAATCCAGGAAATAACTTTTTAACCCAATGAATTGAAATTGAGTTAAGAGTTTCCTTACCAATTTATAATTTATGGAATCATATTCCCCAAAGAATTAATTATTATGAAATGAAACATAGAATAATATTTTGTTAATTATATTTAAAATATTATTTCTCAATGTTTATTATATACACCACACACAATGAGTAAGTGGTGAATAAGGCATATATGTCACCTATGAAAAAGTGAGATGAGAAACCCTTACTTTACACATCCTTTTGGTCAAATATTATACAACCTCCTTTGTAATTTTTTTATAATGTTATTAACTCATTAAATAACCATATTAATATTTATTATGTCATATATGATTATTTTATAACATTTTATTACCCATTAATTAATAATCTCCCAGTATTTCGATTATTTCGGGTAATAACTGCTTTTTTTGGTATGTTTTGAAATGTTATTAGTGGTTCATTTTATATAGGTAATTGTTTAACAATATCCAAAACAGAAAACATGATATAAATAAAATATATATTAAATATATATATATATTAATAATAATCCATAATATTTAGGGATAGGAAATGGAATACACCTTTCATGGAGATAGTTGGACGTATGTACACATTAATGTTATTTCCAATTTTATAGTATATTAAATGAATGAAATGTAAATGATATATATATATGTATATTTTAATTATAGTATTATTTTTATGTCACATATGAAAAATATGTTTCTTAGAACCATCCTTAAACATTAATCATAAACTGTCAATGAGTTAAATCACTTTGAGGAGGTGGAAGTCCACATGTCCACAAACGATGCTTTCATATTCATACAAAAGGGAAATCATGAATGTATGTGTTATATATTAATTAAATAATAATAAATAAATTATAAATATAATTTATATAATTTATAAAAGATAATCCATCATTATTCACAACCATGGAAAGTGTAAAAGGATGAATGAATGATATTAGTTCGCTAGGTGGTAGTCTATTGTACACACGAAGGATGATTGCTTATCCAATTTGACGAAACTGTGTAATGTTGTACGTCATACCCTCAACTTAAAAAATATCATTATATTTAAGATACTTATTTAATTATATAATCCAGATATATTATTTTATGTTGTTTTGGAAGAAGAAATATATGATAAGTGCTAATTGAAGAAGATTACCTCTTCTTCAGCTGACATCTTTATATCTCTTCTTAAGGGATCTGGATTGATCTTTTGGTGATACACGTTCCAATTTTAAATGAGTAGAATTATAAGGAGATGTATGAGAATATATTTTATGAGTTTCAAGGATATTTCGGATAAAATGAGTTGGAAAGGGGAGGTATTTCTACATGAGTAGAGGTGGGTTTAAGTGATTAAATAATGATTATTTTATAATTAATACAGCCACATTGAGGTGCAATTAATTTCCAAGAATTATATTTTCTATTAAAGTTTTGGAAGATGGTTAGTGTAGATAAATACCCCAAATTACCATTAAATTGACCGTAAAACATAATTTGAACCTTATAATTACAAATATATAATCCATTTTAAAAAAATCAATCCACATAATTGAAAAACATATATTTAAAATGAACCCTACAGACAAAAAATAAAGTGAGTTTAATAATAGAAAGTTCAAAATTTTGAATTGTTTTTATATCCAATATCAATGTGAAATTGATTAAAATAATATAAATTAGTTTTACTAATTTAAAATTGGACTAATTATAATTTAAAATCAATTAAGAATATAATTTTACTATATAAATAAATGAGATGAAAATGGTGTTTTCATTTAAAATACATTATTTTTCATTATTCATCAAAAAACGAAAGTTCACCAAAAAATACAAAAATATCACCCTAAGGTAATTTTGATACCCCAATTTCAAAAATTGAGTTTATTTTTTATAAAAAATATAAAAGAGTCTACATTTAGTTTTAAAATTTGTGTTCCATTAAAAGGTGAAAAAATTACATTTTAGAAAATATAGTTTCTTTAATTAAAATTTGATTTATTCTTATATTAATCCTATCAAGCATATTGAATGAATTTAATAAAAATTAATATATATATAACATATAAATTACATTTAAATATATAACTTTTAGTTATTAATTTATTTTTTTAGTATAAATTTTTTTTGTTGGTATAAAAATAGTTTCGTTATAAAAAACACTTCATTTATGTTAAATTGGTTTTTATATTAATTTATAATTAATTGGTAACTAATGAATTCTATTTATAAACATGAGTAAAAACTATTCTTATAATTATTTTTTCTCATTTATTCCTACAATTCCAATTGCATGGTGATTGGGTATCATAATTAAATATTTTTGAGTTTATTTAACCTCAGTATTTTGTAAGAAGTACGATATCTAAGATATTAGATATATTCAAAAAAGATACATAGCATAATACATAGAGGCGTTTCATTCTAACCACATTAAAATGAATTTATCCCTGGAATTTTTTTACTCAGATATAAACAGATGAGGATACCTATGCCCCATCACATCATTAGGTTCCCATTTAGATTCCTTAATTTGGTTGTTTCTCCATAAAACTTACACCAAGTGAGTGGTATTATTCTTTAGAATTTGATCAATGTGATCCCTAATATCTAATAGTTGTTAATTATAGGAGATATCCTTCTCAATTTCTATGACCACTTAGTTTTATACATGTGAAGTATCAGGCATGTACTTACTCTAGTGAGATACATGGAACACATAATTAACGTTGGGGAGATTTTGGTGAAACATCAATCGACATGATACCATCCCAACATGACAAAACATCCATGAAATTGCACCCTTGAAATTTGAAATTTTACATCAAATATGGGTGTTTTAAAATTACCATTGTGGAAAGATAACATTGGAAAAGGGTTCAATACATCATCCTCTTAAAATGAGGGAATGTAAAAGGTAAATATCCCTATATAACAAAGCTTTTGATTAGGAGAAAATTAGTGGAAAGTAAAAAAAATGGACATGGAAGTTAATTTTTACAATGATGTTCTAATATATAATAATAGATAAAATGTTCATTAAATGGTTAATGACAAAAAAACATTAGACCAAATAGGTTATTTTTTTATATCATCATAAATGATGATAGTAGGATAATATTTTATTTTAAAAATTATTTTAGATGATATAATTAATTTTTTTCATCTCATAATTATGATATCACACTTTGGATTCTCTATTCTCAATTTCCCCTTAATTTTGTAGTAAAAGGAATGAAGTGAAATTTTTAGTGCATGTATAACTAGTGGATTATAAGACCCATAATGAGACGAAAATTAATTATTTCTATCCCTGGTTATCATCATAATGAAATTGATTAGCACCATCTATTAAATAAACACAAATATTCATATGGTTAAATAAATAAATAATATCAAAAACCTCATCCAATGTTCAATGTAAAAAGAGATAATTATGTAACTTCTAAGAGATTAAAATCCATTTTTTAAATAAGGTTACTAAATTTAAAAAACTTATAATTAATCCCCCAAAAAATTGATGTAGATCTTAAATTTCACACACAAAACATGTGAAGATCATTATCATGTATTATCTTAAACATTGTAAAAACCTGAATTTCCATAAAACCTTAGTGAAAACAAGCATCGTTTCTAAAATTTACTCATTACTCATTCAATAAATCCAAAAATTTGATAAACTCAATCCATAAACCGCATCATACTCATTAAATAGTTCTAATTTCATCAATAATTTCTCATTTATTTTATCACAATGAAATATCTATTTACCATATCATTATCCCAACATTATACACATATTTATCTTTATTTTAATCATGTGGTTTCTAAAAATATCAAATCAATCAATTTTCCCAGTTATCAAAACCATTCAATATATACTTTAAAATACTAACGTAAAAACTACCATAGTAAAACACATAGAAGTTTAATTATTCCATAATTAATATATACGTAAGTAATCACATGAAATTTAACTAATGGATGAACGATAATATTTCCAAGGGGTTTACTTACTAAATACAAATTGAAGGGAAATTAACATGATTTTATTCATCCATTTTGATTACATAAGCATTCCATTAATCCATTTACATCATAGGTTGTTTTATATTATAATCAATATTAGCTCTTATATTGGTACATTGATTCACATAATTCCCAAAGAATTGGAATTTGAACAACTAGAGTGTTCGTGGTGAATTCTACTGTGTTATATATCTATTGACTATCCTATTTTCATATATACTACATTACATTGCTTGATGGACAGACATCATAAACTTCAAAAATTTTCTTATTCCTTTAAAACATTCACCTTAGTACTCCTTCCCAAATTTTTGTCGTGTAGGGGAATTTATTTTTTCCTTACCTCCATGTGAAAACCCACTAGAGATTCCATGATAATCCATATTTATCATCTTATCAATGGAATATTAATGGGTCCTGATTCCATTTCCACTTTTAGTGCACATCGAACAAATTTTTCATAGTTCCAAAGTCCCTTATGGATAATTCCTTTTGAAGACATGGTTCCATTCCCTTAAATAATAGAAAATTTTTACATTCACCAATTATTTTTACAATAGGGGAATACCTTTGAGAGATTATAAATTTTTTCTCAAATCTACCAATGTATTCATCATCCTTTTTCTTCATATCAATAAATTACTTCACTATAATTCTATATAGAATAAGAGTGAAATCATTTCTAAGGAATACTCCTTTATACTCATCCCATTATATTACATTAATTTATTCTTATTGAATCATATTCTTGATAATATTACACAATTTATATGCTTTTCCTTAGAGATAATAAACATATAGGAATAATATTTAAGATCCAGAGAATTGACAAATTGTGTTAATCTACTGCTCAAACACTAGTGTATTAGAACATCCACTGATAGAAGGTGGGTGTTTCCTCCTAACGGACTCAATAGAATGTTGATACATAATTTTCACATTTAGATGTATTGTATTATTCCTATCTTGTGAGAGTATAATATCCTTAATTTACATTCCCTCTCCCATAATATCTTTTTTCATTGAAGGATAATTGTTGTATTTCCCATCACATTCAGCTTTCAGATGTTTCCTTTGGGTTCCATCAATTTACTAAAACCATGTGAGAAGTATTAATCATACCGGGAGAACAAAAAATTCAATAGAAAAACATATAAAATTTCACTCCATGACACCTTAGGTTTAATCCTAGGTTATTCATGATCATTACCAAAAACCCTTGTATTGCAACCTATACATTCCAATAGGGCTGTAACAAAGGTTCTCTCATCAGAGTTTCCAAAGGATAATAAAACCATCCTCTAATAACACTCGTAAGAATCATATCTTATCATAAATAGATATTACATATAAATAGATTAAAATTAATTAAATATAAGTTCCACAATTGAATATTACAAGTTTAGTGTCTTTGGAAACTTTGAAACAAATACAATTGGTTCATAAAATGTATACATTATATCATTCTTGTACATTTGTAACTAGACCCATTTTTTATATATCAAACACAATATCATTCTTCAAAGATTAGGGACAAGAAACATATAAAAAGTGTGATCTCAGATGATCAGTAGGGTTAAACAAGGGACATATATAACCTAAGAATAAAGGTATAATAATAAGAACATTACATTTGAAAATTTATAACTTTCATATCAAAGATCATAATATTGAGTCATAAAAACAATCATAAGAAATTTATAATACCGGAATCAAAAAAGAATAAATTTGTAATGAATCATGGAATTTTGTAAATCAAATAAACTTATATCATTTTTAACATGAGTTACTAGAGACTAGTTCACTCATTATGTTAAGGACATAAAATTAGGAACCCACATAAACATATGGACATGAAACCAGGTCCAGACATAACATTGTGGTCTTATAATCATATATTCACAAAATATATATAATAATGATTTATCCATCATTACCTAATTCATTGTAAGGATATATAGGTCCCACCCATCATAAATGGAAAACCATAAATACGTGTTCCACATGAACATAAATCATTCAACATATTAAAACCCATGAAAATAAATTGGTCTCATAAATATAAATGCATCATGAAAATAAACAAACCATAAAATAATTAAGAAAATTTCCTTAAATAGTATCCTTATTAGAGCATGATTAACATAAAATAATTTTATATAATATGGAAAATTATTTTAAGTGAACAGTTGAAGTATTTCTTAAGGAAAATATAATTTATAATTTGAAAAATTATTTTTTTATTTGAAAAACTTTTAATAACCTTCTTCATTTAAAATAACAATAAAAAAATATAAATAAATCTTTGAAAAACCTTTTTTAATATCGTTGAAATCCTTTTCCTGGAAATGTTATAAAATATCATTTAAAATATTTTTGAAAACATTTTATAAAACACAGGTTTTGAATAAATTTTTTTATTATAGAGAGAATATCATTAAATGGAACATATAATATAATTTAAAAAAAATAAAATTCAGGTTAAAAAAATTTAGTGGGTATTATATACACCTTATAAATTAATATAAGTTCTTAACATGACATATCCTCAAAGAAGGAAAATTTAGAGAAAATTACCTTACTAATGTGGTAACCTCTTGACTATAAACCACATGATAGAGAGATCATAAAATGAATATTTAAATACCCAAAATATAAGTATAATGGTCATATATTACATTCATGGTCATTTTATGTACAACACTAATGAAATGTGTAGTGACTATGAAAAAAGTGTCGAATAAATATAAGCGAAACTAGAAATCCCCTTACAAATATGATATTATTGAAGTGAGAATTAAAAGAATGAATATACTATTTTTATTAAATTTAAATACACATAAAATAATTTTAAATGAAACGTTATATAATCAAAATTCATTTGAAACATAATCAAATAATTACATAATCAAGGAAATAATTGTCTAACCCAATGAATGTAAATTGAGTTAAGAATTCCCTTTCAACTTTCAAATATGTCGAATTGTAAGACCCATAAAAATAATAATTATAAAATTAAAAAATAAATATAATAAATATAATTATATTTATGACATTATATAACAAATGTTTGTATATAAAACACACACAAAGATTGAGTGGTGAATAAATCATATATCTCATAGAAGAAAAAGTGAGTTTGGAAACCCTTACATAACACTATATTTTGGTAAAACATTATTTAACCTATAGTATAATTGTATTAATAAAATTATTAAATCATTAAATAACTATAAAAATATTTTTAATAACAAATAATTTAATTTATAACATATTTTTACTCATTCGTTAATAATATCTCAATATTTTAATTGTTTCATGTAATAACAACTTTGTTTGTCGAGTATGTTTTGGAGTGTTATTTGTTGTTACTATTAATTAGATCACGATTTAATAATTTAAATAATGTATAACATTATATTGATATCATATATATGTTAATTATATACAAATTTATAAACATACATAATATTTATTGATAGGAAATGGAATAAGCCATTCATGGCGACGGTAGGTTGTACGTACGCAGAAACACTATTTATATTTTCAAGTCCTATCAAAAGAAATAAAAGTAAACTATATGTATTTAGATTATAATTAAAATATAATTTTTACGTGATATATTACATATATGTTTATTAAAACCATTTTTAATAAATTCCATGTAAAGAAAGAATGATTCATATCACTTTGAGGAGGTCGTAATACATACATTCACAAACGGTGTTATCGTATTCCAAAAAATGGAAATAAAAAAAGGTATGTGTAATATAATAATTAAATAATAATATGGAAATTATAAATATAATATATATCATATATTAAGTATAAATATATCATTATTGACAAATATTAAAGGTGGAAAAGTAAGAACAACAATATCAGTTCATGAGGCGGTTGTCCACCATACACATGAACGATAATTATAAATAACATTTGATGGTAGTGTGTGATTTATTATGTCATAGCCCGAAAATAAAAACATATTAGTATTTTGAAGATAATAAGGTTATTATATAATCAATATATATTTTCAAATTAAGTGATGGAGAAAGAAATAAAATAAAAGTGCATGTTGAATAACGTCACATATTCTTCGGAAAACTTATTTTAGAAATGATCTTAAGGGATATTGTATGGGTGTTTCGATGAAGCCGTAATAAATTAGATTTGGGGGAGTGAGGAGGATAGTTTATAAAGATATTTAAGGTGTTTCAAAGATTTTTTTGTTGAAATGGGGGTGGTGAGGGATTGTATTTATACTCGAGGAGAGGATGTTTTAAGTAATCAAATAATGATTATTTTACAACCAATGCCAGCAACGTTAAAGCGGAATTAATTTTAATGAATGATATTTTATATTAATTTTTATAGGATATTTATCCTCAATAAATACCTCATACAACCATTAAATTATTTAATTTTTAGGTATTCTAATCTCTTACCTTTTAACATTAACTACTGTTGTTATTTTACCTAAACTACTATATATATTTTTTTCACCACGATATATTTTTTATACCTAAATATTAAATTGATCATAAAACATAATTTTAAACTTCTAATTATAAATATACAATCCATTTAATAAAATAAATTCATATATTTGGAAAAAAATATATTTATATTTAATCCCTGAGACACAACGATAAAGAATGTTTTCAAAGTGAAACGTTTTAAAGTTGTAAATGTTTTATGTCCAATTACAATGTGAAATTGATTACAAGGACCTAAATTTTTTTTAATTATTTTTCATGCAACTCATTCCAATTTTAATAAAATTTTAAATATAATTTATTATGAAAAAAATTATACCAAAATGGAAATTTCATTTAAAATGTAGTAGTTTTTACTATTCATCAAAAAATGGAAATTTTTTTGAAAAAAAATAACAATATTTTCCCCTAAGAAAGTTTTGATATCCTTATTTAGAAAATTAAGATTATTTTTTAATATAAAACTTATAAAAGATTAAAAATTTATTTTTATAAAAGGTGATCCCCTAAAAGGAGATAAAATTACCTTTTTGAAAAATAAAGTTTTTAGGCATAAAATTGGATTTATTCATATCTTAAGACTATTAGGAATATTTAATTAATTTAAGAACATTTAACTAAATATATAAAATAGAAATTTTATTTATATACCTCACTAATTTTATTAATTTAATCTATTAAAAAATAATACCATTGTGGGAAAAAAGATTGTTTTTTATAAAAAACAATTTTGTTATGTTGAATTGGTTTTATTTTCATTTATAATTTTTTGGTAATAAATGAATTGATTTTATAAACATGTGTAAACTATATATTCATAATATTTTGAGTCTCATTCATTTACTTCATTCCAATGGGTATGAAATAAAAATCATAATTAAATAATATTTTGTTCATTTAGGCTCAGTGATTTGTGAAAATTAGGATATTGAAGAAAGTAGATATATTTGAAAAAAGATACATTACATAAAATATTTGGGGTGTGACATGAAGGCTGAGAATCAGTGACCAAGTGGTTTACTAAAACTATTTCCCAATCCATAATGGATGTGGGAAAGTCTACCATGTACATTTATGTGGGTCTTTTGAGGATGCCTCGTAAGAATGAATCTATTTGGGTGATTGTGGACTAGTTGACTTAGGTAGTTCATTTCTATCCTATATGGGATAATTTCTGAGTGGAGTAATTGGGATATATGTAGGTTCATGAGATAGTCTATCTGAATAGGGTTCCATAGAGTATTGTTTTAGATATTGACTTGTGTTTTAATTCATGCTTATGGAAGGGCCTATTGAAGGAATATGGAACACAAGTTATTCTGAGTAAGACATTCCATGCATATACAAATGGGAAGTCATAATGTACTACACAAATGCATCATTGTATTCTTAAGAATTTGTTACATACATCATTGGGTATTGGAAGAAGTTTGTATCATTAGTGGAGTTCACCTATGACAACATTTATTAAGAAACTATCCAGATGGAACCATTTGAGGGTCTTTATGGTAGGCCATACATATCACCTATTTGGTGGATGAAGGAAGGTGTGTCAGGGTTGTTGGGATCGAGTCTCATATATGAGACATTTGAGTAGGTTTAGTTATTTCGAAAGCATATGGATATAGCTCAGTGAAGGATGAAGTCATATGTTTATAGACTTCGATGACCCATAGAGCTTATAGAGGTTGATCATGTATTCTTTTTGGAATCACCTAGATTGGGTCACTATAGGATATTGAGAAAGTGATATTTGAACCCTAGTTTTGTTGGACCATTTGTGTTCATGTAGGGATTCAGGATAATGGAATATTTATTGGATATTCTAGATAGATATTGTTATATGCATTACGTTTTTAATGTGTCATGCATTTAAAGTTATTACCCTGACCCTTTGTCATGTTATTGATGTGGATGATGTTGATCTCGAGATTGATGCATCATTTGTGGAGAATCTGATATGTGTGTTAGATCATGGAGAGAAAGTGTTGTAGGGAAATATAATGTTTATATTTCAAGTATTATGGAATCATTATCATGATTAATAGGGGACATGGGAGAGAGAAGCAAATATGTAGGCTTAGTGGTCCAATATTTTAGAATCAGAATCTTAGAGATTCTTGGGAGTACAACTTGAAGATGAACTGTTATAATATGTGGGAGATTTTATGATACCAAAATTTTATTGATATATATCACATTCCATTATAGGTACTCTTCTTTCTTGTTTTTAGTATTTATTTTCTGCTTTTATCCTGGGTGTGTTTGGCTAAAATTTAGTTGTTTTTGGAAGGAAGTGGTTTTTTCAAGGTTAGCCGACGGTTTTCCCAAACCATGTTCCCAGAAAAAAAACCATGTGTGCAGAAATAGAGGATATTTACATGGCTAACACACAATTTTTTATACCATGTACTCCTCTAGTAGTAACAGTGTGACACCATGAAAGGAGGAACAATATTAGTTGCATTGTTAGGGGTAACTGTGTGCCCCGAGTAAGAAACCATGTATACATAGTTTTAATCCCCTGAAAATTATTAAACAAATTCAAAAAACCCTACCATATACTCCCAAGTGTTCTAGATGAACCCTAAACCATTTTTTCTCATCTTTGGAGGTTCCTATATGTATTTAAAGGCGTTTCGTCATCTGTTCCTGAGGATTCATAGCAAAAATTAAGGATCTTCACCTCTCTCGGTAGGAGATTATTATCCAGTAGGGTTTATCATTTCTCTACCATCCTTATCTCATCATTTGAAGGAACATTTTAATATATTTTCTATGTATGTAGATATGGGTTTTTATAGACCTAATAAATTTTTCATGGATCTAGGTTTTTTATCTAGTTCTTATGCCTTGTTGTGTAGTTGAATGCTCTACTTCGATTTGGGGTTTTTTGTTGGTGAGCGTCATCAAGAATATGGAGTAGGTGGTCTATTATTCGAATAAAAAAGTCTTAATTTTAATTATATGTATGTAATTTTCAAATTTATATTCATGGATTAATAATTTAATTTCTTAAGCTGAATTAAGTAATTTATTAAATTAATTAATTAAGAGATTATTGAATTGGTTGATTAATGGGGTCATAGAATTTTCCAATTAATGGGTTTGTGTAATTTTTCAATTAGAGAACTGGATTAATTAATAGTGAAATAATTAATGGGATATTAGTATTGTGCAATTAGATTAATTAATTGTGGAATTAATATGTTGGATATTGGAATTGTGGAATTGGATTAATTAATTAATTGGATATTTTTATTATGTAATTGATGGGATATTGAGAGTTTGTAAATTATGAATTAATGTGATTATAAATTAATTATAAATGAGGAAAATTTGATGTTTGATGAGATCTTAATGATTTAATGGTTTAAATTATTTAATTGATGTAAATTAGTTTTATAGTGAATTGTTCATATTATTCCATGTGACTACATTAAATAACCATATTGGTTGTGAAAAAATTTGATGGTAACATGAGTGAGAAATGTTGGTAATGTTGTTAATGTTGAATAAATGTGATTGATGTGATATATTTGATATATGTTTTATTGGGATATTTGTGTTTGGGACATGTACTACTATAACAAAATCCTATAGTGATAAAAAAATAGTGACATGGACTGCTTCTTCGAAAACCCATAGTGATAAATGAGGTGTGGGATGTTGAATGATGCTCCAAATTCCAATATAACATTGTGAGTTTGATTCTGGGACTCATGATCTTAATACCCATGTGAAATTGAGGTCTGTGATAGGGAGTAAAGCTCAAAATACCCATGGGGTGTTAGACATGATGTACAACACCCATGAGTTGGCATTGGACTATGGTTCTAATTGGCTGTGATATGATTTTAAATGAAATCATGAATGAAAAACATAGAATTGTGATATGGTTCAGACTTCTTCCTTGGTCAAAGAAGTTATTAAGGGTTTAGGTGTCCTTGGGAACATGGGAGTTCATGTGGTTAATTAAAGGAGAATGAAATGTGATAGTGTTTTACTTATAAAATCTACTTTTTTATTTATACCACTGCATATACTATTATTGACTAAATATTGTTTTAGATACTTTTGGTGGTGTCCTACTGAGTTGTTCTCAGACCCTACTCATGATTTCGGATTGGTACTCGAATATATTTCATGTTTTTAGGACATAATTAGGGAAAGTGTTATTTGTTAGATAGATGAGTTCAAATAGATCATAGATGAGGGGAAAAAATTGACGCATGACCCTCTTGGGTATTTTCCGTGTCTTTGTTTCATTATTTTTTCATATTGAAACTTGACATATATCTAGAATGAAATATCAATAGTTTAGTTTTGGTTATTAAATTTCCTATTTTGATCATCATGTGATAATGGGTTGGTTTGGACATTAGTTATATAATTTGGTTATTCTTATTTATTTCCACTATTTTTTTACTTTTCTAAATAGGGAATATTCTCTACAGGATCAATATTACACCATCATAGCTCGTCAGCATACACTAAAATATTCAGAGTCACGCCTTAGGTCATGTAACTGACCAGTTTTGGGTACCAGGGTGTGGCACTTTGGTTAGGGCATCACATAGTCCATAAGTTTTTGCTTCATACAACCCCACAAAAAATGTTCTATAAAACACTTATACAAATTTATGCAACCATAATGTATAGTAAAATTTATGTTATGTGATTCATATTGTATCTCTCTTTTTATTTTAGGTTTGGATGAAACACATAAACTCTATAAGATTCAACATTCCATCTTTATTGAATAATGTTTTTTATTTTATCATCATTCATTTATTTAATCCTACTTTTAAATCTTTATCATCCTTATGGGACCTCAATATCATTTCCAGTAATGATGGTTCAAATATTTTTTGGAAAAGGACTGATGGATCCCCTTCAAACAAATACCATATTCATCTTCACTAGATCCTTTCATATAATATTCTTATTAATCTTTATCATCTTCAAAACTCTATGTTCCATCCTTCTTAAAACATTAACTACCAGGCTTTCTTTCCTAGGATGGTAGTGTATCAAGAAATTGAGAAACTCCATCCATGTTATTTACCTCATGATGACCTATTTCTGATAGAAAAGAATAGTTTAATATATTCATGTCCATATATATCATATATCTTTATCCATAGAGATATTTCCACCATGTCTTCAAGGAAAATATTACCATTTAAAATTTAAGTTCAAAAGTTGTATATTTTTTTAGTAGCCTTTAATTACCTTGATTCATAAGAATCCAGTCTATCATTATGAAAAATGACAAAGCTTTAAACTATAATCAATGAATCATAGTATATTATAAATCCTTTCTTTACTAACTAAAAAATAAACACTTATTAATTAATAAATATCATTTGTATATCTTAAAATTTTATTTAAATTACATAGACCATGTGAATTGAACCCCTTTAAATGTCAACCTACTTAATGTGTTGGCCAATTAGAAAATTGTTTTAAATAAATCAATTATCGAATCCTACTAAACAAATTAGACCATGTATCCTAGTAATATTCCTCATTGTCTACTATTCTTTAAATATCATTTTCATTGAATGATCATAATATATTCTATCCATGGACATTATATATCTATGAAAAGAAACTTCATGGATCCAACATTCACACATAATAAATTTCATATATTATTCATTTCCTATGAGGTTCTCATGAATTATTCATATATGGGTCTCATGCTATAACTTTTACAATATCTCAAGTTATAAGTAATTTATACCTCAAAGAACATATAAAAATAATCCTTTAATTCAATATTAATTAGATCCATAAAAATAGAAGATTCAGTAGTCAGTATGGAGGGTTTTACAGTAAAATCATAATGTCCACATTACCTACGTAATGTCATATTTTGTATATCCTCCATCTCCATCATTAACTGATGATAACAATATTGAATAACTATCTTTGAAAAATATATATTTTTATGAAATTGATAAAATTTCCATCAATTTATAGTAAGGGATACCCATTATTTATGGTAATGAAATTCATCTCCTTGTAATTGATAAAAAATCACATTGATGCATACTTATTTTTTAAAAATAATATAGGGGACCCTGAAGGTGAAACAATGGGGCATATAAATCCATAATCCAACAACTCCCACTATTATTTCTCCAACATTACCAACTCCAGGTCTTCCATTCAATAATAATTTTTATATATGGGTCTTACATTAGGAATGAGTTTTCTAGAATACTCAATTTCATCCATAGGTGAATGAAAAGGTAATTACCCAAGAAACAAATTAATGTATTTTGGTATAATGGTTACATCCACTATACTTAGGATTTTCATTCCACCTATAGAGACAATTTTCAATTATTTTTATCCTATAATTTCTATAATGTGATATACACAATGATTTTATAGAAAATATTTTGGATTTGAATTCTCTCCATTGAAAACAAGTTATTTTATAACCCCTTCAAAAATAAAATTTTCATTCTCAAATTAAGAAAATTTTTCTTTATACATTTAGATAAAATTAACCCCAAGGATTAAGTCAAAATAAACCCTATTTATCATAATAATTTTTTACACGAGAGAATATCTATGAATATTAATAGAATATTCTTGGTAAATCACCAATACAATAAGAATCATATTAGGTGTCTAAAATTAGAACTAGTTTATTAAAGTATTAATGGATTATACAATTTTCAAATGAAAAATCATGATATAAAGGATTGTATAGTCACAAATTCAAATAAATAATTCTAATTTGTTTTGTTTAGGATCAATGTACTTACAACAACACCATTTTGAACTTCAACCTTTGTGGTAGTGATCATATAAGATTGAATTTTCTCCATCATTATTTTACGAGGTTATTTAACATGATGTTTTCGGAATTACATTTCATAGTGACCCATAATTTTATAGTTAAATAATTGAACATCTCAATCTTATTCCATTCATTTTCATTTTCAAACTTAATGGACTTTTTCCTCACAGTTGAAACAATCACCCATTCCTTTCAAGTAATTGCCTAAGTGATTATTTCTATAGTTATTAAATGTGGAAAATTATCACATTCCTATATTAACATTATATATATATATATATATCTTTTTTAGTGCTTATTAGCCCTATTTTTATCCATGTTTATTTTAAATACATTAGTCTGGGTGAATTGTGTTTCTATATTAATGGGAACATGAGACTATATCCTCATATTATGAAAATTACTAAGATACCAACTTAATTCGAATTCATTTATTTTTCACATAAAAAATGGTCAATACAGTAATTTTGTCTATATATATAGTCCACATTATGCCAAAATAACCTCATAATGTTAGCATTGTACTTAGAAGAATTTTCCACCTCATTCTATATGAGATTGTGTAATTTCCATTCCATTTCAACCCATTTCGTAAGATGAATTTATTTTTAATAAAATAAATCCTTAAAGGGTATCCATTCCAGGTTCTTTATATCTGCTTCATCTTTAGTTTTATGAATTTTATACCCCCATTGACCTTTATCCCCCTTTGGATGATACAATAAAACAACGACCACTTATTTTTCACTACTCCACAAAGTGAGAAAAATATTTTCTAGGGATTTGAATCATTTCCTTACTACTAATAGATTAGTATTACATTCAGTGCAATAGGTTATTGTTTCACAAATAATTATTACATATTTACAAGACATTGTGTATTTGAAGGGTGACCTATGTGGGAATGGTTATTTTTCATAACATTAGTCAACTACTCCAATATGGTTATGATCTAATTAGAACCAACTCTAGTCTTATTGAATTTATTAGGTAGAAGATCCCTATGTTGACTATGGGTGTTGATATGGTTCCTTATCATTCAATTAGATTCCATCTATTAATAATGGAACAAACATAATTAGTTCATGATTTTTAATTGTAAAACAAAATTTTTATTATTTTTTCTAGTAAAAAATTACTTTAAAAATCATAAAAATTTACCATAATATATGTGATATTTAACTGTGTTACTTTAAATCTATTCCAAAATGTGTATACTAACCTTCCTTTGATATCAACCATAAAAACCCAGTCTCTAGAAAGCCAGATCCAATAGTAAAATTACATTATTAAAAACACAATAAAATATCTACCAAATGAGACAAAAACTAAATAGTCTTGGAAGACAAGATAGTTATATATTTTTAATATTACACATGATAACATAATATATAGTTAAACCCCCCCTAAGAATGTTTTTTTCTCTTCTAGAATATCCGTGAAAATTACTTATAGTTCTCTTCTTCCTTTTTATATGAATTGAAAAAATAACGGTGTCCTCATATGATCAATAAAGAGTAGCATAAAATGGAATCCATCATACTATAAGCATTGAATAAATACTATGACATAATTAAATGATCAAAATAATTCCATAAGGAAATGAAAATGTGGTAGTGCTATATCCATGACAATAAATAAAATTAGTGGTAATAATTATTGATCTCATATGGATGGAATTCATAATGTCAGATATAATAAACATTTCTTCCAGGATTTTATTCAATATATCATACATAACCAGGTATAGAATATACTATTACCCTTTCTAGTATGTATCATGAGATCTACTAATGCATAATGAAGATATCTATACCATTATCCTCCTAACATTAATAAAGTATAATGATTTTCTCATATAAACTAATGAAAAAAATATACAATACAAAAAAATTCCTTACTAATCAATAAACATTTATATTGAAATAATATGTATAATGATTTTCAATATTTTTCCATATAATAAATAGAATAATGTGGATATCGAGGATAATATCCTGTAATAAATATATAAACTATATGGTATTATCATTATAATAGGTAGTACTCTTATCAAATAAATAATGATAAGGTGGTGGGGAAGGAAATTTCAATGTGTTGGGTTATCAATATAGTATAATGATTGAGTTAAGTAATTTGAAATTGTAGGATATCAAATAAATGGTAGGAAAAAACTTCCTTAATGACTACATGGAGTGTTTGAATTATCCAAATCATATACCCAATGTGTTTCTATCCAGGTGTGTAGTGTTAGGCCCACTCATCGTGCATCGAGTGATGATTGTGTTGATACTCAACTAAAAATTTTCTGGGTGACTAACCACATGTGAATTTTGGTCATAACCACTTCCCCTATATAGCATCTAGGTTTGTATATAATTTCTAGGAAAACCACACACACACACACATCATATTTTATATCTTTTTATGATTTATGTGCATTTTTTATCCTTAGGAAACATTTAAATAAAAATAAGTACCATGAATAATTATATAATCATGATATATAATATTAAAGGCATAGTTTGTGAATCATAAAATATTATACTTATTTTATAAAATAATCAATTGTCAAGGAATTGAAATTTAAGAAAAATCACCCTTACCTTTAATACCACTTTTCCAAATGTTATCTAACCAAATATAAAAAAAACTTTCTTAATCACATATTTCAGAATCTTATTAATACCTATATCCACTTTCTATTCATTCATGATTATTTTCTACATGTATATTAGTTAGTTTCTATCTACATTTAATATCATATGGGAGCAATATTGATCAATTTCAATTAGTTTTATTATAAAGATATTGTTATTTTTCTTGTCACAAATGTCATTATTCCTAAATCAAATATAATACCAGAATTTATGGCATATAATTATTTATAATTTTATAATTTCATTCTATGGGAGTTCTGGTTAACATACATAATGATGAAATCGATGATGAACATGTTTCAATTATTTTTAACAAAAAGATAATAGTATCTTAAATAATGAGTTCTATATTATTTTTATCCTTTTTTGAACTAAAATAAAATCATTATTCACTTATTTATATCATATATTACTATAAAGTAAATTGTCATTGTCATCCATATTTAAATATTTATAATTCAACATTTCAGTTGTTAAACCGACTCAAACAATAACATAACATAATTAATTGATGATTATGAAGTTATTTAATTATAATATAATTATACCAGAAGAATAATTAAATTATTTATTGTTTTTTAGTATGATATATCTAAATTAAGAATAATTAAAATATAAATATAACATATATTATGTTGAAATATAGTAAAAAGAAATCAATTTTTTCTCTTTGAGAAATCTTGTAGATGGTTGTAATTACAATATTAGTTCGTTATTTAAAATTATAATAGGGTGCCAAATGTTTATCTCAAGTACCTTATTTATTTCATATATTTAATAATTATCCTTTAAAATCATTCCCATGTCTATCCATGAATATTGATGTTGAAATGTGAATACATTCAAATTTATCATTCTATAGAGTTGATAGTCTACACATATGCTTGGTTTCTGATTTCATATTCCATAGAAAGGTGTAATTTGTATAGATTATTATCTATTTAATATAAAAAATATATAAAAAATATTATAAAAATTTATTAAATTAAACATCTGTACTAGCTATGTCAGATGGTTAAGGAAAATAAACCTGACACTTCATGGAGGCACTAGTCTAAACACACACATCAATGTAATTTTTTTACCTAATGTAAAAAGGGAGGGTTCTGACCTAATAAATGATAGTATAGCATCCTGGAGGGACTCGAGTGATTTCGAATTGGGATGGTAAAGCATCCTGGAGGTTGATGACCTAATCAGTGATGGTTTAGTACAACAATCCCTTAGCACAGGTGGGTCATGCCTCATTTCACAAACCCGGTCTGGATTTAGATGTCCTAGAAAGATGAGTTGATACTTAGTGGATGATAAATTAACCTAAAAGTGGAATCATATTCATAGAACCCTCTAGCTTCAAAAAAGGGCAATGTTTTACTCCTCTCCTTCACCACTACTCCACCACCAAAGTAGAAAAAACATGCGTATAGGTTACGCTCGACTCCTGGTGGGGTAGGGGGAGACCAAGACTAGAGTGTACCACATAATACCTATCTTGGATTTTTATTTCAGTAAACCTATGCATAAATCACATAGTGTCTGAGTTTGGAGGGACTCGATTATACACCAGTTTCCAAGGAGAGTGACATGTACAACCAGTAGTTACAAGTCAAATAACACTCAGTGGACTAGACATCATGGAAAAGGATATAATAGGATAATATATTATGAACGAAAACATAATAGGGTGAAATAATATTCTAGGGAATTAAATATTAATATAGTATCAAGATGAAACCAATGTTTTTAGTGTTATTGAATAGGTAATGGGAGGCCCCTTTTAATAGTGGTTAGAATAATATTATTATAAATATTTCAACTTAATACAATGAGGGAACATGGTTCACATATTATATGACTCAACAAATCTGTACAAATTGATTTGGGGATGAGATAATGTCTATAATACATCAACCATTCATTTTCACACATGATTTTAACATGTTTTTATGTCCTATACAGGGAGAAGTTTCAGTTTTACCGTTTTTGGTTTTACCACTATAATCAGTTTTTCCGCAGTAATTTTCTTTTAATGACTAAAAATAAATTGATTTAAATTACATAATTATAATTATGAATTCAAAATATGAAATAAATTTTATTAGATAAAATATCTATATATATTAAAGCTAAATATTAACATTAACACTTGTAAAGAGTTAAAAAATAGTTTTAGAAAAATTGTATTTTTATGATTAATATTTATTTTTCTGATAAAAATTACAATATATTTGATTTTCATGATGTAAAGTTGTTCATTATAAATAAAATTAAGTGGATTTACAATTAACCCAAAAAATAATATAATAAAAATCATATTTAATTATTATAATGACCCAAAATGTTTATTTTTATTAAAAAATATTACTGAAGTTCAAAAAGATGTTAATGATTGGTTTAAAAAATTTATTATTGTATTTCATATTTTATTGCATCAATTTTAAAAAATATCCATGATATATTAAATGGTTTTATAAAGGTATAGGTCTTTCTCATACAATAAAAAAATCATAAAAGTAATATTTTTTATAAAAACTATATTTTTCCTACTCACCAAGAAATCCACTATTCTATAAAAATATAAAAAATCATCTTAAGTTAATAATGAAATTATAAATCCATAAATGTAGTTATTTTTTTAAATTAAAATTATTATTTAACTTTTATATGACATCATCAATGAAGAATCCTTAGAGTTTTTATTATGGAATAGTTTTGGGATGTTGTTTTTTCTGGCTATAGTAGGGTCTTGGGAACTATATTTACTACCTTATCTATGTATTTTCTATAAGATTTAATGTTTTTTATTTTTTACATTCTTAATTTATTCATAGAGGTGCATTTAGGATGGATTATCTAGTTAAACAACAATAGAATACACTATTGTAGTACACATGCTATCAAGATGAGTTTATTTCATGGACAATGAAAAATTATAAATGATGTGAAAAAATATATGGATATAATAAGTCATAATCTCTTGGCTATAATTAATTACAAATTCAATAATAGAAAAAAACTAATAGCAACCATGTGAAATAGCTCCAAAATTTTAGAACATTCAATGAACAAAATGGATGAACAAAATTATCAAGGTGATCAATAATTTAATGGAAAAAAAAGTAATATACTTAATTAGGGATAATGTAAACAATTTTCAATTGTAAAATAATAGATTGAGTGAAAAGAACAAGAACAAGAGGTACTACTCAAGGAACAATGGGCGGAGATAATCAATATTTCAGAAAAAGGTAATATTTTTATTTCCCATATTCAAAACATAATTTTATATCAGGATGTATAGAATGAGAGAATGGAAAAATAGGGAATCTAGAGGATATAATTCATGTTGTAATGAAGAAGGTGAAGAGGAAGTATTATTTGAGTTTCTTGAACTTTTTTATGAATAATAATCTCCAGCACTTGAAGAGTAAGGGAACTCAACTAAATTAATGGGATTAATCATTTAATTCCAAAAGATAAGAAAAAAATAGTGGTATAGGAGGATAAATATATAAATATATATATATATATATATATATATATATATATTATATTTTGAGTTTTGAGTATATTATTTATGACATTAAAAATCATAGAGTTCACTACAATTAAGTGTTATTATTATAAAATAGAATATAAAGAGACTCATTTAATTAGATGAGTAACAATTAATGTATTCTTTAAATCCAGATTGGGTAACTTATTTCCATTATCTTATAATGTGAAATAAGTAGTAATATCTAACTAAAATACATTAAAAAATTACTTCGAGAAGGAAACTGGATTTTTTATTTCTTACGAATTAACATTAAGAAATATTTTTCGAACAACATAGTTGTTAATGTTAAAATATAATATAATTTTTACTGAAATGGAAAAAACATTATCTATTACATGATTTTTTTTGATTTTATATGTTTATATAGAATGAAAGAAGACGCTTTTAGGGTGAATAAAAATTAATGGAATTTCAGGAAACAAAGAATATTATTTTAACATGAAAATATATTTTTTACTTTTCATACACCATAAATAGTTTTTGAAGAAAAAAAGTTTTTTTATAGAATGTTTCATTTGAAATAACTCATATAATGAATGTATTTTTTAACTCACTAGTCTTGGATACATCATCACATTTGAGATATATTTTTTTCTTGGGGAAAGTTGATTCATAATGGGAATAAATATTAGAGAGATTAATAGAGTTTAGAATGTTAAATTATTAATTAAATTCATAATTGTATTAAATTTGATCTCTATTATAGCACTTATTATTAATATTGATTCCTAGAAATTTAGATTTAGTATAATAATATTTTTTTTCATGTGTTGAATTGATTGATTAATATGATGGTTTACATTTATGAGAGGATTTTGAACTATTTTTTTCATAAAATTTATTATACCCTCCTACTTAATGGATTGATGGGATATGAATAACAACTAAAACATAGTTTCTTTCATGATCAATGTATGCTGATTTTAGATCACATTAATCCAGTTAATGTCATTTATTGAAAAAAGTTAATCAATTTTATCTTGATACATACCATATGGATGATCTTTTTAAAGGATTTAGATTCTATGAATTGAAATAATAGGAAGCCAAATTATAATAAAAATTATCCTTCATACACTTTTTTATTTAGTATTATCATATTTTTATTATTTCAAGGTTTAAAGGAGGAGTTTGGTGATTTGTAGTACTAATAGGTGAAAATTCCTGATTTTGAGTGGGTGAATCATCTATTATTCACATGGTGTGAAATGTTTTGATAAATATGATTCATTGTGATTAAAATGCGGTATAAAAAATGTATGAAAAAACAAAAAAAAAATTTCTCGAAAAAGACTGAAAAGTTGAAAACAATCTTCCAAAGTATCTAAAATTGGGGTTGCAATTCTATGATCAAGAGTATAAGGAATTAGATCTCGGGTCATGTATATATATTTTTGAGGAATATTTATCTTTCAGTGAGTCAACCTAATATCACTTATTATACTTAAATGTCCTTGTAAATTTTTTAAAAATTTGAGTTTAATATTAAAATCATTATCCACAATCCTTTAGCCTTAGATTTATTATATCCTTAATGAAAGTCCTAATGATTTTTATGGTTTTATTTTTATGTGGATATTTATATTAATTTCATGTATATGGATATAGTTTGAGTACATGAGATTGACGGTAAATCAAATTTACTAATATTTTGAATAATGGGTTAATTGATTTATTGGTTATGTACCTTTCACATGGAATGAGAATTAATGAAGGGTTTAATACTATTTTGGGATAATGAAAAGGTCTATAATAATAATACATGAGCCTTGATTTTTAACTCTTTGTTGAGTGGGATTTTCTCTTTGGGAATATTTATTTATAAATTTATATTTATGAGCATGAAAAATTTAAATTTTCCCATATTTAAATGTTGACCCTTTGTGATTAGGTATTGATATTTTTATTATATAAAATTAAATTTATAAGTGTAGGGGGATTTATATAACTTGTTTATATATATATATATATATTTCTTTCATATTTTCATTGAAAATAGATGCAATTATTTCCTACTTTCACTGTTTCATTTATTTTATGAGAGGAGTGAATAGTTCTTGGATAAATGGATTTGGCATCATTTTGTTATACTATGGAAGAATCATGTTTATGTACCCCAAATTTGAAAAACAAAAAAAAGTTGTAGATGGTTCTTATACTTATAATTAAGAGTCAGGTAGTGGAGTGGAGTTTTGTTAGAGTCCCTATAAGGGTAGTATATGTAAGAATAATTGGGATACTGATACGTAAGGATCTTTCACACTATGTTAGATGTAATCAAATAATTATGCGGGTGAATATTACACCTAATGTGAAACATAATAAAATTTTATACCACACCGAAGGATTTCACTCTATAAAATGCCTGAAAAAAGCATTAAAAATGTTCTTGTACTTTATAATGATCTAGAGAAGCTATGTTGATCCATGATATTCTTTTTAGAGGGAGATTTTTTTCATTAGGTGTTACAACTAAATTATTCTTTGTGAAATTGATTTAACAATTATTATAAGGATATTCATGATTTCATAATGAAAACATGAAGTTAATAAGCATGAACGATATTAAAATATTTTTATAGAAGAAATCATAAGTTTGAAATGATCCATGAAATGGTGAACATAATAGTGAGAAGAATAATTTTTATTCCATGATTGAGAATATCATGTTTTCATGATGAATAATAGGTGCATACAACATAGGTCAAAATTTACATTAGGTTATTTTCATTCAATTATATTTTTTTATACCATGATGAGTGAATTTCAGGGCACGACTATATATAGTGATTAAGAATATTTTTTTCCTATATATTGTTTTTTAAAGGGAACATTTTTTTGTGTTGTGGATACTTTTATTGGTCCATGTTGAAATTGGTTATGTCATCACCCATTCGAGGATATCCTAGGATATATGAGGTGTGGTTTGTGGCCGATAATCCTGTAGAAATTTGTGGGAAGATAAAAGGCTCATGGAATGGTTTTTATTTTTATATCAGGGTTGCAGGATGGTGAAAATAGTGAAGTGCGGGGACTAAATCCCCATTCTATGGAATATATAGAAGAAATATAATTAAAACATGAACTATTATTTTGGAAGTGATATTTAGTAGTGTCAAGACCCATCCCCCTGGGGCCCGTATCGTGATTACCCCATGCCCGCCTTCCATAGGCCAGGGGCTGGCGACTAGCACCAAAGACATAAACCCCTAAATTGGGAAGGCATTGCCTTTATAACTGAAAACAAACACAACAGAGTACACAAATAGAAGCAAAACACTAAGTAAAACTATATACAAAGGAATTGCTGGAATGTAAATGGGGCTAGAAATACAATCCCAACATGAATGTACAAGTACAACTGAATGAAAATACAAATAAAAAAATGTAGAGAATCTACTGGGTCGTCCTCCGAGGTTCCTACCTATAGGGTAGGTATAGATTCTCTCCTCATCACTCAACATCCGTTCATCTCCTCCATGTACCATCATGATGAGGGATCCACCTCCGGGTACTATCCAGTCCTACTACTCTCTACCTCAGTCAGCGCTGTCCATCGTCTGCAACCAACACAATGAGGTGTGGGCATAGCCCGTGAAGGGGTGAGTATAATGATATTCAGTAGGGAACCCCGAGACCCCAAGGTCTCATAAAATCTAACAAGGATAAACCACAAAGTAATAAATCAATGGATAACCATTACTTTGGTATGTTCCCATACATATATCTATGTTATCAAGAAACCCATCTCAATCATGAGGAACACACAAATGCCATTGAGTCAGCTCAAACCAAGATTTTCATTAATTAAATCATGGATACTGGAGAACTCCTCATCTATTGAGTACAATGGACCTACCACAACAATATGGCACTTCTCATTAACCTTGTACTGCTGAGGTACTCCTCCTGTCTAGTACCGTGGGTCTGCAGCCAACTACCAAGAAATACTCTACTATAGTTATGCCGCTAACTACCAGGCGCTCCCCCTAATAGCCTATTGAGGTACTTCTCATTTTCTGTACTACGGTTATTCCAACAACTACCAAGATCTCCTCTTTCAGGGGTCTGCCGCCAACTACCAGGCACTTCCCACCGGGATCGTCGAATCACTCCGAGTCGAAACGGTCAAGCAATCGTCAGGTCTACAGCTACTAGTTTTCTGCTCTCTATTTGCTTGTCACTAGAAGGATTCACTCCATGAGCTACTGGGAAATACTCCAACTATTTTGATGTGATACAAAGATGTATCTCAAAGGTCTGCCATGTCATAGGGGTCTCAATGAAACAAACGACGCGTCAATCAGACGCCTGGTCTGTTAGTTATTGACATTTTCGTCTTGGGGCCAGGTTGGTTTTAGGTTCAAACAAGACTAACCATATACCGACTGAGTCCAACCCTCAATTGGGATACTTTAAAAGAACTTTCTCGCTCCATGATTTCTGGCACCATAGACGGTTCGTCAATCGAACACCCGTAGCCCATGTTATGGGTGAAAATGTGTATTCGGGTAAACGGGTTCGAACTGGGGTCCGACCCGGTCCATGGGTCCAACCCGGCCTAAGGGAGGCAGCCCGACCCGAGGGGGCAGCCCAGCCCGCACTGGGTCAGGGCCGCGCTGGGTCTGGCCCACGCTGGGTCTGGCCCGGCGGCCCGCGTGGCCTGGCTGGCCATCGGTTGGCGGCGTCCTGCGAGGCCCGCCCTAGCCGCGTCCTGGGGGGAGGCACACACCCCCTGGATTCTCGAATGGATGAAGCATTTGGGTGGGGACCAAACCGGCACTAGTTGGCGCTGGTACAAGTCATATGGGACCCAGCGGGGTCCCGCTCCTCCCAGCTAGCTGAGCGGTCAGCCGCTCCGCACCGCTAGTGGATGGCCCGACCCTGGCTGCCTTTGCTCCTCTGTCGCGGCCCACCCTGGCCGTGACTCTCCCCCTCCACATGGCGCGACAGCGCCACGCCCTTCTGCTGCAGCCAGGCCTGCCTGCAGATCTTTTCCTCCACGTGGCGTGACGGCACCAAACACTTATGTAGTGGCCTGGCCGCGGCCCGACATGGCTACAACCCTTTCTTCCGTGTGGAACGATGATGCCACGCCTTTATTGTGACCTGGCGGCCATGCGCCACCAGTTTCTTCGCTGTCGGCTCATCTCCAGCCATAGTTGCTCCACCACAGTCCACTCTTTCGGCGGCGCCTTTGTGTCGCCTTCGTCGTCAATAAGTGAGGAGAAACAAAGGGGGAGGGTTGTTCTGTGTTCGTACGGCCTGAGACCTCCACGTTATGCTGATATCAATCGGAAAAACATTACCCAATATTGAACGATGTAGAACGGGAAAAAAATTCAAACTCAAAACTCCAACTTAGTATCATTGATTTCTGAAAAATTCATGGAAAGTGAAATTCGATTCGGTGTTTTCAGGGAAAGAAGAAGAAGAGGATGGTGTTTTCAGCATTCTTCAAGGATGGTGCTCCCTCCTTTGTTCCGGTTGAAGATGGAAGAAGTTGTCTGTCATTGGCAGATGAAGCGTTCTTCATTGGAGAGTTCTTTCCTCCTTGGCATTCTATATCCAAGAGCTTCTCCTCTCCTCCAAGACCCAAATTAAATATTCCAACCAAAAAAATATTTTGTAATAATATTAATTTTATGGAAAAATATTCAAAAAGGGAGAAAACAATAAATTGGGGGCTCAAGTTAATTAATTCTTTTGTGTAGGCATAAAATTAAGTAAGGGGTTTCAAGAGGTTCCAATGGGGGTGGTGGCACCATAAATGGGGAGTTCAAGGGGCTTCACCCTCGGGTGGTCCCCACCACTTTAATTGTTAAGAGGTGTTTAGAGCTCGGTTGGGCCCCACCACCATAACCTCTCATGAGAGGTTATGGTGTGGTGACCCCCACCTCTATCATCTTCTTGGAGGTTTTAACCACCAAGAGTAAAAATAATGTCACTAAATTATTTTTATATAATATAAAACATAAAAAACCCAAAACTAACTTTTAATCTCGACTATCTGCAGTCAAAATGAACCTATCCTTAAGCAAATACCAGCGCTGCGAGTTCAATGGTGCCCTCATATTTTAATTCTGAGCATTGGTTCAAATGTTATAAAATCTTGTTTGTACGTTTACTGAACATACCTGAATAATATATCAGAAATTGATGTCGGGCACATCAAGCCTCATAATCAAGCACGGTAAATTTTCACAGACTCATAAAATTACCATGTATTTAAGAAAAAATTTCACACATAATTTATATGTCATTACAAGTAGGGTAATTTTAATTTTCATCAAAATAGAAGGGAAGGATCTTGTGAGAGGAATAATAACTAGGAGGAGCCACCAAACATTTACCTGGAGAGATTACATAGTTAGGGATTTTATTTCTTATGTATTCATTATGTAATATTGAGACTCTTACTTTTGATGATTCTTCATTAAGGTTATTATTCAACTATTATTTAATTCTATATTAGCTTTTGTATAATCTATTATATATAATTTGGTTAATTCATTTTTGATGACCAATCATTGATGAGTGGATAAAATCTTAAGAGATGGTGGGATCAAGGGAATATGGTGTGTACAAAGTGTCTAGATTCATATTCCATCATGGGGTGGAATTATGCATTAGTATCATGTTACTACTTCACTTTTTCATCATATTTGTTACCGAATCATTGAAAAAGATTGTTTTATAATTTAATAACCCAGATATGTTAGAGATAATTAATTTTTTAAAAAAAGATTTGGATTTTTCTATTGATTGTTTTTTTTTTAATATTAATACAATTTATCCTTTTTGTTTTCTTGGATCTCATGGTATCAATATACAATGGTTTTATTGAAATAATATGACCACATGAATGTAAATTACAATTATAATCTTGTAACTATTGATGTTTATTGTTTCATGAGTAAAGATGGGTTGTTGTTATATGGAAACCCATCCTTGAATATTGATTCCACCACTTCATGTCTTATCCTCCCTCGAGTTAATAAGTTGGTAATTTAGTTTATTTTTGAATTCCTTTCATATTAATAACATTACTTTTTTGAATTAACTATTGATTTTATATTGTCCCTAGGAAACATTGTTCTCCATGGTAGTAACCATATGTTTTCACTATACAAGAATTTTAGATTCTGTATTGGTTGGATAAAAGTATTAACTATAAAATTATTATTCCATTTAGAATTAACAACTCCTCACAACTAATCAGATTCTAATGGTTAGATTCTAAATGGAAAAAATCAATGTCTTATGGATCAAAAATGTTAAATTATAATAATAAATATCCTGGAATGAAAACATGTTAATACAATATATATAAGAACACCTTATAAACCATATATCATAATAGATCCAATAAGTTCAACTTCTATAGAACTAAATATGATCACAAAAAATCTAGGAGAATCATGTACTAACCCAATTCATGTAAATAGATATCAATCAATTCAATAAAACACCAAATATAATCATTTTTTAAACCTTCCCTAAAATCATAAGAAAATTTTATGAAGTCAAAGGGACTACAAGGGAACCTCATATCAATGGTGAAACATAATTAAAATATTTTTGTTTCATGAACCACGGAAATAACATCCAAATTTCATTGAAGGATCCCACTATGTCCCACAAGTCTTGAGGGAAATATGGAAGATCAAATGAAATTTTGTAAACATCCTACATTTATAATAATGATTTAGATTAAATAAAACATAGACTGATTCAAAGAATCATAAAATAATGGTGTTGGTCAAAATTCATCTTATAGTTTCACAATATAAGCCCCCTCGATGCTCTAACTATTAAAACATGTTCTAATATATAAAATTGTAAATAAAAATGTAAGCTCATGATGTAAAAACAGTTATGAAAATAGAGTATCTAAATTGTATTAATCTATAAATTGTCATTACACCACCACCTCTAACCCAACCAACTGATACAATGAAAACAACTCATATAATGCACTATAGTGAAATGACCACCAAGAAGACAAAACAAAGGAAGTTAACAACTAGGGATTCATGGAACACCTCTTATTATTAGAGCACAACTCACATTACATAATATTAAAACAAAACCTTGGTCATTACATCATATTAAACTAAGACCCTAATATGACCCATCATGATGAATCTATAAACACCATAGAAAAATTATTATATATGATTAACCCAAAGACATATGAAAGATTATCCCAATATTTCTATTACAATGTGTGAAACCCATTGCATAATTGGTATGTCTAGTTTTGATTGTCATTTAATTATTTATTTTTTGGGAGATTCATTGAGTTATAGGATAAATAACCTTATTTTTTGGAGAAAAAATAAATTTCCAAATAGTTAGAGGATAGTTAGTAGTAACCAGGAAACTATCCATGAAATTGTGTTTTTTAGGGGATAATGGAGTTCTTCATAGGTTGAGAATAGTTTTAATAAATATGTGGTGGATTCTAGAAACCATGTGTCTCTATTTTGGGTAAGAAGTGGATTCTACATGACAGAAAAATGATTTTGAAAATTGTAAATCTAAACCATACAGATTTTCAAATTTATTAAATATTGTCTCTACCCAAAATACCATTATGGATTCTGTTAAAATCACTCATGTCCCCCCCAAACACATAAGAAACTATCTCTCTTGGACATAGAGTTTCCCCATTTACATTTTGGTTTATTCTTCAAAGATTCTTAATCATACTTTGGTTTCTCATTTCACTCAGAGACGGTCTCCATTTGACTCATTCGAAAGGGTTGTTTCTGAAAAGTGGTATTTATAGTAAAGGGAATCTGTAGGCTTGCTCAAAAATATGCACATAATGACTCGGTTTTTATCTGAGGATGATTTGATCAAAGAATGGTCTGGTGCTCCTTAAAGCTATAATGTGTTAGGTTTCTACCTCTTCTGTTGGTCCTACGACTTCCACATGAAGAGTGACTCTCCTTCGATATCCATATTGGTGAGTTTTAAACCTTCCCCTTTCGTTCCAAATCCCTACTATTGTTATGATGATTGGGAATCTAGCAGGGAGGTTCATGTGCTCAGCTATTCATACCAAAGTTGTGCGTCATATGGTTAACCCTCATTTCTTTGTTGAAGATGATGCATACTAGGTGCCTCTTGATTTCATTTGGATCACATTTTAGGAAAAAATATCATTGTTTCTCGAAGGTGGTATACAAATCGTGGGTTGACTTATGATCTTCTTGTAATAAGATGGGTGATTTTTTGGCTTCTTCTATGCATGGGTCTAGGCATCATGGGAAGGATAAGAAAAAGGCAATATTCCTTTTTCCTGAAGCTAGGGAAAGTGATTAATAATCAATTGAATCAGGAGATGATGGAAGTTTTGCTGAAGTAGGGGATTTCAGGAGAGGAGATGAATTCTGGTGTTTTGGACCATATGATGCATGTTTCCTCTCAATTTGGATGTGGGCACACTATATTGGAGCCTCAATCTAAGGAAGACCCTAAATACATGAGTGCCTCTTATGCGGCAGCAGTGCATTATAAGAGTGGTGTCAATGAAAATGGGAAGGAGGCTGTTACTTTGGAACCAAGATAGCACACTCCTACAGATTGTAATGCTTCAACAAAGAAGGGATATCCAGTGAACATGGAAGGACAACAGTATGTTGAATCTCGGATAAGATATCATCAATAAGTGATTCCATATGAGTCCAATAGGATGTTGGATACTGAGAGAAACCATTCAGAGTTGGTGGGGGCACTGGGTTGCAACCATTGTCAGAGACCGAAGGCCATAAAAATCTATAAGTAGTTTTCAGTTCTGGAGGACCTATCCCAATGACAAGTTTCTGTCATTGAAGCTCAAAGAAAAGAATGGATATATATGGATGAGGTGCTCCCTAGTTGGGACTTGGGAGATAACACCTTGAATTCATGGAAGAGTAATAATGGCCTCAAGTGTTATTCATATTTTACAAATCCAATAGAGACCAAGTCAGTTTATAAAGTTACATCCAAAGAGTTGTAATGTATGAATGAAACCATTGTTAATATGTAGGGGAGTCCAATGGACGACTCCTTTCTTTTTTACTCAGAAGGAGAGGTGCAGGATGAGTTTTTTTACATCAGTGATACATAAGAAGAAGAAGAAAAATAATTGGTAGGGAGTTTTGGGTGGATGTAAATAGGGAGAAGGATGCTTGGGCCTACAAGAAGGACCATATTCTGATAAGGGGTTTCAATGATGGGATGATAAGTAAAGAGGAATATGCTCAAACATGGGACAAGATGGCTGATCACTTTGAAGACTTAATTCTTGACAATCCAGATGCTCAGGTTCACTCTATTATCCGGAAACTTTTTAGGGAGGAATCCTCCAGTAGGATTAAATTCTGTATTAATTATATCATGATTTCTTATGTGGGATATCCACCTAGTTGAACTATGTGGCTTCTCACTTTTCATTAAAAGAGTTTTCTAATAAAAATTTAATCTTGTTGTCTGTAGAATGTGGAATACTAAGCATCCCATATGGATGAACATATGGTTATTTATGATGTATATGTGTTATTATGTTATGGTTTAGTTTTGTGATGACCAATCCCCATAGATTCAGGTGAAATATTTTGAAGGGGAAATGTATGATTTTTTTCCAATATGTGTCTCTATTTAGGGGATCTTTTCCATGTATAACCTTTTATTCTTTTTTACATTTGTTTTTATTTATTAAATTTACATTAAATTCTATTATTATTGATGGGTTATCCATTATTGTGTTGTTTCTTTGAGTGAAATAGAAATTTTCTAGTTTTGATTGGATTATTATAAGGAAGTTATTTAAATTCTTCTGATGTGTTTATAACTACCCAACTTTTTAAAATATAAAATTATGTTCTATAGCTTATGTGATACAAAACATCAAACACAAAAAAGAATTGGCTATTTAAATATGATAGTTTTAACCATTACATTAATTTTGTAGATATAATTAGTACAATATTCCTTATAATATATATATATGTTAATTATATTGATAAATTATTATTAAATAATCAATAATTTTTTTCTAATTTATTTTCTTCAAAATATGTTTTCTTCAAAAAATGTTTTTTAATTTTTTATATGCAAAAAATATTATAATTACATTCTAAAATACATAGAAATAATAATTGATAAAATAAAATAAATTTTTTATATCATCATTTCCAAAATAATATAGGATGTAAATTTTGTGTTTTTAGGAAAATATATATTTTTCCATGAATAGTGAAAAATAATGTTTTACTGTAAATTTTTAATTTCTTTTGATAAATTAATAAATATCAAACTCCAATTATAATTTTAATTTTATTTCAAAGTAATATAAGTATTATTTAGTAATTTTTAATTCAATTAACTATATTCTAAATTATCATTAGAAAATATTTTAGTTTATGTTTATTTATATAATTAAAAACACATTTTTGTGAAATTGTTTTTTAATGCATAATGTTTCTCCATTATCATTTATTAAAATAAAACCTAATGAGAAATTTTATAAATTAAATGTTTATATTAAATTATTATCTTTATTAAATTCATATAATGAATATTACTTGTTATATAGTTTAATTAAACTATTGTTCTTTGAAAAATTCATCTTTCAAAATCACATTCCATCATGCTTGTGGGTTTTATTTTAAATTAATTTTTTTTCCAAATGTGTGATTTTTTTTATTTAAAATTTATTCCATATTTGGAATCATCATAATTAATATTAGGTAACAAGTTCAGTTTAATTTTTTTACTACATGAATTGTAAATTTTGTAAATATTAATTACCACAGTACAAGGAAAATAGGTTAATTATGGGTAAAAATAATTTAAAAAAAATAGAGACAATGTAACGCTAATATTTTATTTTATTTTCAATATTATTATTTTTTTATTTATTCCTTATTTTTTTAGTTCATATTTAATTAATAATTAGTTTGATAAAAATTATATTTTGATATAATAAATAATTTTCAGGTAATGTTCAACTCCTAACATTATTTTGACGAATTAATGGATTTTGCAAATAAAAAATATTTAAAAAAAATTATTATCAAATAATTTTCATTAAATATAATAGATCTTATAAAATTTATGAAGTCAAATGTAATTTTTATAAGGTTTCAAAAAGTGTTATCGTAAAAAACCCACCATTTTCAATAACTGTCAGTTATTATTTCAAAAAATAATAATGACATATTTAGAAAATTATTAAGATAAAATGAAAATTATATTTGTAATCTAAATTAAAAAACTATCCAATGGAACATTTTTCATACATTTTTGAGACAATCTAATTTTTAGGTAAAAATTAAATACCGTGTAAATATACTTTGTGTATTATGACATCATAACGAGACAAAAATTTTATAATAAATATTATAAAAGGCCTCTATGACCATGTATTTGATTTCACTTTAAAATTATGAAATTTTTTGTTTTTTTTTTAATTTTATAAGTCCTTTATGAATCCTTCAAAACCATTAATATATTTTATGGTTTTAAAATCACTTAATTATGATTATGACTCACCTCCACACAATCCAGAGAATTATTTCATTAAGTTAGGAACATGAACTTATAAAATAGTTAAAACAATCTCATTTGAAAAAAAAACAAGTGATGAACCCATGGGATAGTTTGTGTTTTTAGTTATTTTATTTTATAGAGTCCTAAACCTAAATAACAATGCAATCCCAGTATTTTCTTATATAAACCCTCCCATGACCCCATTTCTCTTCACTAAATCTCCTTAGATAACATAAATACTCTTAACTACATTCTCTAATGTCCTTTTATGGTTCCCTCACACTCTTAATAATCCTTTCCAAGCATTTGGGGTCACACACTCATGTAAGGGACCTTCCTCTCCACCTTTCAATTGAATCACATTCTTTACAATTAGTCTTCTAAATTTCAATCTGTTATATTTTAATTAATTTGTACTCATTTAATTATTTTCTAATTGATTTTATATGAATTTTATATAATTTATAATATCTCATTTTGACCCTTAGCTAAGCCGTTACTATGTTGATATTCTTTATGCTATCTTTCATTCTCAATTTTATTCAAGAAATTATTTTATGTTATGCTTATTAATTTCCATTTTCCCATGTTGGGATATATTTTTAAATATCTAAAATACTGTATTTTTTATTTTTATATGATTAGATAACCTTTACACTCTCATTAATCCTTCCAATTATACATTATGTATACACGTTACCATGCTGAAAGTTAGTAAGGGGATTCTCTCTTCTAATTTTGATCCGAGAACTTATTTTATGTTATATCACATAAATTCAATCTTCTTATAATGGGATATGTTCTTCCGTATTCCTCTTATATTCCATTTAAATTATAAAAGATAATATCCCCCTTTCACTCTCATATATCCCCCCATGATCTTTTATGTAACCTCATTACCATGTCAAAATACATGTAGGAGTCTTTTTCTTTTTTCAAGTTTCATCATTAACCTATGCCTTTAATTTATAATTTATAATGATAGGAAATGTTTTTCAATTGCCTTATTAATTTCCATTTAATGTATATGTGATTAGGGACCCCCATCCCTCTCATCAACCAATATCTATGTATCTTTAAGTGACATCGTTATGCTGTGAAAATTTCACCAAAATTTTCCATGCCAACACAATTTTGTATTGAATACCATACCAATTTCCTATAAAGGTTGTTCACATTTGTACACACATATATTTTTTCATTTTGGATTACTTATATTAATTTCACACTTATTTTTAATTGAATAAATCTGTATGATGAATGAATCCATGTTCTCTCTTCAATGTGGTACACTTAAGAATGATAACAAATAGAATATGATGGGTGCACCCAGAAATATATAGCCCTGTAATTTGTTGGGTAATGTTTTGTATCATGATATGATAGGTTGGGACGTGTATTGAACCTAATTAAATAATATTAATTTATTGTCAGTATATTTTTGTGTTTTATCCATGTCCTATGTTTATTATGTAGTGTTTTAAGTTGTTTCCACTTTTCCCATGTTGCCTTTATAATTATGAAGATATACCATGTCTATGAGTTCATGTTTATGTTTTCTAATATATTTCGTGCCCCATTGATATGCCTACTGACTAGAATTAATTATTATCTTTATTTTATTCCATGTTGATTCCCTTACTAGGATTTATAGTTCACCCATTTCTTATGTATACCCATAGGTTATCCCATGTAGTTATAAAAACCATGGAATTTTAGAAGCATGTTAAGTTTGTTTTCAATAATGATATTGTATCCCATGTTAATGATGTTGTGTTGTGTAACTAATTCCCAAATACAATATACATATCAATATTTTGGGTTTTATTAAATCTAATATTAGGTAATAAATCATGAATTAATGTGTAATAAATGGAAGGGTTGTTAAATTTTTTATTAGAGGTAATTTTTTGTAATTTTTATGAATATGACTAAAATGGTCTTGGGAAATTTTTTGGTATATGAAAATGTTTATAAAAACATCCCCAAAATTTGCTAAGTATAGTGTAATTAGGTTATCATGAAAATACATCCCTATCTGGATACTATAGGTGGGTATAGTTCTAGAACTGGTGTATCTAGGGGTAATAACTCCGACAAGGTGTCTCAGGCCTAGCACGAGGTAACAAGGTATATAAAAATGGTCCCTACTACAGAACTAGTTTTATAATCCTAGGATACATGGTTTTGGAAATTCATAAGCTCATTTCAAACCATTATTATAGGAACAAAAATGACCATATGTGTCTATGTTAGTAAATGGACAATGGATACCATAGATTGAAGCTTGAAAATCCATAAGTTAATGAATTAATGTTTTTTATAATTTATCCCATTAAGATTTTGGTTTTCCCCTTTTTTGTTTAACATTTTAAAATTAATAATCCCAAATTTTCCATTTATTCAATCCATTGGCAGGAAATAGGAGGAACCAATTAAAAACCCAATGTGAAGGGACATGTGGTGACAACCCGAATGATATGCCTAACATGATGGGATATCATGTAATAAATCATATGATTTTTCCAAAAAAGATATAAAATATAACAATTAACAATGGGTACATTGTTTAATTCCCAAATAATTAAAAGAAGAGGGATATGGAATATCAAAGAAGATCATTTTCTAAAGGTGATGAGTGAAATAAGACCCAATTTTATTTGTGAAACTAGAGTTGAGAAAGGCACCAAGGTAAACGCCAGAATGGAACCGGGAGTTATTTTATGTGCATGAAGAAAGGGAATGAATTAATGAATTTTCATGAAAAATGGATAATGTGATGTATGTAAAAAGTGTTTAATCTAAGGTACCTAATATAGTTTTATGTCACAAATGTAGAGAAGTTGGGAATTATCCAAGACAATGATCTATTCCATGGGGTGAGAATTATGATGAGCATAAAAAATCAATAGATCGAGGGAACACAAAATTTCGTACACAGAAATTGATCATGATGACTAGAGTACATGTAGTTTATGTCATGTTATATTTCAATTCATTCATTATGAGCAGTCTTTTATGATTTAAATGATCATCAAGTCACCACCTGAAACGATTTGAAAAAAAAAACAATAATTTTGTAAACATATTGATGTTTAGGTTAATGTTAATCTTGAAAATATTATCAGTATTCCTTCAGTATAAGTTGATGTTATCCTAGTTTTATATTAATTTTAATTTTATAAAGCCAATATAAATTTCTGAGAGAAGGAAATCAATATTCATACCCTAAATCAGCATTAGATTCTCCAAAATTACAATTAGGAGTATGAATATTATTTTAATAGAGATTATTTCACTATAAAAAAGTGTATCTATCTTATATTTTTGGAACTATAGAAGAACTTATGGTATATAAATTGTTGAATTGTAATGATTGAAGTGTTTGTATATGGGTATTTGAGATTTTTGTTATAGAAGTGTTATATTAATGAAATTATGTATATAATAATATAGAAACATCTAAGGATTGTTCCATAGTTTTGTTGTTTCCTTATGAACTTCAAATTTACGTTGAATGGTACTAATAGCCTATAAAAACGATATAGTGATAATTTGATATTTTAGAAAACACTATATTTGTGGATTGATAACCCTTAATAGGTGATTGATTTTAGGACAAACCTAAGGAGTGTTGGGATGATATGTCTAACGGTAATCTTATGTTTAAAATCATTGATACAAATTTTGAAGAATTATATGATGGGACTTCATAATATATTTTTTGGAAACATATTACAGGATCAAACCTTTTTGATATTGGGGTGATTAATTTTCATTAAGGATATTTTTTATTTGGTTAATATATATATATATATATATAACGATTAGTATTATTTGAGAGGAATGATCTTATGATTTTGGAGGTCTAAGATGAAGAGTATGAGACCATCTTTAGGAAAAAACACTATATAATTTTGATGATTTTAGTGTTTTTTAAGGGTATTTATTTAAGGAATGGTCTATATTAAACCATTGGGGATATTTTTTCAATTTTAGATGTTAATATATTATGGTATTATCATTCAATATACCAGATATTTTTGATTTAGTAAAATTCATTAATAATACAGTGTTATTCTTTTATGTATTTTGTGATCTATTATTACTTTATAGTGCTTCGTGAATAAATAAATTCATTTTGAGTTCTCATTTTTTGGAGAAAATATTGAGACTATAGTGGGAATTAATTTTACTCTTAAAGAAATTATATTTCCATGTATTCCTAGTCTAGATGATAAAGGAAGTCCCTAATTCTAGGAAAATAATTTTGAATAAAATATGTTTTTATATTATGACTATTTCTGATGAATTGATGGACATTTTATTTATCATAGACTTTTGGTATTGTGGCCATTGACTTTCTCTAGATCATGTTCTCTATAACATACAACTATTTCTTTGGTTTTATTTTTCACTTCAATTTCCATGTTTTAAATTTCTAATAATGTTCTACTACTTGGAAGCATAGTTATGTAATGACCTTCATACATACCTTTCTCTCTTTTTAAGAGAAATTTTTGTTATCCTTCTCTTTGTGATGTGGATTTTCAATAAATATACCTTCATGCATCAAAAAAACATTATGTTCAAGCTAAAATTGTGAGAAAAAATTTTATTAAGGGGGGATGTAATGGCCCGAGTTTTTAAAATTGAAAATTATGTTCAATAGAGGATGTAATACATAACATCAAACCCAAATAATCATTTTTTATTTACATATGTATGTTTTAACATTAAATTAAATTTGAAGATATAATTAGGAATAAAGAAATTATGAAATATATATATTTTCTAATTATATTTAGAAATAATCAATAAATAATCAATCAATTTTTAATAATGCCTTTTTGTTCTTTAAAATATGGTTTCTTCAGAAAATGATTTTTATTTACTTAGAGAAAAAATATGTTATAATTATTTTCAAGAATATTTTGAAAATTTATTTGATAAAATAAATGTTATTTTAGATAGAATCATATCCAAATTAATTTAGGGTGAAAATTTGGGACATTTTAGAATATAACTCTTTTATGTGAATAGTGAAAAAACCATTTTTATGGAAAACATTAATTTTTTTGATAAATTAATAAATTTTAAAGACCAATTATCATTTTAATTTCATTTCATGGTAACAAAAGTATTATTCAGTTATGTCTAATCAATTTATCACATTCTAAAATATCATTATATAATATATTATTATATATTAATTTAGATGATTAAAAACACATATCTCTAAAAACTATTTTAGAATGTATATTGTTTATCCATTATTATTATTTAAAATTCAATTTAATGATAAATGATGTAAATTAAATTTTCAGATTAAATATATATCTGTATTAAATTATTATTAGGATAAATACTTGTTATTGAATTTAATTAAAATATTCTTTCCTCAAAAAATATATTTTCCAAAATCACTTTCCATTGTGCTTTTGGGACTAATTTGAATCTAAATTATTCCAAATCTCTTATTTTATTTTTATAAAATTTATCCCATATTTTGAATGATCATTATTAATATTAGGTAACAATTCAACATGATTTTTTTTCAATACGTATTATAAATGTAGTAAATAATAATTTCCAAAGTAAAAGAAAAATAGGTCAATTAAGGGGAAACTACATAAAGAATTAATAGTGATAATATAACACTAATATTTATATTTAATTTTCAGTAAAATTATTGTTTTATTTATTCTATATTGTTTACTTCATAAATAATTAATAACAAGTTTCATAAAAATTATATTCTGATATAGTAAACCATTTTCTGGTAATATTCAATTAACGAATTAATTCTGAGGAATTATTGTACTGTTAAAATAAGAAATATTTAATAAAATATTATTATTTTACAATTATTATTAAATATAAATGATCATATTACTTATATGAAGTCAAATGTAATTTTTTAAGGGTTTGAAGACTATTTTTATAAATAAACCATCATTTTAAATAAATGTTAGTTATAATTTTTAAAGTGGAAATTCAAATATTCAGAAAATTATATATATATATAATGCATAATATTTTTGGAATCATAATGTCAAAATTATCCAATGGAAATTTTTTCCTAATTTTTAGATACAATCAAATTTTTGGTTAAAAATTAAATATAGTATAAATATAATTTGTGTGTTATGACATCATAATGTCCTAAAATTGATTTAATAAATTTTGTAAATGTTGGAACCATGGTCATCTATGCATAAATTGGAGAATGGATTGTGTTTTTTGTCAATCCTCTGAGGAAGTTCAGAATGTGTGATAACAAAGTACTCATACATGTCAATAAGATAACAGTATCGAAGGTGGAACCGTTTTGTTGTGTTTGCCCGATTTCTGGACCACAAATTTGATAAAGGGTGAAAACAATGTTCTTTGGTAAAGAGACTTATGCGCCATACATGTGTCGCCCAAGTGACTTGCACGTTGAGAAAGGACAATTGCGCCAGTGCCTAGTAGGATTGGAAAGTTGTGTGCCATATGTTTTTCATGATCATAACATCAAAATATGGCAAAGGAATGTGGGCTGCGCAAGTATAGGTTTGGTCGCACAAGTGAGTAGCACGACATGGGCTATGGTGGTTGGTGTTGCACGCCGGAACATGCGCGCCGAGAGGAGGCTTGGGAACCACCACGCATGGTTTCCACTTTGCCTATAAATATTGGACCACCCCTCATCATTTCCAATGAAGTTTGAGACTTAGAGAAATTCAGTGATCTCGTCGCGCAGGTGTAGTTGTCGCGCTAGTGGTTGTTGGTCGTGTAAGTATAAGTTGCACGACAGTGGTTTGTTGCACGCCAAAACCGGTTTAGGTGAAAGGGTATATGAGTCGAGCAAGTTTGGAGTTGATGAAGTGAGTATCGGGAAAGTGGTTGAGGTGGACTTGTGCGCCAGTTATAAATTCTGTACCTTCTTTGAAACTTGCACGCCAGCTTGGAGAATCCCGCCAGATTTTGTTGAAGTATGCCCGTGTTTTTGAAGCTGCACGAAAGCTAGATGATTTCCCGATACCTTCGTTGAAAAGTGAGATTAGTCTACTGGTGAGAGTTGGACTTCAACAGAGCATCTACAAACAACAGAGGATTCATTCTTTTGCAATGATAGAGAGACCATCAAATCTATAAACTGAGTGGGACTTCACCAAAGGTAGTGACCTAGGGGGAGTCAATGGGATTGACCCAAGGGATGCAATGATCTATCCATAAACCTTTGTAAAGGCAGTGAGCTTGGGATAGAGTGACTGTGCCTGAACCATTGTAATCTATAACTAGTGAAGAATAGTGGAATTTTTTATGACCGAAAACCTGTCGGCGTATGCTCCTTGGACGTAGCCATTAGTGGTGAACCATGTAAAAAAGTGTTGAGTCATCTATCTGCATGTGATTGTTCACTTTCTGATCGTATTCATCATACATGTTTATCAGGTTCCTACCAATGTGGGAACAAGATCTGTCTCTTTAAAAGAAAAATTTGTCACCCTGATTCACCCCTCCCCTCTCAGGGTGTCTCGGGGTCCTACAAGTGGTATCAAAGGGAGGTTGCTAGTGTTGAATCTATCCTTTTTCATCATGAAGAATGCAGTCAATGTCAATGGAGTCCCTATCTTCGATGGAAGTTATTTATAGATTTGGAAGAATAGAATGAAATCTCATATATGATCCCATGGAATGGAAGTCCCTTTTTCCACTCTTGAAGGTATACATGTTACTGATCCAACAGGGATGGCTATGACGGATGCCGATAGGAAAATTCTTGATGCTGATGCTAATGTGCAGAATGCTCTCACCATAGCCCTTTCTGATCAGATCTATCTAAAGGTAATGAGTTTCACCTCAGCAAAGTCCATATGGGATAAAATTAAAAATATTTATAAAGGATATAGAAAAGTGAAGGAAGCAAAACTACAAGTCCTACACAACAGGTTTGACGATATAAAGATTCATCCTAATGAGAATACAGATTCATTCTTCAATCGAATTATTGAAGTTGTGGGAGAAATTAGGCGTCTTGGAGAAGAAATAAAAGTAATTGATATCGTAGAGAAAATCTTGAGAAGACTTCCACCAATGTACAATGAAAAGGTGTCATCCCTTGAAGAAAGAGATATATCTAAACTATCTCTGGATATCCTTTTAAGTAGTTTAGTGGCATATGAGATGAGAGTCAAACCCGAAGATAGAACGTCTCGCATAATCAAGGAAATGGCATTCAAATCCATGGAAAAACTGAAAATTTCTGAAGATAGTGGTGTTGAAGATGAAGAGGAAAAGGAAATTCTTTCTCTCATTGCCATGAAAAAAATAAGGGAAAAGTTAAATTCAAAGTAAATCTACCTCTGACATGTTTTAGTTGTGGAAGAGTTGGGCACATTGCCTCTCAGTGTCAAAGAAAGTTTGATGATGTTGAAAGCGAAGCAGAAGATGTTGAGAAGCCTCAAAAAAGGTTTTTCAAAAAGGGAGACTTCAAATCTAGGAAGAAGATACAGAGGAAGAGTTTTGTCTTTGAAGAGGAAGATGATGATATTGAATTCTGTGATGAAGAAGAACCAGAATTTAAAACTAGGAACCATGCTTCCATGATGTCCACTATTGAAAAATAAGAAGATACCGGTGGAGAAAATAAACTGAAAACTAGTGCAGATACCAAGTTTCAATATAAGGATTTTTTAGTAAGATCAAGACTAAATGTAGGAGTTGCAATAAGTGTAAATAAATTGTAGAATAATCAACTGAATATTTTGATCAACTTGAAGATGAAATTGAACAACTAGATGAATTGGTGAAAGTACAGTCTAAAATACATGAATGGAGTGACGATGTAGTGGATCTGAAGCTGAGAATTGAAGAACACGAAAAGGTCAACAATGACCTCACCACCAGACTAGAGGAAAATTCCACGATTGATGAGAGTCTGGAGGAGGAAGTTGTTAATATTAATCGTAAACATGAAAAAGATTCAGTTTCAAAAGAATCGAGGAAGAAAATGAAGTTTTGAAGGTTATCATATGATGAGCTATTGGAGAGAGAAAAACATGGCTCTAATGTAGTTGAAAAGATTTTAAATGATCACAGACTTGCCTACATGGGAAATAGTGGAATTAGTTGTGAGGCATAATTGTCAAATGTTGCAAATAAATGAGACCAAAATAATGGCAAGTTTAAAGTGGGTGATGTGGGAATGTTTTTTGAAGTGATGAAATAGAAACCCCCAATTCAATCTGAAAGAAGAAAGAAAGATTATCCTCAAGACTCATGGAAAAAGGATCCCTCATAATATTATCCCATGGAAGAAGTTTTGAGGATAAATTCAAGTAAGAAGACATTTACTCTCATGAAGTGTCAGTTCTGGGGCTATTTGGGCCATACCATGTCATATTGCAAAGAAGTAAGGAGCTACTTGAACGGAGAAGATCAGTGAGTTCAATGAAGGAGAAAAAATTCATATCCTAATTCTTTTAGAAGAAACAACTTCTATGGATATTGTTTTCATTGTTATAACTTTGTTCATAAGGCTGTTAATTGCAGGCAAGGATGGGACATGGACACCTCATTCCATAGTTCAAGACAAGTAAAATCTCATCAACAAGACAATGTTTCCCTTACAAACATGTTTTCTCCTCTCGAAGAAGACTTCGACTATGATGAACCAATGTATGCATATGAGAAAATTTAAAGGCCATCGGTGCTCTATACTCAATCAAATGTCTCATGGAATGAAAGGAAGAAAAATGATAAATCCAACCTTGCAGAGGTGTACCTCAATGCTACAAAAAGCAACAATACCTGAATTCTAGAAAGTGGTTGTTTATCTCATATGAAAGGTAATCATGGCCTATTAATAGATATCAAAATGAATTTTGATGTTACAGTACGATTTGGTAATGATGGAGCTCTGAAAATCAAAGGAAGTGGAAGTACTGAATTAGCTAATGAAGAGATAAGGAAGATTGAAGTCCTCTATGTAGATGGCTTACATCATAATCTACCCCCCATGAGTCAACATTGTGACTTGGGACTTATAGATACTTTTAATCAGAAGGGTTGCACTATCAAGCGAAATACATGCAATTCACTTATGAAGGGATGTAGAACAGAAGGAAACTTGTATCAGGTTGATGGTAAATAAAATTTTTGTTACATGACTGTTGAAGAAGAAAACAAATTATGGTATCGAAGAATGTGACACATCAATCAAAAAGACATAGAGAAAATATCAAAATTGAGGATTTTCATGGACATTCCCAACCTGAAGCGTGCACGCAAAAAGTCTTGTGACGCTTGCATTTGTGGGAAGCTAGTCTGCAGTTCATATCGACCAAAGAAGAAAAGGGCATCCCATCTTCTTGATCTAATTCATACAGATGTATGCGAGCCGATAAATGATGATGGAACTCATGGAGAAAGGTACTTTTTAATTTTCATTGATGATTATAGTAGAATGTCTTGTGTAATGGTGATTCACAAGAAGTTACAAGTACTTGATTGAATTAAAACTTATCGCTGGATTTCCATGAATGATACTGGTGGACAATAAAAGTCCTACGATCTGACAATAGAGGGTAATGCACGTCTATTGTGTTTGAGACTTACCTAGAAAAATATGGAATACAGTATGAGGTAGCTGTTGTGATAACCCCACAACAAAATGGAGTTGTTGAGCACCGGAATCGACATGTCAACAATATTCCTAGTACTATGCTGATTGAGATTGGTATCTCTCGACATTACTGGAAGGAAGCTGTTGAAGCTACAGTGCACATTCAGAATCGAATAGGGCTTTATATGGGAGAAACTAAGACACCATATTAATTTTGGTATGGATGGAAGCAATCGTTGAAATACATTCTTGTTTTCGAAGGAAAATGATTAATCCCGAATAAAGAAGGAAATCAAGGGAAGTTTGGTGACAATGCTGATGAAGGAATTTTTCTTGGGTATCAAATGAACAAAAAATCCGACAAGTGTTTCAACAAGCGATTAGGAAGGATTGTAGAAAGCAGCGATGTTAAGATAATTGAAGAGAAGACCACAAATGCTCCAAGGGTGTCATATGATGATGTGATAGAATGTGAGGAAGAAAGTGAACATGGAGGAAATAAGAATATAGAAATAGAGGACGATGTACAAAACATTCAATAGTCACATCATGATTTTGACTTAGATTAAGAATCTAAAGAAGAAACTATGGCTAGAGAGAATGCAACTGAACTTCACATGATAAATCGTAGAGCTGAGATTGATCCATCTAATATAATTGGGGATAGTAGTGCACCCAGACAAACAAGGAGGATGAGAAATAACACACAATCTATATTTCTATTAGTTGTGGCGCCATCCTCATTCTAAGAAGCTATAAAGGATGAATCTTGGGTGAAATCCATGAATGAAGAGTTAGATCAGATTCACAGGAATCAGACATGGGATCTTGTCCAGAGACCCAATGGTCACAATGTGATTGGTATGAAATGGATCTTCAATAACAAGTTTTATGAGCATGGAAGTGTAATTAGATACAAGGCTCTACTGGTATTTAAGGGATATTCTCAGATTAAAGGGGTTGATGTTGAAGAAACCTTTGCACAATTGACTAGACTGGAGTCAATCAGGTTATTCGTTGCCATGGATCTCTAAACAGGATATATGGTATATCAAAAGGATGTCAAGACAACATTCTTAAAAGATGTACTCGAAGAAGAAGTCTACATTGAAAAACTGGTGGGTTTTCTTCTTGGTACTGATGAAACAAAGGTAAAAAAACTAAAGAAAGCACATTATGGTTTGAAACAGACACCACGGGCTTGGTGCTGTCTTCTAGACTCTTATCTCAAGAAGATGGAATTCAAAATATTACGAGTAGATCACAATATATGTTTGAATAATTCTCCAAAAAATCAATTCATGGTTCTAGGCTATGTTGATGATATCATATTTGGTGGAAGCAGACATAAATCAGTGGATGAATTTTCCAATCACATGAAATCATAATTTTAAAGGTCTATGATTGGGGAGCTCACATATTTCTTGGGGATTCAGTTAATTCAAATGAAGGATTACACTTCCATTTCTCATGAAAAGTATGCAAGAGGGATGCTGAAGAAGTTTAATACTCAAGACTCCAAACCAATTTCAACTTCGATTGTAGTTGGAACTAAACTTGGAAAGCATGAGGATGAGACCTCTATAGATCCCACCATGTAAAAGAGGATCAATGGAAGCTTACTGTACCTGACAGCGACATGACCAGATATTGTTATTGCCACATATCTTTCAGCCTTCTTTTAGATTAATCCAAAAGAGGAACATATGGCAGCTGTAAAAAGAATCATACATTATATTCAAGGTACTCACAATTGTGGATTATACTTTACTGCAGAAAGGAATAGTGAATTATCAGCATTTTCTAATGTTGAATAGGATGGAGATGTTGTGGATAGGAAGTCCACCAGTGGTGGAGCATTCTATATTGGGAATAAATGTGTTGTCTGGTTGAGCAAGAAACAAGAATGTACTTTTCATAGTACTGCTGAAGCTGAGTATATCTCCACCACAAAGGCATGCACTCAACTACTATGGATGAAGCAAAAATTAACAAATATTGGTGATTAGGTAAAGCATCCAATGGTTATTTACTGTGATAACAAGAGTATAATTGATCTTAAGAAGAATCTAATTCAACATTCTCATAAAAAACATAATGAAATTAGGTATCAGTTTATCAAATAGAAAGTTGAACAAGGCGTGATTAGAATGGATCATGTGGTAACTAATGAGAATGTGGCTGATATCCTGACCAAGCCACTGCCCACAGCTGTGTTTGAGAAACATCGATTGATCATTACTGTTCAGCCACCTACCAGTGCATAAGGAGGTTACGAAAATCCCCTCTCTGAAGTTATGTTAACTATTTTTAATTTGTTTATGGATGTGATGCAGGTTTGTGGGAGAGATACTATCCAGGGAGAGCGTGGTTTGAGCTGAACAAGGAACAATTATCGGTCTTTGGGTTTATTTTCCATGGGGGAGAAAGGAATAAATTCAGGCATGTTAAGTCATGTAATGATTTTGTGACACTATAAGATAATTTCTTCATCGTCATTCAGAAATCCAAAACACGGGAACCCAATTCAAGCTTTCTCCCTTGTTTTCTACAGCGAGCATTGCTCACGTAGACTTAGAGTGTTGGATGAGTTGATTCTTGAATTTTTGGTTTGCGTGTGGATGGCTATCTAATTAATTTATTTAATAATTTCCTACAAACCAAAAGGGGGAGATTGTTGGATCCATGGTCATATATGCATGAATTGGAGAATGGTTTGTGTTTGTTTTAATTCCTCAGAGGAAGTTCAGAATGTGTGCTAGAAAAGTACTCATACAGGTCAAGTAGATAACAATATTTAAGGTGGCACCATTTTCTTGTGTTTTCTATATTTCAAGACCTCAAATTTGACAATGGGGGGAGACAAAGATTTTTGGTAAAGAGACATGCGCGCTGGACATGTGTCGCGCAAGTGAATTGCATGCTGAGAAAGGACTTGTGCACTGGTGCTTAGGAGGATTGGAAAGTTGTGTGCCATATTTTTTTCATGATCAGAAATTCAAAATATGAAAAAGGAAATTGGGTTGCACAAGTGACTAGCGTAACAGAGGCTAGGGAGGTTGGAGTTGTGCACCGGAACTTGTGCGCCGAGAGGAGGCTTGTGCGCCATAGCGCTGGGTGTCCAGTTTGCCTATAAATAGTAGACCACCCCTCCTCATTTCCAAAGAAGTCTGAGACATAGAGGAATTCAGTGCTCTCATCGGGCAGGTGTACCGATCACACAAGTGGTTGTTGGTCGTGCATGTATAAGTTACGCGACAATTGATTGATGCGCGCCAAAACCGGTTTGGGTGAAAGGGTATGTGAGTCTCACAAGTTTGGAGTTGAAGAAATGAGTGTCACACATGTGGTTAAGGTGGAATTGTGCGCCAATTATAACTTGTAATCCATCTTTGAAACTTGCACGTTGGCTTGGAGAAGCGCGCCAGGTGTTGTTGAAGTACGCCCGTCTTCTTGAAGTGGCACGAAATCTGGAATATTTCCTAATACCTTCGGTGCAAAGTGAGATTAGTCTACTGGTGAGAGTTGGAATTCAATAGAGCATCTACAGACAAAAGAGGATGCATTATTTTGCAATGATGAAGAGACCTTCACGTCTATAAACTGAGTGGGACTTCACTAAAGGTAGTGATCCATGGGGAGTAAACGGGAGTGACCTGATGGACATCGTGAGCTATCCCTAAACCTTTGTAAAGGCAATGAGCCTGAGACCGAGTGACTGTGCCCGAACCATTGTAATCCGCAAAAGTTAAAAATAGTATAATTTGGTAGGACTGACAACATGTCGGTGTATGCACCTAGGATGTAGCCCTTAGTGTTGAACCAATTAAAAAAGTGTTGTTTTTTCTCTCTGCATGTGACTGTTTTCTTTTTAATCTTATTCATAATACAGGTTTAACAATTTCCATCCAATGTGGGAAGAAGATCCATCTCTTTAAAAGAAAAAGTTTTCACTCTGATTCACCCCTCCCCTCTCAGGGTGTCCCAGTGTCCTATAATAAAAGGTATACATAGTCATATATATATGTTTCTTTTAAAATAATGTGAATTTATATTTATTTTATAAATTTTATAAATCCATTTTGAATACTCCAAAACCATTAATATATTTTACAGTTTAGAAATCATTTTTAATAGTATAACTTACCTACACATATGAAAGGGAATTATATTATTGAGTTATGAACTTGGGATTATAAAATAATTAAAACCACTCACATTCAGAAGAAAATATGGGAAAACCCATGGGCTGGTTTTTGGTTTAGGTTAATTTATTTAATAGAGTCCAAAATAAAAATAATAAAAAAATCCCATCATTCCCTATATAAACTCTCCCAATATACTATTTATCTCAATAAAACTTCTGATAGAACTTCCATATTCTTCCATTATCTCTCTATAGTCATCTCATTATTCCCCCAAGCTCTCAAGAATCCCCTCCCATGAATTTGGAGTCACACACTCACGTAAGGAACCTTCATCTCTTTTCAATTAAAGCACAATCATTGAATTTTTTCTTATTAATTTCAATTTTTTTATATTTTACTTCATATATAATACTTACTGTAATATAAAATTAATGTTATATGAATGAGATATCATTTTTAATCTCTCAATTTTACCCTTATATAAGTTGTTACTATGCTAAAATTCTGTAAGGGATCTTCCACTCACCTTTTTATTCAAGATCTTCTTTAATGTAATGATTCTTAATTTCCATTTTGTTGTTGTAGGGATATATTCTTACATATCAACCTTACATTTCTTTTGATTTTTACACTATGATATAACCCTTTCACATTCATTAATCCTTCTAATGAACCGTTATGTACACCCGTTACCATGTTGAAGTTTAGTAAGGGATTTCTCTGTTCTCATTTCCATTCAAGTACCTATTTTATAATAAGTCTCTTAAATTCCTTTTACATATTTTGTGATATCTTATTCCATGTTCACCATACATTAAATTTAATTTTTAAATGATTATATCCCCTTTCACTTTCATTAATACCCCATGATATTTTATGTACCCACGTTACCATTCTGAAATATAGTTTTGATTGTTTTATTTATTCATGTTTTATTATTATATTATTCCTTCAATTTATAGTTTATAATTACGAAATATGTTTTTTCATGACCCTGTTACTTTACATTTAATGTATTTGTGATTTGGGACCCTATTCTCTCTCATTAACCAATTTTTATGAATCTTTAAGTGAAGTCGTTATGCTGCCAAAATTTCTCTATGATTTTCCATGCCAAAACAAATGTGTAGTGAATACCAAATCTATTTCCTACCAAGACTATTCACATTTTTTAACATATAATTTTATATTGGGGAAATTTATATATTTATTCTAAAATCCTTTTTTATGTAATAAATTATTATGATTAAAGGATACATGTTTATAATCATTGTGGCACACATAAGCATGAGAATTAAATGAATGTGTTGGGTGTGGTCGGAATTAGATAACACTGTAATGTATTAAGTAATGTTTTTTAACACCCCAAAGTTTTCTAAAAAAATGTAAATGCATTAATGTTCGTTTTAATATATATTTATATCTACTTTTAAACATATTTTTTCACTTTTGTGTTTTGAATTTCGAACAAAGGTCGTCTACAATTGTGTTTAGTAAGTTATATAGAGTCTGATGGAACCAACATTAATTTTGGTGAAGAGTAAAATACCCTTATGAATAGTAATATGAATAGTAATATGAATCTAATGAATAGTAAATTTTATTAATATTTTATTTTTTAAGGCTTTATGGTAATGACATATTGGTTAATTTTTCAATGTTATTTAAAAGCATTTATATAATTAAAATTGGTAATTTTTTAATAGAGTATGATTTTATTTAAAAAGGAAATTAATAATATTTTGATAATTATTTTCAAAAAATGGAATCAATTTTTTAATTCAACACAGCGAAAAAATTTTATAGTGAATTTTTGGGAATTTATTACAATTCATGTATTTTTGTTGTATAGTGAAAAAAGGAAAGATACAGTATATTCAAATTATTAGTTAAATATACTATTTAGGAAATCATAATTGATGTAATACAACTTGGTTAAAACTTGAATGCCATTATTACTATGTTCGGTCACATGAATTAATAATATTTATATTCTTGAGAAAAAATATTATAATAATGAATAAAATAAAGTAAAATACCTCCTCCCCTACAATATAAATACCACCATCATCTCTTCCTCCCACGCCTCTAAAGCCTTGATATTTACCTTAGGTCATCCCAATACTTCTCAAAAGGATCTTTTCAACGACCTAGATATTTTGGTATCCCCAAATGTCCAAAACCATAGGTCTTAAGAAGGATCCCAAGGATAAGAGATCAAGAGTTAAACATCCTCTTTTTTTATTTATTTCCTTTTCATTTTATATTATATTCATTTTCTTTCTTCACCTAACCTTACCCGAGAGGCATGAATGATCTAGTATATTACATATTATTTATTTCCTCATGATTTTGGAAGACTAAAAATTATAATTCTTCTCCTCTCCGAGTTATTCATGAAATTAAAACATTGTTTGGGATGTGTTGGCTTACCAAAATCATGGGTGTTGTTATTTGAATTTCATTTAAATTCTTCAAGACATGTCATGAAACCATTTTTATGGTTGAAATAGAATATAATTTATTTGATATATCGTATATATGTTTATGGAATAATTTTACACACATGTTATTGATTTATTAAAAAAATGAGTTCATTATGAATGAAGAATCACCAAAATAACCGAAATAAATATCAATTTTTATTTAACTCATGAATCATCCTCATGTCAGAATTAAAAAATTATAAATGGTAGCATTTATGGTTATAGAAATATTTAAATAAAACCCCTTTAAAATTTTTATTTTTCACTTCCAATTGACAAGAATATCCATCATGAATTGATCATGGAAATCAAGCAAAGAATGCACCCAAAAAAATGCAAGGAACAAAATACTAAAAATTGAAGGGTGAAATGATGTAATTAAATGATCATATAATGTACTATAAAGATTAACATGTTTTTCTATGATATTAATAAAACTATTTTAACCATTATACATGAGTTTTAAATGAGTTTCAAGTAATACAAACCCAAGGTAATGGAATTCTTAACCAGATTTCCATTATTTTGGTTAAACGTCCACTTAATTATATATGTCGTATTAAAATTTTTTATGTGATGGGTTTTATTTTAATTATGTATAATTATGTGTATTAACAGTGTATATACATATTCCATCCACTCTATTAAGTCATTCATTAATTATTTGACTTATGTAAGGGGATTTTCTTTTAAAATCCACTTTTAAAATTCAGTTTTACAAAATTCAAAAGAAATGTTTTAAATAAATTATTCATGTTTTATGATTATGTTATAGTCCTTAGTCACTATTTATAATGAATGGTTTTACCTATATCTCCCTCCAATGCATTGGGTATTTGTATGTTGGAGGTTGGCCATATGGTTGTTCTATGAGTAACTGCGATGGTTACACAAATTGTAAGGTAGTCATGAGGGTTACAAATTATAAGTTAGCCGATGGGGTTATAAGATTATTTAAGTAATGACCCAAGACAAATTTATTGTTCTATTTATTTTCTTATGTGTTGTGGGAATATATTGGTAATATCATGTTTCACAAAGTATGTATATATGGGTGACAAGTTTGTCTTTTGAAAATGATTTCTTACATTTCATGTTTTTATGGACTAATGTGCTATTGTCTCATTTTTATATCCCTTACTAAGATATTTTTTATCCCCCCATGTTTCTAAAAGATATTTCAATGTTATAGGATGTGTAAGATAAGGAAGTAATCCATGTTGATGTTGGAATAATTGTCGAAGCAAATCATGTTATATTTGAAATGTTTTTTATTTTGGAAGAAATGAATACACTTTTTATGGCGTACACTCTATATTAGTGTGTAATGTTATGAATGTATTATGTACCAATTCCCTAAATCTAAAAAATTGAAAAGATACTCAATGGAAAAGGGAGGTGAGTTCTTGACTAAATTCAAGATTATTATATGTAATAAGACTGGGTTTCTATAGTTGGTATTAGGGGATAGTTTAGATAACATTAGGGGTTAGAATGATGTTAATATAGTACCATGAATGTGTTTTTTACTCTGATTAATTTCAAATGTTATAAAATTTAATTATTACCATGTTTTTTCAACTAAGATATGTTTGTTTTGAATGGTTTTCCGTAGAAGAAATAGGGAAGAAGAAGAAGAGAGGCACCGAAAAAACGACATCCATCCAAATCTGAAACCTGCAATGGTTGGGATTGGAACCAAATAGTTTTTGACATTGATATATTATCTAAAAAGACAATAAATGGTGGTGGAATCCAAGACAGTGATCAACCAAAGGTTCCACAATAAAACATGAAAATAGTGGAAAATTTTATTAGACAACACCCGCCTACATTCAATGGATATTCTTACGTAATATTATCTTGAAATATGGATTAAGGCCCTTGAAGAGATATTTTATGTAATGGGATGTCTAGATAATAAAAACGTATGTATTTACAGTTATCATTTTGCAGGTGAATTTGATCAGTGGTGTTCAATTGTAAAAACTTTTACGGATAGAGATGATATCAATGCCTTAGTGTGGGATGAATTGAAAATTATTTTCTTTGAAAAATATTTTCCTAAGGTTATACAACTTAGGATGGAGAATAAATTACTTGAATTTAATCAAAATTTGGATTATTTAGTGGATGTGTATGAACTGAACATCACTCTACAAGAGAGGTATGTTCCTAATGTTATTTTGGATCATGAGGGAAAATCAACTGCTTTTACTCTAAACTAAAGTCAACGTAACGAAGGGTGTTGGCCTCCCATGAATTCAAACGTTTTTCGACACTTGTCTGATGAGATGAGATGGTAATAATGGAGTTTTCTAATGATCATGTTCATTTTTGAAACAAAGAGAAGAAGAGGTACATATGGAAATCGATGGGTGATAATCAATCAATGAAATTTGATGGTTAAGAAATACAGTATCTAGTTTGTGAAATGTGTGGTAATAAGCACACTAGGGAATGCCTGAAAAAAACTAGGAAGTGATTTTGATGTGGTTTGTTTGGGCATATGGCCTGATATTGTAATGAAAATTATCCTAAGACTAATCTTAATAGTGAAACTGTTATGTTTTTTAAATGTGGTGAGATTTTTCATTTTGAAAATGCCTACCCAAAGAGAGATCTGAATGATTCAAAGAAACAAAACTATTAAAAGAAATGTGTAGTGAGATCCTTTGAGACTACATTAGTAGATTATGAGCCATACAATGAAGTTTTATCAGGAACCATGTTTATTTACTCATCTTTTTCTAATGATTTTTTTGATACGTTGTCTACGCATTCCTTTATTTCTAAGATTTTTTTTGGTAAATTGGAAATATCACCTCAACAAATGAGACCAGATCATGTTGTAAAAACCTCATGGAGATATATTATAGAAAAGATGAATTATAAGAATCTTTCTATTGTTGTCTATGGAAAGTCATTACCTTAAAACCTTGTTGATTTTTCCTTAATAAAGGTTGATTTCATTCTGGGAATGGATTGGAATTATGTTTATCAATATAAGATTTACTATAGATCTAAAGAAGTTGTTTTTTAGAATGTGTTTTAGTTTTTATATAAGAATGAACCCATACAATTGATAACAAATCAATAATCTAAGAAACTGTTGGATGATGGAAATGAAAGTTATATTGCTCAAATTTTTGAAAACAAGGGAACTATTCAGATTAATGATGTGCCAGTGGTAAATGAATACCTTGATGTTTTTCCTGATGAGTTACCCTATTTCATACCTGATTAGGAAGTTGAATTCATAGTTGAATTATTCCCTGAATCTAATACAATTTCAGAACCCTCATATCATATGACTCAAATAAATCTTTTTGAATTGAAAAGTTTGTAACTAGAGTTTCTTGAAAAACTCCTCATCCATCCAAGAACTTCACCATGGGGTGATCTTAATTTGTTCATTCAAAAGAAATATGGTTCCATGAGAATTTGAATTGATTATAGGGAATTGAATAACATCACTTTTAAAAAAAATTATTATTTTCCTCATATCGATGACTTGATTGAGTAGATCAGGGAGCTCAATACTTTTCCATGATTGAATTGAGATCCAGATACCATCAGCTAGGGGTAAAGGTGGATGAAATCCTAAAAATTTCATTTCGTATAAGATATGGGCATTATGAAAAATGTTGATATGAAATTTTGGTTAACTAATGAACCAACTATATTCATAAATCATTGGAATAGAATATTTCATGTGTTCTTGGATAAGTTTGTGGTTGTGTTTATTGATTATATTATGTTATTTTCAAATAGTAAATATGAGCATGAATATCATATAAGGATTGTTTTGAAAATCTTAATGGAAAATAAATTTTATAGAAAATTCATAAAGTGTGATTTTTTGTGGCAAAAAAATTTCTTTTCTTGGGCACATTGTAAATAAGAATGGAATAATAGTTGATCCTTCTAAAACAAGGGTGCTTTAAGAATGAAAGATACCCACAAATGTTATAGATATTTGTAGTTTTATTGGATTAGCTAGTTATTACAGATGGTTATTTGTAAACATTCCATGGTTATCTAGACCTCTAACCATGTTAACAGAAAAAGGGGTTAAATTTATTCGGACTATTTAATGTGAAGTTTGTTTTTAGTAATTGAAGAAGAGATAGTTGAATGCTCTAGTTTTGGTCGTACCTTCACAAAATGGTGTGTTTTTCATCTACAGTGATTCTTCTTTGAAGGGACATGGTTGTGTTTTGATAAAAAATTATTAAGTAATTTTTTATGATTCAAGACAACTAAAAACTCATAAGATAAAATATCCCACACATGATTTGGAATTAGTAGACATGGTTTTTATTTGAAAACGTGGAGACCTGAGTTATACATATAAAAATTCAATATATATAATGACCATAAATGTTGGAAGCATATATTCACTTAGAAGGAATTAAACATGAGGTAGAGAAGATGGCTTGAACTAATATAGGATTATGATTTCACGATCAATTACCATCTTTGAAAAGAAAACAAAGTGTAAAATTCCATAAATAAAAAACATTATGAATAATTAACCATGATACATTTAGAACATGATCCCTTGATTAATGATTTGATGAATTTTGGTTTAGAAGTTGTTTCTGTAGGAAATACCTATGTTTTGTTTCAGGTTTTAGTGCAGTCATCATTATCATACATAATTAAAAACGAATTGATTGAAGACCATAAGCTATAGAAAAGGATATAAATGGAGAGAATGGACATTTTTCTAGAATTTAACCTTGATAAAGATTGTGTATTAATATTTGGTAAAAGGTTGTGTGTTCCATATGATACCTAGTTGAAGAAATATTTTTTGTGTGAAGCTAATTGTTCTCCATTTTCAGTACATCTTGGTTGTACTAAGATGTTCATATACCTTCTAGAGTTTTATTGGTGGGAGAGAATGAAAATTGATATTACTTATTTTACCGTTAAATGATTGACATGTCAACAGGTTAAAGTATAGCGAAAGTTACATAAGGGGATTCTTATGCCATTTCTAGTGCCATAGTGGAAATGGGGGAATATATCTATGGACATTGTGCTGGGACTACCTATAAATTCTTGAGGTAACATTGTGATTTGGGTTATTTTTTTCAGTTGAAAAAATATGCACATTTTCTTTCAATTCTTGATATAATGTCGTTGGATTATATTTCTCAACTCTACCTCAAAGATATTTTCAGGTTATGTAGAGTTCCTCTTTCCATTTTATCTGATCGGGATCCTACGTTCTCTTCTAATTTTTGTAAGGGCCTTCAGAAATTATTTGACAAATAATTAAATTTCAGCATAAATTTTCATCCTCAATCAGATAGCCAGTTGAAATGAACAATTCAAATTTTTTTAGGATATGTTTCAAGATTGTAAATTAGATTTATAAGGTTGTTGGGATGAACAACGTTCTTTAGTTGAGTATTATTATAATAATAGTTTTATTCTAGTTTACAAATGTCACCTTTAAAGGCATTGAATGGGAAGCATGTATAACTCCATCTATTTGGGATGAAGTTTGGGAAAGGAAGTTGATGGGACCAGAATTAGTGTAAGAAGTGGCTGAGAATGTCAAGATGATCTAGTAGCACATGAGGATATCATAAATTAGGTACAAAAATTTTGCAGATAACAGAAGGAAATACTTATCTTTTGAGTTAGGTGACAATGTTTTCCTTAAAATCACTTACTAGAAAAAATGTTATCTGTTTTGGTAATAAAGGAAAGTTAAGTATGTGGTTCCTCAGTTCATTTGAAATTCTAGGGAATGTTGGACCAGTTGTTTACTGAGTAACATTGCCTCCAAGTTTATCTTTTGTACATAATGTTTTTCATTTTTTGATGTTGAGATATTATGTGCCATATTCAGATAATGTTTTTAGCCAAGAAGCAGTTCAACTGTAAGAGAACCTTTATTATGAAGAGAAATGATTTCAGAGTATTTATCTTAGGGGAAAAGTATTGTGGAATATGGTGATCCACCGGATAATGGTTTTGTAGTGAAGTCACATGGTTGAAAATGTAACATGGGAGTTTGAAAATGTTGTGAGGGAATGGTACCCTTAATTGTTTAATAAGTAAAAAAACTATAAGGACACAATTTATAGAATGTGGGGATAATATAACACCCAAAGGTTATCTAAAAATAAATTTAAATTCAAGAATATTTGTTTTAAGTAGATATTTATAACAACCCTTTAAAAATATTTTTCCATTTCAATGTTTTGAATTTTGAGAAAAAGTTATCTACAATTGTGTTCTGTAGGTTATTTGGAGTATGATGGAACCAATATGATATTTTCTGAATAGTAACATACACTTATATAATGTAATATGAATTTTAATATGACCCTAATGAAGAGTAAATTTTATTACTATTTTATTTTTTAATACCTTAAGATAATGACATCTTGGTTAATCTTTCAATGTGATATTAAAGAAGTTATATAATTAAAATTGTTAATTTTCCAATAAAGTATGATTCTATTAAAAATAAAATTAATAATATTTAGAAAATTATTTTCAAAAAATGGAGTTCATTTTTGAAATCTAGACATCGAAAAAAATTTAGGGAGAATTTTTGGGATTTTTCTGAATTTCATGAATTTTCAATGAATAGTTAAATATGGTAACATACTGTATATTCAAATTATCAGTTATATACAATATTAGTGAAATCATATGTGATATTAGACCACTTGACTCAAAATAACATTCAATTATTACTATTTTTGGTAACATTAATTAATACTATTCATAATCCTGAGAAAAAATATTATAATAATGATTTAAATAATGTAAAATACCTCCTATCCACCTCTATAAATACCACCCTCATTTCCTTCTTCTTATCACACCTATAAATCCTTAATAATTGACTATTTTCTTGTCCAATAATACTACCAAGTATCTTCCCCACGTCATATAGCTGATGGTCTCACCCAAAGCCCCAAACAAAATGCCTTAAGAAGGATCTCAAGGAGAATAGATCAAGAGGTAAACATCCTCTTTTGTTTTCGTTCTTTTATATTCATTTTCGGTTCTATTATTATTATTTCCTCACCCTTATACAAGATGAATGAATGATATAGTATATTAAATATTATTTGTTTCATCATGTTTTTGGAATAATCACCATTGTACTTTTTATCATCTCTCACTTATTGCAAAAATTTAAAACACAGTCCGTGATGTTTCGATTTACCGACCTCATGGACTATGTGATTTCAGTTTCATTTTCATTCTTCAATACTGGTCATGAAACATTTTTATTGATTAAATATATTATAAATTATTTATTATATCTTATATATGGTTTTGGAATCATTTTTCACACATGAAATTAATTTATTAAACAAATGAGCTCATTACGATTGAAGATTTGCCAAAATAACCTAAACAGATACCAATAATGTTTTAACTAATGAATAATACCTGGGTATGATTTAAAAAATTATAAATGGTACAATTTTTGGCTCTATAAATATATAAATACCACTTTCCAATTCTGATGTTTCACTTCCAATCAACTGGAATATCCATCATGAACCGATCATGGAAATCGTGTAAAGAACACACCCAAAACAATGCAATGAAGAAAATACTAACAATTAATGGGTGATATGATGGAATGAAATGATCATATAAGGTATTATAAAGATGAATATGGTTATTTAATATATTAATCACTCTATTTTAATCATTATACAAGAGGTTTAAATGAGTTTTATATAATAAAAACATGAGGTAAAGAAATTATTAACCTGATTTCCATTATTTGGGTTAAACATATACTTCTTTATTTATGTGTTATTGAATTTTTTTGTGTGATGAATTTTATTTATATTATTATTAATTATGTTTTTTACTATGTATATAAATATTACGTCCACTCTATTATGTATTTATTTAATTATATGATTTATGTAAGTTGATTTTGTTTTAAAATCCTCTTTTAAAATTCTGTTTTGAAAAATTCAAAAGAAAGGTTTTTATGAAATTATTCATGTTGTATGATTATGTTAAGGTTGATGAGATTTTTTATGATTAATTATTGGACCTACATCTTCCTCTAATGCATTGGGTATGTGTATTTTGGAGGTCTACCATATGGTCATTCCAAGTGTAACTGAGATGGTTACACAAATTATAAGGTAGTTGTGAGGGTTACAAATTATAAGGTAGCCATGAGGGTTACAAGATTATGTAAGTAATGACCCAACATACCTTTATGGTTCTATTTATGTACTTTATTTATAATCGGAATCATTGGGAAATATAATGTTTAACAAATTATGTATATATGGGTGACAAGTGTGTCATTTGATAATGCTTTCTTACATAATAAGTATTCATGGACTAATGTGCTCTTTCCACCTTTTTATATCCCTTACTAAGCTCGTTGTGCACATCCGATATTTTTAAATGATTTTCACATGTTATAGGATGTGTAAGACAAGGAAGGAAGCCATGTTAAAAGTTTGAAGAATTTTCCATGAAAATTATTTTATATTTGGAAAATATTATATTTTGGAAGAAATGAATAGTAAGTTTATGGTATCCACACTGTATTAATGTGTCATGTTATGAATGTATTATGTACCAATTCCCTAAATATATAAACTTTAAAATATACTCAATGTTAAAATTAATTTATTTCTTGACTAAATTGAATATTATTTAGTGTAATAAGGTCATGTCCTTATATGTTTAATATCATGATACATCATTTTTGAACATGGATTGAACCTAATTCATTTATGTGAATTTTTCTACCATTATTTCTTGGAGTTTTATCCTTGAACTATGTTGATGATGCATTATTTTAAGTTTTTTCTACATTACCATGTTGACTTTATGATTTTAATTCTATATTATGTATCTTTATTCATGATTGTATTTCCAACTTTTTTATGCACCATTGATATGCACATTGTCTAACAAGTAATTTTCACTTCATGTTAGCCATGTTTATTCCCATACTGGTCTTTATAGCTCACCCTATTCTTATGTATGTACCCACGTTATCCTTTCCATTTTTAAAAGTCATGGAATTTTAGAAAAATAGTAAGGAAGTTTTGAATAATATTCTTTTATCCCATATTCAAGATGTTCTACAATATAACTCATTTCTAAAGACACTATAATTCTCAATAATTTGGTTTTTATTATGTGTATTCTTATGTAGTAAATCTGGAATTAATGTCTAATAATTGGAAGGGTTGTTAAAGTGTTTTATTATATTCCTTAAGGTGGATTTATAGTTCAAAATGAATTTATACAGGGTATTTGAAACTATGATTACCCTGATAAATGTGTTATATTATTATGGTAATGTTTGGTTTGTGAAATTGAAACTTTCTTCCATTTATTTGATAGCGAATATGTGACGCTTGCGGGACATTGGGTTTTTATGGGATAACTAACACTTGAAACCTTAGTTTATGTTCTGTATTAACTAGGGTCGGTTAACTGGGGGATTAATATATCGTTTGGGGTGAAGAATAAGTGGGATTTTAAAATGTTTCAATATTGATCACGAGTGAAATAAAAGTATTTTTGGACCTGAAGAAGACCAATAGGGATTCTAAACTTTTTTTATGAATTTATCCAACAAGTAAACCATGTATTCTAATTATTTATACTAGTCTCTATTTGTTACACCACTTGATTCTTATTTTGTCTGCCTTGTTTTATTTAGGTTCCCATTCATTTATAGTTAAAATCATTTTTCTATTTATGATTTTTTATTTTTCATTCTTATATTCTTTCATGTTCCATGTTTGGATGATTTTATAATGCTTTTGTTGGGTGGATTCTATTTTTTTTATTTGATTCTTGTTTACTTGTTATTTGAAAAGATGAGTGTTTTAATAAACAACAAAGGTATTTTGAATGTTTTGTTTTCATGTGAACTTATTTTAAATTATGAGATTGTTTTGAAAGTTTCTTCATATAATATTTATGGATTTTCATATAAAAGGCCTTATATTGATTCATAGTGTTATCCTACTAGGATTTGTGGCTTACATGTTACATATATCTTTTGCTGTATGAAACGTTTTCCCCGTGAAATAGGAATGGGAAAAGGCACCATGTAATTTGTTAGTCCATGATCAATGTGGTTCATTATTATTTTAGGATAGTGGCAATTATGGTCTCATAGAGTTAGCTAATATAGAATAGGCTTTTTATTTTGTACCATTTTTGATTCTATGTATTGGGATTTTCCATATTTTTGAGCATGATGACAAATATATATATTGTATTTGCCCTAATTATTAATAATTAAGTGATGATTTTTTATATCTATTTCATTCATGTTGTATATACTATGATTTGGTTATTTAAATCGGTGTTTGATTATTTCTTGGTTGGTGTTACCATCCAATCCATTGAACGGAAAGACTTTATTTTCAATTGATAAGTAGTTCCGAAATGGTTATACAACATTTACACGTTCTTATTGATAACCCATGGAAATTAGGAACATGGTTTGGGAATTGTGGTAGAATGGCTCAGGTGGTGCATCAGGTCGACCTAAGCCAGTTTTTCACTAAATTTTCTCATGGCCCTCTTTTTATTTTCGGGTTATTGGTATATAGAAGAAAAAACATTAAGGGATATAGAGGTATGTGTATAAGAGTTACTAGATACCTTTTCCTTATGAAAAAATATAAAATTTCCATGGGTGGTTGGGAGTTATATTTTACATTTGGATATGATTTTGGGTTTTTTTGGTGATATTTAAGGGTTTTCATCATTTTATATGTATTTTGTAAAGCCTTCATAAATAGTTCTTGAGAAATTTTAGGTTTTTTGGTGAAATAGGGAATGAAACTCGAGGCATAGTTAGTAGGAACCATATAAAGCCCAAGAAACCAGGTCTGTAATCTTCTGGTTTAGTTTTTCATGGTTGGTGCATGTTTTTCCAAAATATTTGGTCAATATGTGAACATAAGAAAAGTGTTTAATTTTTTTTATGTTTTCTCCCCTTATTCATTTTTTAGTTTTGTTTATATTGATGATGGTTATTTGTGACCTATTGTAATGGATTCTTGTGGATCAATTGATGCTGATTGAGATTCATTTATGTATTGAATGAGTTTGGATCTCATTTTATAGATACTTCCTCCAATAAGGGACTTTTATAATTTAAGGGAGGGAAATACAAAGAATGGCCCATTGGAGGCCCTTTTAGTTAATCCTTCATTAGTAGAATCAATGATCTAAATGATTTAGACCTTATTTATATATGTAAAAAGAGTTCAATCATAGAAATATGACCATGCTCAAGATTTCAGTAAGTAGAATCCATTGAAATTTCTAGGGAAAAGGTACCCTTGATCATAATTAATGGAACAATATGATCAAGAATATCTCTTTATTTCTAAATAACTTTGGTACTTTTAAAGTTTCTTTCGCAACATACATGTTAGAAGGATTTACTTGGAAGTAGTGGTAATCCATAGTATAGGTGAAGAGACATGAAAATCTCACCAGAACTACCTTTTAGAAATCTTTTAATTAGTATCTTTATTTTAAGACATAATGGGAGGTGAAGTCCCATGATTTCATGAATACATAGTATGGGGACTATTTAGTGAAGGATTTTAGTACTCAATTTTTTGATCATGTTTATTTATCTCCCAAGATACTACTGAATAACTACTATAAGGCCATATATTTTAAAATTTATTCAATGGACAAGATAATATTAATTCTAATTATAATTTTCATACTAGATTATACATATGTGGTTTATAAATAGATGATGGATTAAGATGATTTTACTCAGAAGAATGGACATAGGGGAGTTTCTTTAGTTGAGGGTGGTATCCAAGGATCTTCCTCTAGATAAAATAGTAAGTGAGATAATCCTAATTAGGTTAGTGGAAAGGGTTCTCATCAATCAACTTGTTTGTGATCTCTATCCATACCCAAAATGATTCCATGTTGGCTTTGATGACATGCCACTGACATGGGCATCTGAGTTATCTTCTGTTATAGTGTGTTACATACATTTAAGAGAGTTTTGTTGGTTGTAATTTTTAAAAGGTTTATAGGTGTAATAACATTAATATATCAGTATGGGATTCCTCCCGTTATATGGAGGGTATATCAAGTGATCTAAGAAGGCAGAGGGAGGTCATGAGTGAGGGAATCTCTATATAGAAGGTATGTCACATGAGGATTCTAATTCAAGGCCATCCAGAGTGAGAGGTAAGATATTAATAACTTATTATATGTTTTTAGAACTTATTCTTATACGTGAATACTGTTTGTTTATTTCAAAAATGTTTATTGATGATTTTGTTATATGATTAAATTTGATGACATTTATAATGGAACTACATAAACTATTTGTACGGAGGGAAGAGAAATGTATTAATTTCTTGAAAATCATGTTATCTATCAATTACATGGATGTTATGTGGGACTTCTTCATATTGGAATATGATGTCTCTTATCCCATTATCGGTATGGTGTTTATGATGAGTTTCAAATATTAGATGTAATTTTATCACTACATGATCCGTTTCCTATATCCTAATGGGAAAATTCACGTATTTATGGGTAAATGGGATCAGAGATCATGTAGTGTACAGATTGTTGATCAAGATGTGGGGTCTATTATGGGTTATCTATTTTATATTTCCTACAATGATTTGGAGTAGGTTTTGGGATTATTTTACCAGGTTTCTCCCGTAATTATAATTTGAGATTAGTAGTTATATTCTACTCAAGATGATCCCCATCTCATTATCATTATACTGGATAGACCCCTATGATTTGAATGTGTTAAATGTTTATTTGGGGGATATTTAATGTAAGGGATTTATTCATATGAACATGTCACTATGGGTGACTCCAGTTGTATTTATAAAGATGATAGATGGGTGTCTTAAACATTTCATATACTCACAATGTAATCTATGTTTCCATTAAAAAAATACTCATTTTCTCGTATTTATGATCACTTTGATCAACACAAGGGAACCTAGATATTTTTGAAAATCAAATTAAGGTTGGGGTATCCCTAGTTGAGGGTCTTGGAGTAGAATTATCCTAATACCTACTTCAAGAGCAGGTATGGGTAATTTGAGTATCCATTCATTTTATTCAACCTTATAAATTCTTCTACTGTCTTTTTGGATTTGATGAGCAAGATCATTCAATAAATTTTGTGATCCTTTATGGTCTTTCTTGTTGGTGATATCTCGTTGTATTCCAATATGAAGGATGACTATGGAGATTTCCAAAGAGTTATTTTGAGAACCTTAAAAGTGGATCACATGTAAAATAAAATTTCCAATATCCAGTTTTAGATCTAAGAGGAAATGTTTTTGGTTCATGTAATTTTTAGGAAAAGGATTTTATTGGATAGTATATAGATTGAAGTGTTTATGTATTTATATATGTCTAATAAAATGTTTGATATTAAGAGATATTTAGGAATAGTTAGGATTTAAAAGAATTTTTTTAGGATTTCTCCAGGATATATTCTATATTAATTGTATTGATATGATAAGGGGTGATGTTTTAGTAGAGTGATAAGTGCATGAATTATTTTGAGGAGTTTCAGGTTATGTTGAAATTATTAATATTTATGATTCTTTCTAAACATATAAAGGGAAATATAGTGAATTGTGATGCCTTAGGTGTGGCGTAAAGGTCGGTTCTAATGAAAAATGATCATGTGGTGGACTATTTCTATCGTTTGATATTCCCACATGGGAGGCATTATCCCACCTTTGACCTAAAGTTAGAAGCTATAGGGAATTTGTGGAATAATTTTTTCCATTATCACTTAAGAGATTAATTTATTTTCTTTTCATATCATAAGTGAATGGAGTATATTGTCACCTATAGGGAAATACATAGGAAGAGACAATTGGTGGGATATATATAGAAAATTTAATTATATTTCAATTATACCGATATTAATAGGAATATTTTCAATGATTATTTGACAAAAAATCACTATTCTGGACAGTTAATCAATCAATAGATTAGTTGTGTTTGTTGAGGTTTCCTTTTGATATAAATTTGGAGTTGAAAGAGGGTGGAGATATATTTTATTATACCAACATTAATATAATTCTATCCCCCTTTCATCATATTTAGTGTGGGTAGGCATCAAACCATGACTACTAATAGATATGAAGTGTTTAAAATAATAGGAAGAGCTTTAGGGATTTTCCTAGGTTTCCCAACATTACCATTTTATTCAAAAAAAAGTTAGAGGTGTTTTTGACCTTAATGATAAAGGTGATGAATGATGGGAATTATTGATGTTGTTTCATTCATTCAAGAGATTCTATGATGTTTTTTGCACTGATTATTTGATACTAGTGTCCTCATATGATCCAACCATTTATATTTTTTTATCCTAATTCCGTAAATGCTAGAGGGTCAGAGTAGAGCATGAGAGACTATCCAGGTTTTTTTAGCCTTTTAAAATTCTAGTATGCAAGTGGTATGAAATCTACATAGAATTTTTGATTGGTCAACCTCATAATACAAAAGTGAAAGACACTATTTTCATGATTATACATATGATTTCTAAAATATCCCATTTTATTCACATTAGATAGTAAATTAAGGTAGAAGAGATTGGGAACCTATATGTCTAATAGATAATCTAGATTCATGATGTTTCCTTAGTGTTATTTTTTGGCCTAGATACCAATTTTAGTTATCGATTTTTGAAGAGTCTACAAGAATCCAAGGGAACCTTGTTGAAGTTTATAATGAACTATCACCCAAAAATGGATAGTTAGACTATCATGGAAGTCAATAATCATAAGGATATGCTTCATTCATGTGTTCTGGACTTCATGGGGTTCATGGGGGATTTATCTCTCATTGGTTGAATTTTTTATAAAATAATATTTACTAATCCTTAATAAATATGAAACAATTATGGTGTTTTATGGTTGGATGTGTTGGTCCCCAACAGGTTGGTCTGAGTTGGGTGATCATTTCATATTGGGTTCGAGTCACATCTTGGAGAATATAGAGAAAGTGTTGTTGATTCAAACTTGGATAGAAATAGATTTGTTCTTCCCTAAAAAGTATTTTGATTATCTCCAATTACTGTTTGAGTTTGAGGTAGGTGATTAGTTGTTCATTTGTGTGTTAGTTCGAATAGAAAATTATCGCTTGAGAAAGTATAGAAAGAAGACATTTTGTTATGTTAGGCCATTATATAATATGGAGCGTCTTGGGAAGGTAACCAACTTGTTATATTTTTTTACCAAGGATGACCAATATTTATAATTTCATCCACATATCCTAGTTTTCGAATTAATATCTAGACCCAACTCATATGATATAGTGGGAATATATAGAGTAATAATCTGGCACCACCATTGGTGAATATCCTATTTCAATTTTTGACTATAAAAATGTGCTACAAGGTACGTTAATTTCATTAGTTTATGTACAATAGTAGAATGGTAGTAATAACAATGATACATGGGAGAGGGAGTCTTTAGTGAGTGACCCTTGACCTCATCTCTTTGTTTCTGAGGATCATTGAGTATTTTCAGAAAGTATAAATTGGAATTTAAGGGACAACTATGACACCAAATAGGTCACTATTATTTCTTGTTTTGAGATTTATTTTTTTATATTGGGATATGGAGGTTTAAAAACTCATTTTCTAAATAAAATTTGTTCTAGATCACGGATGGTGAAATATTAGTAAAAACCATGCTACTAACCCAGTGAAGAGTGTTTTTGGGTGGTAGAGGTGGGGGGTCACTAGTTAGGAATTTTTTTTCAATCCATGTAGTGGATTATAGAAATTTTGTGGCTTTATTTTGGGTATGTAATGGAATATACTTTGTCTTCATATGTTTTTAATTAATATATATCCAAACAAAGTGGACAATACAAATCCCCAAAATTTTGGATTGTTTCCAAAATAACATTATGGGATTTTCTTAAAATCACTCCTGTTTCTACCCCATATACATAAAACTCTCACCCTTATACTTGAAGCTTTTCCGATTTGGATTTTAGGGGATTATTCTTGTATTCCTAGTGATATATAGTGATTAATTATTGGGGTAAATTTATTTATTCTTCCTTACCCATTTTTCTCTTTATTCATATTTTTAAATATTGTGGCATCCCTAGCATGATATATGGGAAAAACTAGAATGTTTTAGGGAGTATTTGTTATATTTATTTTTTCCTTTAGGAGTGGGATAAATTATCTACATTGATTTATGTGATTGTATTTGACGGTTATGTGTTTTCAATTGGTTTTTAATAGGTGTCTCTATTTATGTTTTATTTTCCACATATAACATTCGATTCCTAATCTCTTTTGGGTTTTATTTATTAAATTTCATTAAAATGGTTCTATTATTGTTGGTTTATCTATTCCTATGGTTTTTATGGAATTAAATATAAATTTTATGGTTTAAAGTGTCTTCTTATAATGAATTATTTTATATTCATGTGTTGTGATTGATAAATTTCCTCTAGGAGGATCTATGGTTTTAAATGGATTTATAAAGTTCTCTTGAAAAAGGGTTTACCTTGAGAATGGTTTTTGATTATTTTTGTTTATGAAATTTTATGTTTTTTTGTGTTAATGTGATTGAAAGTGTGTGGAAAATGGGAGACATTGGGTTTGATTGGTTGACTTAGAAACATGAAACCTTATCCTTTGTCATGGACTATGTATGGTGGGTTATCCAGGGGACCAAGAGAGCCTTTGGGAGGAAGACTGTGGGAGCTTCTAAAATGTGTCCATGTGGACCATGAGTAACCATTTATTTTTTTCTATGCCATGGAAGACTTTGAGAGATTTAATTTTTTTAATATTTTTAGTCGGTTAGTTAAACATGTCTATGACTAAGTCACAATAGACACTATTGGCCAGATCTAATTATTCTAATTTCTTTTTCCTTGTTCTATTTGGATTCCCAAGATTTTGTGCTTAAAACCATTGTTGTTATATAAGATATTGAATACAACCATGCTTATATTCATTATTATTCAATGTTTGTGTGAGTGATGAATGATTATACCTGGTCGATTCACTTCCTATTTATTTTATCCTTGTATACTAATGTTTTGGAAAGATATGTGTTTTAATAAATAAATAAAGGATTTTGAAAGTGATTTTTTATAAAGTGACATTATTTTCAAATTAGTTTTCAATATATAGTTTTTTTTCAAGAGGAAATATATTATATAGATTCATAGATTTATCCTACTTGTCTCTGATCCTCACACCCATTATATTCATTTAGTTGTATTTTAACCTTATTTTTTGGGTTATAAGAATCGGAAAAGGAACCATGATGTTCAATGTCCCTTATTGATTATCAGTTTTTTTGGTTATCTTGGGATGGTGGAAGTGACACTTATAGTATTTTCTGTCCTTGGTCTAGTAGATTATACTTTAATTAATTTTATATTCAATGAATTGAATATTAATAAAACATATTATTACATATTGTTCAATATTCTGAAAGACATTAATTTGATAATATCCAATGATATTAATCACATTGATATGTTCATAGAAGTATTCGGCTATGATGAGGACTTTGGAATGCCATGATGATCTTCTTAAATTTATTTATATGGTAGGATAACATATTATGATAGGACACGTAGTATATATAGTGATAGATGAGAATAATCAAATGTGGATGATGATTCTTCTCATGAATTTCTGACTTGGTAATCTCAAAGATGTGAGTAATGAGAATAGCTCGGATATTATAAATTCTACATGTTTTGGTGTCATCGAATTTTAATATAAAAATAATGTGTAATATTCATTTTACTTTAATATTATCATTGATTAATTTCACGAATCGCAGACTTATAGTTACTGACCAAAACTGTCGTTCTATATATCGGTTTGAAGTAGGATATTTTGGATTCATCACCAATGACTTTTTAATAATGGATAAGTTGAGAAATGATTTTTCCCATCCATACTTATAAATTCTTATATCACATCGCATTGATTGGAATAAACCATTTATATTAAATTCCATGTTGATGGTGAAATAATGTGTTTATCTTAGATAGTCAAAGAGAGATGTATTGAAAACATTGGTTAACGACATAGATGTGCAACACACTTGATGAATTATTGAGACAAAGAGATTACATTACACATGGAGCATTAATATGTGGTTGTTGAGGTTGTGATATGAATTTCCTTCTCTTGGGTTCCTAGAACCATTTATAGATAGTAATCTGGGAATATAGGTAAGCCCATGTAATGCCATGAAGATATAATCCTAGAGGTCTACCCACTATGTGTTTTTTGGGCATGAATAAATTCTATTTGAATTTAATTTTTAGAATAATTACTTTTCCCATGACTGAATATTAATATTATTCATGTTTTATAGATCAAAAATATTTATTTATGAATTAAATATTTAATTAAATATTTATTTTGAAATTCAATAAATAATGGGTAGCTCTTAATGACCAAGACCACGTCTAATGAAAAATATTAATTTACCAACTACTAAAATAATTTTTATTTTTGAGCAAGTCAACATGCATGACATAAAATAATAATAATAATATCATTATTTTGTCTCATGAGGACTAATAATGAATTTAATATTATTTAAGGTATGTTACATTATTATATAATTTTCTAACCAAAAGATAGCACTATAAATAGTTTTTTTGCCTATTTTATAAAGTTTAATAAAAAATTGAGAATATATAATTATTGCGCACATCAAAATTCTTTATCTCGAACTCCTCATATATTCCTCTCAAGAAAAATATTAACACTATCATTCTCAATGGCTGTTAAAGTGATCAATATGAATAATGAAATATAAATGATTCTCTGTTGTTGAAATGTAAATTTGATTGGCATTGCTTGGAGGTCAATGGAGCATGTGTGGGTCACCACAATAGGGATTCTACATTAGAATCGTTATAACACATGAATTTTAATGCAATATAGTTTTCAAAATATGAACAACATCGTCACAAGAATAATGCTAAGATGATCTAATTATTTCATCAGATTACATGCCTGCATGAAAACATTCAAGAGTTTCCTGTTTTCAAACATGCCTGTGTGAAAACGTTTAGGTGATGGTTCCATAATAGTGGTGATGGACAAGGATGTGTTCCAGTAGTATATGGATTTTTTTAACTTCTCTGTGATTGGTATAATTTCCTATGAAAAATGAAATGAAACCATGGTCAATATCTAATTTAAAATTGTGAACCTCTCATTGTTGGGGTTTCTTGGGATGGTGGATTATTTCAATTGGAAAGGGAATCAACCATATAATTTTGGAAAGGAAAGATGGTAATGCTTCTTTTTGGAGATCTCAGAATCTTAATTTGAAATCATGCTTCTTGAGGCTTTCTGAAGGGGATTCTAATGTGAACACCTTCAAATAATGACCTTCGTTAGCATAGGTTTGGACAAAAATTCATGGGTTTCCATGGGTTTAGTAGCATCCAAAAATTCGGAATGACATTTCATCAGGAATTTTCACACCCATTAAAATTGATAAGAGAAGTCTCAAAAGTGATCTTGGTATCTATACCATAGTGCTGATTGAGATAGACATGGAATTGCAACCACCCGGGCACCTAATTTTGGAAGTGAATGATCATCATCCTGAAATCAACTTTGAGTTTGAGAACATTCAATTTTTTTTAAACATTACAAGATGGATGGGATTTAATTTTAAAAATGTAGGGTGGTCATGAAACTAGTTCATCCAACCCCATCTCTTCCAGTATGGAGGTAGGTGCCATGGAATAGGAATGGTGAACATGTAGTAAATGAAAAATAAAAATCCAAAGAACATTTAGAGGAAGGAACCAAAGAAAAAATGATAGGGTTCACTAGGGATGATTTGATTGAGGAAGAGGAAATCCAAGTTGAAAACACTACTCTTGATTGGAATCACAACAGAAATGATAAATAAAGTCCTCTAGAAGTCATCACTAACCTATTTCTAGGACTTTCCACTGAAGTTGTTGAAACTGGCTATGAGTCACAGGTTCATGAATTCCTTATCAAAACCATTGGTTATGAAATTGAGGAGAAGTTATCCTCACAAGTAGCCATCTTGGAAGTGTCACCAACTAATGCATAAATTTAAAAAGTGAAAATAAAGAAATATCATCAGTTCAAGTATGATGCGAAAAATGGGGAACCATAAGAAAATATCCAAGACGGAATACAAATTGGTACTGATGCTAAACTATGCATGGATACCAAAGAGCAATTTCGGGATTCCAATAAAATACAAGTGGAAACACCCATAAAAATGAGAAGAAATATTGGAAAAAGGGGGTACAATATTAGTGGAATTTTAGAGCCCAAGATAAACTCCATGAAATTGGAAAATCATTTCAATAGAAGAGTTTCTGATCCTTTAGGAACTAACTAGGTTGTTTCATGTATGGATAGGATCTAGATACTAACACACCATAAGGAAGAATTTCAAATGATGGTTGATGTCTGTAATCATATTATCACCTGCAAATTTACAGAGGATGGAAATCATGTATTCAATTCTATTGTGTATGCTCCAAACTATTATGTAGATAGGAGACTCTTATGGGTGAAGACTAAGTATTTTAACAGTATAACATCCTGTTCACGGATTGTTACAGTTGATTTCAATGAAATTCAACATGTAGATGAGAAAATTGGGCCGGTTAAAAATTCTACATCTACTAAAGATTTTCGAGATTGTATTGAAAAATAGGTCTGATGTAAATAAATCTCATTGGTGCCAAGTTCACATGGTATAAGAGATATACCAATGTTATAAGAACTAGTCGAGTTGACAAGGATTTTTTGAATCAGGAAATGATTGGATATTGGAAATCACTCTCATGTTTGACTCTTGCCAAAATTAATCCAGACCATCATCCCCTTCTGATAAGCTTACATGGGAAGGAACAGGGGCTTCCAATTTCTTTCAAGTTTAATAATGCTTGGTTATATCTCCTTGGTTGCTCACAGATTGTTCAAGAGACTTGAAACTAAGCATGATGTAGTGGAAGTCCACTATAATACATTTCTAAGCTTAGAATGTTCAAGTATAATCTTAGGGAATAGAGAAAAAAAATGTCATCATGTTGGATGCTGACATTGAGGGGCTCAAATGCTACCTTCATGACATTTATGCAGAGGATACGAGATCATATTTCTTAGGAGCTATGTAGTAGGAGGGAAAATTTTCTATCAAGATGAACAACCTCATAAATATTTGAGACAACATTAAGAAAGAGATCTTCAATGTTATGTGGCATAATGAAGGGGATAGAAAAACAAAGTTCATTAATGATCTTCATAGGTTCCGGAAAGATAATAGGACTCTATCCCATCTAAAAGATGGTGATAGAATTTTGGATAGTAGACGGGTGAATGCTGACCATATTTTCACTTTCTATTAGAATATTTTTAATGGATGAGCTCAAACTGAATGGGTTTAAGACAACATTATTCCTAATTTAATTTCTAGGGAGGATAACATGCTTCTCACATCAATTCCAATGGATATTGAGATAAATAAGGTAGTGTTTGGTCAAAAACATATAGCCCTATAGGGACATATGGTTTCACAAACATCTTCTTTCAAATAAATTGCTATTTCATTCAAAATATGGTTTTCTTTCACATCAAGAATGTTTTCGAGGGTCGACATTTCTCTCTAGGGTTCAATACCTAGTTTATTTCACTAATTCCCAAGGTGGAGCATGAAAGAGATAATTTATGTTGGTTTCTCCGGTGAATACCATTCACAAAATTAATACAATGCTTTTGGATAACAGGTTTGCTCAGGTCGCTGAGAAAGTCATATACTAGAGTCAATTTGGCTTTATTAAATGTAAAAATATTCAAGGCTGTATTCTCACAGCCTCATAATGATTTAATATTCTAAGGAAGAAAACTAGGGGAGGAAATGTGGCCATTAAATTGGGAATTATAAAGGAGTTTGATATGATGTATTAGAGTTTCATTAGACAAATCCTACATAGATTTGGATTCAGTGTGGTGTTTATTCAATGGATTACAATGTTGATGGAGTCATCTCGTATCTCAATCATAGTTAATGGGTCATCAGAGGGATAATTTGCATGTTCAAGGGGAGTGAGATAGGGGGACCCCCTCTCTGATATTATATTTGTAATCGCGGAGAATTATTTGAGAGAAATTCTAAATAACATGGTGGATAACGGGAAACTAGCTATTATCAAAGTGGATAGAGGTATCTATGCACCCCCTCACTTTTTCTTTGCTGATAAAATTTTTATCTTTACACGGGGGGATAGGAAAAACACCAATAACCTGAAGGAGTCCCTCCATCACTATGAGAATGTTTCCGGGAAAGAAATCAGTTGGATTAAGTCTTTTATCTACATTGGTAAGAAATTATCATTTGTAAGAAAGTATCATCTCATCATACATCTATGTCTTAGATAGGGTCTTATACCATTTATTGACCTTGGGGTTTTACTTTTTTGGAGAAATCCAAAGGAATCACACTTCTCAAAGGCCTTACCTCAAATCATGATAAGTCTTACCTCTTGGAATGGAATAACTCTCTCAATGATAAGACGTGTGTGCCGTTTTAATCACGTCGTTATTTCAAATCTTGTTTGTTCTCTCATGGTTTATATGTGGCCTGTATTAGTGCTCAAGAAATTCAAATTACTTTTGAGGAACTTTTTCTGGAGTAAAAAGTTTATGAAAAAAAAAGATTATAAAAAAATGGAGAAAATGTTGTTTGACTACCTTGTTTGGAGGTCAAGTCATTAAAAATATCAGTAGTTTTAATAAAGCACTGCTGGCCAAATATACCTGGTGTCTCATTAACTGTAAATATGATTCTATAGTGTTCATAAGAAGAAGAATTATTACAAGGATCACTACTATGAAATTAGGTTATATATACTCTTCTATCTGGTCCGAACTACATTATATATTCAAGTTTATCATGAGAAAATCTCACTGGGTGGTTACTGCTAACTCATCACTTCATTTATGGAACAACAACTACAGTGGTATGCTTTTGGACAATAGGTTAAAAACTATAGAGCAATTTTATAATAGTAACATCAATATCAAATAGAAACATGAACATAAGGATGGCCTCCTAGATGACATTGTTTCCATTGTGGAAGGATCTGATTATATAGAGCAAGAGGACCTGCTTTTATGGGAAGGGTCCGCATCTGGACTTCGGGAATCAAAAAAAAATCTACCCACACATGATGCCTGGAGACTACCACTGGATTGGCACTTGGATTAAAAGTTGGCATTACCCTCACAGTTTTCTCTTTTTTGTAGACTTTTTCATAACAAGATACCATTGTATGTCAACCTACAAAGGGTTGGGATATCTCTATGCTCATGATGTGTGTTATGACATCAACATCATGTGGATGTGGATCAATTGTTCTTGTCTTGTAACACTGCTACATACCTATATAAATACATTCTCCACCTCTTTGAGCTAAAAATACTCACACATGTTCTGTTATGGATTTCGGGACTTGTTATCCCCAACACAACAATCTCAACAACTTAATGCACTGCTTGTGATGAAGTTATCAATGTTCTTTGGAATGGCCACAACATAATTATTCACTGAGAATCCATGATTTATGTAAGACGGTCTTTTTATAATATCATCATGGATATCCAGGATATAGAATTTAGGATCAAGGAATGTTGCGACAACATGGTTAAGGATTTCAGGACACTTCGATGCTTGAAAGTTTCAATAATTTTTCTCCTGCCAAGGCGCATGATGGAGCTCTTCTGGTCGGAAACATTCAAAGGATGGATGAAATGAAACATGGATTGTGCCTCAAGGGGAAATCTGGGACCATCAGGGTTTAGAGTAATCTTCAAGGACCGCCATGGAGAAGTGGTGGTATGCAGTTATGGCTCATGTGGTCACACAACAACACTTGAATCTAAAATGACGGTTGTTATTAAAGTGGTGGAAAATGTTTTTCCACAAGTTTGGAACAATATATGGTAAGAATGTGACTCAACGGTAGTTCTTCAGGCCATAAGTTTGGGCCAAAAATACCTCTCATGGAAACTGGTAGGTAAATAGATCATTTTCCTTGAAAGGATCTCTTCCTTGAATCACTTCGTCACAAACACTTTCTGGGAAGCGAACTACATTGAGGAAGCACTTTCCATCAAATGAGTCTCGGAAGTGAATAGCACAAGACTCAACAATGTGAATGATGAAATGATGCCTCTTATCCTGCAAGACAAATGTAAAATCCCCTCTTTCCCCATTATATAACTCTTTTTTTTAATATAAGAGCCTATGTGATCACTTTTATGAAAAAAATAAATAATCCTTGATGTGAGAGAAATATGATCTCCATATATACCAACCAACTAAGTACAATGAGCCTACCTTTATTTATAATAGTCTATATCTAATCCCCAATATCATGCACATCCTCAAATGAATATGTGTTGAGGGGACCACACATCACTGTTACACTCCACATCCGAGGGATCCACAACCCAATTAGATAATCTTATCCTAGATGGAGTTCAAATACATTGGATTACCACTCCGAAGATAGAGGACCCATGCCCCAATTTGGTATGGGGGAGTAGAAACTATAACTATTCAATGTGTAGGGGGACTCACATCCTAGTTCTTCAAGGGAGTACTGGCCCTAACATCTCTATGATGATACTTCCATCATCACTATCACTGTCAAGCATCACCTAAATAAGTATCATTCTTGAAAGAACTCAAATAGTTTATTGTATTCCACATCAAAGGATACCATCACATCTTGTACATAAAAACACTTATGATATGATACTCTTGAGAAAAAATACAAGTCACGAATAATGAGATATGAAAGGTGGAAGTTATTGGAAAATGTATATGATGTGTACATCAGGTCAAAGGATGTGAGACCTCACCTTTAATCCTAGGTGTGTTATCCCCTAGAAACAACTGAGAAATATATTTCACACTAAACAGTGTCTACTTTAAATTCATGAAAAGTCTAATCCACTTAGGGGTTCCCATGCTCTTTCAGATCATGCTATAAAAATGTGCTTGTGTACATCCCTATGCTTGGGTACCCTATATGTGTCTATGTACACCACAATGTTCATTTAGTTTTGTGGTTCCCATGTCCCTAGAAATATCCAAGACCATGTACTCATAGTGTAAACACTTAGCTTTCAACACTAGGTTACATGGTGTGTATAAGTCCATACATGGAACATGATATTTATCATTGAATAAAACCCAAGATTCCATAGCCAAGGTACTACATGGATTGTGTTATTCATTGTACACACCGTTCATTTAGGTTTTTCATAGGTATTAAATCATATTCTTTAAAAAGTTTTATGATTTTATAATTCCACTATAAATCTCTCTGTTTGACTCCTTAAAATCGAAGGGTAACATCCATGGACATCTTCTCTGGGACATTAGTGGCTATAAATTATAATATGATCGCCTTCATTGGAGTTTTTGAAACATCCAACTCTAGTTTGGGTCCTAGAGTAAGTCTTGGACTATCTTGAGAATTTTTTAATACTCCTCATATGATTTATTGTACCTGAGTATGTTATCTATGAAGATAATGAAAAATTGGTCCATGTTTGGATGGAAAATCCATTTCATAAGATCTATAAACATAGTGGGGTAATTATTCATAGAAAAAGGAATCAACAGGATCTTTTAGTGTAAGTAGTGACATCAAAATGCATTATTTGGAGTATCATCCTTAAGTACCCTAAATTGGTGGTATCCATATCTATGAATGATCTTCAAAATTAAACTAACACCTCTTAACTGGTTGAATGTGTCATAAAATCTTGAAAAGGGTTAATTATTCTTAATCATTACTTGTTTCAAGTGATGATAATAAAAAATATCCTCAAGTACCCATCCACCATTTTAATGAACTAAACTAGATCTCCCTAGTGGGAAACACTGGTTTAGATGAAACCCTTCTCTATAATTACTTATGATAATCCTTAAAATACTAGTGTTTGATATGGGTCATCAGATATTCTATAGATTATATCAATGTGGTACCAAAGTGCAAGTCAATGAAAAACAATCCATCCACCACTATGGAGGATGTCTCAGAACATCATTGGGGAAGAATCCAAAATAATCCTAAACTAATGATGGAAGAAAAATTCAAAAAATCTTGTTGCTCCAAGGGATAATCTTGTCATTTTAGTTTACAGGGGTTGAATCTTCCTGCTCACAAGAATCAATCGCTCATCCATGAGATACATCTCACCCGAAAAGAGAATCTCACCACATCCTTAATCTAACTCATCTATGATGAATGTAAATATAGGACCCAACTATGGATAAATTTTCCATATCCAAGATGAAATAATAAATTTTTATCAGGATGAACAATAAGTCCCATGAGAAACACTCACTAATAAACACCAACTTTCCCTAATACTTGATTAGAGATATCAATGAATCGCAGCCATTAGGATCCTCTGGAAATTTTTTCAGGAGAAGGTATTAAGTGGGATATCTTACCATTGTAATAGGGATGAAAAGATAAAATAATGACTCATACCCTTGTATATTAGTACTATGGGAGATTAGAAATGAAAAATATTTTAAACTGAATTATATCCATTACAAACTAGTCAAAGCCCTCTATATCTTATAACTACCCACATCCTTAGCCTCCATCTCTCAAATCCTAGTATGTGATGCCATGTGGGGGAAGTTGAAAAATATCATAGTGTTACACTATAATATCAACTCCTCCCTGCAGATCTCCACATAACCCTCTTTCTGAACCACATCCTTAGGCACCACCCTATCTATTCATTAGAGATCCCTTGTCACGGTGTTGGATCTACCGTGGTGGTCCATCCACTATCTCCATATTTTTCTTAGTATGAAGGGTTGATGATTCATGATACTTATGAACTCTCCCATTATAAGGAAAAAATAATGGTTCACTGGGCATACTGGATCCTTGACACTATCCTTGATTTCCAATTCCAATATTATGCTTTTGAAAATGAGTATAATGCATCTTCCATGGACTCAACATATGATTCATACTAGTGGATATAGAAAACTCATCCAAATGATGTCCATCACTAGATCTAACCACCCACCTCCCTCTACTAGGAATCTCTCAATCTCTGGATCCCATTGTAGTACTCTATTTTAGGTAAAAACAACAAGGGGGATATGATAGTATGAATATATCTACAGAGACCATTCTCAAATATCCATGCCTCGAAGAATCCACCATTCACAATATCTAGTAAGTAACATGCGGGGTCAGTGAACCTCATAGTGTACTATACTACTATCAAGTCACCATTTTATAGCTGGATAGACTCCTAAATCTACATAGATCATAAGCATGTGGGTTAATACTAATCAAAAAACAACAAATGAAATGATTTATATGAAATAATATTATCATGTTGGGTTTTCATCAATGAAACCCACAATAACCCTATTACCACATGAATAAGATTGGATGAAAGAACAAACAAAATATCAATTCGGATAAAAAAAAGAATGAAGACTCAGACCACCAACTCAACCTAATACACTTTTACCTATAGGTCTGGCTCACTGTGGATCCATATTGGTCTTTGATACCCAAAATCACATAACATGATAATAATTTTCAATCATCATATATCACGACTAGAAATATATTCTACTAGAAAATATGTGGTAGTTATTTCTGCCAACATAGAGGATAAACCTCATGAGACATACCTTGAACTCAGACCTTATCACTAAACATGTCTTTATCATGATATTATATCGATAACCTAGTTGAATGTATTCATAATGAAATCCTAAAAAGTGGTCAATACATACCATGGTTAGATGAGAATATATATATGGGGATCTGAATCAATAATTATAGTCAAAATACTTAATCCTATATGACGAATGTACCAATGCTTCCCTCTAACTGATGCCTTGGTTTTCTGAGTCAACAAACAGGTAGTTAGTCTCTTTGTTAATGGATACGTTGGATAAAACACAATTACTAGATTCACTGGCCTAAAATATGCACTCATGACACTATGAACCCTTTTCTCTATGTTTCAAACCAATCCGCATCATGGTTCCCACTCCAATACCTACCTAATGAAGAAACCCTTTGACACTACACTTTTATGATCTGACCCACTATGACATTCGTGGATAACGACAAGCTAGGTGTGATTTCACCAAGATCACCTCCAATTGGTTTGGGGCTACCAACGAGCACTGAGAAGGAATAACTGAAATGAGAAACCTTTGAATTATGTACATTTAAATAGTAACCCAACCCAATAAATGAAAAAATTTAGATGAATTTTAAAAGACATAGAAATCTATGGTATAACCATGCATATAATAATCGTTGGAGAATAAAACTGATTACCATAGTATAATCTAATGAATAAAGTGAAAAAATATATTCCTAGCCAAAAATGACTCTATAACGTGAACAAAACATGAAAAGTGTAGAACCAAGAGAGAATAATTCCCGGTCTCCATGTTCGACCATTAAACACAGTAGATGCACTCAAGTATCACTAAGCTCCACTGATGTCACCATTGATCTTCCTATCATCTATATAAGACACAACTAGTGTAGACAAATCCCATGCATGGGTGACTATATACATTCAAAGTAGGATTCCCTAAAATCCAAAAGGGGAGAAATATAAAGATACAAAATAAATCATCTCATCCCATAGAAAGAGGGAAATGAAAAACTAATAAATATATGCTCATAAAGAGTCCGATATGAGAGATAAAGGGATCCTCTATCTCCACTGACTAGATGAGTAAATTACTCTTCCTATAGCTCAACCAATTCATCTTCAATGCCCAAAATCATATATAACCACATAAGAATATATTTCTAGGGGCCCACAAATTACCACTATTCTCCACAATTGAGGCAGCCACAACACTTGTGGTGGACCTTCTAACCACCAGAGCTCAATGATAGGGGAGTACAGATTTGTAGATAGAAGACCTGTGGCATGATTTAGTGGGGAAGGTACTGGCTCTACGTATGTAAATAGTATATGGGGACCACTCCTTTACCCTATTGGAGAGTACCTAACCTAACATCACTCCGTCTATCCTTCCTCAATCACTTCCTTTGACATGCATGGATTAATTAATTTTCATGATATAAAAACATCACATCCTGTCTCATATTCCACCTGTAAGGCTACCATAAATGTAAAGACCTATAAATTTCAAGGAATTTTTTTCTTAAATTCATTGGGATTTTATGAGTACGCAATTTCTGACGGCACCTGATTCTGAGGCCCGGTGTTCCTGGAATCAATTTCCAAAGTTTATCTTGGGTACATTCAGTGAACTAATGAGTGGGGTTTTCTATCTTTTGAACTGGTGCTCGGAATCAAAATCCGAGGGCACCAATGAAACCGCAACAGCGGTAATTGCTTAAGCGGTCCTTTCCCGAAGGGGTGTTTTCTTGGGAGGAGTTGTTAAAAAAATGTGGATTAAATGTAATGTGAAAATAAAATTGTGTTACAATTTTATTTCCTTATTCTAAGTGGTTTAATCCTATGTGTGGGAGTTGGGGCGGGACCCACCAGTTACTACAACCATAGAGAGGATAAAGGTAAGGTGGGGCCCACACGAGCCCCACCCCTTCACATTATTTTAACTCCCTAACTCCCTCCTTTATGTGAGTAACTCCTCCCTCTCACCCTCATTAATATTTCCAACATAACACCCCAATTTATTTTGAAAACTCAAGATTAATTAATTAAGTGAATTCAATTTGAATTTTGAAAGGCATGGGAAAGTAAAATAAAATAAGGGGAGCTTATTTTATTTTGGGGGGTTAGTTTTGTTGTGTTGAGAATTGAGAGAGGGAGAGCTCTTGTCCCTTGTAAGAACTTCAACTTCTCCGCGTGAAGAATGTCCCCACCTCAACAAAGAATGCTATTTCTCCGAGGAAATGCAACGAATCGACGACCCAGTTTCTTCCGTTCTCTTCTTCCTCCACGACAATGGAGGAGGCCCCAACGTAGAAACTCGCCAATGATGTCGCCTTTCAATCTTCTCTCTGCGTTAAAGAAAGGGTGACACCACTTCCTCCTCGGACGTTCTCCGTCGACGTATATGGAGATTCACCCCACGATGTCATTTCCCGCAATGATCATCGTTCAACAAATCGTGTCTAGGTCGGGGTTAATTCTCCGTTCAAGCATTATTTAATGAAATTTTTTGTTAAATTATTGGCCACATGTTGTCGATATAATGGGAGGAGGTCGGACCGCACAAACACAGCTGATCCTCCTCCCCTTTTGTTGTTGATCGTCATTGTTGTGTAAACCGGAGGTGATGCAGTTCCGTTGCACCGCACAAGAACAAGGAGGACTGAAGCCGGAGCGGGCCACGACAGAGGATCATGGTGACATCACACCGTGCCAGTGAGGCCGAAAGAGGCCGCGGCTAGGAGCGGGTCACTTTAGAGGGGCTCGGGACCGTCGCGCCGTGCCGGAGCACCAAGGGGGCCACGACCCGGGCAGGCCGCAGCGGAGGGGCGAGGCACTGTCATGCCGCGCCTGTCAGATAGGGGCCGTGGCAGTTTCAGAAGAGGCGGCAGGGCTCGGCTGGCCAACGGCACACCAGGAGGCAGTTCCAGCGGGTCTCGCAGCAGCCGCACTGGTAGTCCATTATGGCCAGCCATTTCTGGAAATACCGGGGGGTTGAAACCAGCATCCAGCCGCCATTTCAAAGCAAAGGGGGGTCGCGCCCCCTTCTCACCCCGCAGCCGGCTTCCGAGCCAGGCCGCTGCGCTGGGCCGGACTGCCCGTGCCAATTGGGCCGAGCCGCGCCCAATCAGACCGGACCCAGACCCGGGTCGGGTCGACCTGGTTCGAGCTGACCTAGGGGGTATTGGGCCGGGCCCAAACCCCCTAATTTCGGAAAAATCCATTCAAATGCCCATAACATGGGCTACAGAACTCCGATCGACGCACTGTCAGTTACATAGAGATCCTTGGATCGAGACGGTCGTTTTGGAATATTACACTCAAGGTTTAGGAGAACTTTGGGTATGGACAGGTTGGTTTGAACACGAAACCAACCGGGCCATCCGAGCAGAAACACTTATAACTCGAGCTCCAGACGTCTGATTGATGTTTCATCGACTTTGTTAGATTCCTCTTAGTGAGACGGTGCTTTTGGATAACACTGCTCAATTTTTGGATGTAGCTGGAGTACGGTCGGGTTGGTTTTAGCTTAAAAACCAACCGGGCCCTTGGGACCAAAAAAGCCAATAACTCTCAGACCGGGCATCCGATTGACACACCGTCTGTCACGTTGAGTTCCTATTGACAGGACGGAACAACGTTATACATCAAATATGGACTTCATGATAGTTGATGTATCGACCCCTTGGCTCATGGAACGGACCCTCCAGGAATCGAGCGTGCTGTGTGCGGGAACCATAGAGCTGGCTGCGACTGCAACAACGATGGCAACTATACATGGATCCTACGTGGGTTCGGTAGCGATGAAGACTATACATGGATCCTACATGGGTTCGGCAACGATGATGACTGGACTTGGAACTTATGTCGGTTCGACAGTGACGATGACTGTACTTGGATCCTACGTGGGATCGGTAGTGAGGACGAATGTACTTGGATCCTACGTGGGTTCGGTAGTGATGACGACTATAATTGGATCCTACGTGGGTTCGGCAACGATGGTTATTGTACTTGGATCCTACGTGGGTCCAGCAACGACGACTTCTACACTTGGATCCTACGTGGGTTCGGCAGAGGAGATGATTCAGAGGCTACATCTAATCATCTCCAATCCTCTTCGTGAGTAGTATACTTGTGTGAGATAAGTCTTGACTTTCAATCATTATCATCAATATGATTGTCATGTTTTCCTATGTGGATTGGGTTGTGCTTTCCTGTGTGGATTAGCTTGTGTTTTCCTATGTGGATTGGGTTATGTTTTCTTGTGTGGACTGTGTTGTACTTGGGCTCGTGTGCTGGAGTCGAGCAGTAATTGATGACTTAGGTGTATGTATGGGAATATACCTAAGTAGAGTTGGTTGATACTTTGTGATTGTATCTTTTGGTTATGGTTTGTCCTTCGTGGATTCTGGGAGACCTTCGGGGGTCTCTGGGTCCCTACCGAGTAGCGTACACTCACCCCTGCACGGGCTATACCCGCCCTACGTTGTGTTGGATGCAGACAATGGACAACACTGATCGAGGTGGAGGCATGTGGAGCTGAACGATACCTAGAGGAGGATCACTAGATAGGGAAAACACGGAGCAGACGACTGGAGCTGAGGAGTTGAGGAGACTATCTGTACCCATCCTTCAGGTGGGATTTCTAGAGGATGGCTCTAAGTTTCTCCTTTACTTTCCTAATACTGTACATTATTTTCAGTTGTACTTTACTTTCAGTTGGGTTTGTATTCTGGCCTATTTACTTTCCAGTACATACTTATGTACTCAGTTTACATAGTGTTTACTTCAGCTTGTGTACTCTGTGGTGTTTGTTTTCTTATATAAAGGAAATGCTTTCCCTTTTATCGGGATTTACACCTTTGGTGTTAGTCGCCAGCCCCTGGCCTATGGGAGGCAGGGTTGGGGTTGTCATGGCATGGGCCCCGAGGACAGGTCGTGACGAATTGGTATAAGTGGAGTTGGTTCTACCTCAGAACTCAGGACTCTGATACTTTATTTTGTGTGAAGCGATATTTTTTATAGTATTGAGTGTAGTTATCAGTCCAGGGAGTCGAGTGTTGGTACGACGGCTGACGTAATCATACATCAGGACCCTGACTTCGGATTTCCGACTCAGTGCACGAAAACATTGATTGCATGTGTGTTTCAAAATTTTTCTTTGTGATTAATTTGAGTCAGTTCACCAGGTATACTGTATTGAATGTGGAACACCTGTTTCTTTTCAGGATGGCCCCACGATGGCAGCCAGCTAGGGTTCCGAGCTTTGTGCGAGACGACAACCCACCACGTGACGAGGCCTTGGTGTAGGGCCCTATTACAGTGGAGGCACCGGCGGCACCACTACCCACCGAGCCACCGATGCCACCAGCCCCAGCAGCTGAGAGTGCACGTCACTTGAGTATACTGCACGAGTTTCATCATCAGAGATCGCCCATGTTCCGTGGGGAGACGGACCCTCAGGCAGCCGAGGATTGGTTAGAGGATATTGTTTGAGTCTTCAGATTAGTAGGGACACCAGCTGACCTAAGGGTGATCCTTGTAGTGAGTCTCCTTCATGCAGAAGCAGGTAGATGGTGGAGCCTAATGATCCAGATTCATGACGAGGCATCTCTTGTTTGGATGGACTTTGAGAGCCTCTTACGCTCGGAGATCGTTCCAGCCACCCTCTGTGCGGTGCACATTCAGGCGTTACTATAGCTGCAGTAGGGCAGCATGACAGTAGCCCAGTACTTGGTGAAATTAACTGATCTCTCGTGATACTCCATAGACATTGTACGGGACCCACTCATCTGGGCCTGGGACTTTGAACAGGGACTAACGCATGAGATCAGGGCACCGATGATCTCCATCAGTATTCCGACGTAGGTCGGAGAACTGGAGTGAGCCCTTCTTGTGGATAGCTTTCTTGCTGAGCCTTCACAAGCAGAGAGACCTACCGCAGGGAAGCACATAGCGGAGTCTTTTGCAGCTGGCAGTAGACAAACGTCACAGAGGTTCAAGCGGACCATACCATCAGGTGGACGACCTTAGGACATTGGTTCAGATGTGTGGGGCACACATAGTAGAGCCAGTCATGCGAGTGGCAGAAAGTTATATGCATGCGGAGGGCAGGGCCACATGGCTCGTGACTGCGCGACCCGCCATGTAGAGGATCATCAGACAGTTTAGGGGCCACCTAGGTAGAGGCAGAGGTCCAACCGTGGTGGTCTGCAGGGAACAGGTGGACGTGGCAGATGATCTGGCCGAGTAGCAGGTGGTGGACGACGTTTTGTGGCTCTACCACCACTAAGAGATCGACCCCGACCACAGGGAACATGTGGAAGGGGGATAGCACAGCTTCAGGCAGCTGAATCTTATGATCATGGAGCTCCGAATGCGGGTAGACAAGAGCGGGACTAGATCCAGGCATGGAGGCCTTTGTCCATAATGCTTCTAGCTTCGTTGACATCACTGTTTATGTTGCTTTGTGACTTTATACTTTGAGATACACTAATAAAAGACACTTTTAGTAGTGATGTTTGTTTTCATGTCTTTTTTATGATAATAATAAGAGTTTTCGGTTAAAAAAACCGTTGACTTGACCCTCACATACGAGATTCCTACTGGAGGAGACCCAGTGATGACACACTGATGTCGACAGTGTGACTCAACCCTTGGAGGTGAGAGTAACAGTTGGATCTCTTGGTAGCAGTGTCGAGGCCTTACGAGGTCATCTAAGGCATGAATTACAACTATTCATGTCAGGATTGACTGTATTAGGCATGGAACGTGGTTCATCCATGGGATGAGACCAGATTTCTCTTTTTGGAAAAAGGATAAATCATTGCAGCTTTGCAGAACATTAACAAAGATGGTGAAACCCTTCCTGTGGTCAGACAAATGTCAGCAGAGATTCCTGGATCTGAGACAGATATTGATCAGTGCACCCATCTTGAGGCTACCAGAGGAGGGATTAGGGTACGTAGTTTACTGTGACGCATCAGGGACCAGACTCGGGTGTGTCCTGATGTAGGAGGGGGAAGTGATCGCCTATAGATCACGACAGTCGAGGAAGAATGAGCAGAACTACACTACCCATGACCTGGAGTTAGCAGTAGTGGTCTTTTCCTTAAAGATATGGCAGCACTATCTGATGTGCGATTGCTTTACAGTCTATTCTGACCACCAGAATCTCAGGTACATCTTCTCGCAGAAGGACCAGAACATGAGATAGTGGAAATGAATTGAGTTCCACCAGGACTATGACTTTGAGATAGTCTATACTCCTGGGAAGGGGAATGTAGTAGCTGATTCTCCCAGCAGGAGGACAGGCATCTAGCTACTTGGAGAGGCGACAGACCAACTAGCCACGTTGTAGATATCCTTCATGGATAGAGATGGGGAAGCCTTTCTACATTCCCTCATAGTCACTCCTCCACTAATTCAGTGGGTCAGAGAGGCACAACATGGGGACGTTGACTGTGAGACACGACGTTCACAAATATCCTCAGGACATGCACCAAAAGGATTATCTATAGAAGGAGAGCACGTCATCCTTTTCAGAGGATGTACCATGGTACCAGTTGCATTACATGAGGAGGTGCTAAGGGAGTTTCACACATCCTCTTTAGCGGTTCAGCCTCGAGTAGCGAAGATGTACCAGGACCTCAGACAATAGAACTAGTGGCTAGGTATGAAGAAGGTTGTGGCAATGTTTGTTTCATGATACCTCACCTGCCAGCAGGTGATGGCGGAGCACCAGGTACCAGTAGGTTTGATACAGCCCTTGGATGTTCTGGAGTGGAAGTTGGATGGGATATCTATGGATTTTGTGATAGGGCGTCCATGTACTTCTAGAGGTCACGACTCAATTTGGGTGATTGTCGACTGACTCACCAAGTCGGACCACTTATTACCCATCAGAGTGCAGGGATCAGTGGAGAGCTTGGGATGCCTCTACGTTCAGAAGATCGCACGGCTTCATGGTGTGCCATCATCTATCATCTCCGATCGAGACTCTCACATTACATCCTAGGTTTGGAAGGGGTTTCAGGAGGCGTTTGGGACACAACTATGCCTGAGCACCACCTTTCACCCTCAGACGGATGGCCAGACCGATAGGACCATACAGACTCTCAAGGACATGCTCCGAGCATGTGTCCTCGACTTTGGTCACAGCTGGGAGGATCACCTACCCTTGGTGGAGTTTGAGTACAATAATAGCTACCCCTCCACCATCGGGATGTCACCATATGAGGCATTGTACGACCGACCTTGCAGATCACCTCTGTGCTGGACAGACCCTGGAGAGTCAGCACTTGTAGGACCAGAGATGGTCCAGGCCATGACAGAGAAGGTACAGATCATCCAAGAGCGGATGAGGACTGCTCAAAGCCAACAGAAGTCCTATGATGATAAGAGGTGGAGACCACTAGAGTTCGAGGATGGAGACCACGTTTTCTTACGGGTCTCACCTCGACGTGGATTACAGAGATTTGGCCAGGGCGGAAAGTTATATCCTCGCTTCATCAAACCATTCCAGGTTCTCAGTAGGATATGCGAGGTGTCTTATCGCCTTGCTCTTCCACCACAATTGCACTTGGTTCATGACGTCTTCCATGTATCTCAACTGAGGAGATACATTAATGACCTAACACATATCTTCGACCACAAGGATCTAGACATCGATGAAGGGTCGTCTTTTGCAGAAGTCCCGGTGGAGATCGAGGATCGATAGGAGCAGGTCCTATGTGGAGGTTCTATTCCTCTAGTGTGCATCAGGTGGCAGCACAGGAACCTCTAGGAGGGAAAATGGGAGCGGGAGGCTCATATTCTTGCTTAGTACCCTCATTTTTTCCCCTAGTCTATGATGTATCATTATGGGGATGTAAATCCCTGATGTGAGAGTAATGTAAAGACCCATAAAATTCACGGAAATTTTTTTCTTAAATTCTTTGAGATTTTACAAGTATGTAGTTTCTGACGGAACCTGATTCCGATGCCCGGTGTGCTCGGAATCAATTTCCGACGTTTAGCTCGGGTACATTCAGTGAACGAATGAGTGGGTTTTTCTATCGTTTGAACCAGTGCTCGAAATCAAAATCTGAGGGCACCGATGAAACTGCAGCAGCGGTAATTGCTTAAGAGGACCATTCCTGATGGTACGTTTTCTTGGGAGGAGTTGTAAAAAAATGTGGATTAAATGTAATGTGAATATTAAATTGTGTTACAATTTTATTTCCTTATTCTAAGTTGTTTAATCTTATGTGTGGGAGTTGGGGTGGGACCCACCGGTTACTAAAACCCTTGAGAGGATAAAGGTGAGGATGTGCCCACACGAGCCCAACCCCTTCACATTCCTTTAACTCCCTAACTCCCCCCTTTATGTGAGTAACTCCTCCCTCTCACCCTCATTAATATTGCCGACATAACACCCCCATTTATTATGACAACTCAAGATTAATTAATTAAGTGAATTCAATTTGAATTTTGAATGGCATGGCAATTTAAAATAAAATAAGAGGAGCTTATTTTTTTGGGGGGGTATGTTTTGTTGTGTTGAGAATTGAGAGAGGGAGAGCTCTTGTACCTTGGAAGAACTTCAACATCTCTGCACGAAGAACGTCCCCACCTTAATGAAGAATGCTATTTCTCCAAGGAAGGGCAATGACTCGATGACCTGGTTTCATCCGTTCTCATCTTCCTCCATGACAAAAGAGGAGGTACCAATGTAGAAACTTGCCAACAATGTTACCTTTAAATCTTCTGTCCACGTCAAATGAAGGGAGACACCGCTTCCTCCTCAGACGTTCTCCGTCGACGTATACAGAGCTTCACCCCGTGATGTCGTTTCCTATGACGATCAACATTCGACAACTTGTGTCGAGGTAGGGGTTAATTCTTCATTCAAGCATTATTTAATGAACTTCGTTGTTAAAAAATTGGCCACTTTTTATCGATATAATGGGAGGAGTTCGGACCGCACAAACACGTCCGATCCTCCTCCCCTTTTGTTGTTGATCTTTACTATGACTTGAAATGGAGGCGACGTGGTGTCGTTGCACCGTGCAAGAACGAGGAAGACCGTGGCTGGAGCGGGCCACGGTGAAGGAGAAAGGCGCCACCGCGCCGCGCCGGTGAGGCCAAAAAAGGTCGTGGTTAAGAGCGGGCTAAGATGGAGGGGCGCGGAGCTGTTGTGGCGTGCCAGAGTACCAAGGGGGCCATAGTCACGGCGGGCCGCGGCAGACGGGTGTGGCGCCATCGCGTCGAGCCTGTCGGTCAGGGGCCATGGCCTAAGGCTGCGACGGTTTCGAAGGAGGTGGTCGGGCTCGGCTGGCCTCCTGCACACCTGGAGGCGGGACCGGAAAGTCCCACGACAGCCACACCGACCGACCATTATGCTCTGCCGTTTCTGGAAATACCGGGGGGTTGAAACCCCCGACCAGCCACCATTTCACAACAAAGGGGTGTCATGCCCCCCTTCACACCCCGCGGCTAGCTTCTGAGCTGAGCCATTGCGCTGGGCCGGACCGCCCATGCCAACTGGGTCGGGCCACGCCCAATTGGGCCAGAACCAGACCCGGGTCGGGTCGACATGATTCGGGCTGACCCAGGGGGTATTAGGCCATGTCGGACTAGGCCCAAACCCCATAATTTCGGACAGATTCATTAAAATTCCCATAACATGGGTTACGGACCTCCAATAGATGAACCATAAGTTGCATAGAGATCCTTTGACCAAGACGGTCATTTCAGTATATTACACTCAAGGTTTTGGAGAACTTTCGGTATGGACAAGTTGATTCGAACATGAAACCAACCAGGCCCTCGGAGTCGAAACACTTATAACATGAGCTCCAAACATCCGATCGACGTGCTGTCGACTTTGTCGGATTCCTCTTAGTGAGAAGTTTATTTTGGCTTACTCCGATCGAGGTTTGGATGCAACTAGAGTGCGGTCGGGTTGGTTTTATCTTAAAAACCAATCTGGCCCCTGGGACGAAAAAGCCAATAACTCTCATATCGGGCGTCCGATTGACGCATCGTCTGTCGTGTTGAGTTCTTATTGACGAGATGGAATATTTTGATTCATCAACTCTGGAATTTTTGACATTTGATGTATTGACCACTTTTCTCATGGAGCGGACCCCCCCCCCCCCCCCCCGGAATCGAGCGTGCTGTGTGTGGGAACCCTAGAGCTGGCTGCGACTACGATGAAGAGGGAAACTGTACTTGGATCCTATATGGGTTCGGCAGCGATGAAGACTGTACTTGGATCCTATGTGGGTTGGGCAGCGATGACGACTGGACTTGGATCCTACGTGGGTTCGGCATCGATGAAGACTGTACGTGGATCCTACGTGGGTTAGGTAGTGAGGACGACTGTACTTGGATCCTATGTGGGTTTGGTAGTGAGGACGACTGTACTTGGATCCTACGTGGGTTCGACAGTGATGGTTACTGTACTTGGATCCACCTCTCTTCATGAGTAGTATACCTGTGTGAGCTGAGTCTTGACTTTCTATCATTATCATCAATATGATTGTCATGTTTTCCAATGTGGATTGGGTTATTCTTTCTTCTGTGGATTAGGTTGTGTTTTTCTATGTGGATTGGGTTATTTATTCCTGTGTGGACTGGGTTATACTTGGGCTAGTGTGATGGAGCCGAGCAGGAATTGATGACTTAGGTATATGTATGGGCACATACCTTAGTAGAGCTGGTTGATACTTTGTGATTGTATCATTACCTTGTGGTTTATCCTTCATGGATTATGGGAGACCTTCGAGGGTCTCGAGGTCCCTACTGAGTAACGTATACTCACCCCTGCACGGGCTATACCCGCACTACATTTTTCTGGATGCAGACGACGGACAACACTGATCGAGGTGGAGGCTCGTGGAGCTAGATGATACCTGGAGGTGGATCACTGGACGAGGTGTACATGGAACGGACGGCTGGAGCCAAGGACCTCAAGGAGACTATTTGTACCCGCCCTTTATGTGGGATTTCCAGAGGACAGATCAGAGTTGCTTCTTTAATTTCCTACTGTTGTACTTTCTTTTTAGTTGTACTTTACTTTTAGTTGGGTTTGTATTCTGGCCCATTTACATTCCAGCACATACTTTTGTACTCAGTTTACATAGTGTTTACATTATCGTGTGTACTCTGTGGTGTTGGTTTTCTTATATAAAGGCAATGCCTTCCCTTTTATTGGGATTTACACCTTTGGTGCTAGTCGCCAGCCCCTAGCCTATGGGAGGCAGGCTTGGGGTTGTCACGGCACGAGCCCCAGGGACGGGTCGTGACAATAAAGTTATTCATGGAAAATCACTCAGCATAAAGTACTCATAGGGAAAAAACTGAGACCATAGGAATGATATACATACAGTAGAAGTTACTGGGAGAAGTGCACGATGTGTATGTGGGGTCATATTGCTTGTGAACTCTCCTCATCACCTAATATTCTCACCATTAGAAATAGCTAGGAAATTCATGTCTTAGTACATGGAATGTACTGGCTATACAAGGAATGTATTATCCACATTGGGCCCAACCTTCCTTTTTTGTCCCCTACCCTTGTATATCAACTTGTGCTCATGTACATGGGTATGTCAAAGTATCCTTGTTGAGTTTGTGTATTTGTCCATTTCTGTGTACTATGGGAATTCCAATGTTCCATGCCATGTCCATGAACTAGTACTCCCAAAGAACACCTCAAACCTCCAATATTGGGCTAGTCATTGTGTATAATGTCATACAAGGTGTATTATATTTATCAATTCCCAAAAACGTAGCCTCCATAGCTAGGGGAACACATAGTATGTGTTCATCATAGTGCATGTTGTGTAGTAATGTTTTTTAGGATGTAAAGGTTGTTATTCAAATGGTTTATATATTCTCCAATAAAACATCAAATCTCATCATTTGGCCCCTTAAAATTGAATGGTAATGTCTCAAACCATCAATTACTGGGCTCTGGTGGTCTGAAATTAGAATCTGATCACCCATGTGGGAGCCCACTGTGTGTCTATCACCATTCGGGGTTCCAATACCTATATCAACATTTTTTAAATCACAATCCCTTCATTATTCATCTCCAAATTTTGAATCATTCTATCTTTCATAAAACACCATGAATCGGATGGTTCAATCATACTCAAACCCACCCTAGAAATGTCAAACAATGATCATAAGGGACAACATTTAAGAACACATAGAATAATAGTCAACACACACAAGAAAAAAGTGATGTCTTCATAACATAATGAAATATAAGAGAAAGACCAAGTATCATTGGTAAAACTGGGCTGTTAATTATGTTCACAATAGGGAAAAATTATTTGTTTATTGAAAATTAGATGCAATGGGAGTATGAAAAGAATATAAATTGAAAAAACCATATGAAATCTATACTTCAAAAATTTATTCAACTAGGTAGAAACTAAAAACATGATTCCTAAATTGATTATGTATTGATCATTGGTTAAGAGTGCATTATCTAGCGATGAAGAAGGTACTCTACATTTTTTGATTGCCTCTTGATCTACCTTGAACCAATCACCACCATTCTATGATGCTTATCTTCCAATAAAGAAGAATTTCGTCCTCCTCTTTAATCTCTCATGGTTATATGGATAACCCAATATATTTTACATGATTTGGTATTTATATAGATATAATTATGTTAGTTCATTTAATTAGAATAAATAAATAAATAATATATTGAAATAAATGCACTCACCAAATGATCAACTTCCATGGAATGTCCGACGCTGACCAACCACAGGTTGCGCCTAGGGTAAAACCCATATTTCAAAAAATGAACCATGTTCTCAAATTTCCCATTTGGGGTCCCAAATTATGTGAAACCAAATTAATCCAAAATGATTCGTGCACCAGAATTAAAATATACTAAAATATATTAATATATTATTTTTGGGGTCATAAGACACCCAAATGTTATGCTGAATTTGAGGATAAATCAAGATATATAAATTAGAATATTCAAAGGAATAATTCATAAAAACCGAATTCATTACATGTAGTTAAACATGGTTTATTTATAACACACCACTTGTGTGATGAATCTTGTTACTTTCTAGAATATTCTTGTGACTTTCAAGAAGAATCTTTTGAATTCCTCCCACACAATTGCGCTATTATTTTTTGAAGTGGATGATAGTGCATAGAAACATTCATAAAGAATATGAGGTTGATTTTATGTTTTAATTTGGTTGTACATATGGTAAAAAAGGTAGTGAGTGATAAAAAATATTGAACACCTAGTTTCCATGATGGAAGGAGGTGCATTGATTAATACATTTTCACGCACATGCATTAAAGAAACAAAGTGATCATTGTGTTGAATGGTAACATACACACAAAAAAATTGTGTAACCAAAAATAATTACTATTTTTTGAATCACATTATATGATAAAGAATATTATATCTTCTAATGGTTTTATTGAAAAGACCATGCGCCGTATCACACATTAACGAGGATTCGGATATCAAGATGTGTATTGGGGTTGGACAGGATTATTCTTGAATAAAATATTAATGAACTTTGTGCGCATTTTTTACGAACATTTTAGTGGGTATGTATTTTAATTATAAGAGGAAATAATAATAGCTTGATACACGTTTATTGAGGTGAATAACAAGATACATGTGATCAAAATTTATTGGGAAATACTAGCAGCTTTGTAAAGGAACTTTAATATATTCATGAGAAAGTGTGATCCAAAAATCTCTTAGATGAAGATAAAAAGATAATAATATATTGGAATAATCGTTAATGAAATATTGAAGTCCCTAAATTGGAGATGTGGGAAGGATAACAATCTTGTGTAATTTAGGACCCAATGTTTGTAGTGAGTATTCTGGAGCCGGCCACTATTAATTCTGGTAACACTGTGGGATGAAGTATAAACATCATCTTTCTCGGATTCGGGAGTCATATAGTGTGACTATATATGAACCATTGTTATTGATAATAAGATTATAGTAGAGAATGTGTTTTGAGGAGAATATCTAACATGATAAGGAGTTCTTCATTGAACTAGACATTGTAAATCATTGGGTTCTATGCCTATATATTTATAGAATTACTCAAAGTAAGGATGAGAGATAATATAAGAGTTGATAAATTTTTTATCCATTCATATAGGTTTAATTGAAAATAAATTTTTATTAAAAATAGGGATTACTCATTCACCCCCTCCCCCTATTAGTGATTTTACACAGATCAAGGAACTATATGTGGTATCAGATAGATGGTCACCTATGGATTATCCTTCATAATTTTGATGACTTATTACATAAATTCAAAAAAATTGGCATGTTTACATTTTTAATAGTGATAACTATAATGGATAGAAAAATAGGGTGATATCGTATCTCCAATCACCTGGGGTAGAAGTGGGAGATATAGTTACTGTGGAAGATCGACCATATTTTGAGATTTATCCTTTGAATTTTGACGGAAAGAGGAAATTTGATATGAATGGAATGGATAAAAAAGAAATAATGATGAATTTATCAAAAAAATTATACACTAAAGTGATGGGTCTTCGAACCACTAAGGAATTATGAATAAAATTACAAACAATTATGAAGGAAACCATAATGTCCAAGAAGCTAAATTAAAAATATGGAGAATCATATTTGATGATAAAAAATGGGTTCTCCTATTATTTTTATGATTAATTTATAATATTAAATGAGATTTTAAGTAGCATGAGAGGTTTTGGTGAGAAACAAGATGATTCGACCATTATGAAGAAGTTGATGAGAAACTTTATACATATAATTGATTCAAAAGTTAATGTACTAGAATAATGTGAAGATCTATTTCTTGATTAACTTCATAATATTTTAATATAGTGTGAACTAAGAAAAATACAAAAAATTATGTTGAATGAAAAATATAATATTTTCTTTAAATCCTTGGTAAAAAATAAATCTAGTGTTGGAGAGGATCTAAAATCACGTGATTCTGGGAATGATAAAGTTGAAGGGGAATACAATCAAATGAGGGAATTATCTTCAAGGATATATAACATATAAAAAAAGAGAAAATTGAAATATTACACTATATTTCTTCAACTATCATTGGTTTGGACATTCTGTATATTACTATCAATGAACAAATCCAATGTCACAAAATTTGACTAATAAGTGCGATAATTTAATAAAAAATCTAGAAAATATAAAAGGGTTACTATGAGAGGAAATAATAAGAATTAATCAAAAATAAATAAAATAAATATGATGAGAAGAGAAATTGATGAGTCTGAATCATTATATAGTGGGACAGAGGATGAATGATCTATAAATTAGATGTTCTTTTTAGGAAAAATGAAAATAGCTAATGAAAAATGAGAAGGATTTTAATGTAAAAATAGAATGAATCAAGAATGTTATGTGAAAGAAAACATATAAACTAGTCTTTCAAATAACATGATTCTTACAAATTAGAAAAGAAAACTATTAAATGAAAATTAAGGACATTTCAAGTGATAAGAGACACATCTTAATGGATTAAGGGTATATGGGATGAAATAAGATAATCTAAAAATAAATCTAAATGATTTTGAATTGAACTCACCAGGAAGAGTAAAATTGAATAAAGATTAATCTTATTTCATTAAATAGAATAAAAATATAAATTTTACAATAGATGAACCTGAAAATATTTTGAATGATCTTAAAACAAGACTATATGAGAAAGAGGAATAATTATCTAAGACATAGTCTTTGTGCCTTTCGTCTCAATGTGAGTTTAAGAAGAAGACAAAATATTACAAAAAATATGTTGACCTTATGTGTGAATATTCTAAAGATAATATGAATAAGGGTTTGTAGAAAATGGTTGTTTATATACCAAATGAATCTAAATGTACATTTGTTTCATTGGAAAATGTAGGCCCGAGAGACAAGGCGACATATCATTGGACCAAAAGAACAAATGAGAAAACATTTTCCAAAAAGGAAGAGTGGAACAATCCATCCCGAAGTACTTATCTTATGTTGAAACACCCACATTCTAGGAAAAGACATGAATTAAAATCTTAAGACCAAAAGTATTATCAGTATGAAATAACATGTTTCAAAGTGTACTACATTTATTTTATTGTATTTGGTCATAAATCTTACTCAGGATGATATAACATGAATCTACCTGAAATTAAACATGAATCAAGGGGCATAAATGATAAGAAAAGGAGATAAATTTATTATAATGATAGACATATGACTAATTCATCATCGAAACAATCAATATAGAACAAATTTAAATTCATGAAGGATGTTAATAGAGCATTTGGTCAAGAATATCACAAACTCGCGAAATATAGTGTTTTGATCACCATGTAAAATTTCACAAAAATATAAATATGAGGAGTATATAGTTAGGGAGGAGAGAAATAATCATCAGTGTATTTTGTGTGAAACATAAATTATTTGAAAACGTCAAGAAATAATGTTTAGTAGTTGGGCTGGACTAATTGGCCAAGGATAAAAAAAGATGAATGATCTAAAACTTTTTGAGGTAACATGAAAGAGAGTGGTGATAGTGAGAGAAGTTAAATATCATAAGAATTCATCCATATGTGATTACTTGAATATCATTAATTGTTAATGGTGTGAAAAAATTGGGCATGACATAATATATTTTATAAAAATACTTCTAGAACACAACAAAAAAATGAAGAATATGTGGATTGTAAAAACCGATGAATCTGATAGTGAAAAAGAAAGGGAATCCACATCATATGTTTCAATTAATGATAAAAGATCAATAAAATATTTTGAGGAATATAATAAGAATAATAAGAATTATAGATTGAGGGGAAGCTATCAGTATGGATTTTTTTCTATGAAACTAAGATGCCATTCCTTATGCCCTTACATATAAATTAAATTTTACTCGCATGTAGGGAATTTTATGAGATGGATTCATCAATTTAGGGTTAGAATTAATGAGTTGAATTTATTCAATATTCACATTCTAGTTAATTTGAATATTCTTATTAACTTTCAAAAGTTAGAAGACACACTATTCCAATCAAACATTCATCCCTTGTTCTTAATTGTATTAATACAGTGGGAGTGCATAGTTTATCATAAGATAAAAAAATGGAGAGATATATATTTTTATCATGAACATTATAATTTTTTTGTAAATTTATATATATGATTTATAATTTTATTTATTGATATAATTATTTACAAACCCTATAAGAGAATTTTTAATTCTGTGTCATGATTTCACACATATAGTATTTTGTGTATAACCTATACATCCTCGGTTTTATCTATCATTTTATACACCAGGTTAGTCCAAATAGATTTGGAGTTAATTAAGTAAAGGCTTTCTATAAAGATAACCATGTGATTTACTTAATAACTAATTATTAATCATGAAATAATCATATAAGGGATATGATCATGTTTTTGTGAAGAAATATGAGTTGATAAGACCCCATTTACCTTTTGTATATTTATCTTCAATAAGGGGGAGAATGTTAGCATCAAATATTTACGTATGATATGTTCTAATATTGAAAATAAAATAAAAAGGGATGTTGTTGAGAATATTTTTTATTTTATGTTAATACGTAAATATGTGTTGGTGGGTTATGTGGTTATTCTTGAAGAATTTTTGGTGATTTGTCTAATTACAATGGATGTCACGCATGGATAGTTTTCCTTGAAAATTTTGATGATTTTTTAATCTAATATTGAAATGTAAATGATATGTTATTATGAGATAAATTTTGATAAAAATGTGTAAGACCATGTAAATGATTATTTTCAAGAAGTAATGAAGAGGAATTATGTTTTGCATGAAAAAATAATGTACATTTTTCATAAAAATTCAGTGAGGAAGAGTTTTTGTCTTGGGATTTTATATCATGGTAATGGATTTAATTTGAAATTTCAACCTAGAATATCACAAGGTATATTGCGATATGTCTGGTTCCATTATTAAAAAATATGGGCCAACCCACTAGCCAGGCTAATCCATGATTGACCAAGGTTATGTGGGGCACATTGGTCAACCACACCCATGTGAGCAGTCAGGGCCAGCCCATGGGTGGTGGAGGAGGGCATAAATTATGCCCACATAGAATGGGAGGGATAATCTATATGGATTTAATATAATTAAAATTCTAGGTGCATATTTTAGTCTATAAGCCCACTAGGATGATGCCCATGGTGTATATGAAGGGTGTTACCGGTGTTGTTCCCCCATCACTATCTTAAGAGCTATGAGGAATGCTTTGCCTAAAAAACCACGGAAAAGAATAATAGTGAGATCAATTTGGGAAAAGAATGACCAATATTATATTCCTCTATAATTTAAAATTATATAATTTTCACAAGATGTCATATCATATCCATCTGATCTTTCTATTTATCCATTCCCATCATATTCTACCTATGACTTCCTTATGGATCCCTTGTATAGAAAAACACAAGATGAACATCTGATGATTGAGCCTAATACTATCATGGGTGTTCTAAAATCAAGACAAAAAAATGAAAAGCCTTAAAATCACCAGGAATTAATGTTATTAATTGCATTCATGATATAAATCTTTGAAAAAGATTCATCAGTATTTAAACTTCAGTTGTAGTTGTCCATTAAAATTAGAGGAGTATGAGCATTAAAAATAGAGAAGCATGAAATCATTTTGAGCACATGCATCTGAGAAAGAATCCAATATCATATAATAAAGGATTCTAATATTCACATCCTATAATATTGGAGATATATTTATTTTTTCTATGTTCATGAAATACATGAATTGGTAGAATGAGTAGAGGCTTAACAAAACCTGATAGTGAGAGTATAGGCGACATATTCATGCCAATAAATGGGGGAGACAGTGCACTTGAGAGAGGTTGCCGATCATTTTTGTAACACCCTAATAATTTCCAAAATATTTATTACTTTCAATATATTTCATCAATTGCAATGCATATTTTGTTTTGTGTTTCACACAACACTATGTTTATATTCAGTTAAATTCAATAACATATTTAAAAAAACATGTAATGTTATTAAAATATTATTATATGATAGCTATAACTATGAAATTATAATACAAGATATGAATAGGATTAGTTAAATTATTTAAATATAGCTTAAATTATTATATAAAATTAAGTTTATGGTGGGAGATTAATTATAAATGAAAATAATGAATATTTTAAAAGAAAATAAATATTATTATGAATAAATATATTTTTATGCACAAATGTGTTTTACATCAAAAAATTAACCAAATAAATTTTGGTTAATTATTTCAATTAAATGTGTATATTATATATTGAATCCAAATTGTAATAATGATCTTAATTTTTCTATATAATAGATAAGGACATATCTAATTTATTGTTTAAAACATTATTGTTCTAAAATTTATTTTTTCACCATTGGCACAATTATTTTAAAATTAATTTTTACCACATTTAGAAAATTTATTTGTGAAATGATTTTTTTAAATATTATGTTCAAAATTATATTAGGGTAAATACTATATAATGTTTTTAAAAAATTAATTTTTCGATGAATAGTGTAAAATACTGAATTTTAATTGAAAATTTTCTTTTACATTTGAATGATTTATCAAGTAAAAATATTTTTTTATTATTTTTAAAATAAAATTAGTTCAATTTTATATCAATTAATACAATTTAGGTAATTGGAATAATTTGGATGTTTAATTTTGATATAAAAAATTTGTAAATTTTTGGATATTTTCTATTTAAACCCCCACTATCTCATTGTGTTTATGAGATTAATTTTAAACTAAAATTTTCTAATTATACAAATAGGATTTGAAAAAATGTATCCCATATTTGAAATTATTATAATTTATAATTTCTTATATGGTAAAAATATTATTTTACCGTAGTGATTATTGGTAGCTGTTGAAGATCAATCTAGAATTAGGTATATTATGTATCTAGTGTCCAAATAAACAAAAAAATGCATAGTTATGGGGAGTGTATTATTATGATAAGAATTTAATATTCAAATAAAATGATGTAATATTTATGTATGTAATTACTGGTTCAGCCTATTTGGTACCATAGAATGGTTTTGTTAATATGGGAGATTAAGAGTTGAAAACATTAGTGAAAAACCCCAAAACTGATGGTTATTAACCCAATGTTATTGTAAATTATAGATTAAGTAGTTTACTATAAATTAAATACATATCTTGATAAAAAAAGTTGATGTAGGATATCATATAGATGCACCTTGAGGGTAAAAACCCAAAAACTCTTGGATTACTATTAACCTGATATTCACCTAGTGCATGGCAAAGTGGCAAAATTGTGCACCTGGTTTGACACTCCCATGGGATATACTTGCTTAATTTACAATATATTTTTAAATAGTTATGATTAATTATATGATTGAGTATATGATAATGTTTGATATAATTAAGTGATATTGGATGATGTTTAAGTATGATGGATTCAAATTAGGTGTCACTATTTAGGTCTTCATAAGAATGATTTTCACAATCATGTGACTTCTTCCTCTAATTATTGATGTTTGATACCAAAACTAAGCCTTTTGGTCTTATTGAATTACTAGAAATAATAGAAACTGTGTTGACACAAAATATGATAACCAATGCATCATCCAACCTCATGAAAAACCAAAATTAGATGGAAATTTGGATGATAAATCTTTTTATTATTCTCACCCAACTCACACATACTATGAATAGTAACATGAAACATCCTATAATATTAAATAGACAATGTATGGAAGAAATACAAATTGAGTCATTTATATGACAACTTTCAATATGCATTAATGGTTCATTTGGTCTGCTTATTTCATAATAATGGATTAATTCTTTAGAAAAAATATTCAATTTTCTACATCTATTTGACAATGAGTTTCTTATTTTGGATTTCTATCATTTAGAAGGTGGAATAATCTGTGGTTGACTCTTACCAAGAATACATGGAAAGAACAATTAATTGAATCAATGACATGGTATGTGTTTAAGAATGTTTTTCTCAATAAGTATTTTCCTGTAAATCATCAAACTAAGATACATAAGTAATATATTAAACATATTAGAGGGTTGAAAAATTGATTTGTTCCAATGGGGAGAATATTACCAGACATTAACAGTATACTTTAGGTTTTATCATCTACACTGATAGAGAATATGACTATTTCTTATGAAATTTAAGACTTAGTAACTGAAAGGTACCGACTATATATGACTTTTAAAGCTACAAATAAATCATTTTACGTTCTATAATGTATGAAAAGAAAATAAGAGACTCTCATTGTTCTCATTTTTTTATGGATAACAATAGAAAGATGGAATTTAGAGAAAATTATAATAATATGACCCATGGAGGAAATAAATTTAATCTTCCGTCATGCCTGAAATGTAGAATGAATCATGGGAGAAATGTACTTATGGGGTATGGTGAATATTTTAAGTGTGGAAAGAAGCGTCATGGACCAAATTAATTATTATATAATTTCAATAGCCTGATTAATGATATTAATGGGGATAGATATCGTCTGCCTATTCTACACACATTCCAATGATATAATTATATAAAGTATGCACATTACCTCAATCAGTGCATGAATCCAATGGTAAATTATGAAAATAATAATAAAAAACATATTTATCCAAGAGATAAAGGGATGGATTATGTGATCAAAACTGCTGAAGTGGGTCATGAGAATGAAAGGGTGAAAGTTATAATTACCATACAATGTAGAATTATAAATGAGTTATTTGATTCTATCTCTATCCACTCTTTTATATCTATTGAATTTTATAATGGTATCTCCTTACCACCAAAATGATTATATATTGAGTTATCTATAAAGAATATTAACAGTTTTATGATCACATATCAGGTCTATTCTTTATCCCTAATAGATTATTATGATAATTAAATTCCTTAAAACCTTGTAATTATCCCTCTAGTTGAATTCAATATTTTCTAGGTCATGGATTGGACCTATTTATATATATCCCTTATCAATTTCTAATCAATGTAAGTTACATTTTATATAATGAATCAAACTATAATATTATTTCATTTCTAGGATTAATATGAACTTATATTGTAAATTAATTACATTTTATGGGAATTATAACCTATCCAAGAAATAAATTTATCTCAAATTATTATTGAGAAACTCAAGATAGAAGATATATGTGTCATTATTGAATATTATGATTATTTTCTAATGCCTTTCCAAGTCTTCCCTCGAATAATGAAGTAGATTTTTCAATAGGACTCATATCTTGTGTGAAACCTATTTGAATGACACTATATATAATGAAACTGATTAAGTTACATGAATTTAAGAATAATATCTTATAGAATATTGGTATGGTATTTATACACCCTAGTGCTTCAACAAGGGGTAAACCAATTAATTTTTTTAATAATAAAAATTCATCAATGATTTGTTACATTGATCATTAGAAACATAAAAAATAAATATTAAGAAAAATAAATTTACCCTAGATTGATGATCTACTTGATCAATTATGAGAAGCTCAATATTTTCCAAAGATTAAAATTTATTCAACATATCATCACTTAAGGGTCAAGAAGGAGGGTATATGAAGGATAAACATTTGTGCATTTTATGGTCATTATGAATTTATCATGATGCTATTTGGACTTACCAATTCCCCTATTAGATTAAAGGATTGAATGAATATATTATTTAGATATTACCTTAATCCATTTTTTGTAGATATTATAAATGATATTATTATATATTAAATAATAAATTATGAACATTAAGATCATTTGGGGATTTTTTTTAAGACCACAAGAAATGAAAAATGGTATTCCAAATTTTAAAAGTGTAAATTCTAGTTATATATAGTTTCATAATCGGGTCATACAATCTTAGGCGAGGGTATAACAATGGATCATTAAAAGAGGGGAGTTGATAGAAAAAAGGACTAAACCAAACCTGGGGAATAATATCTATACTTTTGTTAGGATGGACGAATACTACATTAATAAGGTTAGAAATATCTCACAGATATGTAAACCAATATCCAAATTAACTTATATGGGATCCAACTTCCACTGGACATATGAATGTAAGGAAAATGATATAGAGTAAAACCAATTTTGCATAGTGAACCTTTTCTCAAACTACCCTATTTTGGAAGCAGATTTGTGATATATAGTGATGAATCAAATAAGGTATTTTGATCAATTATCATGAAATATGATATGTTGATAGCTCATTCCTCATGAAAATATAAAATTAAAGAGTAAAATCTCTTGAATATTGATTTGGATATAGAAGAAGTAATTTATTCATTTAAATTATAGAGGCTTTATCTTTTTTTTTTGTGAAATCTGTGATATATAAAGAAAATAAAATGTTAATTATATATTCACATAAGAAGAGTTGAATATGCACCAAATGATATATTTGGAGGTGAATAATGATTATGATAGATCAAGACATTTCCGCGTAGGACTGTAGAACAAGGTAACTAAGGACCTGAGTCAGAAGATCCATCATAAATTTTCCATGGCTAGGATTGAAAAAGATCAAAAAATTATATATTGTTAGAATAAAGATATTAAAATCTTGATTATATGGGATATTTCAAATCTATATTTGATGATTGTTAAACTATCCATGTAAGTGAGGATGATAGAGAACCAAAAGGATGATGTGTAACTATATAATAAGGTGTGGAATGGTACTATGTTCAAAAATAATTATGATGGAATGATATGGTTCAAAAAAATATATTCACAATCAATACCCCATTTCAATATGGAGAAATTTGATGAGCCTCATAATTCATCATTCACTATTTATCTTAGATGTGAAATGACCTATAGAGATCTAAATGGCTATTTTTAGTTTGAAATCATGAAAAATGATATTTTGGATTATGTATCTCAATATATGTTATTCTATAATGTTAATACTAGGATATAAAATTATTTGATATTTTTATATCTACTAACAATACAAGAATGAATATGTGAAAAAATCACAAAAGATTTCATTGCTATACCCTCTAAAACATCTAATGTCTATTATCCTTTTTGGATTGTATTTAATATCCTTATGAAGTCATAACATTAAGGGTGTGGTATGGTTTTATAGAGTACAATATTCTATTGTATATAATTCAGACACATGTTTTTCCAAAATTTTAGGGAGAATTATTCAGTTTTATTTAAATACATTGTTGATCATTAGAACAACATATTATCCTCATACAGATGGTCAGTCTAAGATGACCATTCAAAATTTAGATGATATGCTTTGAGATTGTTTTATATATTTAGATGGAGGTTGGGATCAATAAATTTATCTGGCCTAGTTTTATTACAATAATATATTTCACCTAACTATTAATTTTTATCATTATGAATCTCTTTATGTCTAGATTTTTTAAACTCTAATGTGAGGGGATAAAGTTGGAGAAATAAAGCTATTAGGACCCCATCTCACTAAAGAAATGGTAGAGATGGTTATAGCCTATCAGTATCACATTAGGATATCTCAGAGTCAATAAAAACATTTATACTAAAAATTATTAATGAGACATCTACATAAATGATTTTGTGAATGTACTCATATGAACATATACATGGAACATGGTCATGATATTTTGGAAGGAAAATATATATGAACTCTAGAAATATTTATCCATTTAAAATTAATGATCATATTCAATTGATATATTATCATTTTTTGCTTACATAAAACTTATATCAAGTTCATGTCTTGTTTCTTGTATCCATCCCAATGAATTAAATATTCTATCATTCCCATATAATGAACTTATAGTTCATACCATTGGAGTATGATCTCTCATATGTGTAGCAACCGATCAAGATCTCGAATGGAATATTTTAAGTACTACATAGCTAGACTATTCATCTAGTAAATTTTCTATAGTGAAACCATAAATTTTAGGAAGCTACATGGGATCCTAAAAATGTGATGAGGTAGTGGTATCCTCATTTTTTGTTCTATTGGGGTGCAATATTTCAACAACGAAATTCATATAAGAGGGTATATTATAACACCCAGAGATTTTGAAATATTTTTTTATTTAATAAATTTTATCTCTTAGATTGCATGTGAATCATACAAATATTAAAATATTTGAATAATTTTAATAAATTATAAAATTAATCACATTAAACGGTATTTAAATTAGATTTAATTTTTAAAAATAATTTAACAGGAAATACTATTGATCCTAATTAAGTATTTTTAAATATTAAGTTTATGAGCATTGTTTTTTAAAACAAGTTTTAGTTAAAAATTAATTATTAGAATAGAAATCACAAAGGAATTTTTTTTTACCAATATATAAAATGTTTTCATTGGTTATAAATTGGTTTGAAATGAATCTAAAAGCATTTGAAGGTAAAATGTGACTTTTTTATGAAATTTTTTTTTGCATGCCGTTTATTCTTATCATATTAAATTCAATAAATAACTATATATGAATTATTTTAATGATAATTTAATATAATTTATTGAATATTTTTTTTAAATTTCATATAACTTGTATTACTAGGTCTGTAATTAGATTAAATTTTGTTTTATGTTTAAAAATGCATTTATCTAAAAATGGGACTTACGTGTTTTATGCATGGAAATCATAATTAACTTCAATAAATAGTAATTGTTTAATCTAATAAAATTTATTCCATTTTTTGATTATTAATAATTAATATTATTTTTGAAGTTATGCTTATTTTTTTGTCCCTAATTAATAGTAACCATTGTTAAATCTTATTACAACAATAATTGTTAATAATGTTGACAATGGGTTTAAATACAAACACAAGGAGTAAAATGACCTAAAAGCATGCGTAAATCATATTTTTCGATTTTTTAGATCCTATATCATAATATATTTAAACTGGATCCAATTTTTACCCACTATCAAAGGAGGGTGGCTTTTTATATTTAAATATTCTTCGTAATCATAAGTGTGTCACTCCTCTCTCTTATTGAAAGAATCATCATCTCCTATATTCTCCAACCAAATGGGACCTTTATCATAAAAAATTACGAGAAAAATACTATTTAAGAATCATTATATATGATATTTTGGTTCTATTAATCTGAAAATATAGACATGAAAAGCATTAATGTGCCTTTTAGATGAGAATACCTGGAGAAGAGATATATATTACTGCCAATCATTTTCTTGTTTCATTATTGTAAAAAATATTATTCATGTAATATTTATATTTAATATAAAAATAAATTTTTACATTTATTTTATAGTCAATTTCTATCTTCTTTCCATCTGTTTGAAAATGATAATGATGCATTAGTGTACTTGTGGAGTACCACCTCTAAAAACCTATGTGATTATTTTTACATTTAATCATTCAATAGATGGTAATATGGATAGATATAAGTAATATATATGATATATATGATGTAACTATTATTTTATAATGGTTAATTATTATATACATTTATTTCATTATATACACAAATAGTTGAAATATAACTCATGCAAATGTATGGACTATCGTCTCCATAAAGTGATGTAAGTAATTTTTCATCACCAATTTAAAAGGATGTTTATAAAGGTATATGTAGTGGATAAATATGATAATTATGACATGATTATGATAATATATACAATGAAATCATGACCACGGTCCAAGGATCATAATAGTTGAACCAAAAAATGCCTAAAAATGGACTATTTTTCACAGGAATGTTTTTTTTAATGAAAAATTTTTAATAAAAGAAATTTAGATATATAAATAATGATATATTGTTTTTTATGAAATATTATATTATTTATAGATTAAAAATAAATCTATATTTATTGAATATGAGTTAAGAATGTGTACGAAGAAAGATGAGACTTGAGGTAAGAGTTTATATTACTATATCATTTATTTTTTAGTAAAGTCTATCTTAAATTTACATTGAGGGAATTATATAATTATAATCCAAAAAAACCATATAGGTTCCTATCAAATGGATATGTATGTTAATTTTGAAATATTATTTCCATTTATTCCTTATTAGGCCTTAAAATGTCTGAGAAGTTTTTTAAACAAAATAGAACATATTTATTATTTTTGGGTCAAGAATATTTTTCATAAATATACATGTTCATAAAAAAGTATATTGATATTTTTACATACACTATAAATGTTTTATAAAATTTTATTTTCACTTCATTTCAATATACTAATATGGGGTCAAACATATTTTTTTTAAAATGTTTATAGAATTATTCAGTTTTGACTTAACAAAGTGTGAAATGAATTTCTATTATATCATATAATCCATGCATGAATAGTTTTTAAAACCATGAGGAATATAATTTTCCATAATGTTTACTATAATATTTTCCATGTCTATTTTCAAATAAAATAAATTTCTAAATGTTCTTGGAAAGTTTATTTAAATCGTCATCAAACGAAAAAATATATTTTTTTCTCATGTTATTGAAGAAAGAGCGGAATGTTCGCTGGTAGTTAATTTTTATTTATTTAAACATCCAATATTTTTTCTTATAATTAATTGGGGATATAAACTTTTATAACGATAAATTTTTAATACTTAAGATGATGGTGTTCTTTGGATGATTTAATGATACCCATTTCATTCCCATGGGTTAATTAGGCTGTGATGATATAATTAATGTTGTTTTGATATCATCCAATTAATTTCATTGGATTTATTTTGATTATATAATAATTTGATGTTTTTAACCCATTTTATTTCAAAAAGTTATTCTATGATGATATTATGAATACTATTATGATCCTGTTGGGGGATATATGTATGATTTTCTTTATGGGATGGGTGGTCTTGGAATTATATAGAACTCTAATGCATTAGGTAGTGACTGATATATTGTGAGATAACATTAAATGGAATATAGAGTGTACTGATTTTATTATGGGACTCTATCCAATATGATAGTCTTGGAAGTGAGATTTGACTATGGAAAAAATGGAATGAGGTGTGAACCCAATCCACTAGGGGTTTCTGTCCACTATGAAAATCTTTAGAATGATCCTTCAATAAGGAAATGATTCTATTTGATTATTTGTATTCCAAAACATATGTTTTACGATTATGATATATTCTCATGGATCATGATTAATTACTTATGATACGACACTCTTATAGATAACAGATTTTTTTTATAAAAAATCATAAATCTAGGACTCATGAATACTGATCTTGAATAGATTGGGTATGTCTTTAACAAGTTTTGATCATGCTCACGTAACATTATTCTTATCATACTCTCATGTATGATCATTGATTTATATCTTCTTTGTTAACCCTTACTATGAATCTAAACTCACCCTTTCTTACATATCCATTTTCCTAGGTTTTGAGGAATAATTTTTAATAGGGTGTGTCTAAGAATGGAAATATGTGAATAGAAATTAGTGGGATATATTTAAGATCATTCATGATATATGTTTGTTATATATATTGTATCAAAATACACTAAAACCTTATAGTTATTTTCATTTTATTATTATTAAATGTATTGGATATTTATCCAAAATGATATAATATTTTTACATTTAATGCTTTGTTTATCCTAATATTTAGGCTTCATATAATTCAATTGAAGGAATCAAATAAAATGGGATGATGATACAAATTTTAAATGGACCAATAAAACAATTTCAAATGGTTAAATTCAAAATAGATATGAATCCAAGGAATATGGATAAAAAATGACAATTTATAAGATAATAAATCATTCTATGAAATTATATTATTCAAATACATATAATATAATTTTTAAAATTTTCTATTCCAATAATGAAAAAGAAATTCCATATCATAATGGATTATCTTGGGTACCTATGAATCAATATAAATATCCTAACTACAAAATTCAAGTTAATCCTCCGAAAAAATCCAACAACCCTAAATATAATAATTTTTATAACATCCCTTATAAGTAAAATAATAATGAATAAAGAAATTATGATGATAAGTGCACATAATATTGGAAGAGAATCATATTAAAAGATAGGTATTTATGAAATGATAAAATAAAAACTAACTAATTACAATGGAATTCCCTTGTTGACCTATATTTTGATAAAAATTATAAAGATCAAACCAATGAAATGAGATATCATGAATTTATAATAAACATTCAGATGTAGCAATTCATGGCATGACACAAAGTTTCATGATGTAACGGGGATCATCAAAACACATAATCAAGAATCATGGAAAAATCCCCTCTGTTACACTAATTTTTTTAAAACTAAATCATGTATTTTAAATTTGATATGACCAAGGAAGGCCACAATGGAATGACCATTATCACTCCAAAATATATGAATTCTTTGAATAATTATGGAACTTATGCACCTCTACATCAGACTCAGTAAACCTAGACTAAGACCATGTAACAACCTTTGGACATTAATTAAATACAATCCAAGAATATAGAACCATGTAGTTATATGACGTGTTAATTTTTTATAATTATCTCATTTGTAATAAACATGAGGTATTAAATTACTTCCTTCACACACATCCCTGAGTCTCAATTAATGGTGACATAATAGTCCTTTATAATTGAGATGTTGGATTTGAGGGTATGAATTTTGTTAAAAACATAATTAAATTTATTAATAATGGTTATTTATGGAATTTGTTTTGATATTAACTCAATTTTAATGAAATTATTTCATGATTAAAGACATATATTTCAATGAAATGTACTTTTTTACATGTCATGTATTTTTATCTAAAAAATCATATAGATCACTATTGAAAAATTATTTCATAAAAATATATATATAATTTATATAAACAAATTAATAATCATTCATTAATTTGGTATTTAATTATTGGGAATGATGATAGAAATCAATTAAATGTAAAAAGAGTTATTTTTCACACAATTGTTTTTATATGTGAAAACTATTTATATCATAACGTATTATTTCATTATTGATAAATTTTTAGTGAAATATATAGATTAGAAAATCATTGAAATATTTTAATATCCATTTAATAGTTTTTACAATTAAAGGAATTGAATTAAATTCACATTTAGGTTTAAAATGATTTTTTCTAAAAATGGGGGTTTGTTGTGTTGTGCATGATTATTTAAAATTAAATTCTTCTTCTGTATTAAATTGAATATATTAAAATAAAATATATTTTTTAATATATATAATTAATATAATTTAAGAGGTTTTACTAAATTATTATTCCAAACAAATAGTAAAAGTAATAAACATTTATTTCCATGGTTAAATTTATAACATGTTAACTAGGGAGAGTATTAAACTAAGTGATAAGGGTATGAATTCCAAATAAACACCACTAATTAATATTTTTTTGAATATATTTTAATATTATATAATATTATATTTTAGATAATGGGAATTGTTTTCCACATTCTCATTAACGTGACCTTATATTTTTGAAATCTTTTAATAAATTTGATCAGTGTCCCTCCCCTCTCTTTTAAAAGGGAACCAATTAACATCTCTTATTTGTATAATGATATCCTTTTATATCAACAATTAATATCCCAAAAAATATTGCACGATTCATTACCTTCATCCATGAGCCATTTTTCTTCTCCTAAGACTAATCTTTTAAGTCTAAAGTTGTATGCCATTGAGGCCGCTCAAAGAGGAGCTGTAAAACATAACTAATGTATATAAATTTTATCTCTTATTATATAACCTATAAAACATTTGTATATATCATAATATTATTAATAAAATATAAAAAATATATTTAAATTTTATTATCTTTTTTTAAGAACCATTTTCCATATACTTCCCATCAAACATAAAGTGAAAGTGTTAATTGTGCAAATGGGTGGACTACCACCTCTATATAGTGTTATGATTCATTTTCCATCACCACATCAAATTAATTGATATAAAAATTTATTTAATTAATATATATGATTTTATGATATAATTATTATTCATTAATGCACAAATATTATTTAGTTCTCTTTTAATGTTTTAATTAAAAAATGAAGACATCCTCCATGTATACTTATAGACTATGGTCTACATGAATAGTGTAATTTAGTTTTCCATATCTAAATTTTATGGAAATCTCAGAATATGTATAAAATTAATATATATGATATTTTTATCATGATTCTTTTTATATGATTAAACCATAATAAAAATGAAAGTATCCGGATCGCCAAACTGAAACATTCATGAAAACATTGAAATAGTTAACAATAAGAAACAAATATTTTAATATAGAGTTATTAATAAATGCCTATTGAAAAGTTATAAATGGTAAATATATGGTATTATAAGTAAAAATATGTTACTTTTATATTATTATAATAAATTATAATTTATTATACAAGATGTTAGTGCTCTTGTGATGCAAGTCGAACTTCCAATAATGGGTTTACATTAAAATTTTATTTTTTCAATGACTACTTATTTTGAAATTTATGATGAAAAAATTATAATATTTATCTCTAAAAATATCATTTATTTTATTATACCCATGTTATTTAAAGGAACTTAAAATCTATCCTTTCATTTTTCTCTCTTTAAGTACACAAAAGACTGTAATAATGTTTTTAAGAAAACCTAATTTGTTTTTCTATTCGATCAAGAAACTTTTATTATATGATCATATTTTATCAAAAAAAATTAATTAATTCTTTTTACTATTTTAAAATTATTTATTATTTTCCATTTAGCCACATTTTTAATTTTTAATATGTTTAAAAGGAATATTGTTGACATTTTTTGAATGAGGTACTTTTAACCAAAGGTGGTAATGAAATATTTATCTTAACATAGACCACATGAATGATTTTTTCCACCATTTTGATGAATATTTTATTTTAATATTACTTTATATAACTTGATAGTAATATTTAATTACATATTTTTCCTTAACGTGTTTGTAATTTTGAGATTTTATATATGTGATTTCAAAATGCAAGGGGTATTTTCCTCAAGAAATACTCCAGAAACATTGAAAAGGTATTTTAATTTATAAAACATCCTTTTTTTTCATTTGATTTTCTAGGTATATGATCCAATTTTAACATATTTATTCTTTCTCTGGTCGGTTATTGAGTATTATTATGAATAACTATTGATGAAAATTTTCATTTCTATGGTGTTAACTATGATGATATGATATATTTTTTTATAATCTTATGGAATTCATATGACTAGATTATGATTTCTTGAATGATGGTTCCATTATATAAATATGATACATTGGATAAAGATTAATGTTTTATGATCTCAATGTAAATTCAAGAGGTTATCCTAAACCCAAAAGAGGGTACACGATAAGTTAGCCCAAGCCTAACAAGGTCACAAGATAGTCATCCCAAGAACATTGAAGTTACATTAATGGTTATCCCAAGAATAACATGTGATGAAATTTTTAGTGATTATCCATGATATACTATTTCCATTATTATGATTATTCCACTCATTTATTACATGATCTTATTCCAATGTTATTCCTTCATTGCTCATGATTTTTTATTCTTTTGTGATTCATGTCTCATGAAATGATATGATGTATTCCATGAATCATTATTATGATCGATGAATTGGTGAGTAAGATTTTATAATGTTTATATCATGTTATCGTACCCATATGATCGTGATAAGATTAAATATGATCAATGATTTATATCTTCCTTGTTTAACCTTACTTAGCAAATTAGACCATCCTTTAATATGTTTTCCCCTAGGATATGAAAAAAGGTTTTATGAATGTAATTCCTATGAAGTTTTCTGAGTGTGATGAACATACTGAAACATGATATAGATATTTTAAGGACCATTTTAAAGTATATAAAAATTTCATAATTCAGTACATATTTAGAGTTCTAGCATGAATCATAATTAACTTTAATGAATATTCATATAATAAGATTTTATATTTAATTATAAATTTTATGGGTCACCTGAGTTGGTATTTGGGAAAGGATTAGTTATTTTAAGAATCTTAGAAGATAAAAAATTAGTAAAAATCCGTTTGATAACCCTAAATATAGAGGAACATCTTTGTTTCAATAAAGAGATGAGTATGATTTTCATAGAAAATACATCTCAGTTTGGAGACTAACAAGTTGATGTGGCTATCTTACATATAGACCAAGGCGTAGAAAATTTGGATATGGATATATTTTAATTAAATCTACTACCACTGGTGAATGAAAAGTGTTATTAATATGGAACACCGAGCTAGACAGTCATAGGGGATATTCTTGAGTTAATTCAAATTATCATTATAATCACTTATGAAGGATTTATATAGATGATGGACATATATTCCTTATGTTAATAATAAGGTTTCATAGATTGAAAGGAAAATTTCATGACCTAGAAATCTTAATAATGATTTTTTCTTATTATAATATTTCACATTATGAATATTGTTAGTAATACTATTATTTTTAGTTTTTTTCAATGGTATGAACTAGAAGGAATTGTGTTAATAATTAATGTGATAAAGAATGGAATTATTTCCCCCTATGAGACAAAATTTTATGAAAATTAGAATGAAATATATCATTATTATTATTATACAAATTTCTCATTATATGAATCATGTTTAGAGTCCAAGCCAGAAAAGGAGAGAAAAATTTTATTATGATTCCCTCATAGGGGAATGTCCATATTATTTTAACGGGTACACTAGTCTACTAATTGTTAAGGAATTTATCAATAACATTTAAAATATATTTTCTTTTATCCAATGCTTATATGATGAAAGTGTTATTTTGGATGTTTATTATTTATAACAGGAAGCATATCAATGATGGATAAATATCATGAACATGAGGAAATATGAATATATTAAATCTATAGAATAATATTAGTTTAGGAAGAAATTTTATTTATTTAATTATCATGTACTCTTCATAACGAAATGGATAAGAAATCCCTTAATCTGAAGTTTAATGGTGTTGAATCCAGGAAAACCTATGTGAAAATTTTTACAAGACATTTGAGGTATGAAATTTCTGTTATCATTTATATAGAAAGTAATATTTATCAATACTTTAGTGGCATAAAAAATAATCCAAACGGAATTATCCATATGAGAATTCAATAGTTATGAAAAAAATTTACGATATGAATGAAATGATGAAATAGAGATTGGATTCACCCATCAATCTCATGGTTTTCATAAGAAAAGAAATTTGGAATTTAATGGATGTTATAATAAAAAAACATGGAAGGAAGAGTATTATTGTTAATTTATTCTAGAAGTGTTGAAAGAAACATCGATGAATTTTTTTAGGGAAATAGTAAATGATTTATTTGTTCAAAGAACGCCATCAGGAAATTGAATGTTGAATTAATGAGAAGATGTTAACTAATTATTTAAGTGGAGAGAAATATCTATAGAATAAACCACCCAAAATTCAATGTTTAAAATGAATGGAGTATTTGAATTATACTAACCATTACATTAATCATAGGATTAATAATGATTATCGACTACAAAAACATTTTAAGCCCATTGGAAAAGGTAAATATCACGTGATCTGTATTGTTGATGTGGGGCACAATGATGAAAATATATAATGATCTGAAAGAGAATTTCTTATAGGATAACATGATGAGATATATTCCATATTATGTATCATGTTGATTTGAATGTATGTAATTTAAAGTAGTGAGATAGATGTCTAATGGGTTTTTTTCAATCATTGTCCATAATATAATTGTCCTAGGAAAACATAACCACATACATAAATCTATTTGGGATGTGGTCGATCAACATATAAATTTAGAAATTTTATTACTATCAAATAATAATTACATTTGGATGAAAATTATATTATATACATTAATGAGGTTGCAAGGTTTCATGGAGTACCAAATTCTATTGCATTTGATAAACTTGTGAGGTTTACCTCAAATTTTTAGATAAGTCGTTGAAAATATCTAGATGTAGAGTTGTATTTTAATATTACATATCATATTCATAGATATTTTTAGTATAATAGAAAAATTAAAAACCGAATGTATATTTTAATATATTATTATCTATATTTAAATGGTGGTAATGATAAATTGCATACTCTTTTTGAATTCTACTATAATAGTAGATTTCACATGAGAATTTAGATGGATCTTTATAAAGTTATCTATTAAATAAAGAGAATAACCCCATCATGCTGGGATAATGATAGAGAAAGAAATCTATTGGGACCTGAACTATATGGGGGAAATGGTAGATAATTTTAGAACTATTTAACATTATATCAATGAAGATGAGAGTAAATGGAATAATTATGTTGAAAATCATCAGTAGGATGTAGAATTTGTTGATGGTGATAAGTTACTCACATGGTATTTTATTTAGAGGAATTATATGATATTTAGTAATAATGGAAATAGGATCCCATGATATATAAGTCCTTTCATTATTCATTATTATATTGAGATGATTAAATATTTCTTGTCACTTCCACTGAACCCCTATAAAGTTTATGATGTGTTCCATGTTTTAATTATTAGTAAATTCATACTTGAAACATAACATATAATAAACTAATATGATTTATGGATAGAGTGTGATATTTTCTACGAAGAATAATTAGCATAAATATTATATAATTCAGGTAAAGTAATATGAAAAAAATTCATTACTATATAAAGTTATTTAGAGGAATCGGAAATTTAAGGAAGCTATTTGGGAAAATGAGGATATGTTCATGTAAATATGTACTCATTTTTTTTGTATCAGAGTGATGATATTCCATGGGGGTAAATATTTTTTATATGGTATAATGTAAAACCCTAATATTTTAAATTTATATTCTTTTAGATAAAATTGAGGTATTTGATAGATTAATTTAAACACAACCCCCAATCTAATTGATCTATTATATAATAATCATTTATTACACATCGATTGGATTAGTTGGTATGAATAAAGTCAACCAAATTTTGAGATACATTTGTAATGTTTATGAATGATTATATATTTTTTTTATAAAAAATCAACTTTAATGAAATATTTTATTGATTAGAATACATATTTTTCGATGAAATATATTTTTCTAGATATCATAAATATTTCTCTAAACAAAGTACTTTTATAACTATTAAAAAATTATTTTAATAAAATTTAATGATAATTTTTAAAAGTAAATTAATAATCATCCATGCATAAGTTATCTGATTGGTTTTATAGAATGAAAAATTCATTTAAAGGTAAGAAGTTTTATTTTTTATGAGAATTTTTTTTATATGTTCAATGTGTATTATCATAATAAATTATCCATGTGAGTTTTGATTAACGGTTTTAATTAAATAAATATATTATATATTCAATAATAAATTTTATAATTCATTTTATAGTTTTTTGCAGTGGAAGGGAAGTAAATTTTGTTTTATCCTTATAAATATGTTTGTCTAAAAATGGATTTTCATTACATTTTTCATGATTCTTTCAAATTATGATTATCTATTTACAGAAATAGAAGATAATAAAATAGATTATATATTTTTAATCATAAAATTAATATAATTTATTATGAATCATAGTATTTATATTCATAATAAATACTAAAAAACACTAACTTGTTTTTACTACAGTTAATGTTGAAACAAGATTTTTGAGGGGGGGGGGGGTAGGGATGGCACATTAAACTAAGAAACAAGGGTATAAATGACAGGTAAAATATACAAATTATAATTTTTTAAAGATATTTCAACCTTATTTTATCATATATTTTAATTATATTCCATTTTACTACTTTCTCATTAAAGTGACTTTATATTATTGAAATCTATTAAGTAATTCCTTATGTGTCCCTCTCCACAGTTATAAAAATGAACCTATTATCCTCAATAATTAACATAATTTCATCATTATATATCATTAAATAACTACCCCCAAAAAATCATATATTACTCCCCATCTTCCTTAAGAACATGTTTGTCTCATAAACCCAATCTCTCAAGGCTAAATGTGTATGCCAAATGAGTCCTCTTAGAGAAGAGGTATAAATTTTAACTGAGCCCATTCAGTTTTATATCTTCTATGATATAATATATATTTTTTATCTTTAATACCATGATAAATATAAAATAATAAATATAATTATGTTTCATTATGTTTCCGGAAAACCATTTTTCACCTCCATTCCATTAGACGAGAAGTGAAAGTATTGCTCGTGCATACGCGTGGACCACTTCTTCCACATAAAAATATTATTAATTATCATCACAACAGGAAATTTATGGATATAATGATGTGTTTAATAAATATCTATTATATTTATGATATAATTATTATTATATAATGATAAAATATTATTCAATTTTATTTCCAGCTTTTCATTAAAAAATGAAAATAATGTTCTTATATATATATGGACTATCATCACCATAAATGGTGTAATTAATTTTTCTATATCTATATTTTATGTATGTTTATATACATAAATATATATAAATATATATATTTATAACAAATATATATGATATTTATATTATGAGTAACATATTTTTATGATCAAATAATTATTAAAGAACAAGCATCCAGGTTGCCGAACTGAATCATTCATGAAAAAATGAACTTGCAAAAACATAGAAATGAAATTTGCAATTAATAATTACTAAAAAATGGGTGATAAAATATCTTTAGAGAACAATATATGGTATTATACGTATGAATATTTTCTTTTTATATAATTATAATAAATTTTAATTAATTATACAATAGTTTAGTTCACTTTTAAACAGGTCAAACTTGGGGTAAGTGTTCAATGTTACAATCTCATTCACCAAGACTGCTTACGAATAAATTTACTACAATGAATTTATATTTTCTATCTCTAAAAAATATTAATTTTTTATTTTAATATATTTATTTCTTGAAATTTAATGTTTTATTTTCATTTTCATCTTTTAATGTACTCAAAATTAATTAAAAATGTTTTTAAGAAAAACAACATTTGATTTTTATTTTTAGCTAGGAATATTTTTTCCACGCCTATATTTTCCTAAATGAATTTGAAAAAAATGTTTTAAATATTTTCAAATGATGGATTAATTTCATTTTAAACATATTTTATTTTCTAAAAAATGGTTAAAATGATTTTTTTCCTTTTCAAAATGAGGTATTTTTTACCCACGGTGTTAATAGAATCATTATTTTTACATACTCCACATAAATGAATTTTCCCACCAACATGAGAACTCTTTACATAAAAAATTAAATTGAATATTTTCACGGTTATTTTCAAAGGGTAATTTTTCATTATTATTTTTTTATTTTTTTATTTTCAATAAGTGATTTTAAAAATAAAAGTGTAATTTCCCCCTGAAACATCATAGTGATATTTTAAAACTATTATAATCTAAAACAACATCCTTTGATATTTATTATTATTTATTACAGATATAATTCAATATTAACTTATTTTTAAGAGGTTTATTGATTATGATTATTAAATATTCATAAACTCCATTTTCTATTTCCATGTGTTAACCTGAAATGAAATAATTTTTTTTTCTTGATCACTTTGTATATGTATAAATGGATTAGGGGTTTTTGATGGGTGGGTATGTTATTTCCCAATAAAAATTGGGCAATGGTAAATAATTTATTTTATTAAATGGTATAAGAGTTGTTTTTTCAAGACAAAATAGGGTGCATAGGTGGTTATTCCTTGCCCAAATAGGTTACATAAAAGGTTATCCCAATCCAATGATGGTACTAATGTGCTTCTCCTGGTTTTAACATGTGACAGATGTCTTGTTGGGTTTCCATGACTTAATATTTACATGATAATGAGTATTCAACACACTATTACACTATTTGATCACATGATATTACCCAAAATGTAATTACATAGGGATCATGTTCTTTTATTATTTCACTATTAATGTATTATAATCTTCTATGGTTTATTCCATTACTTCTGATTCTGATATGTGAAGTATTGGGTTTGATTTTATAATGATTTTCTGTTGTTTTAATTTTCTTATTCTCATGATATTATTACATATGTTCCTTGATTTCAATCTATCTTTTTTTACCCTTATTGATTATATGATATCACCCTTTATTATGTTTTATTTTCCCCATGACATGATAAAATGTTTTTAGTATGTAATGACTAAGAATAGTTTGTGGTGTGAAGAACTTGTAGGGTGATGGTGTAGATATTTTGTGTACCAATTTCTTATGTATATGAATTTTTAAGGACACCAAAAAATTATTAATCCTGTGTATATCGTAATGGTATATAAGGAATATTCAAATAAACAGATGTAATATTTATGTTTTTTGTTTTTTTTGTGGCATCAAATTTTACAAAAAAAATTTCAGAGGTAATTATTATTATCAAAACACAACTCACTATATTTAAAATTAAACTAAAAAACCCAGTATATTTATAATATCAAACTAATATAATGATAATAACCTTAAGAAAACAATTATAAATTCTACAACACCTTAAATAATTTGAGATTAAACTATAGGATTGCATAATTTTACGCAGTTACTTTCAAGACATAACCAACTCCCCATGGTGTAATTCATGCAATAATATATTGGTCATTCCATAATTTTGAAAGACCATAATATTAACATATATGGGAGAGAAAATGTCTTCCAAAAAACTTACCACTCCCTCCAAACAACCAATAATACATTGGGACACCCAAAACACCCATAAAATAACATTGTAAGGGTATTAGATTTTCTAGGGCCTTATATCAGATATCACTCAAACCAATTTCAATCCTTTAAAATATTAAAAACCATTGAAAAGAGTAGGAAAAAATCCAATATAAATATTAAGAAAACACTATTCTTCCTAAATGTTATAATTTTATTTTCATTGTAGAAGAATAATAATTTTTCTGCTATCTAAAACATTGGAAATCATAGTTTTTGCTTAAAAAAATTATGCTCAATTATGAGGGAGATATGATCTACGAGGAAGGTATATTAAAATTACCAGCATTTTAATATTGAATTTATATAAAATGTATTATCACATATAGTGAAATATTATTACATGATGTTTATGTCTATATAATATAAAATAAATTCTATGAACATTAAAAAATAAAAAATGAAGGAATCCTGATAATGATGAGTATCAAAAAATAAACTGTTAATAATTCACTTCTGATTATATTTCATTAAGGGATTTATAATGTTTTACTACAATGTTTTCAAATTGGATTACTTTTAATTTATATTTTATTAGATATATTTTTATGAATTTAAAATATTTGTGTTCAAACTCGAAATAATAAATCAAACTTTTTTGGTAGGGTATGTATTTTCAGTGTCTGTTTGTGACTGATTAAAATTGGAAACTAATCCAATCAATTGCGGATCGACACACTTCCACTAGAAATTATTTATTTTAGCGTTTAATCAATATTAGATTTTAAAATTACACTAAATAACATTATGTAAAAAAATTTCTTTAAAAATAAATTTTATAATAATGAAACCTTATTAATGTGTTATTGACACCTAGAATTATCTATACATGAAGAACCTACATTTAACACCCAAGCTAAGAGAGGCCGTGGAAGCACCCATTATACTAAAAGGTAAATTAATTGATTCTATTTAGAATAGTTAGAAAATAATTCATGAACTATGTCATAATTATTAATTTGTTGGAGGTATATTTGGTGTGAATTTCTTTGTTGGAATTTTTGGTTAATCATTATATTTATACAAACAAGAGGTATAATTGTGTATTATTGGTTTATTTCCCACATCCCTTGCTAATGTTTTCCACTCCATGTTATAGGGAATTATATTTAAATAAACACGATGGTATGCCAAATCACACTTACCTACCCATATATTCTATGTATCAATATATTTCCAACTAATTAAAACATACTATCTATAATAAAACCATGAAATTATACTTGTGATCCACACATCTCTCTGTAGAGATGACTTTGTACTCATCCTGAAAAGTACTATAATAACCGCTTGTTCTAGTATAAGAATTATTGGTTAAAAGTAGTTATTTTCTCCACGAACTTTTATTACAATTTCTTGGAAAATTTAAATTGGTATGTTTAATTTTTTGTGTAAAAACACAAAACAAACAAAAAACAAAAAACTATTAATATAAAAATACCAATAATATCATTATAATTTTTAATGACCTATTTTTGTTCCCTGAATTCATTATTATCTCCTAAATATAAATTTTAAAATAATTAATATCTTTTTTCAAATATTCTATCAAAATTATATATTCATAATTTATATTTATTCTATTAGTACTGGAAGTATTTGAGAGTAATTATATACATGAAGTTCATGCACACAATATATGATAAATTACAACATGTATTTTTAGTTTTTTAATGGATTTAGGTAGAGGAAACATTGACCCTTTTAATATGAGCACAATGATCCTTGATAAAAAAATATACTATATTATTGTATAAATGATTGATGAAATTAAAAAGGATTAAAAAATGAGGGAAGCATACAGGTAGTGGTGGATCACATCATACAAGCCAAATTATGTGGTTGGATAATAATTTTAATGAATTAGTTTATGTACATCAATGAATTACCAGAGAAAATATAGCTTGTGGAATGAATCATTAAAGGTAAATAAACATATAAAAAGATATCTAAGATCAGGACATGTGATTTACCTACAAAAATGTGTTTTGTAAAAAATAAAAAGAATAAAGAAAGACTATAAGAGATGTGGTTTTCATCAATGAAGGTCATTAAAAACCCAAATAGGATTCCAGAATTCTTTTACCACTATCTATGGTCACTGAATGAATTACATCATCAAGGGGTTATGGATATATACAAGCATTTATTTTTTAAATGAGGAATTTTCATGTTCATATACAACATTCAAGAATTATTATGTACTTATTGGTCCTCTAGTATTTCATGTATTTATATGAATTCTGAAGAGTAGTAGAGAAACAAAAACATGGTGGTCAAATTGATGGATTCAGAACCCTATACTAAATGTATAACTCTTCAATATTTTCTGACAAAAAGGATCTATAATTAATAATTGATTCCATGTTAAATAATAAAAATTATATATTTTGTTTGTTTTCTAATTTTTAAAATTTACTATTTAGTTTTTTTAAATAAATAACACCATGTTTCAACATATCCCTTATATTTTATCCCCTTAATTTTCATTAAATGAATAATATGAGGAGATACCCAACATATATCTAAGGGAAAGAGATAGATTCATTTTGGAGGAATACCTAAATTTACCATCACTTTTTGCCCATATTTTTCCCCTAAAATTGAACTATTATTATTTTGGATAGCTCACATAGTTAATATTATTTTATAGTTTTCATTGGATATGTTGGTTTGTATTAGAACCATGGGTATCCAATTTTAATAGCTTCATTTAATGAACAAAGATACTTGTTAAATTAATATTATATTTAATGAATATATATGGATATCATAATCATTTTAAATCTTGAAAAGAAATGGGAATTTTGGACTTCCTAAGTTAATATAACCAGTTTTATTGTAAAATCAAATCGTATGTGAGTTTATGAGTTTAGATAGTGAAGATATATTAAAATTTTAGAAAAAAAATATATTTTCAAATGTTGGAGTAGTATGGGAAATGAAACTAAATCAATTTGTTTTATTCAATTATAGATGAGTTTTTTCATGTAGAAAAATATTATATAAATAGTTTTTATAAACATAAATTATATTAATAAAAGTAAATAAAATCTAAGAGTCAAAAATCCAAATTACTTCCAGTACATGACTATCAAAAAATTTATTTAGGGGTTCCTATAATTAGAGTTGTTTATTTATGTATAATCTAAAATCATTTTGAATAATAAATTTTTTAGGGAAACTATACATATTTTATTCCTTGACCTCTTAATTATGTTATAAAAATGATGATTACTTATGATTAGTATTTATTATCTCCAAACATTTTGAATTCACACAATAATTAGTGTTGGTTATGAATTAGTATGAAAATGTTGATAAAAGAAATTAAAAAAAAATAGTGTGGTGTGTGTAAACCGAAACATAATATAGAATGTTGGATGAAGATTTGTATTCAAAAGATGATGAATTTTAATTTTAGTATCATTTTATTTTTTAAGGTTAAAATTTATAATATAGTAACATATTATATATTTAATTGAAATTATTTTATGGGTGGTGAATTTAAAAATTTCATGTTATTTATCTTAATAATTCATGTAAACCTATGATTTTATGTATCAATATGAATATAATGGTCGATAAAATTATAAATTATTTACTAATATATAACTGAAGAATTATAGATCTGAAATTAACGTGGGTAAAATTAATATACTTGAAACAACCGTATGAGAATTTAGTTCCCCAGAAAGTGTGGTTTCACCCATAGAATTTACTTTATAACAAATTTGTATTTTAATATTATAAGAAGTATAAATTTGGAATTTATAATTTTTAGAAATATAGTATTAATAATATTTTAGATGAGTTGAGGTTCAATAATATAAATTAATTTTTAATTATTTTTCAAAAAAATTGAAAATAGATTAATGGGTTTATGAAAAAATTATAGGAAAATGTTTTCAAAAAAAGTATTTGGTTTGGGTTAGAAGACAATTAATAAAACTTGTTATGTTTCGGTATCACCATAATAAATCAAACATGAAATCTACCGAGTCATTATCTCACCACTAATGAAATCATTAATCAATGTTATGTAGGGATCACTAACTTATAACTCATACTAGTTTAAGTGGGAAGAAATAATTATCTCAGTAATACATATTTGAGAAATAAGAAATAATGACACTACGTAAATATGTATATGATATGATCCTGACCAAATTGATGATTTAGAAAGGTTAGAATATCTTTAACCAATATTTAGAGCTTATAAAAAACAATAACTTCACAAGTTTTATTTAAAAATATAAAAAAGACTCTTAATTCATTACGAATTTTTGAAATCATATCACATGTCCACAACCCATCCTTTTATGAGTTGACAATTTAAGATAATGGTTATTGATTTCTTAAACTAATAATAAAATATAAGGATAAAAATATTTGTGATGATATCAACATAAAAAATATCAAAACCATTATTAAATTTAAAATGGTAATTATTTGTTTAATCACAAAGAATTTAATTCAGAGTTTAGTGGTAAGACAAGTGGTTTTGTATTTTTCTCAATGTATTGAAGGGAATTTTCATATAAAATTAATTTGAAAATATTTATATAAAAAAATAGTTAACAAAAACACTTGATCTATATTTTTAAAATTCTAGAATAATTTCATTTATTAATTTATGAAAACTAGTATGAGGAAAAGACATCATAAGCTCTAAGGTGTTTTATATTGGTGGGACACCCCAACCATTGAAGAATCCACGAAAAACCCTTATCCATTATTCAAAAAACACAATACTAATCCCTATAAATAATAAAAATTCAATTCATAATCCTACATTAAAAATTATCTATAGAAACAAAATTACTATGGAAAAACCTAATCAAAACCTAAATGAAACCAATGAAAATAACGAATAGAGTCTTTTTTATTATTAGTTATAGGAATTAACTTAATAAACCAGAACAATGAAGATATAATTCTAGGTCAAAATCTATAAAATACTAAAAAACGCATCATTAATAATACATATTGAAATAGTGAAAAAATACTATAAAAACTACGTAAATTATTCATAAGTTGATCAAGAATAAGGAAGAGGAATTCAAAATATTTCCCCACGAATATGGGGAAATCCCAACTTTGGGTGTTTGTGTATAAAAATATTATAGAAAAAGAAAGAAATAATGGAGATAATTAAATGAAGGGATTACATATTATTAAACAGAAACCAATCCCCTCAAATTTATACCATTATAAATCGATGTTTTATGTATCATTATGTGAATAAAGGAAGTACAAAAGAGGGAATTCAATAAAATGAAATTATATAAGATAGTTGTAGTGAGGTTGGGGGGGGGGTTAAATGGAATAAGTGAAACTAACCATTTTTCCCAAAAATAGAAAATCATGAAAAAGTACCAGAAAACATTCTGGGTAACCAATGGATATCCATTTAGTACCCGATGGTCCCATAGGGAACCACTTCAAAACCCAGGTCCACTATGTACCTGGTTCCAATTATAATATTAAGATTATAGGTGGGTCCACCTTTTGACCACATTAATGAAGGGACATTCCTTTAAACCAAAAAACCAGTCCCAAAACTCTTATTAATTTTCTATAGTTTGTTTGTACATTAAATTTTCAGTTAGATAATTTTTTCTTTCGAAAACATTTTATTTATCCTTTATCTCATTAAAGGTGTCTTGTAGCATACTATAGTGGTCAAATAATTCTTTATTTGAAATATTATCATCACTATCATGTTGTTCATTGTTAGAATTATTTGACTCATCATTCTTACAAACGACTCCAATATAAAAATAGAAGGTTAAGTAGACACCTCGCTAACTATGGTAATAAATAACATATTTTCTTTACACTTTTTTTCTTGAAGTAAAGAATTTGAGTAACTGGAGTTATGGTCATATGCAGTCCAGGTTGTTTTAAGGGGATTCTTGTATCTTATATCCTTATCTTCATATTTATTTTTTCATTTATTCTTAGTACAATCATATTTTATGCAGTCCTTTCTTTTTCATTCATTAAAGGAAACCTCCTTTCTATCATTATCCTTTTTCATCCAATTTCATCTATTATTAGATATTCCTTTATATATAGGTTTTTGGGAAAAAAATCCATCCTATATACATTCTTAAATTTTGTATCTATTTGTTTAATTTCCCCATGAATGTGAGAATGATATTCACTAGAACTTGAATCTATAGTTTGGGGTTTTCCTTATCTATTACCATTTTATTGTCCGGAAGTAGTATTTTTGAATCCTACTAACATTATATTTGGATCCTCATCTTCCCCATGATTTACTTTTAGCAATTATTCATACATTATAAGTTTTCCAATCAAAAATATTAGAAATATTTTAGTTATATCGCATGATTCTCTTATTGACCCTAAAGTGCCTCTCCATCTTTCTGGTTGATATCTCAGCAGTACCACTATCTGATCTTTGTCAAATATATACTTTTAATGTGAGCTCAGGGTATTGAAAATATCATTAAAGAAGAGGTACATATCAGTAATGGGGTCTTCATGAATCATTTTAAAATTATCATATTTAATTGTATAGGTGTTCAGCCACATTTCGTTAAAATTTTATGTTCTCTCATGTGAAACAGATTGAGTGACCCAAATTCCTAAAGAAGTTTCACAATCAGAAATAAAATTAAACTCTACACCATCGAGGACACATTACAATGAATTCATAGGTTTATAGTCACTATTGTATGATAATTTTGTTATATCATACCATATAATTTTAGCATTATACTGGTTTCGATATTCATCTTCTATTAAAGGCCAAATATGAAAACCCATGATCTCTATGTGTATTTTCATATGTATTTTCCACTGGGCATAATTATTTTCATTGAAGAAAAAAGGTCTATTCGAAAAAGAACCTTCTTTATGATTATCTATATTAAATAACTATATTTAGAAGTAATAAGAATTTATGTTCTTTAATGTATTACTAAAATATTAGTTAAAAAATTAAAAAACTTGAATAATAAAGAATGAAAAACATATTTGATGCAAAATATTGTTTAGAGTGAGTGTCTCAAGTGGGGGAGATTGAGTACCCATAAAAATTATATTAAAAAATTGATTAGTTTCAAATTCCCTAAATTTATAAATATAGTAAAATTCATCAAATTTAGTAGTATGATATATATCTTGATATTTCTAATGATTTTTCTAAAGATTTATTATTTCTTGAAAAATTAATATATATAAAATTATTGAATCATTTGAAATCGATTTACATGATCAAAATACTATTTAAACATGAATTAAGTTAAACTATCATTGTATATATATTTCATTTATAGTTAATACCGGTTTCAGTTTTAAATAAAAAATAAAGGAAAACAAAATTAAAACACACCATAGAAGAAATTAATACAAGGGGATCAATATCAAATTTAGAATTTTTCCTCTTCACTTGGTGATCACCAACCAAAAAGTATTTTATATAAAACAAGCCAGATGATCCACAACCTGGATTAGGCTTATGCAACAGTACACAACTATCCAGGTCACAGAAAACAAATTCCAAAGAATTCATGAGAGTTAAAATAAATAGGTCACATTGGGACCATACCACTATTAGCTATGGGAGAAACAAATAATAAATTTTTTAAAAGATATCGAGTATATACTAGTTTAGTGCAGGTGATAGAGTGTGTGTGGTGAAGTAGATTAATCACACACAATGCTCAAAAAATGAATAAAACTAAATAGAATTGAGAAATCTATAAGTGTAGAGTTTATAAGTGCTCGGTCTATTGAAATAAAACTTATGAATCGTAAGTTGAATCAACAATTACAGTTGATTATATTTCTTTCTAAATCTCTAGGAAAAATAATGTTTCAAAAAATCATATTTTTATCTAGAGGAAATCATTGATATGACATTGATTTGGATTCCTCAGTCGAGTGTTCTTATTAGGAGATCTATTCAGGTTTTTAGTCAGGTTCAGCTCTTTAACTCTTAGATATTTAGTGAATCACAAGATCTGTTTTACCACATCACTTTTCTTCTCTACCAAATTATTTATCTTTGATTCATGTTATTTTATTTATTAACATGAGGGATTGTGCTGCACATTCTAACATTCTTTATTTAAAATATTTTATGTAAAATAATTAAATTAGTATAAGAAATTAAATCTGATTAATATATGAACTATATTGATGTAATTAAAAATAAGTAATGTAATAAAAAAACTGAAGGTGTCTTAGGAATTGGAGGTGTTAAGATCTAGTGGGATATTACTCTCTCGATATGCCATTAGTGGTGTGATAGATATAGACAAATTTTCTGTATGCTAGCATTGCCCCAAGAAATGGTGTATGGTTTGATGGTGCATACGTTGAAGGTGTATTCTCTAATGGTGTATTAGACATAGGTAATTATTCAGTGTTAGTGATATGAGTTTGATAGTGTGACATATGGTAATATTTCATACTTTGAAAAATTTATGTTCTAGCAACGTGACATACTGGGGCTGTATTGACCGATGATATCTTATACTTTTTAAATTATTTAGTCCAGGAGTAGGAATATTTGACGTTATGATATCTAGGTGGTGGGTCATACCTAGATATTTTTAAGCTGTCGGTGTGTTATACATAAATATTTTTAAGTTGGTGATGTTTCATAGACAACCGTTCGTATCTCAAGAGTGTCTCATACTTAGATAAATATATCAATTATTATCAGAATAGATATTACTTACAGAAAAACATGAAATTTATTAGTATTATTAAAAACATGATATTGTTATCATTAAAATTAAGAGGTCAACACATCACAATCAAGGATAAACTTAGGAACATTATCACTTTCTTTTGCAGCTATAGTCATCCTTTTTCACTACATTAATCTTTTCGTGGATAGATGGATAACATGTCATTTGATCTATATAATATTTCTCCTATTCCTTTAATATTTCCAAGTCCATACATTTCAAATCCCTAAATATTTGATCTTTTGAAGTCCTTATCATAGTAAAATTAGCATGATCATTTAGCTTAATGTATCTAGAATCTTGTTTTATTTCCTAAGGTGGTAATAGAATGAGAAGTTATAATCATTAATCTGCTCCAACTAACTTCATTGGAAAGTGTTTAACGCTTTTTGAGTGATAAATATGCATCAAAATTTTCTGATTAGTGTATATTTCACACCTCTCTCCATAGAGATAACACCTCAATATTTTTAATGAAAAAATTACCAAATTTACAAATAATAACTAGTGGTATAATTTTACTGATATAAATTTAATTAGTGTAAGAAATAAGGTATCACAATATCAGTTTTCATGAGAACAAATCCCAATAACTTCTTTGATGCATCGTTATAGATTATAAATTTTCTCCACTTTAGAGTAGTGGGAGAATAAGTGCACCGACAATTCTTCTTTTTAGATCCTTGAAATTTTTAACGTATTCTTCTATCCGTCAGAACGTAACTCCATTATGAGTTAACATTGAAAGTAGGGTAAGCTTATCCCTACGTATATTTTTCTGTTTAAAATTTTTATCAAATATGGAGGGAATCTTATCAATTGTTGCTCTAACCAAATCTCTCAAAAGTTCTTGATATGTTATGTATCTTTCATGAGGAAGTAAAAAAAATAATTATTATAATATAATTCATTCCCCTCTTATTTTTTTTTATAAATTGAAATTTTTTTGACACATCATACATTATCCCTTTTTTCATATCATTGGGAAAAGAAACATAAGAAAAAGAAGAGATCAAAGGTTAAGTAAGGAAAAGGGATACATCAATGAATATATAATAATAACATGAGCATGATGGTGCTATATTATAAAAATAACATTTGAAAATTATACCCAACATATCTATGTACATAATAAACAGTCATGAAATAAATCCTAGATGTTCATTAGGAATGAATCTTAAATGAATAAAAAAGTATAATCCATGAGAGCATGACATGGATTTGTGGCATACAAATAAGAATAAAAAATCCATTGGTGGATTCACCTACTATGTGGGACACACAACAATACCTAATAAAACCATTTTATTTATTGTGGAATGAATTCACTCCCCAAACCATTATAGTAGTCATGGTTCACTCCCAATACCATCATAGTGTACAAAATCCCTTTATGAAATGAGTTCACCCCTCATTATAGTTTTATCTATCTAATGAGATATAAATCATTAATAAGTTCCTTATATGGATATATAAGTCACACCCATAATATAAATAAATCAATTTTTATGTGTTCCACAATAATATAAGTTTTTAATCATATTAGAACCCCTAAAAATAATTGGATTTATTAAAAATATATCATAGAATACCTTATTAAAAAGGAAATTGTTTAATAAATATCATTCCTTGATAAACTCAATCCAATCTGTGAAATAGTTATGATATCATAACTGGATAATATTCCCTATAAATCATATGTAATATCATGTAATTTTATCTTATATGGAAAATTATAAGGAATGAACACTTGAAATAATGTATGATAAAAATATACTTTCTATTTTGATATCAATTGTTTAAACATTTTTCAATTATAAAAAAATAAATTGAAAATGAATTTTTAATATTATAAAGGTTAATTCAAATAATTAAGGAGTTATCATTGAGATAAAATGGACTCGTTATATATATGTTAAAAATAATTGTTTCTAAATTTTGTTTAAAAAGTCACAAGGCACATCATTCAGATAAAACAATAAGTCTTCTTAAAACCCATTTTTAAAAAAATAAAACACAACTAAAAGTTAATAAACAATATTTTATCCTTTTAAAATTTATTTTAGAAAACTTGTACAAGTATTTGAAATATTCCCCAGTGTAGACATAAACATATAAAAATAATTATGAGATAATGAAATAAGACCTTTCTATTTTAGTATCATTTGAAGTATAAATCCATGAAATAAAGAACATGTAATAGATATTTATATCCCATAATTTTTACTATAGGAATCATAAAAAACATTCATGGGAAGTATACACACCATAGAAAAGAAACATGTTGTCTGTAAGGAATTTGTCCCATAAAATAAAAACGAAATAATGACCCCTTACTAAAGTCAATCATTTCTTTATTTACATTCAAAACTCTGTTAAAATAAATATGGATTTATTATCCATGTTCTCTATGACCATATAACTACCATAATATGTATTATATAATTAAAAAATAATATCACCCTTTGTTTAGTGATTGTTTATTAAAATCACTTTTTAGATGTTAAGTGCTCATTTTTCAAGCTTGTTTCGGTATGGTAGTCCTGGTCCTCATAATTTGATCATGGAAAAATCATTTAAATAAAATAAATCATTGAAAAAAATTATTTTCATTAATTATAAACAAATTTATAATTATTAATAAAATATTGTGACAGAAAAATGAATGACATCATTCATGGTGATGATAAGCAACACATATCATGAACACTATTTCCTTTTTCTATTGATGGAATGAATAAATGGTAAATGATAATTCATCATAAAAAAATCATTATTATGTTATATATATCATATATATTCATAAAATTCATACTTATTACCATAAATGTTAAATAAATAAGAAAAAATTTCATCACATTGTGGAGATCGTTTTCCATACCTATACACGAGTGATATTACTGTTTCAAAAAATAATAGATGGTTATATGTTAGAAATGATATTATAATTACTAAAGTGTAATAATTTCAGAAATAACATATTTAAACATTAAATCCATAATAATACCCAACCAAAAAATATGGTAATGAAAAATGAATTTTGTCAATTATGGAGATTGTAAACTATTTATACACACGAGCAATATATTCTCTTCTTACTTGATGTGAAAGGGAGTGTATAATAACGTTTTCATAATAACAGTAACCATTCCAAAAATACTTATAATACTTAATTTATTATTTTATGATAGATATCATTGATTTATAAGAGCTAAATAAGAGTAAAAAATGATAATTATCAGTTAGGGTGATTACCTCTTCTTTGAAATGACTCCTTTACATCTCCTATAAAGGGCTCTAGGGTTGGTCTATTGGGAAGACCAATAACACTATTATTTTCCTAGGGAAGATAATTTGGAAAATTATGGTTGATCTATATGGATCAAAGTAGTGTAATGAATTATGGGAGGATAAAACCTTTTATAATTGTGGTGAGGAACACTTTTTGAATTTCTCGAAAGATTGAAATAGAATATAAATATTCTGTTGAAAAATTATTCTAAATGGACTATAAATGCACAAGGGACAACATTCTCAGCAATATCTTCTCCCATTAGTGTTTATTTAATATTTTTATGAAATTTTAATAAATTTTTAAAATCTTAATTCCATAAAATATAATTAATGTCAATTTTTACACTATTAATTACTTTAAATTTGAAAACATAATGAAAACATATAAAATTAAAACAACCGTTTTTTATATTTTAATCATCTCATTTCCCTCTAGAAATTTTCCATATGACCACAATTATCTCAAATTATAATACCTATAATAAGTTTAATATAATTCATTTTCTTTTTACATTAATAAAATAATTACAACTTTAGTGTTCTGTATGTATTTAAGGTAATTATTTTATCACTAAAAAAATTTAAATTCTGAATGGAAATGTTCTATATTTCAAAAGACTATTTATAGTTGATCATATATTCTATGTAACCACATAATAAATGTATTACACTTATTAAAAATAATTGGGTGAAATGTTTGAAATTAAATTAAATTAATCCTTATATATGATATACATATCAAATACTTTTCATGAGATGAATCATAAAATACATTCATGATAAGTATACACACCACAAAAATCAACCATTTTTCAAATAAGGCTTGTGTCTAAAAGAATAAAAGTGAGATGAATATCTATTGCCGTAAGTATTTCATTAAATTATTCACATTAAAACCTTATGTATAATAGTTATGGTATTATTATACATTTATTACCAATCCATATATCTTTTATACCATGTATGATTTAATTATAACATTTCATAACCAATTTATTAATAATTGTTTATAAAATTCACTATTATGGGTGATAACTACTTCATCTTCCAAGCACGTTTTGGTTCGGTAGTCTGGGTCCTTATACTTTGACCACCATACCATAATTTCCAAAATTATTATCATGGTATCAAAATCATATGTATTCATCATATAAATATTTATAATAATTCATAAAAAGTAGGGATATATAAATGAATGAGACTGTTCATGGAAGCGCTAAGCCGTACGTACACATGAACGTTGTTTCCATTTTTTGACTGATGAAATAAAAGAATGGTAAATAATGATACACATTTTTTTAGTTCTTATAATGTTATATATATCATAAATTTTCATGAAAGTTATTCATACTAAAATCCTTGTTAAATGTTTACAAAAAATGAATCACATCACACCATGGACATTGTAGTCCATGCATACACATAAACAACAATATCATTTCTCACAAGATTTGACGATAATAAGTTATACATGATATTTTAAATATTATAATATAAATATGTCATAAATATAATATTAAAACATTTAAACCATTATAATAACCATCCAAAAAATATGGTGATCAAAAATGAATTGCATCATTCTACTGCAATGGTAAGCCATACATATGCATGAGTGATGCTTTTACTTATTATTTGATGGGAAATGTGGTTTATAATTAATTTCTTATAATAAAAATAATAGTATAAAATGTTTATGATACTGAATTAATTATTTTATGATAGATATAATTGATTTATAGGTGGTACAAATATGTTTAAAAAGAAAGTAATCAGTTAGAGCAGTTACGAATTCTTCAAAAAGACTCCATTAGATCTCCATAAATAAAACTAGGTTAGGTATTATGGGAAGAAAAAACCTCTATAATGTTTGTAGAGAATATAATTTTTAATAGTATTATCAAGCTAAAAGTATGAATGTGTTGAAATGAATTGAGGGAGGAGGTTCCGTTTTATAGTTGAGGTGAGGTGCACCATTGAAATTGCCAAATGATTAAAATATATTTAGACTATGATATGGAAAAAAACATCCAAATGGAATATAAATAAATTTTAAATGAAATTTTATAACTTATATTTTAAAATTTATGTTTATTTAATATTTTTATGATTTTAAAAAATTGTAAAAAATATTAATCCCATAAAATATCATTATTGTAAATTTTTATACAATTCATTACATGGACTGTAAAAACATCAAGGCAATAAGTAAAATTCAGACCAGATATTTTATTATATCATAAAAATGAAACTTTAATATATCAAATTTATTTATTACCTTAATTATATCATATTAAAATTATTTTAATACTTTTTAAAATCATTTTTTGAGTTTTCCATTAATTAAATTATTACTACATCAGTGTTGTGCAAGCATTTAATGTAATTATTTCATCAATAAAGTTAAAAAATAAATTACCATGAGGAAGATAAATCTGTGATATTTAAAAAAATGTATAGTTGATCATATATTAGGTTTAAGGAAAAATTAAAAATATTAGACTAATTAAAAATAATAGTGTGACATGTTTGAATTTTTATTAAATAAAATTTTATAAAGGTCGTAATTTAACAATGTTTTGAAAGAATTTATAAATTAGACCCTTGGATCATTAAGGCTGATATATTCTTATAGAATAATATTTAGCTATGTTTTCTGGATCATTTAATAGTTCATATGTTTTTATTTTAACTATCAATTAACCGATTTACCCTTCACTAAGATAATAAAATTATTTTGTTTTCTATTCAAATTGTCTAAAAGTAAAAGGTGCATATTTACCGAATTTGTACCTCATGATTTTAAATATGGAATACGTTTTTTATAATTCATTTCTCAAAATATAAATAAATTAATTTAAAATTAAATGGCAAAACCCAACAAAAAATTGATTTCTTCAGAAAAATATCCTTTTAAAATATAAAATGTTTTTCTTCTAAATTTATGTATAAAAATTATTTTAAATAATATAATTGAATTATTTTAAATATATATATAAAAATAAAGTGTTTATAGTGAAAAAATATAATTTCACTGTGTAAATACTTTTAATAAAAAATACAATTTTTAATAAAAAAAGTAATTTTTCACATTTCAGTGAAAAAGTAGTCTTTTCCATAAATTTTCAGCAAATAATATTATGATAATTTATAAACATTCAATGAAATTACTTGTAAATAATATTTCATAAAACATTTCCAAATTAATAATATAAAAAACCATTTTTTGGTGAAAATTTATTTTGAAGAATAAAATTACGTTACTTAAAATTTTTTAGTTATTTTGTAAGCATTTTCTTGTAAGATTTTTTTTATTTGGATATTTATATTTATTTCGTAATTAAATTAGTCATATTAATAACCAAAAATGCAATGAATTAGAAATAATAGATACATAAAATCATAGTTTTCAAAAATAATTATTGAATAACTATTTGGATCATGTGGCACTAACTCTATAAATGAAGAAATCAATCATAGAACATATACAAGTCATATGATTTTTTTAAACATGGGATGAGAAAATAATTTCCAATAAAAGGTTTAAAAACTAGTATGAAATTATTTATTTTAAATACTATTAATCTACTATGAAAAAAATTTATCAAATAATTTATTTGATAAGTTAATATATTCCTAAATATAGATTTGGGGTTTACATGAAAAATGAACAAAATTATTGTTTATAAAAACCTATAAAAATTTCGTCCCTTTTTGAAGCCCATTTATTATTTATAAATAAATTTTATTTTAAAACAATACATGTATTTATCATTTCAATCATTTTTTAAAATAGTATATTTTATGGGTTAAAATGATACATGAAAAACCATAAGATAACCATGTTCCCATAAGAAGTATCACTTATAAGGAAATGTCCCATTAAGTTTGTTAGTTAGTCCCCATTTCTCATCATCTCATTCAACACCCAATTGTAAAAATATATTTTAGGAATTTTTTTTAGAATATTTACCCTTCACATTCACAACCCATTAAAAACCATTAAAAATCAACTTGAAATGCTTTCAAGGAAATTTTTTTATAACATATAATATTTTAAAAATACTTTTAAAAATAGATTAATTTAATATTTTAAAAATATTTAGAATCATTTAAAATACATATTAAAAATAATTTTAAAATAAACCAAATCATTCATTAAAATACAAGAAATGATAATAAAAATCATAGATGATTTCTATATCTACTATTATGAATGAAATATATAGTAATTAAAAACATGTTACACATAAAATGATTGATTTTATCATTATAAATTGAAAACATATTTTAATTAAGTCGATTTACCTTTTTGATAAGGGGTTTAAAATTAAAAAACAAAAAGAAGTTTTTTTATTGTTTAAATTTTGATTTTTTTTTAAAAAAATTTATTTTAAAAAAAATTGAAAGAAAAAACTATCATATTTTATTGAAAATTAAACCCTTAAATTATATCTAAAAGTATATGATTTATAAAAAAAATCCAAATTTTACATTATCATTATTTTAATTTACCAAACATATCCTTTATCTCTATCTTCATCTGTTAATCCCTTTTCTTAAAACCTTAAGAACACAAAGTATGGTATTGATACTAAACTAAGACCTCTAAAATGTGTGTAGGGATAACAAGAAGGTATTTTGGTGGGGATATTATGAAACTAATATGTTTTTATGTGTGATGAAATGAGAAGATGAAGTTCCATTTTATAAGAGAGGATGTGGCACTCTTGAAATTTCTCAAAATTTAAAAATAAAAAATAATTATTCTAGAGGAAAATGATTCAATATAATAATAATATTCTATAGGGAAATTATTCAAAATTTATTATTAATTCATAGGGTATGAAATTTTGTACCATATATGATCATATTTTTCATTATGTAATTTTGTAATGAATATCTAATAATTTTATAAAATATTAATCTTATAAAAGATCATTATTTTAATTTTTAATACAAATTATTAAATTGACATTAAAATATCAGGAAAAAAATTAAAATTTGAAACAACCATTTTATTATATCTTAAAAAATTCAAGTTCATCTATAAAAAACATGGATCGCCAATAATATATAAAATTATAGTTATTTTAATATTTTTAATATCTTTTTTATTTATTTTGTCCATTAAATAAATAATTACTTCATTGGTTTTGTTAGATAATTTAGGATAATTATTAATTATCTAAAAATTAAAGATAAGATACCATGATATTGATAAATCATTCATATTTTACAATAAAATTTATAGTCAAACACATCTTCCGGATAACACCACGAAAAATATTACACATTAAAAATAATAGTGTGTTATGTTTGTATTTTACTTAAATAAAACACTATAAATGTCTTAATCATATCCATGCGCCTCCACATGAGAATAAATTAAACTTTCAGATAATTATAGGTAACATGTACTCAAATTATTTGTGTCAATTAATGTTTCTTTTCATTTTAATAGATATCATTTTATTGATTTTTCTTATACTTGAAAAAAGCACTATATTAATCTTAAATAATAATTTAAGGTACATATTTCATGTATAAAAAAATTTATAATAAAAAATTAATTTTTCTCATGACCATAATTTATATTTTTTCATTATTTGTATTTAAGTGTATGCATTTAATGAAAACATAATTAATTTTAGTTTTCTTGTCTTATGTTAGCATTACCCAATAATTTGGTTAAGATTCCTTTTATACTACTCAGAAATTAATTATTACCGTTATGAATCATAATTTATATATTATATTTAATAAAAAGGTCATGTAAAGACTTTATACCTCTAAATTTTTAGCTATAAGACTCTAAATTTGACTTTTCTTGTGACGTGCAAGTATTCTAGTAGCACTGAAAATGATTTTCATATTAATCATGAAATAAATTATAATTTACTTGTTATTATTTTTTAATGATATTTCTATTATAATATAATACATTAGTCCCTACATGTATTTAATAAATTTTAATATCAAAATTATGTCTTGAGGATATCAGAAAAGATAAGATATTTTAAAAAATTCATTTTCTACTATTCACAAATATTTAACATTTTCAAAAAAGTATTAAAATTTATCCATAGAATAATTATGATAATATTAATTAAAAATTGAAGTAAATATTTTGAAATAATTTTTTTAAAAATTATGAAAATAAAATATAAAATACACCCATAAAAATAAGAAATTTTTTTTTTGATGAAAATGTATTTTTGAAGAATAAAATGAAATTAATAAAAATTATATTTTTATTACACAATTTTTTACCAAAAAAATATATTATATAAGACATGTATATTTATATCATAAATTAGTTATTCCTTTTTGTAAATTGAAAATTACTGGCTAGGTTATAATAATCATATTTAAATAATAATATTTCACTATTCATTAAGCTATTTGTTTCATATCTTATACACTATAAAACATTTTCATTAATTTTAGTATATACGTTGTTACATATAACATTCCAATATTTTCATAAATATATATATAATAATTTTATCTGAATATTCATTAAATTACACCAACACACAACTGAGTATCGTGAATGTATAGTGCATTCGGGAATATTAGAACATAAGAAACTAGTTCATAAAATATCAACTTTGTCTCCCACCTATTTATTCATAAATAGAACATTTCTTGACACATTATACATAATACATTTCATCATATCTAGGGGTAAGAAACATAATAAAATAGTGATATCATATGTTCAGTAAAGTAAAAAATGGGCGATATCAATGAATACATATGCATAAAATGAGTGTATATGTAACGACCCCAACCCCAAAATCCCAGACCTAGTTCCTGAAACCATTACATTGACATAAGATATAAGGAAACATGTCCAAAGGACTTATTAGTGTAGTATTAATATAAAAATAGATAAATACGTGACTCTTACATTACATTTGGAATACACAAATTACAATATAATGTTTTTTGAAAACAACTTTATTCCCTCGAGAATATCTCTACATATCAGTCATAGTAATCTTTATGAAATCCAAGGAAAAGTAAACAATATAAGGGTGACATAAAATTCTTAGTAACTATTAAATACAACATATAAAATAATTAATCAATGAAAATAATCAATATATCAAGGTAAATAGTAGAACACACATTCCATGTAAATAACGGGATAATGAATAATCTATTTGGAATGACAAAAAACAAAAATCAATTCTATTTAATAAATAAAATGAGTATTAAATGATTCCATGTATTTTTTCATAGTATAAATTTCATGAAAAATAATAATTTCATCTGAATGAAGGTATTTTTTATTTTTTTTTAATTCCATTTTTCTTAGGTACATGGTACATTTACCATCATGAAAGTTCCTAATATTATTTTAAATGTATTCGGTAAAACCCACATAACTAAAGCAAGATAACTTATTAATCCCCTGAGAATACCGATGCATCGATGGGATATCTATAACTAGGTCCCCCCCATTTCATACCTGTCCAAATCATTCATAAAATATCCAATAATCAATGTAATTTATAACTAATGTGCCTTATAAAATATATATGTCATGTACATAATATATATTTACCAATATTTCCATAGTTAATCAAATAGAATTATATATACGCACTATATGTAGAAAATTTGTATGGTTTAGTTAATAAACACATCCATGATAAATAATATGTATATATAGGTGAATTTAATTTCTATTGATCATAGGAAAATTAAACATTTCAATGGAAATTTATCGACTAAAAAATGAATTAAAGAAGTGAACGTAAATAATTTCCTTACTCAAAATGACCATAAATCATCCATATGATGAATTATGATGGTATTAATAAAATTTATACCCATTTTTGTAAGAAAAAATGTGATTTGTCATCAATGAATATAAATAAAATAAACATGTATTTAAAAAGATTCTTGAGGAACGAATGCTTTTCATATTAAGAATCCTTTTAAAATTCATTTTAATTGATAACCAATATTTAAAAAATTCTTTAAAAATAACCTCATAAAATATCAAATGAATATTAAAAGAATTGAAAACTATGTAGGTGGGTACTTACGTATATATCATAAAGATCGTTCCATTTGGATGATAAAAAGTTTAGAAATGTGCTATGTTTAGAAAGTGAAAAGACAATTCCTTTGATTTTTTTTGTAAAAAAGGACAAATGGGTTACTATTTATTTTACTAAATTATTTTTCCAAGGTTAAGTAAAAATGTTTTGAAAACATTTTTAGTAGACATGGTTTGGTAATAAAACAAATTTATGATCAAAGAGAGTATTGAATTCAATTTTTATTATAAAAATTCAATAAAATTTTTAGTACCAAAGTGTAGAAAAATGGTATTATCACTTGTAATAAGATCATTCCCTATAAGTGAATTCATGAGACCAAGGTTCAAAACCAGGAAGAGGCATAATTTATGGAACTGTATTAGTACTATAGTGATTATTATAATAGCATTATAGAAGGTATTGTTCGGTACTGTAGTAGGAGGAACTATTCACCTTGGGCCCCTAGTTTGGGCATAGAGTCCATAAGGCCTTTGGGCCACCCAAGGCCTTAGGGTTAGTAAGGCCTTAGGGCCACCTCATAGACTTCACACCACATCAAGGCCCTCAGGGACACCTAATTTGAAGTTGCACAGATAGATTCTACAAGGAACCACTCTAGAGGTGGAAAGAGCAGGGCACATCCACCAGAGCAGGGCTAAACGAACTTTGGAAGAATGAGAGGGTATGGAATTTTCCATCAGTACCACGCCTGTGAATCCCTACACATGGACATGCTAGCTAAAAAGTCATGAAAAGGTGGAGATCTAATCATGATACAGATGATGGAGAGGAGTAGTTTCAAGTAGTCATAGTCTGTATGATTTACTTAAGACCAACGGGTCATGTAATGTCTTCAAGCCTACTGGAAATTTAATTCCTAAGCCTACGGAGCTTGTAAGGGTTCCCCCTCATCCCATGAAAGGGGGGTTATTATAAAATAAAAAAGGCCTTCGGGCCTATGATACTTGCAAGGAGATCATATATAACCCATATAGTATTGTGGTCAAAAATGTTTTAGGGGGTTTGATGAAAAAAATACATGGTGATGTTTTCTCATTTTCATTCAAGTATTCTTAATGATTTTAAAATCCTCATATTTGTCTATATCTCACCCTTAAAATGTTGACAAACCAAGCACCAATAGACATACACCATAATATATCTTTTCAATACATCCCACTATAAATACTCTTTTAGGTCTATATATGTATTTTTTACTTCAAAGATGATTAGAGAATGATGAAATATGTGACTCATGAAAAACATCTTAATCAAATATAGACTAGGAAGGACACATACCCTGTTACGAAACCTTATCATCCAATAAAAATCATGGTTGAACCCAGGAACAATTCTCACCATCTTTTATAGATCAGCATCATCCTTCAGCACATCTTTAACCTTCACTTGGACAGATGGTTGAACACTAATTTAAGACAGATAAAATTTCTTCACATCCTTTAATTTTTTTATGTGCACCACCATTAAATCCATAAATATTCAATCTTTTGTAATCCTTATAATAGATAATCTAGCATGATCGGTTTAGGTCAAAGCATCTACCAATTTATTTTTTTCCCATGGTGGTAATCGAATTGGTAGTCATAATATTTAATGAGCTCCAACCATATTATTTTGTACATGATCAACTCTTTTTGAATGAAAATATACATTAAACGTTTGTGGTTAGTATATATGTCACATAGTTCTCCATAGACAAAATGACTCTATAAAAGTATTTAAAAAATTACTACCTCTAACTCCAAATCATGAGTTGGATAATTTTTCTCAGGTACCTTCAATTGGCGTGAAGCATAAGAAACCCCAAATTCATTTTTCAAGTGAAAAAATTCTTTTTCCTTTTTGATGCATCACTATAGATCAACAACCATTATCTATTACAAGGTTGTGTGGGAATAGGATCACATGCCAAACTTATTTTTAGATCCTTTAAATTCTCGTAAAATTACACTACTAATATGAACATAAATCATTTTAAAGCTAAATTGGTGATTGTATTAGATAATCATGAGAAATAGTTTAGAAAAATTCAATAATATCCAACCAACCCATGAAAACTATGGATTCCAGTTACTATGGTTGGTCAAGTAAATTTCTGAATATATTATCCCTTTGAAGGATCTACTGATATGACATCAATTGAGATTATATAAGCCAAAAATGAATCTTTTTGAAGCCAAACTATAAACATGGTTAGATTTTCACAAATATTCTCCTTCATATGGTTGTTCATCAAATCTTCATGTGATCTTCACTCACTTACTCTTTGAATATAAAATAATAACATATAAAAAAATTAATAAATGATTAAGATAGTCTCTAAATGATATATTCAGAAAGACCATGAATATATCTCAATGATTATTAAGACCAAAAGGAATCACAAGATATTCATATTGTATATACTGTGTATGGAATACCATCTTAGGTATATACTCCTATTTAACACTTAATTAGTGATATAGAGAATGAAGATCAATCTTGAAACAATATTTTTCTTCATCTAGTTAGTCAAATAAGTCATCAATATGTGGTAGGAAATATTTTTTATTTATAGGTATGTTGCTATGATTTTGATAATCATTAAAAAATTTAATTGATAAATATCTCCTCCTAAAAGTGAAATGGTGCACCCTAAGGGGACACCCTAGGGTGTATAAATCTGTTTTCAAAATTCAAGTAGTTTGGATTCATCAATTCTTAAAACTCAATTGGGTCAATTATATAAGGAGTATCCAAAATAGGTATAACACCAGTTATGAGTTCTTTGGAAAAAGAAACTTCATTATTCTAAGGAATTCCTATCATTTTTTCTATGAATACATCAATAAACTCCCATAAAATAAGTGCATCATTAATGTTTAGTTTCTCCCCAACCAAATGAGATAAATAACCTTCATTTAAAAAGAACTAATAACAACAAGGAATCAATTTTCATTGCATGTTCTTATTAATTATTTCATTGATAAATGATTATAGGTTCATATAGAATATGAAATGTGACTTATATTCTTTTAAAATTAATATGATCCCCATATTGATAAATCTAATACATGACAAGAATCATATAAAATTAACCTAAATTTATAATCATAATATTTTTATGTATCACTTTCCCACAAACATTAATCATAGATTAAGTATAAACATGATATGTGATCGTGGTTCCATTACAAGTTCTCACATATACCTCAAAATCTAATTATTGTGGTTATATAGTGGTATCCTTAGAAGAATGTTTATAAATACAATTGTGGGTGGATCGAGAATCAAATAAGATATTAACTATTATAGAGTATATGATAATTGTACTTGTCAAATCATCTTTATCATAACCCACTTCAGTAGTCGTGATAAATTGATATTTTCTTTTATCTATGAACTTAAGAGGTTCTAGACAGTAATCATCAAAAGAATTTTAATTTAGGAATTTATTCACATAAATCTCATACTCCTTGCATTTACAACATAGGATTATTATTGGTGTATTATGTGGATATTTTTATATATTCACATGACTAGTTATCACCTTCAAATCACTTGGGAATCCGTTCTATAATTGAGCTTCCTTTACACACATGAGAATTTTTTTAGTCCCATTAATATGATTTCTACCGTGTTCCCTTCCACAATTTGAGCATAATGTAAATATAATGTTATTTTAGAAATGGTATTTTAAATTTCCATTGAATTAAAATTTTAATTTCTTATCAAAATCATGATATTTATGGGTAACTCCAATCTCCATATCCACATAGTGTGCACATAGAACAATTTCATCATAGGCACTGAAGTCTTTTATGGCTAATTACCTTCAAAGACTTGTTTCTATGCCACCAAAGAATCGGTCAATTTTACTTTCAGAGATGATAACTATACCAAATTTATACCTTTAAATCCCTTTAACATTTTCCTTATATGTGCTGATGGATTCCCCATCCATTTTATTCTGGTCAAGAAATACCTTCTCCAAATTTGTATGTATAATACAAGGGAATTACAAACCTATGAATAACCCCACAAACTCATCCAATTATATTTATTTTATTTATTCTTTGTACCTCACATTCTAGATAAGATTCCACCATTAATCTACTTTTCCTTCCATATAATGTAAAACTAAGACAAATTTTTCATTTCCTGAGTATTGAAGATCAGAAAATATATTCATACTGGTGTTGATCCATCACTCAACCAGTACTGAATAAAAAGATATACTAAAACAATGTTATTTTTTCTTTATGAAAGATTCAATAGTTTGTTGTTCAACCATTTTATCATTTGAAAACTCAACATGATTCAGAACCTAAGAAATGCTAATGAGCATTATAGAAATATTCTGCATTCTAGTCCCCATAACATTTGGTCAATCAGGTGGAAAATCATTTCATTTTCCATCACATTCAGTATTAAAAATATTACTTCAGGTTCCAACCACAAACTATAATAAAAAAGAATAGTGTGATAAACAATAATAAGATTTTAAATCCACAAGGTCATGAAAAAATCATTTATTTGATGTCTAAATCATCATACCTTTTTTTATGAAACCTCAGGTCTAACCTAGTTCATAACTGATTTTTATTAAAATTTTAGGATTTTCCTATATTTAGACTTATCCTTAAAGGTTTATTATCCTAGTTTCGCAAGGTTAACTAATCCTCCCATTGATACAAACTATAATGACCCCATATTTTAATATATATATATATATAGTAAATCATTTTAGATGAATATTTATTAAATTACTCTAATACATTCCTAAGGATCATAAAATTATATTTAATTTGGAAACATGGAAACATAATCAAACAATTAATAAAATATATACTTCATCGCCCACTTGGTTCTTCATAACTATCAACCTTTTTGATAAATCATACATGATAACTTTTATCATATCATGGGGAAAAGAAACATAAGAAAGGGTGAACACATATACATAGAAATGGTAAACAAGGGAGATATCAGTGAATATATTATAACAAAATGAGAATAAGGGTATAATAAACATAATAATTAAAAATTATTGCATATATATCTAAGATCTAATCATATGTCATGAAAAAATATTGTATGTTCATAAGACATGAATCATAAAATAATCAAATATCATATGTAGAGAGATGATGACATAGAATTATAGTATACAAATAAGAATTAAAAATATATAAGTTTGTGTACCTACATAGAAGGACCCACCACTATACCCAGTGGATGAACTTTCCTTAAAGTGGACTTCCTTCACTCCCTAAACCATTATAGTAGTTATGGATCACCCCAAAGGCCATTATAACATAAAAATTCCCCTACTCAACAGATTTCATACCCCATTACCATCCTACCTATCTCATGTGATATAAATCGTTACCTAATTAATTATAGGGAGATATAGTTCCCACCCATCACCTAAGTAATTCCATAAATATTTATACCTTAATTACATAAATCATTCATTGTATCAGAATATATTTAAAGACGTGGGTTTCAGAAACATTTCATCATGTCATAACCTATAGAACAGAGATAGGTTTCACTAACATAATTAAATCGTAAACACAAAAAAACTAGAAAAAGAGTAAGGATGGAATACATGGATCATATTTACAGAAAAGAATATGTAACATAAAATAATGTTATCTACGATGTTAAATTATTTTCATTGAAAAATTGATATTATTGGTGATGAACATATCCTTTATATTCTGAAATCATTTTAAAAAATCCCCATAATTATAATAGATATCATCATCACTATAAAGAATCTTATAATCCTATAAAGGAATATTTAAAGCATTAAGATTCCATGAAAGTGGTAAAATATCCTCAGAGTATATGAGTTAAAATAAAGTCCTTCTGTATTTTGTTGGAAAAGTCACAAAGTACCTCTTTCAAAAATGGAAAAAACAACCCTTTAAAACCATTTTGAAAAAAATTAAATCAGGGATAATTTTTCTAACTAATAGTAAAAATAATTTGGAATTTTATTTATAAATCATGTACATGGAATATAAATATTTCCTAGTGGATACATTGACAAAAACAATCTCTAATAATGATGAAATTGCGAAATAAACCCTTACAAATATCATATGATATGAAATGTAATCCCCATGAAAGAAAATACAACATATGGATAGGTGTATTGTATATTTTTTTTGATAAGAATCATAAAATAATTTCTTGGGTTTTATATAAAAAACAAAATATAAAAAATTATTGAATATGGCATGTGCCTCATAGAATAAAAGAGAGATAAAAACATCATACCTATAGTCTTTCCTTTCCTTATTCAGCATGGAACATACTATATAAGAAATATAGTTTTTTATACATTTATTCCATGAACATAAAAATTTATTAACATGTAAGTTTTAATTTTTATATCTTATCACCAATTTAATAATTTGTTTTATTAAAATCATTGTTCTGGGTGATAACCACTTTATTTTCTAAGCATGTTTCAGTTCAGCAGTCATGTTTGTTATAAATTGATTATGGTACATAATTTTCACAGTGTTAACTATGGTGTAAAAATAATATGAACTCATTATATACATATTTTTATTCATTCATTAAAATTATATATAGACAAATGAATGATATAATTCATTGAGATAGTAGGTCATATGTACTCATGAATGTTATTTACATTTTTTGACTTATGTAATGAAAGTCTGGTAAATAATAATACGCCTTTATATAATAATTACAATTCCATATATGTAATATATATTCATAAAACTCAAAATGTTTCCTACCCATTTTAAATATAATTTAAAAATTAATCACATTATATTGTGAAGAAGGAAGTCTATACATACTTCATAGCAACATTGTCATTTCTCAAAATATTGGATGATAAGAGGGTAAAAATGATAGTATCATTCCATAATTATAATTATGTTTTAAATATCATATATATACATTTCTATTCATCATAATACCCATCCAAAAAATATTTTTATGAAAAATGAATTGTATCTCTATGGGGAGATGGCAAGTTGTACATACACACGAGTGATACTTTCACTTCTTCTTTGATGGGAAATGGGGTGTATAATTTTTTTCATAAAAACAATATCATTAAAGAATATTTTGGATATATAATTTATTTTTTATGGTAGATAACATATATTTGGAGGGGTTAAATAGGAGTAAAAAAAAGAATGTGATCGTGTAAAGCAATTACTTCTTATTCAAAACGAATCCTTTAGATATTATATAAAGGGGTCTATTGATAGTATTTTGGGAATAATAGAACCTATAGAATGTGTATTTTGTACTAGATAAAATAATTTGGAAGATTATATTTAGGATATAAAGATAATGGTGGCTTAATGAATTGATGGATGTGTTTCACTTTTATAATTGAGGTGAGGGGCAACATAAGAAATTCTCAAAATGTTAAAATATAATTACACTATTATATAGACAAATTCTACGAAATGACCTATAAATTAAACAAATATGAAATTTAAGACCTTATATAATCCAATTAATGTTTGTCTTACTGTATTATAATTTTTATATAATTTAATAAAATATCAATCGCAAAATTTATAATTATTATCAATTTTGATACTATTTATTACATTGATGTTACAAATATCAAAAAAACAAGTAAAATTAAAAAAATTATTATATCCTAAAAATGTCATGGAAGTATATCAATTTTTTTATTACCATATGTATTTAAATTATAATACATTTATTATTTTTAATATCTTATACTTTAATTTTTCTATTAATAAAATAATTATTATATCATTGTTGTGAAAAAATTTAAGGTAATTATTTCAGAACTATAAATTAAAAATAAATCATCATAAGGAAGATAAAAATTTTATATTTAAAAAAAATTATAGTTGAACTTATCTTTTGGATTATGAAATATTAAAAAAATCACACTAATTAAAAATAACTTCATGACATGTTTGATTTCTCATTAAATAATACATTATAATATTAATAATATTCACCATGTTGATCGAGAATTTAATAAATTAGAATCATGGATAATTATGATTTAAATAAAATTGGTAAATAATAAATATGTATGTTTTTTTGGTTATTTTATAATTCATATATTTTTATTTTTTACCTTCAATTACTTGATGTACTCTTTACCATTGTAATACAAGTAATAAGTTTTCTAATCATATTGTCAAAAAAAAAACTATTTAATAAATTTTTTACTAATGATAAAAAAATATGGAATAGATTTTTAAAAATTTACACCATAGATGTTTCAGATGTGAATTTAGAGTTAAACTAGAAATACACATTGAAAAATAGTATTAGATGAAAAAAATTCAATTTTTAAATATAAAATAATTTTATAATAAATTCACTTAGAAAATTCAGTTCAAAAAATAATTTTGAATTATTTAAAATCAAAATGAACTAAATAATTGTATGTAATAACAAAATTTTAATTTTAATTTTAAATAACTAAAAATAATAAAATAGCTTTTGATAAGAATTACTAAATTTTCATTAATCATTGGAAAATAAATATTTTTTGGAAAATTACCTAAAATTCAGATTAATATAACATTAAAACGTTGAATGAAATTATATTTTTTAATAATAAATTATCTAAAGTCATTATAAATTTATTATAATAATAACTATTTTTATGTGAAACCATATTTTTATAGAGTGAAATAACATTTCTAAAAATTGTGTGATTACTTTTTAAGCGTTTTTCTCAAAATTTATATTGGGTTAGTCCTTTATATTTATTTCATAATTCAATTAATTATATTAATAACCACCAGACCAATGTATTAGAAATAAGGCGAACATAATATTTTAATAATATTACATGGTTTTTTTAAACACACTATTGCGTTAAATGCAATCTATCAATGAAATTTAAATTATGAATAGAAAAATATTTCATAAAATCTATGGGTGTTACATTATACCCCCATTAAAATATATTTAACCCTATAAATTTATCTCAAAAATAAAAATATATGGCGAAACCTCTACCTCATCATATCTTCAGGTTCCCATATATTTTTCTCATTATGCTGGTTTCTCCAAAAAAAATAACTGGGTGAGTGGTGTTGTTTTGAAAAACATACTCTCTATAATACTAAATCTGTTCTAGTTATTCTTCAGAAGAAAGATCTTTATCATCATTATGATCACCATGTTTAGTACATTTTAATTATCATGTATGTATTTCCCCAAGATATTTACATGGAATACAGTATGAACATATGATAGATTAAGTTGAAGCACCATTAGATAAGCTTCAGTTTTGATACTGTAAAAACATTAAGATGGAACAACATACATAGAGATCATATTATCCTTCTTTCTAAATATCAACAATCTTTTATTGGGATATATTTGGAGGAACACCTTTTCAGTCAGCTAAACCACCATATATTATAGAGGATTTTCATCGTATCCTTTTTTCAACTCCCATATGATCATATATGTTGTTGAATGGAACTAAATTTACCCAATATTTACTCTGCTAGATCTGGTCCCAATAGATTTATTTCCACTAAATTATTTCAGAATGATGGAGTTCTACCCTCCATACCAAAAAGGGATTTATTTCGATCCATCTGAATGTTGGTGTAAAAGCTATGGCTCTAAGAAACAACTATCAATGGAAGGTGTTGATCCCAAACACCATTTAAATACACTGTGAATTCTCTCAACAATCCTTCTAGAGTTTTAATGGTCCTTTTAATATGACTATATATCTAAGGATGATAATCAATGATAAAATTAACTATGTATCTAGAGCCTATGGAAGACTTCTCCAAAACATCGAAGAAAACCTAGAATCATGATCAAATAAAATATAAAGTGGTACTCCATGGAATCATACAAATTCCTTGATATATATTCTAGAAATCTGATGAATATATAAATATTCTCTAGAAGTAAATAATTTTACAAACATTGTAAGTTGGTCAACTATAACCCATAAATCATTATGGACTTAGATATTTGGGGGAGTCTAATGACCAAATCTGTGGTGATTTTTTCCCATTTCAATTTAGGATTGGTGAATGGTTATAGAATCCACGTAGATTATTGTCTCCAAGAATTAACTTGCTAGAAAATGAAGCATCAATAAATGTAACCTGCAATATCCCTCTTCAATCTATCCCACTATAAATACTTTTTCAGTTCACTATACATCTTTAAACATACATGATGAATGGAGAATGATGAACTATGAGCCTCATACAATTAATCCTTTAAATATGTTATGGCCAAACTCATACATGATTCATGAAACTTATCATTCATTCACAATCAATATTAAAATCAGTAATATTTCTTACATTATTTTACATCTCTACATAATCCATATATGCCTCTTTAATCTTTACTTGGATAAAAGGTTGAAAATTAATTTGATTAATATTATTTTTCTCACCTTCTTTTAATATTTTTACTCAACACTTTATAAATCCATAAATATTTTATCTTTTGTGATTCTGATCTTAGATAAGATATCATGATACATTTCTCTTAATGAATCTTCCAACATGATCTCTTTCATAGGGTGATAATGGAATGAGTAGTCATAATATTTAATTAGATCCAACCATGTTCTTTGGTGAATGATCATATATTTTTGAGAAAAAATTTAATTAATATTTTTATCAATATATTTGTGACTTCTTTCTCTATTGAGATAATTCCTCCATATAATTTATACAGAAATTACCATTCTAAATAATGATATGGATAATGTTTCTCATGGACTTTCAATTGGAATGAGGAATAATATTTCACTATATTATTTTTCACAAGAACAAATCCTAGTCCCTTATTTGATGCATCACTATAGATAACAAAAATATTTCTATACTATAGTGTTGTGTGAGCATATGTGTACAGACAGACCATCTTTTCAGCTCCTTGAAATTATCTTCAAATTCCTCCATCCATATATATGAAATCATTTCCATGTAAAATTTGTGAGTGGATTACATATTCATGATAATTAATAAAAAAATGTTGAAAATAGCATTACAGCCTAAGAAAAATATAGATTTCAATAATCGTGGTTCGTCTAGGACATTTCTCAATAGAATCTGTCTTTGAATGATCTACAAATTTTCCATAAACTGAGATTTTATAACATAAAAATTAATCATTTTAAATCCATAATTAACACTAGGTAAAATTTTCAAAATTCCTCTTCTTACTTAGTGTCTTCAAATCAAATTTGATGTGACCATCATGATATTCCTTACTCTATGAATATATAAGAATATCACTTTCAAAGACATCTAAGAAGAAAATAAACATAGACTTTAAATACATTATTCATCAATTCAATGAACAGAGTGGCAGAATTAATAAGACCAAAAAGATTCACTATAAGTTAATAGTTTTCATTCCTTATAAGAAATTTCATCTTGGGTATATCATCCTTCTTATAACTTGATGGTATACCAAATTAAGATCAGTCATAGAAAATTATTTTTTTATGCACAGTTGATCAAATGTGTTATCAATTTGAGGTAGGTGATAATTTATATTTATAGTGATCTTGTAAATGACCAAATAATCAATGTATAGTTACATTGATCCAGATTTCTTCTAAAAAATAGAATAGGTTCACCCCAACGTGATGCACTATGGAATATGAATCCATTATAAACATTCTTCTTGTCATGCTTCTTCAATTCTTGTAACTCAATTTTGGCCAATCTATAAGGATTATTTCAAATATTCATAGAAGAAAGTCTGAGTTCTATTGGCAAATTAACATTAAGATTTAGGGTAGTACCTAAAAATTCATCTAGAAATAAATCGACAAACACCCAAACAATAGGTGGATACTTATTATTGAGTTTCTCCCAACCCATATGAGATAGATAACCTTCATGTATGGGAATTAAGGAATTTACCTTAAACATCACATATTCAAGTGAAATTATACAATAATGAACTTTCTTTAATTCCCATTTATATATTTAGTTTATTGTTTAGGAAAATTGGGATGATTACTTATATAGAAACCTCATATTGTCTAATTGGACAATTATAATCAGTATCTATTTTTTCAACTAAATAAAACACCTTAAAATAAAACATGATTTCTTTTAATAATATAACGCTACAATATTTATATGGACCTCATAATTATCACTAAACATCATTAAATCTATATTAAAAACATTTTAAATCACAAGACAAGAATCAGAAATATTAGTAAGGAACATAAATAAAGAAAACCATTATTCTAGTGAAAGTCTTTTGAAAAACATGGAATCTTATTTAATGATCTTTGATAATATAAAATAAACAATATCAACTTAAAACGCATACTTTTTCAAAAATAAAACCTCTAAAACCCTAATAATAAAATTTTAACACTTTTTTCTAAAAATTATTGAATTGAACTTATAAAAATATTTCAATTAGAATAACCATTTAACTGAATATGAAAATAATTATCTAGAAAACCTAATTATTAAACAAGGCATTAGAGAAATTTAATGGGGATCACCCTTACCTTTATATAATTTATATCAGACTCACCATTTTTAATGAGCTATAATGGGGAAAAGTATTCATATAAGCTATATTGATCTCAAACAGGAGCTATAATGGGGCTTAACCAATCCTATAATCTCTATTAGGCTCATATGTTCACATATAATTATCAAGTACAAAATTATGAATAAAATATTTTATTCATTCAATTTTCTTCATAAAACCTTTGAAAACTATTTAAAACCCATATAAAAAACTTTTAGATATCAGTATACCCTTTCATATTAAAAACTCATTTTCAATAAAAAATACTCTGAATAAGAAAAATAGATTTTTTTCAATAAAATATCATTAAATAAATTCTTTAAAAAATATCTTTTTCATTTTGATATAAATTCATTTTTTTTGAAATGTGCATATTTAAATGAAATCACTTTATTTGAAAATAAACATATAAAATATTAAGGAAACATAAATATAGTTAGGAATTAGGATATTGGGAAAATATGATCATGCTATAAAAGATAAAAAAACGTACGTTTTTTACTTGTAAAAAATGAATGGTGAATTTTGAAAGATGATTTTAAAATAATGCTCCTTACATTGAGCCTGAATTGTCAGGTAAATTCTTTATCATCATGAATAATAAACATAGGTTATTTATTTAATTCCTTAAAACCCATTATAATGTGTATTATTCCTTTTATTTCACTAAATTACATGTTTAAACCTGCGAATTATCACTTAATTTCATGTGATACATTATGATGATATTCAGCACTTAAGTCCAAAATGAAAACATTTGGTTGATTATGGTGAAAGTGGTTATTTATCCACAATATCCAAAATAATATTAATTACAGGATTTTAATTTTTATTCATTAAATATATTTTTAAATTAAACTACTAAATATGGATATGAAAAATTAACTATGTTATAATCATGGAGATGGTAGTCCGTACATATGAATTAATAAAATTTTCATTTTCAATGACTACAATTGAAATAGGGTATACATTATTTTATCATTAGATAATAATAAAAATATACAAAAAACCAAATTAATTCTTCATGTATACATATATATTATCCATGTGATGTAGTGAGGAAAAATAAATCACATTGCTTTATGGTGGTGATAGTCCACACGTACACAAAAACAATTTTATCATTTTATAATGTATGGAAAGATAAGAAAATATGTGTTATATTATATTTTAATAATGAAAAATATATAATGAATATAATATATAAGCATTATTTTCATATTTATGACTATCCATGAAATGTGGTGTTGAAAAAATTACACCACAACATGGAGACGATTAGCTTTATGTATGCACGCGCGAGGCATTGTTTTTTGTGTGATGTATAATTTTTGGCATATGGTTGTGTCATAATAATAATAAACTATAAATATAAATTTTATATTAATTTACTATTTTTTGGTGTAAAAAAATAAGATTAGGTACAAAAAAATTTACATTAAATAGATATTATAGATGATTACCTCTTCATCGGTGAAATTTCTTCAGATCTCCTATTATGAGATATAGGGTTGGCCTTTTAAAAGGAAATAAATCTATGAAAATGGATAATAAAGGTTAAAAAAAGTAATTATAAGGGTTTTTTGATATATATGTTTCAATGAGATGTAAATATGTTTGGAATGAGGATCTCTTTTATAATTGATGTGAGGGGATCTTTGGATATTTCATAAAAGATTAAACTATAATAAGGCTATTATAAAAACAAAAACATTATAATTTCCTATAAAAGAGTAATTTAATAAAATTTAGATCATATTTTACACAAACTTAATTATTTAATATATTTATGTTTTTTAAAATAATTTTATAATACATTTTATTCATAAAATATCATTATTGTCAATGTTTACACTATTCATTACACTGTCTTTGAAAATATGAATAAAATAATATAAATTAAGACCAATATTTTTATATATCCATAGAGTAACATGTTAATTTATAAATTTATTATATTAAGTTACTTATCTGATATTATATTTATTTTAGTGTGTTTTTCAAAAAATTATTTTATTTTTCCATTAATTGAATATTTACCGAATCATTGTAGGGTAATAATTTACACAAATGTGTTATTCACTAAAATTTTGAAATAGATTACCATAATTAATACTAGAATTTTACCTTTAAAAATTATATTTATAGTCAAACATATCTTTTAGAATACTCCATAATAAAATTAAAACACATACTAAAAAGAATAGTGGGACATGTTTGACTTTTCATTAAATTATATACTATAATGTTCATATTGTTTTCAACGTTGTCAAAAAAGGTAAAAAAAATAGAACTTTTGAATAATATGGTAGATATATACTAATAAAATAATATTTAGTCAAGTGTTTTTTCTATTTACTGGGTCTAAAAATTTTAATTAAAGTCATTTTATTAATTTTACTTCTGTTTGCACGAGTATTGCACCAGTGATGCAAAATCCATAATGTTAAATATATCATATATAAAAATTAAAAGGTAAATTAATATAATAAAAATAAATTAATTAAAATAAATATAATTATTTAAAATAATACATTATGTATATTTACATATATCCAGGTCAAGGTAACTAAATGATTTTCTTAATTAAACTTTTCTTGCCTTGCATAAGCTTTACTCAATCATTTGGATCATTTATCATTATATAACTCAAAAATTCAAAATTAATAGTATAAATGATTTTATAGAGGGAATTTAATAAAAATTTCATTAAAATACCTTATAAATATCAATTATTAGATATAGAAAATCTGATATTACTTTTTTAGCGTTGCACAAGCATTGCATCAACACTGAAAATGATTTTAATATTTATCATGACATAAATTAAAATTTATTTGTAACTAATTATTTTGGTATGATATTTATATTATAAAATCCTAATTTAATCATCCCATAAGTTTAATAAATTAATTTATGATAATAATATCTTGACGATATCACAAAAGATACAGTAATTTTGAAGAACTATTTTTTACTATTCACAAAAAATTAACTTTTTTATGAAATTATAAATATTTGACCATATCCTAATATTTATATAAAGAAAACTAAAATGAAGTTAATTTTTTCAAATAATTTTTTTAATTTCAAAAATTAAATTATAATAATTGCTCATATAAATAATTAAAATCATTTTTGATGAAAAATAATTTTTTTTGAAAAAAATTTGACTTTTCTAAAAACCTTGTAAATATTTAAAATTAATCAATTAATAAATTTTTAAATATTAGGAACATTATTTATTTCATAATTTGGTTTAAAATATTCCTTCCCACTAATTTAACTACTAGGTTATAATTTCAACATTTAATAATTAAATTTAGTTGTTCATCTAAGATTGTGTTACAAATATTTTATTAATACAGAATCAGATGTGAGAGTTTGGGATATCAGGAGGTACACATTTAGTAAATAGAACCATTTTATTTTCAGATAATATGAATAGTTAACATATAAATTTAGTTACCATGATTAAGGGAAAATATGATAATTAAAGATTAAAAAATGATAATAAATATAAAATGATGTTAAAACAAAAAAAATATTATTGGATAAGTATATCTCAACCATATTTTTCCAAGGGTCTAATTTGTTACATTTTAGAGAAAGTGGGATATGATGATGACATGTATTATATTTTATTTATTGAAAATTCAAACATGTCACACTATTATTCTTAATTAGTGGACTATTTTCAATATTTGGTTATGAAGAAGATATATTTTACTATAAATATGTGATGGGTTTAAAGGAAATTGATTTCTCGATAGAAAAAGTAAATTTGAAATTTTATTGTTTGAAAATCCTTTTCCTAAATTCGATGAATTATTTTTCTACCTAGACTATGATCAATATAAAATATACATACTTGAAATGATTAATTCCATCCTTTAATTCATCTCTATCACAAACTCATATTTTTCTATAAAATATGAGTATAAATTATTCACACCTAAATCACTAGAACAATACTCTATGAATAAAAAATCCAAAATAAATAATTACTATTTTAACTCTTCACATTAGGAATTAATAAAAACCAAAATGGTGAGCACCAGATAAGATAATTCTCTAAAATGCATAGGGCTTAATGTGTGTAAGACAAATTTATAATCCAAAATTCAACAATAGTTTCAAAAATTCTACATATAACATTAAATAAATTACTATCCTTAAATTTACTTATAAATATTTCAAACTAAGACTGAATCCCACAAATTAGAATGCTTTTTTCCCATATTGTTTCAATATTAAGTGTAATATTTTTCTCAAAATAACATCAATTGATCTTGACATCTCATGTAAAAATATAATTTTTTAAACACATAATCTCCAAGATATGATAATCATTTCCATAAATAACCGGAATATCCATAAAGCCACATTATGATCGTATATTCCTACAAAATGTAATTCATCCATTATTATTTAATTAAAATCCCATTGTATTTTATTTAACATAATCATATATATTTCCCAAAAAAGAGTATTTCATAAAAAAACAGATTAATCAATTAATCACCAAATCATTTTCCTATCATACCATTATTTATTTGATAAATCATATTTCCCAAAAAAGAATATAACCCTTATCATTCAGATATTTCAAAAATTCGATCTTACTAGAACATCACAGAGGCTAGTGGTAGGCAATTCACCTTATCTCCCTTCGGTTGTGGGTTCACTAACTATGGCCTTTCCAGATGTGACTGGTTGTCACAGGGTATGTGTTCTATCCTTTTCAAAATCTATATAATTCTTATAACATGCCAAAAAATATGATATAATCCCCAAAATAACCATAATATATTCAGTATTAAATGTCTATTTTTACCACAGTGCTTATCATTTGGCAATAACATCAAATCTATCAAAAGTTCATGATGTGTTCAGTGTATCTCTCCCAAGGAAGTACATAACTGATCCTTTAACACTATTAAAATTAGTGGTCATATTTGTATATAAATATCTTTCTTATTAAGAACAATAGATAGAGATTTCTTCTCGGATAGAGAAATTTCAATAAAGTAAGACCACTAACCTGGTTAACGTTTTGTACCGAAACTATAAATTTGAGGATGCTATGTGGGAACATGAGGATGTGTTGTGGTAGATGTATTGTATTTTTTTTATATGAGTGAAACATTTTGGGGTAAAAATCATTTTTTTGGGGTAGAATCTAATACCCTGATATTTTATGAAATGTTGTTATTTAAACATTTTTTTCTTTGATTGTATGAAGTGTAATGAATAACGAGTTTAATCAAACCAAAAAATGTTATTAAAAAAATCCCTTATTTTCAATCCATTATAATTAAATTTATGAATATTATTTATTAATTTATGAAATAAATTTAAGGGTCCAACTCAATATGTTTTTAAAAAAATGATTTGAAGATAATCACACAATAATATGTATTGTAAATTTACACTTAAAAAAATGTTTTGGGGAGAATATTTTTTTATTATAATAAATTCAAGAAGATATTAGAAAAATTATTTGAAAAAATTAATTTCATTTAGTTTTTCAAAATTATCATAACATGAGTTTTTCATTAATCACTGAAAATATTTATTTTTCAATGAATACTGAAGAATTGCTAATTTTTATTGAAAACTGTAATTTTATTTCAAGGTTTTTACAAAGTTAAATTTTATTTTTGTTAGTATAAAAATTTTATTATTTCATTTTTATTTCAAATAATTATATTATTTTTAAAAAAAAATTATACTTGTAATCAGTATAATAACATTTTTTTATTTTAAAATGGTATTTTTATGAAAAACTTTATTTTCATTATATTTTTCAAGTTTACTTTTCAATTAACATATGAAACTAATTTTATATGAATTTTGAAAAATGGATTCCGCGTATAGAATTACGAATTTATTTTTTAGTAAGCATATCCATTTTAATTTTAGACTATATGAAGAGTAAACATAGTAATTTTGTTACCACAATAATGAGTAAATCTGGTAATTAAATGATAAAAATAAAATTATATAAATAATTATATAGTCCAAATTATTACGTAAATATTATTTTATAACTATATATTTACCCTAATTATATTAGGGTCAAAATTATGAGATTTTGGTTCCACTTAGAAAATAGTATGTCATTTATAAGGTTTTATTTAATGAATAATCAAACACATTGCACTCTTGTTTTTATTATGTGTAATATATTTAATATGTGGATATCAAAATGATATGTTCTACTATAATTTTTTTAAAATATAAAATATTTATCTTTATAATGGTAATATATTTTTAATTTTTTGTGTTGAAATAATTACTATAATTTCTTCACAATACTAATAGAGTAATTATTTAATTAAAGAAAAAAAAATAAAAATTGATGTTAAAAATATTAAATATATTATATTTTGATATAATTAATGTAATTAAATAATTTTCTAATTTATTGACATTTTTAGGATATTAAAAATGTCCTTATTAATTTTATTTGTTGTCTTTGAATTTTTAAAGTCATGGTAATGAATAGTATCAAAATTGACAATAATGAAATTTTATGGGCTTAATATATTATTAAAATATTTAAAAATAAAAGAATATGAAATTAGAATAAATGGGATAAAATATAGACTAAAATTTCTTCCCACTGGAATTTATAGACCATTTGGATGCATTTTCCTACAGAAAAGTCATATTATATTTTAATCTTTTGAGAAATTTCTAAGGTTTCGCAAACCCTAATTATAAAATAGAACCTCCTCCATCAATTTTTTACACAAATTTGAGACTTAATTCTCAATAATAATATAAAAAATTATATTCACAACTTTCATAGTCACATTCTAGAGGTTTTGGTCTTCCTAGAAGTCCAACCCTAGATACCGTTAGAGGAGAAATAATGGAGTCATTCTAAAGAAGATGTAATCTCTCTAACGGATAACATTCATTTTCTACTATTATTTACCTCATCTAAATCTATTATATCATTTATTAATTAATAAATTAAGTATCAAAAATATTTATTAATGTTATTAAGATTATGAAAACACCATTATTTACCATGTTTCCCATTAAACAACAATTGAAAGTGACACTCATGCGTACCTATGACTTACCATCTCCACGTAGCGATACAATTAATTTTTCATACCCATATTTTATGGATGTGTAATAAGATGAGTTTAATGTTTATATATAAAATTTATTTTTTAAATATAATTTTCAAAGGATAATTTCATCTCTAAATTTTAATCAGCCAATCTTTTGAGAAATGATAACACTGCTTATGAATATGTATGGACTACCATCCACATGATGCGATGTGAATTGTTTTTCATTTATATTTCACATGGAAGGTAATAAATACGAGTTTTTATAATATGTATGATATTAATAAAATAATAATTATTCTAGGATGTTTTATTATTTTTTACCTTTGTTTCATATGTTTGTCAAAAAATGGAAACACTGTTCATGTGTACGTACAACCTACCGTCTCCATGAATGGTGTCATTCACTTTTCCATAACTAAATTTCATGAAAGAATATAATATGTATATAATGGATAAATATTAATTTTATATTTTTATTAAAATTATTGTAATTATGATACATTGATCAATGTATTGGGATCAGGACTACAGAACTGAAACATGCTTAGAAAACGAAGCAGTTATCACCTAGAAATGTGGTTTTAATAAAAAATTATTTATTAATAGGTGATGACATATTATAAATAAATATTTCGTTTTTTGATTAATACATGGTATATGAATACATTTATAATAAATTCATATGTATTTTATGGTAGTTTTTAATGTGAATATGTAATGGTGGTACTTGAGGTAAGGGATTTTCAAATCACTTTTATTCTAGGGGATACATGACTGATCCAGTACTTTTTTAGATTTTGTGGTTTATATTCTACCTAGTAATGCGTTTAATGATTTTTGTCAAAAACATTATGGGATATTCATATCTATATAAATTTATGTCTTTCATGTAGATTAAATTTCAAATGATACCAAAGTGGTAAGGGTTTATTTCACAATCTCATCATTATTTGAGATTGTTTTTGTTTAAGTCTCAACTAGGGAATATTTCTGTTCTATGTACACATTTTATAAAAATGTTTTCAAAAAGATTTATACTAATGTTTGAAACCCCATTATCCACATTTTACTTTTTTAAAATGGGTTTAAAAGAATATTTTTGTCTGTTTAAGAACAAGGTAATCTATGAATTTTCTAAAAACAAATGGAAGGAACGTTTTTTGAACTTATAAAACGTGAGGGTATTTTCCAATCATAATGATTACTTAATGAGATTAAAATTTTTTATAATAATAAAAGGTTATTTTCAATGAAAATTATTTTCTTTATAATAGTGCTATATTAAAAACATTATTTCAAAATAGAAAGGATATTTCCTCAATAATTATGTCAAGGTATCTTTCTAAATCATTTTCTTTACATGATAACATTATTTTATGTTTCATATTTTTTTAATGGTAATATTATCCATATTTACCAAAAATACCCTTTTTCAAGATGGTTTATGTTTATTATGGTATGAGTTTTATGAAACTTTTTTATTTTCTATGGGTTAATCTATAATGAAATGATTGTGAAACACAATTATTTTCATGGGTTCTGATATGATGAATTATTTATGTTCTTGTGGAAAATATATTTATATATTTCATTATGTGATGGGTTAAGACTATATAACCCTTCAACACATTTGGTAAAGATTTATATATTATGTTATATATAGTAATTCAATTGGGAGTGAACCTGGTTCAGTAAGGGACATTTTCTTCTATAATGGTCTTAGAATTTAACATTGATTACTATGATGGTTTGGGTAGTGAACCCATTCAACCATATAGAATGAGCTTCCACTAGGGATGGTGGTGTATCCCACCTAGGAGGTGTAGCTTCCTAGGTATTTTCTATGCTTATGTGTGTGCCACAATTCCATGTTATTCTTTCTTGTATTATTTTGTTAGATTCTTTTATGTTTCATATCTTATGATATTCCATGATTTATTTAATGACTCATGATTATATCATGGATATATAGGTTATAATTCTAAAATGTTATATTAATGTTCTTATACCCCAATTATCATGTTATTTTTATATATTCATTGATATCTCCTTTGTTTATCTTTATAGAGCACATGATATATCTTATTTATTATGTTTCATTCCCCAGAGACATGAAGAGTGGTATTAAGTATGATGTATCAAAAAATATTCTAGCTATAAAGAAATATGTGGGAGATAAATTAGATATTATATGAACCTATATTTTATGTTTCATTTTATCCAAAGGAACTATACATACAAGATCTTCATACATGTGTTTGTGTAATTCAATTAATATTCTTATAAGAAAATTTAAAATCTATTTACGAATATATTTGGTCTTTATAGTTGGTATCAGAGGATGCATTTTGTTATCATTTGGAAACTAGGATAATAATTTTTCTCGATAACTCAAAGTATAGGATAAAATTATTACTTGTAGATAATAATCATGAACGAACTATATTAAACCCAATGTGTCTTAGAAGAAGGTATCATGATTTAGAAATCCTATAAATTATTTTTCATTATTATGATGTTTTCATCAATGATTATTATTTCTCACGCTATTCCTTTTGTTTTCAGTCAATGGAAAGAGACCAATGGAGTCTTTTCAATGATGAATGTTATGTAAAATGAAATGATTTCCTCCCTGATCATTCAAATTTGATGGGAGCTAGAATACATAAGTAATATTATAGTCTCATACAACATTCTCAGTATAGTAATATTGTGTTGTATTGAAATCATGAAAGGATGGAACAATGTACAATTCAATAAATTATGAGGTAACATCCACCTTATATTAGTGGGTATTCCAATACTATAGTAGACAAGTGATGGACCAAGATCATTAATACAATATTTTATATTCTCAAATTCTTGGGACATGAAAAATATGTCATATTTTTTTATTTTCTAGAATGAGATGCCTAAAAGTTATGGAATCATATCAAAAATATGTGGAAAGAAAAATTCATTGAATCAATATATGAGGATGAGTTTAAAGGGTAATTACTCATCAAGTACTTACCTCATATAACACACGCAATTATGAATATGTTATTTCCTAAGATGAAGAAATAGAAAGATGAAACCATCAGTATATTTGAGGAAAATGTTACATGTTTTTCAAGGTATTCCTCTAGTTTAATTATGAGTCCTAAAATTATAATTGTTTGACTCTTTGATGTCTTAAAACAAATTATTTGAATGGAATTATCTATAAGTGACATTGATATATATGACAACGTGACTCGTTAATTCCACATCATGATGGAATTCCAAAATGCACTTCCCCTTTTTAATGGGTTAATCAAATGATGATCATGGATGGAAAATTGAGTGAAAAAGTCTCGAAATTACATGGACCTTTGGAGAAAACTCTCGGTGACTAATGATGAAGAATCAAAGCTAGGAATCACTACACCCACAAGTTGAAGGATCTCGATGACGATGGAATCACAACCTCTTCGTCAGTAATCGATCCCTTTTGAGGTATTGGTTGTTATTTCGATTCTCCATTTCCCATTTCTAAATTAAAATGATGAATGCGGATCAACAACGAACAAGTTGATCCATAGATTTCGTACGTTCTGGTAGGATGGTTTCATCGAGTTGATCTCAGAGAATTAATCCAAGCTAGATTTTTTTGACCCTACTCTATTGGATCCTACTAACGAAAGTGGATCAACGACGTGACGAACAACGACGGACATTCGTTCCTCAATTTATTTTGATTTTACCCCTTTCTTATCGTCCATGTTCTTCACGTTATTTTCATTCTTCGTTGGGCGATGAACAACGGATCATTGTGGATCCGTTTTGAGACGCAACAATCACCAATTGAAGATCCGATATCACGATGACATAGAAGAGGTGCGATCGCAACAGCGGCAGATGAATCGACACGGTTTGGGAATTATCATTCTTTGACCGTTCTTCATGCAGGTGGGCGAAAACATGTTGTTGGAGATGATTGGAGCCCCAAAAACAACAGAGACGACCTAGGGACATCGGGGAAACCTAGATTCTGGATTTTCATGGTGATCTGATGGCAGAATTGATGAATGGTGAAGCACGGCAGTGGAAGTCCACGATTTTGGAAATTTACAAAATACACGACATGTACTCTTGAAGAACACGCCGTGTAGACCGGCTCAGCTGTGGCTAGGCTTTCGAGAGTCAGAAGGGTATCACATGGAATGTGACCCCAGTCACAGGGCCTATTGGACATTCCCTGAAGCTCAATGTGTATTCTAGGAAATACATGGATAGAGGATGGACTACACATCTTTTGAATATGACGTGTGGACCCTATGTGGCATGATACAGGAAACTACACAGGACTCAATGTGTATCTAGTGGATGTACATGACCGTGTACTCCATCACATAACCATGTAAGGCCAGTGACGCGAGTCCACTCGTGTACCAATTAGATGGGATGATGTACATGAGTTGAGGCTGTGCACGGGCACATCGCCAGTGTACATGGAGTCGACCCCAGTCACTTGGACATGGAATGAACACCATACTACATTCTAGGTACTCAATTTTTCTACATGACCGGCCTTACGACATGGGCCATTTTATACAGGCAGTACCCAAGGTCAGACGACATGGCTTATAACTTTTCTATACACATTGTTCTTTTTGGAAAATGGTGTAGTCCTCTTGTCCACCGTATCTTGGACATGTTTCTTTTGGGTTAGTGCCCCTTATTCACGTTACCATGAAGGTCAGACATCATTTCCTTATACATAACAATGATCCCTTCAGCATGATTTTCTGTGATAGAGTCGACATCCCTCCGAGAGGCCTAGAGTGAGATCCACTATCCATTACTGACCCTATGTAGATTCAGGAATCAACATGAAAAACTCTACCAGGCATTAATCCTCTACCTAGCTGGCAAATTCGGATGAGTCTTGCTATCTTCCATTGCCCTAGAAATGATCCTCATTTGTGTATTGTGATCTTTCCCACTCAGGAGTGTGTCTCCCAAAATGAGTGTATCTGTCTATCGTGATCTTCTAACTCAAGTGTGTGTCCCCTTTAATGAGTGTAACTACCTATTGTGACATTTCCCAATGAACAGTACTTCTCGGATGAACGTCATCAGAGCTACCAGACTTGTGGAGTGTGTTCTTTCAGAATGAGTGCTTCATGGAATCTTCAAACTGAATCCCTAGTGGCGGTATACAGTTGTGTGACTTGTTTCTAGACCACAAGTTTGAGGTTATGGTATATTTGGATTGTGTTCACCTATTATATGTTCAATAGACATATACTGCATAGAGATGACTATTCCTTTCCTTTTTGTTTTTCTTTGTGTTTTTTGGGGTCCTCTACTAGGTATTGTTATACTCACCCTTGTACGGGATTTTCCCGCACGTGTCATGTCTTCAGAAGACGAGCAACCCATTGACAGAGTCTTGGGCGGACCAAGATAGGACCGAGCCATCTGAGTTCCCTACCGACTGAGGCATTCCTATTGCTATGAGCAGCAGTCCTAGTTCCTATTTGTGTTTACAGGTTGGACTTTGCAGATTTTAGACTCATGTTTTTGGTGGGCCTGTATCCCGGCCCAGTTTAGTTTTAGTACTTTACTCTCTGTCGTACTCTATTAGTTGGGTTTAGTTGTATGCATGCTTTTTGTTCCTTAGTAATTTTTACATTTCATCATTTGTGGTCTTAGAGATGTGTCTATGTATACAAGTTCTTAGGTAATGCCTCCCATTTTAGTAGTATCCCTACTCGGTGCTAGTCACCAGCCCCTGGCCAATTGGAGGTGGGCTTGGGGAGTCATGACGCAGGCCCCATTGGGATAGGTCATGACGGTTGAGATATAAATATAAGGTATGAGGATCAAGAATAGTAGTGGTTTTTTTGAATTACCTACACCATCAGTTTTAAAAACTATTGATATAGTTATTTGATATTATATACAACAATTATTTGGATAATGTTGTTATATTCCACCTATACCAATGTAAAACAAGCTAATGAACAGCCAAATATTTGGTATAATTTATAAAAATAGTTTTGGAACCTATAAAAATGGTTCCAAACCATTGGTATAACCTTATTTTATAATAGTGAAAAAAACAAATTAGACCTCAATCATAGTGGTTGGTTTGGGTTAATGTTCAATAGCCTCCTTATTTTATAGATCCATTTATACTCCCTCTATAGATATTTTATTACCCAAAAAACGAAACCTTCTGTAGCCAAAAATATTACACTGTAATTTTTTCATATAAATTATCCTTCCTCTGGGTCTAAAGCACAATTTTAAAATGATATAAATACTCTTACTTACACATAGAATACATAAGAACAGCACCAATAATGACTACTAAAAATTAATCAAGTTAGTCATTAAATACTATAATAATTAAATCCATTAAGATATAGGGAAAATTTGTAAGATCAGATTTCATCAATATATATTCAGAGTGTCTATACCATATACAGAAAGATGTTATGGTTATATCATCATTCTTGAACATCAATTAATGATACACATAATGAAGGTGAATTTTGAAAATGTAGGGAGATCCATAAATTTGTTCAAAAAAGTCATTAATATGGGGTATATGATACTTATTCTTATTAGTGATCCAGTTTAGTTCCCAATAATCAATATAGAGTCTCATTAATCCATATTTCTTCTTAACAAACGAAACAGGTGCACCCCAAGGTGACAAACATGGGTAAATAAACCCCTTTTTGATATTCTACCTGAGTTGTTTCTTCAATTAATAAAACTCAATCAGGGATATTTTATATTAAGTATTTGAAATTAGGGTACCACAAAGTATGATCTCTATTGAAAACTCAACTTCATGATTCTGTGAAAGACTATAAAACCTTTCAGTAAAGGAATAAAAAAACTCATTAAAAATAGTTTTATCATCAATATTGAGTTTCTCTATAACCATATGAGATTAAAAAGCTTTTTTAATCAGAATAAAGACCTATAAAGTGTATATGATTTACATTGGAAGTTTATATTCTTCATCACTCTAATTTATGATCGTAGGTTGGTTTATAATATAAAATATGAATTCCTTTAATCAAAATAATATGTTGGAGTTATATAGAGAAATTAATTCTATGCCTAAGAAAACATGATATTCAACCAGAGTGAGAATAAAAATAATCATAGCAATTGTATTACCATAAACTTTAATCAGATAAGGATAACATAATTGATATTTCATCATCACACCATTAGGTTATTTCATTGTAAATTCAACATCTAATCATTGGAGATAATAATTTATATTCCTAGATTCTTTTCATGATATAATGGAATTCATATAACTGAGATCAAATATGGTAATTAAATATTTGAACATACCTATTACCAACTTAACTTAATCATTCTATCTTCAATCCCAAAATAATAACCAAAATGGTTTGTATTAGCCCCAAAAATATTTAATTAGAGTGATTAATCATGAGAAATCATTCATATTTAGCCTAAATCTTGAAACCTTTTTTTAATCTATGACACCATAGGCATGTCCTAGGTTATTAAATATCATCATCGATTCAAATCCTTCATGAAGATTCATATAGAGTCTATGAATTCCTGAAACATAACCCCCAAGTTTGTTAATCTAGATGTGAGGAAATCCCCTTTGTCATGCATTGGGTTATGATTGAGTCAAATCCTAATGCACTATTTTCAATGTTATTACCCATAGGTACAACTGTTCCACATCGAAATCCACTTGTATTATTAAGAAATGGATATTTTTTTGAAGCCACTTTCTCTATCCTTCAGCAAAATTAAATGACATTTTCCTATTCTTTAATTTATCCTTATGGTTCTCTCTAAAATTTACTCATCATAGTTTTTAAAGGACGATTAAATCCTTCCCTAATACCAACTATAAAAACCCAAAATTTTCAAATATAGATATTACATAATAATATATTTATATTTATTACATAACATAATGGTCCACACTATAATCATTTAGCTACAATATCTCTAGAAACTTGAAAACATGAAAAAATGGATCATAAGTGAACTACATCATCCCCTATTAATTTCTACATAACTATCACCCTTCTTAGACATGTCATATATAATACCTTAATTAATAAACTTGGTAAAAGATACATAAGAAACAGTGATCTCAGATGCTTAGTATGGGTAACCAAGGTAGATATCAACATAACATGAGCATATAGGTATACGAACATAAGAATAACATTTTAAAAACATACTCTCCATATCATAGATCATAGTCCTGAGTAATGAGAGATATATTGGATGTTCAAAAACATGTGTCTTAATATAATAAAATAATAATACCTATGAGATCATAACATTAGTATAAGATATATATTTGTGGCATACAAATAAGTATATAAAATATTATGTTAAGGAAATCCCATAATACTTTCATAACATGTTAGGGTTGGGATTACCACCCATGTACCTTTTTTGGGCTGGGATAACATATTGTGTACCCTCTTTTGGGATTAGGATAACCTCCAATGTACCCTTTTCTGGGATTGGGATAACCTTCAATTTTACCTTTAATCTAATAGAAAATTAATCATTACCTAATGCATTTGAGGGATATATAATTATGGGCCCACCCATAATATATTGAAAATCATACAGTTGTGTTACACAAGGTCATAATACATTCATCATATCAAAACCCATGAAAAGAAATGCATTTCATATACTATTCATTACAACATAACCTGTGGAAAATAAATGGGTTTCATAAACATTTCATCATTTCATAATAGGAAAACCGATGGAGAAGGAAAAAGCTTCATAAAAATGTTTACATTATAAATATAAACCATCTAGAGAAATAATAAGGATGGTATCATTTTATCATATCCCTAGTAAATCTTAATTAACATCAAAGGATGTTATCTTATATAGAAAATGATTTTGAAATTTCATTTGGAACTTTTCTTGAAAAAATATCCATTTTTTTACCTTGAAATCACTTATTTATAAACTAAAATGCTCCCAAATATTAATTTTTCTTAATAAATTACATTGTAATTTTTTAAGGAATATTTAAATAACATAGAAGTTATAATGGAAGTAAATACAATTTATGACATATATGTTAAAACTAACATTCCATTCACATTTTCAGTAAAATTGTCAAGATAAACTTGATCATAAAATGGGAAAAATATTAAATTTAAAATATATTTAAAACGTAAAACATGGTTAAAAATTTCATTAAAAATATTTTTATAATTTTAAATACATTATTTTATTTTTTTTATTAAAAATGAACATGGAATAAAAAATATTTTTCGACCGAACAGAAAAATAATGATGTTTTTTCATAAAAACTAATTTTGGTCTCCTGAGTACTTAATTAGATAAAAACGAAAGGAAACCATGTTTTGTTGAGAAATAAGTATATGATAAGATATTAAATAAGTTTCTTAAGATATAGATCATAATATTTCATTATCAGAAGCGTAATCATAATCATTCCTAATAAACAATGAGACTATAACACAAAACATTTTCCCCTATAATAATGTTTAAATAGTAAGACCCATGAGATAAATAACGTTATATAGATTTTAATGTAACATAGTTTTCAGAATAAGAATAATGAAAAACATTTATGGGAATTATATACACCAAACAAAATAAAAAACTGGTTAATATGGCTTGTTTCCCAAAAAAATAAAAGTGAAACAAAAATACATTACTAATTTAGAAAATTGGGAATCATAATACCAATGAAATAATGAAATAGTGATGGATATTCATATACCATAATTTTCAGGTTAATAATTATGAAATAAATTAATGGTTATTATATACACCACACAATAGAAAAAAGTGGTGAATATGACATGTTTCCTATTGAAATAAAAGTGAGATGAAAATCCTTTATCCCTAACATTAGAACTGTTCATTAATATTTTAAACTAATATATAATAAATATAGGTTTTTATAAATATATTATATAAAAACAATCATATATATCATACCATATATAATTTACATATTACATTTTATTACTTTTTTATTAAAAATTCATTCTTAAAATTCTATTTCGGGTAATAAGTGTTTGGTTTTTCATGTAAGTTTTAGTTTGGTATTTTCAGTCCTTTTACATTGATCATGGTTCCATAATATCAAAAAGTTTAATCATGATATAAATTTCATATATATTCATTATTTATGTAATTATATTAAACCAAGAATGTTAGATTTGGAAAATAAATTACACCAATCATTGAGACTGTACGTCGTATGTACAATTCGGTATTGATTCCATTTTATCGATAGTTGGAACAAAAGAATAGAAAATATTAATTATTATTTCTCGAATAATCTTTACGTAATAAATAAAAAATATATTAATTAAATATTCCCTTATCAATTTGAATGTTAAAAAAAATAAAAAACATGTCACATTAATATGTGGAGGTGGTAGTCCACAAGTACACACAAGTTGCATTATCATTTTTCAATGAATATCAAGGTAATAAGGTAGACATGATATTATAATTGTATACATATAATTATTTCATAAATACCACATATATTTTCTTCTAAATATTTCATTATATTCAGCTATGAGAGGTTGTGATGGAATACAAATTACATTGTTTCGGGAGGTGGTAATCTACTGTACAATGATCAACACTTTTGATTATCATTTGATGGAAGAGTAGATGTATATATTTTTTTAATCTAAAATAATAAAATATAAATTTTTGGTTGATACTTGTTTTAATATATCATCTTGTTTTATTAATATTTTAAATATTTGTAAGGTAAAATATTATGATAACACTTGGTTAAGAGCTATACCTCTTATTCGGAGAGTCTATTTAGGTTTATACTTAAATCCTTATTATGAGAATTTAATAATAAAAATAAGTGCTCTAAGAACTGGTAATGGAATTATGGAAGATATTTTTTTGGTGTTTGACTAAATCAAACAAATTTTAGAGTGTGAAACGAAGATGATAGGGGGTTCCCTTTTATATGTGGGGAGATTAACCACTTGGAAATTGTGAAAATAAAATTTTATACCCACATTTTACGCATTAAAAAGGATGAAAATGAATAATTATAAAAATTTATATGAGATAAGATCAAAATATGTCCACAAAATAGTATTTGAAGATATGTTTATGTCATTATAAACCTTATCGTTTTAGTTTAATACCTGGTAATCCTAATCTAACCTAAATTATGGTAATAAATTTTAACTGTATTTACTAATCATTTCAAAAAACAATTATGTTGAAATAATTATATAATATAAGTTATTTTGATTGAAAATTTTTAATACAGTTTTTAAAATTCAATTCATAGAATTTGAATAATATAATTTATAATTAAATCTGTTGATAGGTCGAAAAAATGGATTTTTAAAGAAAATGTTTCAATAAGTTTAAAAAGTTATTATATCAAAATTCAAAATGAATAGATTTCAATGACCTATATTGGATTAAAAATAAAATATTTTAAATAATTTTACTTTAATTTTTCTAAAAAAATATATCATTCTAGATTATTTAAACCAAAAGGTAGTTTTCAATAAAAATTAGTATTTTCACTATTCATTAAAAAATAAATTTTTTTAGAAAAATCTCAGAAAATAACCCCAATATAATTCAGACACATTGATTTAAAAAAATTGTGTAATGTTTTCGATATAAAATATCTAAAATTAGAAAAAATTTATTTTATTATTTATCCACAAGAAGTTAATAAAAATAATTTTTTTTCGGAAAGTGCATTTTCAAAGCATATTAAAACTATACTAAAAATTATGTACTTATTTATAATTTTTTTTAATTATATAAAATAATTATATATATATTTTTAAATATATTTTTTATAATTAACACATCGATGTTTTAGGGATAGTCCATAACAATTATTTTTTCATAATAATATTAATAGTATATTATAGTTCATTAAAACTCAATGTTGTTTATAACACAAGCTACAAAAGGAAATTAAATTTATTTTAAAAATATTTCTTAAAATATCAGGTTTCTATATGTTCAATACCTATATTAAATAATTTTAAGTACACATATGATGCGTGATATCATGGGTGGAAACTCATAGGACTTTGAGGCACATTCTCACAGTGAACACCCTTTGTAATTTCCAGTTTAGGAGAATATGAGAATGAGATCCTCTACTTGAATATCCAAAGATGTTTCATTGGATGTTAATATATGTAGATGGATGTATTGGTAAATAGACTTTAATTTTATTATTATTGGAAATTATGAGCCCCATATTTTTATGTATTGATGAAAAACATCACAACATATGTTTTTGGTAATGTAAGATACATTGGGAGCATCATGAGTTATATTTCATTAGTGAATAACATAAGAGAGTATTTGTCCCTTCTATTTTTTTTAAAAAGATGATATCTCAATCCTTTTTATGGAAATTATGTAGTCTAAATAAAACTATAGAATTTTTTTCAATATATAAGTTTTAAATACCAAAAGTAAAAAAAAGACATCGTGCCCATAGGTTAACGAAACCTATATGCAAACTGATTGATTAATGATATTATAATAAATTGATTTTATTACTAATTAAGCATCTTAATGGGGTTTTATGACACTAAGGCACTAAATTATTTCACTATGGGTGACATTGGATGTTTCTAGATGCTAACCTTGGACTTTGTAATGCTGCACATAATTCCAATGAGAATGTGGCCTAGAGGGACTCACACTAAGTGTATCAAGAACATTGGTTAAATATTAATAATATTTATTATTTAACAAGTTTAATAAATATTATTCACACACATGGTCACATATATTCTATCACTTTTAGATTGATAAAATATTTTGTGATTATAATATTTATTTATTTGTTAGATTATAACACAGTGATATATATTTATTAAATAAATAGTCAATTTTCAAGTCTTGATAAATATTGTGGAGGAATGGAAGACCAAGTTTAGTGGTCTGGTAAGAAATAATATATATATTAAATAAAATTTTAATTAATATTACATTATTAATTCATTAGTTTTTCTCATGAAATTAAATAATATAAATATAATTATTATAGAAATGGGGGTCCACGGAGAATAAGAAAAGTAATAAAGGTGCAAGTAAATTTTTTAATTTATAACCCTAGATGTATATGAAACCCATTATATTATTTATTATGGGTGTTTCTATTTGTTTTTAGAATGCCATGAGATTTTAGTAGATATTTTTATTTAAAAAAATTCACCTCTTCTATATCTTATGGTATACTAGACACTGAGTTTAAACAAACTGCGATATAATATGTGATATTTATCACCTTATCGTTGGATTGGAGTGTATGAATATGAGTAAATAAATTAGATTAAATTTTCTTTTAAATATGTAGAAGAAAAATTAATTGGTAATTAATTAATTATAAATTAAAAGTAAAATTCTTTTGATAATAAAAAAGATGTTTTTGTAAAAAACTTTTTTTATATGCTCAATTTATTTTTATATTAATAAATTTAATTAATCAATGTTAGTGAATGATTTTTAAAAAATTCATATATTATATATCCAATATAATGTTATAAAAATCATAAAATATTTTTTATCCCACTTCGGTGGTGTAGTAGAGGATAACTACACTGTTCTATGGGAGGTGTATGGTTCGTTTTCGGGGAGTCTGATCTTAGGTGAATTTATCCTTCCCTTGATACCCACTCATCTTTCTTGGTAACTTGGTTCCTTAATTATTAGTTTAAATGTTTTGAACCCACCTTGCTGATGGATTTCAATGTCAAACCATCATCGATTGAGTTTTCACACTCCAGAATGCTTTGCCATCTCAGGTAGAAATGGATCATTCCCAGATGGGGATCTATCTAAAGTGACCTCTTATTGTCGAGTGGGTTTTCTTATATATAGGGTTTTAAAATCACACACATAGGAATTACCTTCTAAATGATAAAAAATAAAAGTGAATCACTGAGTATTTTTATTATGCATGAGATAAGAATAAATAATGTTTTATGCTCAAAAACAATATTTTTCTAAAATATGGTTTCATCATGTTTTTCGCACTTATTTACAAATAAATTTCTTCGAAAAATAATTACTTAATTGGATAAAATAGATTACATACTTTTAATTATGAGGTTAAAATTTTCTAAATAGATCCCTTTTATTTTTGGTCAATATAAATAATAAGTGTCGTAAAATTTATCACCTTGGTAAAAGGTATATCATATTAATCTAGGTTAAAACTATGTGACAAGGCCCTAATTTTTCCCACTAACCATTATTTTATGAATGAAATTTTATTCTCATCACCTTGTATTGAAATTAAATTTTTAGTGGATAAATGTCCATGAAAATGACCGATATAACATTTAAACCAAAGATAGTTACAAAATGTCATATTATTAATTTTAAATATATATAGTGTGTTGACATAGGTAAAAAGAAATTTTAATACGAATTTAAATATCTTTTTTGATATTTATAAAATTATTTTTAGGATGGAATTTTATTTCTAATTTTTTAAATTATTTAATTTTCATAAATTCTTCAGCAATTCTAATACAATAATTATTCAATTAATAGAAAAATAAAATAAATGATTTTCAAAATATTAAATGAAATATAATTTCAGTAAGTTAATGTGTTCCAATTTTTTTATTTTAACATAACATATTATTGACTTTTAGATGGTTTATATTTTAATTCTAACATTGTATTTATGTATTTCAAGTGAAATTAAATTAATAGTATCAAAATTGACGTTAATGATATTTTGTCTAAATAATATATTAATAAATTATAAAAAAAAGCATAAAAATATTTAAATAGAATAAAGAGTTTTATATTTGGTCTAAAATGTCATCACATGGCTATTTATCATCCAATTTTCACCTTTTATTTATTATTTTAACCCTTTAAGAGTGAAAAATTCATTACCATGATTAATATTAAAATGGGTCAACTAAGGGGTTAAACCAAAAGATAAGGTCTAAAACACCATCTAAACCTACCCTAATTTTATTAGTTTATTATTTTAAAATTCATAATATCTTATCTTTTAATACTTGTCCTTTTTGAAGCATTTGGATTGATAATAACCTTTTTTGATTTTAATCTTTTAAGAAATTCCCAAAGTCCCCCTCACCCCAATTATAAAAGGGAACCTCCTCCCCCACTAATTCTCACATTTTAAGCCTTATATCTCAACAAGACAATACAAATATATCTTTCAATATTACTTATTCACATTATATAGGTATAGGTATTTCTAAAATACAAACCATATGACCCTTAAGAGGAGATCGAAAGGAGTTGTTTCAAATAAGATATAATCACCTTAAACGGTCACTTCGTTTTTAATTATTATTTTACCTATATTAATATATTTTATTTCTATTTATATAACACTTTTAGTGTCCAATATATAATGCAATTTTATTTTCATATTGAAACATCTGTTATCCACCCTCTTTATATTAAAAGGGAAGTGAATGTATAGTTCGGGTGTGCGTATGACTTACCATCTCAACACAGTGATATTATTATTTTTCCATCACCATCATTCATGGATGGGTCTTATGATGGATTTAGAGTTTAAATATGATTTTTATTAAATAATTTTTCTTATTTAGGGATACTATCATATTTATAAACTTATATTCAAACCAATGGAAAATTTTAACTCCACTCAGGTGTATGTGTGGACTACCACCTCCAAAAAACGATATGATTCATGCGTACGTATGACTTACCATCTCAATAAATGGTGTAATTCACATTTTAATATCTACATTTTTACCGATAACTATAAATATATATAATGAATATAAATGATATTTATATCATGGTTAAAATTATATAGAAAATGGAATCTTTATCAAACTGTAAGGACATGAACTATCAAACCCAAACTTACATGAAAAATAAAGTAGTTATCACATGAAACTAGGATTCTAATAAAGAATTGATAACAAAAAGGTGATAAAAAGTTATAATTAAATCATATATGGTATTTTATATATGAGTATGGTTCTTAAATATATTTATAATCAATATATATTTATTTTAAAGGAATTCTGTGCATGTATGAATGAAGTTAGAAATGAGGTCAGGGATTTTCGTATCAGTTTTATTTTCATAAGACATAAGCCATATTTACTACTTGTTTCCTTTATGTGGTGTATATAAAATCAATGTGTGTATTTTATTTTGTTTAATATAAAATTTATGGGTATTTAAAAATCCAAATATGTTTCTTTATTTAATGAGGCTTATAATAAAAATGTTTAAAAAAGTGGTAAAGCTTTTATGTTAAAATCTATTTGTTTATTGGTACTGATTTTGTTATGTTTTTGATGATGAAATATAATGATATAACACTCAGTAAACACATGGTTTTTTTCCAAAGGGTATTTTTTTAAAATTCCCTTTCATTTTAATTACCTTATATACTCAAGAGACTGGAAATATAATTTTAGGGAAAAAATACATAACTTCTCTCTTTAGTTGAAAATCTTTTATATCCATGTCCATGTTTTATAAAAATATTTTCAAGAATGATTTTATTATTAAAAAATGATTGTTAAAATTTGTTTTTATCTATGTTTGTAAGTTTTAAAAATGGTTTTAATGGAATATTTTTTATCATTTTTTGAAAAGAGGTACTTTTTGAATTTTTACAAGTCAGAAAAGAATGTTTCTATTTTAACTTAGAAGTCATGAGATGAAATGTATACCATTATGAAGGATTAACGATTTTAAAATTCATATAAATGGATTAATAAATCTTTGAAAGAAAATTTTGTCATTAATATTATTTAAATATTTATACTTTAATGAAATTATTTTAAAATGAAAAATGTATTTTCCTCATAAAATATTCCAGCGATCATATAAAAAAAATTCATCCATGATATCATCCATTGATTCTATCTATGTTTTAATGGGGCTATGATCCAATGATACCATCATTTTTATTTCTCTATATTATTTATTATGACTTGTTTTTTATGTAATATGATCCTTTCATGTGGTTTATTCTATAAGGTAATGATGAAATGTTTATGAAAGACATTTATTTTCATGGGTTATGATATGATGATTATTTTATGATATTATGTAACAAATATGTATTATTTACACTATGTGATGGTTGGTTTTGGAATTATATATCCCTCTAATGCATTGGGTAAAGATAGATAACTCATTAGATAAATATGACTAGAATGTGGAGTGAACCGAGTTTAATAAGGGACTCTTTCCACAATGATAATCTTGGGATTGATCCTTGACTACTAGAATGGTTTGTGCAGTGAACCTAATCCACAATAATAGTATTCGAAGTGAACCTTGACTACTATAATTGCTTAGAGAGTAAACCCAATACACTATGATAGTCTTGGAAGTGATCCTTGACTACTAACTAAATTATTTTCTATGCTTACGTGTATGATATAATTCCATCTATTATGTCAATGTTATGCTCTCAAAGATCATGTTATTTAATTCCTTTATTATTCATTTCTTTTTAAACTACCAATATTTATGAAATAGATCCGGATTAGGATCTATGATATGTACGGTATGGATTTAAATTTTTAAAATCATTTTATAATACACTTATTCTCATGTTTTGTCCATGTGAATATTGATATATCCTATGTTTACCCTTACTGAGAATCTGACCTCGCCCTTTCTTATGATTCTTTTCCCTAGGTTATGAAAAATGGTTGTAGAAATTTTCTATCTATAAAGGGTACTATTTATTAATAACATAGTTGGAGACCACTATAAACTAGTTGTCTATGGGTCAAAGATTCTATATAAAATATAACTATATTATTTTGTCATGAATAATTGTCTTATGTAATAAATATTTATCTAACAAGATGAAATATCTATGTATGCAATGTATTGGTTGTTATATTTTTGGTTGGGCACAACAAAATTCATAGAATTTACTTTATTCCCTTTATAGATCCCTTGTCCAAGAATACTCTCAAGAACGTAGATTAATCCCCTCCACCACTACTATCAATTATAGAGAGATCAAATAGAATATTATTGAAGTCATTATAAAGGTGTAACAGCCTGAGATTTTATGAAAAATATTCTTTTTAATTTCATTAATGTCTTGTGTTGTACGCTACACCAAAAGGAGCTTGCTCAACACGCATCCTTGACTAGCCTTGCATTACACGCAATCGCGACATTCCTCGATATCATGTGTAGTACGCAATACCGAGTTTCACTAAACAACAATATGCTAATAAAATATTATTAAAACTAGCCGTTATGAATAGTAATAACCACTTTTTGAAATTTAATAAATTTTATTTTTCAGAATGGACTTCATTTTTGATTTATAATATTGAAATAAGCCTAGGGTGAAATTTTGATATTTTTCTGAAAACATTCAATTTTTGATGAATAGTTAAACCACTAAGTGGTAGTTAAAAAAACTGAATTTTTCATAAAACTTAATTTTACAGCTTCTGTGAGTGGAATTTATAAAATCCGAGAGACACGATTAATATCAAGGACTAAAATGTGGTTCAATGAGATGAAAATAATTTTTGGTGAATAGTAACTTTTTACTTTTTTTACCACGGTTAAAAGTAAATAGGGTAATTAAGGGTAAAAATAATATTATTATTACCCTAACACATGTACTAATACTATTGTACAAGGGTAATTCGACCAAAAACAACCTTAGGAATAAAATATAACCATTTAGGCCCACATGGATTCGATTAGGAAATTTATTATTATTTAATTCAAAGAAGAATTAAAAGAGTTAAAATCAATGTTTATTTACTAAAACATTTTTAATATAGGGTTATACATAAGATAAATTCGATTGTAAATATTCATTAGAAAGATAATAATATTTTCTACATAATGATATTTTATTTATAATTTTTAGACATTAAATAAATTAATGATGATGCAGTAATTACCATAATAGTGAAAAATTATAATAATTGATATTATAAATACCCAAATAAATATAATCTGAGATGTTTTATGAATTCCACTAATTTTCTAGGTTAATATGACATGTTAGGATTGATTTAATTAACTTTGGTCAAAGTAATAATTCTGTTATGAGTTTCAAAAAAATCAACTATTGAATAGTGTCAAAATTGACATAAAGTAGTTTTTAAAAAACATATTATATTATTAATTGTTATTTTATTCCTAAAAATATAAGGTTCGGCCAAATGACATAGATAAGGTTATATATATTAATAAAACACAACTTGGGGGTCGCTTGGATGTATATGGTATGTTTATTAACTATATAATATAAAAATACAAGTGACATGGTAAATGTCAATCTAATTAACTAAGAGTTAAAACTAAAAGATAGGGTTAATATAATGACCTAAACTTGTCTAAATTCTATTGGATTAGAGAATTTCGACCCATCCCCACCTTATCTTCGAAATAACTCAGTTTGGAGATATTAAAAACCGAATATGACTTTATAATAAAATAATATTTTTAGTTATTCCAAAGGTACCCCTCTCCTCCCTTATAAATGGGAACCTCCTCCCTGTCTTCCTCACACAACATTGAGCCTTCAAGATCGGCCAACCCCTGCCAAATTCTCTTCTAAACTTCCCTAGAAATATCCTAGAGGTTCTGGTCTTCCTCAAAGACCAATTTTAGTGCCCTAAAAGGAGATCTCAAAGAGGCGCTTCAAAGAAGAGGTAATGTCTGTTACCAATTCTTTCATCTTTATTTCTTGTTCCACTTCTTCTTCTTAGGTTGTTTAATTATGAAGTAATAACATCAGTATCAATTATATTCTGATATGTAATTATAATTAGGAAACAACCTTATTTCACCATCTATCCATCCTACAGAAAACGAAATCACCGCGCGTGCGTACGTACGGAATACCATCTCCACGCCGTGGTGTAATCTATTTTCCACCACCACCTTACTTGGATGGGTATAATGGTGTACATAATAACTATATATGATTATTGTAAAGTGATATTGATTCTGAAATAGTATACATACACTCCAATACTATTCCATGATCATGAGAACGATATCATCGCTCGTGCGTACGTACGGACTACCGTCTCCACGACGCGATGAGATTCATTCTCCACGTTAACCATTCGTGAATGATTATAAAGTATATATAATAATTAATAATGAAATATATGACATAATAATGATTCTGGATTTATGTGTATATATATTTATTTCATCTACTTAATTCCATTCAACTCAATAATGAAAAGAAAATAGCGTTCATGCGTACGTACGGTCTACCGTCTCCATGAATGGTGTATTTCATTCAATTTACTGATCTATTATATATATATATATTATGAATATATATTATATATAAATCATGTTTTATATTTTGGAAATAAGTAATCATGATCTAAGTAATCATATGAATAATTACAAGTCAAAACACGGACTACAAATGAAACGATTTTACCCAAAACGCTCTTTAACATGGAATTTACAAAAAGAACGGGTAATATAAAGCCATAAGTGAACCATATATGATATCATAACAATTATTATGATTCTGGAATAAGTCAATAACATTATTTAAATCATTATACAGGAGGTTCGGACACATACGAAGCAAATCAGACCTAAGGTAAGGGAAAATATCACAATCTCATTTTTATCCGAGATTGTTTATACTTTGGCATTTACTGGGGTGTATTTTATCATCAACATCCATGTTTCCTCAATATGTAATATTATTTTCATCCACATACAATTGTTTAAATCCAATTTTACCCTTCGGTGAGTTTTTAGTAAATGATATGAAAGGAATCTTTTGTCGTTTTTCGTATAAGGTACTTTTTTGACTTTTCCGACAAAAGTACGAAGAATGTTTTTTAACTTATACGGCATAAATGGATTTTTAAAACATTATTTCCAAGAAGCTTCCTTTACAATTTTTCATGTTTATTTTTAATCAACTTCTTTTAGTTTATAATTGTATGACATGTTATGAAAGGAAAAGTGTTTTTGAAATAAAAAGGATATTTTCCTCAAGAATGGAGTTCAAGTGTTTTATCAAAATTATTTTCCATCTAAGATAATAAAGGGTTCTGTTTCTATCCCTATTATTACATTGATTTGATTATGTTGTGATGGAATTATATTTATGAATTCCTTTATCTTATATGAATTGTTTTATGATGTCACGATGTTTAAGATTCCCATTTTCATTATATGGGTTATGCAATGATGTATGATTTATGATTTTGTGGCACACATAAGAATGCTATAATTATGAGATGGGTGGGACCTATATCTCCCTCCAATGCATTGGGGTAAGATTTTATATCTCAGGAGATAGACATGGCTGGAACGGTAGGTTATAGCGGTTCAGTGAAACAAGACTGAAATGAGGAGTGAACTCGGTTCAAAAAGGGACTTTGTCCACTAAGATAGTCTTGGTAATGAGTCTTGACTAATAAGAAACGATTCTCTATGATTATGTGTGTATGCCACAAAGTTTCATGTTTTATGTTATGATTATTGAGATTCCATTTCACTACTATGATTTATCTCATGTTATGAAATTATGATCTCTTTTGCAGGTTAAGATTTCCAAAAGATATGTTCTTATGAATATGACGTGATTGATATTTCCTTTGTTTACCCTTACTGAGCATTTGAGCTCACCCTTTTATGTTTTCTTTTCCCCAGGACATAAAGAAAGGATTTAGGTTTAAAAAAAGAAGATCTTTATGGGAGATGTTGAAGATCTTTAACCACGATTAGAAGATTATATTCCGAGTTTCCAAAGACACTAAACTATTATGGTCCTTGTGTGTCTGTTTTTGTTATGTATTAAGTATTCTACATATGTAATGTAATGTACATGTACGTCAAGCTTCGGGTCTCTACATTTGGTATCAGAGGAAAGGTTTAGTCAACCTATGGAAACTCGGATGCAAAAACGTTAGTGAGATCCCTAGAGATATTTCTAAGGAATGATTAGGGATGTCCCTAAAGATAAGTATACGTATAGGATACAGTCCTTGAACTACGGTAACAATCATAGCATTTAACCTATGATGTTATATATTGAGGATAATCCCCCTTTATTGTGTTGTTTTCCCTAGCATGATTTTTGCCTCTCATACTATTCTTTTTGGGTTTTAGAAAATGGCTGGAAATAAGATGATTCACGATAATGGAAGATATGATGGACAATGGAATGATATTCTTCATGAGCAACCAAATGAAATGGGATTTGGAAGTCCAAACATCATTATTATGTCGAATCAGCAATCTCATAATATGATCAATAAAGTAAAATTTGTTAAGTTTCCTGACTCGGCTAATAAGAGAAAGATGGAGTTTCATGATGATCCTAGAGGAAAGAAAGTTCAATTTCCCTTATGTAAACCATGTGGGAAGAGGCATCAAGGAGAATGTTTCAATGGAACTGGAAGATGTTTTGGGTGTGGAAATGAAGGACACAAATCCAATAAGTGCAAAGGAAAAGGTTCAGTTATCTCCATGGACATGGATAATGGTATTGCTACGACACCAACAATGATTAGATGTTTTAAATCCGGAATGTACGGTCATTATGAAAACTAATGCCCTAATGGAAAATATAATGAAGAGAATCAGCATGGTCATATGGGTAGTATTTATGTGGATGATGATGAGGAGACTACAAATGATATATGAGCTAAAAGAAGTGTTGAAACTCAGTCGGTTGTTTTAGAAGGTAGTGGAATGATTGTATGTTTATCGAGAGTTATGTTGTATAGTTAATGGTACTATGGAATACAGAATCATCTAAGGATTGCTACCCTATTGTTTTTCCTAAACGCATTTGAAAGTATATGTTGAATGGTACCAGTAACCATGGAATGTTATTCAGATATTTTTGTAAATTAGATGATATGCGCATAATGAAGGAATAAGAAGATAATGAGATGTTTGATTGTATTCATGATCTCATGATTGATATAAGGACTAAGTGATATCATGGTTTGAGAATATATAATTTTGAGGACTTTGGTACGTGGAAAGTGTTAACTTTAAACTGCATTCATGTTTTCACCAAGGTTCAATGGGTATACCTTTTTCAATAGAATACATGATTAAGGCCTTCGAATGTTTGTAATGTGACCAACAAGACATATCTTATGATATATGGGGATCAACGATGGTATTAAATCTCTGGTAATCATTTTCATTATATTATGAGAGTGGACTGCAGTATTATGGATAAGCCTAAAGATAGGAATGGATTATGTTGGACATAAGTTAGTATTGTTTAAGGATAGAAGTTTTTTCGATATTATTGATGGGATGTTATAGTAATATAGTTTTAGAAAAAGGACAACCTGCAGGACGGGCGACAGCCCATCGCGTCGGACAAGGCTGTGGGAATCGAACCCACTACCAAAGTGCGACTGGCCTTTATCGCCTACCACTGGCCTACAGGAAGTCCCAGGTTAGTAGAAACTAGTTTTATTTTATTAAGCAGTATGATATATGAAGTATAAGTTCATTTTTTGAACCATATACGATTAATCTAACCATAGGATGGACTTATAACTTTTTCTAACCTTTTGTTTGAAAGAGATGGAATGACCCGTCATTCTATCACATGATCTGTTAACACATAAGGAATAAAAAATTCAACTTCATTTATTTAAGGGATGAAGTGGAAATTGTTCAATTCACGAACAACAATGAGACTGTTCCAAAATCATGTAAGTATTTCTTTTAATTCATCAACTTTAGGGAAATAATCTTGAAAACCAAAAATGTTGCCCTAGTTCCCTTATATCTGATGAATCAGATGGTACCTTAGATCATCACAAATCTATAGCTTTGTGATTGTTGGATTTTTCAGATCCATGTTCTCTACCACTCTCCATCAGAACATGATGGTTAGATTTTTCTTCCATATCAATATTTTCACCTATGTTCTCCTACGTGGAAACCTAGTGATGAGTTAATTTGGGTAACTGTTTCATTTCATACATTAGTTTTTAAAGCCATGTTTTGGTATTCCTTTTTATGATGTGGATTTCTATTAAACAAACTTTCGAGTAGTAAACCATTTATAACCTCGACGAATTTTGAGGGAGAAATTCATTTTAAGGGGGGTAGAATGTAACAGCCCGAGATTTTATGAAAAATATTCTTTTTAATTTCATTAATGTCTTGTGTTGTACGCTACCCCAAAAGGAGCTTGCTCAACACGCATCCTTGACTTGCCTTTCATTACACGCAATCGCGACCTTCCTCGATAGCGTGTGTAGTACGCAATACCGAGTTTCACTAAACAACGATATGCTAATAAAATATTATTAAAACTAGCCGTTATGGATAGTAATAACCACTTTTTGAAATTTTATAAATTTTATTTTTCAAAATTGACTTCATTTTTGGATTCGTAATATTGAAATTAGCCTAGGGTGAAATTTTGATATTTTTCTGAAAACATTCAATTTTTGATGAATAGTGAAACCACTAAGTGGTAGTTAAAAACTAAATTTTTCATAAAACATAATTTTACCGCTTCTGTTAGTGGAATTTCGAAAATCTGAGAGACACGGTTAATATCAAGGACTAAAATGTGGTTCAATGAGATGAAAATAATTTTTGGTGAATAGTAACTTTTTACTTTTTTTACCACGGTTAAAAGTAAATAGGGTAATTAAGGGTAAAAATGATATTATTATTACCCTAACACATGTCCTAATTCTATTGGACAAATGTAATTCGACCAAAAACAACCTTAGGAATAAAATATGACCATTTTGGCCCACTTAGATTAGATTTGGACATTTATTATTATTTAATTCAAAGAAGAGTTAAAAGAGTTAAAATAAAAGTTTATTTACTAAATCATATTTAATATAGGGTTATACATAAGATAAATTCGATTGTAAATATTTATTAGAAAGCTAATAATATTTCCTACATAATGATATTTTATTTATAATTTTTAGACATTAAATAAATTAATGATGATGCAGTAATTACTATAGTATTGAAAAATTATAATAATGGATATTATAAATACCCAAATAAATATAATTTGAGACTTTTTATGAATTACACTAATTTTCTAGGTTAATATGACATGTTAGTATTGATTTAATTATCTTTGGTCGAAGTAATAATTCTGTTATGAGTTTCAAAAAAATCAACTATTGAATAGTGTCAAAACTAACATAAAATAGTTTTTAAAACAAATATTATATTATTAATTGTTATTTTATTCCTAAAAATCTAAGGTTCAGCCAAATGACTTATATAAGGTTATATATATTAATAAAACACAACTTGGGGGGTCGCTTGGATGTATATGGTATGTTTATTAACTATATAATATAAAAATACAAGTGACATGGTAAATGTCAATCTAATTAACTAAGAGTTAAAAATAAAAGATAAGGTTAATATAATGACCTAAACATGTCTAAATTCTATTAGATGAGAGGAGTTCGACCCATCCCCACCTTATCTTCGAAATAACTCAATTTGGAGCTATTAAAAACCGAATATGACTTTATAATAAAATAATATTTTTAGTTATTCCAAAGGTACCCCTCTCCTCCCTTATAAAAGGGAACCTCCTCCCTCTCTTCCTCACACAACTTTGAGCCTTCAAGCTCAGCCAACCCCTACCAAATTATCTTCTCCACTTTCCTATCAATATTTTAGAGGTTCTGGTCTTCCTCAAAGACCAATTTTAGTACCCTAAAAGGAGATCTCAAAGAGGCTCTTCAAAGAAGAGGTAATGTTCGTTACCGATTCTTTCATCTTTATTTCTTCTTCCACTTCTTCTTATTAGGTTGTTTCATTGTGAAGTAATAACATCAGCATCACTTATATACTGATATGTTATTATAATTATGAAACAACCTTATTTCACCATCTATCCATCCTTTGGAAAACGAAATCACCGTGCATGCGTACGTACAGAATACTGTCTCCACGCCGTGGTGTAATCTATTTTCCACCACCACCTTACTTGGATGTGTATAATGGTGTAAACAATAACTATATATGATTATTGTAAAGTGATATTGATTCTGAAATAGTATACATACACTCCAATACAATTCCATGATCATGAGAACGATATCATCGCTCGTGCGTACGTACGGACTACTGTCTCCACGACGCGATGAGATTCATTCTCCACATTAACCATTGATGAATGATTATAAAGTATATATAATAATTAATAATGAAATATATGACATAATAATGATTCTGGATTTATATGTATATATATTTATGTCATCTACTTAATTCCATTCTACTCAATAAGGAAAAGAAAACAACGTTCATGCGTACGTACGGTCTACCGTCTCCATGAACGGTGTATTTCTTTCCATTTACTGATCTATTATATATATATATTCTGAATATATATTATATATAAATCTTGTTTTATATTTTGGAATTAAGTAATCATAATCTATGTAATCATATGAATAATTACAAGTCAAAACACGGACGACAAATGAAACGATTTTACCCAAAACGCTCTTTAACATGGAATTTACAAAAGAACGGGTAATATAAAGCCATAAGTGAACCATATATGATATAATAATAATTAGTATTATTCTGTAATAAGTCAATGACATTATTTAAATCATTATACAGGAGGTTCGGGCACCTACGAAGCAAACCAGACCTAAGGTAAGGGAAAATATCACAATCTCATTTTTGTCCGAGATTGTTTATACTTTGGCATTTACTGGGGTGTATTTTATCATCAACATCCATGTTTCCTCAATATGTAATATTATTTTCATCCACATACAATTTTTTAAATCCAATTTTACCCTTCGGTGAGTTTTTAGTAAAATATATGAAAAGAATCTTTTGTCGATTTTCATACACGGTACTTTTTTTGACATTTCCGACAAAAGTACAAAGAATATTTTTTTAACTTATACGGAATAAATGGATTTTTAAAACATTATTTCCATGAAGCTTCCATTACAATTTTTCATGTTTATTTTTAATCAACTTCTTTTAGCTTAGAATTGTATGACTTGTTATGAAAGGAAAAGTGTTTTTGAAATAGAAAGGATATTTTCCTCAAGAATGGAGTTCAAGTGGTTTATCAAAGTTATTTTCCATCTAAGATAATAAAGGGTTCCATTTCTATCCCTATTATTACATTGGTTTGATTATGTTGTGATGGAATTATATTTATGAATTCCTTTATCTTATATGAATTGTTTTATGATGTCACGATGTTTAAGATTCCCATTTTTATTACATGGGTTATGAAATGATGCATGATTTATGATCTTGTGGCACACATAAGAATGGTATCATTATGAGATGGGTGGGACCTATATCTCCCTCCAATGCATTGGGTAAAGATTTTATATCTATTGAGAAAGACATGGCTGGAACGGTAGGTTATATCGGTTCAGTGAAACAAGACTGAAACGATGAGTGAACTCGGTTCAGAAAGGGACATTGTCCACTAAGATAGTCTTGGAAATGAGTACTGACTAATAAGAAATGATTCTCTATGATTATGTGTGTATGACACAAAGTTTCGTGTTTTATGTTATGATTATTGGGATTCCATTTCACTACTATGATTTATCCCATGTTATGAAATTATGATCTCTTTTGTAGGTTAAGATTTCCAAAAGATATGTTCTTATGAATATGACGTGATTGATATTTATTTTGTTTACCCTTACTGAGAATTTGAGCTCACCCTTTTATGTTTTCTTTTCCCCATGACATAAAGAAAGGATTTAGGTTTAAAAAAAGAAGATCTTTATGGGAGATGTTGAAGATCTTTCACCACGATTAAAAGATTATATTCCGAGTTTCCAAAGACACTAAACTATTACGGTCCTTCTGTGTCGGTTTTTGTTATGTATTAAGTATTCTGCAACATTAATGTAATTTCCATGTACATCAAGCTTTGGGTCTCTACAAAAGGATATCGAATAATAAAAACAAAAGTGTTATGATATACTATGATAACACATGGAGCTTCCTACGATGAATTTTGGAGGTTTTTGGAGCACATGTGGATCACTATTTTAGGGTATCTACACTTTAATCATAGAATTCAATGATGATATGATGTATAAAAATTGTTAGGTTCATCAAATAAGAATTAACTCTTAAAAATGAAATTCGTTAATTTGTTAAATTATTTATAGTTAATATGTGATGATCCTGCGATTCTGTATCCCGATTCTCATGTCAATTAATATTTTATTCAATTTTAATAGTGCAGTAACATAGATTTTCAAGATTCCATTCATTTGTGAAATTCAAGTTTTTAGGGGTTCTAGGAGATTTATATGGATCATTTCAAGAGTTTTTTAAATTTCTTATTTTTCAATCGCCTTGTCAGTGCGTCATCATGTTAGTGCATCAATATGTCAGTGTATCAATATGATATTGCATCGGTAGGTCAGGTAATTGGTAGATCAATGTATCAATAGGTTAGGTTTTCAGTAGGTTGGGGTGTTGGTAGGTTGTGGTGTTGGTAGGTCACTGGGTTGGTGGGCTGTGGAATTAGTAGCTCAACATCGGTGAGACACACATTGGGCACTCATTTCCAGTTTTTATAGTTTCATCCATGTTACATGTTTTTCTATTTTTATAGTTAATTTATCAACTCATATCCATCAAATGGTCTGTCTCCAACATTTTAAATGTGAATTATAATGTCTCCATTAATTACAATGTGTGAAATCGCCGAGCCACATGGTTAAGCCATGATCTGACATTTATGTACATTGAAATGGTCTCAATTATTTTAGGATATGGACTCTTATTAAGATGAGATCCTCTATTCCTTCTTCCTTTTTGTTTCTCTTGGTCCGCCTAGAGACTTCATCCCGAGAAAAGTCATGTGCCCATGCTGAAGCCCTTCCCACTTAGCCTTGGAGTTCTTCCTGTAAGTCATGCCATCCATTATTCTTTGTGTAAGAATTAAATTCAATCATTTATTATCCAAGTATATAATTTATTTTTCTTCTCTTTAATTGTATATCATGAGTAATGGGTTTATTAATGGTTCCTTATATGGAACGGCCATATACTCTTTTGAAACAATAATTAAAGAAGAATTTAAAATGATCAACATATAACTCAGGTATATAAAATAATGGACATGGTGTGGTTTGATGTGGTCTCATGTTTTACTTTGTTATCTTTGATTCTCTTAGTGGTGTTGTGGCTATATGCCTTCTGAAAATCCCGACCATTGGTGGTCTTTTCTTGTGAACAAGTGGTGTTTTATTTTGATGTTTTGATGTAAAAATGTAACATGAAATCTAATTAATTGCGTACACTTGGTTAAATAAAATGATTCCATAGGATGACACCTTTTCTACAATCACCCAGTTATATTAAAGTGAAAATTAATGAACCCATGTTGGTTATGTTTGGATACACTTCGATTGATGGTTGTGTTTATGTGATGTATGTTCTGGTCTGGGTTTCTTGGTATGGGTATATGGGGTTGTACAAGGGGCATGATTGTGTCTTGGACTGAGAGATTGATTGATTTTTGAATGGATGAACTTGTAGGAAGCTGAAATTTTTTTATGTCGTGTTGTGGTTGTGAAGATACATTGAGTAAAGGGGCTGCGGTGTGGTTACCAACTCGTTATGAAGTGGGACTAAAATAGGGAATTTGTTTGGGCAGTGGGGATGAAAGGTTGGGATGTGGGAGAAGGAATAAGCAATATCACTTTGGAGAAAGATAATTGGAAGTATTTGAAAGGGGATGTGAAGTGGGATTCCATGTCTAGTTTTGTGCTATTGTACAATGGGACTAGAGTTTGGTTCTTCTCATTTCTTGGTATAGTTACAGTTGTTAGTTTCCAAGTAGTGTTGGAATAATTTTATGAGAATCCCCATAAATAAATAAAAGGAAATTGAACAAGAATAGGGTTGGGTTTATTCTTTGTCATTGACTGTTTTGTCGTTGTGCATATAGGAGTAGCAACAAAAGTTGTGATGGTGTGGGATTGTTGTCTGTTCATGTGAAACCCATAGGTTGGGGATGAGTGTTTTTATACATATATACATATATATATATATATATATTGATCTTAGATTCTTGTGATTTCAATATTTGGCCCACCCTTGTTGTGCACTATGGGTTGAAGACCTCCATTTCATGTGAACGAGTGTCTTTCATAACATCCCGGTGAGAGAATGGAAAGCTGGATAATGATTTTCTTCTTCACACCTTCTTTGGGATCTTTTCACTTGGGAATTTTTGGGTAGGCTATAATGGATTTAGGCTTACTATAGTCCAATATTCTTTGGGTGAAGGTTTATTTTGGATGAGGGGCTTAGGAGTTTCCAGGCTAGATATGTTTTTCCAAGTACCTTCGGGTTGTGAAACATGTGTATTCGGGCATGGTGTGTAGTTTTTGAGGCCTAGGTGTCTTCATGTGTGGCAGTGGTTATTGTGGCTCAGGTGTTTTCGGGCGTGGTTGTGTTCAGTTTGAGGCCCATGTGTGTCTAGGAATGTTTCATTAGATGGAATACTTGTTGGAATAGAGGCAATTTCAAGATGTTAGATCATTAGGAATGAGTAGTTAAATAGTATGAATGCGGCGAGGGGTACCCAAATATCGATGTTCTTATATTATTACTTTATGTGACTTGTGTTACTTGGGTGAGTGTGCCTTAGTGAGGTTGGGCTGGTTAGTATTCCTTGGTAGGTGGTTGTGGTTCTATTACTTCCTCATAGGGGAATTGGTATGTTCCCTCACATGTGCACGAGTATCTTTAGTTTCTCTACTAAGTATACTTGTACGCTCACCCTATGTATGAAGAAACTATTTTCAGGTTTCTAGGAAGACATTGGGGACCATGTTGAACATTACTAGCTCTGGATTCAGGATAGTTTCTATTTCTACTTAGTTTCCTTCCTTTTGGTACATTATTTGGGAGTTTTGTCTTACCTTCTATCAATTTTTCTTTGATCATGCATATGGGAATGAATTATTGGATTTACTTTTATATATAGTCTTTGGTATTGCAACAATTTAACATCTTATCACCTGATCATGTTCTATAAAAAGGATTATTCCTTCCATTTATGTGATATTCTATACCCTTGGTGCTAGTCACCACTTTGGGGCCTACTGAAGGTGGGACTTGGTGGTTATTATCTCACCTTCATCTTGAAGAAAGAAAGGGATGACACATTTTCATCCCTTCCATCATATTGGAGAAGGCGGGTCATGAAAGAATGGTATCAAAGGAATTGGTTTAGTTACTTGATAGAGTTCATGGTTAGGAACAAGGAGGATTTCATGGGATGGTTGGGAAACAGTGATAGAAAATCTTGGTGTGTGAAATAGAAGATTAGCTATGACACTTGATTTTAGTGCCACCTGTGATTCGATGAAAAGACTCTTGACATACTGAACAACCAGGTGAGGCTATAGAGATTTCAGGGTAGGGACCCTAGGAATGGTATATTCATCATAATGACTCGTGTGCTTGTATTTCTAGGGTGTTTTTGGGAATTTAAAAGAAATAATGTTTTCAAAATAATTTAAAAGGAATTGTCCACCATACATGTGCTTTGGAGTTTCTTGTTTTCTATTTCTGATATGGCACATGGATGTCATCCACGAGTGGTATGAGTAGTAGAAGCCCATAAAGTTTATCTGGTTGATCTATGGAGGGAAGATCAAGAGGAGGAGGATGAACAATTGTAGAATATGCTCTGTGGCATACAACATCAAACTCTGCAAATGTATGGGGGAAGCGTCTTACACATGGATATATAAAGTTGGATCGAGGAGATGGTGGTCACTTTTAGATTGAATTGGGCTCTTATAGAGTACTAGGTTCATTTGGAAGTGATCCATATGCAAGGAATGACATGACAGTAGTGGACGCTTTACCTTGGGGAGAAGAAAGAAACTGAGGTTTCATGGACTGACTTTGAGAAGGAGTTCTAGGAAAAATTCCATTCTTCCACATTGAAGGCTGAACAGAGGTAGAAGGTACTCTCCCTCCATCAAGGTAGTTTTTCAGTGAGGGAACTGGGGATCATGTTCAAGGATCCCCTTCATTTTTCTCCTAACCTCTTTCTGGATGGGGAGTCAGTGGCCAGGCTCTTGGAGGAGGAACTCTGAACTTCTCTTCAATATGTTGTTACTCCCTTTACTCTACCGAATAACATAGAAGTTTAGAAGAAGGAAGAAGTAGTGGATAGGATGTACACATTGGGAGGTGTTTTGTGAGATGGGATCTAGCTAATTTCATCGAAGGGAATGACTGTCGGTAGGAGGTCTCCAGCATCAGGGTCTTCTAGGATTTGGCCAGCAGGGAGTTGGCCTCAATAGTTCTAGTTTTTATCTCCTAGTCCTCGCCATTTCCCCATGGGATAAGGACCGAGAAGCTTTTTTATGGTAGTCGTGGGAATCTTTGGAATCTGTGCCATGTTCAAGTGCAGTAAAGTGGTGGTGGGTAGGTTCAGCGCCCACCTCAGTAGCAACATTTTCCAGCCAGACCCTTCAAGTAGCAGGGGAAGCGAGCTCCCACTCCACTAAGTGAGGATAGTGCCAGAGGAGTCCAACCTCCAGATACTCCTCAGTGACTCTGATTAGGGTGTGGTCGAGGAGGCAGTCGATATCCAAGGGGAAGAGGGGTTGGGCATGGGTAGTTGTAGGATGTAGAGGTAGCAGTTCCGACGGGTCTAAAAGTTGTTTGAGGCACAATCAACATGTTTAGTTCTCTTTCCTATTCTTTGTTTGATTATGGATATTCTCACTCCTCTGTTTCACCTATTATATCCCATGCCATGTGTAACGACGCAGATAGATTTTCTATGCCTTTCATGTTGAGTATTCGAGTTGGAGTTCAGACCAGCCATTTTGATGTTTTTTGAGGATGTAGACTGATGTTGGGGCCACATCAATCTAGTGGGGATCTTCTTCTACTAAAAATGCAAGCTCTATGATGTCAACCTAGGTATAAAATGATTGTTTTATGTGCAAAATATTATTTATTTCATTTGAATAAGGGTTGTATTATTAGATATGAGGGCCAACTATTATCTTTCATTGGAAGGTGGAGTTTCTTGGATGGCAATAGGCATGTGGATCCACTTCATTCCTTTTTAACCAATATGTTAGTGGAATTATTAGACATAGATATGGATGATGTTTTGGGGGTTTTTAGTGAGTTCCTATATGTCTTCCCCGAATAGGTTGTGACTCTACCCCCTTGACATGATATTGATTTCAGGATAGAATTACAAACTAGTGCCTGTCCGATTTCGATGGCTCCCAATCAGATGATGCCTTCTGAGTTGCGGGAGTTGTGGATTCAGGTTGATGACCCGATGAGGAAGGTTTTTATTCGACCAAGTGTGTTTCCTTGTGGTACTCTATACTTGTTCGAAAAGAAGTCAGATAATGGTCTTAGGTTGTGCATAGACATCCTGAGACTAAATTAGGTGATGGTCAATAACCGTTACACCCTCCCAAGTATCGATGGATTTTTCGACAAGTTGAAGGCACCAGTATGGTTATCTAATATTGAACTAATTATTGGATATCATTAGTAGAGTGTGAAGGAGAGTGGAATTGTGAAAACCACTTTCAGGTGCAGGTATGGGCTCTTTGAGTTTGTGGTCAGGTTGTTCGGCGTTATGAATGCACCAGCTGTGTTCATGGGACTCATGAACTTTATTTTCTACAATTATCTGGACTGGTTCATGATCATGTTCATAGAAGAAATCCTGATCCACTAAAGATCCGAGGAGTATCACACCAAGAATTTAAGGATTGTTTTGGATGTCCTCCAACCCACCAACTGTGCGGGATGTTGTCCAAGTGCATGTTCTAAAATGTAGTGGTACAATTCACTGGACACGTTGTATCCCATCGGGTAATATAAGTGGAACCATCAAAGGTCTAAAATATTGTCTCCTGGATAGCACCCATGATTGTGTTGGAGGTTCGTAGTTTCTTAGGTTTCAGAGGTTATTATTATCGGTTCATACAAGACTTCTCACAAGTTTTAGTGCCCATGAAATCTTTAAACAGAATGGACTAGGACTTCATAAGGAGGTAGAAGTGCCAAAAAGCTTTCACTTATCTGAGGGGGAAGCTGGTCGGTGCCCCAGTGCTAAGGTTGTCAGAGGAAAGGGGTAATTTCAAAGTGTTATCGGATGCTTTCAGTCTAGGCTTAGGGTGTGTGCTAATGAAACAATGGGGAGTGATCTATTATGGGTCTAGGTCGTTACATCCTCACGAACATAATTATTCCACCCATGACATGGAACATACTGTGATTGTGTTCATTCTAATGTTGTGGAGACATTACCTAATTGGGGAAGACTTCGTGGTCTTCACAGATCATAAGAACATGAGGTATTTCTTCACAAAGCGAGACCTGAACTTGTGGATGTGAAGGTGGATGGAGTTTCTTTTAGAATATGACTTCAAAATGACCTACATGTTAGGAAAGGGGAATTTGGTGTCTGAAGCCTTGAGCAAGAAGTTACAGAAGGATGTTGTTTGGGAGTCTGCATATCCTTAGAAGGTAATGGAGGAGTTGGTTGCCTTACATCTAGGCCTGAGAGTGGCGGACGGTAGAGGTTGTCTAATTTAAATGACTGTGAAGTCTTATTTGGTACGGAAGGAAGAGGAATCTCAAGGGGAGACTCATAGGATAAATTGGGTCATGATCACAGTATCCAGGGTGATTCTCCAGAGGGATTGTTGTAGGATAGAATGAATAAAATAATGTTTTGTGGGAAACTATTTATACCGGTGGTGATGAGTGAGGGAGTTATCAGCGAGATCCATAAATAACCCTTGAAGGTACATCCAGGGGTATCCAAGATGTATCAAGGATTGAGAGGTTAGTTTTGGTGGCCCAGAATGAAGTTGGAAGTGGCGGATTTTGTGGCATGGTGCCTCATGTGTCAGCAGGTGAAGGCGGAGCACTGTGTTCCTGGAGGACTGCGGAAACCCTTGGATATCCCCGAGTGGAAGTGGGATGACTTTTCAATGGATATCATTATAGGACTGCCTAGGGATGAATGAGGCTATAATTCCATCTAGGCAGTGTTGGATCGATTGATGATGTCATATCACTTCATAATGATTAAGGAGGCGAGAAATGTGGATGCCTTAACACAGAGGTACGTGGGAGAAGTGGTAGGATTACATGGAGTTTGAAGATCCATCATTTAGGAATGGGATACACACATTACTTCATGAATCTAGAAGGTATTACTTCATCATTTTTCACCCAGCTATTCCTTAGAACTGATTTCCACCCTCAGATGGATTGGAAGATAGAGAGGACCATCTAGGCAATGGAGGATATGATGTGAGTGTGTGTTTTGGACTTCTGAGGATCATGTGTGTGACACTTTACCCTTGTCGAGTTTTCCTAAAATAATACCTATCAATATATCATTAGAATGACACCATTAGAAGCCTTTTTTGGAAGGTCGTTTCATTCAACCATGTGCTGGACAGAGATTGGGGAGGTAGGTGTTCATGGCCCAGAGGCTATGCAGAGTATGACAGAGAAGGATCAGCTTGTGTGTGGAAGGATGAAGGTAGCTTAGAACTAGACGAATACATATTCCAATAATAGAAGGAGACCCTAAGAGTTAGAGGTTGGGGACCATGTGTTCTTAATGGTCTCCCCACAGTGTGGACAGTGATGGTTTGGTAGGGGAAGAAAGCTTTCTCCCTTGTTCATTAGACCTTTTGAGGTGTTGGGATGAGTTGGAGAGGTAGCGTATCAACTGGTGTTTCCACCATGGTTGGAAAGGATACCTAATTACATTTATGTCTCTCATCTCTATCAGTACCTACACGAGGACTCCCATGTCCTAGATAGGGGATAGTTGGATATCAATTACGATGTGACATTCATGTAGAAATCAGTGAGAATCAAGGATCATGGGGAGAATCTGCTTCATAGAAAAATATTTCCATGGTTCATGTGCTCTAGAGGCGTGGTAGACTCAAGGAGAGTACCTTGTAATGGGATGCATAGATGCATGCCCAGTACAGAAAACTGTTCTGAGTTTTGATCTTATGTTTTCTTTGTGCCCTGATTATGATGTAATGTTTGACCTCGCATGTTGTATGATAATTTTCTTCCCCGTTCACTTATTTTGTGTAAAAAGTCCTTTCTATGGGGAGGGTAGGACATGATCCATAATGAAGACACATTAATTTGGATGCGATTAAAACCATGCGGGAAAGTCAGTGCCGCCCAAAGTAGATAGTATCTTGACTGGGAGGAAGGAGCTTCCTAATTCATGTGTCTGGACGATGTGTCTTTCGGTGTTTGTATGGCTACATGAGGGAGAAGAGATATAGTGTTTTTATAGTTTTTCAGGATATATATGTTCAGTAGGATTCATTGGATGTTGGGTTTTTAACTTAAACTTTTGAACAACACAGGGTGGTTTAGTCCTGAGAGGTATCATACGGGATGGTTGTTCAGACCTTTGTATCTTCCAGGTCAGTTTATAAATTATCAGGCATGAGAATAGTTTGAGACATATTTTATGAAATAACCTATATTTTACCTAAGCCCTTCCTTTGTTAAAAGTTAGTGTTGATGTGTTATAGGAGCTATCAGTGGCTCATTTCATGAGTTTTCCAAATTTATAGTTTCCCATCAGCATGCCAATGCGTCAGCATGTTAGTGCGATAGAATGATAGTGTGTAGGTAGATCAGGGCGTCAGTAGTTTGAGGCATCGGTAGGTAAGGGCATCGACAGGTCGAGGCGTCAGTTGTTCAAGGTATCGATAGGTAAAAAGTTAGTAGGTTGAGGCATTAGTAGGCTGGTGGGTTTGTAAGACGTGGTGTCGGTAGCTCAACATCGATGAGTCACCCATCAGTGACTCATTTCCAGTTTTCGCCAATTTTTTCAGTTTCTCCCCTATTACAAGTTTTTCTATATTTATAGTTAATCTATAAACTCATAATTGTCGTGTGGTCTATCTATACCGTTTTTATTGGAATTATTAAATCTCAATTAATTCGAATGTGTGAAACTGCCGAGCCACGTGGTCAATCCATGATCCGAATTTTTTGTACTTCAAAATGGTCTCCCTAATTTTAGGATATGGAATCTTCTTAAGATAAGATCCTCTCTTCCTTATTCCTTTTTTTTCTCTTGGTGCACCTAGATTCATCCCCCCAAAACAAGTCTTGCGCCCATGTTGGAGACCATCTCACTCAACCTTGTAGTTCTTCCTGCCAGTAGTTCAACCCCATGTTCTTGGAGAAAGAAGGAACATTGATCTTTGATCATCCAAATAGGGATTTTCATTTGATTCTATATAATTGTGCATCATGCGGGGTGGGTATATTAATGGTTCCTTGAAAGGAATAGCCAAATACTCTTCTTGAAACAAAAATTAAACAAGAATTTAATATGATAAAAAGTTAAATTGTGTAAATAAAATAAATGGCGGGGTGTGGTTTGATGTGATTTCATATTTTATTTTTTTATCTATGATTCTTTTATGGTTGTTGTGGCCATATTCATTCTAAAAATTCTGACTATTGGTGGTATTTTTTATGCACTGGTGGAATTTCATTGTGATGTTTTGATGTACATGTGTAGCCTGAAATATGATTAATCACGTACAATTATTTAAATAAATGGACTCCCTAGGATAAAAAAAGATATGTGATTACCCCTGTAATACTAAAGTGAAAATTAAATAACCCCTGTTGGTTAAGTTTGAATGTTCCTGGTTTGACGGTTGTCGTTATGTGATGTATGTTCTGGTCTGGGTCTGTGGGCATGGTCTGTGGGGTGGTACAAGGGGCATGTTGGTGTCTCATTTTGAGAGATTGATTGATTGTGGAATAGATGAACTTTGAGGCATCTAAAATACCTTTATGATGTGTTTTTGTTGTGAAGCGATATAGAGAATTGGGACTATAGTGTGGTTACAAACCCATTATATTGTGGGACTAAAATGGGGATTGTTTGGGCAACGGGTATGGATGAAGGGTTTGTGAGAGAATAAATGAGTTGTATCACTTTGAAGAAAGATAATTAGAAATAGTTGAATGAGGATGTGCAGTTGGACTGCAAGTTTAGTTTTGTGTTGTTTTGTAGTGGTACTGTAGTTTCATTTTGTTCATTTCATGGTTTGGATACGGTTTCTAGTTTCCTGGTAGTGTTGGAATAATTTAATGTGAATCCACTTAAATAAATAACTAAAAATGAACTAGAAGGTGGTTAGGTTTATGCTTTGGTAGTGGCTATTATGTAGTCGGGCATATAGAAGTATCAGAAAAAACGGTGTTGGTGTGGGAACTATGGGAAAAATTGCTATTAGCGACGGGCTATTTGCGACGGGAATAAATCCCGTCGCAAATAAAAAGTCCAGGAAGCTATTTGCGACAGGAAGATGTCTCCCGTCGCAAATAGTTTGGCATGTCTTGCGTGCCAAACCGTGCAAGGTTATTTGTGATGGGTCCCGTCGCAAATAACCGGCGGCGGTCAATAACGTTTTGCGCCGAGATGTTGTCCCGTCGCAAAAAGACTGTTGGCAGGAACTATTTGCGACGGGACCCGTCACAAATAACCTTTTATCTGCCGACTGTAATTAATGCGGGTGAGGGTAATTGCGACAGGACCAATCGCAAATACCACCATTTGTGATGGGAAGCCCGTCACAAATAATCCCATCGCAACTAATCTAACCTATATATACCCCCATCCGTTTTTTCCTAAATCATTCAGATCTTGCTCTCTCTCTCTCTCTTTATTCTTCAGTTTGAAAGAGAAATTTTCTTTTATTTGATTTTTTTATACAGGAGAAATCAGAGGGCGTCAATATCTTCAGAATATCAATGTTTAAGGTATTTATATTTTATTTTATTTTATATTTATTTTATTTTTTTATGTTAATTTTAATTTTTGTTTATGAGTTCTAATTTAATTAGATTTCAATGGATTTTTAATTACATTTAGTTTTACTATGAAATTGATATCATTAGTAATAATTATAAATAATTAGATGTAATTAATAGTAATTATATATAATTAAGAATAAATAGATATAATTAGCAATAAATATATATAATTAGCAATAAATAGGTATAATTAGGAATAATTAGTAATAATTATATATAATTAGATATATTTAGTAATAATTAGATATAATTCGTAATAATTAGTTATAATTAGTAATAATTAGATATAATTAGGAATAATTAGGAATAATTAGTAATAATTATGAAAAATTAGGAAAAATTAGGAAAAATTTGGAAAAATTTGGAAAAATTTGGAATAATTAGTAATAATTAGGAATAATTAAGAATAATTAGGAATAATTACGAATAATTAGTAATATTTAAGAATAATTAGCAATAATTAGGAATAATTAGTAATAATTAGTAATAATTAGTAATAATTAGGAATAATTAGTAATAATTAGTAATAATTAGTAATAATTAGATGTAATTAGTAATAATTAGATATAATTAGATTTAATTAGTAATAATAATGAATAATTTGTAATAATTAGCAATAATTAATAATAATTATGAATAATTCGGAATAATTCAGAATAATTAGTAATAATTAGTAATAATTAGTAATAATTAGTAATAATTAGTAATAATTAGTAATAAATAATTGTTATAATAATAAATAATATATATCTATATATAATAGTTATATTCAACAATCTTCTAAAAAAATAATTTTGTGTTTTAGATGGATGATGATTTATTTCTTGAGTTGCAAGAGGTTGAGCTACATTTGGAAGATGAGGATGTGGGATCATCTGAACCTCAGCCTACTGGTGGTTCAGGAGGTACACGGAGGGGGTGCAGTTTTGTGCGGCTGATGATTCCTAACCCTATCCCTGAGTGACGTCCAAATCTTGGTTTCGATCCACACACATGGAGGTATCATAACCTTTATATTTTAGTTAGAATTCATTAATTTATTTATATATATGGTAATTTTTTGATTATTTATTATTTTTTCACAGTTTTCAGCATGCAGCTATTGGACAGGGGAGCTCTATATACCGCAATTATTTTTCTCAGCCATAGATCACATGGGAATAGATTCTTATTGGTGTGAGACGTGACATGCTCTGTCATTGGCTGGTATGTAAATAAATAATATTTATTTTGAAATTTATTTTCTTAATAAATTAATATTAAAAAATATACGTAGGGTTTATGGCATCCTATCGATGATAGCATGTGCGACGCTATCCACACAACATGACAGTTTTCTATGCGCAACAGTTTCCGCCAGTTTTTGTACAATTTGAGAAGGACAGCCATTAAGAAGTAGGGGTGATAGAATTTGATGAGTCGTGTAGATCCCAATGACTAGAGTACATTTCATCTCATGTTTGGGATGGATTATGTTTACACTGGTTGGGTGGTGGATTTCAGAGGATATTCTCAGTGGGATGATAGAACTGGGGGAGACAGGAGGTGGCACATTGAGCTGGTAGTCGTATATTCAGTTCGCATAAAGAGCATCTGGTAAGTATATTTTTAAAATATTTTATATAACTATAAATTTAAATAGTTTATTTTATATTTCTGTAGGAATTTGAGCATCTTGATATTATGTAATTCTACATTTATCAGAGGATTTACAGTGATCCAGCCACTGGAGAGATTAGAGGTGATTGCTAGCATCAGATTGTGGTTAGTATTATTTTTTCAGTTTAACAATTAACTAATTATAATATTTTGACAATTTTAATTTTAAATTGGAATTGAAGGAGTCATATGAGGCTGCGACCTCTCAGACACATACTGAGGGTCAGGACGAGACGTCTGAGCAGACCAGTGCTCACTATTTCGATGAGGGGCATGGATACAGGCGACTCAGTATGCCTTTAAGAAGGGAAGATTAGTTGGCATTGGCTCTCATTTGACTCCTGGTACTTATTATGGTATTGCTTCGATGTCAACGTCCAGCTCAAGAGGAGATCGTGGAGAGGCATCAACTTTTGCTTCACATTATCAAGAGCAGTTGCGAGCTCAAGATGAGTATATAGAGACTTTGCAGAAGCAGCAAGAAGAGATGTGTCGGCGACAGCAGTAGCTGGAGCAGCATTACGAGGAGTAGAGTCATCGATGGCAGTAGCAGCATCAGGAGCAGATGGAGTACATGGGCTATCTGACTCATAGTTTAGGGATAGGGTTTCCTCCACCAGCTCCTTCAACTCCTCCATCTCCTCCAGACAACCCACCCAACGATTTTTTATGTGACAAAAATTTGAATTAAAATTGTAATATGAATCATTTAAATTTTTTGTCTTTTATGTTGTTGCAAATATTACATAATTTAATTTTTAATATTTTTTTATTTTTTTATATTTTTTTGTGAATATTGAGAATTTTAATATTTTTTATTCTTTTTTGTTTTAATAATAATATTATTATTTTTTCATCAATCGTAATATTATTAAATTTTATTTTTTAAAAAAATTAATTTATTATTTGCGACGAGGCCTTTTGTGATGGGACCCCATCACAAATAGCCTAACTAAATATTTTTTAAAACATATTTGCGACGGGTAAGTAATCCCGTCGCAAATAATTGGTTGCGACGGGCCCATCACAGAAAGTTATATATATATATATATATTTATATATATATTTTGCGCCGGGACAATATACCGTCGCAAATATCTTTTGCGACGAGCCCATCATGAAAACGTTTATGTATATATAATACAAATAATAAGAAGTTTTTTTACGACGGGAAAGATTCCCATTGCAAATAAACGATTTTGCGACGGGCCCATCGAAAATAATTGTATTTGCGATAGCATTTTCTGAAACGGTCTATTTGTGACAGAACCCCATTGTTAAAGCCTATTTGTGACGGGATCCCGTCGCAAATAGTCCGTCGCAATTATAAAGAATTTTAGTAGTGGGGCTTGTTAACTGTTCATCTGAAACCCATAGGTTGCGGCTTAGTGTTTGATTACATACATACATATATATATATATATATATATATATATATAAATTTTAGTTATTTTTTATTTATATACGCACCCCACCTTTATCGAGAACTATGTGACGAACACCTCAATTTCATGGTGGAGAGTATCTTTCCCAACACCCCAATGGGAGGATAGATAGGGGGTTACTAATTTTCATCCTCACACCCTCTTTAGGATCTTGCCACTTGGGCATATTCTGGTAGGATGCAATGGCTTTAGGATTACCACAGTTCAAGATTATTTTGTAAAAGGTTTTTTTTGGATGAGGATATTAGGTGTTTCCAGGCCATGTATGTTTTCCCCAGTACCTTTGGGATGATGCCCTGGTGTCTTCGGGCATGGTTTGTGGTTATTGAGGCCCATTTGTATTTGTGTGTGGTAGTTTTTCTTGTAGAACGGGTTTCTGTGGGTGTAGTTGTGTGTGGTTTGAGGCTTAGGTGTGTGCGGGAAGGTTGCAGAAGTGGTGCTACATGTGGGAATAGTGGCAGCATCAAGACATTAGATTGTTAGGAATGAGATGTTTACTAGTGGTAAAGCGGTGTGGGGTACCCAAATGTCAATGTTCTTATATTATTACATTATTTGACTTACATTACATGGGTGAGTGTTCCTTAGTGAGGTTGGGATAGTTATTATTTTTTGGAAAGGGCTAGAGGTTCTACTACTTCCTCACAGGGGCATTAGTATGTTCCCTCACTTATGAATGAGTATCTTTTGTTTCCCTACTAAATATACATATATGATCACCCAACATATGTAAACATGTTTATAGGTTTCTAATAGGACTCTATGGACCATGATGGAGTTTATTAGCTTGGGAATCAAGATAGTTTCAGTTGCTGCTTAGTATCCTTCCATTTGGTAAATTATTTTGGAATTTTGTATTACGTTATATTAGTTTTACTTTTTATCAGGCATGTGGGAATGTATTCATGGATTTAATTTTACCTTTAGTATTTGGTGTTGCTGGGATTTATCATCTTATCTCCCGATCTTGTTCTATAAAAATGGTAATGCCTTCTATTTATATGAGATTCTATACCCTTGGTGCTAGTCGCCACTCCGGGGCCGACTGAAAGTGAGACTCAAGGGTCATTATCTCTCCTTCATCTTGAGAAAGTAAGGGGGTACTTTTTCTTCCCTTACCTCATCTTGGAGAATTTGGGTCATGACAACTAGTTACAACTTTTATTGTTAATATACATCTTATATTAATCATTAATTATGATAAAAAATCCATGTTGGGCATGTCCCATCCATCATTTTAGATTTTCTCAAAATCTTTAATGTTTCCATTCCCCAAGTTATAATGATGCGTATAAATTAGGATAAGTATATAAGGGAGTCTTGTAAGGCTCAATTATAGAAACATATTCTCAATTATTGAAGAATAAGTTTCTTATGTAGTTTAGACTAAAAGAAACTAAACCTTCTATTCTTAGGATGGTGTGATTATTTTTGAGAGGTAAAGATTAAATTATGAAAATTATTTATAATAATGTTAGTTTTTAGGTTTGTATCACTTTTTATCAGTTCCAGTGCTTAAATAATGTGTATTTAGAACCAGATCATGGAGTTTGGGTCTACGGCATGTCAATTGGGATCAATGAAAGGTTTGGTTATTTTTGGTATTATTTTAGTTATTTTTTTGGGATTAGGATTATATAACTTTAATAAAAACACAATGAATAGTTTTATGTTTAAGATAATATCATAACGGTTTAGTAAATTATAGATTATATGGTTTTCTTGAAATGGAAATGTTGTTAGGATACTATAAATGGATGCGTACTCTGACATAGATTCAAATATGGTTAATAACCTGAAAAGGCTAGTTGAGTGTTAACTCAGCCTATACCCATTGTATAAAAAATATGACTAATTTTTCACCTTGGTTAACAATATCTATGGATATGCTTTGGTGATCCATAAACTCCATAAAAACTGTTATAAAGGATGTAAATAAAAATACTAGCTAGGTTAGAATACCAAATAGAAAAATGATCATGAAATATTGAAAAGGTAACATGATTATCCAATTATATCATAGTTTAACCGCAAATATCATATGTTGAAATGAAGGTGTTCTTGGAGAATACATCCAGTGATTGAGTTTTCATATTTCTATGGTCATTTACTTTGGTATTATTGGACATTACCACATACATTATTGTTTTATTATTTAGTTTGAATCTGGAACAGAAAAATGATAATGTGAGGGGTATGTCTCACAAATCCCCTTTGTATTACAATACTACTAGAGAATCATATTTGGCACAAATGGTTGTGGAAAATGAAAAGCTTGACATGTGTTTATTAAGACATAAAAGATGACTTTCCTAGTAAAACATATAAAAATTAGGTAGATTTTTCATTATATACTGAGCCACATTTATCATTAGGTCAACATTTAATATTATTATTAGTAGGATATAAGTAAAATATAATTGAAATAATTCATTTAGGGGGGATAAAACACACCAAGATTTTACTATATATTTTCCTTTAAATAAACACCATGCTGACAACTTGCTTCACACACAAAACAGAACAAAACGGAGATGAAACATATTAGATGAGTATTATATATAAAATTATAAAAATAATATAACCTCTTGTAAATAAAAAATATGTTATTAAACTAAAATTACCTACATTTATAGAATAAAAATTGAAATGATTTAATATTAAAAAAATTATTTTTTATCATATAACTAATTTAAATTATTATATATTAAATCTACCACTTTTGAAATATTATTAGATATGAACTAATTTATTAAAACCCACTATATTTGAAATTTATATGTAATAATATTAAAAATAAATTAAATGTCATTTTTCAATAAAAAATATTTCATTATATTTTTTATTCTTATTTAAAAAATATATATATAAATTTTAGAGTATGAATTATTTTAAATGAACTTAATTTATTACCTCATCATGAAAAAATTATCTTTTGAATAATTTTTTATATTTTTATAAAATATTTGAACATTGGTTGAACATTAAAAAAATACGTATTTTTAAAATATAGTCACTTTTATGTAATTTTCGTAACAAAAGACTGATTTCAAAGTTTATGAAACATTTTTATATAAAAATATATATCTATAAATTAAAAAATATATTAAAAACATAAGCACTATTTTAAAACATTTTGGAAAGTTAAGTAAGATTTTACTTAAATAAAAACTATTTTTTGGTCATTTCTATTAAATAAGTATTCTCAAGATGGAATTAGGTTTCAAAACGTTTTTCAATACTAATTATTCTTAATTGTTTAATAATTGACCAACTAATGTCTAATAAATACAGAATATGGATAATTTTATCTTAATCATAATTTTTATGTATAAAAAAAACTTTTTAAAAAAATGGTCATGACTCATTATGCACACAAATATTAAAATTAATTTTTATCACCCATAGAAATTTTATTTCATATAATTTATTTAAAAATTTTGATCATTAGTAAAATATTATTTAATAAGGCCCATTTCTGTTTTAGTATATAATTGTAAACTACTTGGTTACAAATTACTTACTATGGTAAAAATATAAAATGATAAAAATAGAAAATCTAAGAGTTAAATACTTAATACACTAGTTAAAAACATGTTTCCAGATATATGGTTGAATATTTATTAACATTACCCCATATCCAACTTCATTATTATCTACTTATGTAGCCACTTTCCATGAATAGTGAATTTTCCTTTTATATAATTTTAAAATGAAACCCCATTTACCTTGAAAAGGATCCATCACAACCTAACTTATCCTCACACACCAGGCCTCTTATATTCAAAAAAAATCAACCAAAACAACTCCCTAAAACTATTTTCCATATTTTATAGTTTAAAATACTCTCATAATACCACTTCCCAAATCATTAATCTAACATTTAAAGTATATTTTATGAGTAAGGTAATGATTTTTTACCTCTATTTTTTATCTGCATCTCTTTATTTATCCTTCTAATTAATATAATTATATTTTTAAAATTATAATATAATTAAAATATTATTATTATTATCACTAATTTTATTTTTATAAGGTAATAATCATTGATTACCCTTTCCCATTTTACATCGAAAAATGAAAATATCATTTGTCCATATGTGCGAACTACGACCTCTATGAACTACTATTTTACTTTTCATATCCAAATTACATGTATGATACTGAAATTTTATTTAATAAATTGATATTATATTTATAACATGATTAATATTATTAAAATATAAACCATTACCCACCTCCTCATATTCTTTGGAAGATAAACGCATCGCATGCGAATACACGCAAATTACCCCCTCCACAAAGTGATGAATTAAATTTTCATAAAAAATTTATTGGAATTTTTAAAATATTTAAATAATTGATTAATATAATATTTATAACACAATTAATTTTATAAAAAACTGAAACATTTCTTACCTTCCTCTTATTCTATGTAAAATGAAAAAATTATCCATGTGTACATGCAGACTACCACCTCCTCGAAGTGATGGATCATTTTTTAACTATATATTTTATAACTTTTATAACTATATTAAAATAATGTTATAAAACTTTTAAAAATATAAATAATAGAATTATTATTATATAATAATGATTTAATTCTAAACTAATCAGTATTTAAACCATACCCACCAATTGATTATTTTATGTTATTGTTTGGGTCAGTTTAACTAGCTATATGAAAAATGATATATAATTATATCAATGATGACTATAAAAAAAATAATAGTATTATTACAAATAAATGTGATAATAATTTTTTGTTTATGATTTTTTAGTCTATATTAATAAATAAACTATTATTAATATACCCACCTTCTTTCAATTAAATTACCAAAACATATTCATCACTAATTCTATTTTCATGAATCATAATTGAAACACTCATGAACATAAATTAGGTCCCCATAAATCATTATGAAACATCTACTATAGTATATTTAATTATCTAGGACTAAGGAAATTTTATTAAATGAATGATGATCAACATTATAGTCACACATTAAAATAACTAATATTACAAGTATCTAATGAAGAGAAGAAGCTATATGTACATAATAAAAGTGTAATAAATGGTCATAATTGAAAATAATAAAAGGTGATATATATTAATAAGGATTTGAAATAACTTAATCAGTTGTTTATGTGTTTTATAAAAAATGTTAGAACATGTTTCATTATGAAGGAATACAAGGTATGGGTGTTTTGTAGGAATTTCCTTTGGGGAATGTTTTGTTTTATAAACATAATTTTTCATGAAACTATCCCACAAGAAGTACCAATCCTAAGATGAAAATGAAATATAGAAATAATTATTACTGATTCCCACCATCAGTAGGTCACGAGTTAGTGAATAACAATGAGTGTATATAAAAACCTCACACATAGAAGACATTACCCTCATTATAAAAGTAGTATGGGGAGATAGTATATCAACCACAAAACAATAATTCCATAATATAAAGAAATTAAAAAACCACGAAATCAAATAATGAATTCTATGTTATAAAAATTAAAAATAAATTCACCAAGTAAAATACAAAAAAAAATCCTATGGTAGTAACTCAACAACCCTAATCTTGAAGAATGAAAATTTCTTCTCAATATCTATTTCCCTCAGGATAACTTGAAAAGAATTTTATATATACACACAGTGAGAATAAAGTGTATACTCAGTAGGATCATACCCAAGGAGTCTCATGAAAATGTTAGAAGATAATATTAATTCCTAGTGAATATATAGTATAAACAATAGCGACCCATTGGTAAACTAGTCCCAGGCCTCACCAAGGTTGAATCACAAAATAACAAATCTGTGTATAATAATTTATGTAGAAGAATATTGATAAAAAGGGCACCCTAAACCACTTCCTCACTAAGTTTTCACTCTCACACCATAACGTCATATGTATTGGAACTCTCATTACTTCCATTTACAACAAACACATACCATCACAAGACACACCACATTGTGAAATCCCTGACTCTCAATATGTTCTAATAAATGTATAAAGACATCATCATCTCTTAGCCACAACCATAAAACAAGATAGTTGGGTATCCTAAACATAGATGAAATGAACCGCATTCCCTCCTCCTTCCATGAATGAACCCCCACTATGAATCATATCATACTCTTACCAATAATCACCCATGGTATACTATAATAGTAAACCATCACATATCATATAAAATAACCATGTCTAGAAGAGAGCGATAGAGAGATAGAGAGAGAAGAGAAGAGGTGATATCCAATTATCCATCCTCACTAACATGGATATTTGGGGAAATCACCCAAAATACATAACCATTGGGAGTCATTGTAAACACACAACTCCGGTGGAGTGAGAATAGAAATAACAAAGAAAATATAATTAAATAACAGCTACACACAATCCCAAGCTATGGGTATACACAACTAAAATTATCCAACTAAAAAACCTCTGTATCACCACTATCAAATTTCAATATCACCACTATACTACTATAAACTTAAATAGTCTTATTTCCAATAGAAAATGCACACACTACTTTTAAGCTTCCACATTAACCCCATTAATCACCAACTATATAAACTTTCATTTTTCATCCTCCCATATTTATATTAGTAGTTATTATTCCATTTACCATTATTTATTTGATCAATTATTGCCCCAATTGAATTAATATATCCCATGTTCATTTTATTAGAACATTAATGTATCATATATTACATAACAATCGAGTAACAACCACTTCAACACACAACACTAACAACGACTACCACAAAAACTCCATTCTATGGAATCACACATTATTACCATGGCCTCAACCATCACACAAATACATAAAAAATCAATAGAAATCACATCTAATTCCATATAACCACGATTTTTTCATTCAACACACTCCAATTCAAACCTATATATCATCACTATAAAAAATCTCTGTATGGTTCACACATATCATACTAAAACAAAACATCGTATAGTAGAAAAATGTCATTCCCAAAACCAAATTGAAGATTAAGAAAAAGGTCTTTTAAAAAATTGTTTCAATATTTAGCATGGGCATTCTCCCATAATTCCAAAATTTACATGGAAAAATTGTAACACCTGAAGCTCCCACGGTACGCTTCTCTTTGAATAATACAATAGCATGTGTTGTACGCAACATCGAGTTCTAACACAACACAACCAGTCAGAGTAGCCGTAATGAATAACAATACCCACTTTCTGAAATTTTATAAATTTTATCTTTCATAATGGACTTCACTTATGGAATCAGAATATGAAAATTAGCTTAGTGTGAATTTTTTGTATTTTTCTGAAAACATTCAATTTTTGGGGAATAGTGAGAAACACTTTGTTATAGTTTAAAACCGAATTTTTTGTTAAATAAATATTTATTTTATTTAAACATATTTTACATCAAAATTGATATATTGTACCTATATAAGTTCAATGCAATTCATTGTATTTTGTTTATAATAATTATATATGTATATAAAATTTATTGATCTTTTTACCATCTTTTACCCACCTCCTAGGAGCATTTGAAAATTTACATAAAACATAATTTTACCGTTTCAGTGAGTTGAATTTCTAAAATCTGAGAGACATTGTTGAGACCAGTAAATAAAATGGGGATCAATAAGATGAAAATAATTTTGGGTGAATAGTAACATTTTACTTTTATTTACCACGATTAAAAGTAAATTGTGAAATTATGGGTAAAAATGATATTATTATTACACTAACACGTGTCCCATTTATATTAGATAAGTATTATTTGTCCAAAAACAACCTTAGTAATGAAATATGAACCTCTTTGGTCCACTTGGATTAGATTATGACATTTATTATTATTTAATTCAAAGAAAAGTTAAAAGAGTTGAAATCAAAGTTTAATAACTAAAACATTTTTAATATAGGGATACACATAAGATAAATTAGACTATAAAAATTTATTAGAAATATAGAAGGATTTCCTACATAATTGTATTTTAGTTTTATTTTTAAGACATTAAATAATTAAATTTATTTATGACACAATGATGATGCAGTAATTACCTAATTAATGAAATATTAAAATAAATGATATTATAAATATCCAAATAAATGTAATTTTACAATTTTTATGAATTATGATAATTTTCTATGTTAATATGACATGTTAGTGTTGTTTATATGAATTGTTTTTGAAGTAATAAACAATTTCTGAATTTATAAAATACAGAATTCCTAATGGTGTCAAATTGACATTAAAAAGTTTTTAAAAAAAATATTATATTATTAATAGATATTCTATTCTTAAAAATATAAGGCTCATCCAAATGACATATATAATGATAGGTGAATAATTAATTAACCACTTGGGGTTCTTTTGGAATTTTATAGTAAGTTTATTAACCATATAATATAAAAATACAAAGAGGCATGGTAAATGTCAAACTATTTAACTAAGAGTTAAATCTAAAAGATAAAGTTAATATAGTGAAACAAACCTGTCTAAAACCTATTAGTTGATGGGTTCACGACCCATACCCACCTTATAATTTAAATAAATCAGTTTTTATCCATTATAAACCGAAAATTATTTTATTATAAAATAATATTTCTAGCTTTTTCTAAGCTGCCCCTCACCCCTCTTATAAAAGGGAACTCACCCTTCTCTTTAATTCACACCTTCAACACCATTTGGATCGGCCAAAACCTTCCCAAATACCCTCTAAAATTTCATAAATTAATCCTAGAGGACTTACATTAGTCATAAGTCTAACCTATGGATCCCTTTTGATCAAATCAAATGGAAGAACCCAAAGAAGAGGTATATATTTCATCACCTCTTTCAAGTTCCTTTCTTCTTCCACTTCCTCTTTATTTGTTATTTGCATTCTCAAATAATAACTCCCGTATCTTCAATATAATGTTATGTTATTATAAATATGGTACAACCAAATTTATTATTCTATCCATTCTTTGAATGACATGTCACCATATGTGTGTATGTACGGTTTACCATCTCTACGTCGTGGTGTAATTGTCATTCAATACATTATTATTTGGATTAGTATAATAATGAGGTGTAATTGATCTAAATAATTAATATAACATGATAATTATTTTTTATATATGATATACCATCCAATTATATATTATTTTAAGATCAAAATAATGATATTGTCGCTCGTGCGTACGTATGAATTACCATCTCCCCAAACGCGATGAGATTCATTGCACATCGTATCCATTCAAGACAAATTTTCATTAGATGATTAAAAATAATTTTTAATGACTTAATATAATTCTAAATATGAATAAGATACATCCTGTCCATAAAAATCATTACTTACTTAACAAATCATACCAAGGAAAACGAATTACTTAACACCTGAAATGACGATAATACTAAAATATTATTAACAAAGCAATATTAGAAGATCGTATATTATATAATATTAATTTATATAGTTATTTAATAATTTAATAAAAATTATCTCACCATTATACAAGAGTTTCACTTAGCCTGGACCAATGAAAAGAAATAGGTAATGGGTTTCTTATCTAACTTTTAATTCCGTGAGATTTCCATTTTTCACCACTTATTTATTGCATGAGTTTATTGTGTACTACCATTTGATATATATTATCATGATTCTATTTATATTAATGATATTTTTTGATTCATTTGTTTGTTATTTGACTATTTTTCATATTACTTGATTGATTACAGTGAGGTAAAGGTTAATTATACAATCCCTTTATTATCAGAGGTTGTTTTTACGTAAGTATCTACTAGGACCTCTTTATCATCCACATACATGCTTATTAAAAAAAATTTTAAAAACATTTTTAATATTTACTAGAAAATGGGTTAAGGTCATTTATACCCTAATTTTTCCTTATATGTTATGAAAGGAATCTTTCCGTCATTTTCCCAACAAGGTACTTTATGACATTCTCGACAAAATCAAGGTAAGAATGTTTTTTTAAATTATACGGCCGATGCATCCATTTTCAAACATTATAACATCTTCAAAGCTTCTAATAAAAGTTTATAAGAATATTTTCAAAATAAATGTTTTCTCTATTATTATGTGACTGTTAAATGATTTCAAAAAAGAAAGAGACATTTCTCTAAAAAGGTTTTGATTTCATCTATTTCAACATCCTTGGATAGATTTTAAGTTTATTTGATGTTGATTTATTATGATACAAAACATCTATATTGTGTTTAAGTTTTTGTGATATGTTCGACTATGGATTTTTTATTTTTATACCATTCATTGTTTATGGTTAAAGTATTGACATTTTTATGCTATTTTTAATAAGAATGATTATGTTATATATCAACCTTTTCATATGAGGAATGTGTTGGATTTAGTAAGTGACAGGTGGAGCCTGCTATAGATCCTTGATGAATCTGTAGGTCTCATGAGACAACTTCATGTGGAATTGGCTGAGGATTTTCCCAATTTGATATATGGTTTTCGCCGAGGACTTATCATTTTTAGATGTCTTGGCCGAGGGCTTGACGAAATGTTTCAGAATGTCCGACATTATACATTACCTCATTATGAAAATAATATTAATGGTTTATGTGGTCATTAAACTAGTAGAATACCCAAGATTATGTTTTTTATGGCATTATTTACTCAGCTCATATTCCTTCCATAAAAGTATTCATGTTTATTATTACTAAAACCATGTGGTTTCAATTATTTCCCAGGCTTAATATTTATGTTATATTCCACTGTATTACATACCCTTACTGAGAGTTTGAGCTCACCCCTTTATTATGTTTCATTTACCCTAGTTATGAATACGTTACTCATGAGTGACTTTCCTGCATAATATAGGAGGCTTGGATGTTTCTAATGGAATAAATTCGTGTTTTACTTCTTTTCATGTTGTAAATTTGAACTTATGTATGAATATAGTTTCCAATAATACTAAACTGATCGGTCCTTTGGGACTTGATTCCATGTAATCATTCCAATATTATGTAATAATGCACCGACTCTAGGTAGCTGGGGTCGGTGCATTACCGTTTGGTATCAAATGAAGTTTAGTACAAACCTTGGAAACAAGATTTATAAAAACTCTGATTAGAGCACATAACCCTAATATAGACTTTGAGAATAAGTATATAAGGACTTACTTGAATTTTGGTATTATAGATATTTTGTGAGTTTTCCAAGAAATACATCCCTTTCTAGATATGAGCATGTAGAGGCGGCTCTGGCATAGATGTTCATGGGGGTAAAAACTGAAAGCATTGCTTTGAGGTAGACTCGAACATGAACTGGTGCATGACAAAAGGACTTGTTTCTCTCTTGGTTACAACACTCTCGGGGTGATATACTAAGGATAATTCTCATTTTCTTTACAAACCATTACGAAGGGTTTATGAGTATATAATTCCTCAAAGAATTTTTTTTTATTATGGATTATATCCATAAACTGTTCAATTTATGTTAAGTGTTTTACATGTTTGGATTTATGTACTGTGATTCATAAACTAATCTACTGTATTCCATTTCTTAGAAATGGATCCTAGTGTAAGGAATCAAAACTGTATCAATGCATGCACTCCATGTAAGCATTTCCCTCCTTCTCAAGATAATTATAGTGGAGAAGGTGATACAACTGGTGTTGATCAGCTTATCACCATATTTGGAAAACTCACACAAGTTATGAATAATAACTTTATTTGTAGGGAGCACCCTGATCCACAATACGGAGGATCAATGTTAGACCTCTTCATGAGGAAACAACCAAAAACATTCAATGGGGGTAAAAATCCATCAGTATTTGAGAAATAGATAAATTCCTTAGTGTTAACATTCCATGCCTTCAGGTGTAGTTAAAGAGAGAAAAGTTGTCATGGCAGTTTACCGCCTCACTGGAGATGCTGATCAATGGTGGTCATTGATTCAACACCCAAAGTAAGATGATTAAGTTTCAAATATGGAATGGAGGTAGTTTATAGAAATATTATTAGAAAAACACTTTCATCATGACCATCGAGAGGATAAGGAAAGACAATTTCTAAGTTTGAGTCCAAAGGAGGATGATGTCGCATAGTATGAAGCTAACATTACAAGGTTAGCAAGGCATGCAACAGATTATATACATAAACCAAGAAGTAAGATTGACTATTTATTTGATGGGTTAAAACCATTTCCTTATCGAGCATTAATATCGCATTCCATCTCATCATACGAAGATATTGTCTCATGTTCTATCAAGATAGAAATAGAATTCTCTAAGTCTTATGACTTTAATGAATATCAAGAGAAGAAGAGATCTGTTGAACACTCTTGGAAAGGAAATAAAAAAATAGGGAATAAGGGAATAATTGAATTTCCACCCTGTGATAATTGTGGAAGGAAGCACACTGGTCCCTATCTAAAATTAAAATGAGTATGCTACAAATGTGGATAGAAAGGACATATTTCTGGTGATTGTAAGGGAATGAAAGACACTACAAATATTCAATTCTACAATTTCAGGGAGATGGTACATTATTCAAATGAATGTTCTAAGCGTCAGGTAATCTTACATCAGAAATGTCCCAGGGATCAAGGACAAGCTTATGCGATCACTACTGTAGAGGTTGAATCCTCAAAAGACATGGTGACACATAATTTAATGGGTCTACCATGTTTAACCAATGATTTATTTGATTTTGGATCATCACATTGTTTCATATATTCTTATTCTACTATGAAAATTAGATATTTAAAATTTTATTTAACAAGGGAGTTGTCAGTCAAAACTCCTAAGGGAAGTATCATTGCTACAAAGCTTTGTGAATCAGTTCCCATTATGGCATATAAATGTTCTTTATCTGCTGATCTCATCATAATAAAGATGATTGAATTTGATATAATCCTCAATAAGGATTGGATTTCAGACCATGATGCTAGAATTTATTTTAATAAGAAAGAGGTTACAATTTTTTTGGTGATAAAGAGTACCTTATCTTTAAAGAAGAAATGCCACCAACTAATTCTTATCTTGATCCACCCCCAGTAGCTCAACTAAATTCAATTATTGGGGAGGGATAGAATGAAATAATTATGGGTGAGGAAAATAATGTTCAAATAGAGGATGTACCTATTGTTAAAGAATATTTTGATGTGTTTCCAGAAGTTTTACCTGGACATCCTCTAGAATGACAAATTGGGTTTTCCATTGATTTAATTCATGGATCAAGGCCCACATTGAAGACCTCTTATAGAATGGCCACTATAGAATTAGTGGAACTAAAGAAACAACTATAGAAATTGAGTAATAAGGGATTTATTCACTCTAGTGTTTCTTCATGTGGAGCCCCTATCGTTTTTGTTAAGAAAAATGATATATCTATGAGGTTGTGCATTGACTACAGGGATATCAATGCTATAACAATAAATAAAAAGTATCCCCTACCTCACATTGATGATTTATTTGACCATCTTCATGGAGCTCAATACTTTTCAAAGATTGATCTTCGATCTGGATAACATCAGTTGTGTGTAAACAAGGAAGACATTCCAAAAAAATCATTTCAAACCAAGTATGAGCATTATGATTTTACAGGAATGCCTTTTGGATTGGCTAATGCACCCTCTGTCTCCATGGATCTAATGAATATAGTTTTCACGGAATATCTTGAGGACTTTATTGTGGAATTTATTAATGATATCTTGGTATACTCCAGAAGCTATGAAGATCATGAAAATCACTTGCGCATTATCTTGAAGACTCTTAGAAGACACAAATTTTATGTGATGTTTAGCAAGTGTGAATTCGGGATTCAAGAGATTTCTTTTCTTGGCCATATTGTCTTTATGGATGGAATCTCTGTTTATCCTTATAAACCCAAGGAAATCCACGAATGGAAAGAACTGATGAGTATAACTGAGGTATGCTGTTTTATTGGTTTAGATGGTTATTATCGGTGTTACGTACAGAATTTTTCTCGGTTGGCTAACCCATTAATAATGCTCACATGAAAAAGGTGTTAAATTGATTTTGTAAAAAATAGGGTGAATAATGTTTTGAATATCTAAAGAGAAGATTTTTCAATTATCTTATATTGAATATACCATCAAGGAATGATGGGTTTGTTATTTATAGTGATGCATCAATGAAGTATCCTTATGAAGAATGATAGGGTTATTTCCTATGCGTCACAACAGCTAATACTTCATGAGAAAAACTATCCTACTCATGATCTTGAGATAGAATCTATAATATTTTCTTTGAATATTTGGTGACACCATCTATATGGTAAAAATGTGAGATATATTTTGATCATAAGTGTTTGAAGTATATTTTCTCACAAAAAGAACTCAGTATGAGGAAAAGATTTTGGCTTGAACTACTCAAGGATTATGATTGCACGATACACTACCACCTGAGGAAGGAAAATAAGGTGGTAGATTCTTTGAGCAGAAAGGATCATGGAGTTTTGAACAAGATGAGAGTTGAAAGGGATCCTATTGAAGTGCCCAGATCAGTGTGAATCACTGAGAGGGGGAGGGGGTGAATCAGTGATCCCTTAAAACTTTTTACTAATTGATTCCTTATCAATTAAACCTCTATGGTTGGTTAAAGCCTCGATCCACTCTTCTTGTATCTCTCAACCTTTCCCGGATAATGCAGTAATGAAAAGGCACAGGACACAAGGATTTACAAGGTTCGGCACCAAAGGCCTACATCCTTGCCATGCTCTCCCAGCATGGATTCTCCATTATAACCTGTTAAAATTACAATGGTCGATACAGAGTCCCACTGTATCTCTCCTGAGTCCCACAGGAGGGTCTTTATACTGCTTCACACAGTGTTACCAGAGTCCCACTGGCCTGCTCCAGAATCCCACTGAAGACTTCTTCTCCCTGAGTCCCACAGGGTCTTCTCTTGGCTCCTTGAGTCGCACGAGTAGCTCTTCTTCTTGTTCAGCTCTTCAAGTATCTTCAGAAGCCTGGGATAAAGGCTGCTGGCCTTGCTCGGTACCTCTGCTCACTTGTGGTGAACAGGTCTTCTCATCTTGCTCAGGATTTATCTCCTTCTTCTCAGGATGACCTGGCCTCTCTCTTCAAGAATCTTCAACAGCCTCTGATAAGGTCTGTTGGTCTTGCTCAGCAACTTCTGATCACTTCTGTTGATCAGGCTCTTCTCAATCTACTGCAAACTCAGACAAACAATATCTTTCACTTCAGTCTGGCTCAGTCTCAACTCAAATCATCTTCATGCACTAAGTGCATGGCATCTCCTTTTCCTCATGCACTGACTGCATGGCCTTCTCAAAATATTCTTCAAGAACTTTCAGTCTTGGTCAACTCAGATGCACACAGCCTGATTTAGCTCTGTTCATGTGCACATGTGCATGCATGCATGCATGCACTTCCCCTTTCCTTTTCTTGGTGCAGTAGACCCACAAAGGGGGTAATCACTTCAAGCACACACCAACTCTGAGCTTCACACACTTTATTCCTTTTGATTACACACTTAAAAGTGTGTTATTCTTTAGTGTGGGTCTACTTCTTCCTTCATCAATGTGTGTTCACTCCACTTAGAGCATACACATAGGTTCGGCCACTTCTTTAATTTTCACACACAAATTCTTCACTTAGCATACACTTGTAGTGACCTTCCTCTTCTTGCACACAATGAATGCCCGTAGGGTGTTCCTCTTCAATTTACACACACACACACACTCAAATGAGGTGTGGTCTTCACTTCACCCACACAAGGCTTGCAAGTCTCGGCCTTCACTTGAATTGCACATACACCACTAGGGTGTGTTCTTTCACTTCACACAATGAACTAAGACCTCGGGTCTTCTTCTCCACTTGGCACACACACACTGCCTTCTTCTGTTTTTACACACACAGCCCGAACACCAACCAACTGAGGACATGCAAGGTGCAGCTGGCTACTGCCTTGGGTCGCGTAGGTCCTCAGGTGCAAGGCTCCACGGGCGCACAACCCTTCGAGCGCGCAAACTCCTCTTGCCACGGGGCGCGCAAGTGCTGCACCCGCGGGCACTTCCTCTTGCCGCACAAGGGTGCGGGCAGAGAGGGAACAAGCCTCGGGCGCGCAGAGTGTTGCGGCCACGAGGTCTTCTTGCCGCGCAAAGGATTAGCGCGCAGGGGACTTCAGCCGTGCAAATCTTTGCGTGGCGGCTTCTTCTTCGCGAGGCAGAGGCACACGCGGGACTCCGAGTTTTCAACAAAGGATCAGCAAGCACTCCAAGGCCTCGAGCTCTCCTTTTATAGGCAGAGGAATGCTTCTAAACATCCGCGTGATAATAACTCAAGTTCCCGAAAGTTTCGGATCTTTAAAAATCTTTCAAATCTTTATTTTCTTTCCTCTGTTTAAACGCGGGTTCTTTTATTATTTTCTTCCTCGTGCATGCGATTTAGAACGCATGCACGGCCTCTGTTTTGGCCATCCCATGCAAAACACGAATACTCCTATGCCCCGGCAACTTCGTTTGCCTCGGCCTCGACCAAAATTCTCCATACATTACATGCAAGCACATTTTATTGCATGGATGTATTCAGTGTGGCTAGACGATCCTCAAGGACGCATTACTTCCTTCAGAGGTTGCCGGGAACTCGAAATCCGGTGGTCGGATGGCCTCTGGTTCAGGCGATGTCGCGGGTGGCCTTCGGCTGAGCTCAAGGAAGGAGACGGACTCTGGGCCGTTGGATGCGGTGATCAAAAAGCCTTCGACGGCTTGGATCAGATCAGGGGCGCGACGGATTAGATGAGCTGCGCCGATCGTCCACGAGATCAGATGAGCGGCTGGGATTCGCTCTCGGTGAAATTTGCGCGTCCCACATCGAAGCCGCGGCTGGTTTTCTCGCGGCTTATCAAATAAGCGCTCCCATGAACGGCCAGTTGAATCTCCTCCCCTCTCGGTGCCGCCCCGCACCGAGTTCTCCCTGCGGGCGCGCTCTGCGCCCACTCTGTCTCTGCGGGCGCGGACCTAGCGCCCACTATGCACACTCGGGTGCGCGGGCTTCACCACCGCGTGCCCTCGGGGGGCTTACACACGGCCCCCTGCCGCCTTGTGCTTGCACCATGGGATCCCCCATGGGCGTGGCGCCTTCGGCCCACAAGTGCCTTGGGGTTGAACCCGTGGGCTGGCCTTGGCTGGCCTATTTTTTTGGCAAAGGACAGAATAAACACTTTGTTGAAAACAAAGTTCTCCCAATGTATAAATGCCAACCCAAGTTCTTCCAAGCCAAATGCCACTTCAAATTATTCTTCTCCATTTCTCCAATTTCTTCATTTCTTCTTCATAAGAACTCTTCCAATTTCCTCAACATATATTCATTACTTAGGAGGGAAATTCTTGAAGGGTCTTCTTCATCAACCGAGCTCCTTAATCAAATAGAGTCTTCAATGTTCTTCATTGATCTAATCAGAGATCAAATTGGATCTTCTTCAAATTCACATGCACTAAGTGATAGTGCATGGACTTCTTTAGCTTACTTCATCCACTTGGGTCTTGTGGATGGATCTTCTTCAACACCTCATGCATTGTCACTACAATGCATGGTCTCCTATCATTGTTGTGACTTTGTATCATCAGGATACAAGGTCTTAGAACTTAAAGACCAGTTCATCAATCGTCAGATATCCATGGAAAATGTTTCAACCATATTCTTCAATGCCACTTAGTGAATCTCCTAAGTGACATTCCTCTAAGTACCATGGCCATTCTCCTTCACCACCAACACCATCACAACCTTTGTCATTCACATCTTGACATTCCATGACTTCCATTCATTCCAAGACAACTTCATGCCTCATTGACAACAAATGCAACACAATGCACTTCAATCTCCCCCTTTGTATTTGTTGGCAATACACTAGAGCACATATGAATGGGTCAATATGTGTGCCAATACTTCTCCCCCTTATTGGCAATCAAATGCAAAGGTGTGGTGTGGTTCTCTTTCAAAAATCTCTTCCTCCCTTTGAAAAGTATTTTCTTGACAAACACTGAGAGAGGGATGATGTCACATGTTCTTCTTTAGCAAAGAACCTTTTGTAGATCAACTCTAAGTCTACTTGGGCTAACCCGGTGTAGAAAACAAGAGTGATGTAACCAAGGAACTCAATGATGTACAACATTCACTATACATGTGAGATCATGCTTTAGGGGTTTGAAATTTTCCAGATGTAACAATGAATTTGCTAAATCCTGCACAACTTCACAAAACTCATTAGAAAGTTCAGGTGCAAAGATAAAGCTCCCCCTTTCATCCATTTTCTTAAGATGATATTAATCTCAGAACATCATCTTCTTCAGATTTGCTCCCCCTCAAGGGGTGCACTCCGTTCTGTCCAAACCATCCTCCAGATGAGAATGATCATCATCTTCAATTCCTTGCAATGTTAGCACATGTATATACCAAGAGTATAAGGGAATAAGATGGAACCTCCTTGGTTCATCAATGTGAACAACAAGGTTGAGAAGATTCTCTAAACCGAGATGTCCCATTTTCACCAGTCGTCACACTTGCACACTTGATCTTCATTGATGATTGTGCTGGTGTGGATCTCAAAACATCTTCATGTGAAACCTTCTTCTTCCCTTTTGCTTTAGCAATTGCCAGAGCTTCATCTTCAACTCTTTGTAGTTCTCTGGCAAGTTGCAACTGATGTGGCCATATGACAAGTAAATCATTTGGAAGAGTGGCCCCAGTTCTGGAAGTTTCACATGGTTCTTTGGATGCTGCTAAGCTACCTCTCTTAGGCAACTTATTTTCAATCAATCCCTTCTTCTTCTGGATTGATTGTCTTTTGGAGTTCAGTCTGCTTCTATTTAGTTTCATGGCTTCTTTACAAAGGTCCATGATGTGTCCTTTCTTTCCACAGTAGAAGCATGTTTTCTTGGTGGTCCTTCTGGATTCATCACCCTTCTTGGATTTAGACTCCAAGGTCTTCTCTTCATTTCTAAAACACTTCTTGGGAGCATTTTCTACATTATTCTTGCTTCCCAAGGAATCTCTCTTAGCCAGGTTCTGTGATCTTCTCTTCTTTCCAGCTTTGGATACATTCGGAGATTGACATGTATCAAATTGTTGACCACTTTTGCAACCATCTCAGATGTTGTCAAGTAATCCAAATCTATTTGCAGTAAACAGATGACTCTGGACCTGTGGATGTTGCTTCCTTCCTTCTGGCTTGCTCCCCCTTGGCATGGGCTTCCTCTGTGCTTTAGCATTCTGTGGATTGTACCAACAGTCCTTTGCACAATGCCCATACTTGTTACAACACCAGCATTGTCCCACGAATCTTGACCTCTTCAGTCCTTCTGATTGTAGGGTACTCTTCTTGACCTGTTGTGCTGTTTCAGGAGAGGTCTGCTTCTTTACTGCCTTCATCCATACTTGTTTGGAATTATTTTTCCATCCTTCCCTTTTTGTGGAAACACAATTAGAAGCATCAGTACAAGATGGGGTGGATGGTACCTTCTTTCTAGAAGATGTTGCACTTTTATTAGAGGATGTCTTTCTCTTAGAATCATCCTGCTCAATGCATACTTGAGTAGCAACATTTCTCCTTTCAGCTGACTGGGAGGCTTGAGCTTTGGGTGATTGCAGATTTTTCAATATCACCTCTAGTTCTAAGTATTTCATGTTGAGGGAGTTCTTCTCATCCTCAACAGTTCTTAGCTTTCCTTCCCAATTATCCACCATTTGTTTCATCTGGTCTTCATGCACCTTCTTTAATTCAAGCAATGAGTTGTCAAGCTCCTTCACCCTTTTTACATTGTCTTCAAGTTGAGCATCTTTAACAACCATTGATACTCTATGCCTCTTCTCCAGTGCATGGTAAACATCTTTGATTATTACTTTAAAGAATTCTTTCTCAGAAAGGCTTCTTTGCAATTCTTCACAAGTATCTTCATATCTATCATTGCAAAGAGAAACTGTTTCTTCCTTAGCCTTCACCAGCTTTCTGAGAGTGTTGGTTATGCCAACCCTTTTAGCCAATTTATCTTCCATTGCATTGGCTTCTTCTTCTAACTGTGATTTTTCTTCATGAAGATCATGGATGCCTGTAGCTATACACTTTGCCACTTCCATGGGAACTGTCTTCTGAAGATATTTGAGTGCACTCTGGAGATCATTCATTGTTTCAACTTCATCACAGCTAGGACAGGCTTTCTTCATCTTCTTGGCCTGTTTCTTCTTTCTATTTTTCTGAGTCTTGGCAGATATCTTCATTTGAGGTTGGTCACTCATTTCCTCAAATCTGCACTTCATAAAGACTCCCTTGGATCTTTTAGAGGTAACATCCCTCTGATACCAATTGAAGTGCCCAGATCAGTGTGAATCACTGAGAGGGGGAGGGGGTGAATCAGTGATCCCTTAAAACATTTTACTAATTGATTCCTTATCAATTAAACCTCTATGGCTGGTTAAAGCCTCGATCCACTCTTCTTGTATCTCTCAACCTTTCCCGGATAATGCAGTAATGAAAAGGCACAGGACACATGGATTTACAAGGTTCGGCACCAAAGGCCTACATCCGTGCCATGCTCTCCTAGCATGGATTCTCCATTATAACCTGTTAAAATTACAATGGTCGATACAGAGTCCCACTGTATATCTCCTGAGTCCCACAGGAGGGTCTTTATACTGCTTCACACAGTGTTACCAGAGTCCCACTGGCCTGCTCCAGAATCCCACTGAAGACTTCTTCTCCCTGAGTCCCACAGGGTCTTCTCTTGGCTCCTCGAGTTGCACGAGTAGCTCTTCTTCTTGTTCAGCTCTTCAAGTATCTTCAGCAGCCTGGGATAAAGGCTGCTGGCCTTGCTCGGTACCTCTGCTCTCTTGTGGTGAACAGGTCTTCTCGTCTTGCTCAGGATTTATCTCCTTCTTCTCAGGATGACCTGGCCTCTCTCTTCAAGAATCTTCAACACCCTCTGATAAGGTCTGTTGGTCTTGCTCAGCAACTTCTGATCACTTCTGTTGATTAGGCTCTTCTCAATCTACTGCAAACTCAGACAAACAATATCTTTCACTTCAGTCTGGCTCAGTCTCAACTCAAATCATCTTCATGCACTAAGTGCATGGCATCTCCTTTTCCTCATGCACTGACTGCATGGCCTTCTCAAAATATTCTTCAAGAACTTTCAGTCTTGGTCAACTCAGATGCACACAGCCTGATTTAGCTCTATTCATGTGTGCATGTGCATGCATGCATGCATGCACTTCCCCTTTCCTTTTCTTGGTGCAGTAGACCCACAAAGGGTGTAATCACTTCAAGCACACACCAACTCTGAGCTTCACACACTTTATTCCTTTTGATTACACACTTAAAAGTGTGTTATTCTTTAGTGTGGGTCTACTTCTTCCTTCTTCAATGTGTGTTCACTCCACTTAGAGCATACACATAGGTTCGGCCACTTCTTTAATTTGCACACACAAATTCTTCACTTAGCATACACTTGTAGTGACCTTCCTCTTCTTGCACCCAATGAATGCCCGTAGGGTGTTCCTCTTCAATTTGCACACACACACACACTCAAATGAGGTGTGGTCTTCACTTCACCCACACAAGGCTTGCAAGTCTCGGCCTTCACTTGAATTTCACATACACCACTAGGGTGTGTTCTTTCACTTCACACAAGGCACTAAGACCTCGGGTCTTCTTCTCCACTTGGCACACACACACTGCCTTCTTCTGTTTTTACACACACAGCCCGAACACCAACCAACTGAAGACATGAAAGGTGCAGCTGGCTACTGCCTTGGGTCGCGTAGGTCCTCAGGTGAAAGGCTCCACGGGCGCGCAACCCTTCGAGCGCGCAAAGTCCTCTTGCCGCGGGGCGTGCAAGTGCTGCACCCGCGGGCACTTCCTCTTGCCGCACAAGGGTACGGCCAGAGAGGGAACAAGCCTCGGGCGCGCAGAGTGTTGCGGCCACGAGGTCTTCCTGCCGCGCAAAGGATTAACACGCAGGGGACTTCAGCCACGCAAATCTTTGCGCGGCAGCTTCTTCTTTGCGAGGCAGAGGCACACGCGGGACTCCGAGTTTTCAACAAAGGATCAGCAAGCACTCCAAGGCCTCGATCTCTCCTTTTATAGGCAGAGGAATGCTTCTAAACATCCGCATGATAATAACTCAAGTTCCCGAAAGTTTCGGATCTTTAAAAATCTTTCAAATCGTTATTTTCTTTCCTCTGTTTAAACGCGGGTTCTTTTATTATTTTCTTCCTCATGCATGCGATTTAGAACGCATGCACGACCTCTGTTTTGGCCATCCCATGCAAAACACGAATACTCCTATGCCTCGGCAACTTCGTTTGCCTTGGCCTCGACCGAAATTCTCCATACATTACATGCAAGCCCATTTTATTGCATGGATGTATTCAGTGTGGCCATACGATCCTCAAGGACGCTTTACTTCCTTCAGAGGTGGCCGGGAACTCGAAATCCGGTGGTCGGATGGCCTCTGGTTCAGGCGATGTCCCAGGTGGCCTTCGGCTGAGCTTGAGGAAGGAGACGGACGCTGGGCCGTTGGATGCGGTGATCAAAAAGCCTTCGATGGCTTGGATCAGATTGGGGGCGCGGCGGATTAGATGAGCGGCGCCGATCGTCCGCGAGATCAGATGAGCGGCTGGGATTCGCTCCCGGTGAAATTTGCGCGTCCCACATCGAAGTCGCGGCCGGTTTTCTCGCGGCTTATCAAATAAGCGCTCCCATTAATGGCCAGTTGAATCTCCTCCCCTCTCGGTGCCGCCCCGCACCGAGTTCTCCCTGCGGGCGCGCTCTGCGCCCACTCTGCCTCTGCAGGCGCGGACCTAGCGCCCACTATGCACACTCGGGTGCGCGGGCTTCACCACCGCGTGCCCTCGGGGGGCTTACACACGGCCCCCTGCTGCCTTGTGCTTACACCATGGGATCCCCCATGGGCGTGGTGCCTTCGGCCCACAAGTGCCTTGGGGTTGAACCCATGGGCTGGCCTTGGCTGGCCTATTTTTTTGGCAAAGGACAGAATAAACACTTTGTTGAAAAAAAAGTTCTCCCAATGTATAAATGCCAACCCAAGTTCTTCCAAGCCAAATGCCACTTCAAATTATTCTTCTCCATTTCTCCCATTTCTTAATTTCTTCTTCATAAGAACTCTTCCAATTTCCTCAACATATATTCATTACTTAGGAGGGAAATTCTTGAAGGGTCTTCTTCATCAACCGAGCTCCTTAATCAAATAGAGCCTTCAATGTTCTTCATTGATCTAATCAGAGATCAAATTGGATCTTCTTCAAATTCACATGCACTAAGTGATAGTGCATGGACTTCTTTAGCTTACTTCATCCACTTGGGTCTTGTGGATGGATCTTCTTCAACACCTCATGCATTGTCACTACAATGCATGATCTCCTATCATTGTTGTGACTTTGTATCATCAGGATACAAGGTCTTAGAACATAAAGACCAGTTCATCAATCGTCAGATATCCATGGAGAATGTTTCAACCATATTCTTCAATGCCACTTAGTGAATCTCCTAAGTGACATTCCTCTAAGTACTATGGCCATTCTCCTTCACCACCAACACCATCACAACCTTTGTCATTCACATCTTGACATTCCCTGACTTCCATTCATTCCAAGACAACTTCATGCCTCATTGACAACAAATGCAACACAATGCACTTCACCTATTCTCATGGATCTAGTAAATATGGATATGGGAATTACCATGGAATGTGAAACATCACTACTTTTTCAAATTCTTACCAAACCATCTTTACTAGAAAGGATGAAGAGTTCTCAGACCGATGATAATGAGTTTCAAAAGGGGATTAATGATGTGAATGATGGGAGTTTGAGTGGATTTGTGTATGAAGATAGAGTTTTGAAATTTGGGAAGAGACTTCATGTTCCCGATATACCAGATCTAAAAAGGGAATAGTTGGATGAAGCTCATAGTTCCAATTTCTCTACACACCCTGGTAGCACTAAAATATATAGAGATTTGTAGGAACATTTTTGGTGGGACAACATGAAGAGGGAGATTGCTGATTTTCTGTCAGGATATATGGTTTTTCAACAAGTGAAATCTAGAAGGAAACAACATGGAGGAGTCATGAAACCTCATCCCATACCTGAGTGGGAATAGAATGATATCATGATGGACTTTGACATGGGACTACCAAGGACTCCTAGAAGGAATGATGGAATATGGGTCATTGTTGATCATCTTACCAAGTCTGCACATTTTCTTGCTATTAGAGAAGATTTACCACTTCAATTTTTAATAATACTATATATTAATGAGGCTTTATGACATCAGGGAGTACCACTATCGATTGTTTCTGATCGTGATCCCCGTTTTACATAAAGTTCTGGAAATGTTTTCAGAAATCCCTAGATACTGAGCACCGTTTGAGCACTGCCTACCACCCTCAAACTGATTGAAAATCAGAATGGAATATTAAAACCTTAAAATACATGTTGTGATCTTTCTAACTTTACTTTCAAGGTATGTGGGGTCAATATTTACCTTTGGTAGAATTTTCTTATAAAAATATCTTCCATTCAAGTATTCAGATGGCACCAAATGAAGTGTTATATAGAAAGAGTTGTCGCACACCAACATGTTAGGATGATGTTGGTGAAAGAAAACTTGTGGGCCTTGAACTTGTGGAGGAAATGAAGGAAAAGGTGAATGTAATCCAACCCCACATCAAATCAGCTCAAAGTAGGAAGAAGATCTATGCTGATAACCGAAGGAAGGGTTTGGAATTTTAGGTAGGAGATCATGTTTTCTTGAAGGTGATTCCAAGGAAGGGTTCTATACATTTAGGTAAGATGGGTAAATCGAGTCCCAGGTACATTGGACCTTTCTAAATTATAGATTGAATTGGGGTTGTAGCATACCATTTGGAAATTCCACCTTGTCTCTCTGAAGTTCACGATGTATTCCACGTGTCACTATTGAGAAAATACATGCCTAACCCAACGCATGTACTCAACTATGAGGAATTAGAACTGGAACCCAATATGTCTTATTGTGAAGAGAATGTCAAGGTTCTTGATACAATAGAACAAGTGCTGAGACACCATATGAATCTTCTGGGAAAAGATCTATGGAGAAACCATAAGATGGAAGAGGCAACGTGGGAAACCGAAGAACTTCTGATGAAGAACCGCCCAAGTCTTTTTATGGAGTAATATTCTAGAAATTTCAAGGAAAAAATTATTTGAATGATGCGCGAATGTAACACCCCATTTTTCCACAGTATGCTTCTCTTTGAATAAGAAAATTGTATGTGTTGTACTCAACTTCGAGTTATAACACACCACAACCAATCAAACTAGCCATTATGAATAGTAATACCCACTTTTGAAATTTTATAAATTTTATCTTTCAAAATGGACTTTGTTTTTGGATTTTGAATATAGAAATTAGCTTAGGGTGAATTTTTGGTATTTTTTCTGAAAATATTCATTTTCTGATGAATAGTGAAAACACTGAGTTATAGTTTAAAACCAAATTTTTATTAAAATAATTATATATTTTATTTAAATTTATTTTATGTCAAAATATATACATAATACCTATATAAGTTCAATGTAATTCATTAGAGTTAGTTTTTAATAATTTTAGAAATATAAAAATTTTATTGATCTTTTTACCGTCTTTCACCCACCTCCTAGGAATATTTGCAAATTTATATAAACCATAATTTTACAGCTTCTAGGAGTTGAATTTCAAAAATCTGAGAAAAATGGTTGATATCATTATGTAAAATTCTATTCAATAAGATGAAAATAATTTTTGGGGAATAGTAACTTTTTACTTTTATTTACCGTGGTTAAAAGTAAATAGTGTAATTAAGGGTAAAAAAGTTATTATTATTACCCTAACACATGTCCTAATTATATTGGATAAGTATAATTAGAAAAAAAAAATCCTTAGAAATAAAATATGAACATATTTGGTCCATTTAGATTAGATTAGAACATTTATTATTATTTAATTCAAAGAACAGTTAAGTGAGTAAAAATCAATGTTTAATAACTAAAACATTTTTAATATAGGGATACATATAAGATAAATTCAACTATAAATATTCTTTAGAAAATAAAAATATTTCCTACATAATGTTATTTTATTTATATTTTTTATATATTAAATAAATATATGTATTTACGACACAATGAGGATGCAGTAATTACCCAATTAATGAAATATTAAATTTCTTGATATTATAAATATCCAAATAAATGTAATTTGAGACTTTTTATGATGTCCACTAATTTTATATGTTAATATGACATGTTAGGTTTGGTTAAATGAATTTTTGTCAAAGTAATAAAGATATTATGAATTTTGAAAAAACAAAATACCCAATTGTGTCAAATTTTACATAAAAGAGTTTTTAAAACAAATATTATATTATTAATTGATATTGTATTCCTAAAAATATACGTTTTGGAAACAAAAGTCTTATATAATAATATATGTATCATTAATGAACCACTTTGGTTTCTCTTGGATGTTTATAGTAATTTTATTAACCATATAATATAAACATACAAAGAGACAAGGTAAATGTAAAACTATTTAACTAAGAGTTAAATATAAAAGATAAAGTTAAAATAGAAACCCAAACAATTATAAAACCTATTGGTTGAGTGGTTTTAGACCCCTATCCACCTTATCCTATAAATAATTCATTTTTTATCCATTAGAAACCGAAAATTGTTTTATTATAAAATAATATTTCTATCTTTTCCTAAGGTTCCCCTCACCCCTCTTATAAAAGGATACTCCGACTTCTCTCTAATTAAAACCTTCAATGCCATTTGGATCATCCAACCCCTACCCAAATACCCTCTCAAATGTCATACCTTAATCCTAGAGGCATTACAATAGTCATAAAGCCAACCGATAGATCCCTTTTGATCAAATCAAAAATAAGAACACAAAGAATAGTTAAATATTTCATCACCTCTTTCAAGTTCATTTAATCTACCACATCCTCTTTCTTTGTTATATCCATTATAAAATAATAACTTCATTGTCTTCTATATACTGTGATGTTATTATTAATATAGTACCACCATATTTATTATTCTATCAATCCTTTGAATGACATGTCACCATACGTACGTACGTAAGGCTTACCGTCTCCACGACATGATGTAATTGTTATTCAATAAATTAATATTTGGATGGGTATAATAATGATGTGTAATTAATGTAAATAAGAAATATAACATGATAATTATTATTTATATATGATATAACATCCAATTATATATTATTTTAATATCAATAGAATGATATTGTCACTCGTGCGTACGTACAGATTACTGTCTCCACAAACGTGATGTGATTCATTCCACATCATATCCATTCATGACTAATTTATATTAGATTATTAAAAATAATGTTTAAATAATTAATATCATTCTGAATATGAATATGATACATCCTATCCACAACAAACCTTAATTACTTGACAAATCATATAAATGAAAATAAATCAGTTAACACCAGAAACGATGATAATACCAAAATATTATTAACAAAGCAATATTAGAAGATCATATATGATATCATATTAATGTATATAGTTATTTAGTAATTTAATAAAAATTATTTAACCATTATAGAGGAGGTTAACCTACCCTCTAACAAGGAAAAGTACAAGGTATGGGGTTTCTTATCTCACTATTAATTCCGTGAGATTTCCATTGTTCACTCCATATTTATTGCATGTGGTGTATTTTGTACGGTCATTTGATATATATTATCGTGATTCCCATTATATTCATGATATTTTGTGATTCATTTGGTGGTTAGATGACTATTGTTCTTACGAATCGATTGATTAAAACGAGCTAAGGGTTAATTATACAGTCTATTTATTATTCGAGGTTGTTTTTACGTAAGTATCTACTAGGACCTCTTTATCATCAACATATATGTTTCATAAAATTTATTTGAAAACATTTTTACTATTTACTAGACAATGGGTTAAATTCATTTATACCCTTATTTGACCTTATATGTTCTAAAAGGAATCTTTCTGTCATTTTTCAAACAAGGTACTTTATGGCCTTTTTGAAAAAATTAAAGTAAGAATGTTTTTTAACTAATATGGTGGGTGGGGGTATTTTCCACCATTATAACATCATAGAAGATTTACTTACAATATTATAAGAATATTTTCAAAATAAATGTTTCCTTTATATTTATGTGAATCTTAATTGATTTCAAAATAGAAAGAGATATTTCTCTAAAAATGGTTTTGATTTCATCTATGTCAACATCCTTTGATGGATTTTATGTTTATTTGATGTTGATTTATTATGATACAAAACTTCAATATTGTATTGATGGTTTTGTGATATGTTTGACTGTGGATGTGCTATTTTTATAACATTCATGGATTATGCTTAAAGTATTGACATTTCATATGCTAGTTTTAATAATAATGTTTTTGTTATATTTCAACCTTTTCTTATGTGGAATGTATTGGACTTAGTAAGTGATAGGTGGAGCCCTCTATAGCTCCTCGATGAATCGGTAGGTCTAATGAGACATCTAGATGTGGAATTGGACGAGGCCTTTCCCAATTAGATATATTTTTTTGGTCGAGTCCTTAATCATTTTTAGACATCTTGGCCGAGGCCTTAAAAAATGTTTCATAATGTCTGACATTGTACATTCCCTCATTATGAAAATAGTATTGATGGTTTATATGGTCATTCGACTAGTAGAATACCGATGATTATGTTTTATTATGGAATTATTTAATCAGCTCATATTCCTTCCATAAAAGTATTCATGTTTATTATTATTAAAGGCATGTGGTTTCAATTATTCATCATGCTTAATATTTATGTTATCTTCCACTATATTGCTTACCCGTACTGAGCGTTTGATCTCACCACATTCATATGTCTCATTTTCCCAGGATATGAAGAAGTTAGTTTTGAGTGACTTGCAGGCATAATCCAGGAGGCTTGGATGTTTTTAATGGAATAAATTTGTTTTGTAATTATTTTCAAGTTGTAAAGTTGAACTTATCTATGAATCTTGTTTCTAATAATATTAAACCTTTCGGTCCTTCAAGACTTGATTCCTTGTAATCATGCCAATGTTATGTAATAATGCACCGACTCTAGGTAACTGGGGTTAGGGCTTTATAAAAATGTTTTGTTATCCATATATAATTTGATTGATTTTTTATCCAAGGGTAATACAAAAAACTCAACACAATACATGTTTCATAGTCATGTAAATTTTAGCACAAATGAGACTCTCAACAACATTGATGTTCAACAAGGCAATAGGCAAGGATGATCCCTTCACAAATTCATAAAAAAAGTATAATAACTATGTAGACTCCTTTACACTTTAAATTTTAGATTAATAAAATTCATTATGTAATTATATAAACCCATAATATCTAGAAAAATAAAATAATGGGCAAATTGTTTTTACAAATTCACATAAAAGAAAAAGAGAACTTGGATCCACCCACTCTTAAGGATGTTTCTAAACATGAAACACAAAAAATGAGGGAAAAAGTAGCTGATATGACCTCATAAAAACCATGAAGCTATGATATTAATCAAAATTTTATATTTTAAAGAGAATGGGGAATAAAATGGAGAAACAATATTCAACCATGAATATAACACACAACTATAGAAAATAGAGTGGAATCCATGGTATTAAACACACATGGAATCATGATAAGAGATAATTTGGATAGTTTAAAATGAATCATTAAAATCTAAGAAGAAGGTTCTAGTTCATATAGTCTCAAATAAAACAAAAAATGAATAAAATGAAAAAGTATTCAAATTTTCTGAAATCTATAGAAACGTTATCTAAATATTAACACACTTAACTATCCTCTTTAATTTTCATTTAATTTTGTTTTCATTAAAACTCACAGAATGAACCTTTCAAAAAACACGAGTTTTAATGAAAGAAATTCCAAAATTAAATTCCCACAAGATTGAAAAAACATTTGATGATATTTAGGTTCCTTATTTTTCATTAAAAATATTTTTCAAGACATTATTCACGATATTTACATTATGAAAAGAAATCTTTTTTGGAAAATGTTTTGTGCGACCATGAAATGGTTTAGAAATGAGAAAGAGAAATTAAACTATGATACTAAGCTATGATTGTGTGAAAAAAACTACTATTAGGTGATAAAATATGACTATGAGAGAAACATATAACCAAAAGAAGGAAAACAATGACTATGGGACCAATCTATTACTGTGAGAAGGAAAACTGTGACTATGAGACCAACCTGTGATCATAAGACTGACCTATGATAATGAGAAGAAAAAATGTTGCTTTGAGACAAACCAAAAACCATGAGAAAAAAACTATGATTTTCAGAAAAACTCATTCCCATGATAAGAAAATCCACACTATGATACAAACATGTGAATGTGAGAAGGAAAACTATGATCATGATAAGAAAAAAAAATTTGGGGGGGAAGAATACCCCAAACATCGAACCTATAGGCCTGAAGAAATCACAGTTGTATTGTTTTAGGAACTATGGAAATTACGTTAGATATTTCCCAAATAATTCTCTTCACAAAATCAATAACAAAACTCTAACATAGAAAATGGAGGGGGTCAAAACAACCACCGCTCTCAGGGGCATCATTACAACTAAAACATTGCCACCATCTCACAGAAACGTCATGTAACCTTCTTTCTAAAAAACCATCGATACTACTATTTTATCCTCTATGAATACCAATCCCATAACTATATAAACCATCACACAAAATAGACCCAAACACACATATCAAAAAGTCCAACCCTCTATATTAAGATATTGTTTTATTTTTGATACACAAAGTCTCCCACATGATTTTAAAATGTTCTATAAATAAAAAACATATTAATTGAAATGGTATTTTTATCTTATTCATATTCTTAAATCCTTAAAACATTCCATCATTATGGGTAAATAGGAATATCTCATAAATCATCAAGATTCAAGCATCTCATCCTCGAAATAAAACAAAACAATTAAAAAATAAAAACAAATAAGGGTATTGGTAATGTATCCATGTATCATGATTCAAAATTATCTCCTTTAAGGAAACATACCTATACAACACTCTATCCAAAGGAATGGTTTTCCAGACAACACCTTTTCAAGATGATCTTATACCTCTACTGGTTGCTCCACTGACATCACATCATCCTCGATATCCAACTCTCCCCAGTTCATGAAATGAGAGTAATTATGAAGATAACAATGAGGATATGATACCTAGAAGATGTTGTAAATCATATCTATCCCTAAAAGAATATACAACTAATAATTCACCTCATCAATGTGCTCCAACTCATCAAAAGTGAAAAACATTTGGGTTGATAACTTACTTCCCAAACTGACCCTTCACTGTCCATAATGAAGGGAAACCGCTATAAATACCTAATATCGAAAATTTAACTACAATGGTCTCCTATAATGATAAAAATATGAATTTTAATCTCATGTTACACCTCTATCCTCTCACAAATTATCTAGATCTTCTAAGTCATACTTTTCAACACTGTGGGACCCGGAATAGATGAGTCCCTAACTTCAGTCCATCCCACCCGAGATCAACATAAACTTCTATAAAACACCTCAAATGGAGGCATGATGATCGATGCATGGTAGTTTTTGGTTCAAGTAAACTCAACTAAAGTAAGGTCCCCCTATAAACAACCAAAATTCATGATGCTTGATCACAACATATCCTTAAACATGTTCATGTTCTACACTACTTTCTCATTTATCTGAGGGTGGAATATATTGCTAAGGTGTAACTGAGTTAAAAATACATACAATAATATCCTAATGACATTATAGGTAAAATTAATATCCTATTATGAGACAATGGACCTTGAAGCTCCATGAATCCACACAACCTCATCCGTGTAGCTCTTTACCAAAGCACCCATGACACTCAACTGCCCGATCACTATAAAGTAATATGATGTCAGTAGTTAATGCATAATTAACTAGATAACATCATATAATCCTGGATATTGGGGTAATAATGTTATTAAGTCCACCAATATGTACTCCCATTTATATTTAGTTCAATATAAGGGCTGTAATAATCCACTTGGAACACAATGCTCTACCTTCACCCGTTGGCAATCCAAACACCGTACCAAGGACTATGCAACTTCTTGTTTCATTCCAGGCCCCAAAAACTACTTTTTAAAACCACAATAAAACATAGGAACTCATGGGCATGACAATAATGGAAATATATAAAACTCAATAAAGAAACCCTCATGTATCACTATCAGGATGAACTACCTCCCCTAAAACATCATCTAGTTCTGACCATCCTTCAACCATCTCTCAGGGGAATCAAAATAAAAAACAGGATACCACTTCAATTCCACCTATATGTTTCTCAACTAAGACTCCAAAAAATACTAAACCATATATTACTAACATTTATCCTAAAATAAAAAACCTCCACTATCATCCATACATGCATCAAGGTGGTTGGATACCAACTCCTCCATCGCCCTTCAGGCTTCTCCCAACCCCTGAACAATATCCATTCTTGAATTCGTACTCAATGCATCAGACATGAAATTACACTTCCATGAGGTATAGGAGATCGAAAATATTTATTCCTAAAGAAACTCTATCTTCCTCTATTGTCACATATTCAGGTCATGCTAAGAGAAAATACACCTCAAAATCTTGTGATTAGTAATGGCCAAAAATCATTCTCTCATAAGGTAATGTTATGGAATATTTATCATAAACACAACTTATGATAGATTCAGATTATGGGTGGAATAGATACACTCTTGGGGACATAATTTCATAGACCATATGTTTCATAAAGAATAAATCCAATCCTAGATGGGAAGTTCCATAAAACACCTCAAATATCAACCCTAATCTAGAGACTAGAGAACTAGGTAACTAAAAAACATCCCTTTTGGATAGTCTAAAGAGAATTTTAAATAATAAATCCAAAATAAATCCAACTAATTCGTGGTCAAATCCTTCAATGATACTGAAATCTAATAAACTACAGACAGGAACCTCCAATTGTAACCCACAAGTTCCATAAAACTATGAACCTCCGACACATTCTGGGGAACCGAACATGATAATACTACCAAAACATTTTATGGATCAACTAATAATCTCTATTGAGACACTAAATGTACAAGTGAATTCAACTCCTATTTTGAGATCATTAACTTGTATAATTTCCCATATAGTTGTTGGTATATAGAGTCTATAAAAAAATCCTCAGATAATCATAATATACCTCCTCATACCTCATGTACATCAAGTTTTTTTCAATGAACATGACTAAAAACTGGTGAAAAAACCCATTCAATATAGAGTTTATGAATCCCATGAAAACATATGGAATATTTTTGATACTAAGAGGCATAACCATAAAATAAAAGTCCCCATATTTTCATTAGAAGGTAGTCTTTGGGACATCCTACCCCTTCACCCTTAACTGATGATATCCAAACCATATATCAATATTAGAAAACCAACTAGATCCTATTAACTAGTTAAAATTATCATCAATCATTAGAATTGGTTAATGATTCTTGATCATACCTTATTTATACTTTAGTAGTCTATAAAAATCATGAGAATACTATCCACCTTCTTAAATTATTTCCCTAAGGAACCCTATTGAAACACACTAGTTTGGATGAAACCCTTTAAAATTATAACATCTATCTAAATCCTAAAATCCAATATCGTAAAAGATGATATCTAATAAGGATATATTGAAATATTAGAGATACCTAGTTTGAATTCAATACTATGATCAATTTCATGTCATAGGGGGGTGTTTCACAACCTCCTCAAGAAAAACTTCCAAAAACTTAATGATGACTGTGTGAACCCCCCCAATACCTATGTATCAACAGAATTTATAGAAACATTTTCCATGAAATAGATTTGGGGGTCCACACACTTACTATACATCCAGTAACCCTACACATTGAAAAAGACTACATGATGACCAAATACATTTAAGAATTTGACTCTTCTCAATAATAAGTTGATAACCGCACACAAAAATTATAACCAATACTTATTGAGGAAGAAATAATATGGATGTATCTATAGTGAGAGGAAAATTCTCACATGAATGGTCATTCCTCATCATTATTATAAACCCTAGAACACATAAAACATGTAGGTCTGGCCTCTGATTAGTGTAGTAAAAAATAGTTTAATGGGAATACTCTCCACATACATATCCAAAGTACAAAACAAAATAGTTGAAAAAGAGGAGTGAGGGGCTCATTGATAAAAAAACAAACACCATAGTATACAATAATCTAATCATCGATTTAATGACTGATTTCCACTTTAGATATGGAATCTACATGACATGAAACATTTCTTTACCATCTCCTCTTTCTTGATAATATAAACCACCTTTATTACTATGATTAGGACTAGGTATTTGAATATAAGGAATGTTCTATGGTTTTCCACTACCTATATCCTCAAATTTCAGTGGAGCATGATCTTTCAACCCTTTCTGCTTATATGTCCTAGTTGACATCTTCTTCTAAGGATAATTCAAATCCCGACCTCCACCACTATGTATATCTTTAAAAAACAATGTGAAATGATAATTGTGATGTCCATGGTCCCCACAAATAATGAACATTGGTCTAGATCCAGCTAATAAACCACGAGAACTAGTGGACCTAGAAAACCGAAAATAGAACAAATGAGGATGAGTCCCCACTAGAAGAAACCTCAAAGTCCTTAGAATTTGAGATTGAAAATCGAAATCCCTACTATTAGAGTAACCCCATGGACTCCACTCTCATGAGAACATCCATGGATGTGCATTATCTTGATCAACTCCACCATCTAATATACCTCAAAATACATTGGAAATGTAAATGGATTAACTAAATACGTGATAGGTGGGTGGAGTGACTCCTCAAGACACTAGGGAAACTATTTCAGGATAAATGTTTGTTTGGAAATGTAAATTATTCTTAAAATTGATCCCAATATATCACACCAACATCCTTCCCTAGAAAAGTGAAAGCATATCCTACCACTGTATTACTATTATAGTGGATGAGAGGAACTCTACACAAAACTACTTCTATAAGTCCACTTGAGAAATGTATACCTTCTTCCACTCCCTAAGGCACAACATCCACCACTAATTTTCTTTACTCCTTATATGACTAACTACTAGTAGAAACCAATACTCCACCAGATCTTGAATCAAATAAAAAGAAATCCTAAGATCATCCAACTGACACTCGTTCCATCGAGCATGGACTCTTACCTCATAATTCACCAGATATTTACACTATAAGTCATGGAATTTCGTCTTCCACTGGTCATCCTCAGTTGGATCAACCATATAAAGATATAGCAGGTCATCATACTGAACCTTGGAAGTATAACCCACAATCAAATGATGTCCAAGATCCATTACTCAAAGGGAAAAAATATTCCATAAGCCTGATAGTATGAAATTTTTTTAAGGTTCATCAAATTAATTTCATTTTATTATCCAGTATTCACCTAATATAACCACAATCACATACATGAATTTTACATGTTTGTTACCTAGGTCTATTCCTCACAAGTGAAACCACTTTACTTAGAAATTTAATAAGATTTAATTCATTGTATCAAGTCAAGGGGGAAAATCATATTTCCTAACAGTTCTACCTAGCCTCTGTCAGGAACAAATATTTACTGGAACCATTCTCTAACAAACCTATTAAATACTCTTAGTTATAAACTCTAAAATCTATCCTAACTATCAGAATCACAATTTTATACCACTCCATCATTCTCCCTACATACAAATGTACACATCTTTAGTTGTCAATTGATGATAGGAGATGATGACCCTTTATTCCCTCTGTCAGTAGGTCTCAAGATGGATAGTAGAATTGAAGTTATGTAAAAACCTTAAAGATGAAGGGATTACCCTTATAATAAAAGTAGGAATGAGATATAGGATATCAACTGAAAAAACACCAAAACATAAGGCAATTCAATACCAACAACATGGCACTATGAATTTAACTTCCTAAGAATACACAATAATTTTTCAAAGTAAAATACCAAAAGGATATCATATGGTAGAAACTCAAAACCCCAATATCTATCATGAAATTTCCCAATTGGTCTCCATATCATTCAGGACAACCTTGAAATATATATATATATATATATATAGAATTAGTATAAGAAGTTTTATTAGTAGGCTCATAGTGAAGGACTCTATTTCATATTTGATAAGAACATTATATTTCCCCAGTGTGAAAAGAGTTGAAAGTACCTGAACCAATCGATCAACTATAACCAATACTCACCAAGTCTTAATCACTAAATGAAACGTCCAAGTATAATAATTTAAGAAGAACTATATTGATTAATGGGTTACCACACAGTTACAACCCAAAAGTGTTTTCTATTAATAAATTGCATTAATTAAAATTAATAAATCATATTAAAGAAAAATATTTGTTATATATTCAATAAAATATTTTAGATATTCATCCAACATATTTTATAGGTATAACACAAGAACAAACCAAATTTTACCTATAAAAACATATATATTATTAAAGGCATTTTTGCAACCATTTAATAGATAACCTAGTTTAAGTCCAATTATTGAAACTTTTATAAATTATATTTGAAAAATTAGATATCATTTCTTAAATTAGAAATTAAGAATTTATATTTGTTTAAATTTTGGTATTTTTTTGATAAGTTTCATGTTTTAATGCATAGTAGGAAAATAATGTATTTCAATTGGAAATAGATTTTTTGTCTAAATAATTTATATTGTTAAGTTATATTTTTCATAATTTTCAAATTATAATAATATCCATTTTTTATTTGTTAATCCAATGTAGATCCCTTAATATGAGATCTAATGGAAGTCCTCCAAAGTTGAGGTAATCATTTTTACCAACTCAGGAAAGTAAATTTCTTGTTATACTTACTATTCAAAGGTTTATTCCATTATAAAGTAATAAATATAGTATAATATATTTTATGAGATGTTATTATGATTATAATACAACCTTATTCCATTATTTTTCCATCATTTTAACAATAAAGGCACCACACGTGCGTTTGTACGACTTACCATCTCCACGATGCACTTTAATGTTTTTTCATCACTACCTTATCTAGATGGGTATATTCATAGATATAATGGATATAAATAATAAATATGACATGATATTGATTATTTATAATTAATATACCATCATATATATTACCCTTTCACACTTAATGGAATGATACTGTCGCTCATGCGTAAGTACAACCTACCGTTTCCAAGACGCGGGGTGATTCATTTTCCATGTTAACAATTAAATTATGATTATAAACGTGTCTATAATGAGTATATATAATATATATGAGATTAATATAATTATTATTATTAATAAAATATATTTTATTCATAATAAACATGACTTACATGGAAAAACAGGTGTAGGAAAATGATGCAGTTAAAAACCTAAACAGGGGTAATAATGAAATATTATTAACAAACTAATATAAGAAGATCATATATGATATCATAAAGTTGTATATAGTTATGTTATAAATTAAAAACATTCTCTATCCCATTATACAGGAGTTTAATCACCTTCAACTAATAGAAAGTATAAGGTACAATTTTATTTCACAATCTCATTATTATTCGGTAATGATTATGTTTAAGTATCAATTGGGGAATATTTTCTTCCATATCCATGTTTTTTAAAAAAAAATTCAAAAATATATTTAGAATTATCATAAGATTTTTTAATGTCCTTTTTACCCATGTTTTAATTTTTATAAAATCATTTAAATGGTATATTTTCTTCATTTTATAAACAAAGTACTTTATAACATTTTCAACCAAAATACATAAGGAATATTTTTCTTACTTCTACAACATGAGTGTATTTTAACACCGTCACGATGCATTAATGTATTGTAGCTTAATTTAAATTTTTTCATTGATTTTTTCAATGATTTTGTTTTTATTTTTAAATTTCTCAACTTTTGAAATATTTAATTTTAATAAAAATTTTGTATTTATTTCAATGATTTTCAATGATTTTATTAAAGTATATTCATCTATGTCAATGATTGTTTTGTAATTTTATGCATCATTAAGGTTGATATATTATGATATTATATAAGATATTTTATTAAATTTTTTATCTTCAATTTAACTTTGGATGTTTTATTTTGATACCATCCATGGTTTATGGTAAATGTATTCACATTTCATATGGTAGTATATCAATATGAGTGTTTTTGTCGTTTATGTTTCACTCATTTCATATGAGGAATACATTGGAATTAGTAAGTGATGGGTGGGGCCTGTGAAAACAAGAAATTATCTGAGTAGTATAGGCTCCTGCTTGCCATCCAAGAGACCTAGGATACAATTCATGTGGGGGTGAATTTATAAGTTACTATAGAAATATTGTTGCAGTCGATACTATTAATCTGATTTGGGCCTTACAGCTACTGGTTTGGGCCTTTCATGCTCAAGGAATTCGATCCACCTAAGGCCTCTGGGCCACATGGACCTCATGATGTAAGGGTCTTCAGGCCAGCAATGGACTTTGGTCCACAATCATTTTGGGTCATAGAAACGCCAATCTCAGGAAGACCATAGATGAGTTGGCCCAGACAAGGATTAAAAGAAAAAAATAACAACCACCAGAGAATAGATCACTAGATTGGAAGAATGAGAGGGTATATAAACTACCATCCGGACAAAGCACCATGCAGCTCTGCATGGGGTAATTCTATCCTATCAGCCATGCGAGGTGGGGAGCAATATAGATTCAAGATAAAGATGTGAGGAGGGGCTATTTCAAGTGATTCAGGTCTTGGGGATTTAAGGTCATCTATTGGGTCATGTATGGGCCTTGTAACTTTGGACTACATGCCATGTAAGGGTTTTCTTCAACCCATAAAGGGGTATTTCCAAAATAAATTAAAAATAAGGCATTCGAGCCATTCATGTGGGGCCTGTTGTAGCCCCTCGATGCATCAACAAGACTGATGTGATAAAATATTTTGGGCATTGGATGAGGCCTACCCATTTATGTATTTTTTTCATGGCTAAATCCTTGATAGTCTGTTTATGATGTCATACATTATGAATTCCCTCAATTTGTGATTTTTTATTGATATTCCTTATGATTATTCAATTAGTAGAATATAAATATGATTATTTATATATAATTATATGAATTTCATTTATTCATTAAATATCATGATCAATATTTTGTATAAATGTACTATGTTTTAGTTATACACCTTGCCTTAATGACAGTGATTAGTTTTCATAATATATCTTGCTGTAATCTTACCCTTACCAAGAATTTGAGGTCACCCCTTTCTAATGATTTATTTTTATAGGATTCCATGATGTATGTTATGATTGATCTCTAGGGTTATGCTAAGAGAATATTTTTTTCACAAAGTATTTACTGTGTTGTATTTTTGAGTTTCAATTTTTATTTATGTTTCATGTATGTTTTTTGGTCTCCAAAACTACTAAAATGATTTCTCCTTTGGTATTTGTGTCTTGTATCTATTCCAATATTATAAAGTAAAGAACTGAATCTAGGATACTAGGTTAAGGGCTATTAAAATTGGTAATAGTGAAATTTTAGTTGAATCCAAGGAAATTAGATTTATAAAACATGGATTAAGGAACATAACCCAATGATAGACTTTGAGGATAATAATATAAGAACATCATAAATTTTTTTAAGGTTGATATTATGTTGGTCTTCCTAGAAATTCATCCTTGTTTGGATGCTACAAGTGGGCATAGTTCTCGAGTAGATGTACCTAAGGTAGAAACTTTTACAAGGTACATCGAGCCTAAATCTGTGTAACTTAGTACGTGACAACAAGACTTTATGTGCACCTTATTTGACACTCATAGGGGATTTTATTAGGATAATTAATATTTTTACAAATAATTATGAAGGATTTTAAAATATAATTAAAATGAATAACTAGGGACAACTTAATGTGTTTTATATCGAAAATAAAGTGTCATGATAATCTATAAATGATTAACCATTTTTCTCCCTATGACTATTGTTACTCAAACTATGATTTTTTTATTAAATGGATGGAACTTAAAAGAATCACTTTAACATTGAACATGATGGAAAAAGTTTTGGTTATGGGCAACCAAATTGGATGTAGATAGGTGTTAAGGAAATCTAGTTCATGTAGAATCGGTTTTCCTGAAATCTGATTAACACCATATACGTTAACCAAATACCATACTCACCAAAGAATAGAAGGACATTTCCAAGAATGTGTCTCAATGGAATAGAGAAATTATTTATGAGTGAGAATGTAGTATATAAATTAAACAAAATTTGAGGTGAAATAAAAAGTAAAATGCAAGTAATTAAAAATAATTGTTAGAATCCATTTTTATTTCATTTCCTTAAATATGGGGAAAAAGGGAATTACCCAAGTCAATTCCCTATTCTATATGATAAAATCTAGATCATGGAAGGACCTATGGAGATATAAATTTATGATCTGTTTCTGTGTTGGGGTTGTATTGAAAGCCTTAGATAAAATAATATTTAGTGATTAAACTTATTTCAAAATTCCCATCATATTTCAGAAGCTATATTAATATAGTTCTAGGAAAAGGAAACCTATAGGCTGTGTAAAAACTCATTGTGTTTGGAAAGGCTATGAGTTTTGAACCCATAATTGAATGAAGAAAAAAGGCACACCACCTAAAAATAGCCAACATGATGTCCTCGTAATCATGAAATTTTAGTTAAAATATTTAATGTATAAAAATTATTTTGATTATAAGGACAATTATTTTATCAAATATATAACATTTTGTTTAGAAAATTATTTGGCTATTTCGAAATATGTTCACTATAATAATAAAGAAAAAATAATATTTTGAGGAATAATTTTTTAATTGTATTTTAGATTCAAATATGATTTTGTTTTGGGATTATGGGGATTAAAATTTTTAATGGAAATGGTTAGCATATCTTTGAAGTTATATGATTTAGGAAATTGAATTTTAGAATAAGTCATTAATAGTGATTGATGGTATTCAGAACACAGTATGATCAAATCCTTTTGATTTTTGGGTATCAATATTAGTCTAGGGTATTTTTAATGAAGGATAGTTATTTGATGAATGATCCATGTATAACATTGAGAATTGATTTTGAATTTTGGAGGATAAAGTTCTTTTTCATCGTATAATGTTTTATTATTTTCAAGGAATTATCTTATATTATCCTATTTTTTTTGGTTTTGGTTAATTTTTAAAAATAGGAGGAATAGATAGTAATAATTTTCTGGATTTTGTGATCTGTATAAGTTGATTCTAATTCTTCATACATAAAGAATTCATCCAAAATACTCAACATTTGGGGAAAAATATAAATTTGCGGTGGAAATTGATTAAAGGTTGAAACTATAAATGTCCTGTATATTTTGTTACATTCATAGTCTAGGATTTAATAGAATTACTCAAGCTATGAGAATAATTTTCTAATAAAATCATTAACTATTTAATTTTATTACTATGTGATCAATGGTCTTTTAACCGACCATAAGAATTATGGTTTTGTGATGATTAAATTTCTAATAACAATGTACTTTATAATTCTATATCTGAACATGATGGTTAGATTTATCTTCCATGTCTTGGTTTTCATTTATCACAAATGTTATCCTATTTGAAAGCCTGATTTTGTGGTGACCATCACTTTTCCCTTTCCCTCTTCTTAAGAGGATGCTTTATTAACCCCATTTTTATGTGGGATTCTCACAAAGGAATTTTAAAGCATCAACATTTAATTTTAGAAGTAAAATTTCAAATAGAAAGGTTTAAATTTATTGAATGAGGGTATAATTTAAAACCCCAATATTTTTATGTTATGTCTCTTTTTAAATCCTATTTATTCTATAGCCTACGTTGTACGCAACAACAATCTTAAGAAAAATAATTATTAATATTTAAATACTTTCGTTATAACCTAGATATTAAATTAGTAGTAATGAAATATATTAACTAACTTAATAAAATTTATGTTTTATAAAAACAAAAGATTAAATCATCATTTACCAATTAATATGAAATGAAAATATTATCCAATTGAATATAAATGTTTTTTTATTTGTATTCCCCCAAATAATTCTTTTCTAATAGATAAAAATAATTAAAATTATTAAATGATATTATGTAAATAAATTTGTTATATATTCAATAAAATATTTTTTATATTCATTTAAAAGATTTTATAGGTACAACATAAGAACAAACCCAATTTTAGGCATAAAAACCTGTGTTTCTCTCAGGGTTGTTTTACCGCCTTTTAATAAAGAACCTATTTCGAATCCAATATTTTATACTTTTATAAATTTTATTTGAAAAAATAGAATTTTACATTGGAATATAAAAATTTTAATTGTTTTAATTTATGGTATTTATTTGATAAATTTCATTTTTTGATGAATATTAATAAAATATTGTATTTTAATTAAAAATGGATTTTTATTATAAATAATTTGTATTTTTAAATTATTTTTTTGAAATGATTTAAATTATATTTATATAAATGTTTTTAACATTTAATCGAATTTAGGTCATTGGAAGAAATTCCACATTGAATTTGTATATAAAAATATTTCAATCTTTTGAATATTTTCAGATTAAAAACCAATTTTCTTTTTTTTCAATGGATTTAATTTTAAATTAATTACTACATGTTAGGTGTTTTTAATATTTAAAAATTGTTTTAATTTTTGGAATAAGGTTGTCCATTTTCTAATAGTTTTATTTTATTTTTGGGTATTACGAATAAAAACATTAGTAATCTTTTATTAACACGGTAAAATGTAAATCATGTAATTAAGTGTAAAGAATAATATTATAAATATTATAAAATTACCCAAAAACGTGTACAATTTTATTGGATGAGTATTAGTAGACCAGAAAATTTTTTTAATGATATTATAACATTTTTTAATTTACTTGGATGAGAGTATGACATTTATTATATTTTATTTAAAGAGAAGTTAAAGATGTCATACTCATATTTTTAATAAACATATCATTTTAAATATAGTTTTATATAGTATGTAAATAGCAATATATATAGTAAATTAAATTTCAAAAAGATTAAATTAATTTTGATAATTAATTTTTATTTTTTAGGTAATAAGTAATTACTTTAACGGATTATACAATGATAATGCATTAATTATATAATTATTGTAAATATAAAATAAATGACATTAAAAATATTAAAATAAATATAAATTGACATAATAAATTTCATACACATGTTTTATAGATGAAATGGGCATATTATAGATGTATTAACGTTTATTATAAAAGATACCAGGTTTTTATGATATTTTAAAATTTTTAATTAATGACTGATATCAAAATTGACATTAATTTTATATTTAGAAAAATAATATTTTAATAAATAATATAAAGTTAATAAAAATATAAAATTTTTCAAATCATTTGGATGAAGTCACATATCTCATAAATTATCTGATTATTGTTTGTTGGGTATTTTATAGAATCTATATTAACTATTAAATAATAAAAAACCAAGTTGTCACAGTATGAGTTAAAAGGCTTAACTAAGGGGTAATGCCAAAAGATAAGGGGACTAATGTGACCTAAATATGTATTAAAATTATTTTAGAAAGTATTAATACCAATAATATTCTTATATTCTAAATAACCCACTATTGTGGAATTTTTAATTAAAATTAATTTATATTAATTTAATAATTTTAAATAATCTTAAAGTGTCCCTCCCCTCAATTATAAAAGGGAACCTCCTCCCTCACTACCTCACATAAATTTGAGACTAAAATCTTGAAAAAATAAAAAATTTATCCTCCTAATATCTTCATCCACATTCTAGATATCATATTATTAGAAAGATGCTATCCGTAGATCCCTTAAGAAGATATCTAAAGGAAGTCTGCCAAACTAGAGGTAATCGTTTTTACCAACTCATCCAAGTTTATTTATTCTCCTACTTTATATTCATGACTTTTATCCATGATAAAGTAATAAATTAAATATAATATATTTTATTATATTTTATTATGATTATGATACAACCATATTCCATGATTTATCCATCCTATGAAAAAATAAAGCACCGCGCGTGTGTACGTTCGACTTACCATCTCCACAATGTGGTGTAATTTTATTTTCATCACAAATTTGTTTGGATTGGTAAAATGATAAATATAATTGATATAAAAAATAAGAATGACATGCCATTTAATATTTATAATTAAAATACCAACAATTTCTTTACCCTTTCACCAATAAGGGAATGATATCGTCACTCGTGCGTATGTGCGGCCCACTATGTCAGTGACGTGATGTGATTAATTTTCCATGTTAACCATTCAATATTGATTATAAAAATGAAAATATTGAATAAATATAATATCTATGAACTTAATATAATTTCGGAGATTAAATAAAGATATCATATTTATAATAAATGATACCTACTTGAAAAAACATGCCTATAAAAATAAACCAGTTAACACCCCAGACAAGGGTAATAATAGAATATTATTAACAAAATGATATAAGAAGATAAAATATGATATAATAAATTAGAATATGGTCATATTATAAATTAATAACACTATTTAAACTACTATACAGTAGTTTAAATCATATTCAAATAAATTAAAGTACAATCTATTGATTTATTTCAGAATCTCATTATTATTCAGGATTGTTTAGGTTTAAGTATCAAATAGAGGATATTTTATTCCATGTACAAGTTTTCTAAAAATGTTTTCAAAAATATTTTTACTATTATACTATGATTTTTAAATGTCCCTTTTAACCATGTTTCAATTTTATAAAATAGTTTGAAAGGAATCTTTCTGTCATTTTTTAAAAAGGTACTTTCTGTGATTTTCAACCAAAATATAGAAGGATTTTTTTTAAATTATACAACATGAGAATATTTTAACACCGTCATGATTGATTTATGAATTGAAGATTAATTTATAAGTTTACAAGTATATTTTCAATGAGATTTTTTATTTTAAAATTTCACACCTTTTTAAATAAATAATTTTAATATAAAAGGTGAATTTCTATCAAGTATTTTCAATGATTTTATTAAAGTATTTTCAACCATATCAACATCCTTTGTTGAATTTTATGATTAATTGATTTTGATTTATTATGATATAATTTTTCATATTTTATTAAATGGTTTATAATCAGTTTGATACTGGATGTGCTATTTTTTTTACCATTCATGGTTTATGAAAGATTTAGTCATATTTTCTATGCTAGTTTTTCAATACGAGTGCTTATATTGTTTATGTTCAACCTTTTCATATAAGGAATACATTATAATTAGTAAGTGAAGTGTGGGGACAACTATTTCCCCTTGATGCATTGATAGTTATCATGAGACAAACTTGTTTGGGTATTGGCTAAGGCCTTACCTGTTTAAGTCTGGGGTCTTGGCTCATGCCTTAATGGTTTTCTTATGATGTATAATAGTTTTAATTCCCTCATTATAAGATTATTTATTAATATTACATGTGATTATTAGATTAATATAACTTCTATTTGATTAGTTATGTATAATTATATGATTTTTATATATTCTTTTCATATTATTCTCATGATTAAGTTTGAATGGCTTGGGGTTTAGTTATACACCTTACCTTTATGTTTGTGCTTATTATTCATAATGTAATCCACTATATGCTTACCCTTTCTAAGTATCTTATCACAGACTTTATTTTGTTTTATTTTTTACAGGGTTCTAAGTTGTATATTACAATTGATAAATGAGGTTAAGATAAGAGAATATGGGAGCTCTCAAAATACTTGATTATGTTGTATTTTATAGTTTCAATTGTAATGTATGTTTCAAGAATGTAATATGGTTTCAAAAATTTCTAAACCGATCAGTCCTTTGGGATTAGAGTCTTATATATATGCCCATATAATAAATAAAGGCACCAACTTCTAACTACTAGGGTGGGTGTCTTTACACACACCACTTCCCAAATGTTTTTTTGTTCTCACACCCCAACATCATACGTCTTGGTGCTCTTATCCCTTCTTTTTTCCATAAATCTCATACCATCATAATCGACTTCACATTGGGAATTCCCCACATCTGAAACCATTTTAATCACTAAATCACAACATCATCATACCTTAACAACTACCCTAAAAAAGTATATTAGGGTATCATGAACATAGAGGCCATAAACCGCATTCCCTCATCTTACTATGCACATCCCCCACTATAAGTCACACCGTCATCTCACCAATCATAACAATTGGTGCACTATTATAATAAACCATCATGGCCCATCCATAATAATCATTCCTAGAAGAGAGGTCAGGGAAGTGGAGGTATCCAACTATCCATCCAGACTAACATAGATATTTTTTTGGAAACACCTGGAACCAAAAACCTTTGGGAATCAGTGTAAACATATGATTCGGGTGGGTTATGCATCGAAATCACAAGGAAACACATTGTAATATTATTTACAAATATGACCATCCAATGGGAAACAAAAAGAAAATCTCATAACCACCACTGCATCTACATCACCACTACTAAACACTAACATTTCTTCCATACTATTATGAACCCATCCATTCCCATTTCTAAGCACACAACTGCACAACAATTTCATATTTGAACATTATCAACAATAATTACCAACCATATAAATTTTCATTTATCATCAAACCATATTCAAATTATGTATCATTATTCTATTCATTATTTATTTATTTACTGATTTCTAACCTCGAACCACTTAATCTTTCCCATGTTCATTAAATTAGAACATAAAATTTTCAAGTATTCCATAACTACTAGGAAACTACCATGCCAACACAAACTTTTAACCACTCCCACACCAACTTCATGCTCCCACATCACACATCATTATCATAGACTCAACCACCACACAAACACATCACACATCACCCCGGATTGCATCTCATGCAAACTAACCATGGGTTTTCAACCTACACACACCGACTCAAACCTATTTACCATAAATAGTCCAAACATACAAATAAGACCCAAACATATCACATCAAAACAACCCAACATATAGAATAAAACCATACTTCCCAACACTAAATTCCAGATTTAATAAAAAAATACTTCCATCACATTTTTTCAATATTTACCATGGGAATTCTCAAAAAATCTCTAATTTTCATGGGTAATGGGTATATTCATACATGTGACCCTAAGAAGGAAAACCATGACCGTGAGACCAAATTGCAACCATAAAAAAGAAAATATGATCATGAGACCAATCTATGATCATGACAATGAATACTATTTCTATGATTTAAACCTATTACTATGATAAGGAAAATTATTACCATGAGAATAACTCAAAATTTCATGGTGAAGAGGCCCTAAAACACCCCCTTGGAACCTCTAGGCCTGGAGAAATCACAAAGAAAATGTTTTAGGAACCAGAGGTATTGCATAATTTCATGTAAATGGTGTGTATAAAAACTATTCGGTATATAATATCATTAATTATCATATATTTATGGTATTGGATGTTTAATTTAAAGATCTATCTTTCAAGAGGTTTTTATATTGTTGTTTTGTAAGCCACAATGGTTTTTGTTAGGTAAACTTTTATTTATTGATTTACTATTGTTCTTCTTGAACTCAATTCATACAAGATTGGTTTATTCAATCATAGAATTTTATTTACAGTATTTTATATTTCTCTCTATGGAAATATAAAATTTTAATTCAAATATCATTCATGATGAATTTATTCATGATAAAAGTATAACATTGTTGAGAATAATTATCATCCTTTCCAAGTAAGGTATTTTCCTTCCATATCTATGATTTATATTCCTGCCTATATTCATCATTATTATTTGGAAAGTAAAATATGTGTAATTTATGGTGGACTTAATATTTCACTTCACCTATTTTCAAAATTATTTTTTTTACTCTTTTAATGACTTGAGTTTTCAATAATGGTATTTTAAAATATTAAAATGGGTTTACCTTAATAATTGTATGTTTTATCATTAAATCCACATTTCCTTTATAAAACCATTATATATTTTCCAATGATCCATTATTAATGATTATTTTTAAAATTAAAATTTTTCATAAAATTTCACTTCCCCATATTGAAAATGACTTTTGAATGTAACCCACAAATTCATCTTTTTACGATATTATTAAAAACATTTTTCTAAAATATTTTTTTATTGGTTTTTTATTTGAAATCATTTCCCCCCTAAAATAATTCTTGGAAATATATCTTCCTTTATATTTAATGAAATATTTTTAGGTAAAAATTTTAATTTATGATTATAATGTGAAAATGGGTATTTTCTATTATTTTTCAAATTTATTTACCTAATAAAATTGAAAAGGCACATTTCATCTATGTTAACATCCTTAAAAGATTATTTTGTTTCCCATGTTATATATTCTAATAAAATAATCCACTTTGTATCCTAATAAAAATTATTAAATATTCATGGTATTTTTTTAATAAAACATGTCTTCTTTCCACAAGTTAATTATATGATATGTAAAATATAAACATTTTCATGATATCATTAATCACATTTTTATGGATGATTTTTAAGATGATGTGTGGGGTCCGATATTTCAATCGAATGGATTATTTTAGGTTTTATATAATGTGAGACGAATAATTTTTGCATGAAAATTATTTTACCGGTTTTTTGTGTGAAAATTATGCATGCATCTTTGTTCACATGTTTGATACATGAACCTAACATAGGTATATCTTTTATATGTTAGTTATGTGAATGTTTTTTGGGTGGATTTATTCACTAGTTTTTGTGCGATTGTTATTTGGGTATGATTTTTCATAGTTTTTTTGTATAAAAAATATGTAGGAATATTTTCTCATAAATTTTTCATTTTAATGTGATGCAGATATATCTATTCATAATTTTTTTCATGAATCTCTTATAGATGGAAATAGTTTTGTGTGAAATTTATATAGGTAGTTATATTTTAAAATATTTATTATTATTTTGTTTATTATATATATATCATTATTTTTATTACCACATCGTTATTTCCTATACTAAAAATTATGCCCCATAGATCAAGTTAATTATCTGAGTTCTCCACACTCATATTCCATGGTATATATATTTTTTATTTTGAGATTACATGCCTTATTATCATTAATTTTGGATAACTATCATTATTCCATGTTTCTTTTAATAAGATACTTTCCCATGATCTTTTTGTATTACATTGTTCTGATCAAACCATTATGATTTTGTGCTATGTTTTCCATTACTAAGAATTTGTGCTCACCCATTTTTTAGGTTTTCATTCCAAAAGTTATGTATATGTGTAAAATATCTGATAATTCTAGAAAAGTGTATACCCTGGATCAATTATAGGGAAATGTTTTCTTGTGTTATATAATTATTTGATTTTTTTGATGATCCTAAAAGACACTAAACCTTCCATTCATGTGATTATGTAATTATTTGGGATATGTAATGTCTAGCTTATTTTAATTATTTAAAATATAGTCATGTTTAACTTATTTCATATAACATTTTTTGAAATAAATTATTTAAAAAAAATTAACACCAGATATAGGAGTGGAGAATTGGGGTGCATGAGGTAAATATTTTAAACATGAAAAAAAAGATTTATTTTAAAATCTAGAATGTGGATTTAATAAAATAAAATTATAAGGATTTTTAATTTTTGGGGTGGCTTGCTACACACTATAGATTTATGTAAATTATTTTTATTGGTGAACATGATAGAAGAATATACACACCATATAATGAACAATAAATGTAATAACCATTTCTATAATGATTTAAAATTGTAACTATATTTAAACATAAAGATATTGTATCCAGAGTGATGGGAAATGTTCATGTAGTATGGTAGTGGTCCCTAAACCAAGGAAAAACAATTCCATCAACAATAAAAAAATAATTAAAAATAAGAGATTCATGGATTTGTAATAATTTTTTTTCCAAAAAAAGAGTTTTATGTAATCACTACAAGTTATTTTATTGAGAATCATCATTGAATGAAAATAATTAAACACGAGAATATAATAAAGTGAATTAAAATGTCAAAGTATGAATAAAAATAGTGTATAAAATTATCCTGTCATATATTTATAATGATGGAACAACAAGAATGAAATCATTCACAAAAAATTAAATAATAAAAAATAAAGAAATATTAAATAGATTTGATTCATAGGGATGATATAAGGAAAGAGAAATGTGAAGAAGAATTGATTTTTTTTTTATGTTTTCAAATATATGTTAATAACTAGTGTTATTCTAATATGGTGACCAAACTTTTTAATACATTTTTTAACTCAATTCCTTAAAAATATTTCATTGACAACTTCTTAGGTTATTTTTTAGTTTTGGGGTCTTGAAAACTAGGTACATATTACATGAAGTACCTACTAAAAAAATAAATATAAACATAATTTATTCCCATTTAAATATTTGTTTGTTATTCCATCATAGGCCACCTCATTACATGTTATTTATTATGTACATACATAAATATAAAAGGGTGGGTATGAAGAATAGTAAGGGATAAATACAAGAATTAAAACAAATGAAAACAATATTGATAAATAACGAGGTATAATGTGAGAGATTGGTAATAAATATATGGTATATATAACACGAAAAATTTTCAATAATATAAATATGAAAATTCAATCATCATATCACAATGGTTTAACACTAAGGACTCATAAAACATATTAAAAAGTCAATTCACTAAGTTATCATAAAAAATTAATTTATTGTGATTTATTATTTACAAAATTCATTGTATCACTACAAGGGAGAGAAATTTATATGTATTAATTCTTGTGTACCACATATATCACATATAAGAATAAATAATTTAATCAATTACCTACATAGAATAAAAAATGGTTTTCATATAAAATAAGTGATTATATATGTGTTTAATGAATTGAAATTTTCATTATTTGTAACCCACGAGAAGGGAGAATGGGTTTCATAAATGGAAATAACCAATAAATTAAGTATAATTACATCTTTATGAATACCCAAGAGAAACAATACGGTTTTTTATTCAAAAAAAATGGGAGTCATGGAAAACTGAAGCATGATTTTGGATGAATAAGAGGTACAAAAACTGGTTTAAGGAATGAGATTAATGATTGATAATTGAAGGATCTCATTGATAAAATAAATAATTAATAGTACAGTAATGATTTCAGGTTCGTGATAACATAATGACTTTAAAATTAACAGATTAACTACAAAATATGTACTTGGATAAAAATGTAGGGGAAGATAATTCCTTAACATAAATATCGCTTCTCAAAAATAGAGGAGTGATTCTTTGAGATATTTATAGCTTCAAAGAAGGTCTTAATGAGACAATAATGCAGGTAGGTATGAAATAATTACCATTATAGTGGATGAATTGGGGTTAATAGGTGGTTGATTATAGAAATGTTGGTAGAATTGTTTATTAATTTTTAAATTCATCCTTTGGAATTCAGTGTTTTGGAAAATAAATTTTCAATGGGACACCCATGGGTTTTGATTATGGGTTTTGAAACAAATAATTAGTATTTTTAGAAATATTTGAGTTTGAGCACCGAACATATTTTTTATATTACTATTTAATTTCAGAATAATTTATCCAATGTTTTTTGAAAATACTTATTTTTCCAGTTTATAATTTTGGATGTTTTTATATTTTTAAAAATTTTATTTTTATTCATTTTAATATATTATATTAATAAAATAACTTCTTTATTTGTTTTTGATTCATATATTATAATTATTTCATCATCATTACATAATTATTAAGTCACGAAACATATCGAAACCATAAATCTTTATATTTACTATGCACAAAAAACCAAATTGTTTCATAAATTTATTAAATTTTTTCCATAATCTAAATTCTATGTGTTTATTTAAAATATATTTTTTATTGTAAAATTAAATTATTATGTTTGAGAAATAATTATTTTGAATAAAACTTATCTATTTTTAATAAAATATTGTTTATATAAAAATTATTAATTTACAATAAGGGGTTTTGAATTTAATAATATCATATGTATTGGTTCATAAATTGTATATAACACAATTAAAATTTAATTATTTTGGATATTGTTACTATTATAATGGTTATAGTGAAACAATCTGTTAAGGGTCGGGTAATAGTCATATCCCAATGGCCATATTAACCTTTGCATCCTATATATTCTCCACCATTATCTTACCTTATCATTCACTAACTCTCTTACAATGGTTCCAAACTTTTGTTGATAATGTCTATCATATTCCTAATTATTTTATTTCTTTTTTTATAGTCATCAGGAATGAGTGATCTTAATTGAAGAATTTGGGCATATAGAGTTTCCGTTAATGTTTTCAATATTCATTTCTATTTATCAACATGTATTATTATTAGCTGTTATCATAAATATTATTAAATGATTCTCAATTTTCTTAGTAACTGTAATAATATTTGTATGAAATCATAATAAAACATTAATTGTAAAAAAAGAGTTATATTAATAACATAAATAAAATTTCAAGAATTTATATTCTCACCCATAAGAAATTTCATCCTTAAAATTTTTGTCCTGAATCAAAATAAAAGGGGGGAATTTACCCCTTATCATTTCTTTAGACTCCCAGATTGTTTATATGAACATTTTATTTTTCAATAATACATTCATGAGTCATGTTGTATTGATCCGAAAAACTCCACTTTAATAAAGAATCTAGATAATTTCTTCTTCATATGATAGTTAAGGATCCCATTCCACACATTTGTGTCTTCTATATTTGTTAGGTTTAACATATAATTTATTAATAGGGATACATAAAATACTTCATTAACATCGGTAATATTTATAGGTAGTGATATTTGGTAATTAATTGCTCTAACAGACTATAAATTTTCAAATGGTCTAATGTATCATAGTCTCAGTTTTCTATTCTTTCCAAATATCATTATGCCTTTCCATGGTGATATTTTTATGACTACATGATCCCTCGTATGAAATTTTATTCCCTTCATTCTCTTGTTAAAATAACTCTTTTTTTACTCTAATAATCCTTATAATGTTTCTTGATCACGTGTATCTTTTCTATGGAGTCTTTCATAATTTTTGGTCAAAATTGATTTATGTCTCCAAATTCATCAATGTATGTTGAAATTATACACCTTCTCCCATATAGTTCTTTATATGGATCCATTTTGATAATCGAGTGAAAATTATTATTTTTAGATACTTCAATTAGTGGAATATGTTAGTCCAAAATACCATTAAAATTAAGTTAGAATTCATTTAGCTTGTCATCCAATGTTTTTATACTCATCTCATACATCCCATAATTTTTCGATGATAGTTTTGGATAAGGTTTACTTTGATATTCATAGAATTTTAAAGGATCATCCTAAACAAAGAAGTAAATCATGAATCATGGACCAAACGAATTGATAGTGTTTCCCCATGAAGTCTCACCACATATTGAATACACTGATGTTAAATGTATTATATGGAGAAATCCTCTCGTATACTTATAAAATATGTAGAATTTATTAATCTATAAACAATTTACCATATGAAACAATATCACTTGAATATATTAGGAGGACTAGTAAAAAAGTTCATAATGGTTTTATACCACTTATTTATAGGTATTTTTAGTGGTTATGACACACCTTTGTGAAATTTTCATTCTTCCTTCCCTTTCTGACGAACAAAAGATCTTGGAGTATAATCAACAATCTCTATTTTTATGTTGTCCCACCAATAATGAACCCATAGGTCTATATACATTTTTGTGGTTCTAGGTTATTTGAAAAACACATAATTGTGAGCTTCATCCATAATAAATTTCTTTAACATTGTAATATATAGGATATATAGCATGGTACTGACACACAATACTCCCTCTTGATCAATATTAATCTCAAGATATTTTCTATTTTTCAGAACTACTATATTATTTTTTAAATTTGGATCGTCTCGTTATGCTTTTTTGAGCTTATCTAGTAATGATTGTTGTGAAATAATTTGGGATAATATTGATGATGTTCCTTACATTGTGACCAATATCTCCATCCTTACATAGTCCTTAATCAACATGTCTCCTTCTATTCTCATTATTTCAGGAACTCAAGGTTCTTTCCTACAAAACAAATCAGGGATTTTTTTCTTTTCTAGGATGATAATGAATAGAACAATCATTGTCCTTAAGAAGGTCCAACAATCTCTTTAGTCAAATGTTCTATTCATTTTGTGTTACTACATAATTTAGAATATACTTGTAAGTGTATATATCACACTACTACTGATAAATATATTTTCCGTATATATTTAGTGAAATGGTAACTATAACTAATACCACATCATGGGTAGTTTAATTTTGATCTCATGGATTCAATCATTGATATTCATATACAATAAAATTTTCATTTTTCATGAGAAAGCATCCAATTACATTAATGTAGATATCACTATAAATTATAAACCCTCCCCCACCATATAGAAAAGATAGAACACATGCAATAACCAACCTATTATGTAGTTCTTGAAAATTTTCGTCACACTCCATTTTCCAGAAAAATTAACACCATATCGAGTTAACTTGGTCAGTTGATTATAAAATAATGAATATATTTTCATTAAAATTATATATTATCAAACTATACCATATAAAATATGAATCTCAGTCACTATTATATGATAAGTACACTCCTCTATGGCCTTATTATTTACTTGAAAACAAATATTCTTTCGCTAGTCATACTGTGTCTAATGAATTCTACTTCTTGTAGCTAGACTTATATTTTCTAAATTTACTGAAAATAATTTCATTTCATATAGTTTTTAATATGACTATTAGATTATCATAATTCCCCTCACTAATTTTGGAATATATTGGAATATCCTCAATAAATAGCAAAAAATATATTAATATTGTCTCTAAAGACTCTATTAATCACATTCATAAATATAGAAGCAGTGTTAGTCCAGCAAAATTTCATAAGGAAATACTCATAATGTACATATATTGTTTGGAAGGTAGTATTCTAGATATATTATCTCTTCACACATACCTGATTATGCCCCAATCAGTGTAAAATATTGGAGAAGAACTGGGCATCATGAAGCTAGCCGAACAAACCATCAATCCTTTTAAGAGGTTAATTTTCCCTTCATTATAAACCCACTAATTCCTCTTTAGATAATATATAGTTGAAATGATAAATCCTCATAATTTACAATGAGAATAGGTTCTAGTCAAAGAGGCACACTCAGTAGATAAAACCATTATCCAAAAGATCTTGAAGTCAATTCTTTAATTACTCATACTCTACATATGTGATTTTATATGGGGGTATTTGTTATTGTCTTGGATCTTGGTACATGTTCAATTGAAAAATCTACCTTTATATTATACAGAGTTCCGTTTAATTATTCTAGAAATACATTAATGTACTAAATAATTTGTTCATATCATATCTTTATAATTTCACATTCTTCCCCTTATTCTCACATCATTTATATAAATAATGAAATAAGAAGTTGTGTTTAAAAACACTCAAGGTGGGATATCTCTCCTTTGAGGATAATTATAGGTTTCTACTCTAAAAAACTATATTCCCATGATTCTATTATTGATCTTGGAATTATAATTTGATATCCATTCCAGTCCTATTATTATGTCAAAATTACACTATTGGAATGACCACTAGGTTTGCAGTGATATTGAACTCTCAATAGTTAATAAGGAAATATCTATATATCCTTGATTCTTGAATAGTTCATCTATGATTTATAATTGAAAAATATAACACTTCCAGCTCAGGGTATAATTTTATGTTCTTTTCAAACATGAATGATATAAAAGAATGTGTAGAAATGAAATTAAACAATTATTTTTTAAATTTGAGTTTATTATGGGTATACCATCAAAAATATTATCTATAGACTAAAATTCATTCATTGTGATTGATGAAAAATGACCTTGATCCCTTGGACTCTATAGGGGTTGATAGAGTTTTCCATCCATTATCTTCCAATTTAGACATTGGTTAGGAAAATTTCCATTCTCCCCACACGTGATAAATTGTACTATAGGTTGTACATGCACTGTATTTCAATTAAAATTTAAATTTAAATTTTTAGGATTTACATATCCATAATATTTTTGAGATGTATGACCACCTCTTCCAAACATGTTACATTTTCAATATCGCTACAAAATAATTCTCTGAATCATTCTACCAACACATGTTTCACAGAGGCAGTAATTGTTACTTCTCTTCTCTTTCAAGATCTAAATTATTCTCAAAATATAGATCCATACTCTTATTCTAAACATTTAGTTCATGAGACCAATGTTTATCTTCAAACTCAATTCATACTTTGAGATCACACGAAACTATCTCCACATAACTCTCTAGGTCTCATATTTCCAAATATTTCCATAGATTAGGTCTTAGTCGACCAAATATTCAACCAGTGTTCCAATAAAAATAAATTAAAAAAATTTAAGTGTATTATGATAGCCTTATAAATTTCATTTCATTACTCCTCACTGATTCATTTTACTTTCCTTTCATTTAATGGAATTCCATTTGTATTCTAATTCCAAGGATTTGAGTAAAATACTTGTTGAATTATTTTTGAAGTCTTCTTACTTGAGAGTTTCCAATTCATCCTTTGGATTATTGTTATTGATAAATGTACACCACTATTAGATTATCCCTATATGAGATACAATTATAACATAATATTTTCTTTATTTGAACAATAAATTATATAAACTATATTTTTCTTTAATATTGATCAGTTATTATGTGATTAGGGGATTAGAGTGAAAGACCCAATATTTTTTTATATGGTTCAAATCCTTTTAATTTTATTTTTATCCCATAGGTTTGATCAAATTTGAATTTCTAATAAGGTCACAAGAGTTTATGGGGGTATGGGGCTTGTACAGAGCATAGAGGCTCATTTTTCAAAAAAATAATCTGGGCTGCATGGTTAATAGAAAATGTTCCAACGTGGACAAATAGTTACTACTAACCTTATGGGGCATTTTTTTGTGAAAAAGAGGGTGAAAATATTTCCCAAACCCTGTGACCCAAGTTTCACTCCTATGTGACCCATGTTGTATGAACGTGCAAAAAACTCTATAGTTTTTATCATAGGTTTAGAATAGAATTTGTGCATGTTTTCCCAAATCATGCTCATAAACCATGTGAGGGGGCTTCTTGGAAATATAAGAGCGCATAATTGGCCCATGGTTTTGCCATCTGTGCAACCAAAATACATGATAAAATATTTCAATGTTAAATGAAAATTTTAAACATAATTAAATGAAAACTAAATCCTAATTTAATATTTATCTTTTCCAACACAAAAGGGCCTCTATTATTCTCATTGAGCTCCTCCTCCATCAAGACAGGTTCCTAGATAAACCCATTGTCAAAAATCTGATTCTTCCACTATTGGTCTCGTTAGATTCACATTAATGAGTACTATAATCCAATTATTCCTCTATATATATTCCATTAAATAAGAATCAAAATTTTCATACAGTATAATATGAACTATTTTTAGGGAATTCATATGTTTCACAATTTTATTCTAATTAGATTTTGGTTAAGAGATGATAATAGATAACTGTTTCCCCACATGTATACAGTAGGTGGTCTATAACTTTTACCTCAAATTTGGGTTTTATTATAACTTGTTCCCATTGTTATCCATTCAAGGGATTATGGAGTTTCCTATAAAATTAATATAATTTCTTCAATAAACTATATGACACTTGTTTAGGTTTCCCATTAAGTACTATTATACGGTAGGAGTTCACTGACATCTTCCCAGATCACCCATGAGGATTTTTTACTTAATTTCCCCATTTTGTGCCTCCAATTTGGGTGTGTGAGAGATCCCCATCATTAATTTAATCCATTATAAATTTAATGAGATATTACTAGAGGGTTTATAAATCCCTTTCAAGGTTATTATATGATATGAAATGCTTCAAAATGGTCAAATGATTGAAATTTCATGATTTTTAATGAGTTAGATGAACTCATGGCATAAATGTGATTATGAAATGGGGTTTGAAATGATTAATGAATTGATTATGATAATGTATTCCTTGAAAATGTATACTCTTTGGATCCTCATTCTATAGGATGACAAGGGAATTTATACTCCATGGATACTAATTATGTTAGTGGATTCCTTAAACATTTCCACTCCTTGGATCCTAATTCCATATGATTCCATTGACATTTATACTATATTGATGCTGATTATGGTAGTCTATTCCATTGACACTTTTACTCCATGGACCCTGATTCCATAGGTTGGAATGAAAATTTCTACTCTATGGATCCTGATAATGGTTGTGGATTCCATGGACTATTCAACTCCTTGGATACTAATTCCATAAGATTCCATGGACATTTCTACTCCATGGATCCAATTTACATGGATTCTAAGGATATTTCTACTCCTGGGATCTAGATTTCTTGTATTGCCTTGGAAATTCTCCATGGGATTTCTCTTTTGTCTCCACTCAAGACTTTATCATGTTTTCCATGAAGATTATCCTTGGAGTTGATGAGGATTTGTATGTCATTTTATAATATTGATCCAGACCATTCGTTCAAGACACTAGATTACATGGCTAGGCTGATTTGGATGGTTTACCATGATTTATATTTATCCCATGATTTAGCTTCTGGATTATAGTTGACCCTTGTTATGGGTTCTTAACTATTATTGATTGATATGATAGTATCACACATGTTTCATTTACCATTACATGTCTATTATATATTTAAAAATTCTTTAGCTTATATATATATATAGAGTGGACATGTTATAGAATATGTCAGTGATTTCCTAATGTTTTTCATCTAACATCATATTTGGAACACCATTGGGTACCCAAGAAGACTTCACGGATGAAGGTAGAGATTGGGGAAATAAACCTCTTTATGAAACTTGGTTTGATCATTACATAGGATCATGGGAGAATTTAACTAAGATATGCCTATGATTTGATATGAATATATTTATTTTTGAACTTTTTTAAATTTTGATACATCTGTTATATTGGATGCATGTTTCAATGAATTTTTGTTCCTTTTTATATATAATATTGACATGATCATCTTTTATATATGATATTACTTTTGAACTTGTTTATTACCCATGTCATTTGGACGGTTTATCTTTAGTTGATGATTAATATTATTCTTCAACTTATTTAATCATGTATGATACTCCATTTTAATTATGATTATGAGGATATAGTCTCCATAATGTGTCAATGTTGAACTTTTCTACTATTCGACAACCTATATCACATGGTGAGGCATGTTTGAGGTCATGTTACCCACCATCACAGGGAACTATTTAGTGGGTACCAGGCCAAGTCATTACAAAGTTGTATCATATGTTTATTTTCTGGTATTACTATTTGGGACAATAAAAAAGAGATAAAGAATTAATTGTAATTTGTTAATGAGATGTTTCTTGGATTAGCTAACCCATGTACAGAGAAAATTCAAATTATCATTGAAGTAAATTATTAGTTTTTACTAGATTTTTCCTATTTCAATAGATATGAATTCACCGTTGGGTGACAAACATATGGTTTGATTATTATTTTGATTACATATTTTTATCCACGGCCTAATGAGATGATGGAATTCAATCACATCCATCGTTTTAGACAAATATTAGGATATAAATTCCCTACATTATTCAATTCCATATAGGATGATTTTCTTGACTACATGACATTGTTATATATTTATTTTTTGATATAATTATTATTATATATTGTTAATTTTAGGATTGAGATGAATAAATGGTACTTATAGTGTCTACCATAACATTATAGTGTTTTTCTATATAGGCTAAAGCATACACCTCATGCATTATGTTGTGGAACATTGAGTAATGGTCAATTGGTTTCACGGGTTAGAATAAGTTATGGTCAAGGATTAAATGGATACCACAATTCAATTTATATGGTGTATGGTAAATTATAAATGGGAAAATTTTAATATATTTAATAACACCATTTGATGATAATTGTGAATAAATAATAATTTAGATGGATTTAAATTATGAAATTTCCTCGGACCTGTGCTGTGAAAAAATAGCTTGACCTAGACCTGAATTTCATAGTGGGATATAGGAAGTGTCTCTAATGATATTTATAAATTTTCCTTATAAAATTTCCAATATTTAGGAGTAGGAATAGGTATGTGTCCTATTTATATTAAGTCATCATCCTACTTTAGGATTTTTCCTGCAATTCTTGACAATATTGAATCTTTTCAAAGGTGTGTTCTTGGTATTGTTGAGAAATTTCACATAGATGACCTCCTATCATATGTTAGGCGACTGGAAAATATAATTATTAGAAGGTGGTGGACCTTGATCATTTATAATAACCTCTAGTAGTTCCACTTATGGAACCACAAGTTTAACTAGATATGAGTGATGATGCCAAGTTCCACAATGGTTTCATATTTTTTATGCATACATTTAAGTGATACCCACTACATGCCTTGTATATAGAAGAGGTGATTCATGTGTTCTATTAGCATCATCTACCCACCTTGTCATGGGATAGTAGTCCATAGGATGTAAATATATGGTTTGATACTATTTTATTGATTTTATAACATCTAGAGAGTCCTCCTAATGGGAAAGTGAAACTTTCTACATATATTCTTTCGTGAGTAGTTAAGTGCTGGTTGGATGTTTTGAACTAATATGATATATTTCAGGGTATGGATAGAGGGATTTAAAATCTTGATTTTATGATTAATTCTTTCTCAAGTATTTGAGGGATGAGAATGCTAGTGATTTTAGGCATCCAGATAATGGTATAATGATAGTTATGGAGTATTTAGTTATATTTATATAGATTCAGGGATTTGTTCTTGTTTATCCTACTGATGATCCATTGAGGGTTATATGATTCAAAGAATATATTATACATGTTTTTTGATTATAGGACAATGTGTTTCGGTTGAATACAATATCTAAGATAGTGGATTAGGTGTTGATGACTGAATTGAACCCGACAGAATTTTGTAGCACAGAGAAGGGTAGTGTGCTTCTCGGCCAAGTGGTTTTTTGACAGGTGCTAGAAATAGAAATTTTAAGGCTTATCATGAGGGTAATACATTCATGATTTTTAGTGCTAGTATTACTTCCCTCTATAATCATTATATATGGTTGGGAAATTTGAGGAGTTAGTTCGAAAGAGGCCAAGATGAGTACAGATCATGCAACAAGATAGGCCATGTTCAAAAAAATTGAGGGACATTCCCTCGAGAAATTAGTGGAAGAAGATCAACTCTAAATCCAAGTTCAGCAGTAGGATTCATATCTCCTTGTCAAGCTGGGAGCTAGAGTACTATTAGCCGATTATACTGAGGTGGTGGCCATGGTGGTGGGGGCCTGGAACCAGTTGTACAATGAAAATATATTGGGCATACTTCAGGTAGCGAGGTTTTTTTACAAGGCCATAGATCATGCCAGATATATTAAATATATTCTATCCCTATGGAGTAGATCACTGAGATATATCTAGGGAGAGGTGTGATCTTAGTAGCCTCCACTCTAGTATCCTCTCCTACTGATACAGGTGAATATAATTCATTTATATCTTTACCTACTGTGGATATCCTTACGATCTATGTTTAGTTTTCTAATGATGTGATGACACTCGATACTTCATTGGGGGTTCGATTAGAGAATATAATCTTGTGTTGAAACTGTACCCTTGAGGTACGTCAGTGTCTCTTCAGGTGTAATATTTTTTTGCTTGATATGATATGATTTTATATCATACTCAAGATAGTCTGGCTAGTTTCTTATCATTTCCCTGTTAAATGTTAATGAAAAAAAATAATCTTTCACATCACCAAATATAGTGGTTTATATTCACAATGTGGAAAGGGAAGCCTATGTAGGTACAGATAGACCAGAGCATTATGGGATGGAGGTGTGACAACCCAGATTACAAGCCTCATTATCGATTATTAGGGAATATGAAATCCAAAATTACCATCCATATCAGATCATTTCTAGGATATTTTTATACATGAATTTTCTAGTTTACCTGCTATGATAGAGGTGGAGTCAACTATTGAGCTAGTTTCAGGAGATACACTAGTGTCTATTCCTCCTTATAGGATGAGAACAACTATGTTTCAAGAGCATAAGATAAAAATTGATGAATTTTAGGAAAAGGGGTTTATAGGACCTAATACTTCTCAGTGGGGATCACCAGTACTTTTTGTGAAAAGGAATATATAACTATTCATTTATGTGTTGATTGTTATAAATTAATCCAATTGAAGCTAAAGAATTGGTATCCTTTACCTATATAGACAATATATTTGATCAAATAAAAGGAGTATATGTTCTCTAAAAAACTTATTTGATGTCAGGATATCACTATTATGTGGTAGGTTGACATAAACACCTCATACATCATTCCATTCTAGGTGCAGTCTTTAGGAATATCTGGTTAGGAAATTCGGTCATATGAATATACTGACTATTTTAATAGAACAATTGAATTGGTTTTTCAGCCCATATTTGGATTCATTCATGTTTATTTCATGGATGATAGAATTATGTATTCATGGAATTAAGACAATCAGGTGTAGAACCTTGACATCATTCTGGATACACTAAGATATGTAACGTCCTGAACTCAATTCCACGCATCGATGCCCAAATCTGTCTGGCCACATGACCTTAAGCACACCTGTATATATGCAAGAGGATTTAAAATAGTAGAGAGGGAATAGAACATTAATAATGACAAGACTATACGATATTTTATCAGAGTAATACACCTGCAGAAATAAATACCCAATATAGGAAGATTATATAATAAAAAATATACCAATATCTCAATAAAGAAAAATAAAGAAATACAATATCAATATGACAGAGAATACAACCCATGCTAAAATATGTGTCAAGTTTCTAAAATGAAAACTAGAAATAATGATACTGAAGACTCCCCTGAGGGTCCCGAAACATGTCTGTTTACCTCATCCAAGATCCATTCCCAAATAATCAATCTTACATTGGGCCTTGACCCTTAACATATCATGTAATATTATATTTTACCAAGACAATAATCAGGAATCCCATGTAGGGTGTGAGTACAACTCAGTAGGCCACCACTAATGATGTCTAAAACAAATCCAGTATAAAATAGAGTACATAGTTGTATAAATAAATAAGTAAAATTATTATTTAATTAGTTATCACATTATCAAATATTCTATATTTAACCTAATAAACACCCTGGTTTTCGAGAAAACCCATACCTCAATACCTTTTCCAGACCATTCTGGAGTCTAATTCATGTCACATTTTCAAATCAAAATTCAGTAAAATAATACCCTTTTACTATCAACATCATTTCATCATATTAAAATAACTATTTGGAATAATAGTTCAATGCCAACAATTTTGGTCCAGGTCATCATGCCTAGGACCTCGTGGGCTTCATTCCAGAAGACCACGTCTCACACAGGTTGATCGGTATGCGATTCATAAACTTCATATTGTGTCCCACTATTGCAGGATTTGGAAACAACATACCATGCCTCACAAAGATTCAATTTTTTTATCACTATAGGCTTTAGAAATAGCATTCCATGTCCCACTCAGGCGGGATTTATATACATCAAACCATGTCCCACTCTCTCTTATCAAACACTTATATATAACGCACACACACAAACACATATATATATATATATATACAACATCACAAAAATCACTATTTCACATAAATGAAGATTAATCATCATTAATGTTCTATTTTATAATAATTCTCATTAATTAATCCAAAAAATAAATTAATCACGTTCATAAAATTAATGAATTATATAATTTATTAATCACATATATTAAATTAATTAAATAAAAAAACCAATTCAACAATTAAAATATCTCATTATTTATTCTATGATTAATTATAGAATTCTTAATCTCAATATGTCAAAATTATTTCACTGATTAATTAATCAATTCATAACACTAATATAAAATAATTAATTAAAAATTAATTACTCAATTTATAACATCAATATCTCATAATTAATTCATCGATTTATTATCTCAAATATGTATTTAAATATCACATAATTAATTCACTAATTAATTATTCCAAAATACCACAATTTCACAATAACATTATTAATTAATATAATCAAGAACACAAATTTCGTAACAACCCTATATATTCTCTAAATTTAATACATGTAATAATAACAATGACCATGGGAATTTAATATTAGACCACCTAATTCAATTTGTTGATGAAGGAATTCTCCATAGAAATATATAAAACCGATTGGAACAATGTAATAGCACTGGATCCAAATCCCTAACCCTAAATCAAGAATAAAAAATTCATGATCTCTTATATTTAGATGTATATCCTTATACCTAGAGAAGGATTCTTTAAATCAAGATATAGATCAAGAAAAAATAGTAGATAACTACCACCAAATGAAAGAGTGAATATAGAAGGATGAATGAGAAATAAATGGGGAAAGATACACTTACTGGGATGGATGAGGATCTTAGATAGGGATTTAAATCATGAAGAAAAGAGGTCATATGGACTTGAAATCCCTCTAGAAAGATTTGAAATCATTAAAAATATAGTTATTCGGAGATTGGATCATAGGGGGGAAGTTTCGAGGGTTTGGGTGGATTAAAACTAATTTTCATGCCATTTTAAATATCACGGAAGGTTTATTGAGCAGGGGTGCACAATTGTCCCCAAAACATACCCTCATTGTGCACCCATTATTTTTGGGGTGTATAGTTTCTATTTTTAGGGAACACAATTTGAAAAATAATGCATCAGATGGGAGAACCCCCACTGCCTAGGGTTGCACAGTTTTCTGGTCTGGGGCAAACAATTTGTCCTAACCATGTGCCAACCATACACAACTCCATTTTTCTTCCATTCTCCTAAATTTCCTACCATACACACCCCAATGTAAAACCGGAAAAAAATTACACAACATTATTAAAATTTTACTAGAACTCTCATCTAAGTCAACACCTAAAAAATTGAGGATCTTAAAATAACCCCACCTTATAATAGTTCATCCTCGAGCTACTCTCCCATGTTTCTCTATGATTCTATGCCAAAAAATATTGATCTATTGAGGCCTCATGTCTGCTTCCCCTTCCCAAGTCTCCTCATCCGCATGACCATGTTTCCACAATAACTAAACTATTAATACAATCCTTACTCTCAACACATTCTCAATATGATCCAGCACATGTATCAGTTGCTCATCACAGGATGCATCTTCTAATAGTTGAAACATCCTATAAGGAACCCTGCTATCTTCTTTTTCATGCCCATCCCCTAAATATTTTTTCGTAGATCATGGTACATTTTGGTCACACATGGATATACCTCCCAATTCGAGGCATGAAATTAATACATCAGATTCTCTCACATTCTTATAGGAACAACAACTCAATTCTTTACATAGATGATTTCATCCTCATATTTGCCTCAGTCTGAAGGTGACTCCAAACTTTCAAGGATTTACCTCAAGTTCAAACATTATGTATCCTCATACTATCCATCCTTGACCCATCTAAAAAGAGTATACTCCACAAAAATTGACACGAGAGTCACCTGATCTTGAATATCTTGATCAACAATGAACATCTCATCCAACAAATTCAACATCCTCTACTCAACACTAGATTCCGGAACTGCCTGAGTTTGAGTTTTCTTACTCAAAACATCAGAAAAACTGTTCCAATTTTTGGGTGTATATGAAAACTCAAAATTGAATGACTGTATATATTTTTCCCATCTCCACTCCTATATATTCAAATCTCATTGTGAAAATATGCACCTCAAATATTTTTGACCCATATACACAATAATATTTTCACCCAAAATATAATGCCTCCAACACATTAGAGCATAAATCAATGCTTCGAACTCAAGGTCATGCATATGGTAGTTCCATTCATGTGGACTAAAATACCTAGACCCATATGACCCATCTCGATCTCATTTTACCAACACATCCTCGAGTCCAATCCTATAAGCTCCATAATACACCCTATAATCTTTTCCTGATTCAGGTAGGACCAATATCGATGATGATGTTAAATTCTTATTCAAATCCTAGAATTACATATCACATGTTACTTACCAATTAAACCTTATCCCCTTTTTGGTAAAGCTTGAAAGCGGTGCTTCCAAATGGGAGAAATCCTGGCTGAATCTTTGATAAAATACAGCTAACCTCTGAATGTTTCAGATATCAAAAATGTTATTGTGCTAATTCTAAGACACAAATTCATTATCCTTCTATGGTTCTAATGAAACACCTACTTCCAAGATTATGTGTCCTAAAAATTTTACCTGAATGATCCAAAACTAACACTTGGATTGGTTGGGATAAAGCTGATGCTCTTTCAGTGTACTGAGGATGATGTCAAGATTTTGGGCATGATCTTTATTAGTTTTAGAGTACACCATGATTTTATCCAAAAATACCACCACAAAATGATCTAGGTACGGATGTAAGATCATATTCATCATGTCAATAAATACTTTAAATGTGTTTTCTAATACAAAAAGGAATTATGATTAACTCATATTGGACATAATTTCTTCTGAAATAAATCCACATTATGTTAGATGTCCAAAATCTCAACTGATGGGACCTCAATCTCATGTCGATCTTTGAGAACGCATATGCTCCATTTAATAGGTCAAAAATATCATTGAAATGTGGAAGAGGATACAAATTATTTATATCCATCTTGTTAATATTTTGGTAATCAACACAAAAGTTCAAACTCAAAGAAACCTTATTTTCAAACAACATAAGTTAAAATGAAGGTGACATAATCAGATAGATAAATACCATATTCCCCATCTCTTCAAAATGAGTCTTTATATCTTTACATTCTATCGGTGTTATTCTGTATGGTAGAAAAAATAATGGCTCAACCCATTCCATGATCTCAATATTGAATTCCACATCTACCTAAAGTGGAATCCATAAATATTTTCTAGGAAAGACATTCTGAAATAGTTCCACTTCTGGTGGCTAGAAATCATTCTCAACAACTCCATCATCTAGTAGTAAACATAAAACCTGGGCTACAAGCTCTTTCAATTGCTGAGTAATTTGACTATCTTAGTCTTCTTGGATATCACACTCTCTATAGTGAATTTAGTTGTCACCCTTAAGAGATGTACAAGTATCTCTCCTTCAGTAACAATTAGTGTGGGCTTAGTATGAGACTTTCTAGTCCATACCAATGATTATATAGAAACCTGACATGTCAAGAATATAGATATTCCAGAGGAAATGATACTCCTTGATCTCAATAGAACATCCCTCATACAAATGTTTATAGACCATGCATGAAATGGTGTTTCTATAGTCATAACCCCACTCACAAACACCATTTCCAAAATCAAAACATTAACAAGTTTTATAGATATAATGGAATAATAGGGACTAGTATCAAATAAGGCACTAGGTAATGTATAATCATCCATAATAGTATCTATTATTGTCTATGGTCTAGCCTCACTATCCACAAGTTTTGGCTACACCACATGACATTGTCTTGGCCCTATTTACTATGATTCTATCTGAATCCCCTATGTTTCACCACTCAGATGATATGAGTATCCTTTCCCAAAAGCTCTACATCCACTGCCTCTAAACCTCATCCAATAAAACTCCACCTTCCAGACTAGTATGGAACAAAATACCCCCTTCACACATCCATGTTTGGTATATCTCCTCCATCATTAACCATATACCATATGTTCTTATGTAACATCGGTATATGTCCCATATTTCCTCAACCGTTACATTCTACCGGTGGTTAGGGATAATTTATTTCGAAGTGTCACGTCATACCACAATGGTGGGAAAACAAATAAGTAAGTTTCTATGCAACTTATTCCTTTCTTATTTATTCTACTTCCCACTAATCTAGTTAACATTTTCATAGACCAGATTAATTGTCTTCGAGGTTATACCCCCTAGTTGTGAATATGTAACCACCTATCCTACACCGAATTCCACCCTCACGTTCCCCTCTTCTATGAGATCCTGATCTACCACCTTAGAATAATTCTTTAACTAAAATGGTTGTCTTGGCTATTAATCTTTCACTTATGTATGTCCTAAAAGAATCTCTCCATAACTATCTCATACTCTTCCAATGATGAGAAAATCATTGAAAAGTTGTGATGCATCCAATATAGTACATCAATAACATTATCCCCTAATAAAATCTCATGAACTTAGCAACTCCATCCAATATCAGTGTCTCTGGGTATTATTTCTCCATGAACATCTCTAAAAAGTACTTCCATAGAATAACACCATCCAATATAGTATATTCATGAATAACCCAAAAATTATTCACTGATTCTTATAGAATATAATTTTCAAAGTTGAATCTATTCTCAGTAGTTGTCTCCAAGTGGTAACATATCATCATGATTATATCATCCTAGAACTCAGCTCCCTCAGGTCCACCCTCTATACTAGAATATGATGGGTGTTGCAACTGAAACTCCCCCGTCAGTTTTGAAATTCAATTCTCAACCCACGATGGGCCTATTTGCATGGATTTCAAAAAAACCAAGAAATGTTAACTTGGAACTCCTCCCTTGCTTCCTCACTTGTCGTTATAGGTTTCTTAGGTTCCACAACCAGAGGATCATCCACTTGCATGTCCTCTGATCGTCCTCTCATCAAGCGTCATTGTGGATCCATGAATCTATAATTCTAAACATGAAACATTGGATATAGTTGAAAACTTTTACAAATTTAAATAAATAGAAAATTATAACAAGTCAAACAAATTCTCTTCCCCAAGTCTCACCATGTGGTCAAAACGGAGACACTATCACTACCCTTAACCATCTAACACCTAGGTCTTTATTAATAAGGGTAAACACATTATCACCATTCACATTTCATTAGACAAAAATTTATTCAAATTTTATATCATTTTAACATTATAAACATGATATTAAGAACCATTTTCAATTTCATTTTACAAGATATGAAAATATTTTAAGATTAACAACTTACTCATAACCCATTTTTCTTGCGTGACTAAAATGATGCTAGTCAAAATAACTCTAAGTGCCTATAATGATCCATGAATACTCAAATGTAATTCTTTACTATTCCATGAGTCAGATATCAGAAATAATATAACACATCACACAATAAGTGTGTCCCCCAATGAGAATTAATATTCAACTCTAACAACAAACATCAATAAATCAATCCCCACCTTTGGTACATGGGTTCGGCCCCTAACATGGGGGTATATACTCCAATGAACAGGATCATAAACAAGGACAAATCATCCTAAAATCCTATCCATCTTTCCAAAATAGTAATATAAAAAGAAAAATTAAATAAAACTCCTCTAATACCACTTTTTATTATCCGTATTCATGTTCCACACATCGGTTCCCTAATTCGGTTGGGCACATGACCTCAAGCATGCCTCCCCACATGGAAGAGGTTGTCGACTAGTAGTGAGGGTTGGTAAGATAATAATGGGGACTTGATACCCTATTTTATAATAGTAATACAAAAAATGAAACAAGTAGTCAAAATAGGAAGATTATATAATCATAACAATACTAATATCTCAAGATAAACAAATTAGGAAATAAAATATCCAATTGAAATAGAAAACATTTCATGCTAAAGTAAGTGTCAAGTGTATAAAACCAAACTTTAAATAAAGACACTGAAGACTCCCAAGAGGGTCTCAAACCACATATGGTTACCTTATCCATTCTCTATTCCCAAATTAGAAATCTAACCCAAAGACTTTTCCCATAAGCATTCCTACAAAAATAATGACTATTCAGGCACCGATCAGGCATCCTGAGCAGGGTGTGTGTAAAGCTCAATAGGCCACCACCAACAGTGTCTAAAACAAATATAGTCTAAATTAGAGTTTGGGGTTTTATAAATAAAATAAGAACAAAGATTAATTAAATAGTTATCACATTATCTAATATTCTTTATTTAACCACATAAACCCCTATGTTTTTGAGAACCTCAGTAAATCAATTGTTGCTTCATCCCATGACGGTGTCTAACACATGTAACTTTTTCAAATAACAATTAAATAAACTAATGGAATTTCATTTACCATTTTATTTCCACTTATTAAAACACTTATTTGGAACCTTAGTCCAATGCAATCAATTTGGGTCTAGGTCATAATGCTTAGGACCATGTGGGCTTCGGAACCAACAGACCATGTCCCACACAAAATTTTTACTACTGTCTTAAAAAAAGTAGATCATGTAACTATATCATGGGATTTGGAAATATCAAACCATGTCCTAAACACATTCATCAGTAATTTTATCACTAGGAGCTTCGAAAATAGTAGACCCTGTCCCATTAACCGGGACTATTGAAACAGAAGACCATTCCCCACTCTAATTTATCAAACATTCATATATAACACACACACACACACATATATATATATCACCATCATAAAAAATCAATATATGACATGAATCAATATTAATCCACTTTAATCCTCTATTTTAAAATAAATCTCAATACCTATAATTAATTAATCACACTCAAACCATTAATTAAATAAAAAATTAATTAATCACATCCACTATATTTATTAAGTAAAAAATTAATAAAATATAAATAAAAAATTACAATATATCATAATTAATTACATGAATAATTGTAATATTATCAGTCTCAATATATCAAAATTAATTAACCTCTTAATTATTCAATTCATAACATCAATATCACATAATTAATTCCCTGATTAATTATTCAATTCATAACATCAATATCATTAATTAATTAACAGATTAATTATCTCAAATCGATATCTAAATATCCCATAATAAATTCACTAATTAATTATTACTAAATCCCCTAATTTCACAATTCCATTATTAATTAATTTACCCAAATTAATTAATTTAATCAAGAAATTAAATTTCTAAACAACCCAATAAATTGAATAATTTAAAAACATGTAATCAAAATCACAACAATGGTATTTGAAAATTAGACCACCTATCTCAATATTTTGATGAAGTATTTCTCAATAGAACCACATATGTCAATTTTTTGATGAATGATCACTCAACAGAAATCCCTAAAATTGAGCATAAAAAAGTTTATAATGGGATCTAGTTATATAAACCTAAATCAAGATCAAAAAAATCAACATCACTTAGATCTAGATGTAGGTTAATAAAATTAGAACCATATTCTTTAAATGTAGATATATATCTATAAATAATAAATGATAACTACAACCAAACTAAAGTGAGAATAAAGGGGGGTGAATGGGAAAGAAACATGGAAAGATCCAATTACCGGGATAGATGCAGATCTTGATCCTGGATTCTAATAACTAAGAATCGAGGTTGGATGGCCTCGTAATCCCTCAAAAAATCCCCCAAATCATAAAAAACCGAGTATTTCTGAGTTTAGGGATAATGAGGAATGTTTTAGGTGTTTGGTTGGAAAAAAACATAATTTACAGGACATCTGAAATATCGTGCATGTTTTCCTAGGTAGTGGCACATGGTTTTCCATAACTGTTCACCAATCGTGTTCCCATTGTTTAAGGGGTGCATAGTTTCTCTTTTTAGGTTGCATGTTTTGGTAAAACATTTACCTTCCAGGTGAACCCCCACTATCAATTGTTCTATATTTTCCAGGACCAGAGCACACGATTTTCCCTAACCTTACGCCAACTATGCACAACCCCCCCCCCCCCTTCATTGATTTTTGTCAATTTACACCAAACGACACCCCAAAGTAAAAACTAACAAAAATTATTCAAAAAAAGGGAAAAAATAATTAAAATATCATTTTAGACAACTCTAAAAAATATTGGGATCTTACATGGTTGTATGATGTGCTTACAAAATGCCAGTTCAGAATATATGAATATCACTTCTTAGGGTGCGTCAACTTAGAGACAAAAAGTATATATAGACCCAGAGATGGAGTGTGTTTGGTTTCATGGGGGCCAACCATTATTTATTTTATATCCAAGAAATTTTTTGGACATTCCATTTGTTAATAGTGATTCATTCTAGAATTTTCACTTATAACTACACAAGTTACAAGATTGACCAAGAAGGGGGTAAAATTTGTATGGTCTAAAGCGTGTGAAATAATTTTTGACGAGCTTAAGAGAAGTTAAAATTATATTTCGATCCTAATTATTATAGACCTTGGTAGAATTTATATAATTTACAATAATTTATTAGTAATTGGGTTGAGATCTTTCTTGATGTATGGGGAAGGAGTTCTAGAAGACGGTTCTCACTAGCCAAGTCCACATGAGAGGAATTAACCAATATAAGATATCGAGTTATCTAGATTTTTTGAAAACTGCATTATTGAGGTAACTATATTTTATGAGAGTATTTTGTGTTCTTCAGGGAACATAGAATCATAAAATACATATTTGTGTAGTATGACATGAATCTTTAAAAGAGAAGATGGGATGAGTATCTCAGTTATTTTGATTTTGAGCTAGCCTCTATGCGTAGTAAGGGAAATGAAAAATAGATTCTCTTAGTTGGAAGAATCAGACCTAGGAAGTATTAAAAGCCACCAGTTAATGGGAATTGATGGCCTTGTTATTTGAGATGCAAGTGAATCTTCAATACAGTTGTAGGAAGATTTTTCTCTCATCCTTAATATTGACTTCAACTATTCTTGATAGGGGGAGGATTAGGTATCTATTATATTATGAGGGCTTTCTCAAATGAGTGAGATTGGAAGGTAATTAGACGCCTCATGGTTGGATCATTTATGAGGATGAAATTATGCACATTCATATGAATATTTGGGATCATGAATATGTACACAGGGAGTTATTATGAGAGTTTCAAGCCTTATCTTGGGAATTTTATTCTGGTGTCACTAAGATATATTAGGAAATACATAGCTAGTATTAGTGGTACAGTATGAGATGAGAGGTTGCTAGTTATTTCATGAGGTGTTCCACATGTTATTAGGTGAAGATAGAACACCAAAAACTAGCTTGGATTTTACAGTAGCTGCACATTTCTGTGTAGATATGGGATGATGTTGTAATGGATTTTGTGACCATGTTTCCAAGGTCACCTTGAGGTTGGGATTATATATGGGTTTTATGGAGATGCTTATGATTTCTAGCCATATTATTCCAATCACGGTTACCTTATTAGTAGTTTATCTTGAGAGATCGTATATTTGAGAGATTTATCAGATTTATAGGGTTACTCATTTTGCAGTATCAGATAGGGATTCCTGGTTTACATATCAATTTTTTTCAAGGATTGTAGTGGAAAATTAATAAATTGTTTCTTTTAATCATTTAATACCACCCTCGGATCATTTTATTGTAAGAGACCATAATATATGTTTTTAAGATCATCCTTAGAGTTTTCATCCTCAATTTTGGGGGTTTTTGGGACAAGCATATACCCACAGTAGATTTCTCCTACAACAACAGCTATCAGAAAACAATAAGAATATCACACTATGAGGCTTTATATAATACTACATTACAATCACCTCTATGATATATAGAGGTAGGGGAGGAAATGTTCCTCTAATCTCATCTCATTTAGGAGAAATCAGAGTAGGTCTTGTTTCTTAAAAAGTGGATGAGAATTTTACATTGTAGGTAGAAATATTACAGAAACCACAACTGATGACCTCTAGATTTAGAAGTTAGGGATCATGTCTATTTTCATTTCTCAAAAAGGATGGGAAGTAGATGGATTTATATACAGGGTAAAATTTTACAATGATATTTTGGGACATTCTAGATTATAGAGAGAGTCAGTCTCAGTAACCTATTGGTACTAGTTACCTTATAGGTAACAAGCTATGCACAACATCTTCTATGTATCTTATCTACAATGGTATCACTTAAAACTATCTCATAATCTATAGCTAGATGAGGTTGATTTGTCGGTAGATAAGTCCTATGAGGATGATCCAATTTGTATTGTTGATTAGAGTACGAAGGCTCTATGAGGGATATTTGTCCCTCAAATATTGGTTCTTTGGAAACAAATCCTTGAAAATGGTAAGAAATGTTATAGGGATGATGAAATATGTTTTGAATGGTCGGATTTTTTATCAAACCATATTTTACAGCCCTCAAAAGGGAAAATTAGGTACTAGTTAATTTGGGGAGGGGGATTGTAAAATATGAGGTTTTAATAAGTGGTAGGAATATTTTGAATTTAGTTAATGGCCTTGGTATGGACCTAATGTGAGTTCAAAATGAGGTCAAGGAAGTTTAGAGGATGTCTGAGGCATGTTTATATCCCAGAGGCTCATGTTTTGGAAAAAAAGCAGGGATGCATGGTAAGTAGAAATCATTCTTCCCAAGATGCACAATTACAACTAACCATACTAGGCATTTTAGTGAGAACTAGAGGAACAAAATATTAAAAAATAATGTGACATAGTTAAAAATAACTTGTGGGAATTTCTAAAGTGTTTATTCAAGGCTCAGAACACGGGTTATGCATGGTTTCCCAAACTATGGGCTTGAAATGTGTGAGGGTTTCTTGGATAGAGAAGGGAACATGGTTAGTGAAAAGTTTGGCCAACCATACATCCAAAAATCAATACCACTATTTAAAGGGTAGTTTACCATTTTGACCATATTTCAATTAAACTCAATCTATCTTTGTTCATTCACTTTTCAAACACATAGATGGTCTCTCTTTCACTCGTTGTGCTCATCCTCTATCAAGCTAGGTTTCTTGATAACTATGACATCTGAAATTTGATTCTTCTACCATTGGTATCATTGGATTCTCATAGGTGAGTAATATATTCATGCATCACCATCCACTATTTTCCTTGGAATTGGAAATAATATCTTGGTGCATTATCTTATACCCAATTTTCTTTTAGTTTTTCAATTTCACCGTTTTTTTCGATTCGGGCTGAGTTAGGAGCCTACACTAGTTGGGTGGTCTACCATGTTTATATCAAAGGTGGCCTATACCTTTTTCATTAATGTCGGGTTGTCTTTTAGATAGTCTCATTTGGGACACATGCTAGGACATTTAGCATTGCGCCTAAAATTAATTGAATGTATTGAATAAACTACTTGAACCTATATAGGTGTCCCCCTAGTACCATTATAATGTTGGGGGTCATTCACTTCAAACAGGATCACCTGTGAGGTGTATTCATGAATCTTACCCTTTTTGTACCATATATTTGGGTGTGTGAGATCTCACCGTAACTAATGGGAGACCATATAAATTGAATTAAATGTTAGGATAGGGTATATTACTCTTTTTCCATGTGATTACATGATATGGAATGCATTAAAATGGTTTAATGGTTTAAATTTGATAACAAACAATGACTTATTTGAACTCGTGCTTCCATGTGGTTATTAAATCGGATTTGAAAAGATTAATGACTTTATTATGGTAGTGCAAACCTTGTACATTTGTACTCCTTGGTTCCTGAATCAATAGGTTGATATAAACATTTGTAATCCATGGATCCTAATTTTGGTAGAGGATTCCTAGTAAATTTCTTTTCCTTAGATCTTGATTCCATAGGAATCCATGTAAATTTATACTTCATAGATCCTGATTATGGTATTGTACTCCTTGGACACTATTACTCCTTGAATAATGATTCCATAGGATTCCATGGACATTTAAAATCCATAGATCCTTATCATGGTAGTGGATTCCTAGAACATTTATACTCCTAGGATACCGATTACTAATATTTCTATGGGCATTTATACTACATGAATCAAATATATGTGGATTTTGAGGAAATTTTAACTTTTCAGATTCATATTTCATAAACTTCCTTAGACATGCCCTGGGGAAATTTTCATTGGGATCCATTCAAGTCATTAATGAGTTTTCCATGGACAAACCCAAATGAGTTGACATATGTGCCTAGGATATTTTATACCTTGGTTATGGACCATTCATACCTGACACAGGATTTCATGGAATAGTATAATGTGGATGTTTTAACATGCACTTTAGTTTTATTATGATTATGGTTTCTTGATTATAGTTGAATGATGTTAATAGTGCTTGACTTTTATTAATTGACTGGATAGTATCACAAATACATTATTTATTATTACTTGATTATTATATTTTCACACTTCCTTAGATTATATACATAGACTAAACATGTTAGATGCAACAATTGTGGTGACCTACTAAGTGTTATCCCACACCTTGTTAGGGTCACCATTAGGTACCAAGACAGACTTTAAGGATTCCTTTAGGGGCCAGGGTAAGCATCCACTTTATAATTCTTGATTTGATCATTTCTTATAATATGGGGATCATATAATCAAGCTATAATCATGATGCTATATGAAGACTGTTATTTTTTTTCTTTTGTACTTTTCAAACCTATATTGCATTGGATACCTACTTCCATGACTGCACATTACTTTTTTATAGACTCATGACACGATCATCATTCATTTGTGATATTCCTTTTGATCTTTTCTATTATCAGTGTCCTCTATATGGTTTTTCTTATATAGAGGATTTAAATTATGCTTCAACTAATATACTAATTAATGATACCACCATGTTACTTTGATTATTAAGGTTTAATCTCCCTTATATGTCATCAGAGACCCTTGCTTTTAGTCGGAAGGCTCTAGAATATAATGAGGGGTTCTTGAGGCCATATGACCCAATATATAGAGGAACTATTTAGAGGCTCCCAGTTCATGGAATTATATAGAGGTTCCATTGATAACAGGTGGTTATTGAAACATTAAGGATTTAAATTTTAGTTTCTCCTTACACGGTGTATTCGAACTCTCCACATGGTTAAGGATGTTCTACATGACCTAAGTTAATTAATTCATCATCATCTCGATTTTTTCAACAACACCCTCTATCATATTAGGACAAACATCATTTCTTTGTCTATTTCATCTATTATTTACTTGATTCCATATACGTTCTTCTATTTTTCTAGAATAAGGAAACACAAGTTAGAAATTTTCTTCTATATCATTACACAACTACATCCATTTTCATCATTTTTTCTATAATAAGTAAGTATAAGTTAAAAATTGTATTCTATTTGCAATATTATAATAAAAATTATCCAAAATTATTTACTAATCTTAAAATTTTAATATAAGACGCTTTTAGTGTGATATATTTATATATTTTAACAGCTATTACATTATCTATATTTCATATATACTAGTTTGTGGTAATCATGGTGATTAATTAAAACATATTACCTAAGTGTCAAGTCCCTGACCCCAGTAGACAGGAGTTAGTTCCTTAGTTCATTACACTGGTATTATGAACAATAGGTCACATCCTGAAGGGACAAATACTTTAGTAGTTTTAGAAAACTAGATGCAAACATAAATTTTATCTTACAACATTAAATGAAATAAGACATTGAAACTCTATTGGAATCATATATAAAATCCTATATTATCCTTGAAAGTCATTCGTAATACACATATTCACATCTCGGGAAAAAAATAAAATATAAGGAAAGAGTGAGCTTAGATTCCCAGAATGGGTATGTAATACCAAAGTAGCTAATAAAAAAATAATTCATGGATAATGACTAAAATCACATTCCTTTAGAACATAATCTTGAGTATAATATGGTTGGAATAAAAGATAAATAAATAATTCCAAATAAATAGTCACATGATATTGAAACATAACCATGTATATTTTACTAGTGAAATAATATCATTGATAATCAATTAATAATATCAAAAATAAGGAATGTATAATGTTATACATCAGAAAAAAATTTGTTGATGCCTCAACCATGACATTATAAAATAAATGGTCAGGACATCGGCGAAATCGATATCTATTTTGTCTCATTAGAACTACCGATGCATCAAGAGGATATAGCGGGCCTTATGAATCATTTACTAAGTCCAATGTATTCATAATATTAATGGGGGTGAAACATAAACAATATATACTTATGAAATGTAAATAACTTTCCAAAATCTGTAAACATAATCTCTAACCATTCTGAGTAGTATGGTAAATGGTATAAATATAATACCTCCACAATCAAACTCATCATAAACCATTATAATAAAATAAGGTTGATGATAATCATAATATTTTAATCTAAATAAATAATAATATTAAATTTATGTGTTTAAATAGATGGAAATAGTCTTATCAAATCATCGAGTAATTCTTGACAGGAATAGCCTTTTTACTTAACAAAGAACAGTTTTTTTGGAAAAATCACATTTATTTTTCATAACTATTTATAGAAAACAAAAAATGAAAAAAAAAATTTCATGAAAAAATTACCCATTTTATAAAAATAATGGTATCTTAAAAAACCTAATATGGTAATGTAAAATGCGAAATAAATAGAGAAGTTCACTTAAATCAGGCATGAATATTAGAACAAATTGAGAAGGAATTCTCATAAGAGATGAATCTCCCATAAAATATTGGGTCAAATAATATAGATACATAACATTGGGACATATAAACATAATTTATAAGATGTATATAAAAATAATTAATAATTAAATTGGGTTAAATAAAGAGAAAGCGTAACCTGAATGGGAAATGGAGGTTCGTATAGAAACCCTTACCTTATATCTGAAAGTGTTATGTACTTATAATTAACATCATGTATAATAAAATTACGATAATTAATAAATTAATCAATGTAATATTAAATATTTATTTGTTTTATTATAATTTTTTCACGTTAATTTATAGTCTCTTTGATGAGTTATAATATTATATTTCATCGTTCGGGAGTGTTCATTTCTTGATTTTCTTGATTGATTCACTTCTAAACATGTACAAAATATCATGTAAAATAGACATAATTATTCTGAATTAAAATTATATTTTATTAATAAAAATAAATTATATTTAATGGTATTTTATATATATTTATTTCAAATATGAGTATGACTCATTAGAAAGAACATTAATGATAATAGTTTAGATTATTTTGGCCCTTTTTCCATCGTCACAATTTGGTTCTATCTTATTAACTATAATCATGTATTGTTACTTGTTATAAAACCCCAAATAACTTATAATATGTATAGAAAAACATTTAACCACAATTATAGATTTATAACCTTCATTTAAAGTGATATTGGAAAATAAAGTCGCATTGCCCACAATGGTGGTAAATCGACACATCTCAGACGATGTTTTCATTTTTAGAATAATGGTTTGGAGGAGAAGGGGTATGATGATGAATCATCTAATAACATTATAAAAGTAAATTATATATTAGATAATGCAGTTATCATGAATGTTTGGATAGAATAGGTATGGATAGAATAAGGAGGAATTAAATTAAAAGAAATTATAAGGGAACGAAGTATGATTTACCTCTCGAATTCTTCTCTTAGAGAACCTCATTAAAAACATAAAAATGATATTTTGGTGATAAAAACTAGAAAAAACATTTTGGGAGAGTTTTGGGATATGAAATTATTACAATATAATAAATCATCATGGATTTTGAAGTGTGAGGAGTAGATGTGGTGAGGGGCGATATTTATAGTTGAGGAGAGGGGTATTTTTGTTATTATTTTAATCATTAGTTTATTAGTTTTTCTCAAGCATATTCATTGTCCGAGTATTATCCCAAACAAAATTAAATAATGAATTAAATTTAGAGATTACGGTTCTTACCTCATTCATGACTCAATAAATAGTGTATTTATCTTATAATATATATACCGTAAATTACTGTATTTAACAACTGACAAAAAAAATTGACGACTTCATAAAAATCAAAAAAAAACAAATTCCATAACCATTTTTTGATTTGTAGGATTAAAAAATAAACCCCATACTTTAAAAATAATATCCTAAATATGATAAATTTAATGTTTAATTAAAATAATTATTTATTCAAGCAATACCAATTTAAAATTTAGATCTCATTTTATGGTGCATTGAAAAATTAATTAAGGTGACAAAATTTAAATTATAATCACAAGATTATAAAATATTAATTTATGAATCTGTTTTATGAAATTAAATTTTCTTTTAAATTATTAAATTAATTATAAAATTTTAAATAAATATTTATGTTTCAAAAAAATTCCATCACTGAATTTATCATTTTTAAAAATTTTATTATTTACTTATTACATTATATAAATATACAATATTTTCATTTATAAGATACCAAAATTTTATTAAAAATTTCATAGGTGATTTACTATTCAATTGGTCATAATACTATTCCAAATGATCACATTATAATTCCAATGATAATATTTAATAGAATATTAGATTTTTGAAATCATAGTTGTGTGGAGCATAAACTATTGAAGATTTTAAATTTTAAAAGTGGCACACCATAATATCTTGGGGTGTTAGACTCTAACCTCCTCCAAAAAAATTTAACCTCATAATTTCCACAATCTCTCCTAATAAAAATATTTAGGACGTTCTTCATCATAACATTCTCTAGTTCCCATGACGCCTCTTCAATTTTTATGATTTCACCAAAGTACATTTTCCAATCGTGTCGTCTAATTCCTTGAAACATGATAGCCACTGTCTATAATCTAGATAGGCTCTTCCTAGTAAGATAATCTAGGTTCCAATTCAATTCCTTCATAATTGAGGATATGCATTGGTTCTATAATGTACTTCCATAGAAAACTGATGTGGAACACATTGTGTACTTTGGAATGGCTAAGTGTGATAGCCAAATGATAAACCACAACTATAATTCTCTCTAGGATTTCAAATAGTCTAATGTACTTGGGGATTATTTTCCCTTTTTTCCAAGTCTTATTACACCCTTCTATCGAGATACTTTCAGAAAAACATGATCCCCAACATGAAACTATAAATCATTTATTTGGTTATCACCATGGATTTTTTGTACAGTTTGATATGATTTGATATGGGTTGATATGGGTTTTAATATTCTTTACCTTTTCTACTATTTCCTCTATGAGTTTTGGGCATACTAGCTTCCTTTCACAAATTGCATCCCAACAAGTTGGTGTACAAAATCTATTTCCATACAATTCATAATATAGTTTCATTTGAATACTTGAATGGAAACTGTTATTGTAAAAAACTATTAAAAAAGTAAATAATGATCCCACATACCTTGAAAGTCAAGTGATCAGGATCTCAACATGTATTTTAATGTTGGGATGCCCCTTTCATTATTTTCACTAGTTAGAGGGTGATAAGTTGTACTCAAATAAAGCTGAATATCTAAATCTTTCCGAATAATTTTCTATAAATTATATGTAAATAATAGAACAAGATTAGACGAAATAAAATTGGTGATCCATTAAGTATTACAACATCATTAATATTGATTCTGGAAAATAAATCCAATGTAGAATTCTCATTTATAGTGAGGAAATGTGCATATTTATAAAGTTGTTTAACAATTATCCATGTTGCATCTTATTTGTTGGAGTTTTTGGTAATGCGGTGACAAAATACATTTCAATGTCATCCAATTTCTATTTTAGAATATTAATATATTGCATGAAACCTCCAGGATGTTGTCTTTCAGCCTTCACATGTTGGATGACTAAAAATCCTATTACATAATCAGTAATTTCCCACATCATATTATCCCACCATAAGTGTCTCTTCAAATATATATACATCATAGTGATCCTATGTTGTATATATAAATCCTAGCTATGATAATAATATAATAATTACCTCTTTTTATCAAGTATACTGAGAACACAAAGCCCCTTCTCAGATTTCTATATGCTCTCTTCGTATACAAAAACTAGCAATATCACATCATTCAAAGCTTTAATTTTCATTTGAAAATTTTTATCATTAGATTATGATCATTTAGTCCTTTCCAAAAAAAATTGTTTGGAATTTATGTGAAAAAGTAATTATGCTTCACCCTCCTTGAAAATTCCCCTATCCATATTTTCTAGATCCATATACATTGGGTCCTTGTCAATCATTATCTTGTTTTGAACTCGATGATCCTTCCTATTTAATGAATTTTTTACCTTATTATTCTTCCCTGGGTGGTAGAGTACAGAAAATTGATAATCCATGAGTACCTTAATCTATCACCTTTTACTCATTTTGAGTTATTTTTATGAGAAGATACATTTCAAAATCCCTTGATCTATATTTATCTCACATATTTCACCATAGAGAGAGTGTCTCCACATTTTTAGAAATAAAAATACATCTACTAACTCAAGATCATGAGATGGGTAGTTTGGATCACGAGTTTTTAATTTCATTGATGAATATACTTTAACATTATCATTATGTATAAGGATATATCCAAGTACTTTCTTTAATTCATCGCCATAAATATTATATCCCCCATTTCCCAATGGTAGAGAAAATAACATAACAATCACTAATCTCCTCTTATATTCTTCAAAACATTCTTCAAATTATTATTTCTATATGAATGTAACATGTTTATGAGTAATCTTGGTTAAAATATTAGATACTATGATAAAATTATGAATGAAAAATAGATAGTAAACTGAAATTTCAATGAAACTACATACCTCAGTTTTTTCCATTGCCGTTGGCCTTTCTTGGAATACTTTTTTCTTCAAAGGATCAATTGAGATTCCATCCTTAGAGAAAATATGTCCATGAAAATAAATTGTTTGAAGATATAATTTCTAGTAGTTAAAATCCCAAATAACTATTTTCTTCTATGAGCCTCCATAAAATTTTACAGGAGGTTCTCATGGTCCTCATCACTTCTATAATATATTAGGATATCATCCATAAATACCAAAAAAGCATGAAAATATTATTTTAACACTATATTCATTAAATCCATAAAAACAATGGGTTCATTTATTAGTACTAATGAAATTACTATAAACATTTAATGTCCATACACTTTTTGTAATATTGTAATTGGAATATATTCCTTCCACACATGAAATTGATGATATCCAGATTGAAGATCAATCCTCAAAAAACATTAAGCTTCGTGAATTTGATCAAATAAATATCTTATGCAAGGAATATGATACTTGTTCATTATTTTAATAGTATTGATTTATCTATAGTCAATGAACATCCTTATAGATCAATATTTCTTCTTGAAAAATAGAACATAGTTTCCACTTGGAGAAACATTAAGGAGAATAAATACCTTCTATCTTAATTATACTAGTTGTTTCTTTATCTCTACAAATTCCACAATGGCCATTCAATAATGAGTCTTCGAAATATGACTTGCACTTTGAATTAAATCAATAGTGAACATAATATGCAACTCTTGAGGATGTCTAGGTAAATCCTCTATAAATACATCATTTTATTCCTGAAAAATAGGTACATATTAAATTTGATGATTTATTTTCTCATCCATAGATTATTTTTTCTCTTCCTCTCCAAGAATTTCATTTAGAAGACATACTGAAGGTGGATCTAGATATGAATCAAATGATGATGTCTCCCTTATAAAGATGATAAATTCCATACCATTATCCTGAATAATAATTTCATTCTGTTTTAAATAAATTTTTGAACTATATTTCAAAATCTATTCCATACCAAAGATTGTATCAATATCAACCATACATATACTGATAAAATCATCAATTATAGCACATTTATGTGTCATGATATGAACCAATCAATGAATAATGATTTAAATAAGGTTTTCATTAGGATTATTTAATAAAAAATACCTTCTTTAGGTGAATTGGAGATATCTAATTTTTAAAGAAAATTGGGAAGATATAAAGGACTATGATGATCCAGAATCAAATAATGCTTTATCTAAATTTGAGGAGATGATTAAAGTACCTACCACCATAGGATTATGAACTTAATAATTAGCATTGAGGATTGTAAAAGATCCCCACATGAAATTTTTTGGAGAAATTATACTTAATTATTTGTAAAATCGTTTTCGTAATTCCCCATCTATTTAAAATTGTATCATTGAACATCAGTAGCTTCTTTATTTATCTTGAAATCATGAGCATTCTATAATTTTTATCTACAAATGTAAAAAAATACACTTTTAAGGAGGTACCAGGGTTTTTCCTTCCACAAGTATCACATGTTGGGAAATTTTCTTTTTTATTATTCCCTTTATACATTATTTTCTCTTCCACATTCTTATTCTCTTATTTTCCCTTAATGTCATAATACATAATGAATTATTTATATATATTTATATCACATCAGAATATATATTTTCATGATTCGAAATTGTTGGAGAGTAGTTCCCTTTGAAGTAATGGTTTTAAACCATAAAATAATCAACCAATCTTACCCATTGAATAGTGATTACATCGTTGGTATAAATACTGGTTTTAAAAAAACCAATTGGAACAGAAAAAGGAAGTGGTGGCCTCAACTAGTATGATCGTATCCTATAAAGCCCATTTATCCATGATTTAGAGGGATATAATATTTATAGGATTTTCCCTTGACCAATAACAAGTTGAGATACTATAACATAATGATAAATGAAATTTTTTATGGGAGAAGTTCAAGCTCATCGAGATCATGACCCAAACCATGTTCGTCGAACCTCCCAAAGAAAGTCCCACCATCGCACTCCTATCCTTATTCAGTGTTTGATGATTTATTAAAGGGATATGTAAAAATACCCTATAAATATGAGAATTTATATTAATTTTTATATAATTATGAATATATTTCCATCCTATTATTTTTACATTATAAATGATTTTTATTTTGAATCATTAAAACAAAAATAGTTTGTTTGGTTAATTTTCTAATTAAATTAATGTTTTTGTTAAATTAATTGTTTTTTAAATAATTAATATTTTAATAAGATATTATTATTAAATAATTATTATCAAATATAAATGATCATATCATCAAATTTAATTTTTATAAGTGTTGGAAAACTATTATTGTCAATAACCCAGCATTTCTTGACAAATAACGATTTTATTTTTAAAGTGAAAATTTAAATATTTAGAAAATTATTTTGATGAAATGAGTATTTTTTTGGGAATTATGATATAAAATTATTCAATGGTGAATTTTTTATAATTTTTCTGAGATAGTCAAATTTTTGTTTAAAAATTTAATACCGTATAAATATACAATATGTTTTAAGACATCATAATGACCCAAAAGTGATGTAAAAATTACAGAAAATGGGACCTATGACCACAAAATATCCTCCCTTTAAAATAATTTGATTTCTAGTCTATTTTGTTTTTATTTTTTAAATCCATTATAAATACTCCAAAACCTATAATATATTTTATAGACTTAAAATCATTTCCTTAAGAGTGTGACTCACCTCCACATAATAAAGATAATTATTTTATTTAGTTCATTAATTTCCCTTATAAAATAATGTAAATCAATTAATTTGGGAAGAAACAATTGAAAACAACTATGATGTGGTTTGTGTTTTGGACTATTTTATTATGTTGAGTCCAAAACCAAAATAATAATGAAATCCCCCTCATTTCCTATATAAACCAACCCAATACACCATTTATCTTCACTAAAACTCATTTGAGAATGTCTATAATCTACCCTCCACCCCATAGAGTTCTTTGAGGATTCCCCTAGCTCTCATGAAGTCCATATAAAGCCTTTGGAGTCACACATTCAAGTAATAGATCCCCTCATTCCACTCCTCCATTGAAATTCACAAAAATACATTGAAATTAGTTCTATTAATTTAAAATGGTTATATATTAAATCATTTAGAATCATTTTCATACTATAAACTTGATTTATTTGAATGAGTTATCATTTACCCCCCCCCATTTTGACCCTTACCTAAGCTGTTACAATGCTGAAATTCCATAAGGGATCCTCTTTTTCTCTTATTTATTCATGTTTATTTATGAAATTATGCATTTTATTTCCATTACCTAATGTTATGAATTGTCCTTACATGTCCCTATTACTCATCATTTTATTTTTAAATAATTGAAGACCCATTTTCACTTTTGTCAACTATTTTAGTGAATTGTTATGTAACGATATCTTTCTTCTAAACTTTAACTGCAGATTTCCATGCCAAAACCATTATATAGTGAATAACAATACGATTTTTATATTAAGTGTATTCAACATTATGAACATATATTTATTTATTGGGGACTTACATATATGTATTCAATATTCATTAATTGTGGAATAAATTATGATGATGAATGAATCCATGTTGTATGATCTATGTGGAACACTTAAACCTAAGAATGAAATGATTATGATGGGTGTTCCCAGATTTTGGTCCAATGAATTGGGTAATGTTTAGTATCATTATATTCCATGTTGGGATATAGAGTGAAACTGATTTCATTATAGGACTTTTTACACCATGATTTCTTGGTGGGTTTATCCTTTACCTAAGTTTATGATTTAGTGTTTTAAGTTGTTTCCACATTTACCATGTTTCCTTTAGGATTACCCTAATATATCTTATCTCATTGTTCATGTTTATAATTCATACTCTTTTTATTCACCACTGATATATCTACTGTCTAAAAAGTTTCATCTTCTTCATGTTATTCAATGTTTATTCCTTACTGGGATTTACATCTCAACCCTTACTTATGTATGTCCCTATGTTATCTCATGTAGTTTTAAGTTCATTAAAATATTATGAACATGTCAAGGAAGTGTTCAATAATGTTTTGTATCCCATGTTATAAATATTTATGTAATTTACCTAATTCTTAAAGACACTATACTTCTTGATCATTAGGTTGTATTAAGTGTACTTTTATGTAATAAAATACGAATTAATATGTAAAAAATTGAAGGGTGTTAAGAAAAATGATCCAAAACTCATAAATATCTTTACGAACAACCCCTAATACCCCCCAAAAACCCACAACAGCAATATATTACAATTTACGAGTCTGTAAAATTTTAATACACTACATAAGGAACCTATCAAAGGATTATCATTTTTTAGAGACCAAAAAAATCAAGAGAATGTAGTGTGTAAACCACTGTGATGAATCATGGAAACCCAATACTTTAGATTTGAAATCACTAAAATGCTTATGACCATCAATAATCCAAATGAATCCTAAAATAATGAAGTGCCAAATATTAATATCCATGAGTAGATATCGATCAACCCCATATATTCTCTATAAAAACACTATAGGAATGGGAGGAGTAACACCAAAAAAATATATCTGAACAAGTCAAATTCAAGAAAAATCATAACTATAAAACAAGAAAGTAATCACTAAAGGAAAACCAAACATACTAGAGAGACATAACACTCAACACTATTGATCAAAGTCAGACACTTAAAAATATATACTCTCCCCTAAACAAGATCTATTTCAAAATGATTACCCCTATAAAACAACCCATATACCATTAAAAATCAATTAAGATTACTATAAAAACCATTATTATTTTAAAATAATTATTACAAAATTTACTATATAGAGAATATCTTCATTTTAATAGAAATAAATACACACACCATATTAGTTTAGAAATGTTTCGGGATCATATTCAAAATCACATTGAAGTACAATAAATAAAGGATTAGAGTTAATTACCTATGAAACACATGCCTTAAAAAAAGAATAAAAAACTACACATTTATGATAGATAGATACATTGAACCACAAAACATTCATACTATTTTCTACCTAATGAAAAAAAACATAGCTACCACAGGAAATCTGAATCTACTTATGTTGATGGATCAAATACATATAATTACACAAAAGTATCACCACAAACTCAGCTTCCATAAACCATGATACTCATATCCCAAGGCATTCCTTTCAACCTCTGTTAAACTTATTTAATCTCTTCACATTCATATATATATATATATATCCCTTTTTAATATGTAAATAAAATTGATCATGACACCTCATCAAGGTGGTGATGTTGTATTATCCATCTTATTCAGACTACTTCTAAGACAAATAATAATGTTATCACATATATCATATATCATATTAATAACATGGAAAAAATCACTCCATTAAAAGATATATATTCTTAAACCAATGATATCTATCCATATGAGCCCTTTATCACAACATTTTCATTCTATATAATTTCCATATAATCAATACCTATAGTTCCAATCCATATAACACACACCATACTAAATCCAAACTAAATACCCATTCCTCCACATCAATTATATATACAAATGATATAAAAAACATTATAGTACTATATTTCATAAAAACATAACTTTATATGGTAAATCAACATCCATAATAATTATACATGAGGCTTAATGAAAAAATATCACCAACAAGGTATGCCAATATTTAAGTAATTAATGAAAGGATCAATAACATAACACATAATATTAAACAATCATTTAAAGAAACATTTCACGGTAGGTACACATGGTACATTCATATCCATTCAATAAAAAATCTCCATATACTTATAATAATCACGTAATGCTATTTTTATCGTACTAATTTGTCTACTAACACCCTATCAAGTTTTAAATCATTAGATAATTTATACATGAATATATTTTATGATTTATAGTTAAATAATAACATAGTATAATTAATCATGGAGAAAATTTAAATGACAATTAAATAACTGGAACTCACCATGATCAACATGGAATAAATAGAAATTAACATATCAATGATTTTATCATGAATTCATAAGAATTTTTTATAATATTTAACAATATTATACATTGTTTTTTTATATCACACTAATTCTAAATATAAATCATGTATCCCTAATTTCTACTATGTGTAATATATAACATACATGATTTCTGAATATTTATTAATTTATACATGTCAAGTACCATAATTAATAAATATATAATGCTCTTTTATTAAAGTAAATATTACATAATTTTTTTATTTAATTCCAATAATATTTGTAAATTATTAATTTATATTAATAGGATGAATAAAATTTCATATTAATGAATATTTAAATATAAAACTTGATACTTAAACATTTCATTAAAAATATTTCTTACATCATGAATAATTAATCAAGGGCATGAATAATTATAAAGGCTTCAATAAAAAAAATTTATTTTTGGTCATAAATACATATTACGAATGGCTCACTAGCAGTGGATACATATTAACATATTAATTATATTAATTTGAAAACACACTTATAATTCAGAACATGAACATATAATTTTTCTAATTAACATGAATCAAAAATTAAATTATAAAACTAAATATCGAATATAATGAAAATATAATAATTAATTAAATCATAACATGATTTTGTAAGAAAAGAAGTTTAAATTATTATAAATAAATTAGAAAAAAATATCATTAATTTTTAATTCATTATAATTATAAAGACTACACTATACCATTATAAATTAGAAAAAATAATCATAATTAAAAAAGTAAACGTAAATTTATACCTATGATAATGATGAATGTAACTTTTCTAAATTCCATCACTTAAATCTGTGTATTTTCACCTAAACAAACATAATTGGCTATCATGGTCCTTATATCTCATCATAGGGGAATCTATAGAATTGTCTATAAACCCATATCTATTTAATATTAAAATTCATGGAATCATTAACAGGGGATCTAAATATATGTGTTCTTGATATTCACTTGAATTAATTAATAGTCAAATAAAATGACATTTTTATCCTATCAAACCAATGTAGTCCTCTCAGGTACCTTATACAACACATTTTCCAATAGCTTTCTGAAATATCAAATACCACATTATAATGACCCTCCCACATTGGAACCACAATGAGATTAGAATTGAGGACAATAATTATCCTCAAAGCCTACCACTATTAGTACAGGGGTGGGTCACTAGAATAAAGGATATCTGGTACACGTATGGGAAACATTACATTTATTATAGATAGGAAAATAAAATGAAAAAAATAAATGCCAAATATAGATACAAAAAAGGAAAATAGATCTCATACCTAGCCAATATCTACTTTTCAATGTATACAATGCGATAGAGGACAATGTAAAAAATACCTCATAAACCTATATTCTAGTTACCTAAACAACATCCTCCCAAGTATTTTTCAAAATATCCTACAAAACAACTCATATTAATTGTATAGGGGTGAGAAATTAAGAGTACATAGTAGGATAATTCTTATAAATAATCCAACATCTATGTGAAATAAAATTTATGGGGTATACATGGATCTTTTAAATTAAGAAGAAAATTGAGTTATTCATGGTTATATACTAGGAACGATTGAAACACCATAAGAAAATATAATATTACAAAATCACACAATGTTAAAATTTATCTTTATCATATATAACAATCATACTAGATCAATATTATACTTCCATAAACAATCAATAGTGATTTTTAATTTGTGGCATCTCATATTAATAAGATATAAATCCTAAAATCATATCCCCATTACAACGAATCAAGCACATCACTACCATTACCAGTTCATAACCACCACCACATCATTATACCATAAAATCACCACAACCACTACATCAAAAAAATAATAATAGGAAAACTATCACATATTAATCTCCACCATTTTAATATTTCCATCACATATACTCATACTACAACTTAGATCCATCATTTCATAAATACATGATATAAACTTTTTCCCTCAGAACCAATAGATATGTGTACATATAACAACCTTGATCCATTATATCCCATATAAAAACACCCATATCATAGCCTTAATCCATTATATATATTATATATAAATACTTACAAAATAATTTAGTCCTTATATCCCATGAATATATATAAATTTATATCAAAACCATTTTCTAATACAACCAATAACTTATATATATATTTGTGATAATATTTAGCCACTAAAAATCATATATATATATATTCACTATTAATTAAGACACGTTATCTGGCACAATTATACACATATTTTCAAAGCATTACAGCCTGCATTTATAGTATAATATGATCACAAAAATATAAACCAACAGACCATAAATAAATAGATAATAAAAAATATAATTAATAATAATAAATCCAATAACATAATGTATCCTAATAGAAGAAAAGAAATATAATAACAAATAAAATAAACACATCAATTAAGGATCCAAAAATTAGTCATACAGGAAAACAGAGTTGGTATCAACCATTATTACCACATCATGTTAAATATCAACTTTTAATTATTTATCCCTTTATCATTAGTTAGAAACATGTTTCTATGTCTCATTATTTTGAAATTATTTTTATTTAACCATAACATATATCATTATAGTTATTTAATTCATTTAATTACATAATTTTGAATAATATAAAAATTACACCATGTCATTACATTATAACCTATCAATTTTATATACAAACATAATATAAAATAATCATAGTCTTCTAGAAGTAAACAAACAAATATGAATACATAATTAGAAAAACAATAATTAACACATAATACAAGACATATCTACTATGAAATATTTAAAATAAATATGTTACATTCTTATACTTCATACAAATTTATTTAATTACTTAATATTAATTAATTACTTCGTTAATTTATAACAACCGCATAATAGTGAAAAAAATATGATTCAACCATGATAGAACCATAATACTCACACATAAAATTCATAAGATAAAACTAAAAAAATTCCAACTTCTTCCCAAAACCTCAAACCCGACTTATAAAACATAACCACAACCTCCTATGTATCCCATCACTAAAATTTACATAATAAATTCCACTAAAAATCCTATCATTCTTATAAACATTATTATAAAATATAACTAATGGAATTACCCTAGGATGGAACACTTAACCACTCTTCTCACCTCCTACTTCTAATGATCCAACCCAAAACATGGAGATATAATCATAGGTAAGAAAAAAGAACAACAAATAAATAACTACTCTTAGAAAACTAAAAACCACACATCTTATTTCATTTAAATAATTTCACTAGGGCAAGATAAAATAATATTCAAGAACTGAATTGTAATAAATAGAACTTTAATCCATAGTTAATACCTAATTCTATCTAAATATAAAATTACATATTATTAAAATAAATCCTTTGAAAAAATAAACACATTTGACTCCACAAGAACTTGAGTTACACTACGTAAATCATTTCAATGTTTATTAGTATTTCATTATAATGTTTGTTCTTATTAATATAATATTATAATTCTAAAATCACTTACACTTTAAAAATATAAGTTTAATATGATTTCCAAAATAATGGGTAATGACATATACATTAGTTAATTTATTAAAGACCTATAATAAGAAAATGATTTGTGAGCATAATTATTTTTGTTCGAGTAACATCATTTTCTTTAAGACATCTCTTCAAATTAGTTCTTCATAATTTTATAATTAAAATTAAATTTTCTTACTTATTATATAATGAATAAAAGCATGGAATTATACCAAAACCATCCATCAAAATCAGTATTCCATATTCAATTCATAATAAAATGTGTATCTTAATTTAACTTTATAATGAAATCATATTGTAATAATATTATTCTAAGGAAAATACTAAAAACATCAAGAGAGTGAACCATAAAAAATAAATCATGGGAGATCTAGATTGTTTTGTAAATTAAATTAAGGGATAAAAATAACATACAATGTCTCTTTCATCAATATTGAACTTGATACTTCATAACCAATAGAATAGAGTGATACGTGGAATAAAATAAGGAATATATTTACCTATTTACCCCGGGTAAAAAATCACAGAAATATTGAGGGGGGAGTTTAATATTATTTATATATTATAATTTGGAAACATTTGCAATGAAACAACAATTGAACACACACACACACACACATAAACACCTACTAACTCTTTGAAGAACAACCCAATTTTCCCCACCAAAGTGCAAAATAACATCCATGTACGATAGGTAACTAGAGTCCCATAATGTAAAGTTGTAGTGAGAGACCTAAATAACCTTCCCCTAAATCAAAATATCATCACTATGCCTATGGGAATAATGTAAACCGACTATGGAAGATATATGCCTTATATGTTTGTAAAATGTATTGGTTATCAATGGTTAGAGTTGTAAATAAAAAGATTCCCATATTATAGAATTTAATAAAAGGTATACAATCAAAGGGAATGATGTAAAACCAGTTTAAAGGGACCAATAAAAGGGATTATGATAACTTGGTAATATATATTATAAATAGATTTTGATTAGAATAATAATCTATTATATCTTAATTATATTTTATAAATTTTTTTACGACATTGAAGTGTATTATTCGAAGAATGAAATATTTTTTATTATTTTGGTGGATATTTAATGAAATGCATTTGAAGACAAGAAAATTGAAAATGGAATAAACAAATTTAAGGGTAATTATATCCATATGTAAGAGTTTTGTAGTAGAGTATAATTTTGGAATATTCCCTATAAGGGCTATATATATAAGAATGAATAAGATATTGATATGTATGGGTTCATAATTCAATGATAGATTTAATCACATCACAATGATATTGAATCCCACGTTTGAAGTGATAAATAAGAATATTCCATGTATTTACCAAGTATTTCCTAAAATAACATACATAAACAAGTGCACACTTAACAAGCATATACATTGAGAAGATCCAAAGAAGAAATTTGTTTCCATGAACTGACTCTTCACACTGTGATTTTTTTTCATACGTGGTACAAAATTGATTAATTATGGGATAAAAAATCATAATATCCATCATAAGACTTTTCATGAGTACATATGAAAGAAATAAAAATTTCCAAAGTAATTATCTAGTATAAGAAATAAAGAAAGAGTTCAAAATGATGCATGAAACATCAAGTGTAATAGAGTGTGGAGTAGCCTCAATATAATAATGAATAATAAGAAGGGGCAGCATCATATGTATTAAGTTTTATAGTTTTTTTCATCAAACCGAGATATTTTTCTACACTTTAATGTGTTAATTTAAGGTCGTAGCTACATATAGTATTTAATAACGTTTTCTTTTCATGAAGATAGTGTCACGGTGTGAACACTACTTTTGTAGTGTAAATATTAAAATCACGCCTTGGGGAATGTGTTCATGTATTGACTCATTCAAGGATATATAAGGATATATAATATGTGGTGTGTGGCATATGTTAGTAGATAAATTATCTAAGAGATAAAAGAAATGATACATGTATTTTATATTCAAAAAATTGTTAGAGGATAAAGAAGAATGTGTTGTGATGTGAGTTAAAATATCACAACATTAAAAAATTGATATCAAATAATTATAACACAATATTCTATATTTTTATGAGATATTTGATGGATGTTTCTGGAGGAACTATTTAAATAGAAATTAAGGCTTTTGAGGGAGTGAAATACCACTAGGAGGATCTATCTTGAATCGAATTGGGAAGGTTAGATAGTTAGGGTCTCTCTTTTGTTTTGTTTTTCTTAGGGTTTAATTGTGTACTATTGGGACTTATACTATAAATGAGTATTCCTTCAAGTATGTTTTCCATTATTAGTAAAAAAATCATTGTTTTTATATTATATATTATTTGAAGAATAGTTTATTCATTAATGATGACAAATCCAAAATGTGTGAAAAAACTAATTGAAGAGATAGGGATTGATGGATGATAGTGTGTATGAAGTGTTTTGGTTGTTATTCACTCATGTTATGATCTTATTTGTTAGTTTCATGTTTCAGTCTGATTTATTCATCATAATCATTATATAATCACTATCCAAGTGTATTTTATATTGGATGAATCTAGATATGTTAGAGATAATTAACTCATTAAAGCGAGTTAGAATATTCTTGTTCATTTGTGATTAGATCTTAACTCACTTTCAATTTTATATTCATTTTTTAATGAGGATATAAGCTACTAGATTGGTATTGATAAAATTTACCACATGGATAGAAATTAAAATCATAACTTCAAAACTATTAAGTTTCATTATTTTTTTTTTGAAGTTGGTTTATTATTTAATGGAAAACGTCCTTGGAAATTGATTCCCCTCTCTTATTTTCTTCACTATCCTTAAGTTAAAAGTTTATTAATATATTTTAGTCTTGATTTAATTTTATATGTTTTCTTGAATGAGATGATTTAAGAATTGGTTTTATCTTGTCCCTATGATTTTACGTTTCTCATTGGATTAACCCCATGATTTCATCAAAATATTATTTTAGGTTCAGTGTTAGTTTGAGAAAGATCTAAACTCTAAAATTTTTCCACTATGATGAATAAAATACAGAACATGTCTTGTCATGATTTTGTTTCATTTTTTTGGCATAAAAAAGAAATTAACTGAAAAAAACTGATTTATTATATTTGTGGATTTTAATATAACAAACCACTGTATAGAAACAAATATTAAGTATTTATATTTTATTACGGGTACATAAGATAAGACTTATTTAAGGATACAAAAGATTAGTTCTGTTGTAAATCTAGACACTAAATTATTTTCCACATTATAGTTGAAAACATAAATGATATCACAAAAACTCATTGAGAACGTTATTATATATTCTAGAAGATCCATGAAAATTACAGAATGTTATCTTATAAGTTTCCAAGGTAAGGGAAAATAAAATATGAGAATGATTAGGTCCAAAATATAGAGTAGAATATAATAAAAGATATCATAGCATAAGAAAAAAATAAATAGTATGGAAGAAATAAATGATCAAAATAATTATATAATCATATAAAATTGATGGAATACTATATCTATTAAAATAAAAAAAAAACAAGGATAATAATTACCAATCTCATATCAATGGAATGAATAATGCTAAAATTCATAGAAATGTGATCAAGGAATTATACTGAGACATAATACATAAATGGGTAAGGCATATTCCAATACCCTAGATAGTTTGTTTCACAATACCAATTGAGGCGTCAAGGGGATATATATATATATATAATTATCCCCATAATTTACTAAATAAATCTAATCCATTTACTGTAGAAGTAATGTTGTAGTTACTGTTCGGTACTGTAGGAGTTATTGTTTAGTACTGTAGAATTTATTGTTCAGTACTATAGTAGTTACTGTTCTGTACTGTAGCAGTTACTGTTCGGTACTATAGTAGCCAGAACTATTCACCAGATTTGGGCCTTCGGGCCACCGGTTTGGACCTACAGGTCTCCTGGGTCTTCGGGTCATCAAAGGCCTTTAGAACATCGGGCCGTCGGGTCACATAGACCATGGAGTAGCCCAGTTCACATAGAACATTCCCAAGAAGAGGATCAGAGCAACATGAGTAACAGCCACTAGATGCAGAGCTAACCAGATTAGAAGATTGAGTGGGTATGGCAGCTTCCATCCGTACTAGGCACCATAAAACTTTGTACGGGGAAATGCCTGCCGATCAATAATGCAAGGTGTGGATCTTGGTGATCAATGACGTAGAATGCTGGGGAGGGGTAGTTCAAATTGGCTGGTCCGACGTGTCATGTATTGGGCATGGTATGCCTCTGGGCCTTCGGGTCATGTATTGCTGGTGTGTCCAGCATTGTTCCTTGGGCTTACTGGTCATGTATGGGTTCCCCTTAAACCCTTAAAAGGGGTATTATCCATAATAAAAATAAAAAAGAAGGCCTTCGGGCCATTCGGGCTCATAAACATCATGCCTTATTAACCAATAAACATTTTTATTGAAATAAGAAGTATAAAATTTTCCAATATTTCCACAATAAATATGTTAAATAATGTGAATTCCGAAGAGAGTATCCCAAAATTTATATAGAATTTTTTATGTTTTCTCAATTTAATAGGATGTTCCCTTAACTAATAAATAAAGATAAGGTGGTGGATATGGTACTTTCAATGTGATAGGTTATCAATTGAAGATTAAAATTGATCTTAGTAGTTTTTAATAGAGGTAAACCAAATAAATGGTAAGAAAATCCCACATTAATATTTTTAAGGAGCTGTTGAATTATCCAAAGCATAAAATCATGGAGTGTCTAGAGAGATGTCTAGTCGTCAACTTAGTTATCATGAATTGAGAGATGATTGAGTTGATACCCAACAAAACTTTTTTTGAGTGATTACCCATAGTTGAATCTATGAAACCACTAAATCCACTCTCCAGTATCTAGATTATGATATAATTTTTATTAAAACCACACACATTCTTTACTTTCCAAAATTTGGTATTTTTTTGGATTATATTAACTTTTGGTGATATTTAAAAAAAAATACTTGAAGAATATACATTCAAATCAAAAATTAAATACCATGAATATAGATAAAATCATAATATAAAATTTAAAATTGGTACTAAGCACACCATATAATATAAACTATAGTGTGTAATATAATCATGTCTTAATGAATTGAAATTTAAGACAAATAAGCCAAACATTTATTCTGACATTACTGAAAGTACTTTAACCTACTTTGTATAAATTTACTATCTTAATCACCAGATTAGAATCTTAATGTATACTTATAACCATTTTTATATTCATTTTTAATTATTCTCTACATGTAAATTAGTTATTTACTATCCATATTCAATATTGGGAGTGTGTAATCTTGATCGTTTAGAGCTAGTTTCATAATAAGATTGTTGTTATTCATTATTCTCTCATATTTAATATTTATTAGATTGTAAAATGTATTTTTATTAATGATTTAAATTTATTTATAATTTTATAATTTGATTCTGTTATACTTTTAGTTATGATCATTAATGATGAAATCTAAGATGAGCATGTTTCTATGGTTTTCAACAGACACACATTGGTATCTTATCTAGTGAGATTAATATTAATATAGAAATGAGAAAAAATAAAAGAAAATAATTATTTACTGATTTATAATATAAAATAACATAAATTAAATTCTCAAGGGAATACATGATATAAATTTATAGCATTATCCATGTAGGTTTTCAAATCGACATAAATTTGAACATATCATAATTAATAAATTATTATGATGTTATTTATTTATAATATAATTATACAAATAGAGAATGAGATTATTTAGTGTTTATTAGTGTGATATATAATAATATTAAATAATTAAAGGAATATTATAACCTATAAAAGGAAGTTACATATTATAAAAAATTAATATTTTCTATTAGAATGCTCTTTTGGATGGCTGAATTTACCATTGATGTTTATTTACCATATTTTTTTTGGGTTTTACAATTTTTATATATAAAACTATAATAATTTGGTAAAAAAATATTTTCATCCATTAAACCCATTCATATTAACACACATTAATGGAGTCGATTAAAGGGAAAAATATAAATGGAAATCAATCATTTCATAGTGGCAGTAGTTCACACAGTAGTATGGTTGATGGTTTAATTTTCTCTAAAATTAGAGAAATATATAATATATATTATAATTTAATAATTTAAAATATTTTATAAATTTCATACTTAATTATTAAATTCATCATTAGGACAACTTTTGAACCATGGTTATTGAAAACAAAAAATATTTCTGTGTAGAGGCAGTAGTCCACACACATACAAAAATGTATTTTTTTTATTTTCCTCAAGTAAAATTGTGTACAATGGTTAATATTTGTTACATATTAATAAAAAAATTCACTATAAAAATAATTATTATTTAAATATATATTAATGAGAAAAATATAATTGGAAAATTAATATAGAAAAGAAAAGAAATTATGAAAAATTTTGTACCCACATTGAGGAATTGAAGTTTCCATTAGAGGAGTCATTAGAATGGGGGGATTAGGATAATATAATATGGCCAAAATCCTTATAGGGTTAAAGGGTATTATAGGTTTAGTAGAAATATCATAGTTTTACGATGAAACTGAATTTCTGAGTGTTATTGAAGGGTTAGTGGGAGGCACCTTTTATTAGTTTAGAGAATTTTAATTAAACCATTTCAACTCAATATAAAGAGGGAACAATTTTCAAATATCGATTAAACCCAAAAATGAAAATAATTTATTGGGGAATGATATATTGTCTATAATCCATCATATTTTCATTTTCACGCATGTTTTAAACATTATTTTACATCCTTTACTCCTAGAATATTCACTTTTTCTCATTTTGTTTTACCCTGGTTACTAGTTTTTACCTATGTAGTTTATTGGTAAAACCTAAACATATAATGAAACTTATTAAAAAAATTAACCATGAGATTAAAAATATGAAATCATTTTTAAAAAATATATTTGTTATTTTTAATGAAACTCAATTTTAATGTTAGCACATGTAATGCATAACAACCTGTGTTAAAAAAATAATATTATGATCCTTAAAATCTATATGTAGGATATAGTTACAAATACATCCAATTATCAAGATATAAATTAGTTTATTTACAAAAAACATACGTTACTTTAAATTCAATCCAAAAATGTGTTTTTTTAAATTTCATTTTTAATTAAAAAAACCAAAACAATTTATTTTATTGGAAAATATTACTTTAGTTCATAAAATTTTAAGGAAAAGTTTTAAAAATAACGATTAATATTTAAAAACACATATTTTATCTCCTTAAAACCATATTTGTCTAGTTAAATAGTGTCATAAATTTAAAGGTAAGTAAATTTGGTTAAATCAAAATAAAAATATATTTTTTAAACAGATTCATGAATGAAGTATCCTTAGTGTGTGAATTTTATAATATTTTTGGGATGTAGTGTTCACCTCCTATAATGGGTTATTGGGTATTAAATTTCCCCTTTAAATAATTTAATACTAAAATTTGATACATTTTATCTAATAAAAAATTGAGCATCCCTTCCTAATATCTTATTTAAGTTCCCATGTTGCCTTCTATATTTTTTTTGTTTCTACAGAGGTATTTCACCATATGAGTTAGCCGGTTCCACAACACTTTTTCTCCTTTGTCATGAATCTGGATATGCTTTTCATTATAAGAAAATATAGGTTCAAATTTTATTCCCACATATGTGAGTAATTGAGTTGTATTTGATATATATTTCATCAATAATGAAGAATTGAATACATCTTTCACTTTAGAATGGTTGGGTAGTGTAGCCAATTTTAAATCTATAACTCCAATGATATCTAGATTTTTATAAGGACCAATTAAATGTAATATTTACTTCATATTATATATAAATATTACAAACCCTTTCTTTAGAGACACCTTCAAGAATAAATTAACCACTAATTAAAATTCAAAGTCTTTACTTTGATCATAAACAAAGCACTTTTTTTCTTTGAGCTACTTTAACATGAACCTAAAAAATTCACACATTCACAGTTCCCTATTCTATATGTTTTGGGACTACAAACTTTATTTTTCAAACTTCTTCCCAACAAGTTTGCATAAATAATATATTCCCATACAATATATTACATGGTGCCATATGGATACTCGATTAGAAGCTATTATTTTATGACAATGACACCAGAGTTATTTACTAATCCCATGCCCCATATATGTAAATAGAACATGATCAGATAATATATTTTAGTGTTTTAGTAGTCCTTTTTGACTACCCATCATTTTGGGGAAATTATAAGATACTTAAATGTACCTTGATGTCGATAGCCATTTCAATACTATTCCAAAATTTGGATGTGAACTAATGGTCATAGAAAATATAATTTAAAGAGGATCCATGTGAATTCACACTATTTAATTGATATAGGTTTGGGCATGATTCTTAAGGGGTAGATCATCCCTTACTTCTATGAAATGTGAAATCTTGATAAGCTGATAAAAAAAGTCCCATATAAAATCATTCTTTACTTAGAGTATTCATAATTATAGTTAAAAATTATATTATAATATTATCCCACTTCAATATAAGTTTATGTAGATATTACATGACACACTTTAGCTATTTCCTTTTAACCATGACCTATTGGTACACTAATTATCTGGTCATATATTATGTAAGATCCCGACCATTCATAGGGACGTATCATGCTCTTTTATAGGTAATATTTTTCCATATTTTGAGTATATATTGTTTGGGTTTTATCAAGGGTGCATTTGGTGAAATTTGAATGTTTTTGGAGGGGAGTGGGGTAGTGTACGGTAGGAAAATGATTTACCCAAACCATGTTCCCATGATAGAAAACACTATGAACAAAAACATATGGGAATTAGATAGTCGACACACGGTTTTTCAAATTGTGCAGTTGTCTAGAAATTACTGGTAAACTTATTAAGAGGTGGCACATGGTTAGGTACACAATTAGGGTAAATATTCACACCAAGTTGAAAAATGTGAGAGAATATTTTTTATCCCATTATTTTTTCAAAAAATATTTCCAAACCCATGCCTTAAACCCCTAAACAACCTAGACCGACCGTAAATGTTTTCCTCAAATTTGGAGTTTCCTTGATAGATTCTATGGAATTACGACCTCTATTATGGATGACTAAAATCCTGTATTGAATATCTTTACATGTACCGATAAGATATTCTTATCCTGTATAGTTTACTCTAGATTTCGTATCATTATCTCATCCATTGAAGTGAACTTTTCCTCTATTTTCTTTTGATTTAGATCTTTTTTTGGGTAAATAAATTTTTTTGATCTTTTATCTAGGCTTTGGATGTATATCTCATTCCACGTTGTGAAATTGAGCATTGCACATCAATTTAGGGATATATGTTGGTAAGTATCATCAACGATATTGATGTTTCTGGTCTATTATTCAAATCCCAGAGTCTTTATATTAATTAACCATATGTAATCACATTATTTCTGGTGAATGATTATCAATTTGTTTCTTGAACTGAAGTAATTAATTTAGTAAAATATTTAACTAAGATATTGTGGAATTGGTTGATTAATGTGGTAATAGATTTAGTCAATTAATGGGTTCATGTAATTGTTCAATTGGGGAGTTGGACTAATTAATTGGTGAATTATTTAATGGGATATTGGGGATATGGAATTGGATTATTAATGGGTAATTTAATGTGTGTAATATTTGTATTGGATTATTGGATTAATTAATTGGTGAATTAATTAATGGGATACTGTGATTATTGAAATGATGAGATATTAATATTGTGTAATCGGTTAATTAATGTGATTATGAATTAAATGAAAATTATTAATTTGAGTTGGTTGAATTTTCCGTTATGATTTAATGGGTTTACTAATTTAAATGATACAATGCTTTTTAATAATGAATTTTTCATGTTATTCCTTGTGACTTATTTTATGAACCTTGTTTATAGTGAAAAAATTTGATGATACCATTGGTGTAAAATATTGGTAAGGGATTCTTTTTTATTAAACATGATTGATGTTATATTTGTGATATATATATGTGATTGTGATATTCATCTGTGGGAAATTGAATTCTGCTTCAAAATACCATACTGATAAATGTGTATGGGATGTGGAAAACTTATTAAAAATACCACTATGATAAACAAAGAGTAATAAATTGACTAATGCTCCAAATCACCATCTGAGATACTATATATTGGACAGGAACTGAGGCTCCAAATACCCATGTGTCACGGAGGTGTGTGACAGGGAATAATGATCCAAATACCCATAGGGAGTTAGAAATTATGTTCAATGCCAATGAGTCGATGTTAGACTATGCTTCCAATTATCCCTGATATGATTTGAAATGAAATGATAAATGATAAACATATAACTGCTATATGTTTTAGAATTCAGCATGGCAAGACGTAGGTATTGAGGTTTCATATGTTATTAGGACCCAGTGGGATTATGTGGCTAATTATGTAATGATGAAATGTGATAAATATTTACTTATTAATTGCAATTTATTATTTATAAAACTGTATTCATCTTTATTGACTATATATTATTTTAGACCCCGATGATGGTGGCCTAATGAGTTTTACTCACACCCTTCTTGAAATTCCAGACCAGTACCAAAATAGACTTCATGTTTGTAAAATACGATATAGAAAAAATTCCTATTTTAGATGGATGAGTTGGGAGCATAGATGAGGGAACCAAATGTGATTCTGATCCTGAATGGTAGTTTTTAGTGTAATTGATTATTTTTAGTTTTTCATAATGAAACTTGATATATATCTCGAATGAAATATATAATTTTTTAAGGATATTATATTTATTATTATATTCATTATGTCATACTTTTTCAGTTTAATTATTGGTTATATAATTTTGTATTTCTTATTTATTTTCTCTATTTTGAAACTTGGATAAAGAGGGTATAGTGTTCCAATGATCGATAATATAACCTCTATACTAGTTGGAATCCTCTAGCATTTGGGGAGGCATTCCAGGGGATCTTTAACTAACTAGATTTTTTCACCTGTGTGTGGCACCAGATCCGAGACATTACAGAGTGGTATTAGAGGATTTTTTATTTTCATTATTTTTTCATAATATTTGGGATAGGTATACAGGATAATAGGATGAGTCCTTCCTTGGTTTAGGAATCATTCATGGAATTATCTAACCCTTGTACATGGGTAAAATCTAAGTACCCTTGGTGGGATTGTTGTTATAAATGTGTGTTATTACAATTGGATTTTATTTCACCTCAAGTGATGAAATTATTTTGTGATGTCATTTTTTTAATATTTTTTGTTATTGGACTAGTGGCTTGGTATGAAATGAGAGTTGATTATTCATGCATCACTGTAGGCACTATGAAAGTTTTGTAACATGCATAATTTTTTATATTCACAGGAAAAACAAGTTTTTGTTATGTTTTTGAAAATGAAATATTTTTTTCTTCAATGTGTAATTAAAATGAAAAAGGATCCTAATATGAATTGAATGTTGTAAAATGTTTCAAAATGAGAGTAAATGGATTTCAAATGAGAAACATGAATAATGAGACAGATTTTACCCTTGTTAACTAAGACCTAGATGTATGATGGTTAAGGGTAGTGATAGAACCTCAATTTTGACCATGTGGTGGGGTTTAGGGCAATGGATTGTTCTAGATTATTTTTAATCTTCTTATATAAACATGTAAATGATGTGTTAGGTGTCCTACAATGTGTGTTTTTGATTGTAGAGATATTCCTCCAGGAAGATGTTTGTTGGTTGGATGGCTGGAGGACATGTATGAAAATGATCATCCAGTAGTGGAACCTTTGGCACCAATAGTGTTAGGTGCAGTATTCATATAGATGTTTTTTTTTGATAAATTTTCCTGGTTCATGTTGTTTATGGAAATATACCCTGAGTTGGTCATGAAGAGTATGTCTGACGTGACATATGAGTTTTAGTTATATCACCCTTTTACATTCACCAGAGAGGATGGACTTAAGGCAGTAGAGTTCTGGAAAGAGTTCATCTAGACTATACATGACCATTTAGATACTCTTAATGAGAAGTGGTTGAATTTGTATGCATACATGTTATGAGAATCAGTATATAACTGGAGGGATGTTCTAGTTCAGATGAGACAAAAATATTTTATTGAATGGAAGTAATTTTTAGAGAAGTTCCTGTAGTAGGATTATACTATGACACTGGGACATGAGAGTGCATCTGATTTCATGTGTTTGAATCAAAGTATTTTTGTGATGATGGAATATTATGGTCACATTATAGACCTAAAACAAATTTCTCTAATGTTTTAAGGGATGATGCAAGTACGACAAGGTGTTTTTATGATGGACTTAAATGTGCGATTAAGTCTCAGGTTAACATGTTTTGGTTAAAGTCATTTGCTGAGGTGGTGGATCATACTATCATGGATGAGGGGAACCTGAAGGAGGTTTCCAGTGGATGACATGTTATTTTTTCTAGGCAATTTAATGGAACTCCTTCTGAGGGTAAGAAACATTACTATGATAATGTTGACCAAAGAAGTGGAAGGAAGAGTGGCCAGTGGGAAGGATCAGTTACTCAGTATCTCACAAGTGCTCTTTTCCAACAGTGTTGCAGGTTGGCCCATTATAATATACACTTAACCCGACCACCGTTTGAGTGATAATCTTGTAGAATGATGGGACATCTGCAGAGGTTTTGCAGGAACACGGGATATATGGGTAATGTTAGTCCCACGAGATATAACTAGAGTGTGTGTACTATATTTGCAACATCATATCAGTCTAGTCATTGCAGTTCTACTTTCCATGAAAATAATGGTCCTGAAAAAGGTGCTTTTAGGCATGATCAACCATATCAGTTGGGTGCTACAGCTCATGTGCCTTAGAATACATCACAAGGACCATGGGAAAGACAATTTTGTGATGTTCATTATATACTTGTGGATAGTGATGCATAAAATCATTAGTTAGAGGTGCTATTATTATAGATTCTATTCTATATAGTTTCTTATTTGATATCGGTGCCACTAATTCTATTATATTTTCACTACATAAGAATTGATTGATCCGGAAAGTGTTGTTTGTGAGCATGGTTGTAAATCTAGATACACCTCTAGGAGAACGATCGAGAGACATATGTTTACACACAAAGTGTTCTCTTGAGGTTAGTGAATATTGTTTTCTATAAGATATTTACATTCTGTATATGTTTGGATTTGACCTAATTATAGGTATGGACTAGTTTGAATCATACAAATTCCATATATATTTTTACCATAGGAGAGTGACGCTTACGTCTCTTGAGGGGAAAAAATATATTCATCGTGGAGAGTGGGATATCCATGCGGGCCATACAGGTACAATTCCTCCCCAACTGGGGGAGATCACCACCCTTGTTTATGTTATGTTTCAATATGATAGAGGTGTAACAAAAGATTTCATTGCACCTACAATGGAATAATCTTAGGATGTTTTCGTGAATTCTTCTCAGGGAGACCACCGAAAAGAGTTATAGAATTTACTATTGATCACATGCCTAAGGATGATCTAGTTTATATTCAACATTAAAAAATCACCACCAAAAGTACTTCTAGATTTAAATAATCATATAGAAGAGTTGTTGGATAATGAGTTTATCCATCTGAGTATGTCCCCTTGGGATTATTTAATATTGTTGAAGGTTCAAATGACTCTATGCTTATGCATCGATTACCAAAAGTTGAACTGGATGATTGTGATGAACTAGTATCCTTTTCTGCATAATGATTATCATTTTAACTATTTTATAAGAGTTTGTGTTTTCTCTAAGAAAAAATTGAGATTAAGATATCATCAGTAGGAGTTTGAAACTTCTGATATATCAAGGGATACATTTAGAAGAAGGTATGAAAATTATGTGTTCATTATGATACCATTTGGATTAAAGAACACATCAGAAATGTTGGTCTCCATGATGAATAGAATCTTGTAGCCATACCTAGATCAGTTTGTGGTTGTGTTTATGGATGAAATTTTGGTGTACTTCAAGACTCATGATTATTATTTCCAATACAGTACACTGAGAAAGAATCATCTATATTCCATTATATCTATGTTTCATGTTTGGGTTGATTAGGTACACTTCTTGGGTCACATCATCTCATAGGAAGGAATGTTAATAGACCCAAAGGAAGTTTAGGAAATGGTTTCTTGGGAGAAACCCAAGAACATTTTTGATATATGAAGTTTTCAAGGGTTGGTATGATGTTATTAGAGGATCAACCCCGACTTATACCAATTGGAAGCACCTCTTTCATGGTTGACCATGAATGGGGTGAATTTTGAATGATATGAAACATGTGAGGATTCCTTTTAGGAGATGAATAAATGGTTTACATCGGCAGCAATATTGATCCTCCACAATCCAGGTGAGGTGTATATGGTGTTTTGTGATGCTCCTATGATCGGGATATGAGTAGTGTTAATGTTGGGAGATTGATTTATTTCTCATGGGTCTAGGTATTTGAAGTGACATAAACGAAACTACCCTACTCAAGACAACTAGTTAGTTATTATTGTTCATTCCTTGAAGTGTTAGAGGAATAATCTATTGGGAGAAAAGATTACTATGTATACAAATCACAATAGTTTAAAGTATATATTTTCACAGTGAGACTCGAATCTCTGGTAGCATAGATGGACTAAGTGCATGATGTAATTTTATTTTTATCTAGAATAAATTATAGAGAAATAAAAAAGTGTTTCGGACTTTTTAAATGAAAAATTATAGAATCAGGACGATCATGAGTTTAGTGTTGAGTGGAAAAATTACAAATTTACTTTATGGTGTGAAAATTGCATCTCGGGACATTTAGGATATGTTGACTCTCATATCAATTCCAGTGGGGTCTATACTCATGTGGAGGATTATAGATATATATTATGAGGATACAAAATGTTTCTCCTTGAGGGAAAGCCTTGAAGGCAGGGATCTACCTTCAGATTAGAATACAGTTGAGGATGATATCATCAGTGTCAAGAAACCTGTTTTTCTTCCTATGATATGTGGTAGTAACTAAGGAATGAATTTCATGTCTCGATGTGGGTGGTTAATCAAGGTGTATCAAATATGTACCATGTCCTACGACGTCATTTTTCGTGATTGGGTATGAAAAATGATAAATTAGGGTTCATGACATGATACTAAACCTATAAACTGGTTATGTGTAAGGACCCACACTTAGCAAACATATATATTACATAGAAATATATGAAAATTAATTACACATCAAAACCATTCCATAATTTTGTTGGATTTGTGTATTTGTTAAATTGGAAACGAAAACAAAATGTTAAAAAAATGTCTACAACATCTCCCATTTATCCTATTGTAACTAGAACCCTTTTTGAAATATCAAACCTAATACCTTTCTTCATATTCTAGTGAAATGAAACATATGAAAACGGGGTTCAAAGATACTCAATAAGGGTAAACATGGGAGATATAAAACATATGTATAAGGGTAAAAGAATATGAACATGACATTTAAAAAATGTATACCCCACAAATCGAAGACCATAACCTTGATTCATGAAAAAAAATTTACGAAATTCATAATACATGAATTTTAAAAGAATAAATTCGGTATAAAACAAGGAATTATGGAAATAAAAAAACATATAGCATTGTGAATATTTGTAAATAGTGGTTGGTTCCCTCAATAAGTTATGTAAATGATATAAGGACCTCATATAAACTTATGGACATGAAACCTAGTCAACACATAACATTATTAACATTTACTTAGGTTCATGCATTACATTGTTAACATGTAACATGGTTCATGAATTATATTGTGAACTTATAATTAGGATCAGACATAACATTGTGAACATGTAACCAGGTTCTCAAATAAAATTGTGAACATGTAATCATGTTCACACAAAAAATATACACACATTATTTATCCATAATTACCCAATGAATTAGAGTGAGATATAGTTCCCACCAGTCAAAGAATAAACACCATACATACATGTTCTACATGAAAATAAATCCCTGCACATATCAGAACCAATGAAAATAAATTTGTTTCATGAATATCAATAAATCATAAACATAAAAAACCATAAATGAATAAGGATAATTTCCTTGAATAATATCCCAAATAAATAGTATGTAAAATCAAATAATGTTATCTTAGATAGAAAATAATATTAGGATTTCCCTTTAAATAAATTTTGAGTAAGACTTTTATTCTATTTTGAAAAACACTTTATAAATCATATAAAATTTAGAAACATTTTCAAAGAAAATATAATTTGGAACTTATAACTAATTATTGAAGAAACCATTTTCAAAAATCATTGAAATCCATTTCATTGAAAATTCATAAAACATCATTTAAAAGGATTTTTTAAAACATTTTTAGAAAATATTGTTTTGAATGAAAAAATTTTTTGACCAAAGACACAATAAAATTACATGAAACATAAAATATAATGAAAAGAATAATATTCATGAAAAAAAATTATAGGTTAGTATATACACCTCATAAAAGAATATATGTTCCTAACACAACATGCTCCTCAAAGAATGGAAATTGAGACAAAATTACCTTACTGATTTGGTAGCCATTGAAATGTAAAACCCATGAATGATATATCATAAAATGGACATGTATGTACCTATAAATATATTGATAATTTTAATATTACATAATTGGGAAGTCTATATACCATAAAAAATAAATAAGTGATGAATATGGAAAAGTATTACAAAATATAAGTGAGACGAGAAACGACTTTATAAATATCATATAATTGATGTGAGAATTAATAGAATCGGTTGATTATTTTTATCCACTATCAATACACCTAAACTAAGTTGAAATGACAAATAATATAGTAAAAACTCATTTCACACGAAATCATATAATCACAAAATCCAGTAAATAACTTTTTAACCCAATGAATTGAAATTGAGTTAAGAGTTTCCTTACCAATTTATAATTTATGTAATCATATGCCCAATAGACATAATTATTATGAAATGAAACATAAAATAAAATTTAGTTAATTATATTTAAAATATTATTTATCAATGTTTAGTATATACACCACACACAATGAGTATGTGGTGAATAAGGCATATATGTCACCTAAGAAAAATTGAGATGATAAACCCTTATTTTACACATCCTTTTGGTCAAATGTTATATAACCTCCTTTATAAATTTTTTTAGAATGTTATTAACTCATTAAATAACCATATTAATATTTATTATCTCATATATGATTCTTTTATAACATATTATTACCCATTAATTAATAATCTTCCAGTATTTCGATTATTTCGGGTAATAACTGCTTTTTTTAGTAAGTTTTGACATGTTATTGGTGGTTCATTTTATATAGGTAATTGTTTAAAAATATCCAAAATAGAAAACATGATATAAATAAAATATATATTAATTATATATATATTAATAATAGTCCATAATATTTAGTGATAGGAAATGGAATACACCTTTCATGGAGATGGTGGGACGTATATACCATTAATGTTATTTCCAATTTTATAGTGTATAAAAAAATGAAATGTAAATGATATATATATGTATATATTAATTATAGTATTATTTTTTATGTCACATATGAAAAATATTTTTCTTAGAACCATCCTTAAACATTAAACATAAACTGTCAATGAGTTAAATCGCTTTGAGGAGGTGGAAGTCCACATGTCCACGAACGATGTTTTCATATTCATACAGAAGGGAAATCATGAGGGTATGTGTTATATATTAATTAAATAATAATAAATAAATTTCAAATATAATATATATAATTTATAAAAGATAATTCATCATTATTCACAACCATGGAAAGTGTAAAAGGATGAATGAATGATATCAGTTCGCTAAGTGGTAGTCTATTGTACACATGAACGACGATTGCTTATCCAATTTTACGAAAGTGTGTAATGTTGTACGTCATACCCTTAACATAAAAAATATCATTATATATAAGATACTTATTTAATTATATAATCTAGATATATTATTTAATGATGTTTTGGAGGAAGAAATATATTATAAGTGCTAATTGAAGAAGATAACCTCTTTTTCGGCTGAATTCCTTTATATCTCTTCTTAAAGGATCTAGATTGATCTTTTGGTGATACACGTTCCAATCTTAAATGATGATTATTATAAGGAGATGTATGCGAATATATTTTATGAGTTTCTAGGATATTTTAGATAAAATGAGTTGGTAAGGGGAGGTATTTCTACTTGAGTAGAGGTGGGTTTAAGTGATTAAATAATCAATATTTTATAATTAATACAGACACATTGAGGTGCAATTAATTTCCAAGAATTATATTTTCAATTAATGTTTTGGAAGATGGTTAGTGTAGATAAATACCCCAAATTACCGTTAAATTCACCGTAAAACATAATTTGAACCTTATAATTACAAATATATAATCCATTTTAAAAAATTCAATTCACATAATTGAAAAAAATATATTTAAAATGAACCCTACAGATAAAACAATAATTTGATTTTAAAATAGAAAGTACAAAATTTTGAATTTTTTCTATATCCAATATCAATGTGAAATTGATTAAAATAATCTAAATTAGTTTTAATAATTTCACATTCGATTAATTATAATTTAAAAAAAAATTAGAATATAATTTAACTATATAAATAAATGAGATGAAAATGGTGTTTTCAATTAAAATACATTATTTTTCATTATTCATCAAAAAACGAAAGTTCACCAAAAAATACAAAAATATGACCCTAAGGTAATTTTGATACCCCAATTTCAAAAATTGTGTTTATTTTTTAAAAAAATATAAAAGAGTCTACATTTAGGTTTAAAATTTGTGTTCCATTAAAAGGTGGAAAAATTACATTTTAGAAAATATTGTTTCTTTTATTAAAATTTGATTTATTCATATATTAATCCTATCAAGAATATTGAATGAATTTAATAAAAATTCATTTATATATAACATATAAATTTCATTAAAATATATAACTTTTTGTTATTAATTTATTTTTCTAGTATAAAATTTATTTGTTGGTATAAAAATAGTTTCTTTATAAAAAACACTTCATTTATGTTCAATTGGTTTTTATATTAATTTATAATTAATTGGTAACTAATGAATTATATTTTTAAACATGTGTAAAAATAATTCTTATAATTATTTTTTCTCATTTATTCCTACAATTCTAATTGCTAGGTGATTGGGTATCATAATTAAATATTTTTTAGTTTATTTAACCTCAGTATTTTGTGAAAAGTAGGATGTTGATGATATTAGATATATTCAAAAAAAAATAGACATATCATAATACATAGGGGCGTTTCATTCTAACCACATTAAAATAAATTTCTCACTTGAAATTTTTTACTCAGATATAAACAGATGAGGATACCTATGCCTCATCACATCAGTAGGTTCCCATTTAGCTTCCTCAATTTGGTGGTTTCTCCATAAAACTTACACCATGTTAGTGGTATTATTCTTTATAACTTGATCAATGTGATCCCTAATCTCTAATAGATGTTAATTATAGGAGAGATCCTTCTCCATTTCTATGACCACTTAGTTTTATGAATGTAAAGTATCAGGCATGTACTTACTCTAGTGAGATACATGGAACACATAATTAAAGTGGGGGAGATTTTGGTGAAACATCAATTGATAGGATACCATCCCAACATGACAAAAAAATTCATGAAATTGCACCTTTGAAATTTGAAATTTTACATTAAATATGGATGTTTCAAAAATACCATTGTGGAAAGCTAACATTGGAAAAGTGTTCAACACATCATCCTCTTAAAAATAGGGAATGTAAAAGGTAAATATCCCTACATAACAAATGTTTTGATTAGGAAAAATTTAGTGGAATGTAAAAAAAATGGACATGGAAGTTAATTTTTACTATGATGTTCTAATATATAATGATAGATAAAATGTTCATTAAAAGGTTAATGACAAAAAAACCTTAGACCAAATAGGTTAAAAAAATTTATATCATCAAAAATGATGATAGTAGGATAATATATTTATTTTAAAAATAATATTAGATGATATAATTACATTATTTCATCTCATAATTATGATCTCACACTTTGGATTCTCTATTCTCAATTTCCACGTAATTTTTTAGTAAAAGGAATGAAGTGAAATTTCTAATGCATGTAAACCTAGTGGATTATAAGACCCATAATGAGACGAAAATTAATTATCTCTATCACTGGTTATCATCATAATGAAATTTATTAACACCATCTGTTAAATAAACATAAATATTCATATGGTTAAATAAATCCTTAATATCAAAAACCATGTCCAATGTTCAATGTAAAAATGGATAATTATGTAACTTCTAAGAGATTAAAATCCATTTTTTTAAATAAGGTTAATAAATTTAAAAAACTTATAGTTAATCCCCCAAAAAATTGATGTAGATCTTATATTTCACACAAAAAACATGTAAATATCATTATCATGTATTATCTTAAACCTTGTAATAAACTGAATTTCCATAAAACCTTAGTGAAAAAATGCATCCTTTCGATAATTGACTCATTACTCATTCAATTAATCAAAAAATTCGATAAACTCAATCCATAAACCGCATCATCCTCATAAAATAGTTCTAATTTCATCAATACTTTCTTGTTTATTTTATCACAATGAAATATCTATTTATATTATCATTATCCCAACATTCTACACAAATTTATCTTTCTTTTAATCATATGCTTTCTAAAAATATCAAATCAATTAATTTTCCTAGTTATCAAAACCATTCAATATATACTTTAAAATACTAAAGTAAAAACTACCATAGAAAAACACATTGAAGTTTAATTATTCCATAATTAATATAGACATAAGTAATCACATGAAATTTAACTAATGGATGAATAATAATATTTCCAAGGGGTTTACTTACGAAATACAAATTTAAGGGAAATTAACATGATTTTATTCATCCATTTTGATTACATAAGCATTCCCTTCATCCATTAACATCATAGGTTATTGTGTATTATAATCTATGTTAGCTCTTATATTGGTGCATTGGTTCACATAATTCCCAAATAATTGGAATTTGAACAACTAGAGTGTTGGTGGTGAATTATACTGAGTTATATATCTATTGACTATCCTATTTTCATATATACTAAATTACTTTGCTCGATGGACAGACATCCTAATAATCAAACATTTTTTTATTCCTTTAAAACATTCACCGTAGTTCTCCTTCCCAAATTTTTGTCATGTAGTGGAATTTATTTTTTCCTTACCTCCATGTGAAAAACCACTAGAGTTTCCATGAAGATCCATATTTATAATCTTATCAATGGAACATTAATGGTTTCCTGATTCCATTTCCACTTTTAGTGCACATCGGACAAATTATTCATAGTTACAATGTCCCTTATGGATAATTCCTTTAGAAGACATGGTTCCATTCTATTAAATAATAGAAAATTTTTACATTCACCAATTATTTTTATAATAGGGTAATACCTTTGAGAAATTGTATATTTTTTCTCAAATATACTAATGTATTCATAATCCTTTTTCTTCATATAAATAAATTACTTCACTATCATTCTATATAGAATAAGAGTGAAATATGTTCTACGGAATACTCCGTAATACTCATCCCATTATATTACATTAATTTATTCTTCTTTAATCATATTCTTGAAAATATTACAAAATTTATATGCTTCCCCTTAGAGATAATAAACATATAGGAATAATATTTAAGATCCTGAGAATTGACGAATTGTGTTAATCCACTGCTCAACCACTAGTGTATTAGAAGATCCACTGAAAGAAGGTGGATGTTTCCTCCTAAAGGACTTAATAGAATGTTGATACATAATTTTCACATTTAGAAGTATTGTATTATTCATATCTTGTGAATGTATAATATACTTAATTTACATTCCCTCTCCCATAATATATTTTTTCATAGAAGGATCATTGTTGTATTTCCCATCACATTCAGCTTTCAGATGGTTCCTTTGGGTTCCATTAATTTACTAAAACTATGAAGAATAGTCTGAGAAGCAGTAATAATACTGGGAAAACCAAAAATTCAAGAGAGAAACATATAAAATTTCACTCCATGACACCTTAGGTTTAATCCTAGGTTATTCATGATCATTACCAAAAAACCATCGTATTGCAACCTATACATTCCAATAGGGTTCTAACTTAGGTTATCTCATCATAGTTTCCAAAGTATAATAAAACAATCTTCTGATAACAATCGTAAGAATCATATCTTATCATAAATAGATAAAACGTATAAATAGATTAAAATTCACTAAATATAAATTCCACAACGGAATAATATAAGTTTATTGTCTTTGGAAAATTGGAATCAAATACAATTGGTTCATAAAATTTCTACATTATATCCTGCTTGTCCATTTGTAACTGGAACCATTTTTTATATATCAAACACAATATCATTCTTCAAAGCTTAGGGAGAGGAAACATATAAAAAGTGTGATCTCAAATGCTCAGTTGGGTTAATCAAGGGACATATATAACCTAATCATAAATGTATAAGAATAAAAACATTATATTTGAAAATTTATAACCTACATATCAAAGATCATAATATTGAGTCATCGAAAAAATCATAAGAAATTTATAATACCTAAATCAAATAAGAATAAATTTGGTATGAAACATGGAATTGTGAAAATCACATAAACATATATCATTTTTAACATGAGTGAATAGAGACTAGTTCACTAATTATGTTAACGACATGAAATTTGGAACCCACATAAACATATGGACATGAAACTAGGTTCAGACATAACATTGTGGTCTTATAATCAGATTTTCACAAAATATATATTATCATGATTTATCCATCATTACCTAATTCATTGTAGGGATAAATAGGTCCAACCCATTGAAAAAGGAAAACCATAAATACGTGTTCCACAAGAACATAAATCATTCAACATATTAAAACCCATGAAAATAAATTTGTTTCATGAATATAAATTCATCATGAAAATAAACAAACCATAAAATAAATAAGAAAATTTCCTTAAATTGTATCCTTATTAGATCATGATTAACATAAAATATTTTTATACAATATGGAAAATTATTTTAAGAGAACAGTTGAAGTATTTTTTGAGGAAAATATAATTTATAATTTGAAAAATGATTTTTTAATTTGAAGAACTTTTTATAACCTTTTTCATTAAAAATAACCTTCAAAAAATATAAATAAATATTTTAGAAACCTTTTTAAATATCATTGAAATCCGTTTCCTTGAAAATTTTTAAAATATCATTTGAAATATTTTTGAAATTTTGTTATAAAACACAGGTTTTGAATAAATTTTTTTTGATTATAGAGAGAATATCATTAAATGGAACATATAATATAATTGAAAAAATAATATTCAGGTTAAAAAAATTTAGTTGGTATTATATACACCTTATAAATGAATATATGTTCTTAACATGACATATCCTCATAGAAGGAAAATTTAGAGAATATTACCTTACCATTTTGGTAACCTCTTGACTATAAACCACATGATAGAGAGATCATAAAATGAATATTTAAATACCCAAAATATAATTATAATGATCATATATTACATTCATGGTCATTTTATGTACCACACCAATGAAATGTGTAGTTAATATGAAAAAAGCGTCGAATAAATATAATGGAGACTAGAAATCCCCTTACAAATATGATATTATTGGAGTGAGAATTAAAAGAATGAATAGACTATTTTTATTAAATTTAAATACACATAAAATAATTTTGAATGAAACATTATATAATCAAAATTAATTTGAAACATAATCAAATAATTACATAATCTCAGAAATAATTGTCTAACCCAATGAATGGAAATTGAGTTCAGAATTCCCTTTCAACTTTCTAATCTGTCGAATTGTAAGACCCATAAAAATAATAATTATAAAATTAAAAAATAAATATAATAAATATAATTATATTTATGATATTATATAACAAATGTTTTTATATAAACCACACACAAAGAGTGAGTGGTTAATATGTTATATATCTAATAGAAGAAAAAGTGAGTTTGGAAACCCTTACATAACACTATATTTTGGAAAAACATTATTTAACCTATAGTATAGTTGTCTTAATAAAATTATTAACTCATTAAATAACCATAAAAATACTTGTAATATTAAATAATTTAATTTACAACATATTATTACTCATTCGTTAATAATATCTCAATATTTTATTTGTTTCATGTAATAACTGCTTTGTTTGTCGAGTATGTTTTGGAGTGTTATTTCTAGTTACTCTTAATTAGATCATGATTTCATAATTTAAATAATGTATAACATGATATTAATATCATATATATGTTAATTATATACAAATTTAGAAATATCCATAATATTTATTGATAGGAAATGGAATAAACCATTTATGGCGACGGTAGGTTGTACGTACGCAGAAACACTATTTCTATTTTCATGTCATATCAGAAGAAATAAAAGTAAACGATATGTATTTTTATTATAATTAAAAAATAATTTTTATGTGATATATTACATATATGTTTATTAAAACCATATATAATAAATTCGATGTAAAGCAAGAATGATTCACATCACTTTGAGGAGGTCATAATACATACATTCACAAACGGTGTTATCGTATTCCAAAAAATGGAAAGAAAAAAGGTATGTGTTATTTAATAATTAAATAATAATATGGAAATTATAAATATCATATATATCATATATTAAGTACAAATATATCATTATTAACAAATATTAAAGGGTGCAAAGTAAGAATAATAATATCAGTTCATGAGGCGGTTGTCCGCCATACACATGAACGATGATTATGAATACCATTTGATGGTAGTGTCTGATTTTTTATTTCATAGACGGGAAATAAAAACATATTTGTATTTTGAAAAGAATAAGGTTATTATATAATCAATATATATTATCAAATTACGTGATAGAGAAAGAAATAAAATATAAGTTCATGTTGAATAACGTCACATCTTCTTCAGAAAACGTATTTTAGAAATGATATTAAGGGATATTGTATGGGTGTTTCGATGAGGCCGTAATATATTAGATGTGGGGGAGTGAGGAGGATAGTTTAGTCAGATATTTATGGTGTTTCAAAGATTTTTCTGTTGAAATGGGGGTGGTGATGGGTTGTATTTATACTCGAGGAGAGGATGGTTTAAGTGATCAAATAATGATTATTTTACAACTAATGCCAACCACATTAAAGTTGAATTAATTTTAATGAATTAAATTTTAAATTAATGATTATAGGATATTTATATTCAATAAATACCTCATACAACCATTAAATGATTTAATTTTTAGGTATTCTAATCTTTTACCTTTTAACATTAACTACTGTTACTATTTTACCTATACGACTATAAATATTTTTTTCACCACGATATATTTTTTATACCTAAATATTAAATTGATAATAAATCATAATTTTAAACTTCTAATTTTAAATATACAATCCATTTAAAAAAAATTAAATTCATATATTTGGAAAAAAAATATTTATATTTAATCCCTGAGACACAACGATAAAGAATGTTTTCAAAGTGAAACGTCTTAAAGTTAGAAATGTTTTATATCCAATTACAATTTGAACTTGATTAAAATGACCTAAATTTGTTTTAACGATTTTTCATGCAACTAATTCCACTTTTAAACAAATTTTAAATATAATTTATTATGAAAAAAAATTATACGAAAATGGCAATTTCATTTAAAATGTAGTATTTTTTACTATTCATCAAAAAATGTAACTTTTTTTGAAAAAAATACCATTATTTTCCCCTAAGATAGTTTTGATATCCTTATTTAGAAAATTAAGTTTATTTGTTAAAATAAAACTTATAAAAGTTTAAAAATTTATTTTTATAAAAGGTGATCCCTTAAAAGGATATGAAATTACCTTTTTGAAAAATAATGTTTTTAGGCATAAAATTGGATTTATTCATATCTTAAGACTATTAGGAATATTTAATGAATTTAAGAACAATTAACTAAATATATAAAATAGAAATTTTATTTATATACCTCACTTATTTTATTAATTTAATCTATTAAAAAATAATACCATTGTGGGAAAAAGGTTAGTTTTTTACATTAAAAAACAATTTTATTATGTTGAATTGATTTTATGTTAATTTATAATTTATTGGTAATAAATGAATTGATTTTATAAACATGTGTAAAATATATATTCGTAATATTTTGAGTCTCATTCATTTAATTCATTCCAATAGGTATGAAATAAAAATCACAATTAAATATATATTTTTTCATTTAGGCCCAGTTATTTGTGAAAAGTATGATATTGAAGAAAGTATATATATTTTAAAATGGCTACATAACATAAAATATTTGGGGTGTGACATGAAGGCTGTGAATTAGTGACCATGTGGTTAACTGCAACTATTTTCCAATCGATAATGGATGTCAGAAAAGGCTACCATGGACATTTATGTGGGTCTTTTGATGATGCCTCGTAAGAATGAATCTATTTGGGTGATTGTGGACTAGTTGGCATAGGTAGTTCATTTCTATGCTATATGGGATAATTTCTGAGTGGAGTAGTTAGGATATCTGTAGGTTCATGAGATAGTCTATCTGAATAGGGTTCCATAGAGTATAGTTTCAGATATTGACTCATGTTTTAATTCACTCTTATGGAAGGGCCTACAGAAGGCAAATGGAACACAAGTTATTCTGTGTAAGACATTCCATGCATAGACAAATGGGAAGTCTGAATGTACTACACAAATTCATCATTGTATTCATAGGCATTTGTAACAGACATCATTGGGTATTGGAAGAAGTTTGTATCATTGGTGGAGTTCACCTATGACAACATTTATTAAGAAACTCTCCAAATGGAACCATTTTAGGGTCATTATGGTAGGCCATACATATCACCTATTTGGTGGATGGAGGAAGGTGTGTCAGGGCTGTTGGGATCGAGTTCATATATGACAAATTTGAGTAGTTTTAGTTATTTCAAAATCAAATAGATATAGCTCAGTTAAGGATGAAGTCATATGGTTATAGACTTTGATGACCCCTAGATCTTATAGAGGTTGATCATGTATCCCTTTTGGTATCACCTAAATTGGTTCACTATATGATATTGTGAAAGTGATATTTGTACGCTAGTTTTGTTGGACCATTTGTGATCATTTAGGGATTCAGGCTAATGGAATATTTATTGGATATTCTAGAGAGATATAGTGATATGCATTATGTTTTTATTGTGTCGTGGATTTAAAGTTATTACCCTGACCGTTTGTCATGTGATTGATGTCGATGATGTTGATCTCGAGAGTAATGCATCATTTGTAGGGAATCTTATATGTGTGTTATATCGCGTTGAGAAAAATTTGTAGGGAAATATAATGTTGATATTTCAAGTATTATTGAATCATGATCATGATTAATAGGGGACATATGAGAGAGAAGCAAATATGAAGGCTTAGTGGTCCAATATTTCACAATCGGAATCTCAAAGATTCTTGGGAGTACAACTTGAGGATGAACTGTTATAACATGTCGGAGATTTTATGATACCAAAATTTTATTAATATATATCATGTTCCTTTATAGGTACTCTTCTTTCTTGTTTTTAGTATTTATTTTTTGATTTTATCCAGGGTGTGTTTGGCGGAAATTTAGTTGTTTTTGGAAGGAAGTGGGGTTTTCAAGGTTAGCAAACGGTTTTCCCAAACAATGTTCCTAGAAAAAAAACCATGTGTTCAGAAATAGAGGATATTCACATGGCTAACACACAATTTTTTATACCATCTACCCCTCTAGTAGTAATAGTGTGACACCATGAATGGAGGAACAAGATTAGGTTCATTGTTAGGGGTAACTGTGTTCCCCGAGTAGGAAACTATGTATATAGAGTTTTATTCCCATGAAAATTATTAGACAAATTCAAGAAACCTTTCCATATACTCCCAAGTGGCATAAATGAACCCTAAACCATTTTTTCTCATCTTTGTAGGTTCCTAGATGTATTTAAAGGCGTTTTGTCATCTGTTCCTGAGGATTCATAGCCAAAATTAAGGATCTTCACCTCTCTCGGTAGGAGATTATTATCCCGTAGGGTTCCTTATTTCTCTACCATCTTTATCTCATCATTTGAAGGAACATTTTACTATATTTTATGTGTATGTAGATATTGGTTTTTATAGACCTAATATATTTTTCATTGATCTAGGTTTTTTATCTAGATCTTGTACCTTATTGTGTAGTTGAATGCTCTACTTCAATTTGGGGATTTTTGTTGGTGAGCATCATCAAGAATATGGAGGTAGGTGGTCTATTATTCAAATAAAAAATTCTTAATTTTAATTACATGTATTTAATTTTCAAATTTATATTCATGGATTAATAATTTAATTTCTTAAGCTGAATTATGTAATTTTGTAATTTAATTAATTAATAGATTATGGAATTGGTTGATTAATGGGTTCATAGAATTTTCCAATTAATGGGTTTGTGTAATTTTTCAATTAGAGAATTGGATTAATTAATTAGTGAACTAATTAATTGGATATTGGTATTGTGCAATTAGATTAATTAATTGTTGAATTAATATGTGGGATATTGGAATTGTAGAATTGGATTAATTAATTAATTGGATATTTTTATTAGGTAATTGATGGGAAATTAAGACATTGTAAATTATAAATTAATGTGATTATGAATTAATTATAAATGAGGAAAATTTTATGTTTGACTAGATCTTAATGATTTAATGGTTTAAATTATTTAATTGATGTAAATTAGTATTATAGTGAATTGTTCATATTATTCCAGGTGAATACATTGAAGAACCATATTGGTTGTGAAATTTTTTTATGGTAACATGAGTGTGAAATGTTGGTAAAGTTTTTAATGTTGAATAAATGTGATTGATGTGATATATTTGATATATGTTTTATTGTGATATTTGTGTTTGGGACATGTACTACTATAACAAAATCCTATAGTGATAAACAAGTTTGTGACATAGACTGCTTCTTCAAATACCCATAGTGATAAATGAGGTGTGGGATGTTGAATGACGCTCCAAATTCCAATATAAGATAGTGAGTATGAGACTAAGACTCATGATCTTAATACCCATGTGAAATTGAGGTTTGTGACCTGGAGTAAGGCTCAAAATACCCATGGGGTGTTAGACATGATGTACAACACCCATGAGTTGGCATTGGACTATGGTTCTAATTGGCCGTGATATGATTTTAAATGAAATTATGAATGAATAACATAGAATTGTGATATGGTTCAGACTTATTCATTGGTCGAAGAATTTATTAAGGGTTTAGGTGTCCTTGGGAACATGGGGGTTCATGTGGTTAATTAAAGGAGAATGAAATGTGATAGTGTTTTACTTATAAACTCTACTTTTATATTTATACAACTGCATATGCTATAATTGACTAAATATTGTTTTAGATACTTTTGGTTGTGTCCTACTGAGTTGTTCTCACACCCTACTTAGGATTCCTAATTGGTACTCGAATATAATTCATGTTTTTAGGACATAATTAGGGAATGTGTTATATGTTAGATGGCTGAGTTTGAAGAGATCATGGATGAGGGGAAAAATTTATTCATGACCCTCTTGGGGGTTTTCAGTGTCATTGTTTCTTTTTTTTATTGAAACTTGACATATATCTAGAATGAAATATCAAAAGTTTAGTTTTGGTTATTAAATTTCCTATTTTTATCATCATGTGATAATGGTTTGGTTTGGACATTATTTATATAATTTGGTTATTCCTATTTATTTCCACTATTTTTTTACTTTTCTAAATAGGTTAATTCTCTCCAGGATCAATATTACACCATCACAGCTTGTCAGCATCCACTTGAATTTTCAGAGTCATGCCTTAGGTCATGTAACTGACCAGTTTTGGGTACCAATGTGTGGAACTTTGGTTAGGGCATCACATACTCCATAAGTTTTTTCTTCATACCACCCCACCAAAAATGTTCTATAAAACACTTATAAAAATTTATGCAACCATAATATATAGTAAAATTTATGTTATGTGATTCATCTAGTATCTCCCTCTTTATTTTAGGTTTGGATGAAACACATAAACTCCATTGGATTCAACATTCCATCTTTATTGAATAATGTTTTTTAATTTATCATCATTTATTTACATAATCCTCCTTTTAAATATTTATCATCCTTCTGGGTCCTCAATATCATTTCCAGTAATGATGGTTCAAATATTTTTTGGAAAATGACTGATGGATCCACTTCAAACAAATACCATATTCATCTTCACTAGATCCTATATTATAAGATTCTTATTAATCATTATCGTCTTCAAAACTCTATGTTCCATACTTCTTAATACATTAACTACCATGATTTCTTTCCTAGGATGGTAGTGTATCAAGAAATTGAGAAACTCCAACCATGTTATTTACCTCATGTTGATCTATTTCTGATAGAAAATAATAGTTTAATATATTAATGTCCATATATATCGTAGATCATTATCCATAGAGATAGTTCCACCATGTCTTCAAGGAAAATATTACCATTTCAAATTTAAGTTCAAAAGTTGTATATTTTTTTAGTAGCCTTTAATTACCTTGATTCATAATAATCTAGTCTATCATCATGAAAAATGACAATGCTTTAAACTATAATTAATTAATCATAGTATATTATAAATCCTTTCTTTCCTAACTAAAAAATAAACACTTATTAATTAATAAATATCATTTTTATATCTTCAAATTTTATTTAAATTCCATAGATCATGTGAATTGAACCCCTTTAAATGTCATCCTACTTAATGTGTTGGACAATTAGGAAATTGTTTTAAATAAATCAATTATTGAATCCTACTAAACAAATTAAACCACGTATCCTATTAATATTCCTCATTGTCTGTTATTCATTAAATATCGTTTTCATTGAATGATCATAATATCATTTATCCATGTAAATTATATATATATGAAAAGAAACTTCATGGATCCAACATTCACACATAATAAATTTCATATATTATTCATTTCCTATGAGTTTCTTATGAATTATTCATATATGGGTCTCATGCTATAACTTTTACAATATATCAAGTTATAATTAATTTATACCTCAAAGAATATATAAAAATAATCCATAAATTACATATTCATTATATCCATAAAAATAGAAGTTTCAGTAGTCAGTATGGAGGGTATTATAGTAAAATCATAATGTCCACATCACATACGTAATGTCATATTTTTTATATCCTCCATCTCCATCATTAACTGATGGTAACAATATTGAATATCTATCTTTGATAAATATTTATTTCAATGAAATTGATAAAATTTTCATTAATTTATGGTAAGGGATACCCATTATTTATTGTAATGAAATTCATCTCCTTGTAATTGATAAAAAATCACATTGAAGCATCCTTATTTTTTAAAAATAATATAGGGGACCCTAAAGGTGAATCAATGGGGCATATAAATCCATAATCAAACAAATCCTACTATTATTTCTCCAACATTACCAACTCCAGGTCTTCCATTCAATAATAATTTTTTTTTATATGGGTCTTGCATCAAGAATGAGTTTACTAGAATACTCAATTTCATCCATAGATGAATGACAAGGTAATTACCCAAGAAACAAATTAATGTATTTTGGTACATTGGATACATCCACTATACTTAGGATTTTCATTCCATCTATAGAGACAATTTTCAATTATTTTTATCCTATAATTTCTATAATGTGATATACTCAAGGATTTTATAGAAAATATTTAGGAGATAAATTCTCTCCTTTAAAAACAAGTTATTTTATAACCCCTTCAAAAACAAAAATTTCATTCTCAAAATAATAAATTTTTTCTTTATACATTGAGAGAAATTTAACCCCAAGGATTAAGTCAAAATAAACCCTATTTATAATAATAATTTTTTACAGGAGAGAATATCTATGAATATTAATAGAATATTCTTGGTAAATCACCAATACAATAAGAATCCTATTAGGTGTCTAAAATGAGAACTAGTTTCTTAAAGTATTAATGGATTATACAATGTTCTCAATGAAAAATCATGATATAAAGGATTATATAGTCACAAAATCAAATATATAATTCTAATTTGTTTTGTTTAGGATCAGTGTACCTACAATAACACCATTTTGAACTTCAACCTTTGTGGTAGTGATCATATAAGATTGAATTCTCTCCATCATTATTTTATGAGGTTAATTAACATGATGTTTTGGAAATTAGATTTCATAGTGACCCATAATTTTATAGTTAAATAATTTAACTTCTCAATATTATTCCATTCCATTTTATTTTCAAACTTAATGGACTTTTTCTTCACAATTGAAACAATCACCCATTCCTTTCAAGTAATTTCCTAAGTGATTATTTCTATAGTTATTAAATGTGGAAAAATATCACATTCCTATCTTAACATTATATATATATATATATATATATCTTTTTAGTGCTTAGTATCCCTATATTTATCCATGTTTATTTTAAATATATTAGTCTTGGTTAATTTCTTTTCTATATTAACGGGAACTTGAGACACTATCCTCATATTATGAAAATTACTAAGATACCAACATACTTCGAATTCATATATTTTTCACATCAAAAAATGGTCAATCTAGTTATTTTGTCTATATATATAGTCCACATTATGCCTAAATAACCTCATAATGTTAGCATTGTACTTAGAAGAATTTTCCACCTCCTTCTATATGAGATTGGGTAATTTATATTTCATTTCAACCCATTTCATAAGATGAATTTATTTTTTATAAAATATATCTTTAAAGGATATCCATTCCAAGTGCTTTATATCTTCTGCATCTTTAGTGTTATGAATTTTGTACCCCCATTGACCTTTATCTGCCTTTGGATGATCTAATACAACAACGACCATTTGTTTTTCACTACTCCACAATGTGAGAAATATATTTTCTAGGGATTTGAATAATTTCATGACTATCAATAGATTAGTATTACATTCAATGCAAGAGGTTATTGTTTCACAAATAATTATTACATATTTACAAGACATTGTGTATTTTAAGGGTGACCTATGTGGGAAAGGTTATTTTTCATAACATTAGTCAACTACTACAATATAGTTATGATCAAATTAGAACCAAATCTAGTCTTATTGAATTTATTAGGTGGAAGATCCCTATGTTTACTATGGGTGTTGATATGGTTCCTTATCATTCCATTAGTTTCCATCTATTAAAAATGGAACAAACGTAATTAGTTCATGGTTTTTAATTTTAATACAAAATTTTTATTATTTTTTCTAGTAAAAATTACTTTAAAAATCATAAAAATTTTCCATAATATATGTGATATTTAACTGTGTTACTTTAAATCTATTCCAAAATGTGTAGACTAACCTTCCTTTGATATCAACCGTAAAAACCCAATCTCTAGAAACCCAGATCCAATAGTAAAATTACATTATAAAAACACAATAAAAGATCTACCAAATGACCCAAAAAATCAATAGTCTTGGAAGACAAGATTGTTATATATTTTTAATATTACACATGACAATATAATATAGGGTCAGACCCCCCTAAGAAAGTTTTTTTTCTCTTCTAGAATATCCGTGAAAATTACTTATTGTTCTCTTCTTGCTTTTTCTAGAAATTGAAAAAATAACGGTGACCTCATATGATCAATAAAGAGTAGCATAAAATGGAATCCATAATACTATAAGAATTGAATAAATACTATGACATAATTAAATGATAAAAATAATTCCATAAGGAAATGAAAATGTGGTAGTGCTATATCCATGAAAATAAATAAAAATAGTGGTAATAATTATTGATCTCATATGGATGGAATTCATAATGTCAGATATAATAAACATTTATTCCAGACATTTATTCAATATATCATTCATAACCAGGTATGGAATATATTATTACCCTTTCTAGTATGTATCATGAGATCAACTAATGCATAAAGAAGATATTTATACCATTATCCTCCTAACATTAATAAAGTCTATTAATTTTTTCATATAAACTAATGAAAAAAATATACAATACAAAAAAAATTCCTTACAAGTCGATAAACATTTATATTGAAATAATATGTATAAAAATTTTCAATATTTTTCCATATAATAAATAGAATAATGTAGATATTGAGGATAATATCGTGTAATAAATATATAAAATATATGGTATTATCATTATAATAGATAATACTATTATCAAATAAATAATGATAAGTTGGTGGGGAAATAAATTTATATGTGTTGGGTTATCAATATAGTATAAAGATTGAGTTAAGTAATTTGAAATGGTAGGATATCAATTAAATGGTAGGAAAACACTTCCTTAATGACTGCATGGAGTGTTTGAATTATCCAAATCATATACCTTATGTGTTTCTATCCAGGTGTGTAGTGTTAGGCCCACTCATCGTGCATCGAGTGAAGATTGAGTTGATACTCAACTAAAAATTATCTGGGTGACTAACCACATGTGAATTTTGGTCATAGCCTCTTCCCATATATAACATCTAGGTATGTATATAATTTCTAGGAAAACCACACACACACACATCATATTTTAAAACTTTTTATGATTTATGTGCATTTTTTTAGCCTTAAGAATCATTTAAATAAAAATAAGTACCATGAATAATGATATAATCATGATATATAATATTAAAGGCATAGTATGTGAATCATAAAATATTATACTTATTTTATAAAATAATCAAGTCTCAAGGAATTTAAATTTAAGAAAAAGAACCCTTACCTTTAATACCACTTTACCAAATGTTATCTAACAAAATATATAAAAAAACTCTCTTAATCACATATTTCAGAACCTTATTAATACCTCTAACCACTTTCCATTCATTCCTGATTATTTTCTACTTGTATATTAGTTAGTTTCTATCTACATTCAATATCATATGTGAGTAATCTTGATCAATTTTAATTAGTTTCTTTATAAAGATGTTGTTATTTTTCTTGTCCCAAATGTCATTATTCCTAAATCAAATATAATACCAGAATTTATGGTATATAATTATTTATGATTTTATAATTTCATTCTATGGGAGTTCTGGTTAACATACTTAATGATGAAATCGATGATAAACATGTTTCAATGATTTTTAACAAAAATACAATAGTATCTTAAATAATGAGTTCGATATTATTTTTACCTTTTTTGAACTAAAATAAAATCATTATTCACTTATTTATATCATATATTACTATAAAGTAAATTTTCATTGTAATCCATATTTAAATATTTATAATTCATCATGTCTGTTGTTAAACCAACTCAAACAATAACATAACATAACTAATGTATGATTATGAAGTGATTTAATTATAATATAATTATACCAAAATAATTACTAAATTATTTATTGTTTATTAGTATGATATATCTAAATTAAGAATAATTAAAATAGAAATATAACATATATTATGTTGTTATTTAGTAAAAAGAAATCAATTTTTTCTATTTGATAAATCTTGTAGATGGTTGTAATTACAATGTTAGTTCATTGTTTAAAATTATAATAGGGTGCCAAATGTTTCTCTCAAGTACCTTAATTATTTCATATATTTAATAATTATCCGTTAAAAGCATTCCCATGTCTATCCATGAATATTGATGCTGAAATTCTAATACATTCAAATTTATCATTCTATAGAGTTGATAGTCTACACATATTCTTGGTTTTTGAATTCATATTCCATATAAAGGTGTAATTTGTATAGATTATTATCTATTTAATATAAAAATATATTGAAAATATTATAAAAATTTATCAAATTAAACATATGTACTATCTATGTCAGATTGTTAAGGAAAATGAAACCTGACACTTCATGGAGGCACTAGTCTAAACCCACATATCAATGTAATTTGTTTCCCTAAGGTAAAAAGGGAGGGTGCTGACCTAATCAGTGATAGTAGAGAATCCTAGAGGGACTCGATCGATTTCCAATTGGGATGGTAAAGCATCCTAGAGGTTGATGACCTAATCAGTGATGGTTTAGTACAATAATCCCTTAGCACAGGTGGGTCATGCCTCGTTTCACATACCCGGTCTGGAATTAGGTGTCCTGGAAAGATGAGTTGATACTTAGGGGATGATAAATTAACCTAAAAGTGGAATCATATGAATATAACCCTATAGCTTCAAAAAAGGTCATTATTGTACTCCTCTCCTTCACCACTACTCTACCACCAAAGCAGAAAAGACATGGGTATAGGTTACGCTCGACTCCTGGTGGGGTAGGGGGAGACCAAGACCAGAGTGTACCACATAATACTTATCTAGGATTTTTATTTTAATAAACCTATGAATAATTCACACATTGTCCGAGTATGGAGAGACTCTAGTATACACCAATTTCCAAGGAGAGTGACGTGTACAACCAATAGTTACCAGTCAAATAACACCCAGTGGACTAGACATCATGGAAAGGGATATATTAGGATAATATATTATGAACGAAAACATAATAGGGTGAAATAATATTCTAGGGTATTAAATATTAATATATTATCAAGATGAAACCAATGTTCTGAGTGTTATTGAATATGTAGTGGGAGGCCCATTTTAATAGTGGCTAGAATAATATTATTATAAATATTTCTACTTAATACAATGAGGGAACATGGTTCACATATTATGTGACTCAAAAAATCTGTACAAATTGATTGGGGGATGAGATAAGGTCTATAATACATCAACCATTAATTTTCACACATGATTTTAACATTTTTTAAGTCCTATACAGGGAGAAGTTTCACTTTTACCATTTTTGGTTTTACAACTATAATCAGTTTCTTCCACGGTAATTTGCTTTTAATGACTAAAAATAAATTGATTTAAATTATATAAATTATAATTATGAATTGAAAATATGAAACAAGTTTTTTTAGATAAAATTTCTATATATATTAAAGCTAAATATTGACATTAACACTTGTAAAGAGGTAAAAAATAGTTTTAGAAAAACTGTATTTTTATGATTAATATTTATTTTTCTGATAAAAATTACAATATCTTTGATTTTCATGATGTAAAGTTGTTCATTATAATGAAAATTAAGTGGATTTACAATTAACCCAAAAACTAATATAATAAAAATCATATTTTATTATTATAATGACCCAAAATGTTTATTTTTATTAAAACATATTAATGATGTTCAAAAAGATGTTAATGATTGGTTTCAAAAATTTATTGTTGTATTTCATATTTTATTGCATCAATTTTTAAAAATATCCATGATATATTAAATGGTTTTATAAAGGTATAGTCATTTCTCATATAATAAAAAAATCATAAAAGTAATATTTTTGATAAAAACTATATTTTTCCTACTCACCAAGAAATCCACTATTCTAGAAAAATATAAAAAATCATCTTAAGTTAATAATGAAATTATAAATCCATAAATTTAGTTATTTTTTAAATTAAAATTAATATTTAACTTTTATATGACATCATCAATAAATAATCCTTAGAGTTTTTATTATGGGATAGTTTTGGGATGTTGTATTTTTTTGCTATAGCAGGGTCTTGAGAACTATATTTACTACCTCATTTATGTATTTTCTGTAAGATATTATGCTTTTTATTTTTTACATTCTTAATTTATTCATAGAGGTACATGTAGGATGGATTATCAAATTAAACAACAAAAGAATACACTATTGTAGTACACATGATATCAAGATGAGTTTATTTCATGGACAATGAAAAATTATAAATTATGTGAAAAAAGATATGGATATAATTAGTCATACTCTCTTGGCTATAATTTATAATAAATTCAATAATAGAAAAAAACAAACAAATAGCAACCATGTCAAATAGCTCCAAAATTTTAAAACATTCAATGAAAAAATTGGATGAACAAAATTATCAAGGTGATCAATAATTTAATGGAAAACAAAAGTAATATACATTATTAGGGTTAATGTAAACAATTTTAAATTGTAAAATAATAAATGGAGTGAAAAGAAAAATAATAGAGGTACTACTCAAGGAACCAGGGCTGATGATAATCAATATTTTAGAAAAAAAATTAATATGTTTATTTCCCTTATTGAAAACATAATTTTATATCAGGATGTATAGAATGAGAGACTGTAAAAAATAGAGAATCTAGAGGATATAATTCATGCTGTAGTGAAGAAGGTGAAGAGGAAGTATGATTTGAGTTTCTTGAACTTTTTTATGAATAATAACCTCCATCACTTGAATAGTAAGGGAAATCTACTTAATTAATGGGATAAATCATTTAATTCCAAAAGAGAAGAAAAAAATAGTGGTATAGGAGGATAAATATATAAATATATAAATATATATATTATATTTTGATTTTTGATTATATTATTTATGACATTACAAATCATAGAGTTCACTACAATTAAGTGTTATTATTATAAAATAGAATATAAAGAGACTCATTTAATTAGATGAGTAATAATTAAAGTATTCTTTAAATCCAGATTGGGCAACTTATTTCCATTATCTTATAATGTGAAAGAAGTAGAAATATCTAACTAAAATACATTAAAAAAAATTACTTCGAGAAGGAAACCGTATTTTTTATTTCTAACGAATTAACATTAATAAATATTTTTGGAACGACATAGTTTTTAATGTTAAAATATAATATAATTTTTACTGAAATGGATTAAACATTATCTATTACATGATTTTTTTGATTTTATAGGTTTATAAAGAATGAAAGAAGACGATTTTAGGGGGAATATAAAATAATGGAATTTCAGGAAACAAAGAGCGTTATTATAACATTCAAATATATTTTTGATGTTCCATATACCATAAATAGTTATTGAAGAAAAAAAAATTATAGAATATTTCAATTGAAATCACTCATATAATGAATTGATTTTTTAACTCACTGGTCTTGGATACATCATCACATTTGAGATATATTTTTTTCTTGGGGAAGGTTGATTGATAATGGGAATAAATATTAAAGAGATTAATAGAGTTTATAATGTTAAATTATTAATGAAATTCATAATTGTATTAAATGTGATCTCTATTATAGCACTTATTATTAATATTGATTCCTAGAAATTTAGATTTAGTATAATAATAATTTAATTTTCATGTGTTGAATTGATTGATTAATATGATGGTTTATATTTATGTGAGGATTTTGAACTATTTTTTTCATACAATTTATTATACCCTCTTACATAATGGATTGATGGGATATGAATAACTACTAAAACATTGTTTCTATTTTGATAAATGTATGCTGATTTTAGATCACATTAAGCCAGTTAATGTCATTTATTGAAAAAAAGATAATCATTTTTATCTTGAGACATATCATATGTATGATCTTTTTTAATGAATTTAGATTATATGAATTGAAATAATAGGAAGCCAAATTATAATACAAATTATCCTTCATACACTGTTTTATTTAGTATTATCATATTTTTGTTATTTCAAGATTTAAAGGAGGAGTTTGGTGATTTGTAGTACTAATAGGTTAAAATTCCTGATTGTGAGTGGGTTAATCATCCATTGTTCACATGTTGTGAAATTTTTTGATAAATATGATTCATTGTGATTAAAATGCGTTATTAAAAATGTATTAAAAAACATAAAAAAACAATTTCTCGAAAAATACTGAAGAGTGGAAAACAATCTTCTAAAGTATCTAAAATTGGGGTTTCAATGCTATGATCAAGAGTATAAGGAAGTAGATCTCATGTCATGTATATATATTTTTGAGGAATATTTATCTTTTAGTGAGTCAACCTAATATCACTCATTATACTTAAAGATTCCTAAAACTTTTTTAATCATTTGAGTTTAATATTTACTTCATTATCCACAAACCTCTAGCCTTAGATTTATTATATCCTTAATGAAAGTCCTAATGATTTTTATGGTTTTATTTTTATGTGGATATTTATATTAATTTCGTGTATATGGATATATTTACAGTACATGATATTGATGGTAAATCAAATTTACTGATATTTTTAATAATGGGTTAATTGATTTATTGGTTAGGTACCTTTCACATGGAATGAGAATTAATGAAGGGTTTAATACTATTTTGGGATAATGAAAAGGTCTAGAATAATAATAATACATGAGCCATGATTTTTGAACTCTTTATTGAGTGGGATTTTCTCTTTGGGAATATTTATTTATAAATTTATATTTATGAGCATGAAAAATTTAAATTTTTCCATATTAAAATGTTGACCCTTTGTGATTAGGTATTGATATTTTTATTATATAAAATTAAATTTATAAGTGCATGGGGGATTTATATAACTTGTTTATATATATATATATATATATCAATCATATTTTCATTAAAAAGAGTTTCAATTATTTCCTTCCTTCATTGTTTCATTTATTTTATGGGAGGAGTGAATAATTCTTGGATAAATGGATTTGGAATGATTTTGTTATATTATGGAAGAAACATGTTTATGTACCCCAAATACGAAAAACTAAAAAAAAGGTGTAGATGGTTCTTATACCTATACTTAAGAGTCAGGTAGTGGAGTGGAGTTTTGTTAGAGTCCTTATAAGGGTAGTATGTGTAAGAATAATTGGGATACTAATATGTAAGGATCTTTCACACTATGTCAGATGTGATCACAAAATTATGTGGGTGAATATTACACCTAAAGTGAAACATAATAATATTTTATACCAAACCCAAGGATTTCACTCTATAAAATGCCTGAAAAAATAATTAAAAATGGTCTTGTACTTTATAATGATCTAGAGAAGCTATGTTAATCCATGATATGCTCTTTAGAGAGAGCGTTTTTTCATTAGGTGTTACAAAGTAAATTATTCTTTGTGAAATGGATTTAACAATTATTATAAGGATATTCATGATTTCATAATGAAAACATGATGGTAATAAGCATGAATGATGTTAAAAAAATTATATAGAAGAAATCATAAGTTTCAAATGATCCATGAAATGGTGATCATAATAGTGAGAAGAATGATTTTTAATTCATGATTGAGAATATCATGTTTTCATGATGAATAATAGGTGCATACAACATAGGTCAAAATTTACATTGGGTTATTTTTATTCCATGATATTATTTTATACCATGATGAGTGAATTTCAGGTCATGACTATATATAGTGATTAAAAATATTTTTTTCCTATATATTATTTTTTAATGTGAACATTTTTTTGGTGTTGTGAATAATTTTATTGGTCCATGTTGAATTTTGTTATGTCATCACCCATTAAAGGATATCCAAGGATATATGAGGTGCGGTTTGTGGCCAACCATCCAGTAGAAATTTATGGGAAGATAAAAGTCTCATGGAATGGTTTTTATGTTCATATCAGGGTTGCAGGATGGTGAAAATAGTGAAGTACGGGGACTAAATCCCTGTTCTATGGAATATATAGAAGAAATATAATTAAAACATGAAATATTATTTTGGAAGTTATATTTAGTAGTGTCAAAACCCGTCCCCCTGGGGCCCGTATTGTGACTACCCCATGCCTGCCTTCCATAGGCCAGGGGCTGGCAACTAGCACCAAAGACGTAAACCCCTAAACTGGGAAGGCATTGCCTTTATAACTGAAAACAAACACAATAGAGTACACAAATAGAAGAAAAACACTATGTAAAACTATATAAAAAGAAGTGTTGGAAAGTAAAAGGGGCCGGAAATACAATCCCAACATGAAAGTACAAGTACAACTGAATGCAATTACAAATAAAAAAGGTAACGAATCTACTGGGTCGTCCTGCAGGGTTCCTACCTATAGGGTAGGTATAGATTCTCTCCTCATCACTCAACATTCATTCGTCTCCTCCGTGTACCATCACAATGAGTGATTCACCTCCGGGTACCGTCCAGTCCTGCTACTCTCTACCTCAGTCTGCGTTGTCCATCTTCTGCAACCAACACAATGAGGAGTGGGAATAGCCCGTGAAGGGGTGAGTATAACGATACTCAGTAGGGACCCCCGAGACCCTCAAGGTCTCATAAAATACAAAAAGGATAAACCAAAAAGTAATATATCAATGGATAACCATAACTTAGGTATATTCCCATACATATATCTATGTTATCAAGAAACCCATCTCAATCATGAGGAACACACAAATGTCATTATGTCATCTCAAACCAAGATTTTCATTAATGAAATCATGGAAGCTGTATAACTCCTCCTCTATTGAGTACAGTGGACCCACCACAATAATAAGTCACTTCTCACTAACCTTGTACCGGTGAGGTACTCCTCCTGTCGAGTACCGTGGGTCTGCTACCAACTACCAAGCAATCCTCTGCTATAGGTCTACTGCTAACTAGTAGGGGCTCCCCCTAATAGCCAGCATATGTACTTATCATTTTCAGTACTTTGGGTCTTACACCAACTACCTAGTTCTCCTCCATCGGGGGTCTACCGCCAACTACCAGGCACTTCCCACTGGGGTAGTCGAATCACTCCGAGTTGAAACGGTCAAGCAGTCGTCAGGTCTGCAGCTACTAGTTTTCCACCCTCTGTCTTCTCGTCACTGGAAGGATTCACTCCACGAGCTACTGGGAAATACTCCAATTGTCGTGATGTGCTACAAAGATGTATCTCAAAGGTCCTCTATGTCATTGGGGTATCAATAAAACAAACTAAACTTCAATCGGATGCCCGATCTGTAAGTAATTGACATTTTCGTCTTGGGGGCCAGGTTGTTTTTAGGATCAAACCAAACTTACCATATACCGACCGAGTCCAATTTTCAATTGGGGTATTTTAGAATAACCTTCTCACTCCAAGATTTCTGTCACCATAGATGGTTCGTCAATCAGACACCCGTAGCCCAAGTTATGGGTGAAAATGTGTATTCGGGTCAACGGGTTCGAACTGGGGACCGACCCGGTCCATGGGTCCAACCCGGCCCGAGGGAGGCGGCCCGGCCCGAGGGGGCACCCCAGCCCGCACTGGGTCTGGCCTACGCTGGGTCTGGCCCACGCTGGGTCTGGCCCGGCGGCGCGTGTGGCCTTGTTGGCCAACGGTTGGCGGCGTCCTGCGGGGCCCGCCCTAGCCGCTTCCACGGGGAGGCACGTGCCCCCTGGATTCTCGAATGGATGAAGCATTTAGGTGGGGACCAAACCGGTACCAGTTGGCACAGGTCCAAGTCATGTGGGACCTAGTGGGGTACCACTCCTCCCAGCTAGCTGAGCGGCCAGCCGCTCCGCACCACTGGCGGATGGCCCGACATCGGCCGCCTTTGCTCCTCCATCGCGGCCCGCCCTGGCCGTGACTCTCCCCCTCTACATTCCGCGACGGTGCCATGCCCTTCCGCTGCGGGTCGGCGTGCCTGTAGATCTCCTCCTCCACGCGGCGTGACGGCACCACACACTTATGTAGTGGTCTGGCCTAGCTACGGCCTGGCATGGCTACGGCCCTTTATTCCGTGTGGCACGACGATGTCACGCCCTTCTTGTGACCTGGAGGCCATGCACCACCAGTTGCTTCGTCGTCGGCTCATCTCCAGCCACCGTTGCTCCACCGCAGTCCACCCTTCCGGCGGCGCCTTTGCATCGTCGTCGTCATCAACAAGTGAGGAAAAACAACGGGGGAGGGTTGTTCTATGTTCGTGCGGCCTGAGACCTCCACGTTATGCTGAGATCAATCAGAAAAACATTACCCAAGATTGAACAATGTAGAACGAGAAAAAAATTCAAAATCAAAACTCCTACCAAGTATCGTTGATTTCTGACAAATTTTTGGAAAGTGAAATTCGATTCAGTGTATTCTGGGAAAGAAGAAGCAGAGGATGGTGCTGTCGGCGTTCTTTAAGGACGGTGCTCCCTCCATTGTTCCGGTTGAAGAAGGAAGAAGGTGTCCATCATTGGCAGATGAAGTGTTCTTCATTGTAGAGTTCTTTCCTCCTTGGCATTCTATATCCAAGAGCTTCTCCTCTCCTCCAAGACCCATAGTAAATATACCAACCAAAATAATTGTTTGTAATCCTATTAATTTGTTGGAAAAATATTCAAAAAGGGAGAAAACAATAAATTGGGGGGTCAAGTTAATTAATTCTTGTGTGTAGGCACAAAATTAATTAAGGGGTTTCAAGAGGTTCCAATGGGGGTGGTGGCACCATAAATGTGGTGTTCAAGGGGATTCACCCTTGGGTGGTCCCCACCAATTTAATTTCTAAGAGGTGTTTAAACCTCGGGTGGGCCCCACCACCATAACCTCTCATGGGAGGTTATGGTGTGGTGGCCCCCACCTCTATCGTCTTCTTGGAGGTTTTAACCACCAAGAGTAAAAATAATGTCATTAATTTATTTTTATATAATTTAAAAAATAAAAAAACCCAAAGCTAACATTTAATCCCGACCATCTGCTGTCAAAATGAAACTCTCCTTAAGCGAATACCAGCACTGCGAGTTCAATGGTGCCCTCAGATTTCAATTTCGTGCATTGGTTCAAATGTTATAAAATCTTGTTTGTACGTTTACTGAACATACCTGAACAATACATCAGAAATTGATGTCGGGCACATCGAGCATCAGAATCAAGTGCGATAAATTTTCGCAGACTCATAAAATTCCCAAGTATTTAAGAAAAAATTTACCACGGAATTTCTATTTCATTACAAGTAGGGTAATTTTAATTTTCATCAAAATAGAAGAGAAGGATATTGTGGGAGAAATAATAACTAGGAGGAGCCACCAAACATTGACCCTGAGAGATTACATAGTTAGGGATTTTATTTCTTAGGTATTTATTATGTAATATTGAGACTCTTACTTTTTATGATTCTTGATTTAGGTTATTATTCCACTTTTATTTAATTCTATATTAGTTTTTGTATAATCTATTATATAGAATTTGGTTAATTCATTTTTGATGACCAATCATTGATGAGTGGATAAAATCTAATGAGATGGTGGGATCAAGGGAATATGGTGTGTCCAAAGTGTCTAGATTCATTTTTCATCGTGGGGTGGAATTATTCCTTAGTATCATGTTACTACTTCACTTTTTCATCATATTTGTTACCGAATCAATGAAAAAGTTTATTTTATAATTTAATAACCCATATATATTGGAGATAATTAATTTATAAAAAAGGGATTTGATTTTTCTATTGATTGTTTATGTTGGATATTAATACAATTTATCCTTTTTGTCTTCTTGGATCTCATGGGTTCAATATACAATGGTTTTATTGAAATACGATGACCACATGAGTATAAATTACAATTATAATCCTGTAACTATTGATGTTTATTGTTTCTTGAGTAAAGATGGGTTGTTGTTATATGGAAACCCATCCTTGAATATTGATTCCACCACTTCATCTCTTATCCTCCCTCGAGTTAATAAGATGGTAATTTAGTTTATTTTAGAATTACTTTCATATTACTGACATTACTTTTTGGAATTAACTATTGATTTTATTTTGTCCCTAGGAAACATTGTTCTCCATGGGAGTGACCATATGTTTTCACTATACAATAATTTTAATTTTTGTATTGGTTTGAGAAAAGTATTAACTATAAAATTATTATTCCATTAAGAATTATCAACTCCTCACAACTAATCAGATTCTAATGGATAGATTCTAAAAGGAAAAAATCAATGTCTTATGGATCAAAAATGTTAAATTATAATAATAAATATCATGGAATGAAATCATGTTAATATAAGATATATAAGAACATCTTATCAACCATATCTCTCAATAGATTTAATAAGTTCAACATCTATAGAACTAAATATGAGCACAAACAATCCAGGAGAATATTGTACTAACCTAATTCATGTAAATAGATATCAATCAATTCAATAAAACACCAAATATAATCGTTTTTTAAACATTTCCTAAAATCATAAGAAAAATTAATGAAGTCAAAGGGACTACAAGGGAACCTCAGATCAATGGTGAAACATAATTAAAATATTTTTGTTTCCAGAACCATAGTAATAACATCCAAATATCATTGAAGGATCCCCCTATGTCCCATAGGGCTTGAGGGAAATATGGAAGATCAAATGAAATTTTGTAAACATCCTACATTTATAATAATTATTTAGATTAAATAAAACATAGAATGATTCAAAGCATCATAACATAATGGTGTTGGTCAAAATTCATCTTATAGTTTCACAATATAAGCCCCCTCGATGATCTAACTATTAAAACATGTTCTAATATATAAAATTGTAAATAAACATTTAAGTTCATGATGCAAAAAACAACTATGAAAATAGAGTATCTAAATTATATTAATCTACACATAATCATTACACCACCTCCTCTGACCCAACCAACTGATACGATAAAAAAAACTCAAATAATGCACTATAGTGAAATGACCACCAAGAAGACAAAACCAAGGAAGTTAACAACTAGGGATTCATGGAACACTGCTTATTATCAGATCACAACTCACATTACATAATATTAAAACAAAACCTTGGTCATTACATCGTATTAAACTAAGACCCTAATATGACCCATCATGATGAATCTATAAACACCATTGAAAAATTATTATATACGATTAACCCAAAGACATATGAAAGATTATCCCAATATTTCTATTACATAATTGTGAAACCCATTGCGTAATTGGTATGTTTAGTTTTGAGTGTTGTTTAATTATTTATTTTTTTGGAGTTTCATTGAGTTATAGGATGATAACCATATTTTTTGGAGGAAAAATAAATTTCCACATAGTTAAAGGATAGTTAGTAGTAACCAGGAAAATAGCCATGAAATAGTGTTTTTTGGGGGATAATGGAGTTTTTCATGGTTTGAGAATAGTTTTTAAAAATATGTGGTGGATTCTAGAAACCATGTGTCTCTATTTTGGGTAAGAAGTGGATTCTACATGACTGAAAAATGGTTTTGAAAATTGAACATCAAAACCATACAGACTTTCAATGTTATTAAATACTGTCTCTACCCAAAATACCATTATAGATTCTGCTAAAATCACTCATGACCCCCACACACAGAAGAAACTATCTCTCTTGGACTTAGAGTTTCCCCATTTACATTTTGGTGTATTCTTCAAAGATTCTTAATCATACTTTGGTTTCTCATTTCACTCCGAGACAGTCTCTAGTTGACTCATTCGATAGTTTTGTTTCTGAAAAATGGGAGTTATATTAAAGGGCATCCGTATGATTTTTAAACAATAAGCACATAATGATTTAATTTTCATCTGAGGAGGATTTGATCAAAGAATGGTCTGGTGCTCCTTGAAGCTGTAATGGGTTAGGTTTAAACCTCTTCGGTTGGTCCTACAACTTCCACATGAAGAGTGACTCTCCTTTAGTAGCCATATTGGTGAGTTTTAAACCTTCCCATTTCGTTCCAAAACCCTACTATTGTTAGGATGATTGGCAATCTAGAAGGGAGGTACATGTGCTCGGATAGTCACACCAAAGCTATGCGTCATCTGGTTAACACTCATTTCATTGTTGAAGATGATGCATACTAGGTGCCTCTTGATTTCGTTTGGATCACATTTGAGGAAAAATATCATTGTTTCTCAAAGGTGGTATATGAATCATGGTTTAACTTATGCTCTTCATGTAATAAGATGGGCCATTTTTTTTGGCTCCCTCTAGGCTTGGGTCTAGGCAGCATGGGAAGGATAATAAAAAGGCAATATTCCTTTTTCCTGAAGCTAGGGAAAGTGAGTAATAATCAGTTGACTCGGGAGCTGAAGGAAGTTATGCTGAAGCAGGTGATTTCAGGAGAGGAGATGGATTCTGGTGTTTTGGACCATATGATGCATGTTGCCTCTCAATTTGGTAGTGGGAAAATTATATTGGAGCCTAAATCAGAGGAAGACCCTAAATACATGAGTGCCTCCTATGCGGTAGTAGTGCGTTATAATAGTGGTATCAATGACAGTGGGAAGGAGGCTGTTACTTTTTAACCTAGATAGCACACTCCTACAGACTGTAATGCCTCAACAAAGAAGGGATATCCAGTGAACTTGGATGGACAACAGTATGTTGAATCTCAGATAAGATATCATCAATAAGTGATTCCAGATGACTCCAATAGGATGTTGGATACTGAGAGAACCCATTCAGAGTTGGTGGGGCACTAGGTTGAAACCATTTTCAGAGACCGAAGGCCATAAAAATCTATAAGTAGTTTTCAGTTCTGGAGGACCTATCCCAATGACAAGTTACGGTCATTGAAGCTCAAATAAAAGAATGGATATATATGGATGAGGCGCTCCCTAGTTGGGACTTGGGAGATAACACCTTGAATTCATGGAAGAGTAATAATGGGCGCAAGTATTATTCATATTTTCCAAATCCAATAGAGACCAATTTAGTTAAGAAAGTTACATCCAAAGAGTTGGAATGTAGGCATGAAACCATTATTAATATGTAGGGGAGTCCAATGGATGACTCATTGCTTTTTTACTCAGAAGAAGAGGTGCAGGATGAGTTTATTTACATCAATTATACACAAGAAGAAGCAGAAAAATTATTGGTAGGGAGTTTTGGGTGGATATCAATAAGGATAAGGATGCTTGGGCCGACAAATAGGACCTTATTCTGATAAGGGGTTTCAATGATGGGATGATAAGTAACGAGTAATATGCTCAGACATGGGACAAGCTAGCTGATCACTTTGAAGACTAAATTCTTGACAATCCCGATGCTCAGGTTTACTCTATTATCCGGAAACTTTTTAGGGAGGAATCATCTAGTAGGCTAAATTATGTATTAATAATATCCTGATTTCTTATGTGGGATATCCACCTAGTTAAGCAATGTGGTTTCTCACTTTTCCATAAAAGAGTTTTCTAATAAAATTTTAATCTTGTTGTCTGTAGAATGTGGAATCTTAAGCATCCCATATGGATGAACATATGGTTATTTATGATGTATATGTGTTATTATGTGATGGTTAAGTTGTGTAATGACCAATCCCCACAGATTCAAGTGATATATTTTGAAGGGGAAATGTATGAATTTGTGTTCCAATAGGTGTCTCTATTTAAGGGATCTTTTCTATGTATAACCTTTTATTTTTTTACATTTATTTTTATTTATTAAATTTACATTAAATTGTATTGTTATTGATGGGTTATCCATTGTTGTGTTGTTTCATTGAGTAAAATAGAAATTTTCTAGTTTTGATTGGATTATTATAAGGAAGTGATTTAAATTCTTCTGATGTGTTTATAACTGCCCAAGTTTTTAAAATATAAAATTATGTCTGGTAGCTTATGTGATACACAACATGAAACACAAAAAAGAATTGGCTATTTAAATATGATAGTTTTAACCATTAAATTAATTTTGTAGATATAATTAGTACTATATACCTTATGATATATATATATATATGTTAATTATATTGATAAATTATTATTAAATAATCAATAATTTTTTTCTAATTTATTTTTTTCAAAATATGTTTTCTTCAAAAAATGTTTTTTAGTTTTTTATATGAAAAAATTATTATAATTATTTTCTAAAATAAATAGAAAAAATAATTGATAAAATAAAATAAAATTTTTGTATAATCATTTCCAAAATAATTTAGGATGTAAATTTTGGGTTTTTAGGAAAATATATATTTTTTCATAAATAGTGAAAAATAATGTTTTAATGTAAAATTTTAATTTCTTCTGATAAATTAATAATTTTCAAACTCCAATTATCATTTTAATTTTATTTCAATGTAATATAAGTATTATTTAGTAATTTTTAATTCAATTAACTATATTCTAAATTATCATTAGAAAATATTTTAGTTTATGTTTATTTATATAATTTAAAACACATTTTTGTGAAACTGTTTTTTAATGCATAATGTTTCTCAATTATCATTTATTAAAATAAAACCTAATGAAAAATTATATAAATTAAATTTTTATATTAAATTATTATCTTTATTAAATTCATATAATGAATATTACTTGTTATATATTTTAATTAAAATATTGTTCTTTGAAAAATTCATCTTCCAAAATCACATTCCATCATGCTTTTGGGTTTTATTTTAAATTAATTTTTTTCCAAACGTGTGATTTTATTTTTTTTAAAATTTATTACATATTTGGAATCATCATAATTAATATTAGGTAACAAGTTCAACTTAATTATTTTACTACATGAATTGTAAATTTTGTAAATATTAATTACCACGGTAAAAGTAAAATAAGTTAATTATGGGTAACAAATAATTTAACAAATAATAGAGACAATGTAACTATAATATTTTATATAATTTTCAATTTTTTTATTTTTTTATTTATTCCTTTTTTTAGTTCATATTTAATTAAAAACTAGTTTCATAAAAATTATATTTTTATACAATAAATAATTTTCAGGTAATGTTCAACTCCTGACATTATTTTGATGAATTAATGGATTTTGGAAATAAATAATATTTTAATAAAATATTATTATCAAATAATTTTCATTAAATATAATAGATCTTATAAAATTTATGAAGTCAAATGTAATTTTTATAAGGTTTCAAAAAGTGTGATCGTAAAAAACCCTCCATTTTCAAAAACATTCAGTTGTTATTTTAAAAAAGAATAATGACATATTTAAGAAAATTATTAAGATAGAATGAAAATTATATTTGTAATCTAAATTTAAAAACAATCTGATGGAACATTTTCTTTCTTTTTCAAGACAATCCAATTTTTGGGTAAAAATTTAATACCGTGTAAATATAATTTATGTATTATGACACCATAATGACACAAAAAATTTATAATAAATATTATAAAAGGTCTCTATGACCATGTATTTGATTTCACTTTAAAATAATGCAATTTTTTTTTAATTTTATAAATCCTTTATGAATCCTTCAAAACCATTAATGTATTTTAAGGTTATAAAATCATTTAATTAAGATTATGACTCACCTCCACACAATCCAGAGAATTATTTCCTTAAGTTAGGCCCATGGACTTATAAAATAGTTAAAACTATCTCATTTGAAAAAAACCATGTGATGAAACCGTGGGATAGTTTGTGTTTTTGGTTATTTTATTGTATAGAGTCCTAAACCTAAATAACAATTCAATCCAAGTATTTTCTTATATAAACCCTCCCAAGACCCCATTTCTCTTCACTAAATCTCCTTAGATAACATAAATACTCTTAACTACATTCTCAAATGTCCTTTGATGGTTCCCTCAAACTCTTAATAATCCTTTCCAAGCATTTGGGGTCACACACTCATGTAAGGGATCTTCCTCTCCAACTTTCAATTGAATCACATTCTTTAAAATTAGTATTCTTAATTTTAATTGGTTATATTTTAATTAATTTGTACTCATTTAATTATTTTCGAATTGATGTTATATGAATTTTATATAATTTATAATATCTCATTTTGACCCTTAGCTAAGACGTTACTATGTTGAAATTCTATAAGCTATCTTTCAATCTCAATTTTATTCAAGAGATTATTTTATGTAATGCTTATTAATTTCCATTTTACCATGTTGGGATATATTATTAAATATCCAAAATACTGTATTTTTTATTTTTATATGATTAGATAACCCTTACACTCTCATTAATCCTTCCAATTAAACATTATGTACACACGTTACCATGCTGAATGTTAGTAAGGGGATTATCTCTTCTCATTTTCATCCGAGCACTTATTTTATGTTACGTCACATAAATTCAATTTTCATATATTGGTATACGTTCTCAAATATTCCTCTTATATTCCATTTAAATTATAAAAGATAATATCCCCCTTTCACTCTCATATATCCCCCCATAAACCTTTATGTACCCTCATTACCATGTCAAAATACATGTAGGATTATTTTTCTTTTTTCAAGTTTCATCATTAACATATGCCTTTAATTTATAATTTATAATGATAATAAATGTTTTTGAATTACCTTATTAATTTACATTTGATGTATATGTGATTAGTGACCCCCTTCCCTCTCATCAACCAATATCTATTAATCATTAAGTGACATCGTTATACTGTGAAAATTTCACCAAAATGTTCCATGCCAACACAATTTTTCCATGAATACCATACCAATTTCCTATCAAGGTTGTTCACAATTGTACACACATATATGTTTTCATTTTGTATTACATATAAGAATTCCACACTCATTTTTTATTGAATAAATCTTTATGATGAATGAATCCATGTTCTCTCTTCAATGTGGTACACTTATGAAGGATAACGAAAAGAATATGATGGGTGCGCCTAGAAATATATAGCCCTATAATGTGTTGGGTAATGTTTAGTATCATGATATGATAGGTTGGGAAATTTATTGAACCTAATTAAATAATAGTAATTCTCTGTTATGATATTTATGTGTTTTATCCATGTCATATGTTTGTTTTGTAGTGTTTTAAGTTGTTTCCACATTTCCCATGTTGCCTTTATAATTATCAAGATATATCATGTCTATGAGTTCATGTTTATGTTTTATACTATATTTCATGACCAATTGATATGCCTACTGACTAGAATTTATTATTATCTTTGTTTTATTCCATGTTGATTCCCTTACTGTGATTTATAGTTCACCCATTTCTTATGTATACCCATAGGTTATCCCATGTAGTTCTAAAAACCATGGAATTTTAGAAGCATGTTAAGGTTGTTTTAAATAATGTTATTGTATCCCATGTTAATGATGTTGTGTTGTGTAAATAATTTCAAAATACAATATACATACCAATATTTTGGGTTTTATTAAGTCTAATATTAGTTAATAAATCAGTAATTAAAGTGTAATAAATCTAAGGGTTGTTAAATTTTTTATTAGAGGTAATTTTTTGAAATTTTTATGATTATGACTAGAATGGTCTTGGGAAATTTTTTGGTATATGACAATGTATATGAAAACATCCCCAAAATTTGGTATGTATAGTGTAATTGGTTTATCAAGAAAATACATCCCTATCTGGATACTATAGGTGGGTCTAGTTCTAGAACTTGTGTATCTAGGGGTAATAACTCCGACAATGTGTCTCGGGCATAGAACGAGGTAACTTGGTATATGAAAATGGTCCCTACTACACAACTACTTTTATACTCCTAGGATACATGCTTTTGGAAATTCATATGCTCATTTCAAACCATTATTATAGGAACAAAAATGACCATATGTGTCTATGTAAGTAAATGGACGATGGATACCATAGATCGAAGCTTGAAAATTCATAAGTTAATGAATAAATGTATATTATAATTTATCCCATTAATATTTTTGGTTTTCCTCTTTATTTATTTAATATTTTAAATTTAATGAGCCCTAATTTTCCATTTATTCAAGGCATTGGAAGGAAATAGGAGGAACCAATTAAAAAACCACTATGAAGGGACATGTGGTGACAACCCGAATGATATGCCTAACATGATGGGATATCATGTAAGAAATCATATGATTTTTCCAAAAAATATATAAAATATAACAATTAACAACTGGTACATTGTTTAATTCCAAAATAATTAATAGAAGAGGGATATGGAATATCAAATAAGATCATTTTCTAAAGGTGATGAGTGAAATAAGATCCAATTTTATTTGTGAAACTAGTGTTGAGAAAGGCACCAAGGTAAACACCACAATGGAATCGGGAGTTATTTTATGTGCATGAAGAAAGGGAATGAATTAATGAATTTTCATGAAAAATGGATAATGTGATGTATGTAAAAAGTGTTCAATCTAAGGTACCTAATATAGTTTTATGTCACAAATGTGGAGAAGTTGGGAATTATCCGAGACAATGCTCTATTCCATGGGGTGAGAAGTATGATGAGAATAAAAAATCAATAGATCAGGGGAACACAAAATTTCATACACTGAAATTGATCATGATGACTAGAGTACATGTAGTTTATGTCATGTTATATTTAAATTCATTCTTTATGATTAGTATCTTATGTTTTAAAAGATCATCAAGTCACCACCTGAAATGATTTGAAAAAAACAATTATTTTGTAAACATGTTGATGTTTAGGTTAATGTTAATCTTGAAAATATTATCAGTATTCCTTCAGTATAAGTTGATGTTATCCTAGTTTTATATTACTTTTTATTTTATAAAGCCAATATAAATTTTTGAGAGAAGGAAATCAACATTCATACCATAAATCACCACTAGATTCTCCAAAATTACAATGAGTAGTATGAATATTATTTTTATGGACATTATTTCACTATAAACAAGTGTATCTGTCTTAAATATTTGGGACTATAGAAGAACTTATGCTATATAAATTGTTTAATTGTAATGATTGTAGTGTTTGTATATAGGTATTTTAGATTTACATTATAGAAGTGATAGATTGATGAAATTATGTATTTAATAATATAGAAACTTCTAATGATTGTTCCATAGTTTTGTTGTTTCCTTATGAACTTGAAATTTACGTTGAATGGTACAAATAGCCTATAAAAACGATATAGTGATAATGTGATATTTTAGAAAACACTATATTTGTGGATTGATAACCCTTAATAGGTGATTGATTTTGGGAAAAACCTAAGGAGTGTTGGGATGATATGTCTAACGCTAATCTTATGTTTAAAATCATTGATACAAGTTTTTAAGAATTATATGATGGGACTTCATAATAAATTTTTTGGAAGCATATTACAGGATCAAACATTTTTGATATTGGGGTGATTAATTTTCATTAAGGATATTTTTTATTTGGTTAAGTTATATATTTATATACCGATTAGGATTATTTGTGGGGAATGATCTTATGATTTTGGAGGTCTAAGATGAAGAGTATGAGACCATCTTTAGGGAAAAAAACTATATAATTTTGAGGATTTTATTGTTTTATATGGGTATTTATTTAAGGAGTGGTCTATATTAAACCATTGGGGATATTTTTTCCATTTTAGATATTAATATATTATGGTATTATCATACATTGTACCAGATATTTTTGATTTAGTAAAATTCATGAATAATAGAGTGTTATTCTTTTATGTATTTTGTGATCTATTATTACTTTATAGTTCTTCGGGCATTAATAATTTCATTTTGAGTTCTCATTTTTTAGAGAAAATATTGAGTCTATAGTGGAAATTAATTATACTCTTCATGAAATTATATTTCCATGTATTCCTAGTATAAATGATAAAGGAAGTCCCTAATTCTAGGAAAATAATTTTGAATAAAATATGATTTTATATTATGAATATTTCTGATGAATTGATGGACATTTTATTTATCATAGACTTTTGGTATTGTGGTCATTGAATTTCTCTAGATCATGTTCTCTATAACATACAACTATTTGTTTGGTTTTATTTTTCTCTTCAATTTCCTTGTTTTAAATTTCTAATAATGTTCTACTAATTGGAAACATAGTTATGTAATGACCTTCATACATCCCTTTCTCTCTTTTTAAGATAATTTTTTGTTAACCTTTTCTTTATGATGTGGATTTTCAGTAAATATACCTCCATGCATCAAAAAAACATTACGTTCAAGCTTAAATTGTGAGAAGAAAATTTATTAAGGGGGGATGTAATGGCCTGATTTTTTTAAATTGAAAATTATGTTCAATAGAGGATGTAATACATAACATTAAACCTAAATAATCATTGTTTATTTACATATGTCTTTTTTAACATTAAATTAAATTTACAGATATAAGTAGGAATAAATAAATTATGAAATATATATATTTCCTAATTATATTTAGAAATAATCAGTAAATAATCAATTAATTTTTAATAATGCCTTTTTGTTCTTTAAAATCTGGTTTCTTCAAAAAATGATTTTTATTTATTTAGAGGAAAAATATGTTATCATTATTTTTTATAATATTTTGAAAATTTAATTGATAAAATAAACGTTATTTTAGATACAATCATATCCAAATTAATTTAGGGTGAAAATTTGGGACATTTCAGAATATAACTATTTTTATGTGAATAGTGAAAAACCCATTTTTATGTAAAACTTTCATTCATTTTGATAAATTCATTAATTTTAAAGATCAATTATCATTTTAATTTCATTTCATGGTAACACAAGTATTATTCACTTATGTCTAATCAATTTATCTCATTCTAAAATATCATTATATAATATATTATTATATATTAATTTAGAGGATTAAAAATACTTCTCTCTAAAAACTATTTTAGAGTGTATATTGTTTATCCTTTATTATTAATTAAAATTTAATTTAATGATAAATGATATAAATTAAATTTCCAGATTAAATATCTATGTTTATTAAATTATTATTATGATCATTACTTGTTATTGAATTTAATAAAAATATTCTTTCCTTGAAAAATTTATTTTTCAAAATCACTTTCCATTGTGCTTTTGGGACTCATTTTAATCTAAATTATTCCAAATCTATGATTTTATTTTTATAAAATTTATTCCATATTTTGAATGATCATTATTAATATTAGGTAACAATTCAACTTATTTTTTTTCAATACGAATTATAAATGTAGTAAATATAAATTTCCACAGTAAAAGAAAAATAGATCAATTAAGGGGAAACTACTTTAAGAAATAATAGAGATAATATAACACTAATATTTATATTTAATTTTCAATAAATTATTGTTTTATTTATTCTATATTTTTTTACTTCATAAATTATTAATAATAAGTTTCATAAAAAATATATTCTGATACAGTAAAACAATTTCTGGTAATATTCAATTAACGAATTAATTTTGGGGAATTATTGTATTGTTAAAATAAATAATATTTTAATAAAATATTATTATTTTACAATTATTATTAAATATAAACGATTATATAACTTAAATGAAGTCAAATGTAATTTTTTAAGGGTTTGAAGATTGTTTTTATAAATAAACCATAATTTTAAATAAATGTTAGTTATAATTTTAAAATTGAAAATTCAAATATTCAGAAAATTATATTTATATATAATTCATAATTTTTTTGGAATCAAAATGTCAAAATTATCCAAAAGAAATTTTTTCCTAATTTTCTGATACAATCAAATTTTTGGTTAAAAACTAAATACAGTATAAATATAATTTGTGTGTTATTACATCATAATGTCCCAAAAGTGATATAATAAATTTTATAAATGTTGGAACCATGGTCATTTATGCATGAATTGGAGAATGGTTTGTGTTTGTTGTCAATCCTCTGAGGAAGTTCAGAATGTGTGATAACAAAGTACTCATCCAGGTCAAGCAGATAACAGTATCGAAGGTGGAACCGTTTTGTTGTGTTTTCCAGATTTCTGGACCACAAATTTCATAAAGGGTGAAAACAATGTTCATTGGTAAAGAGACTTGTGCGCCATACATGTGTCGTACAAGTGACTTACGCGCCGAGAAAGGACTATTGCGCCAGTGCCTAGTAGGATTGGAATGTTTTATGCCATATGTTTTTCATGATCATAACTTCAAAATATGGCAAAGGAAATTGGGTCGCGCAAGAATTGGTTTGGTCGCTCAAGTGAGTAGCGCGACAGGGGCTAGGGTGGTTCGAGTTGCGCGCCAGAACATGCGCGCCAAGATGAGGCTTGGGCACCACCGATCAGGGTGTCCACTTTGGCTATAAATAGTGGACAACCCCTCCTCGTTTCCAATGATGTTTGAGACTTATAGAAATTTAGTGCTCCTGTCACGTAGGTGTAGTTGCCTTGCTAGTGGTTGTTGGTCGTGTAAGTATAAGATGCATGACAGTTGTTTGCTGCATGCCAAAACTGGTTTGGGTGAAAGGGTATGTGATTCGCGCAAGTCTGGAGTTGAAGAAGTGAGTTTCGGGAAATTGGTTGAGGTGGACTTGTGCGCCAGTTATAAATTATGCACCTTCTTTGAAACTTGCATGCCAACATGGAGAATCTTGCCAGATTTTGTTGAAGTACGCCCATCTTTTTGAAGCTGCACGAAAGCTGGAAGATTTCCTGATACCTTTGGTGAAAAGTGAGATTAGTCTACCAGTGAGAGTTGGACTTCAATAGAGCATCTAAAAACAACAGCGGATGCATTCTTTTGCAATGATGAAGAGACCATCACATCTATAAACTGAGTGGGACTTCACCAAAGGCAGTGAGCCAGGGGGAGTCAACGGGAGTGACCCGAGGGACGCAATGAGCTATCCCTAAACCATTCTAAAGGCAGTGAGCCTGGGATAGAGTGACTGTGCCTGAACCATTTTAATCCAAAACTAGTGAAGAATAATGGAATTTGGTATGACCGACAACCTGTCGGCGTATGCTCCTTGGACGTAGCCATTAGTGGTGAACCGTGTAAAAAAGTGTTGTGTCGTCTCTCTGCATGTGATTGTTCACTTTCTGGTCTTATTCATCATACATGTTTAACATGTTCCTACGAACGTGGGAACAAGATCCGTCTCTTTAAAATAGAAATTTGTCACCCTGACTCACCCCTCCCCTCTCAGGGTGTCCCGGGGTCCTACAAGTGGTATCAAAGGGAGGTTGTTGGTGTTGAATCTATCCTTTGTCATCATGAAAAATACAGTCAATGTCAGGGGAGTCCCTCTCTTCTATGGAATTAATTTCTAGATCTGGAAGAATAGAATGAAATATCATCTATGATCCCTTGGAATGGAAGTCCTTTTTTCCACTCTTGAAGTAATATATATTACTAATCCAACAGGGCTGGATATGACGGATGCCGATAGGAAATTTTTTGATGCTGATGCTAAAGAGTAGAATGCTCTCACTGTAGCACTTTCTGATCAGATCTATCTAAAGGTAATGATTTTCACCTCAGCAAAGTCCATAGGGTATAAACTTGAAAATATTTATAAAGGATATAGAAAAGTTAAGGAAGAAAAACTACAAGTCCTACACAACAGGTTTGATGATCTAAAGATTCATCCTAACGAGAATTCAGATTCATTCTTCAATCGATTTATTGAAGTTGTTGGAGCAATTAGGGGTCTTGGATAAGAAATCAAAGAAATTGATATCGTAAATAAAATCTTGAGAAGACTTCCTCTTATGTACAATGAAAAGGTGTCATCCCTTGAATAAAGAGTTATATCTAAACTATCTCTGGATGATATTTTAAGTAGTTTTGTGGAATATGAGACGAGAGTCAAACCCGAAGATGTAACAACTCGCATAATCAAGGAAATGGAATTCAAAGCCCTGGAAAAACTGAAAATTTCCGAAGATAGTGGTGGTGAAGATAAAGAGTAAAAGGAAATTCTTTCTCTCATTTCCAAGAAGATGAAGAAGTGAAAAGGTAAATTCAAAGGAAAGATACCTCTGATATGTTTTCGTTGTGGAAGAGTTGGGCACATTGCCTCTCAGTGTCAAAGAAATTTTGATGATGATGAAAGCGAAGCAGAAGATGTTGAGAAGCCTCAAAAAAGGTTTTTTAAAAAGGGAGACTTCAAATCTGGGAAGAAGATATAGAGGAAGAGTTTTTTCTGTGAAGAGGAAGATGATGATATTGAATTCTATGATGAAGAAGAACCAGAATTTAAAACTAGGAAACATGCTTCCATGATGGACACTATTGAAAAATAAGAAGACACTGGTGGAGAAAATAAGTTGAAAACTAGTTCAGATACCAAGTTGCAACATAAGGATGTTGTTAGTAAGATCAAGATTAAATTTAAGAGTTTAAATAAGTGTAATTAAATTGTAGAATAAACAACTGAATATTTTAATCAACTTGAAGATGAAATTGAACAACTGGAAGAATTGGTGAAAGTATATTATAAAATAGATGAATGTAATGACGATGTAGTGGATCTAAATCTGAGAATTGATGAATAGGAAAAGGTCACCAATGACCTCACCTCCAAACTAGAGTAAAATTCCAAGATTGTTGAGCGTCTTGAGGAGGAAGTTGTTAATATTAAGAGTAAACTTGAAAAGGATTAAATTTCCAAAGAATCGAGGAAGAAAATACAGTTTGGAAGGTTATCAGATAATGAGGTATTAGAGAGAGAAAAACATGGCTCTAATGGAGTTGAAAAGATTTTAAATGATCAAAGACCTGCCTGCATGGGAAATAATGGAATTAGTTATGAGGCAGAATTGTCAAATGTTGCAAATAAAGGTGACCAAAATAAAGGCAAGCTGAAAATGGGTGATGTGGGATAGTTTTTTGAAGTGATTAAATAGAAACCACCAATTCAATCTGAAAGAAGAAAGGAAGATTATCCTCAAGACTCGTAGAAAAAGGAGCCCTCATAATATTATCCCATGGAAGAATGTATGAGGATAAATTCATGTAAGAAGACATTTCCTCTCATGAAGTGTCAGGTCTGTGGCTATTTGGGCCATACCATGTCATATTACAAAGACGCAAGGAGCAACTTGAACGGGGAAGATATGGGAGTTCAACGTAGGAGAACAAATTCATATCTTAATAATTGTAGAAGAAACAACTTCTATGGATATTGTTTTCATTGTTATAACTTTGTTCATAAGGATGTTAATTGCAGGTAGAGATGGGACATGGACACCTCATTCCGGAGTTCAAGACAAGTAAAATCTCGTCAACAAGATAGTGTTTCTCTTACAAACAGGTTTTCTCCTCTCGAAGAAGACTTCGACTATGATGAACCAATGTATGTAGATGAGAAAATTTAAAGGCCATCAGTGCTCTATACTCAATCCATTGTTTCATGGAATAAAATGAAGAAATATGATAAATCCAACCTTGCAGAGGTGTACCTCAATGCTACAAAAAGCAAGAGTACCTGAATTCTGGATAGCGGTTGTTCATCTCATATGACAGGTAATGATGGCCTATTAATAGATATCAAAAGGAAGGTTGATGTAATAGTACAATTTGGTAATGATGGAGCTCTTAAAATCAATGGCAGTGGAAGTACTGAATTAGCTAATGGAGGGATAAAGGAGACTGAAGTCCTTTATATAGATGGCTTACATCATAATCTACCCAGCATGATTCAACACTGTGACTCGGGACTTATAGTTACATTTAATCAGAATGGTTGCACTATCAAGGGAAAGACATGAAATTCACTTATGAAAGGATACAGAAGAGAAGGCAACTTGTATCAGGTTAATAGTAAATAAAATTTTTGTTACATGACTATTGTAGAAGAAAACAATTTTTGGAATCGAAGACTGGGACACATCAATCAACAAGACATTGAGAAAATATCAAAATTGAGGATTTTCATGGACATTCCCAACCTGATGCGTGAGCGCAAAAAAGTCTTGTGATGCTTGAATTTGTGGGAAGCTAGTCTTCAGTTCATATCGACCAAAGAAGAAAAGGGAATCCCATATTCTTGATCCAATTCATACAGATGTATGCGAGCCGATAAATGATGCCAGAACTCATGGAGAAAGGTACTTTTAAATTTTCATTGATGATTAGAGTAGAATTCCATGTGTAATGGTGATTCACAAGAAGTTACAAGTACTTGATTACATTAAAACTTATCGTCAGATTGCCATGAATGATACTGGATGGACAATAAAAATCCTACGATCTGACAATGGAGGGTAATACACGCCTATTTTGTTTGAGAATTACCTAGAAAAACATGGAATACAGCATGAGGTAGATATTGTGAGAACCCCACAGAAAAATGGAGATGTTGAGCACCGGAATCGACATGTCAACAATATGCCCAAGACTATGCTGATTGATAGTGGTATATATCGACATTAATGGAAGTAAGTTGTTGAAGCTATTGTGCACATTCAGAATTGAATAGGGCTTTATATGGGAGAAACAAAGACACCATATGAATTGTGGCATGGATGGAAGCCATCGTTGAAATAAATTCTTATTTTCAAAAGAAAATAATAAATCCGGAATAAAGAAGGAAATCAAGGGATGTTTGGTGACAATGCTGATGAAGGAATTGTTCTTGGGTATCAAATGAACAACAAAGCCTACAAGTGTTTCAACAAGAAATTAGGAAGGATTTTAGAAGCAGTGATGTTAAGATAATTGAAGAGAAGACCACAAATGCTCCAAGGACGTCATATGCTGATGTGATAGAAAGTGAGGAAGAAAGTGAATATGGAGGAAATAAAAATAAAGAAATAGAGGAAGATGTACAAAAAATTCAACAGTCGCATCATGATTTTGACATATATTAAGAATCTAAAGAAGAAACTGTGGCTAGAGAGAGTTCAACTGAACTGCACATGATAAATATTAGAGCTGAGATTGATCCATATAATATAATTGGGGTTAGTAGTGCACCCACACAAACAAGTAGGATGAGTAATAACAAGAAATCTATATTTCTATTAGTTGTGGAGCCATCCTCATTCGATGAAGCTGTAAAGGATGAATCTTGGGTGAAATCCATGAATGAAGAGTTAGATCAGATTCATAGGAATCAGACATGGGATCTTGTCTGGATACCCAAAGGTCACAATGTGAATGGTACGAAATGGATCTTCAAGAACAAGTTTTATGAGCATGGAAGTGTAATTAGAAACAAGGATCGACTGGTATGTAAGGGATATTCTCAAATTGAAGGTGTTGATGTTGAAGAAACCTTTTCACCTGTGACTAGACTGCAGTCAATCAGGCTATTCTTTGCCATGGATCTCCAAATTGGATATAAGGTATATCAAATGGATGTCAAGACAACATTATTAAATTATGTACTCGAAGAAGAAGTCTACATTGAAAAACTGGTGGGTTTTCTTCTTTGTAATGATGAAACAAAGGTCAAAAAACTAAAGAAAGCACTTTATGGTTAGAAACAGCCACCATGGGCGTGGTACTCCCTGCTAGACTCATATCTCAAGATGATGGAATTCAAAATAGTACGATTAGATCACAATCTATATGTGAATAATTCTCCAAAAAATCAATTCATGGTTATAGACTATATTGATGATATCATATTTCACTACTACAAATCTGGGCTATAGCCACGGACCTATAGCCACGGTTTTATAGGTGCGTGGCTATATCTCTTCTACCGCCACGATTCATATCCCTCTCTGTGGCTAAATCATAACCCGTTTTTTTCTCCCAATTATCATCAGGAGCCTCCTCTGCCCTCTCGCCACGCCCACCTCCTCCCCCACGCCTCCTCACCATGCCCTCCTCCTTCCAGACGACTCCTCGCCGTGCCCTCCTTCTCCCCGATGCCTCCTCGCCGTGCCCTCCTTGTCGTGCCCTCCTCCCCAACGGCTCCTCGCCGCGACCCTCCTTCTTGACGCGACCCTCCCCCCCAACTCCTCCTCGCAGCGACCCTCCTCGTCGACTCAACTCTTCCAACGGCTCCTCGTCGTGACCATCCTCCTCACCGCGACCCTCCTCCCAGACGCCTCCTCCCGGACGCCTCCTCCCTCACTCCTCTCTTCCAACGCCGATGAATGTTTTAATGTATGTAATCATATGAATTATATAATATTCTTCCTAGTTCACGGAGTTGCAGAAATTTTCTCTAACCTTGGGAGGTGATGAGCATTCTATGTATCATCGGTTTGAGTATGGGTTGATGTTAGACATACTTTCAAAGGTTTATCACATTTTCTTCCAAATTATGAAAGAAATGAAATGTATCTTTTTATTTAAATTGAACTTGAGGTGAATAATTTGGAGATAACAGGATCATAATGATCTATTATAAGTAAGAATAGGAAAGGAGATTATTCTACAAGTTGGGGATGATGATCAATTGGTTAGGGAAAGACTTTATCATTCCCATCTTCTAGAGTCAAAGGATTCATTTTTTATATGTGGAATAAATATACACAATTAGATGGTTTTCCATTTTGACCCTAGGAAGTATCACTCATGTAGATATGGGCCATCTTCTAATGATTTTTCATTATGGTTGGAGTGGCGATTATAATTTTACTTTTACGAAGGAATTGTAAGCATAGTTAGTGATTTCAAGTAGAGTGGGATATATAAATTATCTAGGAGGTCAGTATGTGGTGGATTTAAATGCACTAAAGGGATGGTTTAATAGTTTTATATAGATATAGGGAACCATATGTAATTTATGTAGGGTCATTGTTTTAGTTTTATGAGGTTTTTTATTTTATCAAGCATTGATGGATTCATCTCATTATTTTATGTCCGTTAATATCATATATAATATATATTTTTCTATTGTGTTCCATTAATTAGTTTTATCATTTATAACAATTTAGGGATGAGGGAGGAGGTTATCATATGGCCTCTTTCTTATAATGTTGAAATTTACAAGATGCAGTGCAATGTAGTTATTTTCAACAAGTGTTTTCTCATATATTCGTTGAATTATTTGTAGTTCTCTCCAAGAATTTTCATTTCCAGTTTCACTTGAGTTTGTTAAACATTTTTACACTACGTCTCAACAGGATGCAGGGCAATGCAGTGATTCTCAACTAGTGCAGGAGGGCAGTGGGGGGTGTCTATGGTCTGTCCAGGGGGCTTTTATTTTCCCCTTTCATAGAAATTAGTAGAAAGTGTATACAATTCTAAAAATAACTCCTCTAATTGGTAATGACATCCATGCCAAATATCCATCATACAAACTGATGACATGTTTTTGTATTGAGGAGAAGATAATATAATCCCATGCACCATTTTCTAGGGGGTGTCATAGGGCACAACAATGTGAGAGTTTTTACTTTTACATCACTTCACACCAAGATTTCACTTATTTGCAGTTTACTGTGCTAGTTCTGTTTTATCTTGTTTCCCCCCTAATGTGTAACGTGAATACGTAGATCGGAAGTGGTAAGACTTGCACAATGTTGGGAGACATTGAGAGTGGCAGTAAAAGATACAATGTACTAGAAAAATTCTGGTCACAGTGTGCTAGTTCTATTTTCCTTTGCATCTCTTTTCCTTTGTCTCTAGTTTTGACCAAGGAAATTCTAGGAGGAAAAGTAGCATGGCGGGGAGTTTATGATAGCCCCTATGTCACTGCATAGTTCTTTTATTGTTATTTGGTTAAGTAGAGTTTTGGTTTTTATCTCCATGGATTTCCAGGTCAGAACATGGAAATTTTTGAGGTTTCCATACTCTTCATGGTTAAGGGGCATGGTTTGAGGAAAATACTATGACCTCCCTTCGTGAGGATAATTTTATGTTCATTTTTAATTGCACACAATTTTTTAGCATGAGTTGCGCATGGCCTAGTCTAAACCATGTAGCCCCTTGGTGAAACAATATAGGATCCTTGGGCCAGTGCAGGGGGGCTGGGGAGGGGGGACAGGTGCAGGTGGGCTGGGGTAGAAGGGGGCTGGGGGGGGGGGGGTGGTGCAGCTGGGGGCTGGGGTTGGGGGCTGGTGCAGGTGGGTTGCGAGGGGGGGACTGGTGCTGGTGGGCTGGGGGTGGCAGGGGGCTGGGGGGGGGGGGGGGCTGGTGCAGCTATGGGTTGGGGTTGGGGGCTGGTGCAGGTGGGCTGCGGGGGGGGGGGGGGTGGAGGTGGGCTGGGGGTGGCAGGGGGGCTGGGGGTGGAAAGGGGGCTGGGGGTGGCAGGTGGCTGGGGGGGGGGGGGGGGGGGGTTGGTGTAGGGTGCTGGGGCGGGTGGGGGAGACTGGTGCAGCTGGGCTGGGGGTGGACTAGTGCAGCCAGGGGCTGGGGGATAGGGTTGGGGGCTGGTGCAGGTGGGCTGCGAGGGGGGGGGGGCTGGTGCAGGTGTGCTGGGGGTGGGGAGGGTGGGGGGACTGGAACAACAAGAGAGAAAATAAAAAATCTGAATGTGAGGAATTTCTGTGACAGTCAATGCTTTGCACAGGCACATTCATGTTCACAATCCCAAGCTTTTTTGAATTTCTGAACCTAATGCTTATTTTTCATTAGGATTTGCTAGACTTAATAAATTTGGTTTTAATTCGGTTGCTGCTACTGGTTCCACTAGTTAGGGGGATCTTTTATGGGTTTTTTTCTCATTATTCATTCGAAAAGGTTGAAGTTATTGCCATTGATGAGCAGATTATCTCCTAAATGTATGTGATTCAATTTCCAGCGTTTCTCTTTCTATATTTTCTTCATATCACCATCCAATTCTGGTTAGTTTCAAGAGTAAAGAGCAACAAATTCCTCTTCCATTTTGATCCAATAATTCTTGGTCTTTTCAGACCGAATGTGACAATATTATTAAAAGTTTCTGGTTCAGCATAAATTGTAGCTGGGGTGAATCGGCCTTCTCTTACAAGTTGAGGTTACAAAAGTCCCAACTAAGAATTTGGAGCAAGGCCAATTAGAGTGGTTTGGATAAAGAGATCCTCACTCTCGAGTCAATTATGCAATATATTCAAGATGAAGCTACTAATTCAGATTTTAGTCAGGACATTTCAATAGAATTGGGTGTTATATCCAGGCTGAACTCTCTTATTACAAATAGGGAAGGTGTTCAAAAGGAAACTTTCAGAATCAAATAGATACAGGATGGGGACAGGAACACAAAATTCTTCAATTCTCTTCAATGAATTCGAAGGGCCAACTGGCCTTTATCTTTTCATAGAACTGGATAATGCATCTTGCATAACAAGGAAGCAATTGCTGAACATGTTGTTGACTATTTCACTAAGCTTTTCAATGGACCTGGAATGGAGGGGACCTTAATGGATGTTATTGTTCCTTTGATGGTTTCTGATGAGGATATTCTTTTTCTCACAAGCACCCCCCCCCCCCCATGAATTTGAGATTAAGGATGCAGTCTTCAGTTTCAATGCTGGTAGTGCCCCTAGTCTGGATGGATTTGGAAATTATTTTCATTTAAAGTATTGGGAGGATATTAAAGTGGAAGTTTGTAAGATGGTCTCTTCCTTCTTCACCTCAGGGGTGCATCCCCCTGGTTTCAATGCCCAATTTATCACTTTGATTCCTAAAGTTGAGAATTCTTGTGAAATTCACCTCTTCAGGTGAAATAACTAGATTTAGTCGAGTGATATTATTGATATATTCGATCCAATGAGTAATAAACCTTTATGGGACATTCCATGTTCTTGATTACAAAGTATTGGAAACAATTTCTGAGTCAGACTCAATCCATAAGAAGCTCTGTCATGCTGAGGGGAAAATTAGTTCTTGATTATTGAACAACCTTGAATTCCTTGTAGTACACACAATAAAAAATGATTCCACTATTTCTAGAAGAAGATTCTATACCTGCTCGCTGCATCTAGCCTTGGAGACCTGCTCAAGCAACTTGGGTACCTATAGGTGAGTGTTAAATTACATCCCAAATAGAAATCCAGCATATTCATATAGTTTCTGGTCAAAGTTATATCTCAAAAATAAGTATTGATCATTTTCTCTATCCTGGATGTAAATAGATCAACCAGAAACAATATGAGACCCTGATTTTTTAAGCTAATCATGAGTTGCAATTTTATTTTTTCATATTTTATAGAGAATAAAAAATCTGCATAAATGTATGAATGGTGATCTAAAGTCTATAAGCTATTTTGGTGGTCTATTTGGGCTATTTCATTCCATCATGTAGTGAACTCTAGTATTAAACTGTCCAATCTGGTTTTTCTTCCATATGATGATGTCATAGTCCATGAAAGCATAACTTTAAATATTCAGATTATCCTATGTACTAAGCAGACCATCATGACTTTGATATTGTGAAATAAATTCATCAATGATCATATGAGATAAATCTAGTGGCATGATAACAATGTCCTGCAGGGGGGGTGCTCTCCAGGCAGGGGGGTGTCCAGCAGGGGGGAGGGGTGTCCAGCAGGGGGGGGTGTTGTCCATGCAGGGGGGGGCTGTCCAGGAAGGGGGGAGGAGTCCAGGGGGAGTCCAGTGTTCAGGGGGGGTGTCTAGTGTCCAGGGGGAAGGGGGGCTGCAGGGGGGCTGTCTAGGGGGGCTTTACAGGGGGTGGGGGCTGCAGGGGGGAGGGGTGTCCAATTTTCATTCCACTTTTTAGGTGATTTAGAGGACGAGGTTCAGGATTAAATGTATCCATGTATGGGATGAGTAAGATAGGGAGGGTCAACTTGAAAGATAAAAGGGATTACTCATATTTTTCTCTACCAATGAGGACTAGGTCTATGAGTATGACTGTAACACCCGAGACTTTTATGTTATATAAATCATCAAAGGAATCTTTTTCTACACAACACTTGCTTGGCTTTCTTTACACGCAATTGCGACCTTCCTCGATAGCTTGCGTCGTACGCAATACCGAGTTTCACTAAACAACAATATGCTATTAAAACTAGCCGTTATGAATAGTAATAACCACTTTTTGAAATTTTATAAATTTTATTTTTCAAAATGGACATCATTTTTGGACTCAGAATATCGAAATTAGCATAGGGTGAAATTTTGGTATTTTTCTGAAAACTTTCAATTTTTGATGAATAGTGAAACCACTAAGTGGTAGGTTAAAAAACTGAATTTTGCATAAAACTTAATTTTACCACTTCTGTGAATGGAATTTCGAAAATCCGAGAGACACGGTTAATATCAAGGACTAAAATGTGGTTCAATGAGATGAAAATAATTTTTTGGTGAATAGTAACTTTTTACCTTTTTTACCGCGGTTAATAGTAAATAGGGTAACTAAGGGTAAATATGATATTAATATTACCCTAACACATGTCCTAATTCTATTGGACAAGTGTAATTCGACCAAAAACAAACTTAGGAAAAAAATATGACCATTTAGGCCCACTTGGATTAGATTAGGACATTTATTATTAATTTATTTAAAGAAGGGTTAAAATAGTTAAATTTAAAGTTTAATAAGTAAATCATTTTTAATATGGGGTTATACATAAGATAAATTAGATTGTAAATATTCATTAGAAAGCTAAAAGGATTTCCGACATGTTGGTATTTTATTTGTAATTTTTAGACATCAAATAATTTAATTTATTTATGACACAAAGATGATGCAGTAATTATCTTATTAATGAAATATTGACATAATTGATAATATAAATACCAAAATAAATGTAATTTAAGACTTTTTATGAATTCCACTAATTTTCTAGGTTACTATGATATATTAGTGTTGATTTAATCAACTTGGTTCGAACATATAATTCTGATATGACTTTCACAAAAATCATATATCAAATAGTTTCAAAATTGACACAAAATAGTTTGTAAATCAAATATTATATTATTAATTGTTATTTTATTCCTAAAAATCTAAGGTTCGGCCAAATGACTTAGATAAGGATATATATATTAATAATAAACAATTTGGGGTTCGTTTGGCATGTTATAGTAAGTGTATTAACCATATAGTGAAAGAAAACAAAAAGACACGGTAAAAGTTAAATTAATTAACTTAGAGTTAAATCTAATTGATAAGGTTAAAATAATACCCCAAACTTGTCTAAATCCTATTGGTTGATAGGCTTTCGACCCATCACCACTTCAGATTCGAAATAAGACCCTTTGGAACCATTATAAACCGATTTTGACTTTAATATAAAATAATATTTTGAGATATTCCTAAGGTGCCCCTCTCCTCCCTTATAAAAGGGCACCTCCTCCCCCTCCTCCTCACACCAATTTGAGCACTCAAGCTCGGCCAACCCCTGCCATTTTCTCCTCTCCACTTCCCTAGAATAATCCTAGAGGTCCTGGTCTTCTCCAAAGACCAATCTTAGTTCCTTAAGTGGAGGATTCAAAGAGGCGTTCCAAAGAAGAGGTAATATCCATTACCGATCTTTTCAATTTCATTCTTCTTCAACTTCTTCTTCTTTAGTTGTTTCATGATAAAGTAATAACATCAGTATTACTTACATACTGATATGTTATTATAAATATGAAACAACCCTAATTCACCTTCTATCCATCCTACGGAAAAATGAAATCACCGCGCATGCGTACGTACGGAATACCGTCTCCACGCCGTGGTGTAATCTATTTTCCACCATCACCTTACAAGGATGGGTATAATGGTGTAATGAGTAACTTTATATGATTATTATGAAGTAATATTGATACTGAAATAATATATATATACTCCAATACAATTCCACGATCATAGGAACGATATCATCACTCGTGCGTACGTACGGAATACCGTCTCCACGATGTGATGCGACTCGTTCTACATGATCTTCATTTCATAATGATTATATAAATGAATTTAATGAATGGCTATGGTATATACTACACTAATACCATTCTGGAAATGAATTATCTATAACCTAAAGATAAGAATAATAATTTATTCGACAAAACACGCATAAGAACAAAAAGTTATAAAGACCCGAGTAACAAGTAACAATGAAATATTACTAACAAGAAGCTAATAATATGACCATATATGATCTCATATCAATATGTATGATTCTGGAATAAGTCAATAACATTATTTAAACCATTATACAGGAGCTTCGGACACGAACAAAGCAAATCGGACCTAAGGTAAGGGAAATATCACAATCTCATTTTTATCCGAGATTGTTTATTCGTAAGTATTTACTGGGGTGTATTTTATCATCCACATCCATGTTCCCTCAATATGTAATATTGTTTCCATCCACTTACAATAGTTTAAATCCAATTTTACCCTTAGGTGAGTTTTTAGTAAAGAATATGAAAGGAATCTTTTGTCGTTTTTCCGTACGAGGTACTTTTTGACTTTTCCGACAAAAGTACGAAGAATGTTTTTTTTAACTTATACGACAAGAATGGATTTTTAAACCATTATTTCCAAGAAGCTTCCTTTAAAAGTTTTCATGTTTATTTTTAATCAACTTCTTTTAGTTTAAAGTTGTATGACATGTTAAGAAATGTAAAATGTTTTTGAAAAAGAAAGGATATTTTCCTCAAGAATTAAGTTCAAGTGTTTTATCAAAATTATTTTCCATCTAAGATAATAAAGGGTTCGGTTTCTATCCCTATTATTACATGGATTTGATTATGTTGTGATGGAAATATTTTTATGAATTCCTTTATCTTATATGAATTGTTTTATGATGTCATGTTGTTTAAGAATCCCATTTTTATTACATGGGTTACGTTATGATGTATGGTTTATGATTATGTGGCACACATAAGAAAGGATTCATTATAAGATGGGTGGGACCTATATCTCCCTCCAATGAATTGGGTAAAGACTTTATATCTCATGAGATAGACATGGCTGGAATGGAAGGTTATTTCGGTTCAGTGATACAGGACAGAAACGAGGAGTGAACTCGGATCAGAAAGGGACTTTGTCCACTAAGATAGTCTTGGCAATGAGTCATGACTAACAAGAAATGATTTTCCATGATTATGTGTGCATGCCACAAAGTTTCAAGTTTTATGTTATGATTATGGGGATCTCATTTTCACTTCTATGATTTATTCCATGTTAAGATATTATGATCTCTTTTGTAGGTTTTGATTTTCAAAAAGATATGATATGATTTTTATTTTCTTTATTTGCCCTTGCTGAGCATTTGAGCTCACCCTTTTATGTTTTCTTTTCCCCAGGTCAGGAAGATGGATATTAAGTAGAATATGCTAAAAGGGACCCTAGATATGATGAAATAAATGGGAGACACTGTAGAAGATTTATGAACCAGTTGTTTATGTTTCCCAGTTTCTAAAGACACTATACCTATACGGTCCTTTGTGGTTTTGTCATATGTTGTAATAAGTGTACTTCAATTTTGAAGTATTAACAATGTATGTAAAGTATGGGTCGTTATAGTTGGTATCAGTGGCAAAGGAGGTAGGAATGTATCCTATCCTTGGGAACTCTCACATGTGAGCGTTGGACGAAGCATGGCTCTCCGCCCAAGGGATTCATGAGGAAATGGCTGCCACTGGGGATGGTGGTGCGTCCCGCCCAGGGGGTGTAGCCGCCCATGGAGTGCCCTGATAGGTATCAATTGTAGTCCACTGGAAGTAATTCTAGACCGCTATAGTTGGTATCAGAGGAAGGGTATAGTCAACCTTTGGAAACTAGGATGTGAAAGCCTTAGTAAGAACCCTAAGGATAAGTCTAAGCATAGTACACAATCTTAGTGTTTTAGAAATGGCCTTGAATAACCTAGGATAAGACCATAAGCATGAAAATTTTATTCTTGAATTATGTGGTTTCCTATTATAATTAGTGTTGCTCACACTATTCTTCTTGGTTTTAGTCAATGGCTGGAACCCGAAGGAACCGTGTTAATGCAGAATGCGATGGGCAATGCAATGATTGTCCCCCTGAGCAACCAAACGATATGGGAGCTGGAATGCAAAATCTTGTAGCCATGCTCACACAACTTTCTCAAGCTATGAATCATGCAGGATTTCCAAACGAGCAAAGGAGGGAGCAAAATTCTGTTGAATCCTTCATGAGGCAGCGTCCACCTTCTTTCAGCGGGTCTACTGATCCATTAGTTGCTGAACAATGGATTAGTACTACTGAAAAGATATTTTCAGTTCTTCAATGTTCTGAACATGATAAAGTCATCCTAGTAGTGTATCGTTTGGAAGGAGATGCTGATCAATGGTGGAATCTTGTTAAGAATACGAGGCAAAGGGATGAAATTGAGTCTATGGAATGGGACGAGTTCAAGAACTTATTTTTCAATAAGTACTTCCCTCGTATTCTCCGAACAAAGATGGAGAAAGAGTTTCTTGAACTGAAGCAAAGGGATGATGAATCTGTTGGTACCTATGAAGCAAATTTTACAAGACTGGCAAGGTACGCTTCTGGTATTATTATCCAACCTGAGAGTAAGATCGATCGATTCTTTAGTGGCTTAAAACCAAGTCTTCGAAGGGCGTTAGCCATAAGGGACTTCAATAGCTACGAGGAAATCGTTCGATGTGCTCTCAAAGTCGAGATGGAGATTGGAGTAACCCATCAGTCACATGGGTTTGATAAGAAGAGGAAGATGGAATTCAAAGAAAAATCTAAAGAGCACACAGAAAAGAAGATGATCTTTTCCTTATGCTCAAAGTGTGGAAAGAAACATGGAGGGAGTTGTCTTAAAGGGACAAGTAAATGTTTTAAATGTGGAAAAGAAGGTCATTGGGCATTTGAATGCCGTGATAATGGGAAGAAGATGTCTAATGACGCAAACAAAGGAAGGGATACACAGAATGAACCTACTACACTTCAATGTTTCAAGTGCAAGGAGATGGGGCATTATGCCAATCAATGCCCAAATCCAAGGGTTGATGATGATGGTCGACGTCAACAAACTCTTAAGGCTAAACACAAAGGAAAGTCACATGCATTTTCTATCAGCGATGTGGAGTACGATAACGATGTGGTGAAAGGTACACTTACCATCCACTCTAATGTAGCAAATGTTTTATTTGATTCTGGATCCACCCACTCTTTTATTTCTGAAGACTTTTCTAAGGGTATCACCGTATTACCTCAACAATTAGATGTTGAGTTAGTTGTGACAACACCTAATGGCACATCAATCGCATCAAAAGTTTATAATTCTTCTCCGATCGAAGTTTGTGGGAAAGTGCTTCCTGCAAATCATGTGATCCTTCCTTTAGTGGAATTTGATGTGATTCTTGGCATGGATTGGCTTTCTCTACATGGAGCTCATGTCGATTGCCAAAGAAGGGAAGTCACATTTCATATTCCAGATCAATCTACGATCGTCTATCGATGCAAGGATGAATATAACCTTCCAGTGGAAATTTCTTCCATCTTATGGGTCTTGATTCCACTAAATGAAGGTTATTTATCTCAAATGGTTGGTGAGAAACTCACGATTAAGAATATGCCCATTGTACGGGAGTTTGATGATGTCTTTCCGGAGGAATTACCGGGTCTTCCACCAAATCGTGAAGTTGAGTTTTCAATAGAACTCGTACCGGGTGCTTTGCCTATTTCAAAGACACCTTATAGAATGGCCCCAATTGAGTTGCAGGAATTGAAGAAGCAACTCCAAGAGAATCTTGATAAGGGATTCATACGCCCTAGTGCGTCACCTTGGGGAGCACCTGTTCTATTTGTAAAGAAGAAAGATAGATCAATGAGACTCTGCATTGATTATCGAGAACTTAACAAGATCACTATCAAGAACAAATATCCTCTCCCACGCATTGATGACTTATTTGACCAACTACGCGGAGCTCAATACTTTTCCAAGATTGATCTCCGTTCAGGGTATCATCAATTAAGGGTCAAAAGGGAGGATATACCAAAGACGGCTTTCCGTACAAGGTATGGACACTATGAATTTATAGTGATGCCATTTGGTCTTACTAATGCCCCTGCTATCTTCATGGATCTAATGAATAGAGTCTTTAGAGACTATCTTGATCAATTTGTGGTAGTCTTTATAGACGATATTCTTGTCTATTCAAAGAGCAAGGAAGAGCATGAAGATCACTTGAGAATTACATTGAAGACCCTGAGAAAGGATAAGCTTTATGCCAAATTTACCAAGTGTGAATTTTGGCTTCAAAAAGTTACATTTTTGGGTCACATAATCTCAAAAGAGGGGATATCTGTGGATCCAGCAAAAACAGAGGTTATCGAAAGATGGTCAAGACCAACAACAGTAACTGAGATCCGAAGTTTTCTTGGTTTGGCTGGATATTATCGACGTTTTGTAAAAGATTTTTCACGATTATCTAATCCAATCACCAAGTTGACTCGGAAAGGAGTTAAGTTTGTCTGGACAGAGGAATGTGAAGAGAATTTCAAGGAGTTGAAAAGAAGGTTATCCAGTGCACCTGTGCTCACACTGCCTTGTAGTGGAGAAAGGTTTGTGATCTACAGTGATGCATCCAAGAAGGGATTGGGGTGTGTTCTTATGCAAAATGATATGGTGATAGCTTATGCCTCACGACAGTTGAAAATCCATGAGCAAAATTACCCAACCCATGATTTGGAGTTGGCTGCGGTAATCTTTGCATTAAAGATTTGGAGGCATTACCTTTATGGTGAAAGGTGTGATATTTATACTGATCATAAAAGTTTAAAGTATATTTTCACACAAAAGGAGCTGAATATGCGTCAAAGAAGATGGTTGGAGCTGATTAAGGATTATGACTGCTCAATCCATTACCACCCTGGGAAAGCAAATAAGGTGGCAGATGCATTAAGTCGACAAGACCATGCTAGTTTATCCATGATGAGGATCACAAAAGATCCAATATTTATGGATTTACAAAGGATGGATCTTGGAATTATAATGGAAGGGGAAAAATCTTATCTTTCTCAAATGAATTTTCAACCATCTATACATGTGCAGATTAAAGAGGCACAGAAAGAAGATGTCGAGTTACAAAAGAAGGTGAGAAATGTTCCTAAATTCAACCTTGATTGTGATGGGATAATAAAGTTCAGGAATCGGGTTTGCGTTCCTCCCATCCCCGAATTAAAGAATGAGCTGCTGGATGAGGCTCATAGTTCATCATTCTCTATTCATCCTGGAAGCACGAAGATGTATAGGGACCTGAAAGAGTACTTCTGGTGGGATGGCATGAAAAGAGATGTTGCTGAATATGTCTCTCGATGCTTGGTTTGTCAACAAGTTAAAGCTGAGAGACAGAAGTCTAAGGGGATGTTACAACCATTACACATACCCGAATGGAAATGGGAAAACATCACTATGGACTTTGTCACAGGACTTCCTAAAACATCCAAAGGCAATAATGCTATCTGGGTCATAGTTGATCGTCTTACAAAGTCTGCACACTTCATTGCTATTAGAGAGGATTTCTCTCTAGATCAGCTTGCCAGGATATATGTAAAGGAAGTGGTAAGATTGCATGGAGTGCCACTTTCTATTATATCTGATCGAGATCCGAGATTTACCTCGAAGTTCTGGCGAAGTCTTCAGCATACTCTGGATACAGAGTTGAGTTTCAGCACTGCTTATCATCCCCAGACAGACGGTCAGTCTGAGAGAACAATTCAAACCCTAGAAGATATGTTGAGAGCTTGCTCTATGTATTTCAAAGGAGGTTGGGATCAACACCTACCTTTGGTGGAATTTTCTTATAATAATATCTTTCACTCCAGTATTCAGATGGCTCCTTATGAAGCTCTCTATGGAAAGAAATGCAGGACTCCAACTTGCTGGGATGAAGTTGGGGAAAGAAAGCTATTAGGACCTGATCTCGTTGATGAAATGGCAGAAAAGGTCAGATCTATTCAACAACACATAAGAGAAGCTCAGAGTCGACAGAAAAGTTATGCCGACAACCGAAGAAAAGACCTAGAGTTTGAAGTGGGCGATAAAGTGTTCTTACGAATATCTCCCTGGAAGAGGGTTATGAGATTTGGAAAGAAGGGGAAGTTGAGCCCTAGATATATCGGTCCTTTCGAAATACTGGATCGTGTTCGGAAGGTAGCTTACCGATTGGCGCTTCCACCGAATCTCTCTCAAGTTCACGATATGTTCCATGTATCTCTCCTGAGAAAGTACATACCAGATCCTTCACATGTACTCAGCTCAGAAGTTGTACCGCTGGAGCAAGATCTTTCTTATGAAGAACAACCGATAGAGATTCTGGATCGTAGCGAAAAAGTCCTACGAAACAAGACCACTCGCTTAGTGAAGGTTTTATGGAGGAACCACCAACTTGAAGAAGCTACATGGGAGCTCGAGGATATGATGAGGGAGAAGTATCCTCATCTGTTTGTAACAAAGTGACGAATTTCGAGGGCGAAATTATTTTTATGGGGGGTAGAATGTAACACCCGAGACTTTTATGTTATATAAATCATCAAAGGAATCTTTTTCTACACAACACTTGCTTGGCTTTCATTACACGCAATCGCGACCTTCCTCGATAGCTTGCGTCGTACGCAATACCGAGTTTCACTAAACAACAATATGCTATTAAAACTAGCCGTTATGAATAGTAATAACCACTTTTTGAAATTTTATAAATTTTATTTTTCAAAATGGACTTCATTTTTGGACTCAGAATATCGAAATTAGCCTAGGGTGAAATTTTGGTATTTTTCTGAAAACTTTCAATTTTTGATGAATAGTGAAACCACTGAGTGGTAGGTTAAAAAACTGAATTTTGCATAAAACATAATTTTACCGCTTCTGTGAATGGAATTTCGAAAATCCGAGAGACACGGTTAATATCAAGGACTAAAATGTGGTTCAATGAGATGAAAATAATTTTTTGGTGAATAGTAACTTTTTACCTTTTTTACCGCGGTTAATAGTAAATAGGGTAACTAAGGGTAAATATGATATTAATATTACCCTAACACATGTCCTAATTCTATTGGACAAGTGTAATTCGACCAAAAACAAACTTAGGAAAAAAATATGACCATTTAGGCCCACTTGGATTAGATTAGGACATTTATTATTAATTTATTTAAAGAAGGGTTAAAATAGTTAAATTTAAAGTTTAATAAGTAAATCATTTTTAATATGGGGTTATACATAAGATAAATTCGATTGTCAATATTCATTAGAAAGCTAAAAATATTTCCTACATGATGGTATTTTATTTGTAATTTTTAGACATCAAATAATTTAATTTATTTATGACACAAAGATGATGCAGTAATTATCTTATTAATGAAATATTGACATAATTGATAATATAAATACCAAAATAAATGTAATTTAAGACTTTTTATGAATTACACTATTTTTCTAGGTTACTATGATATATTAGTGTTGATTTAATCAACTTGGTTCGAACATATAATTCTGATATGACTTTCACAAAAATCATATATCAAATAGTGTCAAAATTGACACAAAATAGTTTTTAAATCAAATATTATATTATTAATTGTTATTTTATTCCTAAAAATCTAAGTTTCGGCCAAATGACTTAGATAAGGATATATATATTAATAATAAACAATTTGGGGTTCGTTTGGCATGTTATAGTAATTGTATTAACCATATAGTGAAAGAAAACAAAAAGGCACGGTAAAAGTTAAATTAATTAACTTAGAGTTAAATCTAATTGATAAGGTTAAAATAATACCCCAAACTTGTCTAAATCCTATTGGTTGATAGGATTTCGACCCATCACCACTTCAGCTTCGAAATAAGACCCTTTGGAACCATTATAAACCGATTTTGACTTTAATATAAAATAATATTTTGAGATATTCCTAAGGTGCCCCTCTCCTCCCTTATAAAAGGGCACCTCCTCCCCCTCCTCCACACACCAATTTGAGCACTCAAGCTCGGCCAACCCCTGCCATTTTATCCTCTCCACTTCCCTAGAATAATCCTAGAGGTCCTGGTCTTCTCCAAAGACCAATCTTAGTTCCTTAAGTGGAGGATTCAAAGAGGCGTTCCAAAGACGATATAATATCCATTACCGATCTTTTCAATTTCTTTTTTCTTCAACTTCTTCTTCTTTAGTTGTTTCATGATAAAGTAATAACATCAGTATTACTTACATACTGATATGTTATTATAAATATGAAACAACCCTAATTCACCTTCTATCCATCCTACGGAAAAATGAAATCACCGCGCGTGCGTACGTACGGAATACCGTCTCCACGCCGTGGTGTAATCTATTTTCCACCATCACCTTACAAGGATGGGTATAATGGTGTAATGAGTAACTATATATGATTATTATGAAGTAATATTGATACTGAAATAATATATATATACTCCAATACAATTCCACGATCATAGGAACGATATCATCACTCGTGCGTACGTACGGAATACCGTCTCCACGATGTGATGCGACTCGTTCTACATGATCTTCATCTCATAATGATTATATAAATGAATTGAATGAATGAATATGGTATATACTACACTAATATCATTCTGGAAATGAATTATCTATAACCTAAAGATAAGAATAAGAATTTATTCGACAAAACACGCATAAGAAGAAAAAGTTATAAAGACCCGAGTAACAAGTAACAATGAAATATTACTAACAAGAAGCTAATAATATGACCATATATGATCTCATATCAATATGTATGAATCTGGAATAAGTCAATAACATTATTTAAACCATTATACAGGAGCTTCGGACACGAACAAAGCAAATCGGACCTAAGGTAAGGGAAATATCACAATCTCATTTTTATCCGAGATTGTTTATTCGTAAGTATTTACTGGGGTGTATTTTATCATCCACATCCATGTTCCCTCAATATGTAATATTGTTTCCATCCACTTACAATAGTTTAAATCCAATTTTACCCTTAGGTGAGTTTTTAGTAAAGAATATGAAAGGAATCTTTTGTCGTTTTTCCGTACGAGGTACTTTTTGACTTTTCCGACAAAACTACGAAGAATGTTTTTTTTAACTTATACGACAAGAATGGATTTTTAAAACATTATTTCCAAGAAGCTTACTTTAAAAGTTTTCAAGTTTATTTTTAATCAACTTCATTTAGTTTAAAGTTGTATGACATGTTAAGAAATGTAAAATGTTTTTGAAAAAGAAAGGATATTTTCCTCAAGAATAAAGTTCAAGTTTTTTATCAAAATTATTTTCCATCTAAGATAATAAATGGTTCTGTTTCTATCCCTATTATTACATGGATTTGATTATGTTGTGATGGAAATATTTTTATGAATTCCTTTATCTTATATGAATTGTTTTATGATGTCATGTTGTTTAAGAATCCCATTTTTATTACATGGGTTACGTTATGATGTATGGTTTATGATTATGTGGCACACATAAGAAAGGATTCATTATAAGATGGGTGGGACCTATATCTCCCTCCAATGCATTGGGTAAAGACTTTATATCTCATGAGATAGACATGGCTGGAACGGAAGGTTATTTCGGTTCAGTGATACAGGACTGAAACGAGGAGTGAACTCGGTTCAGAAAGGGACTTTGTCCACTAAGATAGTCTTGGAAATGAGTCATGACTAACAAGAAATGATTTTCCATGATTATGTGTGCATGCCACAAAGTTTCAAGTTTTATGTTATGATTATGGGGATCTCATTTTCACTTCTATGATTTATTCCATGTTAAGATATTATGATCTCTTTTGCAGGTTTTGATTTTTCAAAAAGCTATGATATGATTTTTATTTCCTTTATTTGCCCTTGCTGAGCATTTGAGCTCACCCTTTTATGTTTTCTTTTCCCCAGGTCAGGAAGATGGATATTAAGTAGAATATGCTAAAAGGGACCCTAGATATGATGAAATAAATGGGAGACACTGTAGAAGATTTATGAACCAGTTGTTTATGTTTCCCAGTTTCTAAAGACACTATACCTATACGGTCCTTTGTGGTTTTGTCATATGTTGTAATAAGTGTACTTCAATTTTGAATTATTAACAATGTATGTAAAGTATGGGTCGTTATAATGACAAAGGAAAAATAGAAGGAATGTAACCCACCACTCCAAGGTGGTCTTTTAGTAGTGGGATATTCTTGATAATTCTTTCAAAATTCTTGTGAAATCATAAGATGATGAACCGATTAAAGATACCCTTTCCTTTACTTTGAAAAATTATAAAATTGAGGATTTTTGTTTTCATAAGAGGTTTTAGGAGGTTGAATAAATCACTTCTAACATAGAAACACTCCTAGGATCACCATTTTTTCTTTAAAAAGAGCAAGATGACCAAATTAATGAAGTTTTTTATTTAATTGAACAAGATTTTCTTTTATATTATTGTGATTTTTTTGTGTATGATTTTGATTTCTCTTCTCCCTATGATTGTTGTGTATATTCAAGTGAACATCAATGGGGAGACTAAGCGTTATTGCATGGCGGAGAGGGAAGGGTGGAGGGGGTAGGGGGCAGGGTGGAGGGGGGCTGGGGGCTGGGGGCTGGGGGATGGGGGCTGGGGGATGGGGGCTGGGAACATGCATGTCCTTTCTTCAATAAAGCTTAGATTTTCTCCAAATAATGGCTTGTCTTGAGATTGATTCATAATGCTTGAAAATCCCCTTGATGAAAGAAAGTGATCGGTCATCATTTTGACAAAAAATGATAATTTCATCAACATAAAACAAGTGGGTTGGTGCTCTTATCATTCTAGTGTCCTTAACTATTGATAAAGCCCCATAATCTATAGATTTTAGGAGGCATTTCATATATTAATCCCTGATAATTCCAAATAAAAAAGTTTAGGGAGGATCCCCCTATCTCACCCATTAGGTATGACCGAAGTATATTTTGTGATACCCATTAATAATGAAAGACAGTCTTGATTTGTAGATAAGTTCTTGAATAAGCTTAATAAAAATGGTTGAGAAACCAAAACTGTCAAGTACTTAAAAAGTGAAATCCTAACTAAGAGTGTCAAAATCATTAGTGATGTCAATATTTAAATCAATATTTCTAGGTTTGGATCTCCTCTATAATATATTCACACATTCAGAGTTAATATATAAATAATCTGTCACTTTCATGTATAAGCACCAACTAATACTTCTTCCATATTTAATTATCTAAGAGTTAAATGAGTTTTGCATGTTATTTTAAAACCATACATTGGAAATCATAAACATGTAGCTTCTCATATATTACAACCAATCACTAGTTGAAAACTCATGTAACATGGGTGGCCTTTTTTGGGAGATCATATTTCTTCTCTTCCTTGTTTAATTCTTATGCAAAGTTAGATGATTCTGTTGTTTCTGATGCATACATTGATCTCTTGACAATTTCATTATCCAATTCCTTGCTTGGTATGGATGCTAATGATCCACCTAAAAAATTGGCAACCATGAAATTTATTGGTTCCATATTTTCCAATGTAAGAACTAGCTTTCATAAAAAACATGATATATGTGCTTTTACATGGAGAAGAAAACTTCTGTTTCATTTGAGAATTGTTACAGATAGCTGCCCGGAAGATGATAATGATGGTTTATCATTCATGCCAATGATCTAAATTTCTGAATGGCTGGATGACTTCTCGTGTCATCTATTTTCATTACTTCTACACTTGGAACCATACCGTTTTATATAAGTGTTTATGCCTTTTTTTTCTGTCCCTTTCTTCAATCATTCATGTATTATTCTAATATTTAGTTATGAGTTGTCTAGTTATTAAGTAGTTCATGGTATTGCAGAAGTTAAGGGCTACACTCTTCATCGGTTTTAGGAATGATCCTGATTGAGGATGGTCCCTATTATTTTTTCATTCTGAAAATCCTGCTTGGGATGCTCTCTCAAAGTCTCTATAGTCAGGTATGTCCTGTAATTGAAGGTTTTTCAATCTAGTAGCTTCAAGAATCCATTTTTCTTCATTTTTTAAGATGATTTAATCTTTGGAAAATTTGTATAATTACCTAAATCGTGTAAAATGTGTCTTTTTTTCTGTCTACAGTTGACACACTGATCACATATATATAAGAAGTTGTTATATCTCATTTCTTTTTCCACTATTTTCTTATAGGTGGTTTCTTATGATAAGACCGGTTCTATCCACCACCATCGAAGACAATGAGTTCAAGATCTGGGTAAGGTTTATTCCATTTTTATTCTTTCAGCCACCTATGTTCAATATATGAGTAGTCATTCAATTTGACGTTACCGTTTATCTGGTTATAGGGTGCTTCTTCTGGTGCAAGATCCCAAACAACTGACTGAGGTACTATATCAATGTCATCATTGTACCTAACAGTATGTAATAACTTATTCCATCAGCTTTTTGTTTTATGTACTCTAAATTCTTTATTCAAATTACAAAATTGTAAATGTGCTTTTCAAAATATTCTCTTGATGAAAAATATAATTTTATCTTTTGTAAATTAATTTCTCCATGCATCCAAATCTAACATATCATTATTTATACATTGAACATCAACTATTCTCTATACTTTCAAGAGAGTTATATGATTATTAGCTGCTTTATTGTATTTATTACTCAGCATAATTGTATTATTATCACATGATCATCATTAGTTGCATTTTTTTGGTGCTCCAACTCTTGTGTATGTAGATTCATATCATAGTCTTTCAACTTTTCTACTACCGTGTATGTTAAACCTGAATCGTCTGATCATAGGGTGTATACATAGCGTACAATTTTATTGGACCATCCGATGATCCTCCATTGCATATTGTATTCTCACAGCGCATATTCTTTCCTCTGATTGCAGTGTACTCCATCCGATGATCAATCCGATATTCTCACTCTGCCCATTCGTGTCATTGCAGGACCCCTTCATTTGGTTTTTTTACATTAAAATTCTCATTCTGTGTCTGGTTATCTTGAACCATTTCATCTAGGATTATAACCTTCTGATAGTTACTGCATGCGGTAGTATTTCTAGATCGCCTCTATCAGAGCAATGGAGTCTTGGTTTATCCAAGAATCTCGGTCGGTTTATTTATGTCTGAACATCCCCCTTGCCCGCAACACCCACCCTGCGGTCATGCCGCGGTCACGCCGCGTTCACGCCGCGGTCACGTCGTGGTCACGCTATGATTTGGCCCTGCTCCAGCCACATCCAGCCCACACCAACCCCTTCCACCTTCATTTCATCCTGCTGCCACCAGCATTCCAGCCCGCAACAGCCCCCCCCCCCCCCCCCACCACCTTCGAATCAGCACGCACCATCCCCCCAACACCTGGAACCAGCCCCCTTCCACCCGCATTCCAGCCTCCTCCCGCTCCCTTCACTCCTGGCCGGAAGATGCTGCACCACGGATGTCGCTGGATCGGGCCAACACGATGCGGTCACGCCGCGGTCATGCCGCGGTCACGCCGCGGTCACGCTGCGGTCACGCCGCGGTCACGCCGCAATCACGCCGCAGTCACATCGTGATTTGTCCCTGCTCCAGCCACATCCAGCCCACACCAGCCCCCTTCCACCTTCATTTCAGCCCACTGCCATCGGCACTCTAGCCCGCAACAGCCCCCATGCCACCTTCGAATCTGCCCACACCATCCCCCCAACACCTGCAACCAGCCCCCTACCACCCGCATTCCAGCCTCCTCCCACTCCCTTCGCTCCTGGTCAGATGATGCTGCCCCGCAGATGTCGCTGGATCGGGAAAACACGTTGTGGTCACACCGCGGTCACGCCATAGTCACACCACGGTCACGCCGCAGTCACGCCGCGATCACGCCGCGGTCAATCCGCGGTCACGCCACGGTCATGCCGCAGTCACGCCGCGGTCACGCCGCAGTCACGTCGTGGTCACGCTGTAGTCATGCCATGATTTGGCCCTGCTCCAGCCACATCCATCCCACACCAGCCCCCTTCCACCTTCATTTCAGCCCACTTCCATCGACATTCCAGCCCGCAACACCCCCCCTTCCACCTTCGAATCTTCCCGCACCATCCCCCCAAAACCTGCAAACCAGCCCCCTTCCACCAGCATTCCAGCCTCCTCCCGCTTCCTTCGCTCATATCCAGAAGATGCTGCCCCGCGGATGTCACTGGATCGGGTCAACACGATGTGGTCACCCCGCGGTCACACTGCGTTCACGCCGCAGTCACACCATGGTATTAATATTATTCCCTTTCAGAGCATCTTTCAACAAAGTATTAATAGAGGATGGCTTGCAGAATTTATGTACAATTCTGCACTTATCAGTGGCATGGCCTATCATTCTGTAATGCTCATTATACTTTGGTATGATTTCTAATACAAAACATACCTCAATAAGATGATCATTTATATCAATAGAAACACATTCTAGGGGGTGTAGAAAGGGCCAGGGGGAGGGGTGTCCGGTAGGGGGGTGTCCAGCAGGGGGGAGGGGTGTCCAGGGGGTGCAGGGCGTATCCAGTGGGGCTGTCCAGTTGGGGCATGGGGGTTGTCCAGTGGGGTGCAGGGGGCAAGATGCAGGGGGAAGGGGTGTGCAGCAGGGGGAGGGGTGTCCAGCAGGGGGGGGCTGTCCAAGCAGGGGGGAGGGGTGTCCGGCAGGGGGGGAGGGCTGTCCAGGGGGTGTCCAGTGGGGCTCTCCAGTGGGGCTCTCCAGTTGGGGCATGGGGGATGTCTAGTAGGGTGCAGGGGGGAGCATGGGGGACTAAGGGGGGCATGGGGGTGCAGGGGGGGTGTTCAAGGGGGCTGTCCAGGGGGTTACAAGGGGGTGCAAGAGGGCTGTCCAAGAACCTAAGTCCATGCACGTTATGAATGTCTCTATAGAGAAAATGCAGGGCTGACCAGATTTGGAAAATATCATGAAACATCCCACATATACTTCATAGGCACCAGGTATAACTATTTCACCACCTATATATAGTGAGCACGGTGCTATAAAATCTGGTAACTCTATTTCAAATCATAATTCCAATGATTTGTTTAATGCAGTACTACATGAAATATGATGATTTATGTTGATGACATGATTACAATTTTTAAGAACATGAGCCTCATAATTATTGTAAAATCACAAAATAATGGTAAGTTTGAAGTGAAAGACTTAGGCATAGCTAATAAAACCTTAGGCATTGAAATTGTTAGAGATAGACCAAATAAATTTTTTTACTTATCTAAAAATAGTTAAATATTAAATATTAAAAATAGACACATGTTAGAAAGGGCTGGTGCAGGTGGGCTGCGGGGGGGGGGGGGTGGTGGAGGTGGGCTGGGGGGTGGCAGGGGGGCTGGGGTGGTAGGGGGTGGGGAGGGGGGCTGGGGTAGCCTGGGGCCGGGGGGGGGGGGGGGGGCTGGTGCAAGAGTGATGAGGGGAGCTAATACTAAATTTCATTATATTGTAGAGTATGCACTAAAAGTATATATACCATGTCCAACTACTACAAAGGTATGGTGTTTATTTTTTATCTCTATGTTGTTAGAGTTAATTGGTATTGAAGTTACTCATTCTTTTATATCATCAATTTTAGTTGAAATGTAGTTCTTAAATCCAAATACTATATAATTCTTGTTGGATCCATACATGTCTTTAGTAACGAGGTCCATGTAATGTTTTAAATTTCATGTGTTTTATGTGATGGTTTCCAACTTTGAAGTGGTGTGGGATCTCTTAGTGCATGATCTGGAGATATTTGACATTATTATTTGAATAGATAGAATGATCGATGTTATGTACTAGATTGAATTTTCTCATTTTTGAGTTCAGTTTAAATCCCTTTTTGGGGTCTCTCTTGTCTTTTAGGGTAAGTGGGATTCTAGATTTGGGATAGTAGGGGGTGTCCAAATAGGGGAGGGGTGTCCAGATAGGGGGGAGGTGTGTCCAAACAGGGGGGATGTCGCTGGACCGGGCCAACACGTTGTGTTCACGCTGCGGTCACGCCGCGGTCACACCGCGGTTACGCCATGGCCACGCCGCGGTCACACCACGGTCACGCCGCGGTCACGCCGTGATTTGGCCCTACTCTAGGATGACACCCTGTGGCGGTTACTCCTCCTTAGATAAACATTGGATGGTTAGCTCTATAATGTTTCATATTTCCTCATTCCTAAACTATATCTCCTCTCAGCGCTGCCTCCCATCCATCTTTCTACAAAACGTGCATAGCAGGTGGTACAAAGGCTCAATTCAACTGAAAACATTGGTTTGGAATTGTCTGCCATATTTTATTGTACATGTATCATATAATATTTGTTCGGTAATTATTCTTTTTCCTCATCCTCTTCACATGTTTTCCGAACCAGAGCATCCTCATCCTCTGCACATGTCGTTTGAACCGGATCAGCATGTTGTGATAGAAATTCAATGTCCGCTTTTGGCTGTTTTAGATGAAATTCCTTCCATAATTCCCTCATCTCATGTAGCACTCATTGGAGGAGGATGATCACTGCTAAGTTGAGTTTTAAAGGCTGCAAAAAATCTATTTGATGCAATTCCAATGAGGCTGTTCTATTCTGAGGGCTTATTTCATGCTGGAGGTCCCACATTTCCCCCACAAGATGGAAAAGGGAGGTCTGTTTGGGCCTATGCAAACAGGGCTTGTTTGTTATGGAAAAAGATGCAACTGGAGACCTGGTTTTCTTGAAGAGTTTCCATGAAGGGTCTTCACTGTAGAGGAGACTAGCTCTGGTCTGTATTTGGTAGTTGCTTCCATGATGGTTCCCACAACCGTTTGACTGAATTTCACACCAAACCAATCCCTGCTAGTGACTCTTTTTCGATGCACTATAAAAATCCCATGGCCAACCCACCAAAATCAAACCAGCTATTCCAGGGCCATTTCCACTCTCACTAAAAAATCCAAACTCAAGCCCTACAACAATTCTAAGCTCCCACTTCAATTTATCCACTATGAACTCTTTTCCAGTCCCCCACCATTTTTCAATCCACCTAGGCAACACATCCACAACTTGACCACCAATTAGTCCTACCCACCTCTCAACTTTTAAGCCACCAACCCCACATTTTCCACCAGGCATCCCACTTTAAAGCCATTCCAAACCTCACCCAATTCTAACCAATTAAACCAGACCCCTTAAAATTTGAAGCCCTCATCTAAATTCTTGTTCCAACTCACTTATTTTAGACCCAATCAGCCCTGCCACTTCATAAAAACAAGAGCATCCTACTTAAAATCCAGTCCAACTTAGTTTCTTTCATGCTTGCCCCCAAGTATATTGGGAAAATTTTTTTCATTTTTCTTCATTTACCTCTTCTTATTTACTGCTGATTTCAGCAGCCGGATTCGGTCTTTTAGCAATAGCCTAAGACATCCATCCATTGTCTAGGGGGTCCAGTGGGGGGGGGGGTCTGTCCTGGGGTGTCCAGGGTCTGGGGGGTCTGTCCATGGGGTGTCTAGGGGGTCTAGTGGGGGGGGTGGATATAGGGCTGGGTGTAGGGGGTAGGGGATGGATATAGGGCTAGGTGGAGGGGGAGGGGCTGTACAGGCAGGGGGAGGGGCTATCCAGCAGGGGGAGGGCTATCCAGCAGGGGGAGGGGTGTCCGGCAGGGGGCGAGGGGTGTCCGACAGGGGGGAGGGGTGTCCGGTAGGGGGGGTGGGCTGTCTAGCAGGGGGCGGGGCTGTCTAGCAGGGGGAGGGCTGTCCAGCTGGGGGGGAGGGCTGTCCGGCTGGGGAGAGGGGTGTCCAACAGGGGGGAGGGGTGTCCGGTAGGGGGGAGGGGTGTCCGGGAGGGGGAGGGATATCCAACAGGGGGGCGGGGCTGTTCAGTAGGGGGGAGGGTTGTCTAGCAGGGGGGAGGGCTGTCCAGCAGGGGTAGGGGTGTCCAGTAGGGGGGAGGGGTGTCCAGTAGGGGGGAGGGGTGTCCAGGCAGGGGGTGGGGTTGTCCAGTAGGGGGGAGGGCTGTTCGGCAGGGGGGCAGGCTGTCAGGCAAGGCGGCGGGCTGTCAGGCAGGGGGCGGGCTATCCGGCAGGGGGGAGGGGTGTCCGGCAGGGGCGGGGCTGTTCAACAATCTGTTTTGTTGTCTCTGATTTTGACACCACCTACACACTAGAAGAAGTAGTCTGATCAAGAGAAGGCTCCCCTATAAGTATACATGCTTCTTCAGAACCAGGTGTAGAAGCTTTTGCATCAATAGAATGGTCAGCAGAAGCAGGAATCCCACACTACACTTTCCCAGATTCAAAAAAATGAGAAACAGAGGTAGGCTGGTTTTGTTTATTAACAATATCCGCCTCCTTCACTATGTCTTGTCCATATTCCTTCAGATTTATGTTTACCTGTGAACTAGAGGCATCACTAGAGGCAGCAGAAAGTAAATCTTGTGCCATGATAATTTCATTGGCCACACTAGCCAAGGAGGAAACCTCCTTACTAGTGTCAATCTGAGCAGAATCAGATTGATACAGTGAAGGGGGCATGGGTTCCTTGCTTGGAGAGACCACTTGAGCATAGGAATGAATAGTAGTAGTAACAGGGAGAACAGGTGCAGGATCCACAAAATCTTCCACAATGTCAGCCCATGTTTTATTGCTGGGCGTACAGACCTTCTCATTATCATTCTTGGAGTCATAAGCAACCATCCCTTGATTAACAGGCTCAGAAAACTGCCTATTAACAGGTTTGTTAGAACCAGAGTTGCAAGCTTTATTTCTTTTTATTGTTTTCCTCTCCAAATCAAGGTTGTAACATGATTTATGATCATGTCCACGTTGAGAACAAAGGGTGCAAATAACAGATCTTCTGTAGTTTTTAACCTCATGATCAATGACCTTACAATCTGGGAAAAATTTTAGTATGTTCTCAAATTCCACTAAGTTCCTTCTCCACTTCATCATTAGATAAACAAACTTTGTATATTAATGTGGAGCAAAGGTCTATTTCAATTATACATCTAGCATAATGGCCAAATCGAGCTATTTCAGTTTCTTGTTCAATCTTAACTGGAACTCCAACAGATAATGCAATGTCATATAGAATTATAGGATGCCATAAAACCTAGTTTAAGCCATATATTTTAACCCATACCTGAACTGAGGTCTTACCAATTTTATATGGGTTGAATTTTCGATCCCAGTGATGTATATGTAATGCACCTGGCTTGAGTGAGAGGGAGCCAAATCCCCAGTCATGTATATGTATTGCAGGGGGTGCAAGTGCAGGGGGTGCTGGGGGGAGGGGGGTAGGGGGGATGGGGGCAAGGTCAGGGGGGTGCGGGGGTGGGGATGTTCGGGGTGCATGGGGCTGTGGGGAAGGGGGGAGGGGGGCAGGGGTCCAGGGGGGCAGGGGTGCAGGGGGCAGGGGGCAGGGGTAGGGGGGAGGGTGGAGCGGGGCAGGGGGAAGGGGGTGCATGTGCAGGGGGTGCTGGGGGGAGGGGGGATGTCTAGCAGGGGGGAGGGCTGTCTAGTAGGGGGAGGTGTGGGGGGAGGGGTGTCCGGCACGGGGGGAGGGTTGTCCAGCAGGGGGGAAGGGGCAGGCTGAGGTTGGGGGCATGCTGATGTGAAAGGGTGCATGGGGGAGTGAAGTTGGGTGGGGGTGTCCAGGGTCTGGGGGGTCTGTCCTGGGTGGGGGGGATGGCAGTTGGGGGGGTGTCCAGGGTCTGGGGGGGTCTGTCCTGGGGGTTTGGGGGGGGGGCAAGACTCGCAGGGGAGAGGGGGAACTAGCAGGGGGAGGGGGGGAAAAGTAGTAGGGGGGAGGGGACTGGGCAGGGGCAGGGGGTGTTGTGGTTCGGTGTAGGGCTGAACAACAGCATTCACCCAGCTAGGTACCAAGTAGTGAACAACAACTCTGTAGAATTTCCATGCAACTACTAACCAAAGAAAAGAACCAGTCTGGAAACTTTAATAATTACATAATAATCAAAACTATGGAATGATTCAGAGAAATATTAAATGAATTTAATTTTTAGGATCATGGTTATTTCAATTCATTCTATGTAAGTAATGAAGAATATATTTTATTCCCAATATTTGAGAAAATTCCAAAAGGTGACTTGTTTGGAAAATAAAAAAATTAATCATTTTAAAAAAAATGAAAATTCATTAATCAGGGGGGTGGCAGGGGGGCTGGCTGGCAGGGGGCAAGCAGGGGCTGGCAGGGGGGAACTAGCAGGGGCAAGGGGCAGGGGGGGCTGGCAGGGGGGACTAGCATGGGGCAGGGAGGAAAGGCAGGGGACACGCAGGGGGTGGCAGGGGGTGGCAGGGGGCTGGCTGGCAGGGGGGCTAGCAGGGGGTGGTAGGGGGGAACTAGTAGGGGGCAGGGGGTGTCCAGTGGAAGGTGTATAAGGGTGGGGGTGTCCAGTGTAAGGTGTCCAGGGGGGGTCTAGGGGGTGTCCATGGGGTCTAGATGGTGTCTAGGGGGTCTAGGGGGGGCTGGTGCAGTTGGGGGCTGGGGCAGGTGGGCTGCGGGGGGGGGGGGTGGAGGTGGGCTGGGGGCTGGGGGTAGTAGGTGGTTGGGGGGCTGGGGTGGTGCAGGGGGCTGGGGAGGGTGGGGGAGACTGGTGCAGCTAGGCTGTGGGTGGACTAGTGCAGCTGGGGGCTGGGGGCTGGGGTTGGGGGATCGTGGAGATGGGCTGCGAGGGGGGGGGGGGTGCAGGTGGGATGGGGGGGTTGCAGGGGGCAGGGGGGACTGGCAGGGGGTGATAGGGGGGACTAGCAGGGGGCTGGGGGCTGGGGGACTGGCAGGGGGCAGGGGGTGGGCTGGCAGGGGGGCTGGCAGGGGGGGTGGCAGGGGGCAGGGGGCAGGGGGGACAAGCAGGGGAGTGGCAGGGGGGACTAGCAGGGGGAAGGGGCAGGGGGGACTAGTAGGGGCAGGGGGGCTGGCAGGGGGACAAGAAGGGGGGACAAGCAGGTGGGTGGTAGGGGGCAGGGGGAATGGCATGGGGTGGCATATGGGGACTAGAATGGGGTGTGGCAGGGGGTAGGGGGGACTGGTATGGGCAGGGGGACAAGCAGGGGGGCTGGCAGGGTGTGGCAGGGGGTAGGGGCAGGGGGGACTGGCAGGGGGTGTCTGCAAGGCAGTGGGGAGGAGGGCATGGGTGTCTGTAAGGCATAGGGGAGGGGTGACAACGGTGTTCAGGGGGGTGTCTAGGGGGTGTCCAGGGGGTGCCCAGGGGGTGCCCAGGGGGTGTCCAGGGGGTGTCCGTGGGGGGTGTCCGTGGGGTGTCCTGGGGGTGTCCAGGGGGGGTGTCCAGGGGGTGTCCAGGGGGTGTCAGGGGGGTGTCAGGGGGGTGTTAGGGGGGGTGTCCAGGGGGGTTTCTAGGGGGTGTCTAGTGGGGTGTCCCGGGTGTGTCCAGGGGGTTGGGGGTATTTTTTTTATGTATGTTCACACCCTATAGCCACGGTTTTAAACCGTGGCTATTGGTTTATTTCCACGGTTTTTAACCGTGGCTATAGACCTAACTCCACTGTTTCCAACCGTGGCTATAAAGCCTGTCAGGCGTCTAATATAGCCATGGTTGAAACTGTGGCATTAAGTATATAGACACGGTTTGAACCGTGGCTATAGGTCTGGGCCTATAGCCACGCCAAACTTAGCCATGGTTCCTCAAACCGTGGCTATAGCCCGAATTTCCAGTAGTGTTTGGTGGCAGAAGACATAAATCAGTGCATAAATATTCCAATTACATGAAATCAGAATTTGAAAGGTCTATGATTGGGGAGCTCACAAATTTCGTGGGGATTCAGTTAATTCAAATGAAGGATTACACTTTCATTTCTCATGAAAATTATGCAAGAGGGATGCTGAAGAAGTTTAATATTCAAGAATCCAAACCAATGTCAACTTCAATTGAAGTTGGAACTAAACTTGGAAAGCATGAGGATGAGACCTCTGTAGATCCCACCATGTAAAATAGGATCAATGGAAGCCTACTGTACCTAACAGTGACACGACCTGATATTGTCCTTGCCACATGTCTTGCAGCCTGCTTTTAGATTAATCCAAAAGAGGAACATATGGTAGCTGTAAAAAGAATCATACAGTATATTCAAGGTACTCACAATTGTGGATGATACTTTACTATAGGAAGGAACCGTGAATTATCCGCATTTTCTGATGTTGACTAGGCTGGCGATGTTGTGGATAGGAAGTCCACCAGTGGTGGAGCATTCTATATTGGGAATAAATGTCTTGGCTGGTTGAGCAAGAAACAAGAATGTACTTTTCGTAGTACTGCTGAAGCTGAGTATATCTCCACCACAAAGACATGCACTCAACTACTATGGATGAAAAAAAATTAACAAATATTGGTGATTAGGTGAGGCAACCAATGGTTATTTACTGTGATAAGAAGAGTGTAATTGATCTTACGGAGAATCCAGTTCAATATTCTCGTACAAAACATATTGAAATTAGGTATCAGTTTATCAAAGAGAATGTTGAACAAGGCGTGATTCGAATGGATCATGTGGTAACTAATGAGAATGTGGCTGATATCCTGACCAAGACACTATCCACAGCTGTGTGTGAGAAACTTCGATTGAACATTGGTGTTCAGCCCCCTACCAGTGCATAAGGAGGTTACGAAAATCCCCTCTCCCCAGTTATGTTAACTATTTTTAATCTGTTTATGGATGTGATGCAGGTTTGTGGGAGAGATACTATCCAGGGGGAGTGTCGTTTGAGCTGAACAAGGAACAATTATTAGTCTTTGGGTTTATTGTCCATGGGGGAGAAAGGAATAAATTCAGGCATGTTCATGCATGCAATGCATCTGTGACACTATAAGATAATTTCTTCATCGTCATTGAGAAATCCAAAACACAAGAACCCAATTCAAGCTTTTTCCTTGTTTTCTACACTGATCAGTGCACACATAGACTTAGAGTGTTGGCTTAGTTGATTCTTGCATTTGTGTTTTGCGTGTGGATGGTGATCTAATTAATTTATTTACTAATTTCCAAAAAACCCAAAGCGGGATATTGTTGGATCCATGGTCATCTATGCACGAATTGGAGAATGGTTTGTGTTTGTTGTCAATCCTTAGAGGAAGTTCAGAATGTGTTCTACAAAAGAACTCATACAGGTCAAGTAGATAAAAATACTGAAGGTGGCACCATTTTCTATTGTTTTCCAGATTTCTAGGCCTCAAATTTGACAAATGGGGAAAACAATGTTTTTTGGTAAAGTGACATGCGCGCTGGGCATGTGTCACGCAAGTGACTTGCGCGCCGTGAAAGGACTTGTGCCCTGGTTCCTAGGAGGATTGGAAAGTTTTGTGCCATATGTTTTTCATGATCAGAAATTAAAAATATGGAAAAGGAAAGTGGGTTGCACAAGTATTGGTTTGGTTGCGCAAGTGACTAGCGCAACTGAGGCTAGGGAGGTTGGAGTTGTGCATCAGAACTTGTGCGCTGAGAGGAGGCTTGCGTGCTACAACACTGGGTGTCCAGTTTGCCTATAAATAGTGGACCAACCCTCCTCATTTCCAAAGAAGTATGAGGCTTAGAGAAATTCAAGGCTTTCTTCTGGCAGGTGTACTGGTCTCACAAGTGGCTATTGGTCGGGCAAGTATAAGTTGCGCGACAATTGATTTATGCGTGCCAAAACCGGTTTGGGAGAAACGGTATGTGAGTCGCACAAGTTTGGAGTTGAAGAAATGAGTGTCACACATGTGGTTGAGGTGGACTTGTGCGCCAGTTATAACTTGTAAGCCGTCTTTGAAACTTGCCCGTTGGATTGGATAAGTGTGCTGGGTGTTGTTGAAGTATGCCGCTCTTCTTGAAGCGGCACGAAAGCTGGAAGACTTCCTGATACCTTCACTGCAAAGTGAGATTAGTCTACAGGTGAGAGTTAGACTTCAACAGAGCATCTAAAAACAAAATAGGATGCATTATTTTTTCAATGATGAAGATACCTTCACATCTATAAACTTAGTGAGACTTCACTAAAGGCCGTGATCTAGGGGGAGTAAACGGGAGTGACCCGATGGACGCAGTGAGATATCCCTGAACCTTTGTAAAGGCAGTGAGCCTGGGACAGAGTGACTGTGCCCGAACCATTGTAATCCACAACTAGTGAAGAATAGTGGAATTTGTATGACTGACAAACTTTCGGAATATGCGCCTTGGATGTAGCCCTTAGTTTTGAACCATGTAAAAAATTGTTGTGTCGTCTCTCTGCATGTGATTGTTTTCTTTCTGATCTTATTCACCATATAGGTTTAACAATTTCCTACCAATGTGGGAACAAGATCCATCTCTTTAAAAGAAAACGTTGCCACCCTGATTCACCCCTCCCCTCTCAGGGTGTCCCAGTGTCCTACAATAAAAGGTATACATAGTCAAATATATATTTTTCTTTTAAAATAATGTGAATTTATATTTATTTTGTAAATTTTATAAATCCATTTTTAATACTCCAAAACCATTAATATATTTTACAGTTTAGAAATCATTTTTAATAGTATAACTTACCTACACCTAAGAAAGGGAATAATATTGTTGAGTTATGAACTTGGGATTATAAAGTAATTAAAACCAATCATATTCAGATGAAAATATGGGAAAACCCATGGGATGATTTGTGGTTTTGGTTATTTTATTTAATAGAGTCCAAAATAAAAATATTAAGAAAATCCCATCATTCCCTATATAAACTCACCCAATCTACTATTTATCTTCAATAAAACTACCTATAGATCTTCCATACTCTTCCATTATCTCTCTATTTTCATCCCATTATTCCCCCAAGCTCTCAAGAATCCCCTCCCATGAATTTGGAGTCACACACTCACGTAATGAACCTTCATCTCTTTTCAATTCAAGCACAATCATTGAAATTTTTCTTATTAATTTCAATTTTTTATATTTTAATTCATTTATAATAGTTAAAGTAATATATAATTTATGTTATGTGAATGAGATATCATTTTTAATCTCTCAATTTGACCCTTATATAAGTTGTTACTATGATGAAATTCTGTAAGGGATCTTCCACTCACCTTTTTATTCAAGATCTTCTTTAATGTAATGATTCTTAATTTCCATTTTGTTGTTGTAGGGATATATTCTTACATATCATCCTTACTTTTCTTTTGATTTGTACACTATTATATACCCCTTTCACATTCATCAATCCTTCCAATGAACCGTTATGTACACCCGTTACCATGTTGAAATTTAGTAAAGGATTTGTCTGTTCTCATTTCCATTCAAGTACCTCTTTTATATTATGTCACTTAAATTCCTTTTACTTATGTTGTGATATGTTATTCCATGTTCTCCCTACATTAAATTTAATTTTTAAATGATTATATCCCCCTTTCACTTTCATTAATACCCCATGATTGTTTTATGTACCCACGTTAACATTCTGAAATTTAGTTTTGATTCTTTTATTTATTCATGTTTTATTATTATAGTATGCCTTCAATTTATAGTTTATAATTACGAAATATGTTTTTTCATGCCCCTGTTACTTTACATTTAATGTATTTGTGATGTGGGACCCCATTCTCTCTCATTAACCAATTTTTATGAATCTTTATGTGAAGTCGTTATGCTGCCAAAATTTCACTATGATTTTCCATGCAAAAACAAATGTGTAGTGAATACCAAATCTATTTCCTACCAAGACTGTTCACATTGTTTAACATATGATTTTATATTAGGGAAATTAATATATTTATTCTAAACTCGTTATTTATGTAATAAATTATTATAATTAAAGGATCCATGTTTTATAATCATTGTGGCACACTTAAGCATGAGAATTAAATGAATGTGTAGGGTGTGGTCGGAATTACATAACACTGTAATATATTAAGTAATGTTTTTTAACACCCCAAAGTTTTATAAAAACAAATTTAAATGATTTAAAATTTTTTTACAATATATTTATATCTATATTTTAAAAATATTTTTCCACTTTTTCGTTTTGAATTTCGAACAAAGTTCATCTACAATTGTGTGTAGTAGGTTATATAGAGTCTGATGGAACCAACTTTACTTTTGGTGAAGAGTAAAATACCCTTATGAAAAGTAATATGAATAGTAATATGAATCTAATGAATAGTAATATGAATCTAATGAATAGTAAATTGTATTAATATTTTATTTTTTTAGGGTTTATGGTAATGACATCTTGGTTAATTTTTAAATGTTATTTAAAAGCATTTATAGAATTAAAATTGTTAATTTTTTAATAGAGTATGATTTAATTTATAAAAGAAATTAATAATATTTTGAAAATTATTTTCAAAAAATGGAATCAATTTTTTAATTCAACGCAGTTAAATATGTTTACAGTGAATTTTTGGGAATTTATTACAATTCATGTATTTTTGGTGTATACTGAAATAAGGAATGATACTGTGTATACAAATTATTAGTTAAATACACTATTTATGAAATCATAATTGATGTAATACAACTTGGTTAAAACTAGAATTCCATTATTACTATTTTGGGTCACATGAATTAATAATATTTATATTCTTGAGAAAAAATATTATAATAATGATTAAAATAAGGTAAAATACCTCCTCCCCTATAATATAAATACCACCATCATTTCCCTCTTCCTCCCACACCTATCAAGCCTTTATCTTTACCTTAGGTATTCCCAATACTTCTCAAAAGGATCTTCCCAACAACCTAGATCTTTTGGTATCCCCAAATGTCCAAAACCATAGGTCTTAAGAAGGATCTCAAGGAGAATAGATCAAGAGTTAAACATCCTCTTTTGTTTTATTTATTTCCTTTTCATTTTATTTTATATTCTTTTTCTTTCCTCACCTACCCTTACCCGAGAGGCATGAATGACCTAGTATATTACATATTATTTATTTCATCATGTATTTGGAAGACTAACCATTATAATTCTTCACCTCTCACACTTATTCATGAAATTATAACACCGTCTGGGATGTGTTGGCTTACCAAAATCATGGATGATGTTTTTTGAATTTTATTTACATTCTTCAAGACATGTCATGAAACCATTTTTACGGTTGAAATAGAATATAATTTATTTAATATATCTTATATAATTTTTTGGAATTATTTTACACACATGTTATAGATTTATTAAACAAATGAGTTCATTATGACCGAATAATCACCAAAATAACCAAAACTAATATCAATAATTTTTTAACTCATGAATCATCATCATGTATGAATTAAAAAATTATAAATGGTAGAATTTATGGTTATGGAAATATGTAAATACCACCCCTTTAAAATATTTATTTTTCACTTCTAATTGTCAAGAATGTCCATCATGAACTGATCATGGAAATCAGGCAAAGAATGCACCAAAAAAATGCAAGGAACAAAACTACTAAAAATTGAAGGGTGAAATGATGTAATTAAATGATCATATAATGTAATATAAATATTAACATGTTTTTCTATGATATTAATAAAACTATTTTAACCATTATACATGAGTTTTAAATGAGTTTCAAGTAATACAAACCCAAGGTAATGGAATTCTTATCCCGATTTCCATTCTTTGGGTTAAACTTCCACTTGTTTATTTATGTGGTATTAAAATTGTTTATGTGATGGGTTTTATTTACATTATGTATAATTATGTGTATTAACAGTGTATATACATATTCCATCCACTATATTAAGTCATTCTTTAATTATTTGATTTATGTAAGGGGCTTTTCTTTTAAAATCCTCTTTTCAAATTCAGTTTTACAAAATTTATAAACAATGTTTTAATTAAATTATTCATGTTTTATGATTATGTTATAGTCCTTGGGAACTATTTATAATTAAGGGTTGGACCTATATCTCCCTACAATTCATTGGGTATGTGTATGTTGGAGGTTGGCCATATGGTTATTCTATGTGTAACTTCAAATGTTACACAAATTTTAAGGTAGTCATGAGGGTTACATATTATAAGGTAGCTGAGAGGGTTATAAGATTATGTAAGTAATGACCCAAGAAAAATTTATTGTTCTATTTATGTTCTTATGTGTTGTAAGAATATTTTGGTAATCTCATGTTTCACCAAGTATGTATATATGGGTGACAAGTTTGTCTTTTGAAAATGATTTTTTACATTTCATGTTTTTATGGACTAATGTGCTATTATCTCAGTTTTATATCCCTTACTAAGATATTTTTATCATAACATGTTTTTAAATGATATTTCAAGGTTATAGGATGTGTAAGACAAGGAAGTAATCCATATTGATGTTGGAATAATTGTCGAAGAAAATCTTGTTATATTTGAAATGTTTTTTATTTTGGAAGAAATGAATACAATTTTTATGGTGTACACTCTGTATTAGTGTGTAATGTTATGAATGTATTATGTACCAATTCCCTAAATATCAAAAATTGAAAAGATCCTCAAATGAAAAAGAAGGTTATTTCTTGACTAAATTCAAGATTATTATATGTAATAAGACTGGGTCCTAAAAGTTGGTATCAGAGGATAGTTTAGAAAACATTAGGGGGTAGAATGATGTTAATATAATACCATAAATGTGTTTTTTACTCTGATTAATATTAAATGTTATATAATTTAATGATTACCATGTTGTTTTCAACTAAGATATGTTTGTTTTGAATGGTTTTTAATAGAATAAATATGGAAGCTAAAGAAGAGAGGCACCGAAAAAATGACATCCATCCAAATATGCAACCTGAAATGGTTGGGATTGGGACCAAATAGTTTCTGACATTAATAGATTATCTAAAAAATACAATAAATGGTAGTGGAATCCATGAAAGTGATAATCCAAAGGTACCACAATAAAAAATGAAAATAGTTGAACATTTTATTAGACAACAACCTCCTACTTTCAGTGGATCTTCTTACCTAATATTAGCTTGAAGGATGGATTAAGGCCCTTGAAGAGATATTTTATGTAATGGGATGTTCAGATAATACAAATGTATGTATTTCCACTTATCATTTTGCAGGTGAATTTGATCAGTGGTGTTCAATGGTAAAAACTTTTACGGATAGAGATTATATCAATGCCTTAGAGAGGGATGAATTTAAAATTATTTTCTTTGAAAAACATTTTCCTAAGGTTATAAAACTTTGGATGGAGAAGAAATTCCATGAATTTAATCAAAATGTGGATTATTCAGTGGATGTGTATGAACTGAACATCACTATACAAGAGAGGTATGTTCCTATTGTTATTTTGGATCTTGAGGGGAAATCAACTGATTTTACTCTAGTCTAAAGCCAATGTAACGAAGGGCGTTGGCCTCCCATTAATTCAAAAGATTTTCCACACTTTTCCGATGAGATGAGATGGTAATGATGGAGTTTTCTGAAGATCAGGTGCATTTTTTGAAACAAAGATAACAAGAGGTACATATGGAAATCTATGGGTGATAATCAATCAATGAAATCTAATGGTTAGAAAATACAGTTTCTAGTCTGTGAAATGTGTGGTAATAAGCACACTAGGGAATGCCTGAACAAAACTAGGAAATGCTTTTGATGTGGTATGTTTGGTCATATGGCCTGATATTGTAATGAAAATTATCCTAAGGCTAATCTTAATAGTGAAACTGTTATGTGTTTTAAATGTGGTGTGATTTGTCATTAGGAAAATGCCTGCCCAAAGAGAGATCTGAATGATGCAAAGAAAGAAAACTATAAAACGAAATGTGTAGTGAGATCCTTTGAGACTACGTTAGTAGATTCTGAGCCATCCAATTATGTTGTATTAGGTACCGTGTTTGTTTTCTCATATTTTGCAAATGATTTTTTTGATAGGTTGTCTATGCATTCCTTTATTTCTAATAAATTTTTTGGAAAATTGGAAATATCACGTCAACAAATGAGACTAGATCATGTTGTAAAAACCCCATGGAAAAATATTATAGAAAAGATGAATTATAAGAATCTTTCTATTGTGGTCTGTAGAAAGACATTACCTTAAAACCTTGTTGATTTTTCCTTAATAAAGGTTGATTTCATTCTGGGAATGGATTGGAGTTGTGTTTATCAAGATAATATTTACTATAGAGCTAAAGAAGTTGTTTTTTAGAAAGAGTTTTAATTTTTATATAAGAATGAACCCATACAATTGATAACAAATCAATAATCTAGGAAACTGTTGGAAGAAGGAAATGAAAGTTATCTTTCTCAAATTTTTTAAAACAAGGGAACTATTCAGATTATTGATGTGCCGGTGGTAAATGAAAACCTGGATGTTCTTCCGGATTAGTTACCCTACTTTATACCTGATCAGGAAGTAGAATTCATAGTTGAATTAGTCCCTGAATCTAATACAATTTCAAAACCCTCATATCATATGGCTCGAATAGAACTTCTTGAATTTAAAAGTCTGTAACTAGGGTTTCTTGAATAACTCTTCATCCATCCATGAACATCACCATGGGGTGCTCTTAATTTATTCATTAAAAATATAGATGGTTCTATGAGAATTTGAATTGATTATAGGGAATTGAATAACACCACTGTTAAAAAAAAATTTTATTTTCCTTATAGCAATGACTTGATTGAGTAGATCAGGGAGCTCAATAATTTTCCATGATTGAATTGAGATCCAGATACCATCATCTATGGGTAAAGGTGGATGAAATCCTAAAAATGGCATTTCGTATAAGATATGGTCATTATGAAAAATGTTGTTATGAAATTTGGGTTAACTAATGAACCAGCTATATTCATAAATCATACGAATAGAATATTTCATGAGTTCTTGGATAGTTTGTGGCTGTGTTTATTGATGATATTATGTTATTTTCAAAGAGTAAATATGAGCATGAAAAGCATATAAGGTTTGTTTTGAAAAACATAAAGGAAAAGAAATTTTATAGAAAATTCATAAAGTGTGATTTTTTGTGGAAAAAAATTTCTTTTCTTGGGAACATTGTAAATAAGAATGGAATAATAGTTGATCCTTCTAAAACAAGGGTAGTTTATGAATGAACATTACCCACAAATGTTATAGATATTTGTAGTTTTATTGGATTAGCAGGTTATTACAGATGGTTTTTTTAAACATTCCATGGTTATTTGGATCTCTAAACATGTTAACACAAAAAGGGGTTAAATGTATTTGGTCTATTTAATGTGAAGTTTGTATTCAGTAATTGAAAAAGAGATAGTTGAATGCTCCAGTTTTGGTCGTACCTTCCCGAAATGGTGAGTTTGTCATCTACAGTGATTATTCTTTGAAGGGACATGATTGTGTTTTGATAAAAAATTATTAAGTAATTTTTTATGATTCAAGACAACTAAAAATTCATAAGTTAAAATATCCCACACATGATTTTGAATTAGCAGCCATGGTTTTTTATTTGAAAATGTGGAGGCATCAGTTATACATAGAAAAATTGAATATATATAATGACCATTAATGTCGGAAGTATATATTCACTCAGAAGGAATTAAACATGAGGTAGAGAAGATGGCTTGAACTAATATAAGACTATGATTTCACGATCAATTACCATCTTAGAAAAGAAAACAAAGTTTCAGATTACTTAAATAAAAAACATTATGAATCCTTAACCATGATACATTTAGAACATGATCCCTTGATTAATGATTTGATGAATTTTGTTTTAGAAGTTGTTGGTGTATGAAATACCTATGTTTTGTTTTAGGTTTCAGTGCAGTCATCATTATTATACAATATTAAAAAATAATTGATTGAAGACCATGAGCTATAGAAAAGGATAGAAATGGAGAGAATGTGTATGTTTCCAGAATTTATCCTTGAAAAAGATTGTGTATTAATATTTGGTATAAGGTTGTGTGTTCCATGTGATACCTAGTTGAAGAAATATTTTTTGTGTGAAGCTCATTGTTCTCCATTTTCAGTACATCCTAGATGTTCTAAGATGTTCATAGACCTTCTAGAGTATTATTGGTGGGATGGAATAAAAAGTGATATTGCCGATTTTATCGTGAAATGTTTGACATGTCAATAGGTTAAAGTAGAGAGAATGTTACCTTAGGGGATTCTTAAGCCATTTCCAGTGCCAATGTCGAAATGGGAGAATATATCTATGGACTTTGTGGTGGGACTGCCTATGAATTCTTGAGGTAACATTGCGATTTGGGTTCTTTTTGATCGGTTGAAAAAATATGAACATTTTCGTTCAATTCGAGATATAATGTCATTGGATTATATTTCTCGACTCTACCTCAAAGATATTTTCAATTTATGTAGAGTTACTCATTCCATTTTATCTGATTGGGATCCTAGGTTCTCTTCTAATTTTTGTAAGGGCTTTTAGAAATTATTGGATAAAGAATTAAATTTCAACATAAATTTTCATCCTCAATCAGATGGCCAGTTCAAATGAATGAATCAAATTTATTTAGGATATGTTTCAAGATTTTCAATTAGTTTTATAGGGTTTTTGGGATCAACAACATTCTTTAGTTGAGTTTTATTATAATAATAGTTTTATTCCAGTTTACAAATGGAACCTTTAGAGTCATTGAATGGGAAGAGTGTATAACTCCAGCTATTTGGGATGAAGTTGGGGAAAGGAAGTTGATGGGACCAGAATTAGTGTAGGAAGTTGCTGAGAAAGTCAAGATGATCTATTAGCACATGAGGATAGCTCAAAGTAGGTACAAAATTTTTTCAGATAACAGAAGGAATGACTTATATTTTGAGTTAGGTGACCATGTTTTCCTTAAAATCACTTACTAGAAAAAATGTTATGTGTTTTGGTAATAAAGGAAAGTTAAGTATGTGGTTCCTCGGTTCATTTGAAATTAGAGGGAAAGTTGAAACATTTGTTTACTGAGTAACATTGCCTCCATGTTTATCTTCTGTACATAATGTTTTTCATGTTTTGATGTTGAGAAATTATGTGCATGATTAAGATAATGTTTTTAGCCAAGAAGCAGTTCTGCTGTAAGAGAACCTTTATTATGAAGAGAAATGAGTTCAGATTATTTATCTTAGGGGAAAAGTATTGTTGAATATGGTAATCCATCGGATAATGGTTTTGTGTAGAAACCACATGGTTGAAAATGCAACATGGGAGTTTGGAAATGTTGTAAGGGAATGGTACCCTTAACTGTTTAATAAGTAAATAAAACTACAAGGACACAATTTATAGAAGGTGGGGATAATATAACACCCAAAGGTTTTCTAAAAATAAATTGAAATTCAAGAATATTTTTTTATGTAGATATTTATAACTATCCTTTAAAAATATTTTTCCACTTCAATGTATTGAATTTTGAGAAACAGTTATCTACAATTGTGTTCTGTAGGTTATTTGGAGTCTGATGGAACCAATATGATATTGGGTGAATAGTAACATACACTTATATATAGTAATATGAATTGTAATATGACCCTAATTTAGAGTAAATTGTAATATTATTTTATTTTTTAAGGCCTTAAGATAATGACATCTTGGTTAATCTTTCAATATGATATTAAAGAAGTTATAAAATTAAAATTGTTAATTTTCGAATAAAGTATGATTCTATTTAAAAATAAAATTAAAAATATTTATAAAATTATTTTCGAAAAATGGAGTTCATTTTTGAAATCTAGACATCGAAAAACATTTAGGGACAATTTTTCGGATTTTTCTGAATTTTATGAATTTTCAATGAATAGTTAAATATGGTAACATACTGTATATTCAAATTATCAGTTAAATACAATATTTATGAAATCATATGTGATTTTAGACCACTTTACTCAAACTCAAATTCAATTATTACTATTCTGGGTAACATTAATTAATACTATTCATAATCTTGAGCAAAAATATTATAATAATGATTTAAATAATGTAAAATACCTCCTATCCACCTCTATAAATACCACCCTCATTTCCCTTTTCCTATCACACCTCTAAAGCCTCGATAATTGACTATTTTGTTGTCCAATAATACTACCAAGTATATTCCCCACGTCCTATAGCTGATGGTCTCACCAAAAGTCCCAAACAAAATGCCTTAAGATGGATCTCAAGGAGAATAGATCAAGAGGTAAACATCCTCTTTTGTTTTCGTTCTTTTCTATTAATTTTATATTCTATTATTCTTATTTCCTCACCCTTATACAAGATGAATGAATGATACAGTATCTTAAATATTATTTGTTTCATCATTTTTTTGGAATAATCACCATTGTAATTTTTATCATCTCTCACTTATTGAAAAAATTTAAAACACAGTCCGTGATGTTTCGATTTACCGACCTCATGGACTATGTGATTTAAGATTCATTTACATTCCTCAATACTGGTCATGAAATCTTTTTATTGATTAAATAGATTATAAATTATTTTTTATATCTTATATATGGTTTTGGATTCATTTTACACACATGTAATTAATTTATTAAACAAATTAGTTCAATATGATCGATGAATTGCCAAAATAACCTAAACAGATACCAATAATGTTTTAACTAATGAATCATACCTGGGTAATATTTAAAAAATTATAAATGGTAAAATTTTTGGCTCTATAAATATGTAAATACCACTTTCCAATTCTGATGTTTCACTTCCAATCAACTAGAATATCCATCATGAACCGATCATGGAAATCGTGTAAAGAACGCACCCCAAAACAATGCAAAGAACAAAATACTAACAATTAATGGGTGATATGATGGCATGAAATGATCATATAAGGTATTATAAAGATGAATATGGTTATTTAATATATTAATAACTCTATTTTAATCATTATACAAGAGTATTAAATGAGTTTTATGTAATACAAACTTGAGGTAACGAAATTCTTAACCTGATTTCTATTCTTTGGGTTAAACATATACTTCTTTATTTATGTGGTATTGAATTTTTTTGTTTGATGAATATTATTTATTTTATGATTAATTATGTTTATTTACTATGTATCTACATATTATGTCCACTCTATTATGTATTTATTTAATTATATGATTTTTGTAAGAGGATTTTCGTTTAAAATCCTCTTTTAAAATTCTGTTTTGAAAAATTCAAAAGGATGGTTTTTATGAAATTATTCATGTTGTATGATTATGTTAAGGTTGATTAGATTTTTTTATGATTAAGTGTGGGACCTACATCTTCCTCTAATTCATTGGGTATGTGTATGTTGGAGGTCTACCATATGGTCACTCCAAGTGTAACTGAGATGGTTACACAAATTGTAAGGTAGTTATGAGGGTTACAAATTATAAGGTAGCCAAGAAGGTTACACGATTATGTAAGTAATGACCTAATATACCTTTATGGTTCTATTTATGTTCTTATTTATTTTTTAAATCATTGGGAAATATAATGTTTAACAAATTATGTGTATATGGGTGACAAGTGTTTCATTTGATAATGCTTTCTTACGTTATAAGTATTCATGGACTAATGTTCTCTTTCCACCTTTTTATATACCTTACTGAGCTTTTTGTGCTCATCTGATGTTTTTAAATGATTTTCGAATGTTATAGGATGTGTAAGACAAGTAATGAAGCCATGTTAAAAGTTTGAAGGATATTCCATGAAAATTATTTTATATTTGGAAAATATTATATTTTGGAAGAAATGAATAGTAAGTTAATGGTATCCACACTGTATTAATGTGTAATGTTATGAATGTATTATGTACCAATTCACTAAAGATATAAACTTTAAAATATACTCAATGTTAAAATTAATTTATTTCTTGACTAAATTGAATATTATTTAGTGTAATATGGGCATGTCCTTATATGTTTAATATCATGATACATCATGTTAGAACATGGATTGAACCTAATTCATTTATGTGATTTTTTCTACAAATATTTCATGGTAGTTTATCCATGACCTATGTTGATGATGTAGTGTTCTATGTTTTTTATACATTACCATGTTGACTGTATGATTATAATGCTATATCATGTATCTTTATTCATGATTATATTTCCAACTTTTTTATGCACCGTTGATATGCATATTGTCTAACAAGTAATTTTCACATCATGTTAGCCATGTTTATTACATTAATGGTCTTTATATCTCACCCCATTCTTATGTATGTACCCAAGATATCCATTCCATTTTTAAAAGTCATGGAATTTTAGAAAACTAGTAAAGAAGTTTTGAATAATATTCTTTTATTGCATATTCAAGAAGTTCTGCAATATACCTCATTTATAAAGACACTATAATTCTTAATCATTTGGTTTCTATTATGTGTATTCTTATGTTGTAAATCTGGAATTAATGTCTAATAATGTTAAAGTTTATTAAAGTGTTTGATTATATTCCTTAAGGTGGATTTACAGTTCAAAATGAATTTATACAGGGGATTTGAAACTATTTTTACCCTGATAAATGTGTTATAATATTATGGTAATGCTTGGTTTGTGAAATTGAAACATTATTCCATTTATTTGATAGGGAATATGTGAAACTTGCGGTCCATTGGGTTTTATGGGATAATTGACACTTGAAACCATAGTTTATGTTGTGGATTAACTAGGGTCGGTTAACTGGGGGATTAATATATATTTTGGGGTGAAGAATATGGGGGCTTGTAAAATGTTTCAATATTGATAATGAGTGAAATAGAAGTATTTTTGGGCCTGAAGAAGACCAATCGGGATTCCAAACTTTTTTTTATGTATTTATCCAACAAGTAAACCATGTATTCTAATTATTTACACTAGTCTCTATTGGCTACACCACTTGATTCTTATTTTGTCTGCCATGTTTTATTTAGATTCCCATTAATTTATAATTAAAATCATTTTTCTATTTATGATTTTTCATTTTTCATTCTTATATTCATTCGTGTTCCATGTTTGGATGATTTTATAATGCTTGTGCTGGGTAGATTCTATTTATTTTTATTTGATTCTTATTTACTCGTTATTTGAAAAGATGAGTGTTTTAATAAAAAACAAAGCTATTTTGAATTTTTTGTTTTCATGTGAACTTATATTAAATTATGATATTGTTTTGAATGTTTCTTCATATAATATTTATGTATTTTCATATAAAAGGCCTTATATTGATTCATAGTGTTATCCTACTAGGATTTGTGGCATACATGTTACATATATCTTTTGGTGTACGAAAGGTTTTTTCATGAAATAGGAATGGGAAAAGGCACCATGTAATTTGGTAGTCCATGATCAATGTGGTTCATTATTATTTTAGGATAGTGGCGATTATGGTCTCATGGAGTTAGAAAATATAGAATATGATTTTTTTACCATTTTTGATTTTATGTATTGGGCTTTCCCATATTTTTGAGCATGCTGACCAATATATATATTGTATTTACCCTAATTAATAATAATTAAGTGATGATGTTTTTTATATTTATTTCATTCATGTTGTATATACTATGATTTGGTTATTTAAATCAGTGTTTGATTATTGCTTGGTTGGTGTTCCCATCCAATCCATAGAACGGAAAGACATTATTTTCAATTGATAAGTAGTTCCCAAATGGTTATATAACATTTACAAGTTCTTATTGATAACCCATGGAAATTAAGAACATGGTTTGTGAATTGTGGTAGAATGGCTCAGGTGGTGCATCAGGTCGACCTAAGCCAGTTTGTCAAAAAATGGTCTCATGGTCTTCTTTTTATTTTCAGGTTGTTGGTAGATAGAAGAAAAAACAGTAAGGGATATATAGGTATGTGTATAGGAGTTCCTGGATACCTTTTCCTTACGAAAAAACAGAAAGTTTCCATCGGTGGTTGGGAGTTATATTTTACATTTGGCCATGATTTTGGGTTTTTTGGTGATATTTAAGGGTTTTCATCATTTTATATGTATTTTATAAAGAATTCATAAATAGTTTTGTAAAATTTTAGGTTTTTTGGTGAAATAGGGAATGAAACTAGAGGCACATAGTTAGTAGTAACCATATAGAGCCCATGAAACCAGGTCTGTAATCATCCAGTTTAGTTTTTCATGGTTGGTGCATGTTTTGAAAAACTATTTGGTCAATATGTGAACATAAGAAAAGTGTTTACAATTTTTTATGTTTTCTACCCTTCTTCATTTGATAATGTTGTTTATATTGATGATGGTTATTTTTGACCTATTGTAATGGATTATTGTTGATCAATTGATTCTGATTGAGATTCAGTTATGTATTGAATGAGTTTGGATCTTATTTTATAGATACTTCCTCCAATAATGGTCTTTTATAATTTAAGGGAGGGAAATACAAAGAATGGCCCATTGGAGGCCCTTTCAGTTAATCCTTCCTTAGCAGAATCAAAGATCTAAATAATTTAATCCTTATTTATAGATGTAAAGAGAGTTCAATCATAGAAACATGACCATGCTCAGGATTTCAGTAAGTAGAATCCATTGAAATTTCTAGGGAAAAGGTACCCTTGATCCTAATTAATGGAACAATATGATCAAGAATATCTCTTTATTTCTAAATAACCTTGATACTTTTAATGTTTCTTTCACCACATACATGTTAGAAGGACTTACTTAGAAGTAGTGGTAATCCATAGTATAGGTGAAGAGACATGAAAATCTCACCTAAACTACCTTTTATAAATCTTCTATTTAGTGTCTTTATCTTAAGACATTATGGGAGGTGAAGTCCCACGAGTTCATGAATACATAGTATGGGGACCATTTAGTGATGGATTTTGATACTCAGTTTTTCGATCTTGTTTATTTTTCTCCCAAGATACTACTGAATAACTACCATTAGGCCCGATATTTTAAAACTGATTCAATGGACAAGATAATATTAATTCTAATTATAATTTTCATACAAGATTATACATATGTGGTATATAAAGAGATGACGGATTAGGATGATCTTACTCAGAAGAATGGACATAGGGGAGTTTCTTTAGTTGAGGGTGGTATCCAAGGATCTTCCTCTGGATAAAATAGTAAGTGAGATAATCCTTATTAGGTTAGTGGAATGGGTTCTCATCAATAATCCTGTTTGGGATCTCTATCCATACCCAAACTGATTCCATGTCGGCTTTGATGACATACCACTGACATGGGAATCTGATTTATCATCAGTTATAGTGTGTTACATACATTTACGATGGTTGTGTTGGTTCTAATTTTTAAAAGGTTTATAGGTGTAATAATATTAATATATCAGTATGGGATTCATCCCTCTATATGGAGGGTATATCAAGTGATCTAAGAAGGCAGAGGGATGTCTTGAGTGAGGGAATCTCTACATAGAAGGTATATCACATAAGGATTCTAATTCTAGGCCATCCAGAGTGAGAGGTAAGATATTAGTAACTTATTATATGTCTTTAGAACTTTTTCTTATAAGTTAATTCTATTTGTTTATTTCAAAAATGTTTATTGATGCTTTTGGTATATGATTAAATTTGATGCCATTTATAATAGAACTACATAATCTATTTATATAGAGGGAAGATAAATGTATTAATTTCTTGAAAAATCATGTTTCTATCACTTACATGGATGTTATGTGGGACTTACTCATATTGGAATATGATGTCTCTTATCTCATTATCAGTATGGGACTTATGATGAGTTTCAAATATTAGATGTACTTTTATCACTACATGATCTGTTTCCTATATCCTAATGGGAAAATTCACATATTTATGGGTAAATGGGATCTGAGATCATGCAGTGTACAGATTGTTCATCAAGATGTGGGGTCTATTATGGGTTATCTATTTAGTATTTCCTACAATGTTTTGGAGTAGGTTTTGGGATTATTTTACCGGGTTTCTCCCCTAATTATAATTTAAGATTAGTAGTTATATTCTCCTCAGGATGATCCCCATCTCATTATCATTATACTGGATATACCCCTCTTATTTGAATGTGTTAAAGGTTTAGTTGGGGGATATTTAATGTAAGGGATTTATTCATATCAACATGTCACTATGGGTGACTCTAGTTGTATTTATAAAGATGATTGATGGGTGTCTTAAACATTTCAGAGACTCATAATGTAATCTAAGTTTCCATTAAAAAAAATTCCCATTTTCTTGTCTTTATGATCACTTTGATAAACTCAAGGGAACCTATATATTTTTGAAAATCAACTTAAGGTTGGGGTATCCCTAGTTGAGGGTATTGGAGTAGAATTATCCTAATACCTACTTCAAGAGAAGGTATGGGTAATTTGAGTATCCATTCATTTTATTCGACCTTATAAATTCTTCTACAGTCTTTATGGATTTGATGAACAAGATCATTCAATAATTTTTGTGATCCTTTAGGGTCTTTCTTGTTGGTGATATCTGTATTCCAATATGGAGGATGACTATGGAGACTGACAAAGAGTTATTTTGAGAACCTTAAAAGTGGATCACTTGTAAAATAAAATTTCCAATCTCTAGTTTTAGATCCAAGAGGAAATGTTTTTGGTTCATGTAATTTTCAAGAAAATGATTTTAGTGGATAGTATATAGATTAAAGTGTTTATGTATTTATATATGTCTAATAAAATGTTTTATATTAAGAGATATTTAGGAATAGTTAGGATTTAAAAGAATTGTTTTTAGGATTTCCCCAGGATATATTCTATATTAATCGTATTGACATGATAAGGGGTGATCTTTGAGTGGAGTGATAAGTTCATGAATTATTTTGAGGAGTTTCGGGTTATGATGAAATTACTAATATTTATGATTCTTTCTAAACATATAAAGGGAAATATAGTGAATTGTGATGCCTCAGGTGTGGCGTGAAGGTCGGTTTTAATGAAAAATGATCATGAGGTGGACTATTTCTCTTGTTTGATATTCCCACATGGGAGGCATTATCCCACTGGTGACCTAAAGTTAGAACCTATGGGTAATTTGTGGAATAATTTTTCCCATTATCTCTTAAGGGATTAATTTATTTTCTATTCATATCATAAGTTAATGGAGTATATTTTCACCTATAGAGACATGCACAGGAAGAGACAATTGGTGGGATATGTATAGAACATTTAATTATATTTCAATTATACCCATACTAATAGGAATATTGTTAATTATTATTTGACAAAAAATCACTAATCTGGACAGTTAATCAATCAATATATTATTTGTGTTTGTTGAGGTTTCCTTTTGATATAAATTTGGAGCTAAAAGAGGGTTGCGATATTGTTTATTATACCAACATTAAGATAATTCCATCCCCCTTTCATCGTATTTAGTGTGGGTAGGCATCAAACCATGACTACTAATAGATAAGAAGTGTTTAAAATAATAATAAGAGCTTTAGGTATTTGACTAGGTTTCCCAACATTACCATTTTAATCAAAAAAAGGTTAGAGGTGTTTTTGACCTTAATGATAAAGGTGATGAATTATGGGAATTATTGATGTTGTTTCATTCATTCAAATGATTCTAAGAAGTTTTTTTTCACTGAGTATTCGATACTAGTGTCCTCAGATGACCCAACCATTTATATTTTTTTATCTTAATGTCATAACTGCTGGAGGGTCAGAGTAGAGCATCAAAGGCCATCCAGGTTTATTTGGACATTTAAAATTCTAGTATGCTAGTGGTATGGAATCTTCATAGAATTTTTGATTGGTCAACCTCATAATACAAAAGTGAATGAAACTATTTTCATGATTATACATATCTTTACTAAAATATCCCATTTTCATCCTATTAGATAGTAAATTAAGGTAGAACATATTGGGAACCTATATGTCCAATAGATAATCTAGATTCATGCTGTGTCCTTAGTGATATTTTTTGGCCTAGATACCAATTTTAGTTATCGATTTTTGAACAGTCTATAAGAATCCAAGAGAACCTTGTTGAAGTTTATAATGAACCATCACCCAATAATGGATAGTTAGACTATCATTGAAGTCAATAATCATAAGGATATGCTTCATTCATGTGTTCTGGACTTCATGGAATTCATGGGGGATTTATCTCTCATTGGTTGAATTTTTTATACAATAATATTTACTAATCCTTAATAAATATGAAACAATTATGGTGTTTTATGGTTGGATGTGTTGGTCCCCATCAGATTGGTCTGAGTTGGGCGATCATTTCATATTGGGTTAGAGTCTCATCTTGGAGAATATAGAGAAAGTGTTGTTGATTCAAAATTTGATAGAAATAGATTTGTGTTTCCATAAAAATTATTTTGATTATCTTCAATTACTGTTTGAGTTTGAGGTAGGTGATTAGTTGTTCCTTTTTGTGTTAGTTCAAATAGGAAATTATCGATTGAGAATGTATAGAAAGAAAACATTGTGTTATGTTAGTCCGTTTTAGAATATGGAGCGTCTTGGGAAGGTAACCTACTCATTATATTTTTTTTTACCAAGGATGACCTATATTTATCATTTCATCCACATATCCCAGTTTTCGAATTAATATCTAGACCCAACTCATATGATATAGTGGGAATATTTAGAGTAAGAATATGGCACCTCCATTGGGGAATATTCTATTTGAATTTTGGATTATAAAAATGTGATATAAGGTAAGTTCATTTCATTAGTCCATGTACAATAGTAGAATGGTAGTAATAACAATGATACATGGGAGAGGGAGTCTTTAGTGAGTGACCCTTGACCTCATCGCTTTGTTTCTAAGGATCATTGAGTAATATCAGAAAGTATAAATTGGAATGTAAGGGACAACTATGACACCCAATGGGTCACTATTATTTCATGTTTTGAGTTTTTTTTTATTGTTAGATGGAGGTTAAAAACCTCATTTTATGAATAAAATATGTTCTAGATCACGGATGGCGCAAGATTAGTAAAAACCATGCTAATAACCCTGCGAAGAGTGTTTTTGGTTGGTAGAGGTGGGGGTCACTAGTTAGGAATTGTTTTTCAATCCATGTAGTGGATTATAGAAATTGTGTGGCTTTATTTTGGGTAGGTAATGGATTATAATTTTTTTCATGTGGTTTTAATTAATATATATCCAAACAAATTGGACAATACAAGTCCTCAAAATTTTGGATTGTTTCCAAAATAACATTATGGGATTTGCTTAAAATCACTCCAGTTTCTACCCCATTTACATAAAACACTCTCCATTATCCTTGAATATTTTCCCATTTGGATTTTAGGGTATTATTCTTGTATTCCTAGTGATATATAGTGATTAAATATTAGGGTAAATTTATTTATTCTTACTTACCCATTTTTCTCTTTATTCATATTTTATATAGATTATGGCATCCCTAGAATGATATATGGGAAAAACATGAATGTTTTAGGGAGTATTTATTATATTTATTTTTCCATTAGGAGTGGGATAAATTATCTACATTGATTTATGTGATAGTAATTAAAGGTTATGTGTTTTCAATTTGTTTTTAATAGGTGTCTCTATTTATGTTTTATTTTCCACATATAACATTCGATTCCTAATCTCTTTTGGTTTTTATTTATTAAATTTCATTAAAATGGTAATATTATTGTTGGTTTATCTATTCCTATGGGTTTTAATGGAATTAAATATAAATTTTATGGTTTAAAGTGTCTTCATATAATGAAGTCTTCTACATTCATATGTGGTGATTGATAAATTTCCTCTAGGAGGATCTATGGTTTTAAATGGATTTATAAAGGTCTCTTGAAAAAGGTTTTACCTTGAGAAAGGTTTTTGATTATTTTAGATTATTAAATTGTATGTTTTTTTTGTGTTAATGTAATTGAATGTGTGTGGAACATGGGAGACATTGGGTGTGATTGGTTTACATAGAAACATGAACACCTTATCCTTTGTCAAGGACTAGTTGTGGTGGGTTATCCAGGGGACCAAGAGAGCCTTTGGGAGGAAGACTGTGGGAGCTTCTAAAATGTGTCCATGTGGACCATGAGTAAGAATTTATTTTTTTCTATGACATGGAAGACATTTAGAAATTTAATTTTTTTAATATTTTTAGTCGGTTAGTTAAATGTGTCTATGACTAAGTCACAATAGACACTATTGGCCATATCTAATTATTCTAATTTCTTTTTCCTTGTTTAATTTGGATTCCCAAGATTTTGTGCTTAAAACCATTGTTATTATATAATATATTTAATACAACCATGCTTATATTCATTATTATTCAATGTTTGTGTGAGTGATGAATGATTATACCTGGTGGATTCACTTTCCATTTATTTTATCCTTGTATACTAATGTTTTGGAAAGATATGTGTTTTAACAAAAAAAATAAAGGATTTTGAAAGTGATTTTTTTAAAGTGACCTTGTTTTCAAATTAGTTTTCAATATATAGTTTTTTTTTCAGAGGAAATATATTATATAGATTCGTAGATTTATCCTACTTGTCTCTGATCCTCACACCCTATATATTCATTTAGTTGTATTTTAACCTTATTTTTTGGGTTATAAGAATGGGAAAAGGAACCATGATGTTCAATGTCCCTTATTGATTATCAGTTTTTGTGGTTGTCTTGGGATGGTGGAAGTGACACTTATAGTATTCGGTGTCCTTGGTCCAGTAGATTATACTTTAATTAATATTATATTCAATTAATTGAATATTAATAAAGCAAATTATTACATATTTTTCACTATTCTGAAAAAAATTAATTTGATAATATCCAAGGATATCTATCACATTGATATGTTCATAGAAGTTTCCGGTTATGATGAGGACCAAGGAGTGCTATGATGATCTTCTTAAATTTATTTATATGGTAGGATAACATATTATGTTAGGATACATAGTATATATAGTGTTAGATATGAGTAATCAAATGTGGATGAAGATTCTTCTCATGAATTTCTGACTTGGTAATCTCAAAGATGTGAGTAACGAGAATATCTTGTATATTATAAATTCTACATGTTTTGGTGCCATCGAATTTTAATATAAAAAAGAATGTGTAATATTCATTTTACTTTAATATTGTCATTGATTAATTTCAAGAATCGCAGACTTATATTTACTGACCAAAACTGTCGTTCTATATATTGGTTTGATGTAGGATATTTGGGGTTCATCACCAATGACTATTTAATAATGGATAAGTTGAGAAATGATTTTTCCCTTCCAAACTTATAAATTCTTATATCATATCCCATTGATTGGAATAAAATATTCATATTAAATTCCATGTTTATGGTGAAATAATGCGTTTATTTTAGATAGTCAAAGAAATATTTATTGAAAACATTGGTTGAGGACATAGATGTGCAACACACTTGATGAAATATTGAGACAAAGGGATTACATTACACAGGGAGCATTCATATGTGGTTGTTGAGGTAGTGATATGAAGTTATTTCTCTTGGGTTCCTGGAACCATTTCTATATAGTAATCTGGGACTATAGGTAAGCCCATGTAATGTCATGAAGATATAATCCTAGAGGTCTACCCACTATGTGTTTTTTTGGGCAAGAATAAATTCTATTTGAATTTAATTTTTAGAATAATTATTTTTCCCATGACCGAATAATAATTTTATTCATGTTTTATAGATCAAAAATATTTATTTATGAATTAAATATTTAATGAAATATTTATTTTGAAATTTATAAAATAATGGGTAGCTCTTAATGACCAAGACCATGTCTAATGAAAAATATTAATTTACTACCTACTAAAATAATTTTTATTTTTGATCAAGTCATCATGCATGACATAAAATAATAATAATAATATCTTTATTACGTCGCATGAGGAATAATAAAGAATTTCTTATTATTTAAGGTATAGTACATTATTAAATAATTTTTTAACCAAAAGATAGTGCTATAAATAGTTTTTAGGCCTATTTTGTATAGTTTAATAAAAAATTGAGAATATATAATTATTGTCCACATCAAAATTCTCTATCTCGAACTCCTCATATATTCCTCTCAAGAAAAATATTAACACTATCATTTTCAAAGGATGTCACAGTGATCAATATGAATAATGAAATATAAATGATTCTCTATTGTTGAACTGTAAATTTGAATGGCATTGCTTGGAGGTCAATGGAGCATGTGTGGGTCACCACAATGGGGATTCTACATTTGAATATTTATAACACAACAATTGTAATCCAATATATTTTTCAAAATATTAACAAAATCATCACAAGAATAATGTTAATATGATCTAATTATTTCATCAGATAACATGCCTGCATGAAAACATTCAAGAGTTTCCTGTTTTCAAACATGCCTATGTGAAAACGTTTAGGTGATGGTTCCATAACAATGGTGATGGACAAAGATGTGTTCCAATAGTATATGGATGTATTTCACTTCTCTGTGCTTGGTAGAATTTACTATGAAAAATTTAATGAAACCATGGTCAATATTTAATTTAAAATTGTGAACCTCTCATTGTTGGGGTTTCTAGGGATTGCAGTTTATTTCAATTGGAAAGGGAATCAACCATATAATTTTTGAAAGGAAAGATGATAATGCTTCTGTATGGAGATCTTGGAATCTTAATTTGAAATCAGGCTTTTTGAGGCTTTCTGAATGGGATGCTAATTTTAACACCTTCAAATAATGACCTTCGTTAGCATAGGTTTGGACTAAAATTCATGGGTTTCCATGGGTTTATTAGCATCCAAAAATTTGGAATGACATTTCATTAGGAATTTTTACACCCGTTAAAATTGATCATAAAAGTCTCAATAGTGGTCTTGGTATCTATACCAGAGGGCTGATTGAGATAGACATGGAATTGCAACCACCCGGGCACCTCTTTTTGGAAGTGAATGATCATCATCCTGAAATAAACTATGAGTTTGAGAACATTATAATTTTATTTAAACATTACAAGATGGCTGGGATTGAATTTTAAAAATGTAGCGTGGTCAAGAAACTAGTTCATCCAACCCCATCTCTTCTAGTATGGAGGGAGGTGCCATGGAATAGGAATGGTGATCATGTAATAAATGAAAAATAAAAATCCAAAGAACATTTAGAGGAAGGAACCAAAGAAAAATGGTAGGATGCACTTGGGATGATTTGATTGAGGAAGAGGAAATCCAAGTTGCAAACACTACTCTTGATTGCAATCACAACAGAAATGACAAATAAAGTCCTCCAGAAGTCATCACTAACCTATTTCTCGGACTTTCCACTGAAGTTTTTGAAACTATCTATGAGTCACAGGTTGAGGAATTCCTTATCAAAACCATTGGTTATGAAATTAAGGAGAAGCTGGCCTTACAAGTACCCATCTTTAAAGTGTCACCAACTAATGCATAAATTGAAAAAGAGAAAATAAAGAAATATCTTCAGTTCAAGAATGATGAGAAAAATGGGGAACCATAAGAAAAGATCCAAGAGGGAATACAAATTCTTACTGATGCTAAACTAGGCATGGATACCAAAGACCAATGTCGGGATGCCACTAAAATAAAATAGGAAACACCCATTAAAATGAGAAGAAATATTGGAAAGAGGGGGTATGATATTAGTGGAATTTTAAAGCCCAAGATAAACTCTATGAAATTGGAAAATCTTTTCACCAGAAGAGGTTCTGATCTTCTAGGCACTAACTAGGTTGTTTCATGTCAAGATAGGATCTGGATACTAACACACCATAAGGCTGAATTTCTAATGATGGTTGATGTATGTAATCATATTATCACCTACAAATTTACAGAGGATGGAAATCATGTATTCAATTCTATTGTGTATGCTCCAAACTATTATGTAGATAGGAGACTCTTATGGGTGGAGATTAAGTAATTTAAGAGTATAACATCCTGTTCAAGTATTTTTATGGGTGATTTCAATGACATTCTACATGTAGATGAGGAAATTGGGCCGGTTAAAATGCTACATCTACCAAAGATTTTCGAGATTGTATTGAAAAATAGGTCTGATGGAAATAAATCTCATTGGTGCCAAGTTCACATGTTATAAGAGATATACTAATGTTATAAGAACCAGTCGAGTTGACAAGGATTTTTTGAATCAGGAAATGATTTGATATTGGAAATCACTCTCATGTGTGACTCTTGCCAAAATTAATCCAGACTATCATCCCCTTCTGATAATCATACGTGGGAAGGAACGGGGGATTCCAATTTCTTTCATGTTTAATAATGCTTGGTTCTATCTCCTTGGTTGCTCACAAATTGTTCAAGACACTTGAAACTAAGCATGCTGTAGTGGAAGTCCAGTGTAATACATTTCCAATCTTAGAATTATCAAGTATAATCTTAGGGAATAGAGAAAAGAAAATTTCATCATGTTGGATGCGGACATTGAGGGGCTCAAATTCTACCATCATGACATTTAGGAAGAGGATACAAGATCATATTTCTTAGGAGGTATGCAGTAGGAGGAAAAATTTTCTCTCAAGCTGAACAACCTCATAAAGATTCGAGACAACATTAAGAAAGAGATATTCAATGTTATGTGGCATAATGAAGGGGATAGAAACACAAAGTTCTTTAATGATCTTCATAGGTTCTGGAAAGAGAATAGAACTCTATCCCATCTAAAATATGGTGATAGAATTTTCGATAGTAGATGGGTGCATACTGACCATATTTTCACATTATATTAGAATATTTTTAATGGACAAGCTCAAACTAAATGGGTTCAAGACAACATGATTCCTAATTTAATTTCTAGGGAGGATAACATGCTTCTCACATCAATTACAATGGATATTGAGATAAAGAAGGCATTTTTTGGTCAAAAAAATATAGCCCAATAGGGACACATGTTTTCATAAACATCTTCTTTCAAATCAATTGGTATGTCATTCAAAATGAGGTTTTCTTTCACATCCAGAATGTTTTTGAGGGTCGAAATTTCTCTCAAGGGTTCAATACCTAGTTTATTTCACTAATTCTCAAGTTGGAGCATGCAAGAGATAGTTTATGTTGGTTTCTATGGAGAATACCATTCACAAAATTAATACAAAGCTTTTGGCTAACAGGTTTGGTCAGGTCGCTGAGAAAGTCTTATCCTAGAATCAATTAGGCTTTATTAAATTTAGAAATATTCATGGATGTATTCTCACAGCCTCATAATGATTTAATATTCTAAGGAAGAAAACTAGGGGAGGAATTGTGGCCATTAAATTTTACATTATAAAGGAGTTTGATATGATGTATTGAAGTTTCATTAGACAAATCCCGCATAGATTTGGATTCAGTGTGGTGTTTATTCAATGGATTACAATGTTGATGGAGTCATCTCGTATCTCAATCATAGTTAATTGGTCATCGGAGGGATAGTTCGCATGTTCAAGGGGAGAGAGATAGGGGGACCTCCTCTCTACTATTATATTTTTAATCGCGGAGAATTATTTGAGCGGAATTCTAATTAATATGGTGGATAACGGGAAACTAGCTATTATAAAAGTGGATAGAGGTATCTTTGCACCCCCTCACATGTTTTTTGTTGATGAAATTTTTATCTTTACACGGGGGGATAAGATAAACACCAATCACCCGAAGGAGTCCCTCCATCACTATGAGAATGTTTCAGGGAAAGAAATCAGTTGGATTAAGTCTTTTATCTACATTGGTAAGAAATTATTGTTTATAAGAAAGTCTCATCTCATCAGAAATCTATGTCTTAGAGAGGGTCATATACCATTTATTGACCTTGGGGTTTCACTTTTTTGGGGAAATCCTAAGGCATCACACTTCTCAAAGGCATTATCTCAAATCATGATAATTCTTACCTATTGGAATGGAATATCTCTCTAAATGATAGGACATGTGTGCCTTGTTAATCACATCGTTATTTCACATCTTTTTTGTTCTCTCATGGTGTATATGTGGCCTGTCTTAGTGCTCAATAAATTCCAATTGTTTTTTAGGATATTTTTCTAGAGTAAAAATATGATGAAAAAAAATATTATAAAAAATGGAGAAAATGTAGTTTGGCTACCTTGTTTGGAGGTCAAGTCATTAAAAATATCAGTATTTTTAATAAATAACAGCTGGCCTAATATACCTAGTGTCTCATTAACTATAAATATGATTATCTAGTGTTCATAAGAAGCAGAATTATTACAAGGCTAACTACTATGAAATTTGGTTATATAGACTCTTCTATCTGGTCAAGACTACATTATATATTCCAGGTTATCATGAGAAAATCTCACTGGGTGGTTACTGCTAAATCATCACTTCATTTGTGGAACACCAAATAGAATGGTATGATTTTGTCCAATAGGTTAAAAACTATAGAACACTTTTCTAATAGTAACATCACTATCAAATAGAAACATGAACATAAGGATTGCATCCTAGATGATATTGTTTCCATTGTGGAAGGATATGATTATATAGAGCAAGAGGACATGCTTTTCTGGGAAGGGTCTGCATCTGGACTTCGGGACTCAAAAAACATCTACCCACACATGATGCATGGAGACTACCACTTGATTGGCACTTGGATTCAAAGTTGGATATTACCCTCACAGTTTTCTCTTATTTGGAGACTTTTTTATAACAAGATACCAGTGGATGTCAACCTACAAAGGGTTGGGATATAACTATGCTCAAGATGTGTGTTATGACATCAACATCGTGAGGATGTGAATCAATTGTTCTTGTATTGTAACACTACTACAGACCTATATAAATAAATTCTCCACATATTTGAGATGAAACTACCTCAGACATGTTCTATTATGGATTTCGGGACTTCCTATCTATAACACAACAATCTCAACAACTTAATGCACTGCTTGTGCTGAAGTTATCAATGTTATTTGGGCTGGCCACAACATAATTATTCACTGACAAGCCATGCTTTATGTAAGACATTCTTTTTTTAATATCATCATGGATATCCAGGATATAGAATCTAGGATCAAGGAATGTTGTGGCAACATGGTTAAGGATTTCAGGATACTTCGATGCTTTAATGTTGCAATAATTTTTCTCCAGCCAAGGCGCATGATGGAGGTCTTCTGGTCGGAACCATTCAAAGGATGGATGAAATGAAACATGGATGGTGCCTCATGGGTAAATCTGGGACCATCATGCTTTAGATTTATCTTCAGAGACCACCATGGAGAAGTGGTGGTATGCAGTTATGGCTCATTTGGTCACACAACAACACTTGAATCTAAAATGATGGTGGTTATTAAGGTGGTGGAAAATGTTTTTCCACGAGTTTGGAACAATATATGGTAAGAATGTGACTCAATGGTAGTTCTTCAGGCCATATGTTTGTGCCAAAAATACCTCTCACGGAAACTGGCAGGTAAATAGATCATTTTCCTTGAAAGGATATCTTCCTTGAATCACTTAGTCACAAACACTTTCCGGGAAGCGAACTACATTGAGGATGCACTTTCCAACAAACGAGTCTCAGAAGTGAATAGCACAAGACTCAACAATGTCAATGATGAAATGATGCCTCTTATCCTGCAAGAAAAATGTAAAATCCCCTCTTTCCCCATTATATAACTCTTTTCTTTTTTTTAATATAAGAGCCTCTGCACTCACTTTTATCAAAAAAATAAATAATCCTAGATGTTAGAGAAATATGATCTCCATATATACCAACCAACTAAGTAAAATGAGGCTACCTGTATTTATAATAGTCTATATCTAATCCCCAATATCATGCACATCCTCAAACGAATATGTGTTGATGGGACCACACATCACTGCTACACTCCACATCTGAGGGATCCGCAACCCAAGTAGAGAATTTTATCCTAGATGGAGTTCAAATGCATTGTATTACCACTCCGAAGAGAGAGGACCCATGCCCCAAATTGGTATGGGGGAGTAGAAACTATAACTATTCAATGTGTAGGGGGGACTCACATCCTAGTTCTTCAAGGGAGTACGGGCCCTGACATAACTATGATGATACTTCTTTCATCACTATCATTGTCAAGCATCACCTAAAGAAGTATCATTCTATGAAGAACTCAAATAGTTTATTGTATTCCACATCAAAGGATAACATTACATCTTGTACATAAAAACACATATGATAGGATACTCTTGAGAGAAAATCTAAGTCTTGAAGAATGATATATGAAAGGTGGAAGTTATTGGGAAATGTATATGATGTGTACATCAGGTCAAAGGATGTGTGACCCCACCATTAATCCTAGGTGTGTTATCCATTAGAAACAAATTAGAAATATATTTCACACTACACAGTGTCTACTGTAAATTCATGAAATTTCCAATCCACATAGGGGTTCCCATGATCTTTCAGATCATGCTATAAAACTGTGCTTGTGTACGTGTATATGCTTGGGTATCCTATGTGTGTCTATATACACCACAATGTTCATTTAGTTTGGTAGTTCCCATGTCCCTAGAAATATCTAAGACCTTGTACTCATAGTTTAAACAGTGAGCTTTCAACACTAGGTTACATGGTGTGTATAAGGCCATACATGGAAAGTGATATTTATCATTGAATAAAACCCAAGATTCCCTATCCAAGGTATTACATGGATTGTGTTATTCATTGTACACACCATTCATTTAGGTTTTTCATAGGTAGTAAATCATATTCATTAAAAAGTATTATGATTTTATAATTCAACTATAAATCTCACTATTCAACTCCTTAAAATCAAAGGGTAACATCCGTGGACATCTTTTCTGGGACATTAATGGCTATAAATTATAATATGATCACCTTCATGGAATTTGTTGACACATCCAACTCCATTTTGGGTCCTAGAGTATGTCTTGGACTATCTTGAGATTTTTTTATACTCCTCATATGATTTATTGTATATGAGTATGTTATCAATGAAGACAACGAAAAATAGGTCCAAGTTTGGATGGAATATCCATTTCATAAGATATATAAACATAGTGGGGTAATTATTCATAGAAAAAGGAATAAATAGGAACTTTTAGTGTCAGTAGTGACATCAAAATTCATTATTTGGAGTATCATCATTAAGTACCCAAAATTGGTGGTATCCATATCTATGAATGATCTTCAAAAGTAAACTAACACCTCTCAACTAGTTGAATGTGTCATAAAATCTTGACTAGGGTTACTTATTCTTAATCATTACTTGGTTCAAGTGATGATAATAAACAAATATCCTCAAGTACCCATCCACCATTTTAATGAACTAAACTAGGTCTCCCCAGTGGGAAGCACTGGTTTAGATGAAACCCTTCTCTATAATTCCTTAAGATAATCCTTAAAATCTCAGTATTGGATATGGGCCATCAGATATTCTATAGATTATATCAATGTGGTACCAAAGTGCAAGTCAATGAAAAAAAAATCCATCCACCGCTGTGGAGGTTGTCTCAGAACATCAATGGGGAAGATTCCAATATAATCCTAAACTAATGAAGGAAGAAAAATTCAAAAAAATCTTGTTTCTTCAAGGGATAATCTTGTCATTTTATTTTCTAGGGGTTGCATCTTCCTTCTCACAAGAATCAATCGCTCAACCATGAGATACATCTCACCCAGAAAAGAAAATCTTTCCACATCCTTAATCTAACTCATCAATGATGAATGTCAATATAGGACCAAACTATGGATAAATTTCCCATACCCAAGATAAAATAATTAATTTTTATCAGGATGAACAATAAGTCCCATGAGAAACACTCACTAATAAACACCAACATTCCCTACCACTTGACTAGAGATATCAATGAATCACAGCCAGTAGGAACCTCTGGAAATTTTTTTCAGGAGAAGGTATTAAATAAGATCTCTTACCATTTTAATAGGTATACAAAGATAAAATAATGACTCATAACCTTGTATATTAGTACTATGGGAGATTAGAAATTAAAAATATTTTAAACTGAATCATATCCATTACAGACTAGTCAAATCCCTCTATATCCTATAACTAGCCACATCCTTAGCCTCCAGCTCTTAGATCCTAGTGTGGGATGTCATGAGGGGGAAGTTGAAGAATATCATAGTGTTACACTATAATATCAAATCATCCCTATAGAGCTCCACATACCCCTCTATCTGAACCACATCCTTAGGGGCCACCCTCTCTATTCATTAGAGATCCCTAGTCTGGGTGTTGGATCTACCGTGGTGGTCCATCCACTATCTCCCTATTCTTCTTAGTATGAAGGGTTGATGAATCATGATACGTATGAACTCTCCCATTATAAGGAAAAAATAGTGGTTCACTGGGCATACTGGATTCTTGACACTATCCTTGATTTCCAATTCCAATATTATGCTTTTGAGAATGAGTATAATGCATCTTCCATGGACTCAACATATGAATCATACTAGTGGATATTGAAAACTCAGCCAAATATTGTCCATCACTAGATCTTACCACCCACCTCCTTCTACTAGTAATCTCTCAATCTCTGGATCCCAATATAGTACTCCATTTTAGTTAAAAACAACAAGGGGGGTGTGATAGTATGAATATATCTACAGAGAACATTCTCAAACTTCCATGCCTTGGAGAATCCACCATTCACAATATCTAGTAAGTAACATGCGGGGTCAGTGAACCTTATAGTGTACTGTACTACTATCAAGTCCCCATTTTATAGCTGGATATGATCCTAAATATAAATATATCATAAGCATGTGGGTTAATACTAATAACAAAACAACTAATGAAATGATTTACATGAAATAATAATATCATGTTGGGTTTTCATCAAAAAAACCCACAAGAACCATACTACCACATGAATAAGATTGGATAAAAGAAAAAACAAAATATCAATTAGGATAAAAAAAAGAATGAAGACTCAGACCACCAACTCAATCTAATCCACTTCTACCTATAGGTCTGGCTCATTGTGGATCCATATTGGTCTTTGATACCAGAAATCACATAGCATGATAAGAATTTTCAATCATCATATATCATGACTAGAAATATATTCTACTTGAAATTATGGGGTAGTTCTTACTGCCAGCATGGAAAATAAACCTCATAAGACGGACCTTGAAATCAGTCCTTATCACTAAACAGTTCTTTATCATGATATTATATCGATAACCTAGTTGAATGTATTCATAATTAAATCCTCAAATGTGGTCAATACATACCATGGTTAGATGAGAATATATATATATATATGGGGATCTGAATCAATAATTACAGTCAAAATACTTAATCCTATATGACGAATGTACCAACGGTTCCCTGTAACCGATGCCTTGGTTTTCTGAGTCAACAAACCAGTAGTTTGTCTCTTTGTTAATGGATACGTTGGATGAAACACAATTACCAGATTCACTAGCCTAAAATATGAACTCATGACACTATGAACCCATTTCTCTATGTTTCAAACCAATCCACATCATGGTTCCCACTCCAATACCTACCTAAGGAAGAACCCCTTTGACACTACACTTTTATGATCTCACCCACTATGACATTCCTGGATAACGATAAGCTGGGTGTGACTTCACCAAGATCTCCTCCAATTGGTTTAGGGCTACCAATGAGCACTGAGAAGGAATAACTGAAATGAGAGACCTTTGACTTATGTATATTTAAATAGTAACCCAACCCAATAAATGAAAAATTTCAGATGAATAATAAAAGACATGGAAATCTATAGTATAACCATGAATATAATAACCTTTGGAGAATAAAAATGGTTACCATAGTATAATCTAATGAATAAAGTGAAAAAATACATTCCCATCCAAAAATGAATCTATAACATGAAAAAAAACATGAAAATTATAGAACCGAGAGAGAATAATTCTTGGTCTCCAGGTTCGACCATTGAACACAGAAGATGCACTCAAGTATCACTAAGCTCCACCGATGTCACCATTGATCTTCCTATCATCTACATAAGACACAACTAGTGTAGACAAATCCCATGCATGGGTGATTATATACATTCAAAGTAGGATGCCCTAAAATCCAAAAGGGGAGAAATATAAATATAAAAAAGAAATCATCTCAACCCATAGAAAGAGGGAAATGGAAAATCAATAAATATACGCTCATAAAGAGTCCGATATGAGAGAGAAAGGGATCCTCTATCTCCACTGACTAGATGAGTAAATTACTCTTCCTATAGCTCAAACAGTTCATCTTCAATGCCCAAAATCATGTAATACCATATAAGAATATATTTTTAGGGGCCCACACATTACCACTATTATCCAAAATTGAGTCAGCCACAACACATGTGGTGGACGTTCTCCCCACCAGAGCTCAATGGAAGGGGAGTACAAATTGGTAGATAGACGACCTGTGGCATGATTTAGTGGGGAGCGGTACTGGCTCTACCTATGTAAATAGTATAGGGGGACCACTCCTTTACCCTATTGGGGAGTATCTACCCTAACATCACTCCATTGATCCTTCCTCAATCACTTCCTTTGACATGCATGGATTAAATAATTTTCATGATATAAAAACATCACATCATGTCTCATATTCCACTTATAAGGCTACCATAAATGTAAAGTCCTGTAAATTTCAAGGGAATTTTTTTTGTTAATTTTTTTGGGATTTTATGAGTACGTAGTTTCTGACGGCACCTGATTCTGAGGCCCGGTGTGCCCAGAATCAATTTCCGAAATTTAGATCAGGTACGTTCAGTGAAAGAACAAGCAGGTTTTTCTATCTTTTGAACCGGTGCTCGGAATCAAAATCTGTGGCACTGATGAAACTGAAACAGCGGTAATTGCTTAAGAGGTACTTTCTGGAAGGTGTGTTTGCTCAGGAGGAGTTGTTAAAAAAAATGTTGATTAAATGTAATGTGAAAATAAAATTGTGTTACAAATTTATTTCCTTATTCTAAGTGGTTTAATCCTATGTGTGGGAGTTGGGGTGGAACCCACCAGTTACAACAACCCTAGAGAGGATAAAGGTTAGGTGGGACCCACACGAGCCCCACACCTTCACATTATTTTAACTACCTAACTCCCACCTTTATGTGAAAAACTCCTCCCTCTCACCCTCATTAATATTACCAACATAACACCCCAATTTATTTTGAAAACTCAAGATTAATTAATTAAGAGAATTCAATTTGAATTTTGATAGCATGGAAAAGTAAAATAATATAAGGGGAGCTTATTTTATCTTGGGGGGTTATTTTTGTTGTGTTGAGAATTGAGAGAGGGGGAGATATTGTCCCTTGTAAGAACATCAACCTCTCCACGCGAAGAATGTCCCCACCTCAACGAAGAATACTATTTCTCTGAGGAAAAGCAACGACTCGACGACCCGGTTTCTTCCGTTCTCTTCTTCCTCTCCGACAATGGAGGAGGCACCAATGTGGAAACTCACCAATGACATCGCCTTTCAATCTTCTCTCCATATCAAAGAAAGGGAGACACCGCTTCCTCCTCAGACGTTCTCTATCGACGTATACAGAGCTTCACCCCATTATGTCGTTTCCCGCAACGATCATCGTTTGACAACTCGTGTCGAGGTAGGGGTTAAATCTTCGTTCAAGCATTATTTAACGAACATTGTTGTTAAATTATTGGCCACTTTTTATCGATATAATGGGAGGAGGTCGGACCGCACAAACATGGCTGATCCTCCTCCCCTTTTGTTGTTGATCTTCAGTGTGGTGTAAACTGGAGGTGATGCAGTTCCGTTGCACCGCACGAGAATGAGGAGGACCGAGACCGGAGCGGGCCACGACATAGGATCGTGGTGCCGTTACGCCGCACCGGTGAGGCCGAAAGAGGCCGCGTCTAGGAGCGGGTCGCTGCAGAGGGGCTCGACACCGTCGCGTCGTGCCAGAGCACCAAGGGGGCTACGGCTGGGGCGGGCTGGGGCGGAGGGGCAAGGTGTCCTCACGCCGCGCCTGTCGTCAGGGGAAGCGGCAGTTTCAGAGGAGGCGACAGGGCTCGTCCGGCCGGCGACACACCAGGAGGTGGTACCAGCGGGTCCCGCAGCAGCCGCCCCGGCTAGCCATTATGGCTGGCCATTTCTAGAAATACCACGGGGTTGAAACCAGCAGCCAGCCGCCGTTTCAAAGCAAAGGGGGGACGCGCGCCCCTTCGCACCCCGTGGCCGAAATCCGAGCCGGGCCACCGCGCTGGGCCGGACAGCCCGTTCCAGCCAGGCCGGGCCGTACACAATCAGACCAGACCCAAACCCGGGTCGGGTCGACCTGGTTCAGGCTGACCTAGGGGTATTGGGCCAGGTCGGACCGGGCCCCAACCACCTAATTTCGGACAAATCTATTCAAATTACCATAACATGGGATACGGAACTCTGATTGACATAGTCTCAGTTGCGTAGAGATCCTTGGATCGAGATGGTCATTTTGGTATATTACACTCAAGGTTTCGGAGAACGTTGGGTATGGACGGGTTGGTTTGAACACGAAACCAGCCGGGCCCTCGGAGTAGAGACAATTATAACTCGAGCTTCGAATGTCTGATTGACATGTCGTCGACTTTTTTTGATTCCTCTTAGTGAGATGGTTCTTTTGGATAACTCTGCTCAAAGTTTGGATGCAGCTGGAGTACGGTCGGGTTGGTTTTATCTTAAAAACCAACCAGGCCCTTGGGATGAAAAAAGCCAACAACTCTCAGACCGGGCGTCCGATTGACGCATCGTCTGTCACGTTGAGTTTCTATTGATGAGATGGAATATTGTGATACATAAAATATGGATTTCATTGAAGTTGATGTATCGAACCCTTCGCTCGTGAAACAGACCCTCCCGGAATCGAGCATGCTGTGTGCGGGAACCCTAGAGCTGGCTGCGACTGCGACAACGATGGCAATTGTACTTGGATCCTACATGGGTTCGATAGTGATGACGAATGTACTTAGATCCTACGTGGGTTCGGCAATGATGAAGAATAGACTTAGATCCTATGTGGGTTCGGCAGTGATGACGACTCTAGTTGGATCCTACGTGGGTTCGGCAGCGAGGATGACTGTACTTGGATCCTACATGGGTTCGGTAGTGAGGAAGACTTTACATGGATCCTAAGTGGGTTCAGAAGTGATGGTTACTATACTTGGATCCTACGTGGGTCCAGCAATGACGACTTATGTACATGGATCCTACGTGGGTTTGACAGAGGAGATGATTCAGAGGCTACATCTAATCATCTCCTACTCTCTTCGTGAGTAGTATACTTGTGTGAGCTAAGTCTTGAATTTCAATCATTATCATCAATATGATTATCATGTTTTCCTGTGTGGATTGGGTTGTGATTTCATGTGTGGATTAGGTTGTGTTTTCCTATGTGGATTGGGTTATGTTTTCTTTTGTGGACTGTGTTGTACTTGGGCTTGTGTGTTAAAGTCGAGTAAGAATTGATGACTTAGGTTTATGTATGGGAATATACCAAATTAGAGTTGGTTGATACTTTTTGATTGTATCTTTCCTTTCTGGTTTGTCCTTCGTGGATTCTGGGAGACCTTCAGGGGTCTCGGGGTCCATACTAAGTAGTGTATACTCACCCCTACACGGGCTATACCCGCCCTACGTTGTGTTGGATGCAGACGAAGGACAGTGCTGATCGAGGTGGAGGCTTGTGAATCTGAACGGTACCTAGAGATGGATCACTAGATGTGGCATACATGGAGCGGACGGCTGGAGCCGAGGAGCTAAGGAGACTATCTGTACCCACCTTTCAAGTGGGATTTCCAGAGGACATCTCGAAGTTGATGCATTACTTTCCTGCTGGTGTACTTTATTTTCAGTTGTACTTTACATTCAGTTGGGTTCGTATTCTGGCCCATTTACTTTCCAGCACATACTCTTCTACTCAGTTTACTTAGTACTTACATCAGCTTGTGTAATATGTGGCCTTTTTTTTCTTATATAAAGGTAATGCCTTCCCTTTTATCGGGATTTGCACCTTTGGTGCTAGTCGCCATCCCCTGGCCTAGGGGAGGTGGGCTTGGGGTAGTCATGGCATCAGCCCCGAGGATAGGTCGTGACAAATTGGTATAAGAGGAGTCGGTTCTACCTCAAAACTCAGGACTCTGATAATTTATTTCATGCGAAGCAATATTGTTTATGGTATTGAGTGCATTTATCAGTCCAGGGAGTCCAGTGTTGGTATAACGACCGACGTATCCATACATCATGACCCTGACTTCTGATTTCCGACTCAATGCACAAAAACATTGATTGCATGTGTGTTTCAAAAGTTTTCATTGTGATTAATTTTTGTTAGTTCACTAGGTATACTGTATTGATTGTGGCACACCTGTTTCTTTTTAGGATGGCCCCATGACGGCAGCCATCAAGGGTTCTAAGCTTTCTGCGAGACAACAGCCCACCGAGTGATGAGGCCTTGCTGCAGGGCCCTATTACATTGGAGGCACCGGCGATACCTCTACCCATCGAGCCACCGATTCCACCAGCCCCACCAGTTGAGAGTGCACGTCACTTGAGTGTACTGCATGAGTTTCAGCATCAGAGACCTCCCATGTTCTGTGGGGAGACGGACCCTCAGGCAGCTGAGGATTGGTAAGAGGCTATTGTTTGAGTCTTCATATTAGTAGGGACACCAGCTATCCTCAGGGTGATCCTTGTAGTGAGTCTCCTGCACGCGAATGAAGGTAGATGGTGGAGCCTAATTCTCTAGGTGCATGACGAGGCATCTCTTGTTTGGATGGACTTTGAGAGCCTCTTCTGCTCGGAGTTCGTTCCAGCCACCCTTCGTGCGGTGCGCATTCAGGAGTTACTATAGCTGCAGCAGGGCAGCATGACAGTATCCCAGTACTCGGTGAGATTTACTGATATCTCAGAATACTACACAGACATGGTATGGGACCCATTCATCCGGTCCTAGACCTTTGAGCAGGGACTGAGGCATGAGATCAGGGCATCGATGATCTCCATTAGTATTCCGACACAGGTAGGAGAACTAGAGTGAGCCCTTCTTGTGGAGAGCTTCCATGATGAGCCTTCACCAGCAGTGAGACCAACCACAGGGCAGCACAAAGAGGAGTCTTCTGCAGCTGGTAGTAGACATACGTCATATAGGTTCAAGATGACCATACCATCTGGTGGACAACCTTAAGACATTGGTTCAGATGTGTGGGGCACACACAGTAGAGCCAGTCATACAAGTGGTATACAGTTCTATGCATGCAGAGGGCAGGGCCACATGGCTCATGACTGCACGACCCGCCATGTAGAGGAGCAGCAGATGGTTGAGGGGCCACCTAGGTAGAGGTAGAGGTTCAACCGTGGTTATCCGCAGGGAACGGCCGGGCGTGGCAGAGGTGTTGGCCGAGCAGCAGGTGGTCGACGACGTTTTGAGGCTCTACCACCACCACCACCAGGAGATCCACCCCGACCATAGGGAACAGGTGGAAAGGGGAGATCATAGCTTCAGGCAGCTGAATCTTACGATCATGGAGCTCCGGATGCAGGTAGAAAATAGCGGGACAAGATCCAGGCATGGAGGCCTTTGTCCATAATGCTTCTAGCTTCGTTGAAATCACTTTTTATGTTTCATTGTGACTTTGTACGTTGAGATGCAGTAATAAAAGACACTTGCAATAGTGATGTTTGTTTTCTTGTCTTTTGTATGATAATACTAAGAGGTTCCGGTTAAAAAACCCATTGACTTGACCCTCACATACGAGATTTCTACTGGAGGAGACCCAGTGACGACACACTGATGTCGACAGTGTGACTCAACCCTTAAAGGCGAGAGTAACGGTTGGATCTCTTGGTAGAAGCGTCGAGGCCTTACGAGGTCGTCCAAGGCATGAATTACAACTATTCTTGTCAGGACTGACTGCATTAGGCAAGGAACGTGGTTCATCAATGGGATGAAACCATATTTCTCTTTTCGGCAAAGGATAAATCTTTGCAACTTTGCAGAACATTAACAAATATGGGGAAACCATTCGTGCGGTCAGAAAGATGTCAGCAGAGCTTCCTGGAGCTGAGACATAGATTGATCAGTACACCCATCCTGAGGCTACCAGAGGAGGGATTAGGGTACGTAGTTTACTGTGATGCATCAGGGACCAGACTCTGGTGTGTCCTGATGCAGGAGCAGGAAGTGATCGCCTATAGATCATGAAAGTTGAGGTAGCATGAGTAGAACTATGCTACCCATGACCTGGAGTTAGCAGCAGTGGTCTTTGCCTTGAAGATGTGCCGGCACTATCTGATGGGTGAGTGCTTTACAGTCCATTCTGACCACCAGAATCTCAGGCACATCTTCTCGCAGAAGCACCTGAACTTGAGACAGTGGCAATGAATTGAGTTCCTCCAGGACTATGACTTTGAGATAGTCTATTCTCCTAGGAAGGGGAATATAGTAACTGATGCTCCCAGCAGGAGGACGGGCATCTAGCTACTTGGAGAGGAGACGGAGCAACCTGTAACGTTGTATATATCCTTCATGGATAGAGATGGGGCAGCCTTTCTACATTCGCTCAAAGTCACTCCTCCACTAATTCAGTGGGTCAGAGAGGCACAACGTGGGGACATTGACTGTGAGACACAATGTGCACATATATCCTCATGACATGCACCTAATGGATTCTCTATAGGAGGAGAGCACGTCGTCCTTTTCAGAGGATGTACCATGGTACCAGTTGCATTACAGAAGGAGGTGCTAAGGTATTTTCACACATCCCCTTTGGCGGTTCATCCTCGAGTAGCGAAGATGTACCAGGACCTCACACAATAGCACTGGTGTCTTGGTATGAAGAAGGTTGTGGCAGAGTTTGTTTCATGATACCTCACCTGCCAGCAGGTGAAGGCGGAACACCAGGTACTAGAAGGTTTGATACAGTCCTTGGAGGTTCTGTAGTGGAAGTGGGATGGGATATCTATGGATTTTGTGACAGGCCTTCCATGTACTTCTAGAGGTCACGACTCCATTTCGGTGATTTTCGACTTACTCACCATGTTAGCCCACTTCTTACCCATCAGAGTGCAGGGCCCAGTGGAGAGATTTGGACGCCTCTATGTTCAGAAGATCGTACGACTTAATGGTGTGCCATCATCTATCATCTCTGATCGAGACTCTCGCTTTACATCCCTGGTTCGGAAGGGGTTGTTGGAGGAATTTGGGATGCAGCTACGTCTGAGCACCACCTTTCACCCTCAGAAGGATGGCCAGATAGAGAGGACCATCCAGACTCTCGAGGACATTCTCCGAGCACGTGTCCTTGACTTTGATCGCAGCTGGGAGGATCACCTACACTTGGTGGAGTTTGCATACAACAACAGCTACCAATCCACCATCGGGATGGCACCATATGAGGCATTGTATGGCCGACCTTGCAGATCACCTCTGTGTTGGACAGACCCGGGAGAGTCAGCACTTGTAGGACCAGAGATGGTCCATGCCACGTCGGAGAAGGGATAGATCATCTAGGACTAGATGAGGACTACTAAAAGCCAACAAAAGTCCTATGCTGATAGGAGGTGGAGACCACTAGAGTTCGAGGATGACGGCCACGTTTTCTTACGGGTCTGACCTCGACGTGGATTACGGAGATTTGGCCGGGGATGCAAGTTATCTCCTCGCTTCATCAGACCATTCCAGTTTCTCAGCAGGATATGCCAGGTGGTTTATCACCTGGCTCTTCCACCTCAGTTGCACTGGGTGCATGACGTCTTCCATGTATCTCAACTGAGGAGATACATGCACGACTTGATGCATATCGTAGACCACAAGGATCTAGACATCGATGACGGGGCGTCTTTTGTGGAGGTCCCGGTGGAGATCAAGGATCGACAGGAGCAGGTCCTACGTGGATGTTCTATTCCTCTAGTGCGCATCAGGTTGCAGCACATGAACCTCTAGGAGGGCACATGGGAGGAGAAGGCTCAGATGATTTCTTAGTACACTCATTTGTTTCCCTAGTTTGTGATGTATCTTTACGGGGACATAAATCCCTAAGGTGGGATTAATGTAAATACTCGTAAATTTCAAGGAAATTTTTTTCTTAAATTCTTTGAGATTTTACAAGTATGTAGTTTCTGACAGAACCTTATTCCAATGCCTGGTGTGCCTGGAATCAATTTCCGATGTTTAGCTCGGGTACCTTCAGTGAACGAACAAGCATGTTTTTCTATCTTTTGAACCGGTACTCGGAATCAAAATCCGAGGGCGCCGATGAAACCACAGTGGCGGTAATTGCTTAATAGGACCTTTTCCGATGGTGCGTTTTCTTGGGAGGAGTTATTAAAAAAATGTGGATTAAATGTAATGTGAAAATTAAATTGTGTTAAAATTTTATTTCCTTATTCTAAGTGGTTTAATCATATGTGTGGGAGTTGGGGTGGGACCCACCGGTTACTACAACCCTTGAGAGGATAAAGGTGAGGTTGGGCCCACACGATCCCAGCCCATTCACATTATTTTAACTCCCTAACTCCCCCCTTTATGTGAGTAACTCCTCCCTCTCACCCTCATTAATATTGCTGACATAACACCCCCATTTATTTTGACAACTCAAGATTAATTAATTAATTGAATTCAATTTGAATTTTGAAAGGCTTGGAAAAGTAAATTAAAATAATGGGAGCTTATTTTATTTTTGGGGGTAAGTTTTGTTGTGTTGATAATTGAGAGAGGGAGAGCTCTTGTACCTTGGAAGAACTTCAACATCTCTGCGTGAAGAACGTCCCCACCTCAATGAAGAACGCTATTTCTCTAAGGAAGGGAAACGACTTGACGACCCGGTTTCTTCTGTTCTCTTCTTCCTCCATGACAAAGTAGGAGGTACCAACGTGGGAACTCACCAACAATGTCACCTTTCAATATTCTCTCTACATCAAAGGAATGGAGACTCCGCTTCCTCCTCGGACGTTCTCCGTCAATGTATATGGAGCTTCACCCTGCGACATCGTTTCCCGCCACGATCAACGTTCGATAACTTGTGTCGAAGTAGGGGTTAATTCTTCATTCAAGAATTATTTAACCAACATAGTTGTTAAATGATTGGTCTCTTTTTATCGATATAACGGGAGGAGTTCGGACCGCACAAACATGACTGATCCTCCTCCCCTTTTGTTGTCGATCTTCATTGTGACTTGAAATGGAGGCGATGTGGTGTCGTTGCACCGTGCGAGAACAAGGAGGACCAAGGCGCCATCGTGTCGTGACGGTGAGGCCGAATGAGGTCTCGGTTGAGATAGGGCTGAGGTGAAGGGGCACGGTGCCGTCATGGCATGCCGGAGTACCAAGGGGGCCGCAGCCGCAGCGGGCCGCGGCAGACGGGCGTGGTGCCGTCGCGTCGTGCCTGTCGGGCAGGGGCCACAGCCTAAGGCTATGGCGGTTTCAGAGGAGGTGGTCGCGCTCGGCTGGCCTCCTGCACAACCGGAGGCGGGACCGGAGGGTCCCGCGGCAGCCACACCGGCCGACCATTATGGCCGGCCGTTTCTGGAAATACCGGGGGGTTGAAACCCCCGGACAGCTGGCATTTCAAAACAAAGGGAGGTCGCGCCCCGCATCGCACCCAGTGATTAACTTCTAAGCCGAGCCGCCGCGCTGGGCCCGGTCACGCCTAATCGGGCCGGACCCAGACCCGGGTCTGGTCGACCCGATTCGGGCTGACCCAGGGGGTATTGGGCCAGGTCGGACTAGGCCCAAACCCCCTAATTTCATGCAGATTCATTCAAACGCCCATAACATGGGTTACAGACCTCCAATCGATGCACCATCAGTTGTGTAGAGATCCTTAGATAGAGATGGTCGTTTTGGTATATTACACTCAACTTTTCGGAGAACTTTGGGTTTGGACGAGTTGGTTTGATCACGAAACCAATCGGGCCCTCAGAGTGGAAACACTTATAACATGAGCTCTGGACGTCCGATCGACGTTCCGTCAACTTTTTTAGATTCCTCTTAGTGAGTAGATTCTTTTAGATTACTCCACTCGAGGTTTGGATGCAGATAGAGTATGGTCGGGTTGTTTTATCTTAAAAACCAACAGGGCCCCTGGGAAGAAAAAGCCAATAACTCTCAGATCGGGCATCCGATTGACACACCGTCTGTCGCGTTGAGTTATTATTGACGAGATAGAACATTTTGATACATAAACTCTAGAATTTGTGACATTTGATGTATTTAACACTTTGCTCATGGAGAGGACCCCCCCCCCCCCCCCCGGGAATCGAGCGTGCTGTGTGTGGGAACCCTAGAGCTGGCTGCGACTGCGATGATGATGGCAACTGTACTTGGATCCTACATGGGTTCAGAAGCGATGACGACTGTATTTGGATCCTACGTGGGTTCGGCAGCAATGACGACTTGACATGGATCCTACATGGGTTTGGAATCGATGATGACTGTACATGGATCCTACGTGGGTTCGGTAGCGAGGACGACTGTACTTGGATCCTATGGGGGTTCAGTAGTGAGGACGACTGTACTTGGATCCTACGCGGGTTCATCAGTGATGGTTATTGTACTTGGATCCTATGTGGTTCCGTCAGCGATGACTTCTATACATAGATCCTATGTGGGTTTGGCAGAGGAGATGATTCAGAGGCTAAATCTAATCATCTCCACCTCTCTTCATGAGTTGTATACCTGTGTGAGCTGAGCCTTGACTTTCAATCATTATCATCAATATGATTGTCATGTTTTCATATGTGGATTGGGTTGTTCTTTCTTGTGTGGATTAGGATGTGTTTTTCTATGTCGATTGGGTTATGTTTTCTTTTGTGGAATGGGTTGTACTTGGGCTCCTGTGCTGGGGTTGAGTAGGAATTGATGACTTTGGTATATGTATGGGAATATACCTAAGTAGAGTTGGTTGATAATTTGTTATTGTATCATTCCTTTGTGGTTTATCCTTCATGGATTCTGGGAGACCTTCGGGGGTCTTGGGGTCCCTAATGAGTAACATATACTCACCCCTACACGAGATATGCCCACACTACATTTTGTTGGATGCAGACGACGGACATCACTGATTGAGGTGGAGGCTCATGGAGCTGGACAGTACCTGGGGGTGGATCAATGGACAAAGCATACATGGAGAGGATGGCTGGAGCCGAGGAGATGAGGAGACTATCTGCACCCACCCTTCAAGTGGGATATCTAGAGGACGGCTCGGAGTTGCTGCGTTACTTTCCTTCAGCTGTACTTTCTTTTAAGTTGTGCTTTACATTCAGTTGGGTTTGTATTCTGGCCCATTTACTTTCCATCACATACTTTTGTACTCAGTTTACATATTGTTTACTTTAGCTTGTGTACTCTATGGTGTTTGTTTTCTTATATAAAAGCAATTCCTTCCCTTTTATTGGGATTTACTCCTTTGGTGCTAGTCACCAGCCCCTGGACTATGGGAGGTGGGCATGGGGTTGTCACGGCACGGGCCCCGGGGACGGGTCGTGACAATAATGTTTTTCATGGAAAATCAGTCAGCATAAAGTACTTCATAGGATAAAATCTGAGACCATGAGAATGATATACATATGGTAGAAGATATTGGGAGAAGTGCACGATGTGTATGTGGGGTCATATTTCTTGTGAACTCTCCTCATAACCTAGTATTTCTCACCATTAGAAATAGCTTGTAAATTCATGTCTTAGTACATGGAATGTACTGGTTTTACAAGGAATGTATTAGCCACATAGGACCCAACCTTCGTTTTTTGTTCCCTACCCTTGTATATCAACTTGTGCTCATGTACATGGGTATGTCAAAGTATCCTTGATGAGTTTGTGTATTTGTCCATTTCTGTGTACTATGGGAATTCCCATGATCCAAGCCATGTCCATGAACTAGTACTCCCAAAGTACACCTCAAACCTCCAATATTGGGCTATTCATTGTGTATAAATTCATACAAGGTGTATGATATTTATCAATTCCCAAAACCGTAGCCTCCATAGCTAGGGGAACACATAGTATGTGTTCATCATAGTGCATGTTGTGTAGTCATGTTTTTTAGGAAGTAAAGTTTGTTATTAAAATGGTTTATATATTCTCCAATAAAACATCAAATCTCAACATTTGGCCCCTTAAAATTGAATGGTAATGTCTCAAACCATCAATTACTGGGCTTTGGTGGTCTGAAATTGGAATCTGATCACCCATGTGGGAGCCCACCGTGTGTCTATCACCATTCGGGGTTCTAATAACTATATCAACATTTTATAAAGCACAATCCCTTCATTATTCATCTCCAAATTTTGAATCCTTCTATCTTTCATAAAACACCATGAATCTGATGGTTCAATCATACTCAAACCCACCCTAGAAATGTAAAACCATGATCACAAGGGACAACATTTAAGAACACATAGAATAATAGTTGAAACACACATGAAGAAAGTGACGTCTTCATATGATAATGAAATATAAGAGAAAGACCAAGGATCATTGGTATAACTGGGCTGTTAATTATGTTCACATAGGGAAAAAATTATTTGTTTATTGAAAATTAGAAGCGATGGGAGTATGAAAAGAATATAAATTGAAAAAACCAGATGAAATCCATACATTAAAAATTTATTCAACAAGGTAGAAACTAAAAAAACGAGTCCTACATTGATTATGTATTGATCATTGGTGAAGAGTGCATTATCTAGCGATGAATAAGGTACTCTAAATTTGTTGATAACCTCTTGATCTACCTTGAACGAATCACCACCACTCTCTGATGCTAATCTGCCAATAAAGAAGAATTTCGTCATCCTCTTTAATCTCTCATGGTTATATGGATAACCCAATATATTTTACAAGATTTGGTATTTATATAGATATAATTATGTATGTTCATTTAATTAAAATAAATAAATAAATAATATATTGAAATAAATGCACTCACCAAATGATCCACTCTCATGAAATGTCCGACGCTGACCAACCATAGGTTGCGCCTAGGGTAAAACCCATATTTCAAAAATGAACCATGGTCTCAAATTACCCATTTGGGGTCCCAAATTATATGAAACCAAATGAATCCAAAATGATTCGTGCACCAACATTAAAATATATTAAAATATATTAATATATTAATTTTGGGGTCTTAAGACACCCAAATGCTATGCTGACTTTGAGGATAAATCAAGATATATTAATTAGAATATTCAAAGGAATAATTCATAAAAACCAAATTCATTACATGTAGTTAATCATGGTTTATTTATAACACACTACTTGTGTAATGAATCTTGTTACTTTCAAAAATATTCTTGTGACTTTCAAGAAGAATCTTGTGAATTCCTCCCACACAATTGCACTATTATTTTTTGAAGAGCAAGATAGTGCATAGAATCTTTCATGAAGAATATGAGGTTGATTTTATGTTTTCATTTGGTTGTAAATATGGTAAAAAAAAGTTAGTGAGTGGAAAAAAATAGTGAACACCTAGTTTTCATGATGGAAGGAGGTGCATTGATGTAATACATTTTCACACACATGAATTAAAGAAACAAAGTGATCATTGTGATGAATAGTAACATGCACAACAAAAATTGTGTAACCCAAAAGAATTAGTATTTTTTGAATCACATTATATAATAAAGAATATTATATCTTCTAAGGTTTTGATTGAAAAGACCATGCGTTGTATCACACATGAATGAGGATTTGGAAATCAAGATGTGTATTGGGGTTGGGAAGGATTATTCTTAAATAACATATTAAAGACCTTTGTGTGCATTTTTTACAAACATTTTAGTGGGTATGTATTTTCATTATAAGAGGAAATAATTATAGCTTGATACACGCTTATTGATATGAATAAGAATATAAATGTGATCAAAATTTATTGGGAAATACTAGCAGCTTTGTAAAGGCACTTTAATAGATTCATGAGAATGTGTGATCCAAAAATATCTTAGATAAAGATAAAAAGATCATAATATATTGGATTAATCATCAATGAAATATTGATGTCCCTAAATTGGAGATGTGGGAAGGATAAAAATCTTGTGTGATTCGGGACCAAAAGTTTGTAGTGAGTATTCTGGAGCCAGCCACTGTTAATTCTGGTAACACTGTGGGATGAAGTATAAACATCCTCTTTCTTGGATTCGGGAGTCATATAGTGTGACTATATATTACCCATTGTTATTGATAATAAGATTATAGTAGAGAATGTGTTTTGGGGAGAATATCTAACATGATAAGGAGTTCTTCATTTCACCATACATTTTAAATCATTGGGTTATATACCTATATATTTATAGAATTACTCAAAGTAAGGATGAGAGATAATAGAAGAGTGGATAAATTTTTTATCCATTCATATATGTTTAATTGAAAATAAATTTTTATTAAAAATAGGGATTACTCATTCACCCCCTCCCTCTATCAGCGATTTCACACAGATCAAGGAACTACATGTGGTATCAGATAGAAGGTCACCTCTGGATGATCCTAAAAACTTTTGATGACTTATTACATAAATTCAAAAAAAAATTGGCATGTTTCCATTTTTAAAAGTGATAACTATAAGGGATAGAAAAATAGGGTGATATTGTATCTCCAAACACATGGGGTAGAAGTGAGAGATCTAGTTAATATAGAAGATCGACCATATTTTGAAATTTATCCTTTGAATTTGTAAGGAAAGAGGAAATTTGAGATGAATGGAATTCATAAAAAAGAAATCATGATGAATTTATCAAAAAAATTATACACTAAAGTGATGGTTCTTCAAACCACTGAGGAATTTTGAATAAAATTACAAACAATTATGAAGGAAACCATAAAGTCCAAGAAGCTAAATTAAAAATATGGAGAATCATATTTGATGATAAAAAATGGGTTCTCCTATTATTTTTATGATTAATTTATAATATTAAATGAGATTTTAAGTAGCATGAGAGGTTTTGGTGAGAAACAAGATGATTCGACCATTATGATGAAGTTGATGAAAAAATTTATAGATATAATTTATTCAAAAGGTAATGTACTAGAATAATGTGAAGATATATTTCTAGATTAACTTCATAATATTTTCATATAGTGTGATCTAAGAAAAATACAAAAAATTATACTGAATGAAAAATATAATATTTTCATTAAATCCTTGGTAAACAATAAATCTAGTGTTGGAGAGGATCTAAAATCATGTTATTCTTGGGATGATAAAGTTGAAGGGGAATAAAATCAAATGATGGACTTATCTTCAAGGATATATAACATAGAAAAAAAGAGAAAATGGAAATATTCCACTATATTTATTCAACTATCACTGGTTTGGACATTCTGAATATTACCATCAATGAACAAATCCAATGTCACATAATTTGACTAATAAGTGGGATAATTTAAGGAAAAGTCTAAGAAATATCAAAGGGTTACTATGAGAGGAAAAAATAAGAAGTAATCAACAATAAATAAAATAAATATGATGAGAAGAGAAATTGATGAGTCTGAATCATTATGCACTAGGACAGAGGATAAATGATCTATAAATTAGATATTCTTTTTAGGAAAAATGAAAATAGATAATGAAGAATTTGAAGGATTATAATGTAAAAAGAGAATGAATTAAGAATGTTATGTGAAAGAAAACATAGAAACTATCCTATCAAATAACACGATTCTTAAAAATTAGAAAATAAAACTATTAAATTAAAATTAAGGACATTTCAAGTGATAAGAGACACATCTTAATGGGTTAAGGGTGTATGGGATGAAATAAGATGATTTAGAAATAAATCTAAATGATTTTGAATTGAACTCACAAGGAAGAGAAAAATTGAATAATGATTAATCTTTTTTCATTGAATAGAATAAAAATAATAATTTTACAACAGACGAACCTGAAAATATTTTGAATGATCTTGAAACAAGACTAGCTGAGAAAGAGGAATAATTATCTGAGACATAGCCTTTGTGCCTTTCATCTCAATGTGAGTTTAAGAAGAAGAAAATAGATTACAACAAATATGTTGACCTTATGTGTGAATATTCTAAAGATATAATGAATAAGGGTTTTTAAAAAATGGTTTCTTATATACCAAATGAATCTAAATGTACATTTTTTTCTTTGGAAAATGCAGGCCTGAGATACAAGACTACATATCATTGGACCAAAAGAACAAATGAGAAAACATTTTCCAAAAAGGAAGTGTGGAACAATCCATCCCGAAGTAATTATCTTATGTTGAAGCACCCACATTCTATGAAAGGACATGAATAAAAATCTTAATACCAAAAGTATTATCAGTATGAAATAAAATGTTTCAAAGGCTACTACATTTATTTTATTGTATTTGGTCATAAATCTTACTCCGGATGATATAACATGTATCTACCTGAAATTAAACATGAACCAAGGGGAATAAATGCTAAAAACATGAGATCAATTTATTATAATGATAGACATATGACTAAATCATAATCCAAACAATCAATATAGAACAAATTTAAATTCATGAAGGATTTTAATAGAGAATTTGTTCAAGAATATCACAAACTTGTGTAATATAGTGTTTTGATCACCAAGAAAAATTTCACAAAATATAAATATGAGGAGTATATAGTTAATGAAGAGAGAAATAGTCATCATTGTATTTTTTATGAAGCTTAAATTATTTGAAAACATCAAGAAATAATGTTTAGTAGTCGGGCCAGACTAATTGGCCAAGGATAAAAAAGAAGAAAGATCTGAATCTTTTTCAGGTAAGATGAAAGAGAGTTGTGATAGTAAGAGAAGTTAAAGATCATATGAATTCATCCATATGTTTTGACTTGAATATCATTAATTGTGAAAGGTGTGAAAAAATTGGTCATGACAAAATATATTTTATAAAAATACTAGTAGCACACGAAGAAAAAATGAAGAATATGTGGAATGTAAAAACTAATGAATCTGATAGTGAAAAAGAAAGGGAATCCACGTCATAAGATTCAATTAAGGAGGAAAGACCAATAACATATTCTAAGGAATATAATAAGAATAATAAGAATTATAGATTGATGGGAAGATATCAGTATGAATTTTGTTTCTATGAAACTAAGAGGCCATTCGTTATGCCCTTAGATATATATTAGATTTTACTCGCATGTAGTGAATTTTATGAGATGGATTCATCCATTTAGGGTTATAATTAATGAGTTTAATTTATTCAATATTCACATTCTAGTTAATTTGAATATTCTTATTAAATTTCAAAAGTTAGAAGATACATTATTTCAATCACACCTTCATCCCTTGTTCTAAATTGTTTAAATACAGTGGGAGTGCATAGTTGATTATAAGATACAAAAATGGTGAGATATATATTTTTATCATGAACTTTATAATGTTTTGGTTAAATTATATAAATTATTTATAATTTTATTTATTGATATAATTATTTAAAAACCCTATAAGAGAATTTATAATTCTATATCTTGATTTCACACATAGAGTATTTTGTGGATAACCTATACATCCTTGGTTTTATCAATATTTTTTCTACACCAGGTTAGTCCAAATAAATTTAGAGTTAATTATGTAAAGGCTTTATATAAAGATAACCATGTAAGTTAATTAATAACTAATTATTAATCATTAAATAATCATATAAGGGATATGATCATGCTTTTGAGAAGAAAGATGAGTTGATAAGACCCCATTTACCTTTTGTATATTTATTTTCAATAAGGGGGAGAATGTTAGCATCAAATATTTACATATGATATGTGCTAATATTGAAAATAAAATAAAAAGGGATGTTATTGAGCATATTATTTATTTTAGGTTAATACATAAATATGTGTTGGTGGGTTAAGTGGTGATTCTTGAAGAATTTTTGGTGATTTGTCTAATTACAATGGATGTCACGCATGGATAGTTTTCCTTGAAAATTTTGGTGATTTTTAATATAATATTGAAATGTAAATGACATGGTATTATGAGAGAAATTTTTATGAAAATGTGTAAGACCATGTAAATGATTATTTTTAAGAAGTAATGAAGAGGAATTATGTTTTCCAGGAAAAAGGAATGTACATTTTTCATAAAGATTCAGTGAGGAAGAGTTTTTGTCTTAGAATTTTATATCATGGTAATAGATTTAATTTGAAATTTCAACCTAGAATATCACAAGGTATATTATGATATGTTTGGTTACATTGTTAAAAAATATGGGCCAACCCACTAGCTAAGCTAATCTTTGATTGACCAAGGTCATGTGGGGCACATTGGTCACCCACACCCATGGGAACGGTCAGGGTCAACCCATGGGTGGTGGAGGAGGGCATAAATAGTTCCCACATATTATGGGAGGGTTAATCTATATGGATTTAATATAATTAAAATTCTAGGTTCATATTTTAGTCTATAAGCCCACTGGGATGATGCCCATGGTGTGTATGAAGGGTGTTACCGGTGTTGTTCCCCCATCACCATCTTGAGACCTATGAGGAATGCTTTGGCTAAAAAACCATGACAAAGAATAATAGTGAGATAAATGTGGGAAAATAATGACCAATATTATATTCCTCTATAATTTAAAAATATAGAAATGTCATAAGATATCCTATCATATTCATCTAGGCTTTCTGTTTATCCATTCCCATTATATTCTACCTATGACTTCCTTAAGGATCCTTAGTATAGAAAAGCACAAGCTGAACATCGGATGATTGAGCCTAATAAATTCATGGGTGTTCTAAAATCAAGATAAATGAAATGAAAAGCTTTAAAATCACCATGAATGCATGTTATTAATTGCATTCATGATATAAATCTAGGAACAAGATTCATCAGGATTTAAACTTGAGTTGTAGTTTTCCATTAAAATTAGAGTATGAGCATTAAAAATAGAGAAGAATGAAATCATTTTAAGCACATGCATCTGAGAAAGAAGCCAATATCATATAATAAAGTATTCTAATATTCTCATCCTATAATATTAGAGATATATTTATTTTTTCTATGTTCATGAAATACATGAATTGGTAGAAAGATTGGAGGCTTAATAGAACCTGATAATTATAGTATAGGTGACATATACATGCCAAAAAATTGGGAGGCAATGCACTTGATAGAGGTTTCCGATCATTTTTGTAACACCCTAATATTTTTCAAAATATTTATTACTTTCAATATATTTCATTAATTGCAATGCATATTTTGTTTTCTGTTTCACACAACACTATGTTTATATTAAGTTAAATTCAATAAAATATTTAAAAAAACATGTAATGTTATTAAAATATTATTATATGATAGCTATAACTAAGAAATTATAATAGAAGTTATGAATATGATTAAATAAATTATTGAAATATAGCTTAAATTATTATATAAAATTAATTTTATTGTGGGAGATTAATTATAAATGAAAATAATGAATATTTTAAAAGAAAATAAATATTATTATGAATAAATACATTTTTATACACAAATGTGTTTTACATCAAAAAATTAACCAAATAAATTTTGGTTAATTATTTTAACTAAATGTATATATTATATATTGATTCCAAATTTTAATAATGATCATAATTTTTCTATATAATAGATACAGACATATCTAATTTATTGCTTAAAACATTATTGTTCTAAAATTTATTTTTTCACCATTAGCACAATTATTTTAAAATTAATTTTTACCAAATTTAGAAAATTTATTTGTGAAATAAGTTTTTTAAAATCTTACGTTCAAAATTATGTTAGGTTAAATACTTTATAATTTTATTAAAAGATTAATTTTTCGATGAATAGTGTAAAATACTGAATTTTAATTGAAACTTTACTTTTCAATTTGAATGATTTATCATGTAAAAATATGTTTTTATTATTTTTAAAGTAAAATTAGTTCAATTTTATATCAATTAATACAATTTAGGTAATTGGAATAATTTGGATGTTTAATTTTGATATAAAAATTTTGTAAAATTTTGGATATTTTCTCCTTAAACCCCCACTATCTCATTGTGTTTATGAGATTAATTTTAAACTAAAATTTTCTAATTATACAAATAGGATTTGAAAAAATGTATCCCATATTTTGAATTATTATAATTTATAATTTCGTATAAGGTCAAAATATTATTTTACCATAGTGATTATTGGTAGCTGTTGAAGATCAATCTAGAAATAAGTATATTATGTATCTAGTGTCCAAATAAACAAAAAAATGTATAGTTATGGGGAGTGTATTATTATGATAAGAATTTAATCTTCATATGAAATGATGTAATATTTATGTATGTAATTATTGGATCAGACTATTTGGTACCATAGAATGGTTTTGTTAATATAGGAGATTAGGAGTTGAAAACATTAGTGAAAAACCCCAAAACTGATGGTTATTAACCCAATGTTTTGGTAAATTATAGATTAAGTAGTTTACTATAAATGAAATAAATATCTCGATAAAAAAAATTTGGTGTAGGAAATCATATAAATGCACCATGGGGGTAATAACCCAAAAACTCTTGGATTACTATTAACTTGATATTCTCCTAGTGCATGGCAAAGTGGAAAAATTATACACCCGGTTTGACACTCCCATGGGATATACTTGCTTAATTTACAATATATTTTTAAATAGTTATGATTAATTATATTATTGAATAAATGATAATGTTTGATATAATTTAGTGATATTAGATTATGTTTAAGTATGATGGTTTCAAATAAGGTGTCACCATTTAGGTCTTTATAAGAATGGTTTGCACAATCATGTGATTTCTCACTCTAATTATTGATGTCGGATACCAACACTAAGCCTTTTGATCTTATTGAATTAATAGAAATAATAGGAATTTTGTGGACACAAAATATGAAAACCAACGCATCATCCAACCTCATGAAAATGAAAAATTAGATGAAAATTTGGATGATAAATCATTTTTTTATTCTCACCCAACTCACACATACTATGAATAGTAACATGAAACATGCTATAATCTTAAATATACAATTTATGGAAGAACTAAAAATTGAGTCTTTTATATGATAACTTTCAATATGCATTAATGGTTCATTTGGTCAGCTTATTTCATAATAATGGATTTATTCTATAGAAACAATATTAACTTTTCTACAGTTCTTTGACAATGAGGTTCTTATTTTTGATTTCTATCATTTAGAAGGTGGAATTGATCTGTGGTTGACTCTTACCAAGAATACAAGGAAAGAACAATTAATTGAATAAATGACATGTTATGTGTTTAAGAATGTTTTTCTCAATATGTATTTTCCTCTAAATCATCACTCTAAGATACATAAGTAATATATTAAACTTAGTAGAGGGTTGAAAAATCGATTTTTTCCAATGGGGATAATTTTACCAAACATTAACATTATACTTTAGGTTTTATCATCTACACTGATAGAGAATTTGACTATTTCGTAAGCAATTTAAGACTTAGTAACTGAAAGCTACCGACTATATATGACTTTGAAAGCTGCAAATAAACCATTTGTTGTTCTATAAGGTATGAAAAGAAAATCCGAGACTCTCATTATTCTCATTGTTTTATGGATAACAATAGAAAGATGGAATTTAGAGAAAATTATAATAATATGACCCATGGAGGAAAAAAAATTAATCTTCCCTCATGCCTGAAATGTAGAAGGAATCATGGGTGAAATTTACTTATGGGGTATGTTGAATATTTTATGTGTGGAAAGAAAGGTCATGGACCAAATTAATTCTTATATAATTTCAATATCCTAATTAATGATATTAATGGAGATAGATATCATCTGACTCTTTTACACACATTCCAATGATATAATTGTATGAAGTATGCACATTACCTCAATCAGTGCATGAATCCGATGGTAAATGGTGAAAATAATAATAATAAACATATTTATCCAATAGATAAAGGGATGGATTGTGTGATCAAAATTGCTAAAGTGGGTCATGAGAATGAAAGGGTGAAAGTTATAATTACCATTCAATGTAGAATTATAAATGTGTTATTTGATTCTATCTTTATCCACTCTTTTATATCTATTGATTTTTATAAGGGTATCTACTTACCACCAAAATGATTAGATATTGTGTTATCTATAAAGTCTCTTAATGGTATTATGATCACATATCAGGTCTATTATTTATCCCCAATAGATGATTCTGATAATTAAATTCCTTAAAACCTTGTAATTATCCCTCTAGTTGAATTTTATATTTTTTCAGACATGGATTGGCCCTATTTATATATATCCCTTATCAATTTCTAATGAATGGAAGTTACATTATATATAATTAATCAAACTATAATATTATTTCATTTCTAGGATTAATATGAACTTCTAATGGAAATTAATTACATTTTATGGGAATTACAACCAATCCAAGAAAGAAATTTATCTCAAATTATTGTAGAGAAACTCAAGATAGAAGATATATGTGTCATTATTGAATATTATGATTATTTTCTAATGCCTTTCCAAGTATTCCCTCGAATAATGATGTGGATTTTTCAATAGGACTCATATCTGGTGTGAAACCTATTTGAATGACTCCATATATAATGACACTGATTAAGTTACATGAATTTAAGAATAATATCTTAGAGAATATTGGTATGGTATTTATACACCCTAGTCCTTCAACAAGGGGTAAACAAATTAATTTTTTTAATAACAAAAATTCATCAATTATTTGTTACATTGATCATTAGAAACATAAAAAATATATATTAAGAAAAAAAATATTTACCCTACATCGATGATCTATTTGATCAATTATGAGGAGCTCAATATTTTCCAATGATTAAATTTTGTTCAACATATCATCACTTAAGGGTCAAGATGGAGGGTATATGAAGGATAAACATATGTACATGTTATGGTCATTATGAATTTATCGTGATGCTATTTGTACTTACCAATTCCCCTATTAGATTAAAGGATTTAATGAATATATTATTTAGATATTACCTTAATTCATTTTTTGTAGATATTATAGATGATATTATTATGTATTAAATATTAAATTATGAAAATTAAGATCATTTGGGGATTTTTTTAAGACCATAAGAAATGAAAAATGGTATTCAAAATTTTAAAAGTGTAAATTCTAGTTATATATAGTTTCGTAATCGGGTCATAAAATCTTAGGTGAGGGTATAACAATGGATCATTAAAAGAGGGAAGTTAATAGAAAAAAGTACTAAACCAAACATGGGGAATAATATATATACTTTTCTTAGGTTGGACGAATACTACATAAACTTGGTTAGAAATATCTCACAGATATCTAAACCAATATCCAAATTAACTTATATGGGATCCAACTTCCATTGGACATTTGAATGCAAGGAAAATGATATAGAGTAAAAACAATTTTGTCTAGTGAACCTTTTCTCAAACTACACTATTTTGGAAATGGATTTGTGATATATAGTGATGCATCAAATAAGGTATTTTGATCAATTATCACGAAATATGATATGGTGATAGCTCATTCCTCATGCAAATATAAAATTAAAGAGTAAAATCTCTTGACTCATGATTTGGATATAGAATAAGTAATCTATTCATTTAAATTATAGAGGATTTATCTTTTTTTTTGAAATCTGTGATATATAAATAAAATAAAATATTAATTATATATTAACATAGGAAGAGTTTAATATGCACCAAATGATATATTTGGAGGTGAATAATGATTATGATAGATCTAGACATTGCCACATAGGATTGTAGAACAAGGTAACTGAGGACCTGAGTTAGAAGATCCATCATAACTTTTCCATGGCTAGGATTGAAAAAGATCGAAAAATTATTTATTTTTAGAAGAAAGATATTAAAATCTTGATTATAGGGGATATTTCAAATCTATATTTGATGATTGTTAAACTATCCATGTATGTGAGGATGATAGAGAACAAAAAGGATGATGTGTAACTATATAATAAGGTGTGGAATGGTATTAAGTTCAAAAATGATTATGATGGAATGATATGCTTCAAAAAATATATATTCACAATCAATACCCCATTTCAATATGGAGAAATTGGATGAGGCTCATAATTCATCATTCACTATTTATCTTGGATGTAAAATGACCTATTGAGATCTAAAAGGCTATTTTTAGTTTGAAATCATGAAAAATAATATTTTGGATTATGTATCTCAATATATGTTATTCAGTAAATTGAATACTATGATATAAAATTATATGAAATTTTTATATCTACTAACCATACAACAATGAATATGTGAAAACATCACCAAAGATTTCATTGCTATACCCTCCAAAACATCTAATGTATATAATCCTTTTTGGATTGTATTTAATATCCTTATGAAGTCATAACATTGAGGATGTGGTATGGTTTTATAGAGTACCATATTCTATTTTATATAATTCAGACACATGTTTTTCCAAACTTTTAGGGAGAATTATTTAGTTTTATTTAAATACAATGTTGATCATTAGAACAACATATTATCCTCATACAGATGGTCAGTCTAAGATAACAATTCAAAATTAAGAAGATGTGCTTTGAGATTGGTTTATATATTTAGATGGAGGTTGGGATAAATAAATTTATTTGGTCTAGTTTTATTACAATAATATATTTCACCTAAATATTCATTTTTATCTTTATGAATCCCTTTATGCCTAGATGTTTTAAACCCTAATGTGAGCAGATGGAGTTGGAGAAATAAAGCTATTAGGACCTCATCTCACTAAGGAAATGGTAGAGATGGTTATAGCCTATCAGTAGAACATTAGGATATCTCAGAGTCAATAAAAAATTTTATACTAAAAATTATTAATGAGACCTCTACTTAAATGTTTTTGGGAATGTATTCATATGAACATATACATGGAACATGGTCATGATATTTTGGAAGGAAAATAAATATGAACTCTAGACATATTTTTCCATTTAAGATTATTGATCATATTCAAATGATATATTATCATTTTTTGCTTACATAAAACCTATATCAAGTTCATGACTTGTTTCTTGTATCCCTCGCAATGAATTAAATATTCTATCATTCAGATATAATGAACTTATAGTTCATACCATTGGAGTATAATCTCCCATATGTGTATCAACCGATCAAGATATCGAATGGAAGAGTTTAAGTACTACATAGCTAGACTATTCATCTAGTAAATTCTTTATAGTGAAACCATAAATTTTTTGAAGCTACATGGGATCCTGACAATGTGATGAGGTGGTGGTATCCTTAGTTTTTTTCTATTGGGGTGCAATATTTAAACAACGAAATTCATATAAGAGGGTATATTACAACTCCTAGAGATTTTGAAATATTTTTTTATTTAATAAATTTTATGTGTTAGATTGCATGTGAATCATACAAATATTAAAATATGTGAGTAATTTTCATAAATTATAAAATTAATCACATTAAATGGTATTTAAATGAGATTTAATTTTTAAAAATAATTTAACAGGAAATACTATTGATCCTAATTAAGTATTTTTAAATATTATGTTTATGAGCATTGTTTTTTAAAACAAGTTTTAGTTAAAAATTAATTATTAGATAGAAATAATGAAGGTAATTTTTTACCAATATATAAAATGTATTCATTGGTTATAACTTGGTTTGAAATGAATCTAAAAGCATTTAAAGGTAAAAAGTGACTTTATTATGAAATGTTTTTTTACATGCCATTTATTCTTATCATATTAAATTCAATAAATAACTATATATGAATTATTTTAATGATAATTTAATATAATTTATTGAATATTTTTTAAATTTTATATAACTAGTATAACTGGGTCTGTAATTAGATTAAATTTTGTTTTATGTTTAAAAATGCATTTATCTAAAAATGGGACTTACGTGTTTTATGCATGGAAATCATAATTAATTTCAATAAATTCTAATTGTCTAATCAAATAAAATTTATTCAATTTTTTTGAATATTAATGATTTAAATTATTTTTGAAGTTATGCTTATTTTTTGTCCCCAATTAATAGTAACCATTGTTAAATCTTATTACAACGATAATTGTTAATAAGGTTGACAATGGGTTTAAATACAAATACAAGGGGTAAAATGGCCTAAAAGCATGTGTAAATCATATTTTTTTGATTTTTTAGATCCTATATCATAATATATTTAAACTGGATCCAATTTTGACCCACTATCAAAGGAGGGTGACTTTTTATATTTAAATATTCTTCGTAATCGCAAGTGTGTCACTCCTCTCTCTTATTGAAAGAATCATCATCTCTTATATTCTCCACCCACATGGGAACGTTATCTTAAAAAATTACTAGAAAAATAATATTTAAGAATCATTATATATGATATTTTGGTTCTATTAATCCCAAAATATAGACATGAAAAGAATTAATGTGCTTTTTAGATGAGAATACCTAGAGAAGAGATATATGTTATTACCGATCATTTTCTTGTTTCATTATTGTAAAAAATATTATTCATGTAATATAACCTTATTAAAATTATGTAATAATTATATTTAATATAAAAATAAAATTTTACATTTATTTTATAGTCAATTTCTATATTCTTTCCATCTGTTTGAAAATGATAATGATGCATTAGTGTACTTGTGGACTACCACCTCTAAAAACCAATGTGATTAGTTTTTCATATAATCATTCTATGGATGGTAATATGGATAGATATAAATAATATATATGATATATATTATGTAACTATTATTTTATAATGGTTAATTATTATATACATTTATTTCATTATATCCACAAATAGTTGAAATATAACTCATTCATATGTACGGACTATCATCTCCATAAAGTGTGGTAAGTAATTTTTCATCAAAAATTTAAAAGGATGTTTATAAAGGTTTATGTAGTGGATGCATATGATAATTATGACATAATTATGATAATATATACAATGATATCATGACCATGGTCCAAGGATCATAATTGTTGAACCAAAAATGCCTAAAAATAGACTAGTTTTCATAGGAATGTTTTTTAATGTAGAATTTTTAATAAAAGAAAATTTAGATATATAAATTAATGATATATTTTTTTATGAATGATTATATTATATATATATTAAAAATAAATCTATATTTATTGAATATGAGTTAAGAATGTGTATGAAGAAAGATGAGACTTGAGGTAAGAGTTAATGTTACTATATCATTTCTTCTTTAGTAAAGTCTATCTTAAATTTACATTGAGGGAATTATATAATCCTAATCCAAAAAAACCATATAGGTTCCTCTCAAATGGATATGTATGTTAATTTTCAAATATTATTTCCATTTATTCCTCATTGGCCCTTAAAATTTCTGAGAATTTTTTTAAACAAAAGTAGAACTTATTTCTTATTTTTTGGTCAAGAATATTTTTCCTAAATATCCATGTTCTTAAAAAAGTATATTGACATTTTTACAAACACTATAAATTTTTTATAAAATTTTATTTTCACTTCATTTCAATATAATAATATGGGGTCAAACATAATTTTTTTAAATGTTTTTAGAATTATTCAGTTTTGACTTAACAAAGTGTGAAATGAATTTCTATTATATCATATAATCCATGAATAGATTTTAAAACCACGAGGAATATAATTTTACATAATGTTTACTATAATATTTTCCATATTTATTTTCAAATAAAATAAATTTCTAAACGTTCTGGGAAATTTTATTTAAATCGTCATCAAATGAAAAAATATATTTTTTTCTCATGTTATTGAAGAAAGAGTGGAATGTTCAGTTGTAGTTATTTTTTATTTATTTAAACATCCAGTATTTTTTCTTATAATTAATTGGGGATATAATCTTATATAACCATAATTTTTTAATACTTAAGATGATAGTGTTCTTTGGATGATTTAACGATACCCATTTAATTCCCATGGGTTAATTAGGCTATGATGATACAATTAATGTTGTTTTGATATCATCCAATTAAATTCATTGGATGTATTTTGATTATATGATAATTTGATGTTTTTTAAACCCATTTCATTTAATAAAGTTATTCTATGATGATATTATGAATACTATTATGATGATGTTGGGGCACATATGTATGATTTTCTTTATGTGATGGGTGGGAATGGAAATATATAGAACTCTAATGCATTGGGTAGTGACTGATATATTGTGAGATAAAATTAAATGGAATATAGAGTGTACTGATTTTATTATGGGACTCTATCCAATATTATAGTCTTGGAAGTGAGATTTGACTATAGAAATAATGGAATGAGGTGTGAACCCAATCCCCTAGGGTTTTCTGTCCACTATGCCAATCTTTAGAATGATCCTTAAATAAGGAAATGATTCTATTTGATTATGTGTATTCCAAAACATATGTTTTACGATTATGATATATTCTCATTTGTCATGATTAATTACTTATGATACCACACTCTTATAGATAACACATTTTTTTTGTAAAAACTAATAACTCTAGGACTCATGAATAATGATCTTTTATAGATTGGATATGTCTTTAACAAGTTTTGATCATGCTCATGTAACATTTTTCTTATCATATTCTCACGTATGATCATTGATTTATATCTTCTTTGTTAACCCTTACTATGAATCTAAACTCACCCTTTCTTACATATCCCTTTTCCTAGGTTTTGAGGAATAATTTTTAATAGGGTGTGTCTAAGAATGGAAATATTTGAATAGAAATTAGTGGTATATGTTTAAGATCATTCATGAAATAAGTTTATTATATATCTTGTATCAAAATACACTAAAACCTTATAGTTATTTTCATTGTATTATTATTAAATGTATTGAATATTTATCCAAAATGATATAATATTTTTACATTTAATGCTTTGTTTATCCTAATATTTAGTCCTTATATAATTCAATTGAAGGAATCAAATAAAATGGGATGATGATAAAAAATTTAAATGGACCAATAAAACAGTTTCAAATGGTTAAATTCAAAATAGATACGAATCCATGGAATATAGATAAAAAATGATAATTTATAAGATAATACATCATTCTAAGAAATTATATTATTCAAATACATATAATATAATTTTTAAAATTTCATATTCCAATAATTAAAAAGAAATTCCATATCATAATGGATTATCTTGAGTTCCAATGAATCAATATATATCCTAAATACAAAATTCAAGTTAATCCTCCCAGAAAATGCAATAACCCTAAATATCATAATTTTTATAACATCCCTTATAAGTAAAATAAGAATGAATAAAGAAATTATGATGATAAGTGCACATCATAGTAGAGGAGAATCATATTAAAAGATAGGTATTTATGAAATGTTAAAATAAAAACTAAATAATTACAATGGAATTCCCTAGTTGACCTATATTTTGATAAAAATTATGAAGATCAAACCAATGAAATGAGACATCATGAATTTATAATAAACATTCAGATGTAGTAATTCAGGGCATGAAACAAAGTTTCATGATGTAATGGGGATCATCAAAACACATAATCAAGAATCATGAAAAAATCCCTTCTGTTACACTAATTTTTTTAAAAGTAAATAATGCATTTTAAATTTGATATGACCAAGGAAGGCCACAATGGAATGACTATTATAACTCCAAAATATATGAGTTCTATGAATAATGATGGAAGTTATTCACCTTTACATTAGACTCAGTAAAACTATACTAAGACCATGTAACAACCTATGGACATTAATTAAATACAATCGAATAATATAGAACCATGTAGTTATATGACGTGCTAATTTTTTATATTTATCTCATTTGTAATAAACATGAGGTATTCAATTACTTCCTTCACACACAGCCCTGAGTCTCAATAAATGGTGACATAATAGTCCTTTATAATTGAGATGTTGGATTAGAGGGTATGAATTTTGTTAAAAAAATAATTAAATTTATTAATAATGGTTATGTATGGAATTTTTTTGATATTAACTCAATTTTAATGAACTTATGTCATGATTAAAGACATATATTTCAATGAAATGTACTTTTTTACATGTCATGTATTATTATCTAAAACAATTATATAGATCACTATTGAAAAATTATTTCATAAAAATATATATATAATTTATATAAACAAATTAATAATCATTCATTAATTTGGTATTTAATTATTGGGAATGAAGATAGAAATCAATTAAATTTAAAAAAGAGTTATTTTTCACACAATTGTTTTTATATGTGAAAAGTATTTTTATCATAACATATTATTTCATTATTAATAAATTTTTAGTGAAATATATAGATTATAAATTCATTGAAATATTTTAATATCCATTTAATAGTTTTTACAATTAAAGGAATGGAATTAAATTCACGTTTAGGTTTAAAAATGATTTGTCTAAAAATGGGGGTTTGTTGTGTTATGAATGCTTATTTAAAATTAAATTATTCTCCTATATTAAATTGAATATATTAAAATAAACTATATCTTTTAATATATATAAATAATATAATTTAATAGGTTTTACAATATTATTATTCCAAAAAATAGTAAAAATAATAAACATTTGTTTCCATGGTTAAATTTATAACATGTTAACTAGGGAGAGTATTAAACTAAGTGATAAGGGTATAAATTCTAAATAAACATCACTAATTAATATTTTTTTGAATATATTTTAATATTATATAATATTATATTTTAGTTAATGAGAATTTTTTCCACATTCTCATTAACGTGACCTTATATTTTTGAAATATTTTAATAAATTTGATGAGTCACCCTCCCCTCATTTTTAAATGGGAACCAATTAACATCCCTTATTCTTATAACGATATCCTTTTATATCAACCATTAATATCCCAAAAAATATTGCACGATTCATTACCTTCAACCATGATCTATTTTTCTTCTCCTCAGACCAATCTTTTAAGTCTAAAGTCGTATGCCATTGAGGCCACTCAAAGAGGAGCTGTAAAACATAACTAAAGTCTATAAATTTTATTTCTTATTATATAACCTATAAAACTTTTGTATATATCATAAAATGATTAATAAAATATAATAAATATATATAAATTTTATTATCTTTATTTAAGAACCATTTTCCATCTACTTCCCATCAAACATAAAGTGAATGTGTCAATTGTGCAAACGGGTGGACTACCACCTCTATATAGTGTTATGATTAATTTTCCATCACCACATCAAATTAATGGATGTAAAATTTTAGTTAATTAATATATATGATTTTATGATATAATTATTATTCATTAATGGAAAAAAAATTAGTTCTCATTTAATGTTTTAATTAAAAAATGAAGACTTCCTCCATGTGTACTTATAAACTATGGTCTACATGAATAGTGTAATTTAGTTTTCCATATCTAAATTTTATGGAGAGTTCAGAATATGTATAAAATTAATATATATGATATTTTATCATGATATATTTTTTTATATGATTAAACCAAAATAAAAATGAAAGTATCAGGATCGCCTAACTGAAACATTCATGAAAAATTTGAAATAGTTAACAACAAGAAACAATGATTTTAATAAAGAGTTATTAATAAATGGCTATTGAAAAGTTAAAAATGGTAAATATATGGTATTATAAGTAAAAATATGTTTATTTTATATTATTATAATAAATTATAATTTATTATACACGATTTTAGAGCTCTTGTGATGCAAGTCGAACTTCTAATAATGGTTTTACATTAAAATGTCATTTTTACCATGATTACTTATTCTGAAATTTATGATGAAAAATTTATAAGATTTATCTCTAAAAATACCATTTATTTTATTATACCCATGTTATTTATAGAACATAAAATTTATCCTTTCATTTTTCTCTCTTTAAGTACTAAAAGGTCTGAAATAATGATTTTAAGAAAACCTACTTTGTTTTTCTATTCGATCGAGAAACTTTTATTATATGATCATATTTTATCAAAAATATTTTAATTAATTTTTTTTACGATTTTAAAATTATATTTTATTTTTCATTTAGCCACATTTTTAATTTTTAATATGTTTAAAAGGAATATTTTTGACATTTTTTGAATGAGGTTCTTTTAACTAAAGGTGAGAATGAAATATTTATCTTAACGTAGACCACATGAATGATTTTTCCACCATTTTGATGAATATTGTATTTTAATATTACATTATATATTTCGATAGTAATTTTTAATTAAATATTTTTCCTTAACGTGTTGGTAATTTTGAGATTTTATATATGTGATTTCAAAATACTAAGGTATTATCCTCAAGAAATGTTCTAGCAACATTGAAAAGGTATTTTAATTAAAAAACAACCTTTTTTAATTTGATTTACAAGGTATATGATCCAATTTTAACATATTTACTCTTTCTCTGGTCGGTTATTGAGTATGATTATGAAGAACTATTGAAGAAAATTTTCATTTATATGGTGTTAACTATGAATATATGATAAATTTTTTTATGATCTTATGGAATTAATATGAATGGACTGTGATTTCTTGAATGATGGTTCCATTATATAAATATCATACATTGGATAATGATTAATGTTTTATGATATCAATTTGAATGCAAGAGGTTATCATAAACCCAAAAGAGGGTACACGATAAGTTAGCCCAAGCCTAACAAGGTTACATTAGAGTCATCCCAAGAACATAGAAGTTACATCAATGGTTATCCCAAGAATAAAATGCGATCAATTTTTTAGTGATTATCCATGATATACTATTTCCATTATTATGATTATTCCAATCTTTTATTACATGATCTTATTCCAATGTTATTCCTTCATTGCTCATGATTTTTTATTCTTTTGTGATTCATGTATTATGAAATGATAAGATGTATTCCACGAATCTTTATTATGATCGATGAATTGGTGAGTAAGATTTTCTAATGTTTATATCATGTTATCATACCCATATGATCGTGATAATATTAAATATGATCAATGATTTATATCTTCCTTGTTTAACCTTACTTAACACATTATACCATCCTTTATTATGTTTTCCCCTAGGATACGAAAAAAGGTTTTATGAATGTAATTCCTATGAAGTTTTCTGAGTGTGATGAACATATTGAATCATGATATAGATATTTTAAGGACCATTTTTAAGTATATAAAAATTTCCTAATTCAATACATATTTACAGTTCTAGCATGAATCATAATTAAATTTAATGAATATTCATCTAATAAGATTTAATATTTAATTGTAAATTTTATGGGTCACCTGAGTTGGTATCTGGGAAAGGATTAGTTATTTTTAGAATCATAGAAGATAAAACATGAGTAAAACCCCTTTTTATAACCCTAAATATATAAGAACATCCTTGTTTCAATAAATAAATGATTATGGTTTTCATAGAAAATACATCTCAGCTTGGAGACTAACAAGTTAATGTGGATATCTTACATATAGACCAAGGCATAGAAAATTAGGATATGGAACTATTTGAATTAAATCGACTATCATTGGTTAATGATGAGTGTTATTAATATGGAACACCGAGCTAGACAGTCATAGGGGATATTCTTGGGTTAATTCAAATTTTCATTATAATCCCTTATGATGGATTTATATAGATGATGTACATAGAATCCTTTTGTTAATACTAAGGTTTCATAGATTTAAAGGAAAATTTCATCACCTAGAAATATCAATAATGATTTTTCCTTATTATAATATTTCACATTAGGAATATTGTTAGTAATACTATTATTTTTAGTTTTTTTCAATGGTATGAACTTGAAGGAATTGTGTTAACAATAAACGTGATAGAGAATGAAATTATTACCCCCTATGAAACAAAATTTTATGAAAATTAGAATGAAATATATCATTATTATTATTATACAAATTTCTCATTATATGAGTCATGTTGAGAGTCCAAGTCAGAAAAGGAGATAAAAATTTTATTATGATTCCCTCATAGGGGAATGTCCATATTATTTTAATGGGTACACTAGTCTGTTAATTGTTGAGGAATTGATCAATACCATTAAAAATATATTTTCTATTATCTAATTCTTGTAGGATGAAACTGTTGTTTTGGATTTTTATTATTTATAACAAGAATCATATCAATGATGGATAATTATCAATTACATGAGAAAATATGAATATATTAAATCTATAGAATAATATTAGTTTAGGAATAAATTTTATTTATGTAATTTTCATGTACTCTTCATACCGAAATGGATAAGAAATCCCTTAATCTATTGTTTAAGGGTGTTGAATCCAGGAAAAACTATGTGAAAATTTTTACAAGACATCTGAGGTATGATATTTCTATTATCATTTATTTTGAAAGTAATATTTACCAATAATTTAGTGGCATAAAAAAGAATAAAAATGGAATTATCCATATGATAATTCAATAGTTATGAAAAAAATTCACGATATGAAAGAAATGATGAAATGGAGATTGGATTCACCCATCAATCTCATGTTTTTCATAAGAAAATAAATTTGGAATTTAAAGGATATTATAATAACAAAACCATGGAGGGAAGAAGATTATTGTTAATTTATTCTAGAAGTGTTGAAAGAAACATAGATAAAATTTTCTTTAAGGAAATAGTAAATGATTTATGTGTACAAAGAAGGCCATCAAGAAATTGAATGATGAATTAATGAGAAGAAGTTAACTAATTATTTACGTGGAGAGAAATATCCATAGAATGAAACACCCAAAATTCAATGTTTAAAATGAATTGAGTATTTTAATTATACTAACCATTACATTAATCACAGGTTTAATAATGACGATCGACTACAAAAACATTTTAAGCCCATTGGAAAAGGTAAATATCATGTGATCTGTATTGTTGATGTTGGGCACAATGATGAAAATATATAATGATCTGAAAGAGAATTTCTTATAGGATAACATGAAGAGATATATTCCATATTATGTATCATGTTGATTTGAATGTAAGTAATTTAAGGTAGTGAGATAGATGTCTAATGGGGGTTTTCAATCATTATCCATAATATAATTGACCTAGGAAAACATAACCACATACATAAATCTATTTGGGTTGTGGTCGATCAGCATATAAATTTAGAAATGTTATTACTATCAAATAATAATTACATTTGGATAAAAATGTTATTATATACATTAATGAGGTGGTAAGGTTTCATGGAGTACCAAATTCTATTGCATTTGATAAACTTTTGAGGTTTACCTGAAAGTTTTGGAGAAGTCTTTGGAAATCTCTAGATCCAGAGTTGAATTTTAATACTACATATCATATTCATAGATATTTTTAGTATAATAGAAAAATTAAAACCCAAGTGTAGATTCCAATATATTATTCTCTATATTTCAATGGTGGTTATGATAAATTGCATACTCTTATTGAATTCTCCTATAATAGTAGCTTTCACATGAGAATTTAGATGGCTCTTTATAAATTTATCTATTAAATAAAGCGAATAACTCCATCATGCTGTGATAATGATGGAGAAAGAAATCTACTGGGACCTGAACTCTATGGGGGAAATGGTAGATAATTTTAGAACTATTAAACATTATATCAATGAAGATGAGAGTACATGGAATAGTTATGTTGAAAATCATCAGTAGGATCTAGAATTTGATGATGGTGAGAAGTTACTCCCATGGTATTTTCTTTATAGGAATTATATGATATTTAGTAATAATGGAAATATGATCCCATGATATATAAGCCCTTTAATTATTCATTATTATATTGAGATGATTAAATATTTATTTTTGCTTACACTGAACCCCTATAATTTTTATGATGTGTTCCATGTTTTTATTATTAATAAATTCATACTTGAAACATAACACATAATAAACTAATATGATTTACGGATAGACTGGGATATTTTTTACGAAGAATAATTAGCATAAATAGTATATAATTCAGGTAAAGTAATATGAAAAAAATTATTTACTATATAATGTTATTTAGAGGAATCAGAAATTTAAGGAAGCTATTTGGGAAATTGGGGATCTGTTGATGTAAATATGTACTCATTTTTTTGTATCAGAGTGATGATATTCCATGGGGGTAAATAATTTTTATAACGGTATAATGTAAAAACCTAATATTTTAAATTTATTTTCTTTTAGATAAAATTGAGGTATTCGATAGATTACTTCAAACACAAACCCCAGTCTAATTGATCAATTATATAATAATCATTTATTACACATCGATTGGATTAGTTGGTATGAGTAAAGTCGACCAAATTTTGAGATACATTTGTAATGTTTATGTATGATTATATTTTATTTATAAGAAATTATCTTTAATGAAATATTTTATATATTAGAATACATATTTGTTGAAGAAATATATTTTTCTAGATGTTATGAATATTTCTCTGAACAAAGTACTTTTATCACTATTAAAAAATTATTTTAATAAAATGTAATGATAATTTTTAAAAGTAAATTAATAATCATCCATGAATAAGTTATCTGATTGGTTTTAAAGATGAAAAATTCTTTTAAAGGTAAGAAGTGTTATTTTTTATGTGAATTTTTGTATATGTTCAATGTGTTTTATCATAATAAATTATTAAAGTGAGTTTTGATTAACGGTTTTAATTAAATAAATATATTATATATTCAATAATAAATTTTTTAATTCATTTTATTGTTTTTTGGCAGTGGAAGGGAAGAAATTTTTGTTTTATCCTTATAAATATGTTTGTCTAAAAATGGATTTTCATTACATTTTGCATGATTATTTCAAATTATGATGATCTATTTACAAAAATAAAATATAGAAATATAGATTATATATATTTAATCATAAAATTAATATAATTTATTTGGAATCACATTATTTATAGTCATAATAAATTCTAAAAAACAGTAACTTCTTTTTAATACTGATAATGTTGAAACCAGATTTTTGAGGGGGGGGGGGGGGGTAGGGAAGGCGCATTAAACTAAGAAACAAGGGTATAAATGAAAGGTAAAATATTACTAATTATAATTTTCTGAAGATATTTCAACCTTATTTTATCATATATTTTAATTATATTACATTTTACTACATTCTCATTAAAGTGACCTTATATTATTGAAATATTTTAAGTAATTCCTTATGTATCCCTCTCCACACTTATAAAAGCGATCCTACTATCCTCAATAATTAACATAATTTCATCATTATATATCATCCAATAATTACCCCCAAAAAATCAAATATTACTCCCCTTTTTCCTTAAGAAAATGTTTGTCTCATAAACCCAATCTCTCAAGGCTAAATGTGTATGCCAAATTAGTCCTCTTAAAGAAGAGGTATAAATTTTAACTGAGCCCTTTAAATTTTATATCTTCTCCGATATATTATAATTTTTTATCTTTAATAACATGATAAATATAAAATAATAAATATAATTATGTGTCATTATGTTTTCAGAAAACCATTTTGCGCCTCCATTCCATTAGATGTGAAGTGAATGTATTGCCCGTGCGTACGCATGGACCACTTCTTCCACATAAAAATATTATTAATTTTCATCGCCACTGGAAATTGATGGATATAATGACGTGTTTACTAAATTTATATTATATTTATGATATAATTATTATTATATAAAGATACAATATTATTCAATTTTATTTCCATCTTTTCATTAAAAAATGAAAATAATGTTCTTATGTATATATGGACTATCATCACTATAAATGGTGTAATTAATTTTTCTATATCTATATTTTATATATGGTTATATACATAAATATATATAAATATATATATTTATAACAAATATATATGATATTTATATTATGATTAACAAATTTGGGTGATCAAATAATTATTAAAGAGCAAGCATCCAGGTTGCCGAACTGAATCATTAATGAAAAAATGAACTTGCAAACACATAGAAATGAAATTTGTAATTAATAATTACTAAAAAATGGGTGATAAAATGTCTTTAGAGAAAAATATATGTTATTATATGTATGAATATTTTCTTTTTTATATAATTATAATAAATTTTAATTCACTATACAAGAGTTTAGTTCACTTTTAAACAGGTCAAACATTGGGTAAGAGTTCAATGTTACAATCTCATTCACCATGACTGCATATGAATAAATTTACTACAATGAATTTTTATTTTATATCTATAAAAAATATTAATTTTTTATTTTGATGTAGTTATTTCTCGATATTTAATGTTTTATTTTCATTTTCATCTTTTAATGTACTGAAAATTAATTTACAATGTTTTTAAGAAAAACAACCTTCTTTTTTTATTTTTTAGCTAGGAATATTTTTTCCACGCCTATATTTTCCTAAAATAATTTGAAAAAAATGTTTTAAATATTTTCAAATGATGGATTAATTTCATTATACACATATTTTATTTTCTAAAAAATGGTTAAAATGACTTTTTTCGTTTTCAAAATGAGGTATTTTTTACCGAGAGTGTTAATAGAATCATTATTTTTACAAACTCCACATAAATGAATTTTACCACCAACATGAGAACTCTTTACAAAAAAATTAAATTGAAACTTTTCATGGTTATTTTCAAAAGGGGATTTTTCATTAATATTTTTATATTTTTTGTATTTTCAATAAGTGAATTTAAAAATAAAAGTGTAATTTCCCCCTGAAACATCTTAGTGATATTTTAAAACTATTTTAATCTATAACAACATCCTTTGATATTTATTATTCTTTATTAGGGATATAATACAATATTACCTTATTTTTAAAAGGGTTATTGATTATTATTATTAAATATTCATGAACCCCATTTTCTATTTCCATGTGTTAAAGTGAAATGAAATAACAATTTTTTCTTGATCACTTTGTATATGTATAAATGGATTAGGGGTTTTTGATGGATGGGTATGTTATATCCCAATAAAAATTGGGCAATGGTTAATAATTTATTTTATTAAATGGAATAAGAGTGGTTATTCCGAGACAAAATAGGGTGCATAGGTGGTTATTCCTAGCCCAAATAGGTTACATGATAGGTTATCCCAATCTAAAGAAGGTACTAATGTGCTTCTCATGGTTCTAACATGTGACAGACATCTTGTTGGGTTTCCTTGACTTAATATTTACATGAAAATGAGTATTCAATACAAAATTACACTATGTTATCACATGATAATACTCGAAATTTAATCACATAGGGATCATGTTCTTTTATTATTTCACTATTAATGTATTATAATCTTCTATGATTTATTCCTTGACTTCTGATTATGATATGTGAAGTATTGGGTATGATTTTATAATGATTTTATATTTTTTTTCATTTTCTTATTCTCGTGATATTATTACATATGTTCCTTGATTTAAATCACTCTTTTTTTACCCTTATTGATTATATGATATCACCCTTTATTATGTTTTATTTTCCCCAAGATATGAAAAAATGTTTTTAGTATGTAATGCCTAAGAATAGTTTGTAGTGTGAAGAACTTGTAGGGAGATGGTGTAGATATTTTATGTGCCAATTTCTTATGTATGTGAGTTTTTAAAGACACTAAAAAATTATTATTCTTGTTTATATCATAATGGTATATAAGGAATATTCAAATAGAAATATGTAATATTTATGTTCTTGGTTTTTTTGTGGAATCAAATTTTACAAAAAAAATTACAGAGGTAATTATTATTATCAAAACACAACTCACTATATTTAAAATTAAACTAAAAACCCTGTATATTTATAATATTAAACTAATATAATGATAATAAACTTTAAGTAAACAATTATAAATTATACAACACCTTAAATAATTTGAGATTAAACTACAGTATTACATAATTTTACGCAGTTACTTTCAAGCCATAACCAACTCCCTACGGCGTATTTCATGCAATAATATATTTGTCATTCTATAATTTCAAAAGACCATAATATTACAATATATGGGAGAGAAAAGGCCTTCCAAAAAACTTACCACTGCCTCCAAACAACCAATAATACATTGGGACACCCAAAACACCCATAAAATAACATTGTAAGGGTATTAGAATTTCTAGGGCTTTATATCAGATATCGCTCAAACCAATTTTAATCCTTTAAAATATTAAAAACCAATGAAAAGAGTAGGAAAAAATAAAATATAAATATTAAGAAAACACTATTCTTCCTAAATGTTATAATTTCTTTTCATTTTTAGAAGAATAATATTTTTTCTACTATTTAAAACATTGGAAATCATATTTTTGAAAAAACAAATTATGCTCATTTATGAGGGAGATATGATCTACGAGGAAGGTATATTAAAATTACCAGCATTTTAATATTGTATTTATATTAAATGTATTATCACATATAGTGAAAGATTATTACATTATGTTTATGTCTATATAATATAAAATAAATTCTATAAAAAATAAAAAATAAAAAATGAAGGAATCCTGATGATGATGAGTATCAAAAAATTAACTCTTAAAAATATTTTATTTACAAATAAGTTATATTTAGAAAGTATTTCCATTATTTTTTAAGGATTTTAAAAATTTGAAAATAATTTTTTTATTATTTTTTACTTATTTTTTTAATATTTTTCTTCTAATGTCTTATGTAGTTATTAAAATTCATAATTCTTATTTTCTAAATTTATATATATTAATGCATGTACAAAATTTCATAATCATATTCATTGTAGAACATAATTAATGTATCATGTGTTGAACATCATTTCCATATATGAATATACTTTAATATTGTTTGTATAATGTGTTTTAATATTTAAAGTATACACTTTAATTAGTTTTGTATGTAATTTTTGATATTTTCCCATGTATATCTTATATACATAGTTTATTTTTATTTTTTTTCAGTCATTAATATTTTTATTTAATTTATTCTTAGGTGGTGATCTATGCGGAGTGAATAAAGAATAATGAATAAATAGGGATGTGAATTTTCAATGTGTATTGTCTTCAATGATAAGAATATGAAATTTTCCATGATGTATAATGACTAAAAAACACAACTTCACTCAAAACGATATTTTATTATCTATTATTGTGAAATTTCTAGTGGAATATGATATGAAAATGTCATAAACTAATATCCAGCCATGAATTATGATATATATATATATATATATTGATTGGCTAGTTGAGATGAAACTATGGAAGAAATAGATTTTTCCAATGTATCATGAGAAATTTAGATGTTGTGATTCAATTTTTCATTATGATATGTTAATATTTATTTAGGTCCATGATAATCTATTTTGGTAGTCAAGATATATTATTGAGGCATTCCTATCGCATCTTATTATAGTTATTTATAAATTTGACATGGTGGAGAGGAAACTAAAAAATAATGAGAAACATAATGTTGCCACTATGTTATAAATTTATATTTTCTTGTAATTCTATTATAGGTAATGTAATAAATATTATCATTCATGATTATGAAAAAGATAATTCCACGAATTACAATTCTTACCAATTATAAAATGTGACATCGTTCATTCTATTTAAATCATAAAATCACCATTGATAAAATAAAAGGTTATAAAATAGATGTAAATACATATTGAAAATAAATATGATAAAATTTTCACTAACAATTCTTCCCAAATGATTCACTAATCAATATATAATGAAGAATAATACTAAAAAAATTATAGGATGTGATGGTGGAGTGATGGATTTCCCATGTTCATTGACATAATGTACTTTTATGTGGTATATATGATACCTATGGTGGACCATAAAATAGTTTTTTACTGAAGTAAGTGAAAAAACTAGGCATCCTAATAAATACATTACATACATGTAATGGTCTTAAAGCATAGATAAATAAAGGGATTCACATTTAAACCCCGCTTAGTATATAAGAAATGGGTTCCAAAGAATCAATTTTCTTGAATAGTTATCATATTCATATCCACTACTACATTTTGAAAAGTCCATCCACCCAATTAATAAAGGGTTATAATGGGTTTATAGAGAGGAGAAAAATAAAAAAAATATCAATCCCCCTATCCTATGAGAGGATTGGTCGATGAACTTGAGAAAGAAATCCATTTCAGTTCTTAAGGAGACATATGGGGGATGAAATACAATTTTAAGAGTAATTCCAAGGTCATGAGGTTGATTGAAGAAATTAACTATAAAATTTTATTATATCCTTCATCTAATTCACTTATTATTATATTTTATTAAGGGATTTATAATGTTTTACTACAATGTTTTCAAATTGGATTACTTTTAATTTATATTTTATTTGATAAATTGTTATGAATTTAAAATATTTGTGTTTAAACTCGAAATAATAAATCAAACTTTTTTGGTAGTATATGTATTTTCAGTGTCTGTTTGTGACTGATTGAAATTGGAAACTAACCCAATCAACTGAGGATCCACACACATCCACTAGAAATTATTTATTTTAGCGTTTAATCAATAATAGATATTAAAATTACACTAAATAACATTATGTAAAACATTTTCTTTAAAAATAAATTTTATAATAATGAAACCTTATTAATGTGTTATTGACACCTAGAAATATCTATACATGAAGAACCTACATTTAACTCCCAAGCTAAGAGAGGCAGTGGAAACACCCATTATACTAAAAGGTAAATTAACTGGTTATATTTAGAAGAGTTAGAAAATAATTCATGAACTATGTCTTAATTATTAATTTGTTGGAGGTATATTTGGAGTGAATTTCTTTGTTGGAATTTTTGGTAAATCATTATATTTATACAAACAATAGGTAGAATTATGTATTATTGGTTTATTTCCCATATCCCCTGCTAATGTTTTCCACTCCATGTTATGGGGAATTTTCTGTAAATGAACACGATGGTATGAAAAATCACACTTACTTACCCATATATTCCATGTATCTATATATTTTGAACTAATTAAAACATATTATCTATAATAAAATCAAGAAATTATACTTGTGATCCATACATCTCTCTATAGAGATGACTTTGTACTCATCCCGAAAAGTACTATAATAACCGCTTTTTCTAGTATAAGAATTATTGGATAAAAGTAGACATTTTCTCCAAGAACTTTTATTAGAATTTCTTGGAAAATTTAAATTGGTATGTCTATTTTTTGTGTAAAAAAAAACAAACAAAAAACAAAAAACTATCAATATAAAAATACCAATAATATCATAAGAATTTTTAATGACCTATGTTTATTCCTTGAATTTATTATTATCTCCTAAATATAAATTTTAAAATAATTATTATATTTTTTTAAATATTCTACCAAAATTATATATTCATAATTTATATTTATTCTATTAGTACTGGAAGTATTTGAGTGTAATTTTAAACATGAAGGTCATGCACCCAATATATGATAAATTACAACATGTATTTTTATTTTTGTAATGGATTTAGGTAGAGGAAACATTGACCCTTTAAATATGAGCACAATGATCCTTGATAAAAAATATACTATAGGATTGTATAGATGATTGATGAAATTAAAAAGGAGCAGAAAATGAGGGAAGCATACAGGTAGTGGTGGATCACATCATACAAGCCAAAGTATCTGGTCGGATAATAATTTTAATGAATTAGTTTATGTACATCATTGATTTAAAAGAGAAACTTTAGCTTGTGGAATGAATCATTAAAGGTAAATAAACATATAATAAGATATCTAAGACCATGTCACGTGATTTACATACAAAATTGTGTTTTTGTAAAAAATAACAAGAATAAATAAAGACTATAAGAGGTGTGGTATTCATCAATTAAGGTCATTAAAAACCCAAAGAGGATTCGAGAATTCTTTTACCATTATCTATGGTCAATGAATGAATTACCATCATCAAGGGGTTATGGATATATACAAACATTTTTTTATAAATGAGTAATTTTCAGGTTCATATACAACATTCAAGAATTAGTATGTATCTATTGGTCCTCTAGTATTTCATGTATTTATATGAATTATGAAGAGTAGTAGAGAAATCAAAACATGGTGGTTCAAATTGAGGGAGTCAAAACCCTATACTAAATGTATAACTCTTCAATATTTTCTGACTAAAAGGATCTATAATCAATAATTGATTACATGTTAAATAAGAAAAATTATATATTTTGTTTGTTTCATTATTTTTAAAATTTACTATTTAGTTTTTTTAAATTAATAACACCATGTTTCAAAATATCCCTTATATATTAGCCCCCTAATTTTCATTAAAGGAAGAATATTAGGAGATACCCAACATTTATCTAAGGGAAAGAGATAGATTCATTTTAAAGGAATACCTAAATTTACCATCACTTTTTTCCCATATTGTTTCCCCTAAAATTGAACTATTATTATTTTGGTTAGCTCACATAGTTATTATTATTTTATAGTTTTCATTGGATATGTTGGTTGGTATTGCAGCCATGGGTATCCAATTTTAATAGCTTCATTTAATGACCGAAGATACTTATTAAATTAATATTATATTCAATGAATATATATGGATATTATAATCATTTTTAATCTTTAAAAGAAATGGGAATTTTGGACTTCCTAAGTTAATATAACCAGTTTTATAGTAAAATCACATCATAGTTGAGTTTATGAGTTTAGATAGTAAAGATATTATAAAATTTTAGAATAAAAATAAATATTTTCAATTCTTGTCGTTGTATGGGAAATAAAACTAAATCAATTTGATTTATTCAATTATGGATGAGTATTTTCATGTAGAAAAATATTATATAAATATTTTTTATAAACATAGATTATATTAATAAAATTAAATGAAATCTAAGAGTCAACAATCCAAATTGATTCCAGTACATGACTCTTAAAAATTTCCTTTAGGGGTTACTATAATTAGAGTTTTTTATTTATGTATAATCTAAAATCATTTTAAATAATAAATTTTTTAGGGAAACTACCCATATTTTATTCCTTGAACTCTATTATGATATAAAAATGATGATTACTTATGATTAATATTTATTATCTCCAAACATTTTGATTTCACACAATAATTATTGATGCTTATGAATTAGTACAAAAACTTAGATTAAAGAAATATAAAAATATTAAAATAGCGTGGTGTGTGTAAAATGAAACATAGTATAGAATGTTGGATACAGATTTTTATTCAAAATATGATGAATTCAATTTTAGTATCATTTTAATTTTTAAGTTTAAAATTTATAATATAGTAACATATTATATATTTAATTGAAATTATTTTATGGGTGGTGAATTTAAAATTTTCATGTTATTTATCTTAATAATGCATGTAAACATATGATTTTATGTATCAAAATGAATATAATGGTTGATAAAATTATAAATTCTTTACTAATATATAACTGAAGCATTATGGATCTGAAATTAAAGTGGGTAAAATTAATATATTTGAACCACCCATATGAGAATTTACTTCCCCAGAAAGTGTGGTTTCACCCATAGAATTTACTTTAAAACAAATTTGTATTTAAATATTATAAGAAGTTTAAATTTGGAATTTATAATTATGAGAAATATAGTATTAATAATATTTTAGATGAGTTGAGGTTCAATAACATAAATTAATATTTAAATATTTTTCAATAAAATCAATAATAGATTAATGGGTTTATGAAAAAATTATAGGAAAAGGTTTTCAAAAAAAAGTATCTGGTTTGGGTTAGAACACAATTAATAAAACTAGTGATGTTTCAGTATTACCTTAATAAATCAAACATGAAATCTACTGAGTCATTATCTCACCACTAATGAAATCCTCAATCAATGTTATGTAGGGATCACTGACTTATAACTCACAATAGTTTAAGTGGGAAGAAATAAATATCTCAGTAATACATAATTGAGAAATAAGAAATAATGACACTACATAAATATGTCTATGATATGATCCTGACCAAATTGATGATTTACAAAGGTTAAAATATCATTAAACAATATTTATAGCTTATAAAAAATAATAACTTCACAAGTTCATTTAGAAATATAAAAAAAGACTCTTAATTCATTACCAATTTTTGAAATAATATCATATGTCCACTACACATCCTTTTATGAGTTGAAATTTTAAGATAATGGTTATTGATTTCCTACACTAATAATAAAATATAAGGATAAAAATATTTGTGATGATATCAACATAAAAAATATCAAAACAATTACTAAATTTAAAATGGTAATTATTTATTTAATCACACTAAATTTAATTCAGTGTTTAGTGGTAAGAAAACTAGTTTTGTAGTTCCCTCAATGTATTGAAGGGAATTATCATATAAAATTTATGTGAAAATATTTATTTAAAAAATAGTTAACAAAAACACTTGATATATATTTTTAAAATTCTAGATTAATTTCATTTATTAGTCTATGAAAACTAGTATGAGGCAATGAAATCATAAGTTATAAGGTGATTTATATTGGTTGGACACCCCAACCATTGAAGAATACATGACAAACCCTTATCCATTACTCCAAAACACCACACTAATCCCTATTAATAATAAAAATTGAATTCATAAGCCTACATTACAATTTATCTATAGAAAACAAATTACTATGGAAAAACCTAATCAAAACCTAAATGAAACCAAGGAAAACAACCAATAGAGTCTTTTTTATTATTAGTTATAGGAATTAACGTAATAAACCATAACAATGAAGATCTAATTCTAGGTCAAAATCCATAAAATACTAAAAAACGCATCATTAATAATACATATTGAAATAGTGAAAAAATATAAAAAACTACTTAAATCATTCATAAGTTGATCAAGAATAAGGAAGAGGAATTGAAAATATTTCCCCATGAATATGGTGAAATCCCAAATTTGGGAGTTTTTGTACAAAATTATTATAGGAAAAGAATGAAATAATGGAGATAATTTAATGAAGAGATTACCTATTATTAAACTTAAACCAATCCGCTCAAATTTATACCAATATCAATGGATTTTATATGTATCATTATGTGAATAAAGGAAGTACAAAAGAGGGAATTCAATAAAATGAAATTATAAGTTAGTTGTAGTGAGGTTGGGGGGGGGTTAAATGCAATAAGTGAAACTAACCATTTTTCCCAAAAATAGAAAATCATGAAAAAGTACCAAAAAACATTTTGGGTAACCAATGGACTTCCATTTAGTACCTGATGGTCCCATAGAGAACCACTTCAATACCCAGGTCCACTATGTACCTGGTTCCAATTATAATATTAAGATTATAGGTGGTTCCACCTTTTGACCACATGAATGAAGGGACCTTCCTTTGACCCAAAAAACCAGTACCAAAACTCTTATAAATTTTCTATAGTTAGGTTATACATTAAATTTTCAGTTAGATAATGTTTTTGTTCTAAAAATTTTTATTTATCCTTTATCTCATTAAAGGTGTCTTCTAGCATACTATAGTGGTCAAATAATTCTTTATTTGACGTATCATCATCATCATCATGCCGTTCATTGTAAGAATTAATTTACTCATTATTAATAAAAACGACTCTAATATAAAAATAGTAGGTTATGTAGATACCTTGCTTACTATGGTCATAAATAACATATTTTCTTTACCCTTTTTTTCTTGAAGTGAATAATTTGAGTAACTGGAGTTATGGAAATATGCACTCCATGTTGTTTTTAGGGGATTCTTGTATCTTATATCCTTATCTTCATATTTATTTTTTCATTTATTCTTATTACATTCATATATTATGCAGTCCTTTCTTTTTCATTCATTAAAGACAACTTCCATTCTATCATCATCCCTTTTCATCCAATTTCGTCTATCATTAGACATTCCTTTATATATTGGTTTTTGTGAAAAAAAATTCATCCTATATACATTCTTAAATTTTTATCTATTTGATCAATTTCCCCATGAATGTGAGAATGATATTCACTAGCAGTTGAATATATAGTTTGGGGTTTTCCTTATCTATTTCTCTTTTGTGGTCAGGAAGTAGTATTTTTGAAAGCTACTAACTTTATATTTGGATCCTCAACTTCCCCATGAATTAATTTTAGCTATTGTTCATACATTATAATTTTTCCAATCAAAAATCTCACAAATATTTTAGTTATATCGCATGATTCTCTGATTGACACTAAATTGCCTCTCTATATTTCTGGTTGACATCTCAGCAGTACCATTATCTGATATTTGTCAAATATATACTTTCCATGTGATCTCATGGTATTGAAAATATCATTAAAGATGAATTACATATCAGTAATGGGATCTTCATGATTTATTTTAAAATTATCATATTAAATAGTATAGGTGTTCAGCCACATTTCTTTAACATTTTATGTTCTCTCATGTGAAACAGATTGAGGGACCCAAATTCCTAAAGCATTTTCATAATAAGAAATAAAATTAAACTCTACACTATCGAGGACACATTACAAGGAATTCATAGGTTTATAGTCACTATTGTATGATAATTTTGTTACATCATACCATGTAATTATAGCATTATAATGGTTTATATATTCATCTTCTATTAAACGCCAAATATGAAAACCTATGCTTTTTATGTGTATTTTCATATTTATTTTCCATTGGGCATAATTTTTTTCATTGAAGAAAAAAGGTCTATCGAAAAAAGAACCTTCTCTGTGATTATCCAGATTAAATAACTAAATTTAGAAGTAATAAGAATTTATGGTCTTTCATGTATTACTAAAATTGTAGTTAAAAAAATTCAAAAACTTGAATAATAAAGAATGAAAAACATATTTGATGCTAAATATTGGTCAGAGATAGTGTCTCAAGTGGGGGATATTGAGTACCCCAAAAAAATATATTAAAAATGGATTAGTTTCAAATTCCCTAAATTTATAAATATAGTAAAATTCATCAAATTTTGTAGTATGATATATATATTGATATTTCTAATGATTTTTCTAAAGAGTTATTAGTATTTGATAAAATAATATATATAAAATTATTGAATCATTTGAAATCAATTTACATGATCCAAATACTGTTTAGACATGAATTAAGTTAAACTATCATTGTATATATATTTCATTTATAGTTAAAACCGGTTTCAGTTTTAAATAAAAAATAAAGGAAATCAAAATTAAAACACACCATAGAAGAAATTAATACAAGAGGTTCAATATCAAGTTTAGAATTAGTCCTCTTCACATGGTGATCACCAACCAAAAAGTATTTTATATAAAACAAGCTAGATAATCCACAACTTGGATCAGGCTTATCCAATAGTTCACAACTATCTAAGTTACAGAAAACAAATTACACAGAATGCATGAGAGTTATAATAAATAGGTCACATTGGGATCTCTTCCACTCATTGCTATGGGAGAAACAAATAATAAATTTTTTAGAAGATATCGAGTATATACTAGTTTAGTGGAGGAGATAGAGTGTGTGTGGTGAAGTAGAGTATGCACTCACAATTCTCAAAAAAGTAATAAAACTAAATAGAATTGAGAAATCTATAAGTGTAGAGTTTATAAGTGCTCGGTCTATTGAAATTAATCTTATGAATCTTAAGTTGAATAAAAAATTATAGTTGATTATATTTATTTCCAAATATCTAGAAAAAATAATGTTTCAAAAAATCCTATTTTTATCTAGAGGAAATCATTGATATGACATTGATTTGGATTCCTTAGTCGAGTGTTCTTATTAGGTGATCTATTCAGGTTTTTAGTTAGGTTCTGCTCTTCAACTCTTAGATATTTAGTGAATCACAAGACATGTTTTACCACATCACTTTTCTTCTCTACCAAATTTTTTATCTTTGATTCATGTTATTTTCTTTATTAACATGAGGGGTTGTGCTGCACATTCTAACATTCTTTCTTTAAAATATTTTACGTAAAATAATTAAAATAGTATAAGAAATTAAATCTGATTAATATATGAACTAGATTAATGTAATTAATAATAAGTAATGTAATAAAAATACTGAAGGTGTCTTAGGAATTGGAGGTGTCAAGATCTAGTGGTATGTTACTCTATCGATATGCCACTAGTGGTGTTATAGATATAGACAAATGTTTTGTATGATAGCATTGCCCCAACTAATGGTGTATGGTTTGATGGTGCATAACTTGAAGGTGTATTCTCTAATGGTGTATTAGACATAGGTAATTTTTCAGTGTTAGTGATATGTGTTTGATAGTGTGACATATGGTAATATTTCATACTTTGAAAAATTTATGTTCTAGCAACATGACATACTAGGGGTGTATTGACAGATGATATCTTATACTTTTTAAATTATTTAGTCCAGGAGTAGTAATATTTGACTTTATGATATCTAGGTGGTGTGTCATACCAAGATATTTTTAAGTTGTCGGTGTGTTATACATAAATATTTTCAAATTGGTGATGTGTCATAGACAACAGTGCGTATCTCAATATTGTCTCATACTTAGATAAATATATCACCTATTATCAAAATAGATATTACTTACAGAAAAACATGAAATTTATTAGTATTATTAAAAACATGATATTTTTATCATTAAAACTAAGAGGTCAACACATCACAATCAAGGATAGACTTATGAAAATTATCACTTTATTTTGCAGCTATAATCATCCCTTTTCACTATAATAATCTTTTCATGGATAGATGGATAAATTTTCATTTGATCTCTATAATATTTCTCCTCTTCCTTTAATATTTCCAAGTCCATACATTTAAAATCCAAAAATATTTGATCTTTTGATGTCATTATCATAGTAAACTTAGCATGATCATTTAGCTTAATGTATCTATAATCTTGTTTTATTTCCTAAGGTGGTAATAGAATGAGAAGTTATAATCATTAATCTGCTCCAAATATCTTCATTGGAAAGTGTTTAACTATTTTTGAGTGAAAAAAATGAATCAAAATTTTCTGATCAGTGTATATGTGACACCTCTCTCTATAGAGATAACGCCTCAATATTTTTAATGAAAAAATTACCAATTTTAAAAATAAAAACTAGTTATATAATTTTACTGATGTAAATTTAATTAGTGTAAGGAATAAGGTATCAAAAAATCAGTTTTCATGAGAACACATCCCAATAACTTCTTTGATGCATCGTTATAGATTATAAATTTTCTCCACTTTAGAGTAGTGGGAGAATAGGTGCACCGAAAATTATTCTTTTTAGATCCTTGAAATTATTAACATATTCTTCTATCTGTAAGAACATAACTCCATTATGAGTTAACTTTGAAAGTAGTGTAAGCTAATCCCTAGTTATATCTTTCCGTTTAAAATTTTTATCGAATCTGGAGGGAATCTTATCGATTGCTGCTCCAACCAAATCTCTCAAAAGTTTTTGATATGTTTTATGTATCTTTTATGAGGAAGTAAAAATATAATTATTATAATATAATTTATTTCCCTCTTATTTTTTTTATAAATTGAAATTTTTTTGACACATCATACATAATCCCTTTTTTCATATCATTTGGAAAAGAAACATAAGAAAAAGAATATCTTAAATGTTAAGTAAGGAAAAGGGATACATCAATGAATATATAATAATAACATGAGCATGATGGTACTATATTATAAAAATAACATTTGAAAATTATACCCAACATATCCATGTACATATATAATAGTTATGAAATAAATCGTAGATGTTCATTAGACAAGAATCTTAAATGAATAAAAGAGTATAATCCTTGAGAGCATGCCATGGATTTGTGGCATACAAATAAGAATAGAAAACCCATTGGTGGATTCATCTACTATGTGGGACACACAACAATACCTAATAAAACCATTTTATTTATTGTGGAATAGACTCACTCCCCAAACCATTATAGTAGTCATGGTTCACTCCCAATACCATCATAGTGTACAAAATCCCTTTATGAAATGAGTTCAGCCCCCCCCCCCCATTCCAGTTTTATCTATCTAATGAGATATAAATAATTAGTAAGTGCCTTATAGAGATATATAAGTCCCACCCATAAAATAAATAAATCAATTTTTATGTGTTCCAAAATAATATAAATTATTAATCATATTAGAACCCCTAAAAAGAATTGGATTTAAAAAGTTTATCATAGAATACCTTATCAAAAAGTAAATAGTTTAATAAACATCATTCCTTGATAAACTCAATCAAATCTGTGAAATAGTAATGATATTATAACTGGATAATATTCCATATAAATCATAAGTTATATCATGTAATTTTATCTTATATAGAAAATTATTTGGATTGAACACTTGAAATAATGTATGATAAAAATATACTTTCTATTTTGATATCATTTGTTTAAAAAAATTTCAAATAAAAAAATTGAAAATAAAATTTTAATATTATAATGGATCATTCAAATAATTAACGAGTTATCATGGAGATAAAATGCACACATTATATATATGTTAAAAATCATTGTTTCTAAATTTTGTTTGAAGAGTAACAAGGCACATCATTCCGAAAAAACAATGAGACTTCTTAAAACCCATTTTCAAAAAATTAAAACACAACTAAAATTTAATAACCAATATTATATCCTTTTAAAATATATTTTAGAAAACATGTACAAGGATTTGAAATATTCCCCAATGTAGACATAAGCATATATAAATAATGATGAGATTATGAAATAAGACCTTTCTCCTTTAGTATCATTTGAAGTATAAATCCATGAAATAAATAACATGTAATAGATATTTATATCCCATAATTTTCACTATAGGCATCATAAAACACATTCATGGGCAGTATACACACCATAGAAAAGAAACAAGTAGTCTGTAATGCATTTGTCCCATAAAATAAAAATGAAATAATAACCCCTTACTAAAGTCTATCATTTCCTTATTTACATTCAAAACTCCGTTAAAATAAATATGGATTTATTATCCATGTTCTCTTTGACCATATAACTACCATAATATGTATTATATAATTAAAAAATAATATCACCCTTTGTTTAGAAATTATTTATTAAAATCACTCTTTTGGATGTTAAGTGCTCATTTTTTGAAGCTTGTTTCGGTATGGTAGTCCTGGTCCTTTTAATTTGATCATGGAAAATCATTTAAATAAAATAAATCATTGAAAAAAATTATTTTCATTAATTATAAACAACTTTATAATTTTTAATAAAATGTTGTGACAGAAAAACGAATGACATCATTCATGGTGATGATAAGCGACACATATCATGAACATTATTTCCCTTTTTCGATTGATGGAATGAATAAATGGTAAATAATAATTCATCATAATAAAATCATTATTATGTTATATATATCATATATCTTCATAAAATTAATACTTATTACCATAAATTTTAAATAAATATGAAAAAATATCATCACATTGTGGAGATGGTTGTCCATACCTATACACGAGTGACATTATTGTTTCAAAAAATAATAGATGGTTATAAGTTAGAAATGATATTATAATTACTAAAGTGTAATAATTTCATAAATAAAATATTTAAACATTAAATCCATAAAAATACCCAACCAAAAAATATGGTAATGAAAAATGAATTTTTTCAATTGTGGAGATTGTAAACTATTTATACACACGAGCAATATATTCTCTTCTTACTTGATGTGAAAGGGAGTGTTTAATAACGTTTTCATAATAAAATTAATCATTCCAAAAATACATATAATTCTTAATTTATTATTTTATGATAGATATCATTGATTTATAAGAGCTAAATAAGAGTAAAAAAATGAAAATTATCGGTTAGGGTGATTACCTCTTCTTTGAAATGACTCCTTTACATCTCCTATAAAGGGATCTGGGGTTGGTCTATTGGGAAGACCAACAACAATATTATTTTCCTAGTGAAGATAATTTGGAAAATTATGGTTGATCTTTATGGATCAATGTAGTGTAATGAATTATGGGAGGAGACAACCTTTTATAATTGTAGTGAGGTACACTTTTTGAATTTCTCGAAAGATTAAAATAGAATATAAATATTCTGGTGAAAATTTATTATAAATGGCCTATAAATTCACAAGGGACAACATTTTCAACAATATATTATCCCATTAGTGTTTATTTAATCTTTTTATCAATTTTTAATAAATTATAAAAATATTAATTCCATCCAATATAATTAATGTCAATTTTTACACTATTCGTTACTTTAAATTTGAAAACATAATGAAAACATCTAAAATTCAAAAAACCGTTTTTTATATTTTAATCATGTCATTTCCCTCATGAAAATATCTATATGACCACAATTATCTCAAATTATAATACCTATAAAAATTTTATTATAATTTATTTTCTTTTTACATTAATAAAATAATTACCACTTTAGTGTTCTGTATGTTTTTGAGGTAATTATTTCATCACTAAAAAAATTTCAATTCTAAATGGAAATGTTCTATATTTTAAAAGACTATCTATAGTTTATCATATATTCTGTGTAACAGCATAATAAAAATATTACACTTATTAAAATTAATTGGGTGAAATATTTGAAATTAAATTATATAAATCCTTATAAATTATATACATATCAAATAATTTTCATGAGATGAATCATAAAATACATTCATGATAAGTATACACATCACAAAAATGAACCATTTTTCAAATAAGGCATGTGTCTAAAAGAATAAAAAGTGAGATGAATATCTATTACTGTAAGTATTTCCTTAAATTATTCACATTAAAACCTTATGTATAATAGTTATGGTATTATGATACATTTATTACCAATCTATATATCTTTTATACCATATATGATTTAATTATAACATTTCATAACCCATTTATTAATAATTGTTTATAAAAATCAATATTATGGGTGATAACTACTTCATCTTCCAAGCACGTTTTGGTTCGGTAGTCTGGGTACTTATACATTGATCATCTTCCCATAATTTCCAAAATGATTATCATGGTATCAAAATCATAAGTATTTATCATATAAATATTTATAATAATTCATAAAATTTATGGATATATAAATGAATGAGACTGTTCATAGAAGCGCTAAGCCGTACGTACACATGAACGTTGTTTCCATTTTTTGACTGATGAAGTGAAAGAAAGTTAAATAATGATACACATTTTTTTGGAGGTTTTTATAATGCTATATATATCATAAATTTTCATATAAGTTATTCATACTAAAATCCTTGTTAAATATTAACAAAAAATGAATCACATCGCACCATGGACATTGTAGTCCATGTATACACATAAAAAACATTATCATTTCTCACAAGATTGGACGATAATAAGTTATACATGATATTTTAAATAGTATAGTATAATTATGTCATAAATATAATATTAAAACATTTAAACAATTATAATAACCATCCAAAAAAATATGGTGATCAAAAATGAATTGCATCATTCTATTGCAATGATAAGCTGTACATATGCATGAGTGTTGATTTTACTTATTATTTGATGGTAAATGTGTTTTAAAATTAATTTTTAATTATAAAAATAACAGTATAAAATTTTTAGGATACTGAATTAATTATTTTATGATAGATATAATTGATTTATAGGTGGTAAAAACGTGTTTAAAAAGAAAGTAATGAGTTAGGGCAGTTGTGACTTCTTCAAAACGACTCCATTAGATCTCCATAAATAAAACTAGGTTAGTTATTATGGGAAGAAAAACCATATATAATATTTCTAGAGAATATAATTTTTAATAGTATTATCAAGCTAAAAGTATGAATGTGTTTAAATTAATTGAGGGAGGAGGTTCCATTTTATAGTTGAGGTGAGGTGCACCATTGAAATTGCCAAATGATTAAAATATATTTAGAATATTATATGGAAAAATACATCCAAATGGAATATAAATTCATTGTTAATTAAATTTTATAACTTATATTTTAAAATTTGTGTTTATTTAATATTTTTATGATTTTAATCAATTTTAAAAAATATTAATCCCATAAAATATCGTTATTGTAAATTTTTATACAATTCATTACTTGGACTATAAAAACATCAAGGAAATAAGTAAAATTCAAACCAGATATTTTATTATATCATAAAAATGTAATTTTAATATATAAAATTCATTTATTAATTTAATTATATCATATTAAAATTATTTTAATACTTTTTAAAATCATTTTTTTGAGTTTTCCATTAATTAAATTATTACTACATCAGTGTTGTGCAAGAATTTTATGTAATTATTACATAAATAAAAATAAAAAATAAATTACCATGGGGAAGATAAATTTGTGATATTTAAAAAAATATATAGTTGATCATATATTAGTTATAAGAAAAAATTAAAAATATTAGACAAATTAAAAATAATTTTGTGACATGTTTGAATTTTTATTAAATAAATATTTATATAGGTCTTAATTTACCCAAGTGGCTAAAGAATTTATAAATTAGACCCTTGGATCATTAAGGCTGATATAATCTTATAGAATAATATTTAGCTTTGTTTTTTGGGTCATTTAATTGTTCATATGATTTTATTTTAACTATCAATTAACCGATTTACCCTTCACTATGATAATAAAATTACGTTGTTTTCTATTCAAATTGTCTAAAAGTAAAACGTGCATATTTTCCAAATTTTTACCACATGATTTTAAATATGGAATACGTTTTTTAAAATTCATTTCTCAAAACATAAATAAATTAATTTATAATTAAACTGGGAAACCCCAACAAAAAATAGATTTTTTCAGCAAAATTCGCTTTTAATATATAAAATATTTTTTTTCTAAATTTAAGTATAAAAATTAATTTAAATAATATAATTGAATTATTTTAAATATAAATATAAAAATAAAGTGTTTATAGTAAAAAATATAATTTTACTTTGTAAATACATTAAATAAAAAATACAGTTTTCAATAAAAATGTTATTTTTCACATTTTAGGGAAAAATTAGTCTTTTCCCTAAATTTTCAAAAAATAATATTATGATAATTTATGAACAATGAATGAATTTACTTGTAAATAATATTTTATAAAAAAATTCCAAATTAATTATATAAAAAACCATTTTTCGGTGAAAATATATTTTGAAGAATAAAATTACTTTACATAAAATTCTTTCGTTATTTTGTAACCATTTTCTTGTAAATGTATTTTTATTTGGATTTTTATATTTATTTCATAATTAAATTAATCATATTAATAACCAAAAATCCAATGAATTAGAAATAATAGACACAGAAAATCATAGTTTACAAAAATAATTATTGAATAACTATTTGGATCATGTGGCACTAACTTTATAAATGAAGAAATCAATCATAGAACATATACAGGTCATATGATTTTTTTAAACGCGGGATGAGAAAATAATTTCCAATAAATTTTTTAAAAACTAGTATGAAATTATTTATTTTAAATACTATTAATCTAGTTTGAAAAAATTTTGTCAAATAATTTATTTGATAAGTTAATACATTCCAAAATATAGATTTGTGGTTTACCTGAAAAATGAACAAAATTATTGTTTACAAAAATCTATAAAAATTTCATCCCTTTTTGATGCCCATTTATTATTCATAAATAAATTTTATTTTAAAACAATACATGGATTTATCATTTCAAACATTTTTTAAAATAGTATCTTTTATGGGTCAAAATGATACATGAAAAACTATAAGATAACCGTGTTCCCATAAGAAGTATCACTTATAGGGAAATGTCCCATTATGTTTGTGAGTTAGTCCCCATTTCTCATCATCTCTTTCAACACCAAATTGTCAAAATATATTTTAAGAAAAAAAATTTAGAATATTTTCCATTCACATTAATAACCCATTAAAACCCATTAAAAATCAACTTGAATTATTTTCAAGGAAATTTTTTTATAACTTATAATATTTGAAAAATACCTTAAAAAATAGAATTATTTAATATTTTCAAAATATTTAGATTCATTTAAAATACATAATAAAAAAAATTTAAAATCAAATCAAATCATTCATTAAAATACAAGAAATGATAATAAAAATTATAGATGATTTCCATATCTACTATTTTGAATGAAATATATAGTAATTAAAAACATGTTACACATAAAATGATTGATTTTATCATTATAAATTGAAAACATATTTTAATTAAGTTGATTTAACTTTATGATAAGGGATTTAAAATTAAACAACAAAAACAAGTTTTGTTATTGTTTAAATTTTGATTTTTTTAAAAAAAACAAAAAAAATTATTTTAAAAAAATTGAAAAAAAAACTATCATATTTTATTGAAAATTAAACCCTTAAATTAGATATAAAAATATATGATTGATAAAAAAATTCCAAATTTTACATTATCATTATTTTAATTTACCAAACATATCCTTTATCTCTATCTTCATCTGGTAATCCCTTTACTTAAAACCTTAAGAACACTAAGTATGGTGTTGAAACTAAACTAAGACCTCTATAATGTGTGTAGGGATTACAAGAAGGTATTTTGGTAGGGATATTGTGAACCAAATATGTTTTTATGTGTGACGAAATGAGAAGACGAAGTTCCATTTTATAAGAGAGGATGGGGCACTCTTAAAATTTCTCAAAATTTTATAATAAAAAATTATTATTCTAGAGGAAAATGATTCAATATAATAATAATATTCTAGAGGAAAAATATTCAAAATTTATTATTAATTCACAGGGTATGAAATTTTTTACCATATATGATCATATTTTTCATTATGTCATATTTTAATGAATTTATAATAATTTTATAAAATATAAATCTTATATAAGATCATTATTTTAATTTTTAATAAAAATTATTAAATTGACATTAAAATATCAGGAAAAGAATTAAAACTTGAAACAACCTTTTTATTATATCATCAAAAATTCTAGTTCATCTATAAAAAACATGGATCGCCAATAATATATTAAATTATTGTTATTTTAATATTTTTAATATCTTTTTTATTGATTTTGTCCGTTAAATAAATAATTACTTCATTGGTTTTGTGACATAATTTAGGATAATTATTTATTAACTATAAATTAAATATAAGATACCATGATATTGATAAATCATTCATATTTTAGAATAAAATTCATAGTCAAACACATCTTCCAGATAACACCACGAAAAATATTACACATTAAAAATAATAGTGTGTTATGTTTTTATTTTACTTAAATAAAACACTATAAATGTCTTAATCATATCCATGTGCCTCCACATGGTAAAAAATTAAACATTTAGATAATTATGGGTAATATGTACTCAAAGTATTTGTGTCAATTAATGTTTCTTTTCATTTTAATAAATATCATTTTATTGAATTTTCTTATTCTTGCAAGAAGCACTATGTCAGTGTTACATATGAATTTAAGTTACATATTTCATGTATAAAAAAAATTATAATAAAAATTAATTATTCTTAGGACCATAATTTATATTTTTTCATTATATATATTTAAGTGTATGCATTTAATGAAAACTTAATTAATTTTTGTTTTCCTATCTTATGTAAGCATTACACAATAATTTGGTTATGAATCCTTTTATACTACTCAGAAATTAACAATTACCATTATGAATCATAGTTTATATATTATATTTAATAAAAAGGCCATGTAAAGACTTTATACCTCTAAATTTCTAGCTATAAGACACTAAATTTGACTTTTCTAGTGACGTGCAAGTATTTTAGTAGCACAAAAAATGATTTTCATATTAATCATGAAATAAATTATAATTTACTTGTTATGATATTTAATGATATTTCCATTATAATATAATACTTGAGTCCCTACAAATATTAAAAAAAATTTAATATCAAAATTATGTCTTGAGGATATCAGAAAAGATACGAAATTTAAAAAACTGCATTTTCTACTATTCAAAAATATTTAAAATATTCCAAAAATTATTAATATTTATCCAGAGAATAATTATGATACTATGAATTAAAAATTGAAGTTAATTTTTTCAAATAAATTTTTTAAAAATTATGAAAATAAAATATAAAATACACCCATAAAAACAAGATAAATTATTTTTGATGAAAATGTATTTTTGAAGAATAAAATGAAATTACTAAAAATTATATTTTTATTATACAATTATTTACCAAAAAAATATATTATATATAACATGTATATTTATATCATAAATTTGTTATTCCTTTTTTTAAATTGCAAATTATTAGCTAGGTTATAATAATCATATTTAAATTATAATATTTCAGTATTCATTTAAGCTATTTGTTGCATATCTTATATGCTATAAAACATTTTCATTCCTATTAATATATATGTATGTTACATATAACAATCCAATATTTTCATAAATATATATATATAATAATTTTATCTGAATATTCTGTAAATTACACCAACACACAACTGAGTATCGTGAATGTATAGTGCATTTGGGAATATAAGAACATAAGAAACTAGTTCATAAAATATCAACTTTGTCTCCCACCTATGTATTCATAAATAGAACGATTATTGACACATTATACATAATAAATTTCATCATATCTAATGGTAAGAAACATAATAAAATGGTGATCTCATATGCTTAGTAAGGAAAAAATGGGCTATATCAATGAATACATATGCATAAAATGAGTGTATATGTAATGACCCCAATCCCCAAAGCCCAGACCTTGTTCCTGAAACCATTACATTGACATAAGATATAAGGAAACACGTCCAAAAGACTTATTAGTGTAGTATTAATATAAAAATAGATATATACATGACTCTTACATTACATTTGGAATACACAAATTACAATATAATGTTTTTTTGAAAACAACTTAATTCCCTCAAGCATATCTCTACATATCAGTCATAGTAAACTTTATGAAATCCAAGGAAAAGTAAAAAATATAATTGTGACATATAAATTCTTAGTATGTGTTGAATACAACATATAAAATAATTAATCAATGAAAATAATCAATATATCAAGGTAAATGGTAGAACACACATTCCATGTAAATAACGGGATAATGAATAATCTATTTGGAATGAAAAATAAATAAAAACAATTCTAATTGATCAATAAAATTAGTATTAAATGATTCTATACATTTATTCATAGTATAAATTTCATGGATAATAATAATTTCATCTGAATAAAGGTAATTCTTATTTATTGAATTCCATTTTTCCTAGGTACATTGTAAATTTACCATCATGAGCGTTCCTAATATTATTTTAAATGAATTCGGTAAAACCCACCTAACTAAAGCAAGATAACTTTTTAATCCCATGAGAATACTGATGCAATGATGGGATATCTATAACTAGGTCCCCCCATTTCATACCTATCCAAATAATTCATACAATATCCAATAATCAATGTAATTTATAAATAATGTGCCTTATAAAATATATATGTCATGTACATAATATAGATTTACCAATATTTCCCTAGTTAATCAAATAGACTTATATATAAGCATTATATGAAAAACAATTATATGGTTTAGTTAATAAACACATCCATGATAAATAATATGTATATATAGGTTAATTTAATTTCTATTGATCATAGGAAAAGTAAACATTTCAATGAATATTTATCGACTAAAAAATGAATTAAAGAAGTGAATGTAAATAATTTCCTTACTCAAAATGACCATAAATCATCCATATAATGAATTATGATGGTATTAATAAAATTTATAACCATTTTTGTAAGAACAAAATGTGATTTGTCATCAATGAATATAAATACCATAAACATGTCTTTAAAAAGTTTTTTTAGGAAATAAATCATTTCATTTTAAGGAACCTTTTAAAATTCATTTTCATTGATAACCAATATTTAAAAAAAATTAAAAATAACCTCATAAAATATCAAATGCATCTTAAAATAATTGAAAACTATGTTGGTGTGTACTTACATATATATCATAAAGAACATTCCATTTAGATGATAAAAAGTTTAGAAATGTGCCATGTTTAGAAAGTGAAAAGAGAATTCCTTTGATTTTTTTTGTGAAAAAGGAAACTGGGTTACTATTTATTTTAATAAATTATTTTTCCAAGGTTAAGTAAAAATGATTTGAAAACATTTTTAGTAGACATGGTTTGGTAAGAAAACAAATTTATGATCAAAGAGAGTAAAGAATTCAAATTTTATTATAAAAATTCAATAACATTTTCAGTACCAAAGTGTAGAAAAATGGTACTATCACTTGTAAGAAGATCATTCCCTCTAAGTGCATTCATGAGACCAAGGTTCAAAACCAGGCAGAGGCATAATTTATGTTACTGTAGTAGTACTATAGCGATTACTATAATAGCATTGTAGAAGGTATTGTTTGGTACTGTAGTATGAGGAACTATTCACATTGGGCCACTAGTTTGGGCATAGAGTCCTTAAGGCCTTTGGGCCACCCAAGGCCTTTGGGTCAGTAAGGCCTTCGGGCCACCTCATGGACTTCACACAACATCAAGGCCCTTAGGGAAACCTAATTTGCAGTTGCTAAGATAGACACTACAAGGAACCACTCTAGTGGAGGAAAGAGCAGGGCACATCCACCAGAGCAAGGTTAAACGAACTTTGGAAGAATGAGATGCTATTGCATTTTCCATCAATACTGCGCCTGTGCACCCCTACACATGGACATTCTAGCTAACAATTCATGCAAAGGTGGAGCTATAATCATGATGCAGATGATGGGGAGGAGTAGTTTCAAGTAGTCATAGTCTGTATGATTTACTTAAGACCAACGGGTCATGTAATGTCTTCAAGCCTACTGGCAATGTAATTCCTAAGCCTACGGGCCTTGTAAGGGTTCCCCCTCATCCCATGAAAGGGGGGTTATTAGAAAATAAAAAAAGGCCGTCGGGCCTGTGATACATGCAAGAAGGCCATATATAAACCATATAGTATTGTGGTCATAAATGTTTCAGGGGGTTTGATGAAAAAAATACATGGTGATGTTTTCCCATTTTCATTCAAGTATTATTAATGATATAAAATCCTCATATTTGTCTATATCTCACCCTTAAAATTTTGACAAACCAAGCATCAATAGACATACACTATAATAGATCTTTTCAATACATCCCACCAGAAATACTCTTTCAGGTCTATATACATATTTTTACTTCAAAGATGATTAGAGAATGATGAAATATGAGACTCATGTAAAACATATTAATCAAATATAGACTAGGAAGGACACATACATTGTCACCAACCCTTATCATTCAATCAAAATCATGGTTTAACCCAAGAACAATTCTCACCATCTTTTATAGATCAACATCATCCTTTAGCACATCTTTAACCTTCACATGGACCGATAGTTGAACACTAATTTAAGACAGATAATATTTCTTCACTTACTTTAATTTTTTTAGGTGCATCACCATTAAATCCATAAATATTCATTCATTGGTAATCCTCATAATAGATAATATATCATGATCTTTTTAGGTCAAAGCATCTACCAACTTATTTTTTTCCCGGGGTGGTAATCGAATTGGTAGTCATAATATTTAATAAGCTCCAACCATATTATTTTGTACATGTTCAACTCTTTTTGAATGAAAATATACATTAAAATTTTGTGGTTAGTATATATGTCACACCTTTCTCCATATACAAAATGAATCTATAAAATTATATAAAAAATTACTACCTCTGACTCCAAATAATGAGTTGGATAATTTTTGCTAGGGTACCTTCAATTGGCGTGAAGCATAAGAAACCCCAAATTCATTTTTTAAGTGAAAAAATTCTTTTTTTCCTTATTGGATGCATCACTATAGATAAAAAACCATTATCTACAACATGGTAGTGTGGGAACAGGTTCACAGACCAAACTTATTTTTAGATCCTTTAAATTATCTTAAAATTCCACTATTAATATGAACATAAATCATTTTAAAGTTAACTTGGTGATTGTATTATATAATCATGAGAAATATTTTAGAGAAAATCAATAATATACAACCAACCCATGAAAACTATGGATTCCAGTCACTATGGTAGGTCAAGTAAATTTCTGAATATATTATCCCTTTGAAGGATCTACTGATATGACATCACTTGAGATTATATAAGCAAAAAGTGAATCTTTTTGAATCCAAACTATAAACTTGGTTAGATTTTCACAAAGATTCTCCTTTATATGGTTTTTCATCAAATCATTATGTGATCTTCACTCACATACTCTTTGAATATTAAATAATAACATCTATAAAAATAAATAAATGATTAAGATAGTCTCTAAATGATATATTCATAAACACCATGGATATAGCTCAATGATTATTAAGACAAAAAGGAATCACTAGAAATTCATATTGTATATACCTTTTATGGAATACCATCTTAGGTATATCCTCTTATTTAAAACTTAATTAGTGATACACATAATGAAGATCACTCTTGAAACAATATTTTTCTTCATGTATTTGGTCAAATAATTCATCAATATGTGGAAGGAGATAATTTTTATTTATAGTTATGTTGCTATGATTATGATAATCAATGAAAATTTTTATTGATAAATATCTCCTCATAAAAAATAGAAATGGTGCACCCTAAGGGGACACCCTAGGGTGTATAAATCTATTTTAAAAATTCAACTAGTTTGGATTCATCAATTCTCAAAACTCAATTGGGTCAATTATATAAGGAGTATTCAAAATAGGTATAACACTAGGTATGAGTTCTTTTGAAAAATAAACTTCATTATTCTAAGTAATACGTATCATTTTTTCTATAAATACATCAATAAACTCCCATAAAATAACTGCATCATTAATGTTTAGTTTCTCCCCAACCAAATGAGATAAATAACCTTCATTTAAAAATAACTAATAACAATAGGGAATCAACCTTCATTGCATGTTATTATTAATTATTTCATTGATATATTATTATAGGTTCATTTAGAATATTAAATGTGTCTTCTATTCTTTTAAAATTAATATGATCCCCATATTGATAAATCTAATACATGACAAGAATCATATAAAATTCAACTAAATTTATAATCATAATATTTGTATGTATCACTCTCCCACAAACGACAATCATATATTAAGAATAAACATGATATGTGATCGTGGTTCCATTACAAGTTCTCACATATACCGCAAAATCTAATTGTTGTGGTTATATAGTGATATCCTTAGACGAATGTTTAGAAATAAAATAGTGGGTGGATCCAGAATCAAATAAGATTTTAACTATTATAGATTAGATGATAATTGTATATATCACATAATCTTTATCATAACCCACTTCAGTAGGTGTGATAACATGATATTTTCTTTTATCTATGAACTTAAGAGGTTCTAGACACTAATCATCAAAAGAATTTTAATTTAGGCATTGATTCACATAAATCTCATACTCCTTGCATTTAAAACAAAGGAGTATTAGTGGTGTATTATGTGGATATTTTTATCTATTCACATGACTAGTTATCACCTTCGAATCACTTGGGAATTCGTTCTCTAATTGAGTTTCCTTTACACACATGAAATTTTTTTAGTCCAATTAAGTTGATTTCTACCATGTTCCCTTCCACAATTTGAGAATAATGTAAATATCATGTTATTTTAGAAATGGTATTTTAAATTTCCTATGAATTAAATTTTTTATTTGTTATCAAAACCATGATATTTATGGGTAACTCCAATCTACATATCCACATAGTGTGCACATAGAACAATTTCATCATAGGTACTAAAGTCTTTTATGGCTAATTCCATTCAAAGACTTGTTTTGATGCCACAATAGAATCGGTTAATTTTTACTTTCAGAGACGATAATTATACCAAATTTATACCTTTAAAGCCCTTTATCATTTTTGTTATATGTGTTGATGGATTCTTCATCCATTTTATTTAGGTCAAGAAAGACATTCTCCAAATTTCTATGTATAATACAAGGTAATTACAAACCTATGAATAACCCCTCAAACTCATCCAATTATATTTATTTAATTTATTATTTTTACCTCACATTATGGATTAGATTCCACCATTAATCTACTTTTCCTTCCATATGATGTACAACTAAGACAAATTTTTCATTTCCTGAGCATTGAAGATCGGAAAATATATTCTTAGTGGTGTTGATCCATCACTCAACCAGTACTGAATAAAAAGAAATACTAAAATATAGTTATTTTTTCTTTATGAAAGATTCAATAGTATGTTTTTCAACCATTTTATCATTTGAATAATCAAAATGATTCAAAAACTAAGTAATGTTAATGAGAATAATAGAACGATTCTGCATTCTAGTCCCCATAACAATTGGTCAATCAGGTGGAAAATCATTTCATTTTCCATCACATTTAGTATTAAAAGTATTCCTTCGGGTTCCAACCACAATCTATAATAAAAAATAATAGTGTGAGAAATAATAATAAGATTGTAAATCCACATGGTCATGAATAAATAATATATTTTATATCTAAATCATCATACCATTTTTATGAAACCTCAGCTCTAACCTAGTTCATAGCCGATTTTTATTAAAATTTTAGGATTTCCCTATATTTAGACTTATCCTTAAAGGTTTAATATCCTAGTTTCACAAGGTTAAATAATCCTCCCATTGATACAAACTATAATGACCCCATATTTTAATATATAGATAGTACATCATTTTAGATGAATATTCATTAAATTACTCCAATACATTCCTAAGGACCATAAAATTATATTTAATTTGGAAACATGGAATCATAATCAAATAATTAATAAAATATCTACTTCATCGCACACATGGTACTACATAACTATCACCCTTTTTGATAAATAATACACGATAACATTCATCATATCATGGGGAAAAGAAACACAAGAAAGGGTGAACACATATACTTAGAAAAGGTAAACAATGGAGATATCAGTTAATATATTATAATAAAATGAGAATAAGGGTATAATAATCCTAATAATTAAACATTATGCCATAAATATATAAGATCTAATAATATTTCATGGAAAAATATTGTAAGTTAATAAGACATGAATCATAAAATAATCAAATATCATATGTTGCGAGATGATGACATAGAATTATAGTATACAAATACGAATTGAAAATTTATATGTTTTTGTACCTACGTTGCAGGACCCACCACTGTACCTAGTGGATGACCTTTCCTTAAAGTGGACTGCATTCACTCCCAAAACCATTATGGTAGTTATGATTCACCCCAAAGGCCATCATAGCATAAAAATTCCCTTACTCAACAGAGTTCATACCCCATTACCATCCTACATATCTCATGTGATATAAATAATTACCTAATTAATTATAGGGAGATATAGGTCCCACACATCACCTAATTAATTCCATTAATATTTATACATCAATTACATAAATCATTCATCGTATCAGAATACATTTAAAGATGTGGGTTTCCGACACATTTCATCATGTCATAACCTATAGAAAAGAAATAGGGCTCACTAACATAATTCCATCATAAACACAAAAAAGACTATCAAAAGAGTAAGGATGGAATACATGAATCATATTTCTAGAAAGGAATATTTAACATCATATAATGTTATCTAAGATGTTAAATTATTTTTAATGAAAAATTTATATTATTGGTGATGAACATATCCTTTATATTTTGAAATCATTTTAAAAAATCCCCATAATTATAATAGATATCATCATAACTATAAAGAATCTTATAATACTGTAAAGGAATATTTAATGCATTAAAATTCAATGAAAGTGCTAAAATATCCTCATAGTATATGAGTTAAAATAAATTCCTTCTGTATTTTTTTGGAAAATTCACAAAGTACCTCTTCTAAAAAATAGGAAATACAACCCTTTAAATACATTTTGAAAAAAAATTAAATCAGGGATAATTTTTCTAACTAATAGTAAAAATAATTTTTAATTTTATTTAGAAATCATGTAAATGCAATATAAATATTTCCTAATGGATACATTGACAAAATAAATCTCTAAAAATGATGCAATTTTGAAATAAACCCTTACCAATATGAAATGATATGAAACGTAATCCCCATGAAAGAAAATACAACATATAGATAGGAGTATTGAATAATTGTTTTGGATAAGAATCATAAAATAATTTCTTGGTTATTATATAAACCACACAACATAAAAAAGTATTGAATATGGCATGTGTCTCACAGAATAAAAGATAGATAAAAATGTCATACCTATAGTCTTTCCTTTCCTAATTCGGTATGAAACATACTATATAAGAAATATAGTTTTTTATACATTAATTACATGAACATAAAAATTTGTTAACATGTACGTTTTAATTTTTATATCTTATCACCCATTTAATATTTTTTTTTATTAAAATCATTGTTCTAGGTGATAACCGCTTCATTTTCTAAGCATTTTTTAGTTCAGCAGTCATGTTTGTTATAAATTGATTATGGCACATAATTTTCACAATGTTAACTATGGTATAAAAATAATATGAACTTATTATATACATATTTTTATTCATTCATTAAAATTATATATAGACAAATGAATGATATAATTCATTGAGATAGTAGGTCATATGTACTCATGAATGTTGTTTCCATTTTTTGACTTATGTAATGAAAGTTTGGGAAATAATAATATGCCTTCATAGAATAATTACAATTCCATATATGTAATATATATTCATAAAACTCAAAATTTTAGCCACCCATTTTAAATATAATTTAAAAATTAATCACATTATATTGTGGAGAAGGAAGTCCATATATAATTCATAGCAACATTGTCATTTCTCAAAATATTGGATGATAAGAGGGTAAAAATGATATTATCATTCCATAATTATAATTATGTTTTAAATATCATATATATACATTTCTATTCATCATAATACCCATCCAGAAAATATTTTTATGAAAAATGAATTGTATCTCTATGGGAAGATGGAAAGTTGTATGTACACATGAGTGATACATTCACTTCTTCTTTGATGGGAAATGTGGTGTATAATTTTTTTCCATAAAAACAATATCATTAAAGAATATTTTCTACATATAATTTGTTTTTTACGGTAGATAACATATATTTGGAGGGGTTAAATAAGAGTAAAAAAATAATGTGATCGTGTAAAGCAATTACTCCTTCTTCAAAACGAATCCTTTAGATATCATATAAAGGGATCTATTTATGGTATTTTGGGAATACTAGAACCTATATAATGTGTATTATGTACTAGATAAAAGAATTTGGAACATTATGTTTAAGATATAAGGATAATTGCGGTTTAATGAATTGATGGATGTGTTTCACTTTAATAATTGAGGTGAGGGGCAACATTGGAAATTCTCAAAATGTTAAAATATAATTAGACTATTATACAGAAAAATTCTTCCAAATGACCTATAAATGAACCAAATATGAAATTTAAGACCTTATATATTCCAATTTATTTTTTTCCAATTATATTATAATTTTTATATAATTTAATAAAATATCAATCTCAAAATTTATCATTATTATCAATTTTGATACTATTCATTAGTTTGATGTTACAAATATTAAAAAAACAAGTAAAATTAAAAAAAATTATTATATCTTAAAATTTCGTGGACGTATATCAATTTTTTTATTACCGTATGTATTTAAATTATAATACAATTATTATTTCCAATATCTTATACTTTAATTTTTCTATTAATAAAATAATTATTATATCATTGTTGTGAAAAAAATTTAGGTGATTATTTCATAACTATAAATTAAAAATAAATCATCATAACGAAGATAAAAATTTTATATTTAAAAAAAATTATAGTTGAACTTATATTTTAGATTATGAAACATTAAAAATATTACACTAATTAAAAATAACTTCATGAAATTTTTTATTTCTCATTAAATAAAACATTATAATGTTAATAATATTCACCATGTTGAGCCAGAATTTAATAAATTAGAATCATGGATAATTATGATTTAAATAAAATTGGTAAATAATATATATGTATGTTTTTTGGTTATTTTATAGTTCTTATCTTTTTATTATTTACCTTCAATTACTTGATGTACGCTTTACCATTGTAATAAAATTAATATGTTTTCTAATCATATTGTCCAAAAATAACAAAAACTATTTAATAAATTTTTTACTAATGATCAAAAAATATGGAATAGACTTCTAAAAATTCACATCATAGATGTTTCTGATGTGAATTTAGAGTTAAACTAGAAATACACATTGAAAAATAGTATTTGTTGAAAAAAAAAATTTTTTAATATAAAATAATTTTATAACAAATTCACATAGAAATTTCATTTCAAAAAATGAAATTGAATTATTTAAAATCAAAATGAACTGAATAATTGTATATAATAACAAAATTTTAATTTTAATTTTAAATAATTAAAAAAAAAATTATCTTTTAATAAAAATTACTAATTTTTCATTAACCATTGGAAAATAAATATTTTTTGAAAATTACCTAAAATTCATATTAATATAATATTAAAACGTTGAATGAAATTATATTTTTTAATAATAAATTTTCTAAAGACATTATAAATTTATTTTAATAATAACTATTTTTATGTGAAACCATATTTTTATAGAGTGAAATAACTTTTCTAAAAATTGTGTGATTAATTTTTAAGCGTTTTTCTCTAAATTTATATTGGGTTAGACCTTTATATTTATTTCATAATTCAATTAATTATATTAATAACCACCAATCCAATGTATTATAAATAATGGGAACATAATATTTTAATAATATTACTTTTTTTTTAAACACACTATTGCGTGAAATGCAATCTATCAATGAAATTAAATTATGAATAGAAAAATATTTAATAAAATCTATGGGTGTTACATTATACCCCCATTAAAATATATTTATCCCTATAAATTTATCTCAAAAATAAAAATATATGATGATACCTCTACCTCATCATATCTTCAGGTTCCCATATAGTTTTCTCAATATACTGTTTTCTCTAAAAACATTAACTGGGCGAGTGGTGTTGTTTTGTAGAACTTACTCACTACAATACAGAATCTCTTCTAGTTATTCTTCAGAAGAACTATCATTATCATCATTATGACCACTATGTTTAGTACATTTTAATGATCATTTATGTACTTCCCCAAGATATTTACATGGAATACAGTACGAACATATGATAGATTCAGTTGAAGCACCATTAGATAAGCTTCTGTTTTGATACTGTAAAAAATTTATGATGGGAAAATATACATAGAGCTCATATTTCCCTTCTTTATTAATATCAACAATCTATTATTGGGATATATTTGTAGGAACACCTTTTCTCCCACCTAAAACACCATATATTACAGAGGATTTTCATTGTATCCTTTTTCAACTCAGATATGATCTTATATGTTGTTGAATGGAACTAAATTTATCAAACATTTCCTCTGCTAGATCTAGTCCCAATAGATTTATTTACACAAAATTATTTCAGAAATATGGAGTTCTACCATCCATACCAATAAGGGATTTATTTGGATCCATCTGAATGATGGAGTAAAAGCTAGTGCTCTAAGAAACATCTATCAATGGAAGGTGTTGATCCCAAACAACATTTAAATACAATGTGAATGCTCTCAACAATCATTCTAGAGTTTGAATGGTCCGTTTAAACTGACCATATATCTAAGGATGATAATCAATGATGAAAATTAACTATGTATCTAGATCCTATAGAAGACTTCTCCAAAACATCAATGAAAACCTATAATCCTGATCAAATAAAATGTAAAGCGGTACTCCATGGAATCATACAAATTCCTTGATATATATTCTAGAAATCTGATGAATATATAGATATTCCCTGGAAGTAAATAATTTTACAAACATTGTAATGTGGTCAACTATAACCCATAAATCATTATGTCCTTAGATATTTGCGGGAGTCTGATGACCAAATCCGTGGTGATGTTTTCCCATTTCAATTCAGGATTGGTGAATTGTTATAACATCCACATAGACTTTTGTCTCCAAGAATTAACTTTCTAGAAAATGAAGCATCAATAAATGTAACCTACAATATCCCTCTTCATTCTATACCACTATAAATACTTTTTCAGGTATCTATACATCTTTAAACTTACATGATGATTGGAGAATGATGAACTATGAGCCTCATACAATGAATCCTTTAAATATGTCATGGCCAAACATATACATGATTCATGAAACTTATCATTCATTCACAATCAATATTAAAATCAGTAATATTTCACGCATTATTTTACATCTCTACATCATCTATCTATGACTCTTTAATCATTACTTAGATAAAAGGTAGAAAATTAATTTGATTCATATTTTTTTCTCACCTTATTTTTATATTTTTACTCAACACTTTATATATCAATAAATATTTTATCTTTTGTGATCGTGATCTTAGATAAGATATCATGATACATTTCTCTTAAAGAATCTTCCAACATGATCTCTTTCATAGGGTGATAATGGAATGATTAGTAATAATATTTAATCAGATCCATCCATATTCTTTGGTGAATGTTCAAATATTTTTGAGAAAAAATTTAATTAATTTTTTTATCAATATATTTGTGACTTCATTATCTATTGAGATAATTCCTCCATATAATTTATACAGAAATTACCGTATCTAACTCTAAATCATGATATGGATAATTTTTCTCATGGACCTTCAATTAGAATGAGGAATAATATTTCACTATATTGTTTTTCACAGGAAAAAATCCTAGTCCCTTATTTGATGCATCACTATAGATAACAAAAATATTTTTATACTATAGTGTTGTGTGAGAATATGTGTACAGACCGACCTTATTTTCAACTCCTTGAAATTATCTTTAAATTCCTCCATCCATATATACAAAATCATTTCCATGTAAAAATTGTGATTGGATTACATATTCATGATAATTATTAAAAAAATGTTGAAAATAGCATTACAGCCTAATAAAAATATAGATTTCAATTATCATGGTTGGTCTAGGACATTTCTCAATAGATTCTGTCTTTGAATGATCTAAAAATATGCCATCAACTGAGATTTTATAACATAAAAATGAATCATTTTAAATCCATAATTAACACTAGGTAAAATTTTCAAAATTCATCTTCTTACATAGTGTCTTCAAATCAATACTGATGTGACCATCTTGATATTCCTTACACTATGAATATATAATAATATCACTTTAAAAGACATCTAATAAGAAAATAAACATATAATTTAAATACATTATTCATCAATTCAATGAACAGAGTGGCGGCATTAATAAGACCAAAAAGAATCACTATAAGTTAATAGATTTCATACCTAATAAGAAATTTCATATTGGGTATATCATCCTTCTTATAACTTGATGGTATACCGAATTAAGATCAGTCCTAGAAAAATATTTATTTAGGCAAAATTGATCAAATGTGTTTTCAATTTGAGGTAGGTGATAATTTTTCTTTATAGTGATATTGTAAACGACCAAATAATCAATGTAGAGTTACATTGATACATATTTCTTCTAAAAATAGAATAGGTTCACCCCAACGTGATGCACTATGGAATATGAATCCATTATAAAGATTCTTCTTGTCCTGCTTCTTCAATTCTTGTAACTCAATTTGGTCCATTCTATATGGATTATTTGAAATAGTCATTGAAGAAAGTTTGAGTTCTATTGGAAAATAAACATTATGATTTAGGTTAATACCTAAAAATTCGTCTATAAATAAATCGACAAACACCCAAACAATAGGTGGATAATTATTATAGAGTTTCTCCCACCCCATATGAGATATATAACCTTCATGTATGGGAATTAAGGATATGACCTTAAACATCACATATTCAAGTGAAATTATACAATAATTAACTTTATTTAATTCCCATTTATATATTTAGTTTATTGTTTAGGAAAATTGGGATGAATACTTATATAGAAACCCCATATTGTCTAATTGGACAATTATAATCATTATCTATTTTTTCCACTAAATAAAAAACCATAAAATAAAACATGATTTCTTGTCATGATATAACGCTACAATAATTATATGGACCTCATCATTATTAGTAAACATCATTAAATCCATTTTAAATAAAAAGATGAGAATAAAAAATATTAGTATGGAACATAAATAAAGAAAACCATTATTCTAGTCAAAGTATTGTGAAAAAACATGGAATCTTATTTAATGATATTTGATAATATAAAATAAAGAATATAAACTTAAAACTCACACTTTTTCAAAAATAAAACATCTAAAACCCCTAATAATAAAATATTAACCCTTTTTTCTTAATATTATAGAATCAAACTTATAAAAATATTTCAATTAGAATAACCATATAACTGAATATGAAAATAATTATCTAGAATACCTAATTATTAACCAAGGAATTAGAGAAATTTAATGGGGCTCACCCTTACCTTTATATAAGTTATATCAGACTCACCATTTTTAATGATCTACAATGGGGAACAAATATTCATATAAGCTATATTGAGCTTAAACATGAGCTATAATGGGGCTTAACCAATCCTATAATCTCTATTAGGCTCACATGATCACATATAATTATCAAGTAATAAATTATGAATAAAACATTTTATTCATTCACTTTTCTTCATAAAACCATAGAAAACTTTTTAAAACCCATATTAAAAAACATTCAGATATCAGTATACCCTTTCATATTAAAAACTCATTTTCAATAAAAAAAATACCCTGATTAAGAAAAATATATATTTTTTAATAAAATATAGTTAAATAAATTCTTTAGGATAATAACCTTTTCATTTTGATATAAATTCATTTTTTTGAAACGTGCATATTTAAATGAAATCACTTTATTTGAAAATAAACATATAAAATTGTAAGGAAACATAAATATTGTTAGGAATTAGGATAGTGGGAAAATATGATCATGCTAAAAAAGATAAAAACAACATACGTTTTTACTTGTAAAAAATAAATGGTGAATTTTGAAAGATGATTTTAAAATAACGCTCCTTAAATTGAGTCAGAATTGTTAGGTATGTTCTTTATCATCCTGAATAATAAACATAGGTTATTTATTTAATTCCTTAAAACCCATTCTAATGTGTATTATTCCTTTTATTTCACTAAATTACATGTTTTAACATGTGAATTATCACTTACGTTCATGTGGGACATTATGATGATATTCGGCACTTAAGTCCAAAATGAATACATTTGGTTGATTATGGTGAAAGAGGTTATTTATCCACAATATCCAGAATAATATTAATTACAGGATTTTAATTTTTATTCATTAATTATATTTTTAAATTCAACTATTAAATATGGATATGAAAAATTAACTATGTTATAATCATGGAGATGGTAGGTCGTACATATGAATTAATAACATTTTTATTTCTAATGAATACAATTGAAATAAGGTATAAATTATTTTATCATTAGGGAATTATTAAAATATAAAAAAATCAAATTAATTCTTCATGTATACATATATATCATCCATGTGATGTAGTGAGGAGAAATAAATCACATAGCTTTATGGTGGTGATAGTCCACACGTACACAAAAACAATTTAATCATTTTACAGTATATAGAAAGATAAGAAAATATGTGTTATATTATATTTTAATAATGAAAAATATTTAATTAATATATTATATAAGCATTATTTTCATATTTATGACTATCCATGAAATGTGGAGTTGAAAAACTTACACCACAACATGGAGATGATTATCTTTATGTAGGCATGCGCGATACATTGTTTTTTGTTTGATATATAAATTGTGGCATACAGTTGTGTCATAATAATAATAAACTATAAATATAAATTTTATATTAATTTACTATTCTTGGTTGTATGAAAATACGATTAGGTACAAAAAAATTTACATTAAAGAGATAGTATAGATGATTACCTCTTCTTCGGTGAACTTTCTTTAGATCTCATATTATGAGATATAGGGTTGGCCTTTTAAAAGGAAATAAATCTATGAAAATGGATAATACAGGTTAAAAAAGTAATGAGAAGGGTTTATTGATATATATGTCTCAATGAGATGTAAATATGTTCGGAATGAGGATCTCTTTTATAATTTATGTTAGGGGATCTTTGGAAATTTCTCAATAGATTAAACTATAATAAGGCTATTATAAAAACAAAAATTTAATAATTTCCTATAAATGAGTAATTTAATAAAATTTAGATCATATTTTACAGAAATTTTTATTATTTAATATTTTTATGTTTTTTAAAATAATTTTATAATACATTTTATTCCTAAAATATCATTATTGTCAATTTTTACACTATTCATTACACTGCCTTTGAAAATATGAATAAAATAATATAAATTAAGACCAATATTTTTATATATCCATAGAGTAACATGTTAATTTATAAATTTATTATATAAAGTTACTAATCTAATATTATATTTATTTTAGTATGTTTTTCAAAAAATTATTTTATTTTTCCATTAATTGAATATTTACTGAATCATTGTTGGGTAATAATTTACACAAATTTGTTATTCACTAATCTTTTGAAATAGATTACCATAATTAATACAAGAATTTTACCTCTAAAAATAATATTTATAGTCAAACATATCTTTTAGAATACTCCATAATAAAATTATAACACATATTAAATAGAATAGTGGGACATGTTTGACTTTTCATTAAATTATATACTACAATGTTCATAATGTTTTCAACGTTGTCAAAAAAAGGTAAAAAAAATAGATATTTTGAATAATATGGTAGATATATACTAATAAAATAATATTTAGTCAAGTGTTTTTTCTATTTAATGGGTCTAATTATTTTAATTAAAGTCATTTTATTAATTTTCCTTCTGTTTACATGAGTATTGCACCAGTGATGCAAAAGCCAAATTGTTAAATATATCATATATAAAAATTAAAAGGTAAATTAATATAAAAAAATAAATTAAAATAAATATAATTCTTTAAAATAATTCATTATGTATATTTATATCTATCCATGTGAAGTTATCTAATTGAATTTCTTAATTAAAATTTTCTTGCCTTGCATAATCTTTACTCAATCATTTGGATCATTTATCATTATATAACTCAAAAATTCAAAATTAATAGTATAAATGATTTTATATATGGAATTTAATAAAAATTTCATAAAAATACATTATAAATATCAATTATTAGATATATAAAATCTGATATTACTTTTTTAGCGTTGCACAAGCATTGCATCAACACTGAAAATGATTTTAAAATTTATCATGACATAAATTAAAATATATTTGTAACTAATTATTTTGGTATGATATTTATAATATAAAATCATAATTTAATCATCCAATAAGTTTAATAAATTTATTTTTGATAATAATATCTTGACGATATCAGAAAAGATACCGTAATTTTGAAAAACTATTTTTTACTATTCACAAAAAAATTAACTTTTTTAAGAAATTACAAATATTTGACCATATCCTAATATTTATATAACGACTTTTGAAATGAAGTTAATTTTTTCAAATAATTTTTTAAATTTCCAAAATTAAATTATAATAATTGCCCATAAAAACAATTAAAATCATTTTTGATGAAAAAATATTTTCTTTGAAAAACAATTGACTTTTCTAAAAACCTTATAAATATTTAAAATTAATAAATTAATAAATTAATAAATATTAGGATCATTATATATTTCATAATTTGGTTTAAAATATTCTTTCCCACTAATTTAACTACTAGGTTATAATTTCAACATTTAATAATTAAATTTAGTTGTTCATCTAAGATTGTGTTGCATATATTTTATTAATACAGAATCAGATGTGAGAGTTTGGGATATTAGGAGGTACACATTTAGTAAATAGAACCATTTTATTTTCAAATAATATGAATAGTAAACATAGAAATTTAGTTGCCATGATAAAGGAAAAATATGATAATTAAAGGTTAAAAAATGATAATAAATATAAAATGATGTTAAAACATAAAAAACTATTATTGGATAAGTATATCTCAACCATATTTTTTCAAGGGTCTAATTTGTTACATTTTAGAGAAAGTAGGATATGATTATGACCTTTATTATTTTTTATTTAATGAAATGTCAAACATGTCACACTTTTATTCTTAATTAGTGGATTATATTCAATATTTGGTTATGAAGAAGATATATTTGACTATAAATATGTTATGGGTTTAATGGTAATTTATTTCTCGATAGAAAAAGTAAATTGTAAATTTTATTGTTTCAAAATCCTTTTCCTAAATTTGATGAATTATTTTTCTACCTAGACTACAAAAAAAATCAAATATACTTACTTTAATTGATTAATTCCATCCTTTAATTCATCTCTATCACAAACTCATATTTTTCTATAAATGATGAGTATGAATTATTAAAACCTAAATCACTATAACAATACTCTATGTTTAAAAAATCCAAAATAAATAATTACTATTTTAACTCTTCTCATTAGGAATTAATAAAAACCAAAATGGTGACCACCAGATAATATAATTCTCTAAAATGTATAGGCCTTCATGTGTATAGGACAAATTTATATTCCAAAATTCAATAATAGTTTCAAAAATTCGACATATAACATTAAATAAATAACTATCCTTAAATTTACTTATAAATATTTCAAACTAAGACTGAATCCCACCAATTAGAATGCTTTTGTCCCATACTGTTTCAATATTAATTGTACTATTTTTCTCTTAATAACATAAATTGATCTTGATATCTCATTTAAAAATATAATTTTTTTAAAAGACATAATCTCTAAGATATGATAATAATTTCCATAAATAACCTGAATATCCATAAATCCACATTATGATTGTATATTCCTCCAAAATGTAATTTATCATTTATTATTTCATTAAAATACCATTGTTTTCTATTTAACATAATCATATATAGTTCCCAAAAAAGAGTATTTCATAAGAAAATAGATTAATCACTTAATCACCAAATCATTTTCCAATCCTACGGTTATTTATTTGATAAATCATATTTCCCAAAAATGAACATAACCATTATCCGTCAAATATTTTAAAAAATCGATCTTACTAGAACATCACAGAGGCCAGTGGTAGGAAATTCACCTTATCTCCCTTTGGTTGTGGGTTCAATAACTATGGCCTTTCCAGATGTGACTGGTTGTCACAATGTATGTGTTCTATCCCTTTCAAAGTCTATATAATTCTTATAACATGCAAAAAATATGATATAATCCCCAAAATAACCATAATATATTCAGTATTAAATATATTTGTTTACCACAATGCTTATCGTTTGGTAATAACATCAAATCTATACAAATTTCATGATGTGTTCAATGAATCTCTCCCAAGTAAGTACATAACTGATCCATTAACACTAATAAAATTATAGGTCATATTTTTAGATAAATATATTTCTTATTATGAAAAATAGATAGAGATTTCTTATCGGAGAGAGAAAGTTCAATAAAGCAAGACCACTAACCTGGTTAACGTTTTTAGAGAAACTACCAATTTGAGGATGCTATGTGGGAACATGAGGACGTGATGTGGTAGATTTATTGTATTTTTTTTATATGAGTGAAACATTTTGGGGGTAAAAATCAATTTTTCGTGGTATAATCTAATACCCTGAGATTTTATGAAATGTTGTTATTTAAACATTTTTTCCTTTGATTGCATGAAGTGTAATGAATAACGAGTTTAATCAAACCACAAAATGTTATTAAAAAAATCCTTTATTTTCAATCCATTATAATTAAATTTATGAATATTATTTTTAAGTTATGAAATAAATTTAAGGGTCCAACTCAATATGTTTTTAAAAAAATGATTTGAAAATTATCACACAATAATATGTAATGTAAATTTACACTTAAAAAAATGTTTTGAGGAACATATTTTCTTATTATAATAAATTCAAGAAGTTATTAGAAAAATTATTTGAAAAAATTAATTTCATTATTTTTTCATAATTATCATAAGATGAGTTTTTCATTAATCCCTGAAAATATTTATTTTTCAATGAATACTGTAGAATTGCTATTTTTTTATTGAAAACTGTATTTTTATTTTAAGGTTTTTACAAAGTTAAATTTTATTTTTGAGAGTATAAAAATTTTATTGTTTCGTTTTTATTTCAAATACTTATATTATTTTTTAAAAAAATTTATACTTGGAATCAGTATAATAACATTTTTTTATTTTAAAATGGTATTTTTATGAAAAACTTAATTTTCATTATATTTTTCTAGTTTACTTTTAAATTAACATATGAAGCTAAATTTATATGAATTTTGAAAAATGGATTCTGCATATAGAATTATGAATTTAATTTTTAGTAAGCATATCCATTTTAATTTTAGACTATATGAAGAGTAAACATAGTAATTTAGTTACAACAATAATGAGTAAATCTGGTAATTAAACGATAAATATAAAATTATATAAATAATTAAATGATCAAAAAAATTTCCTAAATATTATTTTATAACTATATATTTACCATAATTATATTAGGGTCAAAATTAAGAGATTTTGGTTTCTCTTAGAAAATAGTATGTCATTTATAATGTTTTATTTAATGAATAATCAAACACATTGCACTCTTGTTTTTAATATGTGTAATATATTTAATACCTGGATATCAAAATGATATGTTCTACTATAATTTTTTTTAAATATAATATATTTATATTCATAATGGTAATCTTTTTTTAAATTTTTGTGATGAAATAATTACCATAATTTTTTCCACAATACTAATAGAGTAATTATTTAATTAAAGAAAAAAATATATATAATTGATGTTAAAAATATTAAATGTATTATAATTTGATATAATTAATGTAATTAAATAATTTTCTAATTTACTGAATTTTTTAGGATATTAAAAATAGTTCTTTCAAATTTTATTGGTTGTCTTGGAATTTTTAAAGTCAAGGTAATGAATAGTATCCAAACTGACAATAATGAACTTTTATGGGATTAATATTTTATTAAATTATTTTAAAATAAAATAATATTAAATTAGAATAAATGGGATAATATATAGACTAAAATTTATTCCCACAAGAATTTATAGACCATTTGGATGCATTTTCCTATAGAAAAGTCATATTATATTTTAATCTTTTAGGCAATTTATAAGGTTCCCCAAACCCTAATTATAAAATAGAACCTCCTCCATCAATTTTTTACAAAAATTTGAGACTTCATTCTCAAAAATAATATAAAAAATTATATTCTCAACTTTCATAGTCACATTCTAGAGGTTTTGGTCTTCCTATAAGACAAACCCTAGTTACCTTTAGAGGAGAAATAATGGAGTCGTTCTAAAGAAGATGTAATCGCTCTAACGGATAACATTCATTTTATACTATTATTTACCTCATCTATATATATTATATCATTTATTAATTAATAAATTAAGTATCGAAAATATTTTTTAATGTTATTAAGATTATGAAAACACCATTATTTACCATGTTTCCCATTAAACAACAATTGAAAGTGACACTCGTGCGTACCTACGACTTACCATCTCCACGTAGCAATACAATTAATTTTTCATCCCCATATTTTATGGATGTGTAATAAGATGGGTTTAATGTTTATATATCAAATTTATTTTTTAATTATACTTTTCAATGGACAATATAATCTCTAAATTTTAATCACCCAATCTTTTGAGAAATGATAACACTGCTTATGAATATGTATGGACTACCATCCACATGATGCGATGTGAATTTTTTTTCATTTATATTTCACATGGGTGGTAATAAATATGAGTTTTTTTGAATATATACGATATTAATAAAATTATAATTATTCTAGGATGTTTTATTATTTTTTACCTTTCTTTCATATGTTTGTCAAAAAATGGAAACAATGTTCATGTGTACGTACAACCTATTGTCTCCATGAATGTTGTAATTCAATTTTCCATATCAAAATTTCATGAAATATTTAATCTGTATATAATGGATAAATATTAATTTTATATTTTTATTAAAATTATTGAAATTATGATACATTTATCAATGTTTTGGGACTGGGACTACTGAACTGAAACATGCTTGGAAACGAAGCAGTTATCACCTAGAAATGTGGTTTTAATAAAAAATTATTTATTATTAAGTGATGATAAATTGTAAATAAATATTTCATTTTATGATTAATACATGGTATATGAATAAATTGATAATAAATTAATATTTATTATATGGTAGTTTTTAACGTGAATATGTAATGGAAGTACTTGAGGTAAGGGATTTTCAAATCACTTTTATTCTAGGGGATACATGACTGATACACTACTTTTTTATATTTTGTGGATTATATTCTACCCAGTAATGTGTTTAATGATTGTTGTCATAAAAATTATGGGATATTCATATCTATATAAATTTATTTCTTTCATGTAGATTAAATTTCAAATGATACTAAAGTGGTAAGGGATTATTTCACAATCTCATCATTATTGGAGATTGTTTTTGTTTAAGTCTCAACTGGGGAATATTTCTATTCTATGTACACATTTTATAAAAATGTTTTCAAAATAATTTTTACTAATGTTTGAAACCTTATTATCCACATTTTACTTTTTCAAAATGGGTTTAAAAGAGTATTTTTGTCTGTTTAAGAACAAGGTACTCTATGAATTTTCTAAAAACAAATGGAAGGAATGTTTTTTGAACTTATAAAACATGAGGGGATTTTCTTATCATAATGATTACTTAATGATATTAATATTCTGTTATAATAATAAAAGGTTATTTTCAATGAAAATTATTTTCTTTATAATAGTGCTATATTAAAAAAATTATTTCAAAATAGAAAGGATATTTCCTCAATAATTATTTCAACGGATCTTTCAAAATAATTTTCTTTACATGATAACATTATTTTATGTTTCATATTTTTTTAATGGTAATATTATCCCTATTTACCAAACATACCCTTTTTCAAGATCGTTTATGGGTATTATGGTGTGAGTTTTATTAAACTTTTTTATTTTCTATGGGTTAATCTATAATGAAATGATTATGAAACACAATTATTTTCATGGGTTCTGATATGATGAATTATTTATGTTCTTGTGGAAAAAATATTTATAGATTTCATTATGTGATGGGTGAAAAATATATAACCCTTCAACACATTTGGTAAAGATTTATATATCATGATATAGATAGTAATTGAATTGGGATTGAACCTGGTTCAGTAAGGGACTTTTTCTTCTATAATGGTCTCGGAATTTAACATTGATTACTATGATGGTTTGGTTAGTGAACCCATTAAACCATATGGAATGAGCATCCACTAGGTATCGTAGTGTATCCCACCTAGGAGGTATAGCTACCTAGGTATTTTCTATTCTTATGTGTGTGCCATAATTCCATGTTATTCTATCTGGTATTATTTTGTTAGATTATTTTATGTTTCATATCTTATGAAATTCCATGATTTATTTAATGAGTCAAGATTATAACATGGATATATGTTAAAATTCTAAAAGGTTATATTAATGTTATTATACCCCAATTATCATGTTATTGTTATATATTCATTGAAATCTCCTTTGTTTATCTTTACAGATCATATGATATCTCTTATTTATTATGTTTCATTCCCTAGATACATGAAGAATTGTATTAAGTATGATGTATCAAAAAAGATTCTAGTTATGAAGAAATATGTGGCAGATAAAGTAGATATTTTATGAACTTATATTTATGTTTCCGTTTATCCAAAGGAACTATACATATAAGATCTTCATACATGTGTTTGTGTAATGCAATTAATATTCTTATAAAGAAAATTAAAATCTATTTAAGAATATATTTGGTCTTTATAGTTGGTATCAGAGGATGTGTTTTGTTATCATTTGGAAACTAGGATAAAAAATTTTCTGAATAACTCAAAGTATAGGATAAAATTATAACTTTTATATAATAATCATGAATGAACTAGATTAAACCCAACGTGTCTTAGAAGAAGGTATCATGATTTATAAATCCTATAAATTATATTTCATTATTATGATGTTTTCAGCAAGGATTATTGTTTCTCGCGCTATTCCTTTTGTTTTCAGTCAATGGTGAGAACCCAATGGAGTCTTTTCAATGATGAATGTTATGTAAAATGAATTTATTTTCTCCTTGATCATCCAAATATTATGGGATCTAGAATACATAAGTAGTATTCTAGTCTCACACAACATTCTCAGTATAGTAATCTTGTGTTGTATTGAAATCCTGAAAGGAGGGAACAATGTACAATTCAATAAATTATGAGGTAACATCCCCCTTATATTATTGGATATTCCAATACTATATTGGGAAAGTGATGGACCAAGATCATTAATACAATATTTTATATTCTCAAATGCTTGGGACATGAAAAATCTGTCATATTTTTTTATTTTCTAGAAAGATAAGCCTAAAAGTTATCGAATCCTATCAAAAATATGAGGAAAGAAAAATTAATTGAATCAATATATGAGGATGAGTTTAAAGGGTTATTACTCATAAAGTACTTACCTAATATAACACACACAATTATGAATATGTTATTTCCTAAGATGAAGAAATAGAATGATGAAACCATCAGTATATTTGAGGAAAATGTTACATGTTTTTCAAGGTATGCCTCTAGTTTAATTATGAGTCCTAAAATTATAATTGTTTGACTCTTTGATGTCTTAAAACAAATTATTTGAAAGTAATTATCTATAAGTGACTTTGATATATATGATAAATGTTTTCAACATTATCTCAAGGTGGATAAGAATATTGGAGTTACCCATCAATATTTAGGTATTTCTAAGGAAAGAAAAATATAAATAGAAGGACATTTTAAAACATGAGAAAAAGGAATATATATAGGTTATTCTTGAAGTGTGGAAGGAAACATAGGTAAATTATCATAAGGGTACTAGTAAATATTTTATGTTTAAAAAATATGGTTATCAGGAAAAAAATGTGGAAGTGATGGGATGAAGTTAGCCAATGATATGAATAGAGAAGAATCTTCACATAATACACAAACCATGCTCTAATGAAACAAATGTATGGATTAAGGGAATTATTCCAATCATTTAATTATTCTAGAGGTTTTTATGATCATTATCAAAAACCTCTTAATATCAATGATAAAAAGAAATCCTTGTGGTCATGACTTCTAAAGCTGGTTATGAGAATGATGGGGTGAATGGTATAATTATCATCCACTATAGGGTATATAATGTCTTATTTGATTGTATATCCAAAAAATCTTTTATTTCTAAATAATATACTATTCGTACCCCCATTCTACCTAAAAATTTAGATATTTATAAATCTATGAAAACAGTTGATTGCATAATGACCACGTATCACATTTATAATTATTTTATGATTGATGTTTTTGGGAAGTAATGCCTGAAAATCTGGTAATTTTCAATTTATTTTAATTTGATGTGATTATATTCATGGACTGGATTTCATTATATGGGGATCATATTAATTTATTAGGAATATTAGTGAAATTTCATATTATGAATGAACCTTTAATTATTTATTTATTTACAGTTGAATATGAATACAAAATAGAAATTATATTCATTTGGGGTGTGTTATTTCTTATAAATGAATATTATATATCTCATATGGTTAGGCAGAAACTCAAAATTAAGGATAAAACTAATGAACATTAGTTTCTTATGGATTTATAGAAAAATTTATAGGTCTTCCAATGAATTTTGATGTTTAGTTTTAAATGAAACTCTTACCTGATGCTTTTCATATTTCGAAGAATCCATATAAAATGGTAATAATTGAGTTGAATGATTGAAATAATATTCTTATGGGGAATCCTTATAATGGATTAACATTCACCAGTGTGTCACCATGGGTTTCACATATTCTATTTATTATGAATAGAGTTCGATCAATGTGACTTTTCATTAATTATGAACTACATAACAAGATAAGTATCAAAAACAAGTATCCTTTTCCCTGTATTGATATATTAAAAGATGAACTATACAAATATCAATACTTATCCATTATTTATCTTCATTTTTAACCTCATTGATTGGTAGTTATGATGAATTATATACATAAGATGTGATTTTGTACAAGGTATGAATAATATGAATTTATAGTGATTAATTTTTCAATTGATAATTACCACATTATATTCATGGAATTGATGATTTTTTAGAGGATATCATGATCAGTTTATGGTTGTCATTTTATATTAAATTATTTATATATTCAATGATCAAGGAAGAGTATGAAGATCATTTTAATATTGCACTAAAGACGTTAAGGACGGAGATGATTTATGCATGATTTACTAAGTGTAAATGTTTTCATTAGGAAGATTCATTTTTGGGTAATATAATCTAAGGTGAGGGTATATTGTTATATCCTTAAAAATAAATAAGCTATTGAAGATTTTCCTAGGCCAACCACAGTGATTTAAATTTATATTATTCTTGAGTTTTCTATATATTGTCGATGTCTTTTGGAAGATTTATAATGATTATCTAATCCGCTCACCATGTTAACCTGGAAAGTATTTAATTTCATATAGATTGAAGAATTTAGAGATAACTCCAAGGTGATTAAAATAATAATGGATAATGAAGTTGTTCTCGTACTACATTTTAGTAGATAAAGTATTATGATCCATAAAGATACATAAAATAAGGGATTATGTTGTTTTATCTTATAAAATGATACTGTGATTTCTTTTGCCTCACATTTATAAATGGTCCTTGATAAAAATTATCTAACTCATTATTTGGAGTTAGATGTATTAAAATTTTTATTAAAGGTAAGGATGAATTATCTGTGTGAAAAAAATGTTTGAAATATATACTACTCACACGAGATTAAAGTTCATTTTCACTCATAATGAATTAAACAATCCCTAAATAAGTTGTTTTGAGATGATTAAAGAATATGACTACTCATTTCATTACCACACATAGAAAGAGAACATGGTGGCTTGTGATTTCAGTTGAAAAGATCTTATTAACTTATCTATGATCAAGATAACAGAAATTCCTTTATTCATTGGTTTACAAAGGATGAAACTGGTAATATTAAATGGGATAAATTTTATCTATCATAAATGAATGTTTAACTGTCTTCTAAGTGATTATTCAAGAGGCATAGAAGGCTGACGTATAACTACCAAACTAGGTGAGAATTTTTCTCGAGTTCAACTTTTATTGTGATGTAATGAGAAGGATCAAGAACTACGAATGAGTTATGCCCATTCTGGATTTAAATGAGTGTGTTGATGAGGATCATAGTTCATCATTCTTTATAGATCCTGAATTTAAAAAGATATAATGAGACTGGAAATTCTATTTTTGTGGGATTGTATAAAGAGAGATATCACAATGATTGTTTATCACTACTTGTTTTGAAAAGAAGTAAAATTTTAGAGGATGAAGTGTTAATGGATGTTATAAAAATCATGTAAGTGTTGATATTTCAGGAAGTAACACATTCCGTTGTATACAGAATGATCCATGGTTTTTCTTGATTTTTTGGAGAATTATTTAGTAGGACCCTGATACAATGTTATGTTTAAAAATGACTTATCTTTCTTAAAAATAATTTTAACCTGATAATACCATTAAAACTATAATATACATGTTTGGAGCTTTCTATATATATTTTCATGTTATTTAGGATCAAAACCTATATTTGATAGAATTTTCTTATAAAAATTTATTTCACTCTATAATTAATGTGGATTATTATGAATCCTACTCTATAATATGTGATAAAATCCAACATGATGAAATAATGTAGAGGAAAGAAAACTATTGGGAACTTATCTAGTTGAGGAAATTTAAGATAATGTTTGATTTATTCAATAACACATATGTGAAGATTATATTTGAAAAAATCTACCATGATTATAATAAAAAATATATAGATTATAAACTGGATGAAGATGCATACCTATTAATATATCCCTTGAATTGAGAGATGATAATTCAAAATAAGGGAAAGATAATCCCTAGATATATTAGTCCTTCTGAAATTCCTGATTGTTTTGGGATGGTTTCTGGTCGATTTGGATTTCATCGAATCTCTCACAAACTCATGATGCATTCCATATATTTATCGCAAGGAAGTTTAAACATGATCATTATCATGTACTAAAGTCAAAGGTTATATAGAGAGGGATTGAACATTCTTATGAAGAACAATCAATAGATATTCTAGATCATAGAGAGAAAGGTCAACAAAATATGACCACTCATCTCATCATTGTTTTATGGAGAAATAAAAAATTAATTTAATCTATTTAGGAACCAAAAGATTTGATGTGGTAGATGTCACGACCCGTCCTTGGGGCCCGTGTCGTGACTACCCCAAGCCCACCTCCATAGGCCTGGGGCTGGAGACTAGCACCAAAGGCGTAAATCCCAGTAAAAGGGAACACATTGCCCTTCTAAAAGTAAACAAACACAACAGAGTATGCAAGTGAAGTAAGCACGATGTAAAACTGAGTACAAAAGTAAATTCTAAATAATAAATGGTCTAGTATACAAACCCAACTGAAATTATAGTACAACTGAAAAGAAAGTACAACAGTAGTAATGTAAAGCGACAACCACTGAGTCGTCCACCGGATATCTCACCTAAAGGGTGGGTATAGATAGTCTCCTTAGCTCCTCGGGTCCGACCGTCCGCCCCATGTACGTCCTACCAAATGGTCCACCTCTGGGTATCATCCAGCTCCACAAGCCTGCACCACGATCAGTGTTGTCCGTCGTCAGCATCCTACACAAAGTATTGCGGGCAAAGCCCGTGCAGGGGTGAGTATACGATACTCATTAGAGACCACGAGACACCTGAAAGTCTCCCAGAATCCATGAAGGATAAACCACAAAGGAATGATACAATCAAGAAGTATCAACCGCCCCTACATAGGTATATTCCCATACATATACCAAAGTCATCAATTCTAGTTCCGCTCCAACTCTCAAGCCCAAGAACAACCCAGTCCACACAGGAATGAAGTCAATCACACCGTTGGTATTTAATGCAAGTCAAGACTCAGATCACACAGGTATACTACTCACGAAGAAGGGTGGAGATAATTAGATGTAGCCTCTGAATCATCTCCTCTGCCGAACACATGTAAGATCCTAGTACAGAAGTCATCATTACTGAACCCACGTAGGATCCAAGTACAGTCTTCACTGCTGCCGAACCCATGGAGGATCCAAATACAGTAGTCGTCGCTGTTGAACCCACAGAGGATCCAATTAAAGTGGTCATCGTCGTCAAAACCACAGAGGATCCCAGAATGGTAGTCGTCGTAGTCGCAGCCATCTATAGGGTTTCCGCACACAACACACTCGATTTTGAGAGGGTCCTCTCCTCGATCCAAGGGGGGTCGATACATAAAATATCACAAATTTTGGAGTTGATATATCCCAAAGCTCCATCTCATCAAAGGAAACTCAACATGACAGACGGTGCGTCAATCAGACGCCCGGTCTAAGAGATATTGTCTTTTCCATTCTAGGGTCCTGATTAAAAATATTCTAGTTTCTAACCTGTCCATTCCCCAAAGTCATCCAAAACTATCTTAGAGTATTTCAAAAGGACCACCTTGTTGTGAGGGACCCAATTCCACAGACGACGCGTCGATCAGATGCACGCTCTTTAATTTATTCACGTTTAAATGCAAACGGGCTCAGCCCATTAATCCCAGTGGGCCGACGGGTTGGTCTAACCCTGTTTTGGCGGGTCCGACCTGACAGGGGTGTCGGACCGGCCCGATGAAATGTGCGGCTCGGCCCGACCCAATGGGGCGTGGCCCAGCCCGGCACGGCATGGCCTGGCACGACGCGGCCCGGCGCGGCGCAACCCCTCGGCTGCCTGAACTAGCGGCACCAAGTGGCGCCGCCCTCCCTAACCATCTGGCCTAAGGCGGCAGGCCTTCTTAGCGCAAGCAGCCTTCATGGGGGGCCGCGGTTCATCCGGCGCAAAGCCCTCCCTGCGGTACGGCTCTCCTCCACCCGGCCAGGCGGCATACCAGCCAGTTCTTCCGCCGAAGTGTCCCATGGAACGTGGGTCGTGGTCTTCCACATCGCATCACCGTGGGGAATAATTATTCCTCCCTTTGGCCCGGCCGGCTATGGCCATTCGGTTCATCCTCGGTCGAGCGGCCCACGGTTGCGGGTCATGGTTCTTCTGCATGCGGTCGGTGCACGATCGTCGCTTCTCCCATCATCTCTTCTTCCAACGCGCCTCAATTGCAAACATAGAGACTACAGAGGGTCGTCATGCCATGTTCATTCAGCACGGCCCTCCACATCAAGAGGTAGAAATTAAAAAAGGATATATAATAGGTTTCACGAAGAATGAAGAACAATTTTATTCAAATAAAATTGAAGCAATCATCCCTACCTTGGAAAAGCTTCATGGTAGTCGAGCGTTGTGGATGAAGGTACCAATTCAGACATCGTCAAAGTGTACCCGAAGAAGAAGTGGCATCTCCTCTCTTGTCATGGAGAAAAGAAAAGAAGGTGTGTCGTCATCCTTCGTGGATTTGGCGTTCTTTGTCGAAGAGAGTGGTGTTCTTCTCTATGTCTCCAGATCTCCCCCAAATTACCACACAACAAGTTCCCCCATAAAATAATAACTAAGATAGTATTTTATTTACACAAGTAATTCAAAATTAGAACAACGTAATATAATTAATTTAAGAGTTAGAATTTATTGATTAACATCTGTTCGAAAACATTAAAGAGGGAGATATGGATTGGAAGAGTTCTCATAATTAAGGTGGGGTTGTTGCATTAATGGAAGGGAAATCAATTGGGGAGTTTGAAGAGAGTTATGAGAGATGAAAGGATGGGGCTTGTGTGGGCCCCACCTCTCAAATATCCACACATGGGAAGTTAGGTGGGTGTATGCCACACTAATAACATACCATGGGAGGAAATAACTTCTATAGTTGTATAAAATTGTTCTAAAATTTTTTATTTATCTTCTTAATTAATCCCCAATTTTTAGCATTCATCCCGCATAAAACGAAACAGTGGTAAAGGTCCCCTTAAGCCATTACCAGTGCTGCATGTTCATTAGTGTCCTCAAATTTTAATTCCGAGAACCGGTTCAAAAGAGAGAAAAACTTGCACGTACGTTTACTGAATGTACCCGAACAAAACTTCGGAAATTGATAATGGGCACACCGGGCCTTGGAATCAAGTGTCGTCAGAAACCACAAACTCACAAAATTACAAAGTTGTTATGAAAAAAATTTCCATGAAATTTCTAGGTCTTTACATTACTCCCACCTCAGGGATTTATGTCCATGTAAATCTCCAACATACACTAGAGGAACAAATGAGGGTACTAAGCACGCATTTAAGCCTCTCGCTCCCCAGTTCTCTCTTGAAAGTTCCTATGTTGCCAACGAATGCACATCAGAGGAATCAACCGGCCACATAGGACTCGATCCTGTCAATCCACAATCTCCACCGGCACCTCCGTGAATGTACCACATTCATCGATGTCCAGCTCCCCGTGATCGATGATGTGTGATGGGTCGTTCACGTATCTCCTCATCTGAGATACATGGAAGACGTTGTGCACCTGGTGCAATTGAGGTGGAAGGGCCATGCGGTACGCCACCTCGCCTACCCTGATAAGTACCTGGAATGGTCCGATGATGTGTGGAGATAACTTGCCTCCTCGGAAAAATCTCCATAGACCTCGTTGAGGTGAGACCCATAGGAAAACGTGGTCACCATCCTTGAAATCCAATGGTCTCTATCTCTTAACAGCACATGAATTCTGTCTTCTCTGTGTAGTCATCATCTACTCCTGGATGATCTGCACCGTCTTCGTCGTAGCCTGAACCATATCTAGTCATACAAGTGATGACTCTCTATGGTCAGTCCAGCACAGAGGTGATCTACAAGGTCATCCGTATAGCGCCTCGTAAGGTTCCAACCCGATGGTGGAGTGGTAGCAGTTGGTGTACACAAACTCCACCTAGGGTAGGTGATCCTCTTAGCTGCGACCAAAGTCATGGACACAAGCAAGGAGAATTTCCTTGAGAGTTTGAATGGTCCTATTCGTCTGGCCATCCATCTGAGTATGGAAGGTAGTTCACAGACGTAGCTGCATCCCAAAAGCCTCCTGTAACCCCTTCCAAAGCTGGGAAGTAAAGTGAGCGTCTCGATCGGAGAAGATAGATGATGGCACACCATCGAGCCATATGATCTCTTGAACGTAGAGGTGTCCTAAGCTCTCTACTGAGACCTGCTCTCTAATCGGTAGGAAGTGGGATGACTTGGTGAGTCGGTCGACGATCACCCAGATAGAGTCGTGTCCTCTTGATGTACGTGGAAGCCCCGTCACAAAATCCTTGGGTATCCCATACCACTTCCACTTTAGGATGTCTAAGGGATAAACCAAGCCTGCTGGTACCTGGTGCTCCGCCTTCACCTGCTGAAAAGTGAGGCATCATGAAATAAACTCTGCTAAATCCTTATTCATGACCAACCACCAGTGCAATTGTCTATGATCCTGGTACATCTTCACCACTCCTAGATGTACCCCTAGAGGGGAAGTATGAAACTCCTTCCTCATTTCCCCCTGTAATGAAACTACTACCATAGTACATCCCTTGATGATGATGACGTTCTCCCATCCTTCAGAAAATCCATCCGGTGCCTGCCCAATGGATATCTGAGCACATCGCATCTCACATTAACCATCCTCATGTTGTTCCTCTCTGACTCATTGAAGTAGTGGATGAGTGACTGTGAGAGACTATAGAAAGGCTTCTCCATCTCTATCTACAGAGGATATCTACAACGCGGCTAGATGCTTCGTCGCCTCTCCTAGTAGCTGACATCCCGATCTCCTGCTGAGAGCATCAGCCACAACATTCCCCTACCTAATCGACTATCTCAAAGTCATAGCCCTGGAAGAACTCAATCCATCGCCGCTGTCTCATGTTCAGGTCCTTTTGCGAGAAGATGTACCTGAGGATCTGGTTTTCAGAGTAGACTGTAAAGTCCTCGCCCATCAGATAGTGTCACCACATCCTCAAAGCGAAGACCACTACTGCTAACTTTAGGTCATGGGTAGCATAGTTCTACTCATGCTGTCTCAACTGCCATGAACCATATGTGATCCCTACTCGCTCCTTCATCAGGACTCACCCGTGTCCAGTCCCTGATGAGTCGCAGTAAACTATGTACCCTACGCCATCCTCCGGTAGCCTCAAGATGGGATCACTAGTCAATCTCAGTATTAACTCCGGAATTCTCAACTAAAATCTATCTGACCTCCCGAAGGGTTTTCCATTATTCTTCAAAGCTTAAAATGGTGATGCATCTCTATAGAAGTCTGGAACAAATCTCCGATAGTACCCAGCCATACCTTGAAAACTCCACTCCTCTGTCACGCTCCTGGGTGGCTCCCAAGAAAGTACCGTCTCGATCTTCCCTGGGTCCACTACAACCCCGCCTCCGAGAAGACGTGTCCTAAGAAATGAACACCTCAAATCCAGAACTACCTCTTCAAGATCATACTATAAAGCTGGTTCTCTTGGAGAGTTTCTAGTACAACTCGCAGGTGGTAGGCGTGCTCCTCCTTAGTAGTCGAGTAAATCAGTATATCGTCGATGAAGACTACAACAAATCGATCAAGTTAAGGCGGGAAGATCCTATTCATGAGACTCATGAACACTACTGGAGCGTTGTTTACACCGAAGGGGATAACCAAGAACTCATAGTGGCCATACCGAAACCTGAACGTCGTCTTTTGCACATCCTCATCTCGAACTCTGAGTTAGTGATAGCCTGACCTGAGGTCTATCTTCGAGAACCATAGTGCTCCCTTGAGTTTATCAAAGAGTTCATTAATCCTCAAGAGTAGGTACTTGTTCTTTACGGTCACCTAATTTAGGCGACAGTAGTCGACACATAGTCGTAAGCTCCCATCCTCGTTCCTGGCAAATAAAATTAGAGAAGCCCATGGTGAAACACTGGGTCAAATGAATCCCCATCCCTAAAAGTCCTCCAGCTGTACCTGTAGCTCACGAAGCTCAGCGAGAGCCATCAGATATGCTGGAGTAGATATCGGTGATGTCCCAGGGTACAGGTCTATGTATAAGTCCACCTCTCTGTGAGGAGGTAGTCCTGGATCGTCGTCAGGAAAAAAATCTGCATACTGATCCACCATAATAGGAAAACTCGGACTCCACACATCAACCACTTTTAAGATGAGACTAGAAAACTGATGTGTGATCGGCTTCCCTCTCCTCGGCGTATGTCCATCCTGCGCTGCAAAGGCTCCCCTCTCGCCAGTGAAGGTGAACCTGGTCCCAATCGTGAGGACACACCGCACTTTGTGCCTAATACAGTCGATCTGGGCATGGAATATAGATAACCAGCCCATACCCAAGATGATGTCGTAAGGCCTCGATGCCACTACAAGAAGATCCCAGCCAAATCTCTCGCCTCCTAGAGTAAGCTCACATTGTCAGAACTAGTGTGTAATCATTGAGTCTACTCCCATAGGAATCTATAGCCTTAATGATCGAGCCAACTGATATTTCGGAATCTCCAAGATCCGAACAAGGGCAGTAGAAATAAAAGAATGACTCGCTCATGTGTCTATAAGTATTGAAGAAAGGGTGGAGTAAACAAAGATAGTACCTCGAATCATCTCAGGTGTGTCGTGGTCATAGTTCTCGACTACCTGGAGCTGATCCTGCCCCTGTCTGCCAGATCCTTGTGGTTTGGGTGGTTCTTCTGGTGGTGGGGGTGGTAGAGCCTCAAAGCGTCGTCCACCACCTGCTGCTCGGCCAGCTTCTCTGCCTCATATGCCATCTCCCTATGGACCGCCATGTTCAAACAATTGAATCTTCCTGAGAGGTCCCTCTACTGTTTTCTACTCATCTGCATGGTAGGTTGGGCAGTCCCGAGCCATGTGACCCTGCCCGCCACAGGAATAGCACTTCATGCCCCTCGAATGGCTAGCTCTGATTCGTGTTCCCCACACCTCTGAAATATTATCCTGGGGTCACCCTTTGGATGGATTGGTCTGACTGGACCTCTGCAACATCTGTCTACTGCCGGCTGTATAATACTCTATTACATGTTTCCATGCGGTGGGTCTCGCTGCTGGCATCGTCACAACAGGAATGCTCTCAATAAGAATGTCTCGCTCAATCACTCTTTCATGTGTCGGAATGCTGAGGGAGATCATCGAATCCCCGATATCATCCCTCAGTCCCTACTCGACGGTCTGGGCCCGGAAGAATGTGTCCCATACCATGTCTGTGGAGTATCGTGAGAGGTCAGTAAATATCACTGAGTACTGAGCTACTGTCATGCTGCCCTGCCGCAGATGAAGTAACTCCTGAATCTGCACTGCACGAATGGTGGCTGGAAAAACTCTGAGTAGAAGAGACTCTCGAAGTCCATCCAAAGCAGATATGTATATTTATGCACCTGGAGCATCAAGCTCTACAATATACCTACTACTTCGTGTAGTATCCTCATGGAAAGGATCGCCATAAGGTCAGCTAGTGTTCCTACCAATCTGAAGACTCTGATGATAGCCTTCATCCAATACTTGGCCGCCTGAGGGTCCGTCTCTCTGCGGAACCTGGGCGGCCTCTATTACTATAACTCATTGAATGCGCTCAATATGCACCCTCTACTAGTTGGATTGGTAGTATCTATGGCTCAGCGAGTAGTGGTACCGCTGGTGCTTCTGTTGTGATGGGGCCCTGCACTGAGGCCTCATCGCTCGGTGGGCTTCCATCTAGTATGCGACTCTGAACCCTAGTTGGCTACCTTCGTGGGTCCATCTTGAAAAGAAACAGGTGCACCACAGTCAAAAAATATCCCTGGTGAGCTGACACAATGTAATCACAAAGAAAACATTTGAAACACTCATGCAATAAATGTTTTCGTGTATCGAGTCGGAAATCAGAAGTCAGGGTCCTGGTGTATGGATATGTCGGCCGCCACACCAACACTAGACTCCCTGAACTGATAACTACACTCAATACTTTTAACAATATTGTTTCAGATAGAATAAATTATCAGATTCCTAAGTTCTGCGGTAGAACCTCCCTTTGATACCAATTTTTCACGACCCGTCCTTGGGGCTGGTGCCGTGACTACCACAAGCCCGCCTTCCATATGCCAGGGGATGGAGACTAGCACCAAAGGCCTAAATCCCGATAAATGGGAACGAATTTCCTTTATAATTGTAAAAAAACACAATAGAGTATGCAAGTGAAGTAAGCACTAAGTAAAACTGAGTACAAAAGTAAGTGCTGAAAAGTAAATGGGCCAGTATACAAACCCAATTGAAAGTATATTACAACTGAAAAGAAAGTACAATAGCAGTAAATTAAAGTGGAAACCACTGAGTCATCCTCCAGATATCCCACCTGAAGGGTGGGTATAGATGGTCTCCTCATCTCCTTGGGTCCGGCAATCCGCCCCGTGTACGTCCTGCCAAATGGTCTACCTATGGGTACCATCCCGCTGCACAAACCACCACCTCGATCAGTGTTGTCCGTTGTCGGCATCCAACATAATGTAGTGTGGGCATAGCCAGTGTAGGGGTGATTATATGATACTCAGTAGAGACCCCGAGACCCCAGAAGGTCTCCCAGAAGCCATGAAGAATAAACCACAAAGGAAAGATACAATCACTAAGTATCAACCGACCATACATAGGTATATTCCCATTCATATACCTATGTCATCAATTCCAGTTCGTCTGCAACTCTCGAGCCCAAGCACAACCTAGTCCACACCGGAAAGAAGTCAATCACACTGTTGGTATTAATTGAAAGTCAAGACTCAGCTCACATAGGTATACTACTCACGAAGAAGGGTGGAGATGATTAGATGTAGCCTTTGAATCATTTCCTCCACCGAACCCACGTACGATCCTAGTACAGAAGTCCTCGTTGTCGAACCCACATAGGATCCAAGTACAGTCATCACCACTGTCGAACCCATGGAGGATCCAAGTATAGTAGTTGTCGCTGCCAAACCCACGGAGGATCCAAGTGTAGTGGTCATCCTCGTCGAACCCCTGGAGGATCCCAACACGGTAGTCGTCGTAGTCACAGCCGGCTCTAGGGTTCCCACACATAGAACGCTTGATTCTAGGAGGGTCCGCTCCTCAAGTCAAGGGGGGTCGATGCATAAACTATCACAAAGTCTGTATTTGATGTATCCCAATGTTCTGTCTCGTCAAAAGAAACTCAACGCGATAGATAGTGCGTCAATCAGACGCCCGGTCTAAGAGATATTGGCTTTTCTGTTAAGGGGGCCTAATTAAAAATAAGCTCCTTTCTAACTTCTCCATTAAACAAAGATGTCCAAAACTCAATTAGAGTATTGAAAAAGGACAGCCTCATTGTGAGGGTCCCAGTTCCATAGACGGCGCGTCGATCGGACACGCGGGTTTTAAGTTATTTACGTTTAAATAAAAATAGACCTGGCCCATTAAGCCAAGTGGGCCGATGGGTTGGGATGACCATGTTTTGGCGGGTCCGACCTGGCAGGGGTGTCGGACCGGCTCGACGAAATGCGCGGCTCAGCCGGGCCCGAGGGGGCCGAGCGGTCCGAGGCGGAGGGTGCGGCTCCCCGGCTGCCCGAATAGGCAGCGCCACCCTCCCTAACCGGCCGGCTGAAGCCGCCCGGACTTCTTGGTGCAAGCAGCCTGCACGGGAGGGCCCCGGTTCATCCGGTGCAGCGCCCTCCCGACACCATGGATCTCCTCCGCTTAGTCTGGTGACTGCCAGGACGGTTCTTCCGCTTAAGCGGCCTACGGAACGTGGGCCGCATTCTTCTAAAGCGAGGTGCCCTTGGGCACCGCGATTCCTCCCTTCGGCCCGGACCGCTATGGCTGGTCGGTTCATCCTCGGTCGAGCAGACCACAGTTGCAGGCTACGGTTTGTCCACACACGGCAGATGCACGACCACTACTTCTCTCGCCATTGCCTCTTCCAACATGCCTCAATTGCAAACAAGGAGATTATGGAGGGTCGTCAAGCCGTGTGCGTTCGGCCCGTGCCCTCTGCGTTAAGGGGTAGCAATTGGCCAAGGATATACAAGGTTTCACAAAGAATGAAGGAAAATTTTATTCAAATAAAATTTAAGCAATCCTCCCTACCTTGTAAAAGCTTTTTGGTAGTCGAGCATTGTGGATGACGGTATCAATTCTTTCATCATCGAAGTGTACCCGAAAAAGAGGTGGTATCTCCTCTCTTGTCATGAAGAAAACAAAAGAAGACGCGTCAATGTCCTTCGTGGATTTGGCATTCTTCGTCGAAGAGAGTGGTTTTATTCTCTATTTCTCCAGAGCTCCCCAAAATTCCCACACAAAAAGTGCCACCATAAAATATTAGCTAAGCTATTATTTTATTCACACAAGTAATTAAATATTCAAACAACATAATTTAACTAATTGTAGAGTTAGAATTCATTGATTAACAAGTGTTGGAAAACATTAAAGAGGAGGAGAGGTAGAGGAAGAGTTCTCATAATTAAGGGGGGTTATCGCATTAAAGGAATGGAAATCAATTGGGGAGTTTGAAGAGAGTTATGGGTGATGAAATGTAGGGGCTCGTGTGGGCCCCACCTCTCAAATATCAACACATATGAAGTTAGGTGGGTATGGGCCCCACCAATAACTTCCCATGGGAGTAAATAACTTCCATAAATATATAAAATTTTTCTAAACAATTTTATTTGTCTTCTTAATTAAACCCCACTTTTTAACATTCAACCCGCATAAAACGCAACTGCGGTAAAGGTCCCCTTAGGAAATTACCGGTGCTATAAGTTAATCGGTGTCGTCAAATTTCAACTCTGAGCACCGGTTCAAAAGAAAGAAAAACCCACACATACGTTTACTGAACGTACCCAAACAAAACTTCAGAAATTGATTCCGGGCACACCGGGTCTCTGAATCAAGTGCCGTTAGAAACCGCAAACTCACAAAATTCTAAAGTATTTATGAAAACATTCTCCTTGAAATTTCTGGCTCTTTATAGTAGAGGTATCCCCATGTGATGAAATTTGATGGATAAATTTATTTTAAAGTGGGTAGAATTTAACATATCAAAATATTTTGATATATTTCTCTTTAAATAATTTATTTTCTTAGATAGCTTTCATTTCATGTAATAAAGAGTTAAAAAACCACAAAATTTAATTAAAATATTATGCGTCTTCTATTACCTAGATATTGGATTGGTAGTTATTAATATGATTAATTTAATAATGATATTAATATAAAAGTTGAAATTAGTATAAATTTAAAGAAAAAATGCATATAAAATAATCACAAATTTTTTATTAAAGTGTTTTTATTCTTTTAAAATAAATTTTCACTAATAAATAGTTTTTTATAATTAATTTATGAAATTTATTTGAAAAAAAAAGTAATAAAATTCAGAAATTCCAAATTATCTTATGATGCATTTTTTATAATCTCTTGAAAATAATGATTTTCAATAAGTATGAAAAATGAATAATTTTTTATTTAAATTTTTTGTATGTATTTACAATGTGAATTATTATTTTTGAAATTATTTTTATAATAAAATTTAGTATATAAAATTTTTATAATTGAAAAGGGCATTTTTACAAAATGCAGTGTTATATTGTGTTTCTTTATTTTTATTTTAAAATAACTTCTTCAAAATATATGATTTTAATTTTCATAATTGGAATCTATATCTGGAATTAGGATGTCCAAACATAGTAAATAGGTCTCTTTAATTTATATACAATATGAATAGAAAACACAATATTTTTGTTTACATGATAAAAGGAAAATCGTGTAATTTAAGGTTAAAATAACATTATAATAACTAGTAAATGACACAAAAACAAACCTAGATACTATCAAATACATATCTATCAAAAATAATAATCCAGTGGTAAAATTTACGACATTTTGTAATCACGTTGATAAGATTATCACCATAATAATGTTTTATTCAACTAAAATTCAATCACGTGACACTCTTATTTTTAACAAGTGTAATATTTAGACATGTAGTTACCCAAAAGATATGGTCAACTATAAATATTATTTTTTAGTCTCAAAGATTTATTTTCATCATGGTAATTTATTTTTAAAATTTATTAATGAAATAATTACTTAAAATTATTGAAAAATACAGATGCAATAATTAATTTGTTAATGGAGAAATAAAATAATTGAAAATAAAAATATTGAAGGTATTATAACTGAATATAATTAAGTTCACACATGAATATTCTATATGAACAAAATATGTTTTGTATATAATATTTTTTTTATTTTACTTGTGGTCTTGATGATTTTAAATTCAAAGTAATAAAGAGTATCAAAATTGAAAATAATGTAAATATATGTGATTTATATTTTATTGAAATACTTAAAAATAATAAATTTATTAAATAAGAACAAAGGAGAAGACATATTTAAGTTATAACATGTGAATTTTTAGTCCATATGGAAGAATTTGACTCTAAAATAATCTTATTATATTTTAATCCATTGTGAAATTTCAATGGTTCCCCTCGTGTCAACTATAAAAGGGGACCTCCCCCTTCAATAAATTACACAACATTAAGCCTACTATCTCAAAAATAATATAACAAATTCTATTATCCAATTACCTAAACAAACTATATAGGTGATATTCATCCAATAAGACCTACTCTAGTTCCATTTAGTGGTGATCTAAAGGATTCATTTCAAAGAAGAAATTATGACTCTAACCAATCACTTTCTTTATATACTCTTCATTTCCTATGATAAATACAATATATATAATAAAATAATAACTTAAGTATCCTAAATATTCATTAATTTTATTATTATATTTATAACACCATTACACACCTCCTTTAATATGAAACAATAATTGGAAGTACCTATCTTGATTACAAACGACTTATTATCTCCAAAGAGTAATAAAGTTCATTTTAATCACTATATATGTTGGATTAGTATTATGTTGGTTTAATGTTTATATAAGATATTTAGGAAATACTAATGAATTTTTAGTGACTATATAATGTGTATCTTCTTATCACCCAAAATTTTGAAAAATGAAAACATCAGTCATGTGTATGTATGGTCTACCATCTCCAAGATGCGTTGTGAATAGTTTTTCATTTATATTTCCTTTGGTTTGTAATAATAATGATTTTTATGAATATATATTATATATATTACAAGAGAATTATTTTTTAAAGTATTAATATTATTTATCATTTTTCATTCCATCAATTGAAAAATGAAAAAACGTTCATGTGTAGGTATGACCTATAATCTCCATGAACGATGTCATTCATTTTTCTATCTATTGTTTTTATGAAGGATTATTAATATGTATATGGTTAAGAAATATTATTTTTATAACCTGATAAAAATTATTTAAATTATGGAACCTTGATTCACTTATAACTACCTGGACTGCCAAATCAAAACATGCTTGCAAAACACAGTAGTTATCACCTAGAACAGTGATTTTAATAAAACATTATTAATATATGTGTGATAAGATGTTATAATTAAATAATAATTATTATGATAGATATATTTTGATTGAATAATTGATAATAAATCCATATTTATTATATTTTAGTCTTGAATTTTCATAAGGGAATACAAGAATTGAGGCAATGGAATTTCTTATGCCTTATTATGTGGGATATATGTCTTATAGATTACTTGTTTCTTTTGTGGGGTGTATATACTACCTATTAATTTCATTTCTGATTATCATAATAAAAATTACCGGATATACATATCCATATTTTTTTATTGTTTTCATTGTGATTTCATTTCAATGGATACCAAATTTGTGGGGGTAAATTTTAGAGTCTCATAATTATAGAGGATTGTTTAGGTTTAAGTACCCATGGTGAATATTTCTCTTACATGTCTTTGTTTCTAAAATAAATTCCAAAAAATTACTATTTTTCAAAAAAAATCCATGTTTCAATTTTTTAAAAACAGTTTTGAAGGAATTTTTTTTGTATTCTAAATGAGGTACTTTGTTACTTTTCTAACAAAATACAAAAGAAATTATTTTTTAACTTATTTAGAATGGGTATATTTTCTCACCATAATGATTCCTTAATAATTTTATTCTATATTTAAATACATACATGTTTATTTATAATGGAAATTTTTTCCATTACAATTTCAAGGCTTCAAAAAATGATTTCAAAATAGAAAGAATACATTCCTCAAGAATCATTTCTTGTGATATTTTAAAATAATTTACCCCAAAGTTAAAATTATTTGATATTAGTTATGATTTTTTAGGAGTATGAATAATGTATACAATCCTTATTCATGTTTCTCATTGGTTTTTCATTATTATGGCATGATGTTTATGAATCATATTTCTCTTCCATGGGTTATGCTATGTTGGAATATTTTTGAAAACCACTTTTTACATGGTTTCTGATATGATAAATGATTTAGGTTCACATTGAACACACATATATGGATTTAATTATGTCAAGGGTGGGACCTGCATCTACCAATAATGCATTTGTTAATGATTTCTATCTCATGAGAAAGATAGGACCAAAAAAATGAGTGATCCCATTTTAGTAAAGGAAAGTGTCAACTTTGAAGGTATTTGGAGTGATGATTGACTATTATAATGGTTTGGATAGGGAATACAATCCACTATGAGAAAATTTATTACACTAGGGATTGTAGGGAATCTCACCCAAGAGGTATATATACCCATGTATTTTATGTTTTTAGGTGTAGTCCAAATTTATATGTCATTCTCTCAAAGATTATGTTCTTTGATTCTTATTTATTCAGGTTTTATGAAAATAATGGATTTCTTTCATGACACAGTATTATGATCTTGGATATAAATACAATAATTTTGAAATTATATGTTCTTGTTAATGTACCTTCGTACTAATGTTTTTCTTATGTATTCATTGATATCCCCATTTTTACCCTTACTAAGAATCTATGTTCACCTAATTATTATGTTTATTTTCACTAGGAAATAAAGATAGGTAATTATTATTATGTGTCCAAAAACGATCTAGTTATAAATAAATTTGTGGGAGATGAAGTAGATAAGTTATAAACCATTTTTTTGTGTTTCCATGTTTTGAAAGGCACTATACCACTATGATCCTCAAGTGTGTGTTGGTTAAATTTAATAAATTTTCATCTGAAGAGATATAATATATTTGTATGAAAATATTGGTTCATTATAGTTGGTATCAGAGGATGAATTTTGTTAACCTTTGAAAATTAGCATTAGAAAACATTATGGATTAGCCTATTTATAGAATAACATCTAATTTTTTTGATAACAATCATTAATGGACCAGGTTATTTCTACGGTTCTATAGAATAATATATCACGATTTAAACATCCTATAAATGATTTTCATGATTAGGTGGTTTTCCACTATGATTATTATTTATCACATGATGTTTTTGGTTCTATTAAATGGATAAAACACAAATGAATCATGTTAATGATGAATGTGATGGAAAATTAAATAATTTTCAACCAAAAAAATAAAAATTTTAAGGGAGTTGTAATGAATAATATTACATATATGCTCGCAAAAATTTTACAAAATATGAATCATGTTGAGTTTTCCAAAGATCAAAGGAGGGAATAATTGATTATATAATATTTCATGTGGATACATCTAACTTATTTTAGTGGATCATCTGATCCGCTAGTGGTTGAGTGGTGGATCAACATTATTGAGAACATATTTTCTATTCTTTAATGATCGAGACATGGAAAGGTATGCCAAGTAGTTTTTTATATAGAAGGATAAGGAGATCAATGTGTAATATTATGAAGAATATGAGAAAATAAGAAGAAATTGAATCAATGTAATGGGATGATTTTAATGTATTATTCCACAATAAGTAATTCTCACAAATTATACATAAAAAGATAGAGAATGAATTTATTGAGCTGAAGTAGAAGAATTAATAATCCATCGGTATATTTGAGGTAATGTTTACAAGGATTGTGAGGCACGCCTATGGTTCATTTAGCTTCCCCAAAATTAAAATTGATCAATTATTTTTTTGCTTAAAACCAATTACTTGATTCTTTTTATCTATAAGAGACTCCAGTAACACTATTTTTTATGTGCTTTCTAGGTGTAGATGGTCATTGGAGTTACCCAACAATCTCAAGGTTTTGATAATAAAATAAATGTTTAATTCAATGGAAATTATAAAAACCAAGAAGAAATGTTAATGAAAATTAAATTATTATTAATTTGTGAATGGAAACATGGGGGAGTAAGTATCTAATAAATATTTCAGGTTCATAAAGGAAGTCCATCTGGCACACAAATTCTTACGTGATGGGAAGAAATTAGCTATTGATATGAATACACAAAAAGATCCATTGAATACAAAACCCAAAATCCAATGCTATATGTTCAATGAGTATTGTAATTATGCCAATTAGTTCATGAATAAGAAGGTTTTTGATGGTCATCATCAATAACCTCTTGATCTCAAGGACAAAGGGAATTCCCAAGTTATCATGACAACCAACATGGGTTATGAGAATGATGTAGTGAAAGGTATATTTATCATAAAATATAGAATTGATAATATATTATTTGATTCATATCCACCCACTATTTTATTTAAAAATAATTTTATATGGGAATCACTGTATAACCTCAATAATTATATGTTGAGATAGCTGTGAAAACTCTTAATGGTATAGTAGTGGTGTAAAAATTTTAATATTTCCTGATTGAAGTTTGTGGTAATGTTTTTACAAAAAAAATTATGTAATTCTCCCTTTATTTAAATTCAATGTGATTCCTGGAATGGATTGAATTTCTCTATATGTGGCTCATATTAATTTCCAAGGAAGCGAAGGCATATTTCCTATTACTAATGATCCTATAATAATTTATCTATTCAAGAATGAATAGGATATTTCAAGGGAAAAGGATTGCATCATATGGGTATTAATTCATTGACATAAAGTTTCTCTATATGATATGGTTAGGGATGAAATCATATTTAATAATACACATATTTTATGGGAGTTTGTTGATGTATTTATAGAATAATTAATGGTTCTTCCAATGAATTTTGAAGTTCAGTTTTCAATTGAACTCATACCTGGTTCAATATCAATTTCAAAGTTTCATATATAATAGCCTTAGTTTAGTTACATTAAATGAAGAAGAAACTACATGAGAATATTTATAAGGGTTTCATATAAGATAGTGCATCACCTTGGGGTTCACATATTCTATTTTTTGGGTTGAAAGATGGCTAAATGTGACTCTCAATTGATTATAGATAATGTAAAAATATCACTATAAAGAATACCTACATTATTCCCCATATTGATGACTTACTTGACGATTTATATGGAGCTCAATAATTTTCAATGATTTGTCTTTATTCTAGATATAATCAATCGAGGGTTAATAAAGAGGGTATTCCAAAGATAAAATTCTACAAAAGGTGTGAATAATATGAATTTATTGTGATGTCATTGGGTATTACTAATTCCCTGACTATCTTAATTAGCTTGATAAGTAGTATATTTAGTTACTATATTGACAATTGTATGGTAGTATTTATATATTATATTCTAGTATATTCAAGGATAATGGAAGAGATTTTAGATAACTTGATGATTTTACTGAAGACCATGAGGAAGGAAAATACTTATGTAAAGTTTACGAGGTGTGAATTTTGGATTTAGAAATTTTCATTTATTGGTTATATAATTGCTTGTTAGGGTATATTAGAAGATACATCAAATACATAAGCTGCTGATAAATGTCCTAGAATAACCACAAAGTCATTATTTTATTATTTTCTAATATTTGATGGATATTTTTGATATCTTTTGAAATATGTTTCATGATTATATAATCCAATCACCATGATAACTTGTAATGGATTTAAGTTCATATGGATGTAGGAATATGAAGGTAATTTCATGGAACTAAAAAGATGGATGGATAGTGAACTAATACTCACATTACCTTATAGTGGAGAATGATTTGTGATATATAGTGACGCATCCAAAAAGGTTATGGGATATGTTCCCAAGAAAAATGAAATGGAGATAGATTATGCCTCATTTCAATTTAAGATCAATGAGAAAAAACATATGACTCCAGATTGGGAGTCAGATTCAATATTTTTTTGTTACAGATTTAGAGGAATCATCATTATGGAGAAATGTGGGACTTATATACTGATCAAAAAAGGTTAAATAATATTTTTACTTAAAAATAGTTGAACACATTCCGATGAAGTTTGTTGGAGATGATTAACGATTTTGACTTCTCATTCCATCAATTCATTGGTAAATCAAAAAAGGAGGAAGATTTAGTGATCTGAAAGGATCACTAAATATTGTCTATGATAGTGATCAAAAAATCTTATATTTATGGATTTATAAATTATGGACTTGGAAGTATTAATGGAAGGTGATAAATATTATTGTTCCCAATTGAATGTTAAACTATCTGTCAAAGTAAATAATAAAGAGGAGTAGAAGGATGATGTAGAGCTACAACAAAATGTGATTAATGTTCCTATGTTAAAATTTGATTATAATGGAATGATAATGTTCAGGAACCATAAATGTGTCTCGCCCATACAATATTTGAAGAAAGATATGTTGGTTGAGGCACATAGTTCACAATTTTCTATTCATCCGGGATGTAAATAGTTGTTTTTAGACGAGAAAGTGTATTTATAGTGGGATGTAATGAAGAGAGATATTCCAAGGTGTGTTTCTCATTAATTGGGTTTTTAGAAAGTTACTGATGAGAGATATAATTGTATGGGGATGATATAACCATTATCCATAAGTAAATGGAAATGTGAAAACATCACCATAGATTATTTCTTTCGACTCCCAGAAACATATAAAACCCATAAAGTTATATGGGTTATTCTCGATTTCCTTAAAAATCCTACACACATCATTTCTATAAAATTATATTTTTCTCTTGATCATATTTCTAGAATATATATTAATGATGTATTATGTTTTCTTAGAGTATATCGTTCAATTGTATTTGATCATGATTCATGGTTTTCTTAACGTTTCTAGTGGATTCATCATCATGATATGAATATAGAGTAGTTTTTCATCACTTCTTGCCATCCATTGGAAAATGTTCAGTCTGAGAGGACCATTCAGATTTTAAAAGGAATGTTAAAATATTTATCTATGGATTTAAAAATTGATTTTGATCAACACCATTCTTTTATAGAATTTTATTATAACAATAGACATCACTTCATCATTCAGATGGCTCCTTATGATAACATGTATTGTAAGAGTTTAATAACTCTAACATGGAGGAACAATGATGGGTAAATAATGGAATTGGGACCTGATCTATTTGAGGAAATTATGGTGAATGTTAAATCTGTTTAACAACACTTATGAGAATTTCAGATTCAAAAAAAAATTATAATAAAAAACATCATAAATATATTTAGTTTTTAGTGGATTATTAGGTATTATAATGAAAATATAATTGGAGGAGAGTGACAGGATTGTAAAAGAAAGGAATTTGAATCCCTTGGTATACTAGTCCATTTTAAATTCTTTATCATATCATGATGCTAGCTTATTGATTAGTGATTCCACTGAATCACTCACAAGTTCATGATGTGTCTCATGTATCTCTCCGAAAGAAGTAAATATCTTAACCATCACATGTAATAAAAATAGAGGTTATACCACTAGAGAAATATCATACTTATGAATAAAAACCACTAGAAATTATGGACCACAGATACAGTTTTATATGAAACAATACCCCTGGTCTAGTTAATGTTTTTTTGGTGAAACCACCAATTATAGGGAGTTCTATAGGAACCTGATGTTGTGATAAAGAAGTGGTATCCTCATATGTTTGTATATTAGTCATTAATTTTTAGGGAGAAATTCATTTTATGGTGGGGGGGTTAGAATTTAATACCATGATATTTGATGAAATATTTATCTTTAGAAATTTTGTTTTCTTCAATAGCTTTCATTGCATGTAATAACGAGTTTAAAAAAATGTGTAATATTATTAAAATATTATTTCTCTATTATTTCCTAGAAATTATATTTTCCATTTTGAATAATATAAAATTAATTTTGAAATAAATATAAAATCCCAACTGAATATAAATTTATAGAAAATCTTTATAAAATAATAACACAATTTTTAGTAAAGTAATTTATTTCTTAAAAAATATGTTTAAAAAAAATTTATTTTCAAATACTTTAACTACGAATCGTTTACAATTTTTTTATAAACTTAATTTCATTCATCATGTATATTTTATCTTAAGAATAATTTTTGAAAATTTTCTAATGATATTGAATTATCAATGAATTGTGAAAATTTATTAATTTTTATTGAAAACTGTATTTTTATTTTAAATTATTTACAGATTAAAAAATTATTTTTGTATGTATTAAAATTTAATTAGTTCTTATTGAATTAAAATAACTCAATTATATTTTTAAATTAATGTTTTACCTGATTATAGTGGAAAACCTTTAATATTTAATAGTAAATTTAAAAAAAACTCCATTTCACTGTATTTTACCATTGTAATGTTAAATAAACATCTAAAAATTTTTTAATATGAATTTTGAAAAATAGATTCAAAATTTTAAACAATGTGGTCCAAATTTAATAAATATTTTTCTTTTTTTATAAAATAATAATAATAAACATATGGATTTTTTTATCATGGTAAAAGGTTAATCATGTAATTAAAGTATAAAAATAAAATGATAAGAACTATTGAATGATCGAAAACATACCTAAATAATATTAAATCTATATATTCTGAACATAATTATCTATGGGAATAAATTATTTTATTTTGGATCTACTTGGATAATATTATAACCTTTATAATGGTTTATTTATGGAAAATTCAAACAATCCACACTCTTATTTTTAATATGGGAAATAATTTGAAATTGTGGTCATCTAAAAGAAATGTTCACCAATAAATATTCTTTTTAAATATAAAATAATTTTATTTGATATTGTATTTTTTTAATTTATAGTGATGAAATAATTACCTTAAATTCTCACACAACATTGATGTATTCATTATTTAATTATGAAAAATACAAATAAATGATGTTAAATTTTTTAAATGTATTATAATTTGAGATAATTATGATCATACATGAATTTTATGGATTAAAATTAAAATTTTAGGATATAATAAAATATTTCATTCTAATTTCAACTGTTGTATTCATGTTTTTAAAGTCAATGTAATTAATAGTATCAAAATTGATAATAATTATATTTTATGGGATTGATATTTTATTATATTAAATAAGATTATTTATAAAAATAAATAGCCACCAAGGGGATAATATATGGTCTAAAAAGCCTTCACCTATGAATTTATTTTCCATTTAGAAGTAGTTTGTACTATAATAGTCTTATTATATTTTAATTTTTTAAGAAATTATAAAGGCTCCCCTCACATCAATTTTAAAATTTTTATTACTCCCTCAATTCATTACACCAATTTGATATTTTTAGATCAACCATACTCAAAATAATTATCTTATCAAATCCCTATACACATTCTTGTGGGTATGTTCTTCCCATAAGACCATCCTTAGATCCCTTTATAGGGGATATAGAGGATTCATTTTAAAGAAGTGATAATTGCTCTAACCGATTATTTTCTCCATATACTATTCGGTAACTCTGATATATATAATATATATAATAGAATAACATTATCAGTATCCTAAGTGTTTTGAAATAAAATTATTATTATGAATAACTAATTATAAACCCCCTTCCCATCAAATAATTAGTTAATGTATTGCTCGTGTGTATGCATGACTTGCCATATCGACATAATGATACAACTACTTATTTGTCACCAACTCATTTAGTTAGTTATTATGATGTAATTTGTGTTTATATTATATATTTATAACATTAATATACTTATTTGTTGATAAAATCATTTGTATATTTTTATTTTCCAATCTTTTGAGGAAAAATAATGTCACTCGTCCCTACGTATGGGTTATCTCCTCCATGATGAGATGTGATTCGTTATTTATTTATATTTCACATAGATGGTAAAAAGGTTTATTTTTATAAATAAATATTATATATATATATATATATCATAATAATTATTCTATAGTGGTGTATTATTATTTATGTTTCTTTCATTCAATCAGTTGAAAATGGAAATAATGGTCATGCGTACGTATAAACCTAACGTTTTCATGAATGGTGTCATTAATTATTATATATCAAATTTTTATGACATATAAATATTTAAATGATAAATAAATATTATTTTTATACCATGATGAGTAGTCTAGAAATTTTGTTACCATGATCAAATTTATCGGAACTTCTAAACTGAAACATGCTTGGAAATGGAAGAAGATATCACCCAGAATAATGATTTTAATAACACATTATTAATAAATGGGTGATAATATGATATAATTAAATAATACATGTTATTATATATATATATATAATCCTATAATAAAATTATAATAAATCCATATTTATTACATAGATGTTCTGAACACGAACATGGAAAGGAATGACTTGAGGTAATAGATTTTCATCTCACTTTGATTTTTTGGGACACATAAATTATATACTTATTTTATATTTTTTGGAATATAAACTTCCCATTATTTATTTTATAATTATTCCCATGAAAATTATAGTATATAAATATCTATATGAAGTTTTTTTTATGTTTATTACGTTATAATCGATACCAATGTAGTAAGGGTTTATTTCACAATCTGATCATTATTCATGATTGTTTATGTTGAAGTCTCCATAAGAGAATATGTCTACTCCATGACATTTTTTTCTAAAAATGTTTTTAAAAATGTTTTTAATATTTTTTAAAACAAATTTTATCAAGGTTTGGTTTTGTAAAATTGTTTTGAAATAGTACATTTATCATTTTCTGAACAAGGTACTTTGTTAATTTTCCACGAAAATACAGAAGGAATGTTTTTTAAGATAAACATAAAGAGTGGTTTTTATCGCTATCATGATGCCTTAATGGTTTTAATATTTCATTACTAGATAAAAATATTATTTTTAATGAATAGTATTTCTTTTATAATGGTTTAGATTTTAAAATGATTTCAAAATAGAAAAGATATTTTCTCAATAATTATTCAAGAGAACTTTCAAAATCATTTTCTATATTAAATAACATAATTAGTTGTAACTTATGTTCTAATAGGAATATTATCTTGTATAGAATCATTACTCGTTTTTTGGAAAGATTATGTTTATAATGATATTATTTTTAGTAAACATGTTTCTTTTCTATGGGTTTTGTTATGACGACATGTTTATGAAACTAACTTCTTTTCAAGTGTTCTGATATGATGAATGATTTATATTCTTATGGAACACATATATATGGGTTCCAATATGTGACATATGGACCTATATCTCCATACAATTCATTTTTTGGTTATTTATATCACACCATATATATGGGACTATAAGGGGTAGTGAACACAGTTCAGTAAGGGAATTTGTCTCCTATGATAGTCTTGTGAGTAAACCTTTACTATTTTAATAGTTTAGGGAGTAAACCCTTTGTACAAGGGGGAAATGGATTCCACTATGAATGGAGGTTTATCCTATCTATGAGGTGTACCCACCCATGTAATTTCTATGATTATGAGTATTTCATAATTCTATGTTATTCCCTCATCGTTTATATTCTTTGATTCTTTTTAGATTGATCTCTTACAACCATCCATGATTTATTTCTTTACACAAAATTATGGTCTTGGATTTATAGGGTATAATTACAAACTGTTATTTTCTAGTTATTATACCCTTACACTCATTTTATTCTTAAGTATTGATTGATATATTCCTTTCTTACCTAACCGATCATCTGAGCTCACCATTTTCTTATTTTTATTTTCTTCGACATATGAAGAAATTTATTAAGTATGATACAAAAAAAAGGATCCAGTTATGAATAAAAAAGTTGGATAGGAATTAGATATTTTATGAATAAGTTTTTTATGTCTTAATTTATTAAAATTCAAAATTACTTTAGGATCATCGGATGCATGTTTCTTTAATGTAATGAATATTCATAAAAAGAAGTAATTTTTATTTATGAAAATATTGGGTTGTTATAGCTGTTATAAAATTTTTGGTTTAGTTATCTTTTTGGAACATGGTTATGAAAATATTAAGGATAATTCTATGAATAGAATAAAATCATGACATTTTAATAAAAATCATGAATCATATAGGTTAAACATAATGTGTAATTGAAGAATGTAGTAGAATTTACACATATTATAATTGATTTTCCATGATTATGCAGTTTTACACTATGATAATTATTTATCACACAATGATTTCCTTATTTAGTCAATGGATAAAAACCGATGACATAGTGTTAATGATTAATGTGAATGAAAATAAATTATTTTTCACCTAAGAAATCAAATTTTATGGGTGTTGGAATACCTAATCTTACCTTTATACCCATATAACTTTCTCGGGATATGAATCATATAGCGTCTTCAAATAGTAAATGGAGGGAAAAATGAAATATTTAATATTTCATTAGGAAACATCCACTAAAATTTAATGGATCCTATAATCCACTAGTAGATTAGTGATAGATCAACACCATCGAAAAAATATTTTATATTATTCGGAGATCGATACATGAATTTTTTTTCCTAACTGTATATCTCCTGGAAGTCAAAACAGATCAATGGTAGAATATTTTCAAGAATAATAGGCATGAAGAAGAAATTGAATCAATAGAAGGAGAATAATTTAAGGTGTTATTCCATAGAAAGTACTTCCCTCATATATTATATATAAATATAGAGAATTAATTTCTTGAGCTGAAGAATAATTTTAAAGAATCCATCAATATGTATAAAGATCATTTTAAAAGTCTTAAAAGGTTTTCTTGTTGTTTAATTATCACACTTTAAGGTAAAATTGATCAACTCTTTGTTTGTTATAAAATGAAGTCTTCAAGGGGAATTAGCTATAACTGGATTTATTTCCAATGAAGAAAATTTTATATGTGATCTGAAGGTGGATATATAGATTAGAGATACATATAAATATCATGGTTTTGATAAGAAATGAGAAATGCTATTCAAATGAAATTCTAATAACCATGGAGAAAAATATTGTATTTACTTTATGTTAAAATTGTGTTAGAAATCATGTTGGAAATTTTCATAAGGGGACTTGTAAATGTATCAAGTGTGGAAAGGATGGTCATGAGGAAAAATAATTCTAATGTCATTGGATTCTGGTAGATAATTATGAGAATAAATAAAAATATCCACGTAATATTAAAACCATGCTCTCATGATTTAATTTCATAGAGTAATGGAATTATTCCAATAATTCCAATAAACTAATGTTTTTAATGATTATCATCAGAAACCTCTTAAAACTAGAGACAAAGGGATTTCTCATGTGATAATGAATACTGAAGTGATTTACGAGAATGATGTGGTGAAAGGTATAATTATCATCCACTTTAGAATATATAATGTCATATTTTACTATAAACCCACCCAATCATTTATTTATAATGGATTTTATAAGGATATCATTATTTGAACTCAATAATTAGATTTTGATTAAGTTGTAAAAACTCTTTATGGGACAATGGTCTCATATCATGTTTAATGTTTTTCTATGATTTATTTTTTTAGAAATTACTTCAAAAAAATATTTTAAGCATCCATTTAGTTGAATTATATGTGATTCATGTCATGGATTGGATTTTTCTATATGGGTCTAATATTATTTTATGAGTACATGATATTTTATTTAATATTCTAGATGAACTTTTAATTATTTATCGATGTAATAAATAATATGAATGTTCAATGGAAATTTATTCAATCTTATGGGAATTAAATCCTATACATGAATGTTATCAACCTCATATGGTTGGGGAGAAAGTAAACATTAATGATACACCTATTGAATTAGTTTTTTTTATATACAAATAGAATAATTTCTATATCTTCCATCGAATCGTGATGTTGGGTTTTCAATAGAACTGATACCAGGTTATATTTTTATTTTGAAGAATCCTTATATAATCTCCCAAATTGAGTAGTAGGAATTAAATATGTAGCTCTATGAGAATATTGATAATTGATTCATTTTATATATTAAATCATATTGGGGTGAACATACTCTATTTATTGTTAAGAAATATGGATAACTAAAATTCTGTTTTTTTTTGTCAGGAACATAACAAGATAACTATCAAGAATAAGTATCATCTTCCCCATATTGATGACTATTTTGATCTAATATGAGGAGGTCAATAATTTTACAATATTGGTATTCATTATGGATATGATCAATTGATATTTAAGAAGGATAAAATACATAAGATGTCATTTCATACATTGTGTGCACACTATAAATTTATAGTGATGAATTTTGGTCATACTAATGCCCGCGTTATCTTCATGAACATGACTAATAGAGTCTTAATAGACTATCTTGATTGATTTTTTTTCTCTATAGATGATATTATTTTGATTAAAAAATAATGTAAGATCATGAAGATAACTAAAATATTATGCTCAATACCCTAAATAAATAAAATATTAATGAAAAAATTAACCAATGTTTATTTTGGATTCACAACGATTCATTTTGGGGTCATATAATCTCAAATGAGGGTATATTAGTATATCACTCAAAGATAAAAGATATTGAGAAAAGTTCTAGACTAACCATGATGAATGAAATACATATAATTCCTTAATTTGTAGAATATTATCAACCTTTTGTGAATGATTTATCTTGATTGTCTAATAAAGTCACCAAGTTAACTAGAAAATGAGTGTAGTTAATATGGATAAGTGAACGTGAATAGATTTTAAATTAACTATAAATAAGTTTTTTCAGTGCACTTATGCTCACACTACACTATTAGGGAGGAAGGTTTATGAGCTTTAGCAATGAATCAAATAAGCGATTGAGATATTTTCTCATAAACAATGATATAGTGATAGATTTTGTATCATACTAATTTAAGGTTAATGATTAAAATTATCCAACTAAGGATTTCGAGTTAGTTGTGGTAAGTTTTTCATTAAAGTTATGGAGGAATTATATATGTGAAGCAATGTGTGACATATATACTGTTCAAAAATATTTAATTTATATTTCAATAAGAAATTATTGAACACCATCCAAATATGATGGTTAACGTTGGTTAAAGTGTATAAATTCTCATTCAACTACCACCCTTGGATATTGAACAAGGTGTAAGATACTTTAATGAGAATGGATCATATGAGATTATCTATAAAGGGGATCATAAAATATACAATATTTATGGATTTACAAAGAATGAACCTAGAAATAATAAATACATGGGAGAAATCTTATTTGGATAAAATTAATATTCAACCATCTATCTAAGTGAATATTAAAGAGGTCCATAAGTATGATATAGAGATAATAAATAATGTGAGGAAATTTCTATAGATCAACCCTGAATGTCATGGAATGAAAAGGTTTACAAACTGTGAATGTGTTAGGGCTATACCTGATTTGAGGAATGTGTTATTAGATAAGGCCCAAAATCCATCATTATCTATTAATCCTTGATTTAAAAAGATATATAGAGACATAAAAGTGAATTTATAGTGGTATTTCACGAAGATAAAAATCACATAGTATTTTTCTATATTTGTGTTTTGTCAAGAAGTTATCGATTAGAGGTTGAAGTCTAAGAGAATAATAAAACCATTTACCATAGCTGAATTGAAATGGGGAAGGATCACCATGGATTTTTCCATCAAACCCCCCAAAACATATAAATTATATATTTCCATATGGGTTATAATTTATCATCTAACATGTTATAAACACTTAATTTCTATTAGATAAGATTTCCCTCTTAATCATCTTTCCATGAAATAAATAAATGAGGTTTGAATATTGTTGGTAGTACAACATTACAATAAATCTGGTCAGGATTTTAGGTTTACTTCAATGTCTTGGAGATGTGTTTTGTAGGATCTGGATATATATTTATGATTCATTATTAATAATCATTATTAGATAGATGGTAAGTCTGATAAGTCTCTTTTAACATTATAATAGAGTTTGATAGATTATTCTATGGATTTCAATGGTGGTTGGGATCAATAGCTTCCATTGATTGAATTTTCTTATAGTAATAAATTTGAATCTAGTATTATGATGGATCATTGTGAATCCTATTGTGTTAAAACTAAATTTACATTAAAATGATGGAATGAATTCAACGAAAAAAATATATTAGGGTCTAATATATATAAGGAAATTGATAATAAATTTAGATATATTCAACAACACATAAGACCACATATGAGATGACAAAAAAGTTATAATGATAATTATTAGAAAGATATGGAGTTTGAATTGTATGATATAAATTCTTATGAATATCTCCCCAGAAGTGAGTCATGATATTTGGAAAGAAGGGAAGTCAAAGACCTAAATATATAGGTTCCTTTGAAATTCGTGATTATACCAGGATTGTATCTAATCAGTTTTAACATCCATAGAATTTATCACAGGTTCATGATTTGTTCCATGTATTCCCCCTGAGGATGTATATATCAGATCCTTCTCTTCTGATAATTTTCAAGGTCATATCATTGGTGAAATATATTTCTTAATAAGAATAAGTAGTAGTGATTCTTGATCACAAAAATAATTTTATACAAAAATGGACAACTCTCATAGTTAAATCTTTATGGAATAACCACAAATTTGAGGAAGTTATGTACTAACCTAAGGATGTGATGAGGAAGAGGTATCCTAATTAGTTTGAATCCAAGTGATCAGTTTCTAGGTAGAAAATAATTATGGGGTTAGAATTTAACACCATGATATTTATTGAAATATTTATCTTTAAATAATTTGTTTTTAGCAATATCTTGCATTGCACTAAATAACAAGTTTAGAAAACCATATAATATTATTAAAATATTATGTGTTAATTATTACATAGCCTTTGGATTATAATTTATGAATGTGATTAATTTAATTATGAAAAAAATATAAAGGTCCAAAATAGAATATATTTTTTGAATTTTTTTATAAAATGATCAAATAATTTTTAGTAAAGTAATTTTTTTCCAGAAAAAATTATACCCAAAAAATGGTTTTTATTATAATTAATTTCTAAAATTTTATTAAAATATATTTTTGAAAATTAATTTAATTCATCTTATAGATATCATCTCAGATTAATATTTGATAATTTACTAAAAACATATATTTTTCATTGAATAGTGAAAAATTATTAATTTTTATATAAAAACTATTTTTTTTTATTTTAAAGGATTTAAAAATTGAAATAATTATTTTGTTAGTATAAAAATTATATTAGTTATTTTTGTAAAAAATATTATTATATGATTTTTTAAATTAATTTTATTGTCGAATTTAGTATAAATGTTTTTATTTAAAAATGTCATTCTACCAAATACTATTTTCATTGTGAATTGTCAGTTTAATTTTAAATTATCTGTTGAATTATTTTTGACATGAATTTTGAAAAATGGATTCAATATTTGGAATGAGGTGGTACAAATATGTTAAATATATCCCTTTTTATTTATAAAATATGAATTGTAAACTTAGGAATTTTGTTACGACAGTAAAGGGAGAATCATGTAAATAAAGGTTAAAAATAAAATGATAAGAATATTTAAATTACACAAAATCATACTTAAATCTTATTATATAATTATATATCATTCAAAATTATACAAGGGTATAAATTTTTAAATTATGGATCCCCTTTGATAAGATTATGTCCTTTATAAATTTTTATTGAAAAGTCAAACATGTCACACCCATATTTTTAATAAGTGTAATATTATAATATGAGTTTATCCAGAATATAAGTTTGAATATATATATTAGTTTGAAATATCAAAGATTTAAATTTTTCAGGATATTTTATTTTTAATTTTTATTGATGAGATATTTACCACAAATGCTTACGAAACAGTGAAACAGTAATTATATAATTAATGAAAAAATCAAATAAATGATAATAAAAATATCAAAATAATAAGAATATGGGATAGTTAAGATCGTCCATGAAGTTTATAAAATACCATGAAAAGTTTATGATATAAATAAATATTTTTTTGAATTTTATTTTTGTCATTATATTTTTAATGTCAAATTAATGAATTGTATTAAATTTACAATAATGATAATTTATTGGATTAATATTTTATTAAATTATTTAAAATTCATAATCATATTGAATAATAAAAATAGGAACATATATGGTCTTAAATTTCTTCCACTATTCTTTTATATTCCTATTGGAAGGATTTTTCTCAAGAATAGTGTTATTATATTCAAATCCATTGAGAAATTCTAAAGGTTCCACTCATATCAATTATAAAACGGAACCTCCTCCATCAATTAATTACACAATTTTGTGACATCCAGATTGTCTGCACACTTAAAAATTATCTTCTACATTAACCTATATATATTTTATATTTTATATTCTTATGAAAAGGTGGACCTTAGAGCCCATTAGTGGAGATCTAAATGAGTCGTTTCGAAGAATAGGTAATCCCGCTAACCGGTCAATTTCTTTTTATACTCTTACTTACCTCTTATAAATCAAATATATCTATAATAAAAAGATAATTAATGCATTCCAATATTATATATTTTTATTATGATTATAAAAATAACATTATGAATCACAATTCTCATCAAACAATAAGTGAATGTATCGCTCTTGCATACGTACTACTTACAATAATCATGTACGAATGCAATTTATTTTAATCAACATCTTTTGTGGATAATTGTTTTGATAGCTATAATGTTTATATATTATATTTATGAAATTATTATTCTTATATAATGATAATATAATGTGTACCTTTTTATAATCCAATCATTAAAGAAATGATTAAATCACTCGTGCGTACGTATGGACTACCATCTCCAAGATGCGATGTGATTTGTTTTCATTTATATTTCACCTCGATGGAAATAATGATATGTTTTATAGATATATATATGATATATATATAATAATAATTTTTAGTTAATATTTATTATTATTTACCATTCTTTCATTAAATCAGTTGAAAAATAGAAACATCATTCATTTTTATATATGTCATACTGTCTCTATGAACAGTGTCATTTATTTTTCTATCTATTCCTTTTAAAAATGACTATAAGTATATATATATATATATATTTATTAAATATTATATTTGTATAATTATTCAAAATTATGTAAATTATTTTACCATGAAAAATTATATGGAATGGGACCACCAAATAGAAACTTGCTTAGAATACAAATCTGTTATCACCTTGGATAGTGATTTTAATAACAAATAATTAATAAACAAGTGATAAGATGTTATTATTAATCCATAAATTGTATGATTAATAAGTTTTCATGAAATAAATGTATTATAAATTGATATTTTTTCTAAAGATGTTTTTAATGTGAACAAGTAAAGGAAAGTGTTGAGGTAAGAGATTTTTATCTCAATTTTATTCTATGGGACACCTGGATTTTAGACATCTTGTTTCATTTTTTGGTATTTATATGATCCATGAATATATTTTAAAATAATTCTCATTAAAATATCTGATTTAAAAATATATCGGAATTTAATCTTTTCGTAGGGATTATGTTTCAAATGATACCAAAGTGGTAAGGGGTTATTTCACAGTCTCATCATTAATCGGGATTTTAAATGTTTAAGTATCCACTAGGGAATATTTATCTTCCATGTACATGGTTTCTAAAAATATTTTTTAAATTTTATTGAATATTGCTTAAAAATATTTTTAACCATGTTTAAATTGTTGAAAAATGATGTTGAAGATGAATTTAATCAATTTTCAAAATGAGGTATATCGTGATATTTCCAAAAAAATGGAAAGAATGTTTTTTGAGAAAATATAGGGCATTCGAATATTTTCCCACCATCATGATGCTTTAATGATTTATATTTTCTATTACAAAATTATAAGGTTATTTTCTAATAAAATGTGTTCCTTTATAATTTAATGGATTTTAAAAAAATGATTTCCAAATATAAAAGATACATTTTGGAAGAATAATTGCAAGTTATCTTTTAAATTCATCATCCACCTATAAAAACACAATTTTTTTATTCTTATGATTTATTGGGTATATAATCCAAATAAACCATCATATAACATGATTTTGTTGGTCAATGATTATGCTGACATTATATTTAAGAATCTTGTTACTTTTTCACAAGTTAAGCTATGAAGAAATGTTTTTGAATACCACATATTATCGTAGGCTATGATATGATCAATGATTTATTTGTATGTTGAACACATATGTATAGATTTCATTATGTGATAACTCGTACCAATATCTCCCTCTAATAAATTTGGTAATGATATATATCACATGATATTATAGGATTAGAATGGGGAGTGAAACAAATTTAATAACAAAACTTTTCTGCTATGATGGTCTTGGGAGTTGACCCTAACTGCTATAATGGTTTGGGGAGTGAACCCATTCTAATATAAATAATGGGACACCACTGGGGATCTTGGTGCATGCCACAAATGATGTGTAGTCACCCTTTTATTTTCAATGATTAGATGTATTCCTTAATTCCATGTTACTCTCTCGTGGATTGTGGTCTTTTATTCTTTTATGATTCATGTCTTATGAACTCAAAAGATTTATTTCATGATGAAAAAATATTATCATGGATATAAATGGAATATTTTTAAAATATTATGTTCATGTTTATATACACTTATTATTGTTTTATGATTATGTATTCATTGATATATACCTTATTTACCCTTAGTGAGATTATGAGTTTACATTTATATTTTGTTTATTTTCCACAGGATATTATGAAATGTATTAATAATTATGTTTCAAAAAGGGTTCTCATTGTGAATAAATTAGTGGTAGATGAATTATATATTATATAAACCAGTTTTTTATGATTCCATGTTTCCATAGTACATATATATGTATGATCTACATGAATTTATTAGTGTAATGTAATGGGTATTCGTCTAAAAAGATTAAATATCTTGGTATGAATATTTTGGGGAATTATAGTTGGTATCCGAGGATGGGTCTAGTTAACCTTTGGAATCTAGGATGATGAACATTTAGGTATAATTTTATATATAGGATAAAAATCTAACATGTCTATAAAAATCATGACAGACCTAGGTTAAATCTAAGGTATTGAAGAAGAAGATATCAGGATTTAGGCATCCTGAAAATATTTTTCATAATTATGTGGTTTTCTACTATGATTATTGTATACCACCCTAAGATTTGGTGTTTTAGTCAATGAAAGGGAACTATAGGAGTCATGTGAATTACGTATGTGATAGAAAATGCAATTATTTTCCATGAGAGAAACCAAATTTTTTGGGAGATGGAATTTAGAATCATGTTGTTATGCTCACACAAATTTCTCATGATATGAATCATGATGAGTTTTAAAATTATTAGAGGATGAAAAAAATTCTTTTTAATATTTCATTAGGAATAATCCAAATTTTTTAGTAGATCTTCTCATTCACTAGTGGCTGATCATTATATCAACACCATTGTGAAAAAAATTTCTATTCTTTAATGCTCGGGACATGAAAACAGTTTTCCTTGAATTTATTGTCTAGAAGGTGAAGTAGATCAATGCTGTAATCTTATGAGTAATAAAGGAAAGAAGATTAAATGGAATAAATCAAATAGGATTATTTTAATAGTATATTACATCACAAGTAATTCCCCCATATTTTATATATAAATATATCGAATGAATTTATTGAGTTGAAAAAAATAGATGATAAATCCATTAGTTTATATGAGGAAATTTTTACAAGTATTTCATTGTATGAGTAATTTTTATTATCATACATGATTATAAAATTGATTAATTCAAATTTAAATTTTATCCAAGTCTCTCAAGGGGTTTTTTATAATATAATTTAGTACCAATAAAAAATATTCTATTTGATCTGAAGGATGATATGCAGATTGGAGTTACAAATAAATATCAGGATGTGAATAAGAAAATAAAAATATAATTAAAATGAAATTATAAAAACCACGTTGAATATAAGATTATACTTCATTTATGCTCAATGTGTTGAAGGAAAATTGGGATGAATTATCTAAAGGGGTTTAGTAAATTTTGTAATTGTAAAAAAGAAGTTTGTTGGGAAAATGAATGTTGATGTGATGGGAAAAAGTTATCTAATTATGGAAATATAGAAACATTTCCACATAATACCCCTACCATATTAAAATGATTCAAATTCAATGAATATGGTAATTATACAAATCATTTCATGAATCTAAAGGTTTTTTATGATCAACATTAGAAACTGCTTAATCTCAACTATGAAGAGAAATATCTTTTCATCCTAACTACCAAAGTGGGTTATGAGAAAAACCAAGTGAAAGTTACACTTATCATACTCTCTAGTGCATATAATGTAATATTTTATCATGTATCCACCCACTCATTGATATCTAAATAATTTTATAAGGGTATAATAGAATCATCTCATCAATTAAACTTTGTGTTATCTATAAAAACTCTAAAAGAGACGACAATCACATATCTAATTTATTGTTCTTCTATGACTAATGTTTTTTTGGGAATGTTCTTTATGAAAATATTGTGATTTTTAGTTTATGTGATTTCTATTTGATTCATAACATTTATTATATTTCTCTATATTGGGATAATAAAAATTTCTAATGAATGAAAGTCATATTTCATATTCTGAATGAAAAAATATTAATTTTTCGATGCAAGGATGCATACCAACATTTAATAGAAATTGATTCCCACTTGTGGGTATTAATTCCAACACATTAAGGTTGTATATCTCATATGGTTTAGGATAAACTCGGTATTAAGGATAATCCTATAATACAAGATCTTTTTACGTAAATCTGGAATAATTTATAGTTCTATAACTTAATTGTGAAGTTGTGTTTTCAGTAAAACTCATACATAGTTCTATTCCGATTTTGAATAATCCTTATAGAATGGTCCCAATTGAGTTTTATGATTTTAAGAACCAAAACTAGGATATTCATGATAAGGGATTCATATTCCCTAGTGTATCACCTATGGGTGCACCTATTATGGTTTTAAGAAAAAAAGATTGATGAATGTGAATCTCTATTGATTATTGAGAACATTACTTAATCACGTTCAATAAAAAAGTATCACATTCCCCATATTTATGACTTATTTGATCAACTACACCAAGATAAATACTTTTCCAAGATTGAATTTCATATTTTATATCATCAATTTATAGTTAAGAAGGAAGATATTCCGAGGATGTTATAACAACCTTGTACTTTATATCATATTTTGACATGATTTATTACATAAAATAGAACTTCATACAACCCATAATATTTATATTTATAGTGTATTTTGGGATTTTGAACATTACATTGCAACTTTAGATATAAAATACAACATCTTTATTGAAATCTTCTTTTACATGACCACGACATTCCTTCATACATAACAATGCATGGAATAACCTGAGGATATTCATAGGAAATGGGTGAGATATAAAGTATAGTATGGAAGTAAACAAGGAATGAAATTAATAATACAATAAAAGTTAGGAAATAGGCATATCAATAGAGAACAAGAGAAAAATGAAAATAAAGGCATTATATAGCATGATTATTAAAAATGGAATTGTTGAAACAACATTAAGCATTGCATTATTTACATAATGAAATCAGGGAACCCATATACCAACATGGTGCATAATTTCTTGAAAGGAATCATGTAAACCCCCATTCCAACATGACGTATCATGATACTAAAAATTATTCAATACATTATATTGCAATTAGGGTGCACCCTTCATGATGATTTTAATCTCATTATTATGTGTGCCACATAGATCTCATAACAAGGATTTATTCAGCTTTATCATTTATTACAAGATAAAGGAATTTGAAATGATTACATTAAAGTATATAATCTATATGAATACGTGCTTAATTTTGAATACCCTTGTTATAGGAATGGTCATGGTATTCACTAATGAAGATTTTGGCAAGGAAAATCATGGTTCAATTTCAATAGACTAATAGCCACATATAAAAATTAATAAAAATAGTTTATGAGAGATAAAAGGTTATCCCATATTATATACATGAAATATACAGTAATCGGGTCATATAGATACATGTATCAACATAATGAATCTCCAAAAGATGTAACATAATAAAAATCATAAACAAACAGGATAAATGGAATAACTCTTATGAAATTATGACATGGTAATGGGTGTACATGAGAGGGATTAATGAGGTAGAAAGAGGTCTCCCATAATACTAAAATAATAAGTGAAGTGTGGGTGCGGTTCTAAAACATACCCCATCATTTTTAGTAGAAAATAAAATGGTTTGACAACATATGGAAACTTGGATAAAAATGAGAAAGGAAAGAAACACCTAATGAGTGTGTGACTTGAAAATATTGATGAGTGGGTTCTTGAGAGCTTGGGGTGCCATGGGAGGATTCTAGAGAGGGTAGGATAGTGTATTGACATCATAAATGTATTTTTAGTGAAGTGGAGTAGGATATTGGGTGGGTTTTATGAAAATGAGTGGGGAATTCTTTAATATTTCACACACTTATGTATTGGAATCTATATAATTAAATATTAAAAAACCAAATATTCCCATGGTTTTAGCCTAATGTGTTTTACAAACAGTATTGTAAAATATTATTTTATAATTCCAATGGATGAAAATATTAAAATATTAGCCTTTTTATGTAGAGGTAAGTCACATTATTAAAGAAATGAATTTAAAATCATAAAATATATTATATATTTTGGAGGATTCGTTAAGGCTTTATAAAATAAGTAAAATAAATCTAAAATCACATTATTTTAATTTAAAACATATCTTGATCCTAGAGTACCCATTAAAGTATTAATTACATCATTTTTATGTCATTATGATGTCAGAAAACACATATTTTATTTATACGGTATTTAAGTTTTACCGTAATATTTGGCTGTCTCACAAAAATTATGAAAAATTCACTGTTTTATAATATTTATGTCCCAATTCAAAAAATAAAATTATTTTTATTTTTAAAATTTTTTAAATATATGAATTTTCACTTTTAAAATAAAAATAGCCATTTATTGAAAATTCAAGGGTATTGACAAAATCCCTTTTCCAATGCTAATATAAATCACATTTGACTCTATAAAAATAAAATAATTATTTATTTTCCATAAATATAATTGGATAAATATATTTTATTAATATATTAATTAATTAATTAAAATTTTTAATTCCTTAAAAATAAATTCGTTAAAAATACAATTTCTATTTTATCGTATAATAAATATAATTATTATCAAACTGATTATCTAACCAGTTCAATATAAGAAATTGATATAATCAACATTTATAATAATTGTTTTTATAATATTGTTAATAAAAAGATTTCTTTCCTATAATAAAGTATATCTTTCCCAAAAGTATCATTTTTACCTGAAAAATCAATTTATCAAAGTCACGATTTTTAAGAAAGACTATTCATATAATGGAATTGATGGAAAATGAATTTTATTTATAAAAAGGGATTGTACAATAAGTAACTAACACCTTGTTACATACCCCTTTATAACACCCATACAAGACCAATGGTTAATGTGTGTGATGGTGACAGACTCTTGGAGTGTCTCAAATAACATCTCCCAGGTGCTAATCTCTATTAACTTGAACTTCTCCCGTAGGTGATTCCATTCAAGATTTTTGTTTTGATGCTCGTCTTAGGATTGGTCAAGAACGAAGCCCAGTTATTATACCACCTTTATGAGCTCTATAAAATGAGATTCATATGGGTTGAGTCTACTAGAGGAGTCCATCCTTTCATTTTTCGGGGTCGAAAATATTTTTTAAACCCTTATATTTATATAAGTCATGTGCTCACTGTTAAATGACTATATTATAAATTGTAATTATACATAGAGGTCATTTAAACCCAATAATAAAACAAGTTCATGTGTTTTCTATATCCATAAGTCATTAAAAGAAATGTAATTTTCTTCACAAATGGTTGTCTCATTAAAACATTTCCCCCTTGAGAAATTCCTCCCCCAAAAATTTCTTTTTCCATACTAAAACACATGAGGTAAACTCTACCTCATCACGTCCTCTGATTCCCATGTTGATTCGTCAAACATGTGGTTCCACCACAACACCTTGATGAGGGGAATCTTTTTATTTCGTACAAATTTTTCTCTATGAGCTACGATCTTCACTATATTCTCTTTATAGAAGAGTTCATTCTCCAATGGTACCACCTCATGATTGAGTACATGCCCGGGGCCAGGTATGCACTACCTCAAGAGTGATACATGGAATACATCATGTACATGAGACATGTTCAGTTGGAGTGCTAGTCGATTGGCCACTACTTTAATGAGATCAAGGATCTCAAAAGAGCCTATGTACCTTGGACTATGATTTCCATTTTTCCAAAATATCATTACGCTATTCCATGGTGATATACAGAGGAATACCCTATCTCTAACATCATACTCTTGGTCTCATCTATGATTGTTATCAAAGCTATTTTGTTGACTCTGAGTAGCATTATTGTGATGCTGGATGGTCTTATCCTTTTCCACAATTTCTTTGACCATTTCTAAACCCATAAGTTTTTGTTCCCAAAATTCATCCTTACATGTCAGTGTTTTTTATCTCTTCACATAATCAAATTCATAAGGATCCATTTTGATGCTTGAGTGGAAAATTTTGTTGTAAGAGAACTCAACTAGTGGAGGATGTTGGCCCAATCCTCCTTTGACGTCCATTGAGCATCCTCTCAATATGCTCTCAAGTGTTTGGATAGTCCACTTAAATTGACCATCAATTTTAAGAAGATAAGACATATTGAAGCTCATCTTAGTATTCAGAGTGTTTTGGAGACTATTCCAAAACTTATATGTGAATCTATAATCTCTATTGGATAATATTGATATTGGTACACCATGCAGCCTTACCACTTCTATGATTTATATTCATTAATGTTGATCTAATGAGAAATCCTCCCATTTAGAAATTAAATGTGTATTCTTTATAAGATTGTCTATAATAACCAAGATAGCATTTTTTTTCTTTTGGATTACTTCATATGTCCAATGACAAAGTCCATTGTGATGTTTTCCCATTTCCATGTTGTTATGGGTAATGGTTACATCATCCCCTTAGAATTATACCTCTCAATCTTCACATACAAACATATCTGGAAAATTGATGTATACTCAACGATCTCCTTCTTTATGTTATCATAGAAATAATGATTTCATAGATCCTAATAAATCTTTCTGTTTCTTGGGTTAAAGGAGAATTTCGAACTATTTGGATCATCCAAATGTTATTTCTTTAACTTTAGAATTGATGGAACACGTAGTGCTTACCAAAATCTCATAAATTCTTCTTCATTAACATTGAACTCAAAGGATTTCCCTTTTCTACTAGTTTCCACCTTCTTTTAAATTCCCACATCATCCTTTTGAGAATTATTTAACCATTCCAAAAGATATGGCTAAGAAATTATTTATGGAAGGATTAATTATTTTCCGTTATTTAGGAATCCCATTTCCATATTCATCAAATCTAAGAAGATTGGGTCCATTTTAATTCTCATAAATATAATAGTTTTTTGATCCTTTCTACATAGAGCATTTTTCACGTTATTCAATTTCCCCAGATGTTAGTGAATTGATCGGTCATAGACTTCGATCAGATCTATCCATCTTCATTAGCGTATATTCAATTATTTCTATGTAAATATATACATGAGGATTTTGTGATCTATATATATTTCTCATATTCCCCCAAATAGGTATTGTTGCCAAATTTTCAAAGCGAATATCACTGAATCTAACTCCAGATTGCGTGTCAGATAATTCTACTGATGAACATTGAATTTCTTTAAATCATAGGCAATGACATTATCAATTTTTATCAACACATAGCCCATGAAAGTCTTTTAAGAAACACTAAATACCACAATATTTTCTCTACTTTTGGGTAGTATGAGCATGAGTGGGGTGATAAGACTCCTTCTCAACTCCTTGAAACTCTCTTCGCATTCATCATTACAAGAAAACCTAAATCCCTTTTGAGTTATCTTTTAAGAGGGTTTGAATATCTTGGGAAATTACTCAGAAAACAATGATAGTATCTAGATATCCCACGGAAGTTACAGATATCTATCATAGATTTTGTCATCATCCATCCCTCAATTTAATTTTTCTTATAGGGATTCATAGATATCCCATTTATTTTTGCGGTATTCCACAAGAATGAGACATCATTCAACCATAAATCACTCCTTCTGTACTTTTCATTGAGCTTCTCCTTTCACAAGGTATCTAGTACAATGATTAGATGATAATCATGCTCCTCCTTAGTTTTGGACTATATTAGAATATTATCTATAAAGACTACCATAAATTTGTTGCAGTAATCAATAAAGACTCTATTCATCAGGTCCATGAATATTGTTGTCACATTAGTGACTCCTAAATTCTTTACTATGAATTCATAGTGCCTATACCACGTACAAATAGCATTCTTGGGGATATCCTCCTTCTTCACCCTTACTTGGTAATATCCTGGCCACAAATCCACCATATAGAATTATTGTTCTTGATATTGTTGATTGAAAAATACATTAATTCCTAGAAAAGGACACTTGTTCTTTATAGTGGTTTTTTGAGCTCATGATAATCAATGGAAAGGAGATTTGAACTATCCTTATTCTTGATAAAGAGGACTGTTTCCCACCATGGTAAAGCCCATGGTTGTATAAAACCTTTATCCAGATTCTCTTGTAGTTGTTTATTTTTCTCCCCATTATCCACAAAAACTATTTTATATGGAGTCTTTGATATAGGAAATTCCCTAGGTATAAGATCAATCTATAATTCAACATATCTTCTAGGAGGAAGACCATGTGATTCCTTGAGAAACACATTAGTGAATTCCCTCAAAATAGGTATGTATTTGAGGATGGTTTATTCCATAGAATCAGTCATCTAAGAAATATACATGTTCTCACAAGGCAGTAGTTTCCATCCTTGGGATGATGGTGCTGAGGGAGATTCATCCCCCTCCTTGAGCTGTGGAGATTGATTTCCCGTTCACATAAATTTATTTTGTCTCTGTATAGGGAAAGCCAATACTTTCAGAGAATTACATAAAATTCCACTGAAGGGGGTACGAAAAGGTTCACCGAGAAGTTCAATCCACTAATTGTAATAGTAGAGAAGTTATATTCATGGGATGAAATAATTTCCCCATTTTTCATTCTCCCTGACATCTCTGCTTCCATGATTTTTTGCGGAGTTTAGATTATTCTACTAATATTTTGGGATATAAAAGAACGCATAGAACCAGAATAAAAAAGTAAATTCTCTATTCATGATATAATAACTAGTGTACATATCAACACTTTGTTTTTTGGGTTTTTCATTGATGGTAGTGATGGAAAAATATACTCCTTTATACCTTGGAGATTGTTGGTAGCCTCTGGAAACCTTTGGCTTAGTGAACTAGTTCGCAAAGTTCCTGAGTTCTTGGCAGTTGTAGAAATGAACTATGCATTGAGGGTCAAATGGTGTGTTCCTATCCTCTATAATAGTATCAGGTTCTTCATGTTAGAAATCATTTGATAGGTTCCCTTATCATTTACACCTAAAGTATTTCCTCCTCCCCTTTAGGAAATTTCTTGGATGCTTCTTTCTACACCTTTGGAAAGTGGGGTGCTAGAATTTCAAAGAACTATTGGATTTATCAATCAAACCACCAGAAAAAAAGTACAATTTCTGATTATTATCCCCATGATACCCCTGATATTTTCCAATCACCATTTTGACTTTGATGGCACAACAAACAATTTTACCATAGAAACTAAAGTCAAGAATATCTAGGGATTTCTATAGTATAGCTTTTTTCCCACCAAAGAAGCAGTCAACCTTGCATTCAGGGGTAATGAAAAATTCAAAGGTATGTCATTCAATCCATGTGAAGTTTTCCTTGTACACTTTTATGGATTTGAAGTCTTTTTCATGGGTTCAAGGAAGTCCCTTTATATATTAAGTAATAGGGTGCGTGGAGAATATTTATCAAAAAACATTTTCAAAAAATCCTTCCATTCCAACCCCTCGATCTCTTCCTCGTGATATGTATTTTTTTTAATAAATTTCCACCTTTGATCAACATGACCCTCTATATGAAAAAAAATCAAGAAGTACCTTATCTTGTTTATAACATTGAAGGATGTAGGAGATCTTATCAATGGATTTGATCCACTGTTCGGTGATTGAGGGATCAGATGATCCATTAAAAGTATGAGTCATTTGTCTCATGAAGCTCTCGACTGTGAGTTGTTATTTCTAAGGGGGTCGGATGTTCCTATTGACCCATGTTTATTTTAAAAACTTGAGCTACCATTAATATTCTCAGGAAAAAGTTTTTGATTCACCCTCTCATTGGATTGTGCATCTCGTTAGAAAAGTTATCACATTGATATTTGAATCATTTGTTAACATGAGTCCTCCTATTACTATCCATTGGATAAAATAAAAGGAAAATTAGGGGTATGTATTTTAAACTATTAAACCCATAAAGGGGAATCCAATGAAAAATTGATATCTTATAAATCAAATTTATGTAGTTACATTATGAATTTCTATGCTTCAATAAATGTTATCCATGATCTATTTCCTAGCATATATTCTTAGGGTAATTTTTTCCCTTAATAATGGTTCGTAATAAGATTGTGAATTTACCAAAGCATATCACCTAGGAGTCTTTAACCAATAGTGCAGAAAGGCCCCATTGTCATGAACTAGTTCTCATTCGAGTCAAACTCAAAGCAGTTTTTTTGGGTTGTGGACCAAGATACATCTAAACCAGAGCCACCATTACTTATTCGTATCCATACAAGGATGTATTTTCTTGATGAACCACTTACTCTATACTCCCAAAAATTTAGGAACTATTTTATTATACTCAGTATTATCCCTAATGATTTCTGTATATTTTTATAACCCTAATCCCAAAAATAACTAAACATATACTATGATACCAACTATATCAACCTTGCATGTTTTTTCATATATAGAAATTATTTATTACATTAACATGCACTTAATACAACCCATTAGAGAAATAGGTCTAGTGTCGTTGGGGATTAGGAACATTACAGGAAAACATAATACATAAAATACAATATCATTATTGAAAACATCTTTTACATGACCACAACATTCCATCGTACTTAGAATTGAATGGGATAACTTGAGGATACACATATGAAAATGGTGAGATATAAATCCTAGTAAGGGAATAAACAATAAATAACATGTAGAATAAAATACATGTTAGGAAATAGAAATATCAATATATCACAAGAGAAACCTGAACATAAAGGCATGATATAACTTGATTGTCATAACATGGAAATGTGGCAACAACTTAAAACATTGCATCATTCACCTAAAGGTATCAGGTAAACCCCTAACCCAACATGGTGGAAAAATTTCCTAAATAAAATATGGTAAACCCCTATACCAATATGACATATCATGATAATAAACATTATCAAACGCATTGGATCACTATCAAGACACACCCTTTAATAACATTTTAATCTCATGCATAAGTTTTCCACATAGATCATACAACATGGATTCATTCAACATCATCATTATTCTAGGATAAAAGAATTTGGAATACATACATGAAATTACATAATCAATAAGTATATGTTCATAAAAGTGAATATCCATGATAGAGAAATAGACATGATATTCTATACATGATGATTTTGACATTAAAAATCGTGGTGTAATTTTAGCAGCCAAATGGGGTGACATTAAAATTCATAAAAAAGTTTGATGAGAGATAAAGGGATATCCCATATCATATAAAAGAAATTTAAAGTAAGGGGTTAATTTATATACATTTCCAAACAAAAATTTTATTAGTATATAGAATTTGTAACATAATAAAGAAACTTGAAGAAAAAAGTAAAATGTAATAACTCGTAAGAAATTTTGGAATGTAAACAGGTGTAAATGGGAAGGATTAATGAGATAAAAAGAGGTCTCCCGTATTAATAAAAAAATAAGGGAAGTATGATGGAGGTGAAAAAACATACCCCATAATTTTTAATTGAAAATAAAATGATGTAAGAATAAAAGGAAACATGGATAAAAAAGAGAATGGAAGGAAATCCTTACTTGAGTGTGTGACTTCAAAAGCTTGAAGAGGGGCTTAATGAGAGATTGGTTTCCTTGGGGGGGGGATTATATAGATGGTAGGATATATTAGGGATTAATTACATGTATTTCATGTGAAGATGAGGGGGATCATTGTTGGGTTTATATAGTAAATGAGTGGGGGATTCTTTAATATTTCACAAACTTAGGTTTTTGAATCTATATAATTAAATATTCAAAACCACAAACCATACTATTGTATTGGACCATGGGTTTTCCAAAAGTGGATTAGAAAAAATATATATATTATATGGAAAATTTTTGGAAATTTTAAAATATTATCCCTTCTTATGTGGAGGTGAGTTACATTTTTACGTAAATGAATTTAAAATTATAAAATATATTATAAATTTTTGTGGATTCACTAAGGATTTATAAAAAACTAAATGAAATATAAAATCATATTATCTTAATTTTAAAACATATATTGGGTTTATAATACCTATTATTGTATTTATTACATCATTTTGGGGTCATTATGATGTCATAAAACACATATTTTATATATACGGTATTTAATTTTTACCCAACAATTCTACTGTATCACAAAATTATGATAAATAAACCATTTAATAATTTTGATATCCCGATTCCAAAAATAATATTCATTTTATCTAAATAATTTTCTAAATATATGAATTTTCACTTTTAAAATGAAAATTATCATTTATTGAAAATTCACTAGTTTTGACAAAAATAGTTTTCAAACTATAATAAAAATAAAATTTGACTTCATAAAAATTATATACTCATTTATTAATCATAAATTTAATTTGAAAATAATATTTTATTAAATATTAAATATATTTAAAAATTCATTAATTCCATAAAATAAATTCTTTAGAAATATGCTTTCTAATTTATCATATACAAAATACAATTCTTATGAAACCGATTACCAAATCATTTACAGATAAGGAACTAATATCATTATCATTTAAAAAAATTAATTTCACTTCTCTTGTAATCTATTTTGTTCATGTTTAACATGTTGAAGGTAGGCTAGGACTTGGTCAATATCAAATCCCAATGACGCTAACTCCTTTCCGAGAACCAAAAATTGATCTCCATACTGCCTGAGTCTACTAGATGAGGACATCCCCTCCTTTGTCTATGACGAAAAGATGTTTTTAAACCGAATATTTTTTAAGTTGTGTGATCACTGTTTTACAATTGTATTATCTATGGTAATTATACTTAACAGTCATTTAAACCAAATAAAAAAAATAGTGCATATGTTTTCTATATCCATAATGTATTAAAAGAAAGGGAATTGTATTCATAAATGATTGGGTCATTTCAGAATACATTTCATACAAGGTATGGAAATTATGAATTTATATTGATACATTTTAGTCTTTCTAACTCCCCTTCTATCTTCATTGACATGATGAATATAGAATTTATTGACTATCATGATCATTTTTAGTAGTATTTATATACGATATTCTATAATATTCAAAGATAATTTAAGAGAATGATGATCAATTGAGGAATGTGCTGAATACCTCAAGGAAGGAGAAGAATTTTTAAAAATTTACTAAGTGAGAATTTTCACTTTATCAAGTTTTAGTTTTGGTTCATATAATATTATGTGAGGATATATAAGTATATAATTCAGAGATATATGCTATTGAGAAATGGCAGAGACCAACCACGGTGACTAAATTTTGTATTTTTCATTGGTTTAAAGGATATTATCGATGTTTCGTGAATGATATATCATGAGTATATAATCCACTCACCATATTATTTTTTATAGAAGTTATGATCATATGGAGTGTGTAAAGTTAATATAATTTCAAAGAATTGAAAAGAAGGTTGGTTAGTAAACCTGTGGTCACACAACACTATTGTGGATAATGTCTTGTGATCTATAATCATGCATCAAATATGGGACTCAGATGTGTTCTCATGGAAAATGACACAGTGATAGCCTATGCCTTAGGCTAATTGATGGTCTGTGAGAAAATTATTCAAATCATGATATGGAGATAGATGTAGTACTTTTTTATTAATGAAATCGAGGCATTATCTATATGGAGAGTGGTGAGAAATATATATTAATAAAAAACATCAAAGTATATTATCAATAAATGAGATTTGAATATGTAATGAAGAATATGGTTGGAGCTTATTAAATATTATGACTTCTTAATCCATTAATTACCTCAAAAGATAAGATAGTGGAAGATTCATTGAGTCAAAAGGGTTTAATTATCATATCTTTGATGAGGATTAAGAAAGATCCAGTATTTAGGGGCTTACAAAAGATGAATATGAAAATATCGATTAAAGGATAGAAAACATACCTAACTCAAATTAATGTTCATCCATATATGAAATAGAATATTAAATAGGAAAAGAAGGATGTTGTAGATGTGAAAATGGTGGTGAGAAATTTTCCTGAGTTCATACATTATTATGATAGAATGATATGGTTTAAGAGCCCAAAATGTGTCATGTCCATAACATATTCAAAGGAGGAGCTATTGGATGAGGCTCATAGTTAATCATTTTCATATTATCATGGATTTATAGTGATGTATAAACAAATAAAAGAGTATTTATAGTGGTATGACAGGATTAGAGATATGAGATAATGTGTTTCTTGGTGCATTGATTTTTAACAAGTTAAAGCTAATAGAATATGTTTCAGATTGTATAGAAACTTCATTGATATCAAAGAAGATTTCTCTCTAGATCAGTTTTCCATAATATATATTTAGAATGTTTTAATATATCATGGAGTAAAACTTTTAATTGTATCAAATTATGAGGATTACCTAAATGTTATGGGAAAGTCTTGATCTTAATCTAGATACAGAGTTTAGTTTTACCACTTCATGTAATCCTCATACATATGGTCAGTATGAGGGGACCATTAAAAATCTAAAATACTTTTTGAGATCCTGCTCTATGGATTAAAATTTTTTCAGTATCAACGACATATTTTGAGTATTTGTTATTATAAAAATGTGTTTCTCTACAAAATTCCGATGGAACCAAATGAATACCTCTATAGTAAAAACTGTAGAACTCCCACATGATGGAATGAAGTTAGGAAAAACCTGTTGGGACATGATCTTGAGGAAGAAATGGATGAAAATTTTTGAACAATTCAATAATTCATAGGAGCATCTTAGAGTCGACAAAATGTTTTTGATAACCTTTTTTGGAAAGATCTAGAGTGTGAAGATGGTGATAAGGTATTCCAATGAGTATTCCCTTGGAAGAGAGTGATGATATTCAAAAAGAAGGAAAATATATTCCCTAGGTATATCAGTCTTCTTAAAATTATTGATCATACTATGAGGATTTATTATCGATTGGGACATCCACACATCTCTCAAAGGTTTATGATGTGTTTCTTGTATCCCTTCTAAGGAAGTTTATACGTAATCCTTAAAAGGTAATTAAATCATAGGTCAACCTTTTTAGGAATATCTTTCATATGAAGAATAACTAGCAGTTATTTTGGATCATAGATATAATTTTCTATGAAACACTCTCACATAATTAAGGTTTTTTGGTGAAACAACAAATTTTAGGAAGTTATGTGAGAACCTAAGGATGTGATAAGGAATATTTATCCACCTATATTTTTATTTGAGTGATGAATTTTGAACAATGAATAAATTTTAGGGTGGTAGAATCCAACACACTTACATTTTATAAAATGATTCTCTTTAAATAATTTTTTTATTTGAAATATTTTGTTACACACAATAGTGAGTTTAAACAGACTGCATAATATTGTTAAAATATTATGTTTCTATTATTTCCTAACCATAGGTTTTGTGGTTATGAATCTGATTAATTAAATTATTAAATAAATATAAAAATCCAAATCAATATAAATTTATAGAAATAATTTGAGAAAATAATCATACAATTTTTAGTAATGTAATTTTACTCATCAAAAATACATTTTAATTGAAAAATTATTTTTCTTATAATTAAATTTTCAATGTTTCAAAAAATAAATTATAAAAAATTTATTTCATTCATCATATAATATTTTTTTTTTATTTTGAAAGATTGATTTTTTAAATGAATATACAAGATTACTAATTTTTACTGAAAATTTAATTTTTATTTTAAATCATTTAGAAATAAAAATTATGTTTTGGTTAGTATAATATTTTGATTAGTTTATTTCGGTTTAAAATTACTCAATTATGGTTTGAGAAATTAATTTTATACTTGAATTTAGTATAAAACCCACTCATATTTAAATGATAATTTTTCTAAATAAAAGATGGTTTTCATTGTGTTTTCCCACTTTAATGTTAAATAATGTCTACAAATTATGTTATTTGATTTTTATAAAATTTATTGAAATTTTTAATTCATGAGATCCAAATTTAGTAAATATCCCTTTTACTTTTAGACAATATGAATAATAAATTTACTAATTCTATTACCATGGTAAAAGGATAACCAATAATTAAAGGGAAACAATAAAATGATAAAAAATACTTAATATCCCAAATAATTTCATAAATTTTAATTACTAATTTTATATAGACTATAACCGGTCATTTGTTTAATTTAAGAAATTTTAGAGAAATGTGGATAAGATTTTTCCCTTTGTAATTACTATTTAATGAAATGTCGAACATATCACACTTTTATTTTTATTAAGTGTGCTATTTTTAATATGTGGTTATCCAGAATATTTTTTTAATAATAAATAGTTATTTAAAAAATAAAAGATTTATATTAATCATGTTAAATGATTTTTTATTTCTAGTGATGAGATAATTATATTAAAATCATTCACAACATTAATGAACTAATTATTTAATTAATGAAAAAATAAAATAAATGATATTAATACATTTTAAAGTATATTATTTTGATATAATTAAGTTCAAACAACAATTTTTTAGATTACCATGACATTTTTAAGATATAATAAAATATTTGGTTTATAGTATACTTGTTTTATTGATGTTTTTCAAGTCAATTTAATGAATGATATAAAAAATTCACAATAATTATATTTTATGGGATTAATATTTTTTTAATTACATAGAAATCATAGAAATACAAAATCTGAATAATGGGGGTCATATATGGTTAAAATATGATCCTCTATGTATATATAGTGTATTTTTAGTGATTTGGATATAGAATAGTATTATAATATTTTAATCACTTGAGAAATTCCATGGGTTCCCCTCGCCTCAATTATAAAAGGAAACCTCCTCCACCAGTTAATTTCAATGCATTTATATTTATAGATCAACCATAATTGAAAAAATTATCCTATAAAATTATTTAGACACATTATAGTGGTCATGTTCTACCAAGAAGACTATATCTAGATCCCTTAATAGATTATCCAAAGGAGTAGTTTCGAATAAGAGGTAATCCCTCTAACCAATGCTTTATTTTTATACTCTTACATTGCTAATATAAATATAAAATATATATCATTAAATAACAAATTAATTATCCTCAATGTTTTACAATGGAATTAGGATTTTTTAGTCACCATTATACACCCCATTTCCATTAAAAAATAAGTGAAAGTATCGCTTTTGTATATTTACGACTAACCGTAACTGTTTAACTATACAATTCTCTTTTCATAAATATATTTTTTGGATGGGTACTATGAGGGGTTAAATATTTATATTTTATTTTTATGACATAATTATATTTCTTGAATGATAATATCACGTGTACTATATTATCATACGATTTTGTGTGAAAGGATAATGTTGTTCATGCATACGTATGGACTACCATATCCACGATGTGAGGTGGTTCATTTTTCATTCATATATCACATGGATGGTAATAAGGTATATTTTTATGAATAAATACGATTTTAATATATAATAATAATATTTATTTTTATATTTTCCATTATTATATATCTTTTATTCATTCCATCACTCGATAATTGGAAATAACATGCATGAGTAAGTACAACCTTCTGTCCCCATGAATGGTGTCAGTTATATTTTTCAGATGAAATTTTTATTTATAATTATAAATATTTATATAATGAATAAATATAATTTATATACCACTATTAAAATTCTCAAAATAATTTTACCATAATCAAACTATATGGACCGAGTCTATCGAACCGGTACATTCTTGGAAAACGAAGCAGTTATCACCAAGAATAGCAATTTTAATAATAAATTATTAATAAAAGGATGAAAAAATGAAATAATTAAATTTTAAATGTTATTATTGATATATTCAAATTTAATAAATTAATAATAAATACATATTTATTATACATGAGGATTGAACTTGATAAATTAAAGTAAAGAATTGATTTAAGGGATTTTAATCTCACTTTTATTCATGGGGAAAGTAGACGTATACATGACTTGTTTATTTTGTGAGGTGTACATAATAACCATGAATGTATTTTTTGATTCTTATCATAAAAATTATTTGATTTCATATCCATATTATGTCCTTTATTTCATGGGGATTATGTTTTAAATGATTAAATTGCGGTAAGGCTTTATTTCCCAATCTCATCATTATTTAGGATTATTTACGTTTAAGTATCCAGGGGGGAATATTTATATTTCATGTATATGTTTTATTAAAATTATTTCTAAAATTATTTTTTCTATTGTTTAAAAACATTTTTATCCATCTTTTACATTTTCAAAAACAGTTTTGAAGGTTTATTTTAGTCATTTTCATTAAATAAAATTCAATAAACGAACATTTCTTATCCATGTGGTCTCAAAAGGTAAACCATTAGACCCTTGGATGATTATGGTCGATACATACCGAAATAATAACATTTATTTTATTTCTTTGGTCATTTAATAGTTATTATAAGTTTTATTAAATTCATTTTTTTATTTCTCTTCTACTTTCACAAGCACTTTGTCAGTGTTTCATAAGCATGTAAGATACATATTTTGTATAAAAATTTAAAAATATATTCATAATATAAAAATATATCAATAAATCTCAATATAATCTTTTCTATAGATTAATTTTTTATATTTACTCAATTCTATGTCAAGAAATCTAATTTCATTTTTTAATTTACTTTTCTTTCCTTACCTAAGCATTGTAAAAACATATGGAGATGATTCTTATTTTATACCTAAAAAATTAAAAATTATGATTTAAGATAAATATTTATAGATTATATTTAAAAACTTATCATGAAAGTTATTTTTAACTCTAAATTATTTTTTAGAAGACACCAATTTGGACTTTTCCATTGCCACGCAAGAAATACGCCATCACTGAAATTGATTTTCATATTTATCACGAAATAAAATATAATTTATGTGTTCAGAATTATTTTTATTTTATATTTATTTTATAATATATTACATTATTTAGTATATATGTTTAATAATTTTTTATGGAACAATTGATTCTTGATTATATCATGAATGGTATTTTTTTTGTAAAAAACTATATTTTTTAATATTTAATAAAAAATTAACTTTTTCATTAAATTATCAAAATTTTAACAAATTGAAAATTAGATTTTATGATTTTAAAAATTAATATCATTTTATGAAAAAAAGATGTTCTAAAAAATCTATAAATTAATTACATAATTCACTTATAAAAGAAGGAAAATCTCATTTGTGATGAAAACAAATTCATAAAGAATAAAATGAGATTTCTAAAAAAATTGATAATATTTTGTATTAAAAATTTAATATATTCATTTTGAGTATTACCTATAAATTTATTTCTTGATTTCATTATTTATATTCATACACACCATGTTAATGTCTTGGTTATAATGGCCACCTTTAAATAACAGGATTCTACTATTCGTTTAGGCTTGATATTATGTATCTTATAAGTTCTTGAACATAGTATTTCTTTTTAAAAATTTGAGATGTTAAACAAAATATTATCACACATATATATTAAATATTAATAGATTAATATTTATTACATTATATAATGATAAATTCTAGAATCATAATGGTTTAGACCCTTTGTAAACATAGATACATAATCAAATTGTTCATAGGTGAATTACATTATCTCCCACCAAGTTCCTCATTATTATAACCCTTATTCGAAAAATCATACCTAATAATATTCTTCATAACCTAGGGAAAATAAACATAAGAAACCGTGTACTCAGATTCTCAATAAGGGTAAACAAGGGGGATATAAACAGAATGAGACCATAAGGGTATGATAATATGGGAATAACATTTGAAAACCATATGATGTATATCATAAAATCATATACATGAGTCATGGAATAAATATTGGTAGTTATTAAGACATGATTAATATAGGAATAAAATAAAATGATCCATGAGAGAATAAAATTGGCATGATAATTAGATTTTTGGAATACACATACGTATAGGAAATCATTTTCCTAGTAGTCAAGGATCATCTCCAAAACTATCAAAGTGGATTGGTTTCACTCCCTAAACCATTATAGTACTCAAGGTTCACTCCCAGAACTATCATAGTTGAAAGAAATTTCCTTCTAAAATTGGTTCACTCTTGATTCTAGTTCTATGTATCTAATTATATATCAATATTTACCCAATGCATTGGAGGGATATATATGTCTCACAAGCCATTGGTTATCATATAACCATTACCATTGGTTATAATGTAACCACCATAATTGGTTATAACCTAACCACTATCCTTGGTTATAATGAAACCCCAAAACTTCAATATAACATAATCAATATCCTTGGTTCTAACATAACCACCCTCTTTAGTAATAACATAAAATCCATCCTTTATTATAAACAAAAGTCATAGTCACTCAATTAAAATCATTCATTTCTCTGCTACCATATCCTAAAACATTCATTATATCAAGCCCCATGAAAATAAATGGTTTTCATAAACATTTCATTATATAATTACTCATAAAATGGATAGGGTTTCATAAATATATAATCATTACAAAAAAATCATAAATATATTGAATAAGGATGTTTTTATTGGATTAAATTAATATTAAAGATTAAATAACATAAATTAATGTCAAAATATACTAAAAATTATTTTTGATTATCATTTGGAAAATTTCATGAGGAAGTATCCTTTTCACCATTAAATAATTTATTTATATTTTGAAATTATAATTATTTTTCATGAAAACATTTTAATTAAAAATATAATTTTTAACTATTAAAAAGAGATTTAAATCATTGAGTGGTCATGAACATATAAAATAATGTTCATGTAGTACCTGTTAAAAATAATATTCCTTTTACATTTTTATTAAATTTTTTAAAGTTCCTTTTAAGAATTTGACATAAATAATAATTTTAAATAATTTCAGAAAAAATAAAAACATGTAAAAAATTTAATTAAAAAATAATTGGATAATTGTAAAATATTTCTTAAAAAAATATAGAAATTATTGTGATGGGGGAAAATGGATTTTTGACTGAAGAGGGAAATGAATATGATTTTTATTAAAAACATTATTTTAGGCTATTGAGAATATAAAGGGAGGAAAATTAAATGAAAACATATATTTTCATGAAATAAACTTATAATAATAAAATATTTTAATTTATTGAGCGATGTGTGATAATATTTTATCATCAGAACTTAATTATAAAAAACCCTCATAAACAATGGGATTATAACATAAAAACATTACAAATTTGTTATATTTTCAATAAAAATCCCCTAGAAAAAAATAAAATAATATGGATATTTATATCCCATAATTTTATAATAATAATCAAAAAATAAATTCATGGGAATTGTTTGCCTGACCAAAAAGAAACAAGTGGTCTATATGACATGTATCCCATATAAATAAAAGTGAGACGAAAAAACCCTCAACTAAAGTCTTGAATTCCATCACACATGTTATAGCCTCCCATAAAAAATTATATATTTATTATAAATCTGTTATATAACCATACTCATATGTATAATACAATATATTATTTATAAATATCATTTTTTACCAATATATTAACAATTCAATGTTAAAATCATGCTTGGGGAAATAATTGCTTCAGTGTTCATGTATCTTTTGGTTCAGTGGTATCAATCCCATTAATTTGATCATCGTTCTATAATTTCTAGAATGATAGTCATGATATAAATATCATATATATATATATATATATATTATTTGAATTTATGATAACCCATAAAATTTATATATTGAAAATGAATTACATAGATCATGGTGACGGTAGGTCTTATATATGCATGAATGATGTTTCCATTTTCATGATAGATGGAATGAATGGTTGTTAAATAATGTATATAATTTATTGAGACTTTTATATTTCATATATATTAAAAAATTCACTAAATTAATCATTATTACCTTCCATTAAAATATAAGTTAAAAATGAATTACATCACATCATGAGAAGGTAGTCTACAATACATACAAGTGAGCTTATCATATTCCCACATAATATAATATTGGAAGGTACATGTGATATGAAAACTAAATAAGTATAATTATGTTATGAGTTTCATAATTATATTTATAACCCATTCGCCTATCTACTAATGAACGGTAGTGATGGATAAAGAAATACATTTGTTTTTGTGGCACTAGACCTTCGTACACATGACTAACAATTTCACTTCTGATTTGTTAGAAGAAGTGATAAATGTAGGTTATTAAATTTACATAATTTTATATGTGTATATAAGAGATAATTTTTTATTATATAGGAACAATTAAAGAAAATTTTAGGGAGGTTAATTCGAAGTAAAACAAAAACAAATGTTTATGAATTGTATGTCATATTCAGATATCCTCTTTGGATTTGTACAAAAATGAATTCGTAGCATGGTTTAATAGTAATAATAATGACATTATGATGTTTTATCGTAATTAAGGAATATATTTTTTAGGGTTTAGATGAACCAAAAGAATTTTTTTATAAAAAAACAAAATTCTATCAATGAAATTTCCCTAAATATAATTATTTCATATAGTATAAACCACATAAAATGACATAAATAATAAAAAAAGTCATTATAAATTATGGATGAATTAAATTAGAGGATTTTTAGAAATAAAATAACTTATAACAATGGAATAGCTACTTGACATATGGAATAATAATATAACCGTTATGAATAGTAAACTAGACAATAGAATATAAAACTCACCAATGAAATCCTAAAAAAATTCTGCATCTTATAAATGAAAATATGATATAATTATATCATATCATATGTAAATAAATTTTGAAAAATGATAAATTATGTATTAGTATTCATATGAAACATAATTTTTTATTTGCTAGTTTATATTTCATATAATCATTTAATATAAAAATTATTTCCATAAAATAGATTCACAAATTAATATTTTATTATTATTATTTTTATACTTTTTTATTAGATGGAAAATAATTTTTTAATTTGTAATATAACAAGTTATACTTTTAATCTTGGTATTTTTTTGAATAATTTATGATTCTAATTAAAAATTAAAATTCGAGTATTTATAAAATTATTTTCATTAAATGGATACCATTTTTGGATTATTAATATCAAAAAATGGTCAGGGTGAATTTTTTTAGATTTTTCTAAAATAGGTGAGTTTTTTATGAATAGTGAAGTAAAATAATTTATGATATAAGATAAATACATGAATTATTGGGTCATGGTAAATTTATAGATGATGTAAGACACATTTTTTTTTTCTAATAATCATGCACTATTTACTATATTTAGTCACAATAATCCTTACAATACAAATTTTTGAGCCAAAATAATTAGCTAATGAGTAAAATAATAATAAAACACTCTTCTCCTCCACTATAAATACGACACCTTAACACACATTCTCTTAAAAACTCCAAAGCCTTGAAGCATGTCTAAATTATTCCGAATAATCTTACAATTCTACCCCCATGTACATGAGACTTTGGTCTCTATATAATATCAAACCAATTTCCTTAAAGAGGTTCTCGGGGAGGTGATATTAAAGAGGTAAAATCATCTTTAGTTCTCTTTTAAGTTATTTTTTTTATTTTCCTTTTTTCTCCTTGCCTCCCATTACACAAGTGACCTGATACTGTAGTGTCTTTTATATAATTGAGTTTTATTTTTTTAATGGGGTAACCCATCATCTTTTCTCCTCCCCTCACCCTTTCTAATAAAAATGAAAACATTTTTCACCATGTGTAGATTTGTCTCATTCATGGATGACAAGTTTTCAATTTCCATTAAATCCTTAATGAATGGTTATAAAACAATATTCATGGATAAAATAGATTAAGATGAATGTTTTAAATCGTATTTGGTCTTTTGGAACCATTATTTATATATATATTATATTAATTAATAAAAAAAATTGTGATGATAATAAATGCTAGAATAATCAAAATGGTTTTCATTAACATTGAATCTAATGAATCATCCTCACATATAGAAAGAAATGTTATATAAGAACATTTAATATTTTAAAATTTCATTAATAACATATAATTTCAATTTTGGACAACTCTTCTAATTTAACATGATATTCCATACACATATATAGGTGAATCAATCATAACAACCAAGGAAACAAATTCTCTCGAATTCTAAAACTGTATCTTATGACTCATCAAAACGGCAAAAAATGAACATAATAAAATTATACTGAATAATATAAATATAGAAAAGGATATCAATTAGTTAATTATTTAATTAACTTAATTATCCATTACATTGAGTTTATGTGGAGAACACTTTCAGACATAATGTAAGGGATTCTTTCCGAACCTCTAGTTTTCCTTAGTTTTAATCTTTCTCACTCCCTTACCCAATGAAACTATTCATTTTTTATGTAAATATTCTAAATTCTATTTATATGTATTAGTATCATGTTTCCAAATCATTATATACTTCTATGATGGGGAAATACATAATTTAAAAAGGTTCTATTCTTAATTCTTCCTGATAAACATGCCCGATCAAACCAAACTTCCCGATCTCTTACCCATTTTTAAGTTCACTGCAAAATATTTTTAAGCCAAATTTTTTATTGAATCACTATTTATTTCATGAAAAACTATCATGGTTATTTAGGATTCTCATAAACCGTTATTCCTATTATGTTTTAAAAAATCTTTAATTTTCCCCTTAAACAGTTATAAAGTGGCTCATTTATAAAGTTTCATGAGTTGTATTTTAAATTTTTTCACTTATGTTTGAAATCACTTATCATTATATATGAGTGATTTCCATTATTAATGTCCATGTATGGTTTAAACCCATTCATTTATCGACACTTTTATGATCCACCCATTTTTTATGCTTTATGACATGATTATAATTCCCACTTCTTTCCATGGGAAACCCATATCTTTACGTTTGATTCTTCATGTGGCTGAAATATTAATTAACATGTTATTATTGGTGCACCAAAATATCCATCCAATTCATTGGGTACTTTTTAGTGTAATTAGAAGTCATGTGCAATGGTCTTGGTGGTTAAACGTGAATTATGTAAATCTTTTCTAATAGTCCTTGTGGTTATCCTTGAATCACACACCTCCATGTGTAATGGTATTGGTGGTTAGTCTTGACTCATGCATATGTCATGTTGTATTTTGTTTCTAAATTTCTATTATCCCATTATTACATGATCTCATGTTCTATATGTTATTCTTCCATATGTTTATTCATGTTCTATGGTTTTTTATGTTTTCAAGTTATGACTTTTAATTGATTAACAATGATTTATTCCTAAGTTTAATCCCTTATAGGGATTTTAGATCACCCTTTTGTTCATGTATTCCCTAGGATACCCTTTGAAGATTCTAGATCTCTACAGAAGTTATGATCTCATTATGCAGTTTAAATAAAAGATATTTTCTTTTTGGTATCATGTTTTCCGTTTTATGTACCTAATCCTTCAATGACACAAGATCTTATGATTCATGGTTTGTATTTAATGGTAAATTATGATTAAAATCATGTAACAGTATGTGTAAAAAAATATGGTTTTCATATTTGGTATCAAATTATTGCCTAGTTAATTTTAGAGATTTGGACTAGAACACTTTACTAAGAGCCCAAGGGTTAATTCTATGAGAATAGATAATATAAATAGAAAAATAGGGAATAATAAATTAGGATTTGGTTTTAATTTAGAAGTTTATCCCTATATGTTCATTTTTTCCTTTTTTTATGATTATTTTCTTAATATTCATGTGCCTAATTGTAATTATTTCTCTTATTTAGTTGCAAGAAATAGAAGAACTTGTGCCAACAATCAATGTGACAGGAATTGTGATGATTACCCTAATGATATGGTAAAAATGATTGGAATGGGTGATCAAAACTTCATGATTTTACTTTATCAAATGGATCAAGTTAGTATAATAACTTGAATTGTGTAGAACTCTCTCTTAATTTTGATAAAGATAAAGTTGTTGTCAAATATTTTCTGTGTAAAAGGCCTCTGATGTTTAGTAGATATTTGGATCCTCTTCTCTTAGAAAATGGATTAACTCCATTGAGAATATATTCTATACCCTATATTCTATAGAAGTATAATTTGTTTTCTGGGTATTTTATCATTTTGATGGGGAAGATGATCAGTGGTAGACACTAATCAAAAACATAAATTCCATCGATAAAATTGAATATATGGAATGTGAATATTTCAAGAAATTATTTTTCAATAAATATTTTCCATGAACACCCTATCTTATGATCGAAAGAGTGTTCCTTGAAATTAAACAAGATTAATACAAGTCTATATAAGCATATGAAGAAAAATTCAAAAGGAATAAAGATACATCTTTATCTTTTTCATAAAAAACTGAATGCAAGGTAGATTTCTTCTTTTTCGGGCTAAATCAGAGTCAATGAAAAGAATTTGAGAATCAAGATTTTGATATCTATTAAGAGATTTTCCTTTGTTCCCCTGAGGATAAAATAGTGATTAGAGACTCTCAATGGTCTCATGATCCCATATAAAAAATTATAAAATGGAGTTTAATATGTGAGGATCAATACATAAATCCCATGATGTAAAGAAAACCTAACATCCCACTTGTCAATATTGTGGGAAGAAGCATCCTAGGAACTATCTATAGGGAACTGAGAGATTCATCAAATGTGGAATAATGTGGAATATTAATAATAATATCTCAATGGATATGTGGAATCCATTTAATATAAAAGAAGAATGGATGGTTCCGATCACCCCTCATCCTATAATGTATTGTTTCAACTACTTGGAACATCATCATTATGAAAACCATTACCCTAAGCAATGGGTTGTTGGAGGAAATCAACAACAACAACCTCCAAGGTAGTAAAAAAGGGAATATACTATCACTTCTTCTGAGGTGGATCTCGATAATGACTTAGTTATAGGTATGATCGTTATTCATTCAATAATAGATAAATAACTATTTTTTTGGTTCTATGAATTATTTTATATATTTCATGTTTGGTAGATATTTTCAATCACTACCCCAAAAAATGAAGGTTGATATATTTGAGAGAACAAGAAATGGGGAAATTATCGTATCTAAATTATATAAATCCTCCCTGGTAAATTTATGTGGACTGAAAATCCTTACATATATCATATTACTTTCTTTGGTGGAGTTTGATGCTATATTGGGAATCTACTGACTATCATTATACAAATCCAACATCAACTGTTTTGAAAGGGAGATCAATCTTCACATACCGATGAATCCTCCAATTATCTAAAAGTGTAAGGAGAAGGATGAATCTCATTCAGAATAATTATCTCATTTTTGGACATTATTACCTTATGATAAGGCATATCTAGTGCAAATAATTGAGACAAAGGAGATAATCATGCTTGAATACAAGCCCATTGTGAGGGGTTACACTAATATGTTTCCTGAATAATTTCATTATCTTCCTAGTGATCTATAGGTCTATTTCTGAATTTATTTTATTCTTTAATCTATTACTATATGAAATACACCTTATAGAATGGCCACCATCACGTTAGAGGAACTATGGAACCCGATATAGGAGAATCTAGACAAGGGTTTTATATTCCTGAGTGCATCTCCCTTGGGTCAACCGGCCCTCTTTATTTAGAATAAGGATTAATCAATGGTCCTCATCATTAATTATCATGATATCAAAAAAATATTGTTAATGGAAAGTATCCCCTACCATAGATATATGACTTGTTAAATAAACTACTTATGGATAATTATTTCTCTAAGGTGGACCTTTGTTCGGGATATTTCTAATTAAATGTGTGGAAGGAAGTTATTTCCAATACTTCTGTTTGAATGAGGTATGGACACTATGAGTTCATAGTGATTCCCTTCAGACTCACTAATTCCATAAGAATATTCTAGGAATTATTGAATAGTTTTTAGAGATTACCCAAAATAATTATGTAGTATTTATTGATGATATTTTGATATAACCCAAGGGTAAGGAGTAACATTAGGTGAATTTGAGTATTTAAAATAGGGAAACTAAATGAAAATTATTTAAAATGTGAGTTCTGGATGAAGGGATTTTCATTCTTAGGGATTGTTATCACAATAAAGGAATACGTATCAAACCTTCCAACAAAAATGTGATTAAATAGTGGCCTAACCCAATATCTTTAATGTAGATACATAGTTTACTTAGTCAAGATGATTATTACCTGCGATTTTTGAAGAAATTAATATGATTTTCAAATCCACTAAAAAATAAGACTTGAAAGGGAGAAAATATTTTCTTGACCAGTGACTGTAATAATAGATTCAAAGAGTTAAAATATAGTCTTATAATCATCTCAATACTCAACACTTATAGAAGGGGGATAACTCTTTATTGTATATAATGAATCTTAAAAGAATTTATTAGGCTGTATGATGATTAAAAGTGATAAAGTGATAGAATTTTCCGTAATAAAATTTAAAATACATGAGTAAAGATATCACACACATGATTTGGAGTTAGCATCTATGATCTTAGCATCGAAAATATAGAAGAATTTTCCCTATGAGGAGAAATGTGAAATATATTTTTATCATAAGAGCCCCAAATATAAATTCACTAAAAAAGAGAAAAATATTCATCAATAAATATTGTTAGAGATAATCAAGTATTATTAATTCTGAATCCACTACTATCCTCTTAAAGAAAATAATGTGTAACGTGCTTCAGTTATAAATGATCTCACAACATTACCAATGATGAGAATTGATAAGGATACAATCTTCTTATATTAGGAAAGTATAGACATGGTAATAATTAAGGAAGAAAAATCACAAATACTTTCTAAAATGATGCTCAAACATCCCTTATATAGAAAATATAGGATGATCAATGGAATGATTTAGAAGTTCTAAAAAATCTGGAAGTAGTCTGAAACTGGAAATCTTTAGAGATCAAAATTGCTGAGTAAGTAGTTATAAGATTTGGTTCATTAGTACGAGAACCATCCAATATATAGATAAAGAAGGAGCTTATGAATGAAACACATAGCTTAACATTATCTTTTCACCCATGAAGAAAAAATATATATCAAGATCTCCAAGAGCACTATATGTGGGTCATTATGAAAAAGGAGATCACTGAATATATATCAATGTGCCCGGTATGATAGAAAGTTAATTTTGAAAGAAAAAATTATAATAGTATGATGCAATTATTACCCATACCAATATGGAAATGGGAAAACATCACCATTGAATTTGTCAACATAATTCTGATGTAATCCAGAGAAAAAAATATATTATGGGTTGTTTTGGATCATCTTACTAATACAGACCACTTTATCACAATTCTAGAGGACTTATCACTTGATCCAACTGCATAGATATACACTAGATAAATGGTAAGTGTGTATGGAGTAACAAGATAAAATATATCTGATTGAGATATTATATTCACATTCATGTTTTGAAACAATATCCAACATGATATATGAACTGAGATGAACTCTAGTACAAATTATCATCCTCAAAATAATGGACATTCTAATTAAACTATTCATACAATGTAAGACATGTTGAGGACAGGTTATATCAACATGACTGAGGATGGGTCCAACATCTTCCTCTAGCTGATTTATCTTACAACAACAGTTTCCAACCGACCATTCAAATGGATCTATATGAAGCCCTTATCGAAAAATTTGTTGAAGACCTGTATGAAGGGATGAGGCCAGTGAATGTAAGCTGCTATGACCCAAAATGGTCGAAGAAATGTTACAAAAGGTGAAAACAATGTAGTAACACATCAATGGTACCTAAATTTTATAGAAGATCTATACAGACAATTGTTGGTAGGACTTGGTGTTTAAAGTTGGCCGACATGGTATTCATAAGTAAATCTCTATGGAACATGATTATGAGATTTTGGAAGTAAGGAATTTTATGTCTGAGGTACATTAGACCATTAATGATTCTTGATCACATCGATGGTTTAGCCTATTGACTAGCACATCCACCTACTATGTATCAATTAAAGGATGTATTCCACGTCTCCCTCTTGAGAAAGTACATATCATATCCCTCACATGTACTGAATTATAAGGTGGTACAAATAGAAAATTATCTCTATTATAAGGAGAAACTAGTGATTATCCCATACCATAGAGATAATGTTCTATGCAGAAAGACTACTCACCTGGTCAAAGAACTATAGAGGAACCATAAGTACAGAGCTCCAATATATGAACCATAGAAATTGATGAAGAAGAATTACCCCCAACTATTTTCACCTTAGTATGTAAAATAATATTTTGAGGGAGAAATTTCATAAGTGGTAAAGAATATAATGAACCCAAATTATATCAATGAAATTTATATTCTTATAATTATTTCAAAAAATATAAATCACATAAAACAACATAAGAAAACATAATAAACTTTATAAATTAAAAATTAATGAAATAAGTTTATTTTATAAATTATTGAACCTATACTAATGGAATAGTAACTTGAACTTTGGAATAGTAATATAACCTTAATGAATATTAAACCATAAAATATAATAGTAAACTCAGCAAATAAATTATATATATAATTTCCGAATCCTATTAATTAAAATATGATACAATTATGTCATCATATAAGTAAATACATTTTTTGAAAATTATCAATTAAGTACTTGTATTCTTATGAAACATAAATGTTTAATTAAAATTTTATAATTAATATAAAAAGTTAAAAGTAAATTTATCTTCATTAAATATATTTATAAAGTAATATTTTTTTGTCTTATGATTATAGGATAATTTTATGATACCTTAATTAACTTTTTAGAGTGATATAAAACTATTTTATAATTTAAAAATTGGTATTTTTTGAATAAATGATTATTTTTAATAAAGATAAATAATATAATATTTTGAAACTTATTTACATAAAATGGAGTCCATTTTTTAATTATAAACAATCAAAAGTGGTTTCGGTGATCTTTTTGGATTTTTCTAAAATAGTTGAATTTTTGTGAATTGTAAAATACAGAAATTTATGGTATAAGCTAAATACATGATTTATTGAATCATGTTTGATGTATGGATGATGTAATAACATTTGGTTCAAACTCACAGGATATATTCAAAATATTTCTTCATAATAATCCTCACTATTCATATTCATGATCCAAAATAATAAACTAATAAGTAAAATAATCAAAAAATGCAACTCTCCTCCGCTATAAATACCACCCCTTACCACCCCTTGCCCTCACAAATACTAATCCTTGAATCTTGTCTAAATTCTACCCAACCATCATTGATTATTCTACCAAACATCTAGATGACATTGGTTTTAAGAATATATTAAACATGTTTCCATATGGAGGTTCACAAGGAGGTTCACAAGGAGGATACATTTATGAGGTAAAATCATCTTTTGTACTCTTATAATTTATTTTCCTTTCCTTTTATTTTATTATTGTATCATCACCTTCCCTTATACAAGTGACACTGATAACTTTATTAGATTATATTTAATGTAATTTTATATTTTTAATGGTAAAATCCATCATCTTTTATCTTCCTCTATCCATTGGTACTAAAAATGAAAATTTTGTTTGTCATGTGTGGATTTATCACATTCAAGAACGACAAGTTTTCAATTTCCATTACCGCCTTATAGTACAGTCATAAATTTTTTTATAGTCAAAAAATAATATAATATATGAATTATAACCTATGTAATGTTTTATAACAATTATATATACAAGCTATTAATTAATAAAACAAAACTAGTTCATAGTGGTCTCAAAACATCAAAATAATTAAAATGATTGTCATTAACATTTTACCAAATGAAATATCCATGAATCTAGAAACAAAATGATATATATGAACATTTAATATAATATAAGTTCAATAGAAACATATAATATCAATTCTAGATAACTGTTCTCATTTTACATGATCTTCCATACAAATATATATGTGAACCGATTAGGAAAACCAAGGAAACAAACAGTCCCCAATGATAAAATTGAATCTTATAACTCATAAAAAAGGTAATAAATGAACATAATATTTTAAAAAATAGAAAAGTATAAAATTTTCTAAATTAATTAATTTATGGATTTAATTTTATTATCAATGATGTTTATTTCAAGTGCATAACACTTTTAAACATAAGGTAAGAGATTATTTTTGAACATCCATATTTCATTCGGGATAATGTTTCAATTTGTATACCAAAAAGTAACTCTACATAATGTTTATATAACTATTTTAAATTTCATATGTATGTTCCAAAATCATATATCCATATCATTAAATCTTTCTTTGATGGGGAAATAATGGTTATGAAGAGGTTCCCTTCTTCGTTTTTCCCGATAAGCAAGCCCTGTTAAAGGACATTTCCCAAATTTTTTTACCAATTTTCATGTTCACTAGCCAGTATATTATTATCAAAAATTATATTAATAAAATACATCATTTTACCATGAAAACCTATCTTGGTTAATTTTTATTTTTTCAAAAGTAATTATTCCTTTTCTATTTCCAAAAAAATCAGAAACATTTCCTCTTAAACCCCAGTAATGCGGCTCATTTATAATATTTTATAATAATTATTTTTATGTGTTTTTACTTTATTTTGAAATCACATATAATTATATATTTTTAGTATAACTTATCAATTTCCATTTATTATTTAAATCCCTTATTCCTTGTAATATTTTAGGATTCACCCATTTGTTATGCTTTATGACATGATTTTGATGCCCAGTTCTTTCCACGGGTAACCCATATGTTCATGTTTCATTTTTTAATTTAGAACACATATGGATGAACATGTTATTATTATTGTACCCATATAGGTCTCCAATAATTTTTTTAAAATTTAGTCACATGACACGAAAAGTGTGTTTGTCTTGGTGGTCATCCTTGACTCATGCTAATCATGTGTAATGGTCTTTGTGGCTAGTAATGAATCATGACCCTCCTTATGCAATGGTCTTGGTGGTTAGCCATGACCCATGATTATGTCATGTTGTACATTTTTTCCACATTTATATTACTACATGATTACATGATACCTTGTTCTGTATGTTATTATTTTATTTATTTATTTATATTCCATGCATTTTATGTCATCATGTTATGCCTTCTAACCCATGAGTTTTTATTTATTCCTATGTTTATTCCCATACTAGAATTTTATCACTTAAATTTGTTCATGTATTCACCAGTTTAACCAATTTATATTTTTGAGATCAATGGGAGTTAGGATAATATTATTATGTTTAAATAGAATTTGGCTTCTTTTGGTTTCATGTTTTCTGTTTTAGGTACCTAATCTAAAAAACACTAGGATTTACAATCCTTAGATTGTATGTAATGGTTAATTATGATTAAAATAATGTATTAATATGTTTAAAATTATATGGTGATCATATGTTTAGTGTGAATAAGAGAGGAGATGGGGTCCCAATTACTAGTGGGGGAAAGATACACTTGAAATATTAGAAAACAAAAATGTTTACCTATGTTTTAAACCCATAAGGCTACAAAATGGATCATTATAAAGAATTAGAGGGTATAAGGCACAAAAATGTAAATAAATTTTTTTAAATTTATAGATCATATAAGCTATTATCTTCATTTTTGACCCATGGAAACCCCATTTTAACCTTTATCACAATTAATAATTTATACCTTTTTACTATTCTTTTTTACTAAAAATTTAGTGGAATTTATTTGATAATATTAATTATTATGATTACAAATATGGAATCCAAATTTTCAAATTCCATTCACATAAGTGGAAAATTTTAATTTAAGATTAAACCTACAGACATGATTAAAATGTTCTTTTTCAAAGAGATAATAATTATACGTATAGAATTTTTTATATCAAAATTCATTATAATATTAATTCCAATGAACTAAATTTAGTTAATATATATAAATTCACTTATTTTTATTTTTAAAGGATATTGAAATAAAATTTATCTTCTAAATCCTTTAAATAAAAAGGTAGTTTTTTAATAAAAACTTTATTTTAAACTATTCACTAAAAAATTATTATTTCAGGAAAATCTCTAAAATTAACCATATTTTTGACATTTTTATTCCAAAAATGATATAAATTATTTAAAATATTTTCTAAAAATGTTTCAAATATTAATTTAATTGTTTATTAAAAAAGATTAATAATTTTTTTTGGGTGGATAATATTTTTCAAAAATATAAATACCTTAATAAAAATTTAATACTTTTTTATAAAATAGTTTTATTTATATAAAAATATTATAATTTATCATTACAATGATGTTATTACTATTCATACCTCCATTTTTAATAGTTATCTTATAACATTAATTTTTAAATAATAATTTTAATAGCATATCAGGGTTTGTTAAAACTCACCGTTGAGTGTAACACAAGCTATCAAAGAAATTAAATTTATTTGACAATAAATATTTCATAAAATTTCAGGGTGTTACATTATACCCCCATTGGGATGAATTAAAACCTTGATATTTTATCAATTTGGTGTAGACAACTAAGGATACATCTATCTCATTGCATCATTATGTTACGGTGTAGCTTCTCCAAGATAGTGGGTTTTCTAGAAAACATAGACATGGTGTGTGAAATTTTTTTCATATCACCTTATTTATATGATCATAAACTTCAATAGGTTTATTCTCATAAGAATGGTCATGCTCTAATAGTATGACCTATGAGTTTAGTACGTGTGTGGGATAAGGTATGTACATTCTTAAGAGAGATACATTGAACACATGAGGGACCAAGGAGAGGTTAGATTGAAGTGACAATTGATAAACTAAAATCTTGATATGATCAATAATTTTAATGGGATGAATATTCCAAGATATTAGTTTTCACTTATTTCAAATTATTATTACCTTATTTCATGTATAAATTTTTACAATCACTTTTTCACCAACATCAAATTCCAAATCACACTGTTTATTGACAACATCACTTTTCTACTGAATATTGGATGTCATTATATGTTATTGACTAACTCTAACCTTATATATAATTTATCAAGACACCTTATGTCCCAATATCTTTAATTATAAAAAAATTATCCTATATTGTTTTGTTTCTACAATTTTTTCTATATAGGGATTCATAATGAGTCATCTAAATACTTGAGTGAATGTTATAACTATAAGAACAATTGACTATATGAAAACATTTATCTCAAAAATATTTGGAATCAAAATAATAATTCATAGAATATATAATAGGGTTATAATTTTTCCCATAGATTGAGCATAATTTTGATGAATATACACAACGACGAATCTCAATTCCCTATCAAGAGCTTGTAAAATATTTCACCAAAACATTGACATAATCATTAGCTCCTCATCAGATATAATGGAATGTGGGATTCCATCAAACCTTAACACATTTTATTTATATTTTAAATAAATGTGTTATATAGATAAAATATTATTAGATAGTGATAAAGTGTGCTAACTTTTTACGGTGATTGACTACGACTCATATTGAATTATTCCCTTCACATGTTTATTGAGAGTCTGACAATAAAATATATAGTAATTTTTTTTCATTTCATTTCTAATATGGTTAATATTTATGACATACACTTATAATTTTGTCTCCCATATTTAAAATGATGATATACAAAGAACAATGATAAATATACTTCAATATCTCCCTTTATTCCATCTCACTAGAAATACTCTTTCAGATCTCTTATAACAGTTACATTGAATAACAAATGAAGAAATATGATCCTCTTATAGAAAATATTTCTTAAAATATGGTATGGATAGAAAACATACATGGTACCTAAATATTATCATTCTGTAAAAATAAATGATAAACTCAAGAACAATTATAACCATGTTTTTTAGATCAAAAACGTCCTTCTATGCATCATAAATATTTACATGGATAGACGGTTGAAGACTTATTTGAAAACGATAATATTTCAACCCTACATTTGAGATTTCTAGATTAGTTCTTTTCATATCCATAAATATAATATTTTTCCCCATCATGGATATGGTAGCATGATCTTTTCGTATCAATTCATCATCCATCTTTTCCACTATCATGTGGTGGTAATTCATTGATAAGTAATAATCATTAATCATATCTGACCAATATGTACGGAAAATATTCAACTCCTATTATATAAATATATACATTAATATTATTTTTTAATTTTATATATCACAGTTTATCTTATAATATTAATAACTTCTTATCTATAATGAAAAAATTATTAGAGCTATCATTAAATTAGGATTTTGGTAATTTCTCTAATGAACCTTTAATTATCATGTGGCATAATATTTCCCCAGCTAATTCCATATGATAATGTATCCCCATAAATTATTTAATGATTAATTATAGATTAAGACCCCTCTCCATTACAGGTTAATATAAAAATAGGATCACAGAAAAAAATTATCTTAAGTTCCATGAAAATTTCCACATACTAATCCAACCAAAGGATCTTGGCTCCCTTCAACGTTAACTAGGTTAGTGGATTAGATAGTCATGAGAAATCATCCACACATGATAATTAATATAAAAAAAACCATGAAAACATTGGATATTAGTTGTCATGGTTAGACTAGGCCATCATTCAATTTCTTCCATATTTTATGGATCTATTGATAATGCTTGTCCTGAGATTGTATGACAAAAAAGAATCTCTTTATAAGAAAAAAATTGTTCTTTAGAAAATATTCATATTTTTTCCATAAATAGGGCCCTTAATAAAATTATCATGTGATTTCAATGTTATTACATGCTATTTGAATAAATGAGAATATAATCTATAAATACTACCACAAATCTTTTAATATAATCTATAAAGACATGATTCATTAAATCCATAAAGACAATGAGAGAATTAGTAATGCCAAATGAAATCACTATATACTGACAATGCCTATACCTTATATGAAATGTTTCATTTGGTATAATATTCTTCATGGCCCTCAGTTAATTATATATGAATTAGAAGTAAACCTTGGAACAATATTTATCTTGACATAGTTGATAAAAATTTTCATTAATACAAGGTAGTTAATAAATTATTTTTAATCTTTTTTTGGTCATCTTTTGATAATAAATACAACGTTTCATATATATATTTTTCATTTTTTTAATGAATAGGGGAATATAATATTGAAAAAAATTTAAAATGTATCTCTTGTCAATATTCCCTTGATGTTTTTTCTTAAATACATGAAACTAAATCAGGGCCATTCTATAAGGAGTGATTAAAATATGATTATTAGTTGGTATGAGTTTTATTAAGAAGTCAAAAACATGATTCAATGAGAGACTAATAAACTATATTATAAATAAATTAACAGACTCTTATACAATAGCAATATCATTGATGTCAAGTTTATCACAAACAATATTAGATGAACACCTCTTTGGAATGGGAATCGAGACTTATACAGTGTTTGTGTATTCCATTAAAATATTATATTTATCATTGCGCTAATAGAAGATCATAGGTTGCTTTATAATATCAAATTTCATGTATTTTCCCTAAAATATTATGGGGTATTTTTAAAGAGAAATATAATTCAATCCTATGATAACATAAAATTAAACAATAAGATCAAGAATGAGGTTTAGAGGAAGCACATTCCTAAAAACTTTAATATGAGTTAAATCATATAATTAGGATGTGGTCATTATTCCATTATGGGGTTTCACTAATAATTATACTTAGAATGATAGATAATAATAATAATGAACATACCAATTTATATTTAATTATATACATGAACTCATATAAATAAGCTCAAATGTGTTACATCAATAGTTGAGAATGACTATTTCAACCTCGTTTTTATCGATCTATATTCAATACCATAGAAAAACCAAAATAGTTAGTATAACAATCAGGATTGTTTGATGTGACTGATCAATCATTCATAGGATGCTTATATCATCACACCATATTTTCAGTCTATGAAACCTTAGGTTTTATCAAGTACATTACTATTCAAAACATATTCAAATAATTCAAAATGGGTCATAAGAGTTTTTTTATTTTAAAAGCATATCAACCAAGAGTTTCAAATAAGTTGTAAAAAATGACCATTTCTATACACTATGTGTTGATTAAGTCTATATACATGTTATATTATTAGGGTTATTATATCTAGGTGAATTTTTTCTAGATTCAAATCCACTTGTACTATCGAGACAGAGATTTAATTTATTGGAAACCACTCACTCTTTCCTTTTCCAAATTTCTGGGTTATTTTCCTATACATCGACTTAATCATAGACTTATTCTTAGAAATATCCCAATGGATTTACCTAATGATTCCTCCTTAAATTTCATAAATTTTAACTAAATCTTTCTTTGATACCAATTTTAATGACACAAACTTCTCAAACTTATATATTACATCTTAAGAGAGGAATACTCCTTACAAGACATAAGGATCTGTGCCAGAATAGAAAATTTATCATTCCATTAGAAATATGGACACATAAAAGATATTTTCATAAGTGATCTATATAATATCTCATTGAGTTATTCATACTTAGAACCCTTATTATACCCATCATGCATAATACCTTTATTCATAACATGGGGAAAATGTAAGAAAGGTTATGTTGTGATGTCAAATATGGGTAAAATATGAAGAGATCTAAAAAACATGATAATAAGGGTTTAAAAATAAAAGAATATAATTTTAAAAACATACATTTTATATCATAGAATCATAAAAAGGATTCATAGAATAAATACAAGAAGTTTATAAGACAAGAATAATAATATAATCAAAAACATGATCCATTTGGGAATAAAATTGGAATAAGACATAGATTTAACAAATAATAATAAGAATAAAAATCATTTCCTTATTATTCAAAGGTAATTTTCCAAAATATCATATTATAATGGGTTCACTCCATAAACCATCAGTGTTGTTATAGTTGACTCCAAAGACTACCATAGTGGACAATACCATTTACTAAACTAGGTTTAATACCAATTTCATTCCCATTTATCTCATTGGATATCAATATTTATGAAATTCATTGAAAGGATATATTTCTCTCAACAATTATTTTTTATAACATAACCATCATCTAATGTTCTAACATAATTTTTATCCTTGGTTATAACATAACCATTTCCATTAGTTATAATGTAACCACCATTATTAACTATAACATAACCAATTTTGTTGGTTATAATGTAAAACACAACTTCAGTTATTACACAACCATCACCACATAATATAAACCCAACATATATGTTCCACGTGATCATAGAACATTAATCATATAAAAAATAATGAAAATAAATGGGTCTCATAATCATTTCATCATAGAAAAAGACATGAGAAAATAAAGGGTTTGGTAAAAATATTTTTCATCAAAAACATAACCCATATAGAGAAATAATTATTTTGGTATATTTGGATTAAACTCTAATAATTGTTTAAGTAACATCAAAGGATGTCTTCTTAGATGGAAAATGATTTTTAAATATTACATAGAACATTTAATGATTAAGATATTAATTTTAACTAACAAAATTATTTCTAAATAGAAATATTCTCAAATTATAATGAAATTTTTTATTTGGAAATATATTTGTAACCTTTTAATTTAATATTAAAATAATTGAAAGATCATGATAATGTAATATACTACTAATGTCTTACATGTAAAAATAATGATTCATTTCACATTTTCAGTAAAAATTCAAAAGTACATTATGTATAATACAATGTGATTATTAATTTTAATGAAATGTTTTAAAATCATAACATGAGTAAAAATATTTTAAAAAATACTGAATAGTTTTATAATGTTTCTTTAATTTTTAGGAAACATAGAAATGGATGAAAAAACAACTTCAACTAAAAATACGTATTGCTGATTTTTATTAAAATATTTCTAATTGAATATTGAGTACATAAAAAGTGTAAAATGAAATTAAAAAATTTAATTTAATGATATGACCAAATTATAAGAAAATCAACTTTTCTCTTGAGAGAAATGTCATAACATTTCATCATCGAAACATAATTGTAAACAACACTGATAAACAATTTGATTGTATCCTAAAACCTTTAATACTTTGGTATTTTTTAAATCATAATACCTAAGAAAGAAATAAATTTATATGGATATGTATATATCCTAAATTTATTATAATAATAATAAATTATATTCATGGGTCGTATATTCATCAGACAAAAGAAATATGTGTTGTTTAAGGCTTATGTTGCATGTAAATAAAAGTGAGATGAAAATCCTCGACCACAATCCTTGAATTCATTCATACACTTTTAAACCTCCTATATAATAAACATAGGTTTATTATAAATATATTAAACATCCATAATAATATTTTTCAAACCATATAATATTTACCCATAACCTTTTATAACATTTTTTCTTAAAATCACTTGTTAAGACCATGTTTTGGAAATAATTTTATAGTTTTTCTTGTATAGTTTGGTTTGGTAGTTTAAATCCACTTAATTTTTTCATGGTTACATAAAATAATAAATTTTTACCAAATTATAAATATCATATATATTCATCATCAATTTATTTTAGTATTCCATAAAAGTTATAGACATAAAGTGAATTAAACTATTTATGGAGATGCTAGATCATATGTACACATCAAAATTGTTTCCATTTTCTAGATGGATGAAATGAAATGTAGTCATATAATATATCATCATTAGATAGTAAATTGTATTTCATATATATCAAATATTTTCATAAAATTGATCCTTGTTACATTATATTTAATGGGTATGTTAAAAATGAAGCACATCACTTTTTGTGTTTATAGTCTACCTTACATAGAAATAACATTATCGTATTCCCACAGAATAAAAAGTAAGAATTTATATATGATATTTATGTTTTATAAGTAAACGTATTCTATGAAAATAATATATATAAATTCATTATATCTTTTTATAAACCCATTAAAGGTGGTGATAGAGATATATCACACTGGTTCATGAGGATGGTGTCTATCGTACACACCATCGATGGTTTCATTTCTAATTTGATAGAAGAGAAGATAGATTTTGGTTTTATCTTTAAAATAATATAATATTAGTTTATGTGACATACTTATTTTATTATATATTAAAATTTTAATATGAATTTTATGTGGCAAAAGAATAAATAAAACCAAAAATTTATTTTAAAAAAATTACCTCTTCTTCAGAGAACCTCTTTAGGTTTATCACGTAACTACTATCACATAATGAAAACCATTAATATGTATGAAAAAATTCCCTAAAACATTCATTATATAAGCACCCATGAAGATAAATGTGCCTTATTATCAGTTCATCAATTCATAACTATTGCAAAAGAAATGGGTTTTATAAAATTTACTCCTTTTATCATAGTAAAACTCGTGCAAAAGAAAAACATTTCATAAAAATAATATCATCATAAAAATAAAATATATACAGAAATTAAAATTATTGTATTACTTGTTGAAATATATATTAAATAATAATTTAAATCAAGGGTTGTTATTTTTATGAATAGAAGTACCATTAAAAGTTCGTAAAAGCAATCTTGAGGAAAATACGCTTTTCCATTAGAAATCACTTCTTTAGAATAGAAATTTTTAAAAAGTATTTTGAAAAAAAAAATCTTTTAAAATTACCATGTAAAATTTTAATTTAACATTTAAATCTTTTAGTATTCATAAAGGATAGAAACCTCGTTCATGTTGTATAATTAAAAAAGAAAACATTCATTTTACACTTTCTTAAATATTCATGAAGTACTTCATTCAAAAAATGACAAGAAGGTTCTATTAAAACAATTTTTGTAAATAGTCAAAAATGATTAAAAATGTATTTAAAATAATAGTATTATATTAAAATTATTCTTTAAAACTGTTTTTTACAAGATGGATATGGAATAAAAAGGTTTTTTGATCGAAGAGAAAAATGGAATCAATTTTCCCTAAAAACACATTTTTTATCATTAGTAATTAGATTTGAGGAAAATAAATGTAAATAATATCTATTTCATAAATAAATTTAGTATAATACAATTAATATATTTCTATAGATGAATATCATAATAATTCATCCTTTAAAACTTAATCATAAATAATCCTGATAATCAATGAGATTCTAAAATAAAACCTTTCACCGCTTTGGTTATATTAGAATCATATGAACCATGAAGGAAATAGCCTTATGTAAAATTTAAAATAACAAATAATTTTTAATAATTTTCATCAAATACATTCTTTGAAGTTATATACACCACATAAAATAAATAAGTGGTGAATATGGCATGTGTCTCACAAAAACAAAGTGATATGAAGAAGCCCATACATCTTCTGTAATAATTTGAATCATAAAAAATTAATGAATAAGAAAAAAAATAATTAAAATAATTATATTCCTTATATAACTGGTCAATGGTTTATTATAAACACCATATAAAATAAATGAGTGGGAAATATGACATATGTATCCTAGAAATAAAAGAGAAACTAAAAATCCCTTACCATAAGTCTAATTTCCTTCTAATGTATTGGAAAATAGTATATAATAAAAAATATATGTATTATAAATATAAAAATTAACATTAATCACATTATTAAAAATATATATGGTTAACATGTAACCATTTACCACACATTTTTAAGACATCATTATTAAAATCACTATTCCATGTGATATCTTCTTTATTTCTCATGTACATTCATGATCTGTAGTTTTGATCCTTATATTTTTATGACTGTTAAAAAATAAACGGAATATTAATAATGATATAAATAACATTTAAATTCTTATATTCGTTTATAAAAGTAGATATTGAAAAATCAATTACACTTTTTATGGAGATGGTAATCTGTAAGTATTCTTGAATGTTCTTTTAATTTTTTTAAATATGGAAAGAGAAGAACATAAATAATAAATAATCATTCCATAATAATAAATATATCACCTATATCATACATATTCATTACATACATTTTCATTACCCTCCATTTAAAATATAAATGAAAAATGAATCACATTGCTTTGTGGAGTTGGTAGTCCACTCGTATGCACAATTGGAGTAATTGTGTTCTTATAGTTTGGAAGGTAAAAAGGTAGATATGATATTATAATTAAATAAGTATATTGTTTTCATAAGTACCACATATAAATATCCAGACCATCATAATATAAATCCAAAAAATATGGTAATAATAAATGAGTTGTACTACTATATAGAGATGGTAAGCCATAAATACGCACAAGGGGAATTTTCAATTCCCATTTGATGGAAAGAGGGTGAATAATAGTGGTTTAATAATAATTATAACTATTAAATAAATTTATTAAACGAAATTTATTATTTAATGATTAATTTAAAATAGTTATTGGAGGTAAATTAATAATAAAAAAATAAATTGATCGATTAAGGAAATTACCACTTCTTCAGAATATCTCAACTAGATATCCTATTAAGGGATATAGGGTTAATATTATTGAAATAATTGTACCTCAATAATGTGTCTATTGGTGTTTATAATAAAACTTGGTATATTTTTTGGATATATAAGAATCATTATGGTGTTTGAGAGATAAAGGAGTGGGTACCTTTTATAATTGAGGGAATGTGGCTTCTGGAATTTCATTAAATATTAAATTAATATAAATTGAGTTTGATCTCCAAATTGATAAAAATTGATATAATTTTAAGGTAAAATGAGTATGATTTGAAATAATCTCAAACAATAAAATTTTGAAAACCATTTTTACCCTTATCTTTTTATTATAACATGTTGTTAACCATTTTGAAAATTAAAATAATATTAGCATTTTCCACACATTAACGGTTTATTGTATTAATATAAAATGAAAAGAGGCCCATAAATGGATCACGGTTGATGTTTAGAAAAATATGTCATTTATATTTCATCATATATGATTTTTATGAGTTTAATATCATTAAATAAAATATTAGTTATTATAAAATATCATTAATGTCGTTAAAAGACTATTCATTTAATTTGACTTTAAATATGTCATGAATATGGGGGGTAATAGAATATAATGATTTATAAACACCCTAATATGTGATATAGATCAATAAAATTCATGGTAAATATTAAATCTTTTAAATTATTTCACTTTAAATATATTTTAAATCATATATTTTATTTCTATTTTATTTGTGAATATAATTTGTTAGCATTCCAAAAGTAATTAATGTTATATAACATACAAAGACTATAAATCAATTTATATGATGAAATATTTTATTTATTATCAAAATATAGACATATATTTTTTAATAACATTATTTTTTCTAATGTGTTAAAATAAGATATATTTAAAACCAAGATATTGGCATTTAGTAACATTGTTTGCTTTAAATATTATTTTGGTCATTTTCATGCAAAAGTGTCGATTAAATAGCTTCATTTAGAGCCTAAGGTGATAATGGTAATGGTCACATCATCCAATAATAATTCGGATGAATAAATTATGTCCTTATCACATAGTTTTAACTTTTATTAACCCAATTTACCCTTTACCGTGGTGATAAATTTTACCACATTACTTTTCATATTGGTCTAAAATAAATGGAACCTATTTACCAAATATTAAAATTTTGATTAAAAATATGTAATCCATTTAAAAAAATCAATAAATCTATGTATCATAAATTAATTTTTAAATAATCAAGGAAAACATTGTGAAAAAATATTTTTAGAAAAATAAAATTCTAAGAAAATACATTGTTTATTCTTATCCCGTGATTAGAAATATATTAAATTAGTGATAATGAATTTTATTGATTACATAGTATATAATATTCATTAATTTTTTTTTAACAAAAGTGAATCATTTAATTTATGAATATTAAAATACCTCCCCTACAGAAAAATATTTTCTTTTAAAAAAATTACCCTTTTATTTAATTTTTTTTTTATTTTAACTTATAAAATATTGATAAAAAGGAATTAATTTTATACATATGTAACCATAAATTTTTAATAATTTATTTATACCTATGCATGCCCACTAATTCAGTGTCTATGAAATAATAGTCACTTTCAATAATAATATTTTTAGATTATTTTATGTTTCATTTAAACTCGTGGTTGTATATAATTATTTTTATCAAAGAAGATAAATTAACATGAAAAAAATATTTTTTAAAATATCATGTAGTTAAAGAAAAAAATATGTAAATTAAGTGAATTGAAAGGACCTTGGATATCAAATCCATGATGTTAATGAAGAGTACTATATCATGAGGAACTAATGTGTAGAAAGGTACTCAGAAACATTCATATGGAGATTACAAGGATGATTCAAATAACCCAAAAAATATAATAATTTTTTGTTAAGGGGATTTTGAGAAGTAAATAAATATGGATAAAGGAAAACCAAAATATAGTATGTAATAAATATATAATATTACACTTGGAGTTCACGAACATCATGAAACATTTTAAATAAATGATAAAATTTTATATTGAAAAAGTTATATGATTGAGTTATAAAATGGCTCGAAAAAATTGTGGATATTTGATTACCACAATTCCAAAATGCTAAGGGTTATTAATGAAGATAATATTTTCACTATTTAATACAAGTTCCTTAAAATATCTTGAGAAGAGAAAAATAAAACATAAAGAATTTAGATAGGTGATCAGACTATAGATATTATAAAAAATAATATTAAAGATTGTTTTTGTAAGAATAATGAATAGAGGAAATGGGGAAACGTGGTTTAGGAAATTATCTCAAAATTTCTATTTACATTTATATGAACGTAACATCCACCTTATTCCATTAACATGTATATATTTTATTTTTATTTTCAATATAATTAATTAATGGTGAATAATAATCTACAAGAGGGAACCCAAGACAGTGGATGGGTTTCTAACATTGGACAACATTCTATAAAAATGTTATCATATTAGACTAATTCAAAAATTGTAATGCTATAATACAAATAATTATAACATCTTGTATGAAGATTAATTGATTGCTGTTAACACATGATAGTTATATGAAAGAAAATCCCCTCATCAATTTTTCTTAAATTATGAATTCTAAAAGAATATATTGAATAATATTATCCATGTTAGTATGTGGAATTTATAATGTGTTTTCAAAAACATGATAATAATATATATTTTTTTATTCTAAAATTTGTGATCCATAATTATATCTATTGAATACACAATTCACTATGATGATCGTGATAAATTTCACATTTAATGGGATACAAGTGGAGTATGTTTTCGAACATTCCTATATCATAAAAATATAATTCTTCTAGAATATTATAGTAGTAGAGTATTGAAAAAAATAATTTCATTCATAATATCTCGTTATTTGTTATGAAAAATAAAAAACATAACACAAAGGAGGAGAAATTGAATTTATAAATGAAATAATAAAATAGTAAGAATGAATGATTACTAGGGATGTCTATCTTAAAAAATTATACTTGAATGTTTTCAAAATAATGGTGGAAGTAATGGAAAGAGTGTCAGGTTGATTTTTTCAATCAATGTTTTGTATCACTATCGGTATCTTCATCTTCAAATACAATTGGAAATTCCTTGAATTTGGTTTTTGTAAGTTATCATTTCATACTGTATAAAGATAAATTAGTAATAGTAAACTTTATTTTCAAACTAAAATACCCTTGTTTTCTACATGGGTTGTGGATCACATATACATAGAGTAAAGTCCTTGATGAGACATTTTATAATAATGAATGGTTACCATTTTACCAAGTACATTTTATTTCTTATTAATAAGTGGATGAGAATGAAAAATTAATGTTTGAAAATAAATTGGGAGATAAAGAATGTATATATTAAAATATTGAGATATTTTTTTTTGAAGGTATTTACAACTAATTCTATTGGAACGTTTGTGTTGTTTTTTTTTCAAAATTGTTCATTGGTTATTAATAAATTCTAAGGATTTCATTGATTTCAATTTGGTTAATAATTTGTAAAAATTATATTCTTGTATGTTTTAATTAAGTATCCATTACTTTTAATATATAATATATATCTTAGATGTTACATGTACATGGTTAATCATAATGAATCCATGTTATTTGAATAAGACAATAGGATCCCATGTATTTTTTTCTTGGATGAAGAAAAAAATTGTTTTTACATTTAAAATATTTGGAATATATTAATTACTTTAAGGTGTAATATTTAATGAAGACTTTAATTTCTAATGTCAATTGGTAAATTGGTCTTAATGTCTCAAAAATATTCCTTGTTGTTTGGAGAAGAAATTTTCTTTGGTAGTACAAAGAAGTTGGATTCACCAAATAAAGTTCACAAATGGAATGTTTCAGAAAATGATGAATGGATCAAACTTACGATACTAAACATATGGAAAAATATATGCTAAATGAATAAATAATATTTATATAAATATACAGAGTATGGAAAATATTTTTTACCTAATATTATCCATAGTTTCTACGAATATATGTGATCAAGATGGTGTCTAAAAAGCTAATATATTCAATGTAAGGAATAAAAAATTTTCTTCTATGATTATATTCACATGAAAATTATAATGATATTGCTATAAAATTATTATTCATTGTTTGGGGTTTTATTACTCATTAATTATCCATTATAATTCATTGTAGTTTTGATTAAAAATGATTGTTATAGAAGAAAATAAATTGAAATATAGAGGGTTATTAGTCGGTACAGTGTGAGGTTTTCTTATAAAGATAAAATAACATGATATTGGTTATTATGATTATTGAAATAAGTTTTGGGATGAAGAGTGTTATGGATATAATAAAACCTTATGAGATATAGAAGTATTATTGAATCACAGTAAGTCCATCAGAATAAGGTTTCTAATTGATCTGATTAATGTTTCTTAAATAAGTTATCTAGCACAAGAAATATGTGAATATAAACAAAGAGAGAAGATGTTGTGGAATATCTTGATTAATATAAGTTCCATGAATTAATCAAATATAAGTTAATAATAAAGTCATTAGATATAGGGTTTCGAATAGAGTCTACTATAAAAACAATATGTGTGGAGGCATAAAATAGAAGATTCCCACTGATGTAATTAGATAGATAGTTTTGAGGAAAGGAATCTGATAGATGTTTTCTAGTGAAGGCACTAAAAAAATTTCTCCCTAAAGGAATCAAACAGAATTTTATATGTTTAATAATCATATAGAATAACCATGTAAATTTATATGAGACTAAAATACCAGATAATGAAGTTCTAATTTTGATGTAACAAACAATGTTTTGGGTACTGAAACAAATATTCTATAAATTCTTAAATTTTAATAATATTGAGATAAAAATTCAACACTAATATATTCCTAATGTAAATATCTTAATTATTATAAATTTTTAATTAATCATTGAGTAAGGTTAAGGTTGAGTTTTAATGAAATTCAAAATTATTTATGTTGACTTTATTTGATCAATTTTCTGATTATGTTTGTTGACTAATATTTACTTGGATGTTTGAAGGAACTCAAACAAAGAATGTTTTGAGTGGGAAATTTTAATTTATAGACTAGTTTTAGGGGAAATTTAAATTTTAGTTTTATACCCCACCCTTTAATTATGGTGATATGCTACCTATATAAATTGGGGATGGTCCACTAGGAAAATTTCATTATATGTTTTTGTAGTTAGGATTTTCATTAATGATGTGAAACGTTGAAGTGAGGTACAATCCATGAATCATTGGTACATTTCTACTTTGGGTCAATGTATTAGTGGAAGAGGTACCAAGAAGAGAGATTCTCGATAGAGAGGTTACCAGAAAGAGTAGTAAGGTATTGGGTAGAGTTATAAGGTAATAGATGGAGTAGAAGGTGTAAAATGAAGAAGAAGGTTTAAAATGAATTGGAATCAGGAAGACAAGTATATAATAATGAAATTCTTGAAAAAAAAATAAAATGGATAAGTGATGCTATGAAAAAAGTATCATAATGATTGGTTATTAATCATAAGGGTAAGTGTTTGTGTATGATTTTATTAGACAAATAGGTTCTAGATGGAAGTGAAGAAGAAGATATAAATATTGATGAAGAACAGGTGAAGATAGAGTCAAAAAAGTAAATTAAAAGTAACATTAAACTTGTTATTTTAGGAAGAGAAAGAAGGTTGTGTGAACTATTTTTATATAAGATAAGAATAATGTGATTTACTTTATCACTATTGTGAAAGTAATAATAGAAGAAGAATAAACAAAGAGATGTAATATGTGTTATTCTAAGTCACATTTGTTGAGGAGTTTATTAATGTTCCAAAAAACATGAATATTTTGAAGACTATATACATTGGTAGCGTAAAGATCCGATAGATATCTGTAGTAGGATATTAAATTCGCCACTGTTGGAAATGGGATTATTTTATAGCCCCCATTCTAATGTAGAGTGATCCACACCTGGGTGCATTATTATTTCCATGACAAAACACTATAATTTTATTCTAATTATAGTTAATAATATGGGTACCAGTCACTACCAAAGATAATAAGGAAAAGAAAATGTTTTTAATAGATCATGCATTCACACCGAGCATGGTTTAATCAGGTGTGACTGGTTTTACTAAATTTTTTTAACCTTTTAATTCAATCATATGTAACCTATTATGATTTGTGGATCCTATGTGAAATGAATACTGTGAATCAAACACATCAGATAACATTTCTAAAAGATTTAGTACAAATACATACTCTTTGCTATAATATTTTAACCCCCCCCCCGCCTCGTGGTCTTATATTCTTCATTATATATAGATGATCACAACCAGAGAGATCCCCATAACCATTCACATTCAGCCTCATAATGCTCCACTCTTATGCCCCACTAGAGTTTACAAGTTTCCAACCACACAAGTGACTTCTAATTCCAACAGGAATAAATTTATAATACATATGATAATGTTACCAGTATCCTATCGGCCTACTACAAAGTCCCAAAAGAGGATTATTTTACTTTATGATCCCACTAAATACATCAAAAATATTTATTCAAAAAAGATATGATCCACTGATAGGATGATTTCTTGATATTCTTTAATGATATTTCAAGATCACGCTTTCTCATATACTATTCAAGAGGTACTTCAATCATGCTAGTCTAGATTGAATAATTATGATCTCCAATAGATAGTCAGGTTCCTCAGTGCATGACTGGTCCGGAAAAAATTCCATCTTCTACTCAATATCCAATAACACTAAACACTGAAAATACAAATATTTATTACTTTTGAAATAATGATTGAAATAATGCCACATTATCAGTCTCAAAAAGAAACCAGACACTTATTAATAAATGTATATTTTATGTACATATAGGAATCCTAAATTCATGAGAACAAATGCATGAATGTCTAATTATTCATTAATGTGTAAATAATGCATGATATTCCCACCATTTTTCTTATACATTTTTTATTACATGTTCATGTTTTATTTATTGTGAGTGAAAATACACAAACTAATTATAAATTTTATTATTTGGTTCACATGATCTTCACAATTTATAATACTTCATGGGAATTGAATTTATTTTTTCACATCATTTTCATTGATGCATATGGAATATATCATGAACTTTATTGTTGTACTATCCTCATGAAATGATATCACATTTGTTTCTCACTTATTCTTTGAATATCTCACTACTCAAAAATATACCTTCACTATTCATTTTCATAGGACATGTGATAGCACATTGAGTTCATGAATCAAAGGTATATGTGAACACTTTCCAAAATTATAATCAGAAAATACCCATCAGGCATGAATACCATTTTTATGAATAATTATCAAGCTCATCAAAAAACATAACAAGTGTTTCTTCATGTAACTTTATATTTAGTCTCTTATTCATTAGTATTGAATACTCATGGACAACATTAACCATCACATTACAAAACAGAATGGATAACTACACCGATACAAGGAATCAGAGAGCATCAAATGAGATCATGAAGGTAAATTCTCATCAAGAAAGCATTGAGTCCTATTATGAAATTAACATTCTTCCTTTGATGTATTCCCTTCTCTCTTGGGACTCACTAAATTTTTTTATCACAAAAAAATGAACATTTCTTAGGTATCTATTGGTAAATCCCCATAATCGCAACTCCACCTACTTTACTCCACCATTTTTTTGAACTGACGTAGCACAATATTCTAGAAACAAATAAATCATACAATACCGAAAATCACCATCAATGTTAAAAAATTTATCTTTTTTGGTTTAATAATCAATGTTTAACAAAAATATAGTTCTATGTAGATTCTACCTCATTCGAATAATCATAATGATAAAAGATTTCTCATAAGTTTTAGTAGTACTTTTTAACAATGTTGTATGAATATTTTGACAAACTGAAGTTCTATAATCGAAAAAAATTAAAAGTAAAATAGTGGATGAAGATCACACATCCTTGATATAATAGATTAGAAGGCCAGGATTATTTTCATATCATTTTAATCCAATGAATAGTGATTCACATCATGGTTCCCACATCATGTTTCCCACATCATGTTTTCCTTTATGTTTTCTATATCCTTCTATAGAAAGGAATGACACTCGCTCTACTAAATTGAATAACCTATCTAATCCCATTATATGCTTGCATGGATCTATGCCGATATATTTATCCTCATATATTCTACCCTACATGGTGGATTTACTTCTCACTTTATCCTATTTTCAAGTATTCTTTGCATTCCCTAAACTTTTATGCAATTCAGCTATGCTGTATTCGATCCAAGTGCTCAACTATGCGGTTTTTCCCCTAGATCCCATGGAATACTAATTAGAAATCCAATTTTTTCTATAGTCAAATATAACTATTAACCCAATTGTAAATACCATCCCATGCCAAGCCACCTAAATCACCCCAACTCCAAAACTCAAATTTTTTAGACAATGTGTCATCTTAACATAACCTACGCATATCCTCAAACATAAGATCATTTCCAAAAAACATCACATTTTGGAACTCATTGAATTTTCATCTTGTCAAGTTATTAATAATAATTTCTACATCCACAAACCTGTTGGGTTCTTCACTATCAACTCTTTCCAAGTAAAGAGCCTCATAATAATTACATGGTCCATAATTTTCTAGCTTTAAAATACTGGGATATGAAACCAAAAAGAGAGTAAGAGAATAGAGAACCTAAATGTCTAATATGTAAAGGGATAAAAAATATATTTTAGTTTAAGAAGTTACCAACATGGATTTAACCCTCCAATGAGGTGAATTTATTTATGTGGTACTAACATAGATTACAGACCTAACATCGGGAAGGTAGCACAAGTAGAATCATCAACTTTTTCATTATTCATACCAAGATTTCCCACATTGATTCCCATGGTTTTCAATGACACTAATCTACGGATAGAAATATACATTAAATATATAAGATTATACATAGAAAATAACAACAATAATTCAATGTCACCTCTACTAAAAATTCCTAGAGAATCCCAGTCATCAAGATTAATAATATAATAAGAATATCCTCAAGATAGGATAAATTGATCAAATTATTAGATAATATAACATTTAACTTTTATATAGACAAACACATGGGGCTCACTCCAATGGTATAAAATTACCAATTCATTTAAATATATATCCATGAACCTAATATTTTAAAAATATAATTAATGATGTCAAATGTTACATTTCAAAAACCAACTATAACCCATTTATCCTTTACAAAACTGAACAGCAAAAATATAACTCACTTAAGAAAATCGCCTTTTAAAAAGGGTAGATATTATGTTAAGATTCTAAAAACCATAAATAAATCATAATTTTAATTATTTTGAAAAAAATAAACCACATCAAAATATACCACCATTATTTCCTCATAGAAACATAGTTTTTCAATTTATCAATCACTTATTTCATTTTTTGAAAATATGTTTTCAACATTAATAAATAAAAAATCCCATTTATGCCAAATTATATTTTTGGAGTATCCAAATGTGTTTACAAAATAGACAACAAATACCGTTAATATTTTTATCAAAAAATCAAATCATGTGTAAAAAATAATGAAGCACTCGTGGATTTAAATTTAAATAAGTATAAGAGGAGTAAATGTCCTAAAATAATTAAATTCTCTAAAAATTGAGTTATCCTGCAATAAATGGATAATGAAACCATATAAACCTATTTCATAATAAAAATCAAGAAAAGGAAAATAAAATATTATAGATATACTAAACAATATGTTTTTGTGACCATATTTGTGAAAAATGAATAAAATAGAGAATACAAGAGGAGAGGATTATATATGAACATTACACATGAATAAATCTTGATGATTTTATGGGTAAATCCTAATATGATAAGCCATAATATAGGCGAGTACAACTAATGAATTATTCTTAGAACCTAGGGGGTCTATCGGGAGAAATAAGGCACCAAAAAATATAAATAAAGTTTGAAAATTTCATGAAATTCAAAACTTTTAAAACTACATAACTTAAATGGGTTGGAAGTACCATTTAGTAAACCAAGTTCCTACCAATTAATAGATATTTGTTTTAAACTACTCACCACACTTCATTTGGATTTATGGTTACTACTAACCATGTTTAAATTCTTTGGAAACATCTAGAACGGAACCACATGTAAGATTAAATTGCATGTTTACCCCTAACCAAGAACTACCCACACAAAATATAAGAAAGAAATCATACAAATAATATTAATCACACATATATGAATACTCATGCGTTGACCATACAATGAACATCAAATAAAAAATTTCCAAAATTTGGGCAATTTCAAACTCGCACTTCTTTAAGAACGTGATGAATAATAAATAACTAATACAATTAGAACAAGTGATATAATTTTTTGATAATGGAATACACCATTTTGATTTATATCATAGTAAATGTTTAGCAGATAATATTGATAAATGGATAGATAATGTTCACACTTCCATTTAAATTTTTTTTATAAACTGAGAAATCCCATGAAACACCCAAGAGATAGATATTCCTTGATAACCTACTAAAATACTTAAGAAAAATTCTTGACATGTAACCAATAATTAGGTACATCATTATCAATCTAAAGGATTAGTGTAAAACACCAACATGACTATATCACATATCAGTAAACCTATTTGAGTCTAAATTGGATTATGTTATACCTTGTGGTACATCATACCTTAGTATTGGTGTGGGGTGAATGGGTGTGTATTCAAATTTATTAATTACTATTAACTTAGTTGAAACTATTCTTCATGTGGGTAAAATGTAATTAAATTTGTGCCTGGTGTTTAATTAAATGAAAATTGTTTTGATTATGGACATATGATTTTATTTGTATAACCTATAATGTGATTTTTCAAAGGAGTATATATCAAGGTGGTGTTGATATTATAAATTACTTTAACTTCACATGTTTTTGATAATAACCATCAAAAATAGATCACTTCTCACCAAAGGTCTACAAACCTTTGTTTTGTTCCATGTATCAAATTTAAGACAGAGTAAATGATAAAATCAATACAAATTTAGAACATTCAATATTTAAATCAATGTAATGAATAAAAATATCAAGGGGTTTCTAAAAGATTCTCTAGTATTTACTTGAATAGTTTCAAGGAAATATATAATAAAAGTTTATTTCAATCCTAAACGTCAATGAAATTCAGTCTGATCACACTTCCCTAATCAATACTAGATATTAAAAAATTTCATCATTCATTATCCTCTACTTTCTGATCATCAGTATATTTCATAACCATGTTCTATGAGTCATGTATTTATCTACAGAAACACTACTCCACTATCTTCTTTAAAATGTTGATTTTCAAATAAAATTTTCAAAATGAATTCTAAATTATCTAGGTATTAATTTTATCCTTTGGATTAATTTTCATCATATCTCTATCATTGATTTTCAATTGGTAGTAAATATTTACTCAAATATATAAAAAAACAAAGGTACCACCATATCATTATTATGATATAATATTATAGAAAGAAAAAAATCACTATGTGATAAACTACTATATAACATGATTAGATGATTTATGCATAAATTTATCTCAACTTTCATATAGATTCCAAAATGTAAGAATTATTTATGGATAGAACATGTTTTAATAAATAAGACACCCCTAAAAAAATTTCATAGCTATGTATAATTTTTAGGGTATGTTATTGCCATACAGTTTCAACCTATTCATGAAAAGATACACATTTCATAGTGAAATTATCTATAAGTAAGAACAGATGAAAAATAATGTGTCTTACTTAAGATATGTAATTTATAAATACAAAGCCACTAAATAAATTAAAATCCTATAAAACATCACTAAAAATACCATTCTATGACAACCATTATTTATTCAAATTTAACAAAACCCATTTATCTCCTTAGAGTTGTATTTATTCTATAGTGTGAGAAGAAATCACCATCAGGGTATGACACATATTCTCAAACAATGATATATATTTTCTATACTATATTTATAATATTCTTAAAAAATATAATAAATTAGAATAAATACAAAATATATTTAATTTACAAAAAATACAACAATAACAACCCAACAATAACAATATTATATCTTTTTGACTTTTTTTATCAATAATTTTTTATTCCATAAAAACTTATTTATATTACTAATAACACTGTTTTTATATTTCATAATATTTATTATATTATTACTCATTAACACCTTTTGGGAAATCTATATTTTCTTAGAAAAACCCCCATAAATTATAAATCCATTTGATTTTCTAGTTATTCATTATTCTGCAACTTAATATTATACTTTTTGGTCATATTTTTCTTGATTTTCTATTTCATGGACTTTTCTCTCACCCATTTTGATAATAAAATTTTAATAGTATGAAAAGTAAAAATTATGTCATATTGAATGTATATAAGGAGTATTCATATAGGAATCCAATCCTACATGAGTGAAAAAAATTATAGGAAACAAGATGATTTGTTACGTGTTTTAAGGCTATGAATAATATATAAAAACATGATGAATATTTTATTTTATGAATAATAATACTTAGATAAATTCTCCACTAACCTCTTATAATAAATTGGTGTAAATATAACTTCCCAAAAAATAATTTAGAAATAAAAAAAATTTATAAAATGGATTGATAGGATTTCTTATAAAACATAAATTTGAACGAATTGGTTGATCTTTAAGTTTCAACTAGTTATTCTCAAATATAAGGGAATTTAGTGTACTGGTAGAGATATTTTCCACTTGGTGTTGTTTCGAAAATAAATTTAGTTTCGGAATATTATTCTTTATATTTTCATTCATAAAATTATAGGGGGTCTAAATGTTATTTGTGTGAAAATGTTGAAATAGGATATTTTTTAGTTCAATGTATCTTTCGTTTTCACACAAAATATAAATCATTTATCACACCAAAACAAAAATATATTGTAATTTCATCATCATCCAAATAATTTGTGCACAATATTTAGTGACCAAAATGTACATCACCTCCTCTATTATAAAAAAACAATAACTTTTCATACTTATCCATCTAATATAATTTCGTTGAATGAAAAATGTTCTACCACTTGTGGATTTTCAATCTATAATGTCAAATTCCCATCCCTCATCCAAAATATACCTTCAAATGTATAACTCTTTCATGTTTTAACACAAAAATATTATTTAGTTTTCCTAATATATATATATATATTGTTTTTTTATTTCTAAGAGAAACTCCTTCTTAAGATGACTTTGGAAATATGATTTCAAGCACATCGCAAAGAAAATATTTACCTTTGTTCTCATTGTATTTTGTAAACTTTGAAAAAAAAATATCATATACATTCTTCATTCTATTCCTTTAGACTTGTCATCTTTTCCTAGTTTATATTCAAATTCAATCAGAGTTTAAACTGCTTGAAATCTTCTATTCTATATTTCGACAATACATCCATGTCATATTTGACCTATTAAATGAATATCTTGAATTCATCCTGATGAAGTAATAGCCCAAAAAATATAACAAATATCTTATCATTGAAATCTCAAATTCAAAACACATTGATCCAACAATGTATTAAACAAAAATTCATATTCTATCTCTATATTAACATAATTAAAATTCACCATTACCATATACCATCTTCTTTATATATCATCATGCATTATTTGAAATCAACCCCTAATTTGAATCACCACAGTCAAACACTCCAAGATATAGTGCTAAAAATTTATTATAATTATTATATATAAATCCAAATAAGGATAAAAAATATAATTATGTCATTACATTATTCCATTTCAATATTTTCGAAATTACACCCCACATACAATATCATAATCCAATGAAAAAAATGATTACATTCATCAAATATTACCTGCATAAGAAACTGATTTTACAAAATTGGTAAATATTTCTCCGTAATCCAACCACACTACTATTACAATAACAATGATAAGTTATACCCATATTCATAAAATTGGGGATACAAATATAATATAGTGGTGAGCTCAAATGATGGGAAAGGAAAAAAACTCAAAAACATTATTTAAGGGGTTATATAATAATAAAATGAGACAACCTTAGTATATGAGACATAAATTTTTAAAAACAATATAAAATAAAAACATTGGTCCATAATATATAATAATAAGACATGTAATCTCAAATTAAAAAACATACTCTAAAAGGTTGTATTTCCATGATGAAATTATAATTATTTATGTATTACAACATAGACATGTAAAATAGAAATGTTGCATATGAATAATCCTAGGAAAGGATAACATTGTAAATAAAGCTCGCCACACCATCTCCATGATCAATCTTCTGAAAAATGCGGACAAGTTCATTTCCACACACAATATTATAGACAAAAAAATTTATCATGTTCATGATAAATATTGTGAATGTAGGTAATGAAATCATTTACATTTCCAATTTTATGAACAATGTTAGTCACATCCTATTTATACATAATGTTTTGAGCATAGCTAACCATATCCTATACCTGATCGATCTTGTAAACATATCCAACACAATCACATTCACTATCAAAATCATTATAATAAGAGATATAAGTCCTAAACCAATGAATTGGATAGATATATAATACCTCACACATCAATATCCAAACTTATGTGTTTTATTAGATATTAATAATTCATCATTTTATCAAAAATCATGGGAGAAAATTGTTTTCTTATCATTTCTAAATGGTAACATATAACATGATATCAAAAGTAGACCAGTTTATTCCAAATAAATAAGACCCAAAATTTGTATTTTATAAATTAAATTAATCGGTGAATTATAAAACATTATGCTAAAGGAGATGAATATTAAGTGGAAAAATAATGAAATGGATAAAAAAATTTATAATAATTTTTCATAAAAAAAAATTAACAATAACATAAAAACTAGTTAACACGTGACATTAAAAAACATTCTTTCAATAATATGACATGAAAAACATTTTCAAAACACTATTTTGAATAGAATATCAGTAGCAGATCTTTGTAAAAAAAATGGGTTTTCAAAAGATATGTGATGTGGAATAAAAAATTTATGATTCTAAAAGTAAATTTTTAATAAATTTTTTAAAAATACATTTATTAAATACCATATCATAAAATGAGTAATAAATAAAAAAATTTAAAAGATGTAAAGTTATATTTTAAGATCAAAATAATAGTCCTTATTTTTATTTTTAAATCAAATTGATATCACTTTAATGAAGAGTGTGTATAGATATGAAATAGAAATATTTAATTTGGAAAGGATTTTAATGATTCTTAACCTCATCAAATTTAATTATTAATGAAATATGTTAAAGAAGAATTATTTTTTTGAGAAAATTAAATTCCCTATCAATGTTGTATGAGTTTTTATATAATATCATAATAGGTTAAAATAAAAAAATATTTTAAAACAATAGTCAAAGAGGAATAATTATGACTCAAGAAAAAAGTGATTAATGAAAACCCTTTAGATTATACTTTTTTACTATCCCAAAATATCTTTAGCCTCATTTATTATAAAAATAACCCTATTAATAAACATTTTTAAAACCTTATTTGTGTCTAAAAACCTATACTATTATTTTATAATCATTTACTACACATTAATTAGAAAATATTGTTCATCAAATTTTACTAATTTTGATTATTTCACGCATGATTTAATATATCCATGTTGATTCCAATTATTTGGAAACAATTTCATAATTCATATATTATAAATGGAATTTGAATATATTATATATAATGGTTTATAAAATTTTAATTAAAGAACCTGATATTTCCAGTCCTGATTCTTGAAGACAAAATCATCGACAAGCACATTTTATAAATTATTTAGTAGAAATTTTATATATTAATAATTATTAATGGTTTAATATTATCATAAAATAACCTTATTGATGTTATAAAAATATGTATAATTCACTAAAAAAATTCATATAATCATCTAATAAGGTTGTGGATTTTAAATAAATATGGCATTCCTTTGAGGTGGTAGTCCACTTGTACACACAAATGACATCTTCATTTCCCTATAATGGTAATATGATAGATGTTGGTTTATAGTATTTATAATTTCAACCCTTTATAAATATCATATTTATTCATTAAATAAATTTTTTAATCATCCATGAAATTTATTGATGAAAAATAAATCATTTCATTCAAGGAGGCGGTAGCCCGTACATAACACTAATGTTCATTTCTTTTTTTCTAAGGAAAAAAGAAAAAGGTAGTTTATGGTTATTACATATATAGAAAATAATTAAATATAAAAATTTCTTGATATTTTTATATTATAAAGTGTAAAATAGAATTCAAAAGAGGTATAATAGTAGTAAATTGTAATTTAAGAGAAAATACTTACATAGAAGAATTTGATATCTTATTAAAAACCCTCTTGATTTAGAAAGAATTAAGGAAATATCCATGGATATGATGCTCTATAATGAATGATATGATTTTTTTGTAAGGATGTGTGGAAAAATATATTTTTTATTTTATTTTTTTAGTATTTAAGGGGTCATGGTGGGTCCCCAAATAAATGAATGAAATGAATTTTTTATAAAAATTTGAAACATTCTTTATAAAGAATGTAATTTTAAAAGGATTGTAACTACTAATGAGGAAAAAAATAGGGGAGATTATTTTTAATTTATCTAAATATTATAATAAAATAAGTGCTATGTTATTTAAATAATTAGTCATTTGACTTTAATTTAACTTTCTAACCTAATTTACATTTTCCACGACAACTATGTTTTTAAAATCAACCACTTCTTTTTATAAAAACAAATATTATTACACTAGATAACTAATTTTAATATTCTGATACGAAATATGGGAATCAATTTATAATATTGAATATATAATGTTGATAAAATTTTTTTATAATAATAAATTTACAACTCATAATTTGTTTTTGAAAAAATTAATTAAATTTAAAAATGTCAATAATCATTTTCTAAAATTAATTTTAATATTTTTAATCTATAATTTTACTTATTAAATAATTATTTTATTGAAAAACATATTCATAAATATTAAATTCATGGTTATATCCAAATAATTTCAAAAAATTCAATGTAAGTTTAAAAAATATTATCTTCACTATTCATTTAAAAATTAATCTTTTACGAACAATCCCACAAATGTTTCTTTATATACATTTGAAATGATAAATCCTAATATTAAATTCATTTTTAAAAATAATTTTCTAGATATATTAAATTTAACATTTAACGAAAAAAATAATTTCTATGGAGAAGAAATTGTTTTTAATGAAATGGTATCCTTAAAATTCATTTTGTTCTATTAATCTAATTTGATATTAAATAGTATTTTGAAATGAGTTTCTATTTTATTTGAACAATGGAACATTTATAATAATTATTTTAATGTGATCATTTTATTTTATTAGTGTAGAAAACATTATTATATAAAAAAAATTCTTCAAAAAATTAGTAATTCAATGATTTTATTCCCAATAACATAGGATCAATAAATTTGATAATAGGTATTAATTGTATTTTATGAATAAATTTTTTATTTAATAAAATATTTATTATATAGTAACATTTATTCTTAAAATTTAAACATTGTGGAGATACTAAATGTATAAAATTAATATATTAATTTAAAACATATTAAATTAATAATAGCATGCTCAGGTCATCCAAGATTCAACATAGACTTCATTATTCGATAAAATTTATTTATAACCATTAATTCAATGGATTAATTATAATGAAATGTTTTCAATACATATTAATTTCTCCAAAAAAGATGTTTCACAATTTCATTTTAGTTCGGTGATGTGTCAGGTGAAGTGTATTCTATATAATATTTAATTATAGGAAAATATATACTAATACCTCAAGTCATTATACTTTTCCCCTTAAATTAGTTGTGTCCTCTCCATTTAAACTTCTCTTAATGAAGAAAATATAAGCCAATATTCTTAGTATAGTCCTGAGATAAGATATTGTTTCTAATGTAATATCAACCATGTTAAAATTTGTAATATTAAGAAACTTATATCATGGTTCAGTATTAAGAAACATATAAATGAAGTAATATTTCACAAGGAGTTGATATATATCATTGATCCGGTAGATGGTTATAGGATGATTTAGTATATGAAAGGTGACTTCCTTATTCTGGGAATTATTAAGTGTTATGTGTTGAGATAAACAATTAACACCCAAAATCACATCAAATTCATCTAATGGATGAATATTTCCTGGAAGAACATTCCCTAAACATACACTTCAGTTAAAATATTTCTTACAAATAGATTTTTTCACTAAAAATGTAGTATCAAATCACAAGTTTGGAGATTTTATACCCTTATAAAAATTTTCAGATATAATAAAATGTATAGATCTAGAATCCAATAACATTTACTCATATATGGAATAGAGTATAATTAAACCTTAATTATTGTGATACACTTGAATCGTTGTGATTTCATAGGTTCTTCTTTGGTCCCTAGGTCATAGAGGTTGTTTAAGACAATTTTTATGATTAAACCTTTCTTTAGGATAGTCATTTGTGAAATTCTTATACTCCATACATTTTAATCATTTAAGTCTGTGTGATACATTATATGGAACATTTATACCCCCATCTATATAGGTCAATGTAATTATTTCTCTTAAAAAAATAGGATTTTGAGGCCCAACCCTTTAACACATAAATCAATATATTCATTTTTTAGACATTCCATTGGGTACTTCTTAAAATATTCACGACATGTAAGAAGTTGAATCTTCTTTCCTCCATTTTAATTTTTACTTAATCATATAATAGACTTAATCAATCTCTTTTATGGTAAATATTATAGTCTGTTCAGTTTTTGGTAATTAATTATAATTCATTATATCTGTGTGAGCATAACCATAATATTTTATAAAAATATATAAAACCACTTTTTTCTCATTGATACCATCACCACATTTTTCATCATATCTCTTATTAATATGACATCCTCTTTCTATAATAGTTATATACATAATGTAAAGTTGAGGTAAAAGAATAAATAAATTAATAACTGTGTGAACAAAAAATGTAAACATATATTATATAGTACAAAATTTACATTCACTAGATAGGTTATGAGTCACTATGTTCCCATATAGGCCATTCATGGTCACATTCCAATTTGGATCAATATGATAATAAATTATATATTAAATCATAAACTTCCCTTAAAATCTTTCCTAGTGGTTCATATAGATAATGTGAATAAACTAGAGATTATCCTCTAGGATTGTTACACCTAATATGCTATTAGGTACAAATGTTTTGAAGAACGTGATGATCAAGTTAACACTTAACCACCTTTTTTCATGATTATTATTCTTATGTGAATCAATAGAAGAGTCTGTATCCATATGTTTATATGTAAACAATGATTTTATTTATAGGAGACTACACACACTATACATTACCAAAATTTTATGTTACTTTAATATTTTTAAGATTAAACCTATGGTTTCCACTAATGTTTTCTAGTCCAAATACTCAAAATTTACTAAACTAATCATAAAAAATTAGTAAAACATGATCTAATACAAACTCTGGTCCCTATATCCACACTCCTATATCTGTTTTTAAAGACAAGTACATTAATTACAATCTCTGATACCAACATAGGTGACCCAAGATAAGGATATCATTATTTTTACTAATTCCCATATATTTGTCTTTACACATCACAAATAATATCATAATCACAAGAATAGAATATGAATGGACTTCTAAATTATTCATATAAATATCATATTTTACAACACTTATGAATAGTTTTAAAATCGAACCACACTATATCCTCTTGCAAAATTCAAATATGGTATCCTCATCTTCATAAAAAAGTGAATTGAATCATAGGAAAGGATTGTGTTAAAACACCCAACAAGGGAAAAAGTAAACAAAATTTCATCTAGGGTAAGATTATAATAATATGATAAAACATGAGAATGAGGGACAAATATTATTAAAAATAGCATTGAATAATAAAATTTCTCTATAAAGTATAATAAAATGAAATATAATATCTAATGATCAAACTACACCATTGAATAAATTTATGGAATCATGTGACAATAATAATGATCCATGGTTTATAACACAAGAATGAATCAAAAAATGTGTCATACGAATAAGAATATGGAATCAATTACATGTGAATATTTCTATCTATATCTTGTCCACTCTCAATATCATGAATATAGATAAGTGAACTATGTCCGCACACACTCTTATGATCAATGATATCTGCATCATGTACACACTCAATCTTATTAATAGGACTAATAAAATCATTTCCATGCTTAATATTATGAACATACCTCACTATATCTTTTTCATAATAAATATTATGAACGTGGCTAACTATATAATATCCATTCTCAAGATTGTATACATAGGTGACCACATTGTTTCCGTGATCAAAATCATTATCCACTATGATATAAAACGTAAAAAATGGATTAGATGGTGATATTGTATCCCACCGGTCAACATAGATAAATATATACACTATATGATATCAATCATTCATCATTTCATCAATACCCATGGGTAGAAAATTAGTTACATATCATCAATAATTTTTATTGCTTCATATGATATCAAAAGTAGATCAGTTAATAACCAAAAATGAATCACGCAAAAAAATAAAATACATAATGTTTTTAAGATGGTTATTTGTTTAACACTACTTATTTGTGGTTGGATATCATGGATATAAAGAGTAAATGGTAGTGAAATCATGGAAATAGATTTCATAAAAAAATTAACATTATCATAAATGTATAATTTATAGGTTAGTTTCAAAAAATTATTTTGTGATGATGACATGAAAACCATTTTAGAAACATAAATTGGAAAAAATATAAATAATGGTGCCTAAAAACAAACATAACTTTTTTTTCAATATATTGCGGGGTGTAAGATAAAATGAATGATTGGGAAGGGAAAACCTATTATTTATTTTAAAAAAATACCTTTATTTTATTTCACTTCATATAATGGGTGATAAGTCATCCATTTGAAAATAGGTGATGAGAATTTTAAATATTACATAAAATTATACATTTTTTCATTTCGAAATAAGGAAATTATTGGCTTGAAAAGTGAATGTCGATAAGACAAAAAGATGTCTAGAGAGGATGTAAATTATTCCATACATCATGATATTTAATGAAGAATTAAATTCTTTAAATAAGATGTGTTTTTTGTGAAAATGATGTTTTCTAGAATATAATTACTAAGTTAAATAAAATATCACCATATGATAGAAGATAGTAATCTTTTAAAACCAAAATTAAATTGGAATAATTTTGACTCAAGATAAGTAGTTGAGTAAAGAAAACCCCTTACATATATCTCTTACATAAAAAACTCTTTAGAATACAGTATAATAAACATAGAAATATTTATAACCAATTTTAGAACCATATTCATATTCATTACCCTATATAACCATAAATTATAATAATTTATTATAAATTTATCAGTTATTTTTCATAAAATCTATATGTTTTTTATTATTTCATAGATTCATTATAATGTAGATATTGATTTATATTATTTATTACCAAATATATTAATCATATTTTATCCATGTAACGGTAATATATGATTTATAAGGGGTTAAAAATTTTTAATTTCATCACTTGATATTTTTCTTCATGATTTATTAACATTGAATCAGTGATGGTCATATTTTAGAAATTATTAAGATCAAAAGATTATAATTTAATAAAAAGTTAAATATTAAAATTAACATTACAAAACTACAATAAAATCATGTAAATAACTTCAAATAATTATATAAATTATTATAAAATTATAATAAGAGTGATGATAACAGCAATTCATTGTTCCATGGAGGTGGTATCCCACACGTACAAGCAGACAATGTTTTTGATTCAATAGAACAATATGAATGTAGAAATTGATTTAACATTTCTAAAATATAGTCATGTTAAAAAAATTTATTAACTCACTAACTTTATATTTTTTATATATAAATGTATGGTTGTGATAGAAAATAAATCAATTCATTAATATACGTGGGAATCTAGAGTAACATGAACAATATTTTTATGTTTTTTATGGGAAAGGGGAAAGGTAATTAAAAATTACTACATATATATAATAAAATTATATATTTATAATAATATTATATTCATTATATTATAATGGGTAAAATATATTTATGAAGTCAAAGAATAAGAATATATATGTGATTGATTATGAGAAGAAAATTCATATGTAGTCGAGTTTTCTTTCTTCTTACAAAACATTTTTCATTTAGAAGGGATTTGTGAAATGTATTAGGACCATAAGTTCAATTACATCAGGATTTATTATAGTGGAAGGAAGCGAGGCATAATATAGAGTATAATTTTAATTTTTTTACATCGTGGAACGGATGGGCGAGGATCATTTAATAAGTGAAGGGAGTGGATTTTTTTTAAATATTCTGAACAATAGTTTAAAGGAATGAGATTTTCAAAAGAAGCTGGAATATAAGGCTGAAAATAATGGAGAGGGGATGAGTCTTTCATTATAAAACCCTCAATAATTAGAATAACTTTTATGATTTTTAAATATTTCTCTATTTTTTCCCTAATGTAACTTTTTTCTATACTTTACTTTTATTATGACAATTTTTCAAACCTTAGTTACATATTTTATACACATTCTATTTTTTCAATGAAATTAAATAAATCCAAAAGTTAAAATCATGATAATAATAATTTCACTAATTAAAAGAAATTATGCCTACTTAATAAAATTCCATTAATATTATTGGGTTGATTTTATGTTATTATTGGAAGGAAAATGGTGACAATAATGTGAAATATTTAATAATAATAATAATTAATATTATTATTATTATTATTATAAGAAATAATTTTTGTGTATATATATTTAATGTGTGTATATATATAGGATATAAATATATGTATATATATATTTATATATACATGTGCATGTAAATAAGTAAATATATATATATATGGGTTAAATATATATATATATACAATGATTTATATATATATTTGGATTAAATATATATATATATAAACACAAGGGTTTATATAATTATATTTTGTTGTAGATATATATAAGTTATAAATAAATTTAATAATGACTTTAAATATATGTATTGAAAGAAAAAAATTGACTCAAATGTAAGAAGGAATTAAATGTTTGAGGAGGGAAACTAAGGCTACATGGAATATAAATACTCCATATGTAATCCAAGGATGGATTTAAAATGATGCAATAATGATTTAAATTAAATTTTTGAATAGATTTGAAACAAGTGATAAATATGGGGATATTTTTTGGTGCATCCTATGAATTTTTTATTATAATATACTGACCATTTATTGAGTTGACTATGGCCTATTTTTAGGTACACATTTTCCTTATTTGATAACCTTTTGTTTGGGTTAAAATGCGAGGTGTGTTTGGGATAATTTTGAGAAAAACTGAAGAAAACATAGTTAAGCGCAGTTGGTGGATGATTAGAGAAAACCATGAAACCTATCCTAGAAAACCCCTCAACCAAGGATAGTAGGATTTTCATGTTAAGCGCATGGTTAGAACAAACCAAGTCCCCTACACAGGAAACCGTGCGTGAGAATAATTAAGACTAAATATTATTTTAATAATTTCATGATCTCCTAAAACTTAACTATTTAAAACCCCATTCATAACCAGGTCTTATTTCATGTTTTTATACTATCTATAAAAATTCTAAGCCATCCCAGACAACATTATTCATGAATCAAATTCTGGATCATAGGCTGCTTCTCTCCCAATAAGTTGATTCTTCTCTGGTTCATCTCGCATACTTCCACCATTCCTTTTGTTTTTTTCAGCAATGAGATCCAATGTCTTCGAAATGTATCTATATTTTTTTGATATCTATATACATGATTCTAGTTTTATATCTATACTTTCAATATCTGTATTTTTTGAAATATTGATTTGGGGTTTTGATATTTGGATCCAGATCTACGTCGTTGTGATGCTCAATTTTTTGAGATTTATGTTGGGAAATTATTCTTCAGAAAATCATGGTGGGTGTTCTATAATTCAAATACTGTAATTTTAAAATGTATACATGTATAATATTGTTTATTTTCTAGGGGATCATAGAAATTGTAATTCTTAAGTTTAATTCATTAATGTGGTCAATTAATTCATTGGGAATTTGGAGGATTTGGTTGAATAGTGAATTGTGGGATTTGTGGAGAATTAATTGTGAGATTAATTATGTGATAAATATTTTTGTGAGATTGATTTTAAATTTTGGAATTATTTATGAAATTTTAAGATTATGATTTAGATAATTAATTATGGATTTGATTAAGTTTTTTGATGTCACAAATTGAGATAAATAATTATATAGTCAATTATTAGATATTGGGGATATTGTTTTGAGATAATTAATTGTTTAATTAATTATGGGATATTGAGATGGTCTGATTGAGATAACTAATTGATGAATTAATTAATTTATTTTACATTCTTAATTAATTAGGGAATTAATAAAGGGTATTTACGTGATAAAATAACTGTGGAATTGTTAATTCTATTGATGTTGAATAATTAATTTATGAATTAATTATGAGTAAAGGAATGGGAACATTTTCATTTGAAATTGAGAAGTATCAATGGTAACATTTTCATTGTACTAATGACTAGAGGAATGTGATCATGGTCATTTAGTTAAGAAGTTTAAATTGTAACATGGTCATTATACTTGTGAGTAAAGGAATAGTAATGTGGTCATTCCATTGGAAAGTAAGCATGGAGACATTGTCATCTTACTTTTGAATTTAATATCATTAATGTGGGAAATCTAGTATAAAATTAAATAATATTTACAAGTATACTCTAATATATGGCCTCAAATGAGAATATTTCAGGCTCTTACATGATCCGATGAAGGTATTGAGATATGATATAACCTATGAATACATTGTGTGACAGAATAAGTCAAAGCACGTATTATGATTTGATATTTCCTAGGAAAACTTTAGGCTCCGACATGATTTGATGATGGTATTGAGGTATGGATGTCCTCTGGAACATTGGTTATTCTGTGGTTAAATAGAGTTTAATTGTATAATTTCATAACAATTTATTTCGGGTTTGTAATTATTTCTTTATACAAATATAAAAATAGTTTATTGTGAGGATTTATTGTAGACATTTATTGTGGTGGCCTAAAGAATTTTAATCTCAACCAACTCGAGTTACTTGATCTGTACCCAAATAGACATTTGTTTTTCTAGATACGTTAAGGGAAATGGCCATAAGATAGATGGATGAGTTGGGTTGGAGATTGGATGGTGGAAAAAGACTTGGTTTCAGACCCACTTGGGAGTTGTTGGTGTCTTTATTTTAGTTTTAATTTTAGACACTTGCAACATATATTTTTATGCCATGTTTTCTGATTTAATTAGATATTTTATTTCATCCTTTTATTATCAAGAGATTCTGATATTGTCTGTGATAATATAAGCTTCCTTTGATATTATTTATTTTCACCGGTATGTTAGTATGATAAAAGAGGTTATAATCTCCCCATGATCAACTTATCAAACCCTATATGCAAATAAAAATCCTCTAGCATATTTAGATGTACATTTGAGGTCATGTGATTGACCGGCTCAACACACCATTTGGTAGCACACTATCCTTGATGTTTACAAGTAGTATTAGAGGTCTAGTTTTCTTTTATTTTTCATTTTTATTACTTTTTGGAATGGGTAGGTAAGAGACTAGGAAGACTCTAGAGACCTAAATCATGACGTACATGGAAATTACATTACTTTTCCGGAATACTTAATACACAACAAAAACAACCACACAAGGACCATAATAGTTTAGTGTCTTTTGAAACTCAGAATATAATATTCTAATCTTGGTGAAAGATCTTCATCATCTCCCATAAAGATCTTCCTTTTTGTCATACCTAAATATTTTTATTACATCCTGGGGAAAAGAAAACATATAAAAGGTGAGATCAAATTCTCAGTAAGGGTAATCATGGGGAAAATAAAACAAACCATAAACATCTGAACTTCAAAACATGAACATAAAGTTTAAACATCAAAATCTTGAGCTGTGAAATAAATATTGGTAGTACGTAAAGAATAGGACATAAAGGAACATTAATCATGATAAAATAGCATGGGAAAAAAACATTTAATTGTTGCAAACCATTAAGCACATGATTTGATTTCCATAGTAGCCAAGGCATTGCAGCCATGACCATCCTAGTGGACAAAGTCCCTTTCTGAATCGAGTTCACTCCTCGTTCCAGTCCTGTATCACTGAACCGGATTAACATACCATTTCAGCCATGTCTATCTCATGAGATATAAATCTTTACCTAATGCATTGGAGGGAGATATTGGTCCCACCCATATCAAAATTAAATCATTCTTACTTGTTCCACAAAATAATCTTAAAACATTCATCATAACCCAAATAATAAAATGGGTTTCATAAACATCATCTCATCTTCACATAATCCATATAAAACAAGTGGATATTTCATCATAAGAGAAGTGAAACCATTTAAATCATAGAGAAGTTATACTTGAAACATACAAATATTAAATAATGTCATCTTATATGGAAAACGGTTTTGATAAAACACTTGAAATGAATTCTTGAGGAAAATATCCTTTCTTCTTCAAAATCATTTTCTTTTCATAAAATTCCATGCAATTTTAAAAGAAAATTATTTTTTTTGAAAATAGTCATAAAATCTTGAAGAGTAAGCTTCATGAAAATGAGGTGTTATGAAACCGTAAAAATTCATTCACGCCGTATAAGTTAAAAATAACATTCTTCTCGTACTTTTGTCAAAAAAGTCAAAAAGTTCCCCGTGTGGTAAACAAATGTAAGATTACTTTCATAACATTTGGTAAATTTCAAAATGGGAAAAAAGGACTTTAAAAAATACATGAAAAAATTTTTAGAAAACATCGGCATGGATGATAACAATAACCATAGTAAATACTTACGAATAAACAATCTCGGATAAAAACGAGATTGGAAATGTTATCCCTTACCTTAGGTCCGATATGCTTCATACGTATCTGAACCTCCTGTATAATGATTTAAATAATTTCAGTTACTTATTACTGAATCATATTCATTGTTATGATATCATATACGGTTCACTTATGACTTTATATTACCCGTTCTTTTGTAAGTTCCATGTTAAAGCAGCGTTTTGGGTAAAAAATTGTTTTATTTATCGTACGTGTTTGGAATTGTTGTTATTGATATTATTATTACTTATATCTTGATTTAATTAATTCCAGAATATAAATCAATATTTATATATCATATATATATTCAGTATATATATATATGATTAATATATAAATGAAATAAAAAACACCGTTCATGGAGACGGTACGCCGTACGTACGCATGAACGTTGTTTTGGTTTCCTTATTGAATAAAATGGAATTCAGTAAATGAAACATATATGTACATAAATCCAGTATAATTATTATGTAATATCTTTCATTATTATTGATTATATATACTTTAAAATCATACTTGAATGGTTAATCATGGAAAATGAATCTCATCGTGTTTGTGGAGACGGTAGTTCGTACGTACGCACGAGTGATGATATCATTTCCATGATCGTGGAATTGTATTGAAGTGTATGTATAACATTTCAGAATCAATATTAATTTACAATAATCATATATTGTTATTCATTTACACCATTATACCCATCCAAGTTAGGTGGTTATGGAAAACAGATTACACCACGGCGTGGAGACGGTATTCCGTACGTACGCACGTTCAGTGATTTCGTTTCCATAGGATGGATAGAAGATGAAATTGGGTTGTTTCTAATTTATAATAACATATAATTATATTAGTGATATTGATTTTATTAATTTATGATGAAACAAATAAAGAATAATAAGTATATGAATAAATAAATTGGAAGGAATCGGTAAAGGATATTACCACTTCTTTAAAGCGCCTCTTCTTAACCTCCTCATAAGGCACTAGGGTTGGTATTTTGAGGAGACCAAAACCACTATAATGTTTCTAGGGAATATGAGAAGGGAAATGGGCAGGTTTTGGCTGAGCCTCAAGGCTCGAAAGGGTGTGAAGAGAATAGGGAAGGGATGCCCTTTTTATAAGGGAGGAGAGGGGCACTTTAGGAAAAACTTAAAATATTATTTTATAATAAAGTCATATTTGGTTTATAAATTCTCCAAATTGATTTATTTCGAACCTAAAGTGGGTATAGGTAGAAATAATCTCATCCAATAGGTTTTAGACATGTTTAGGTAACTATTATAACCTTATCATTTATATTTAACTCTAAGTTAAATAATTTAACTAATACCGTGTCTTATTTTTTTCTTAAACTGTATGGTTAATAAAATTACTATAACAAGACAAAATACCCCCATGTGGTTTATTATTAATATATATATATATTTATATAAGCCATTTGGGTGAACCATAGATTTTTATGAATATAATAACAATTAATAATATAATATTTTTTTAAGAACTATTTTATGTCAATTTTGACATTATTGGTAATTGATTTTTGTGAAACTCACAAAAAAATGATTAGTTCGAAAACAGTTAATTATATCAATAATAACATGTCATATTAACCTATAAAATTATTTTAATTCATAAAAAGTCTCAAATTACACATATTTGAGTATTTATAATATCAAATATTTTAATATTTCATTATTTAGGTAATTATTTCATTACTATTGTATCATAAATAAATTAAATTATTTAATGTCTAAAAATTATAAATAAAATACCATTAGGTAGGAAATATCTTTATCTTTCTAATGAATATTTATAGAAGAATTTATCTTTTGTATAACCCTATATTAACATTTTTTAGTTATTAAACATTGATTTTAACAATTTTAACTCTTCTTTAAATAAAATAATAATAAATGTCCTAATCCAATCAAAGTGGACATAAAGGGTAGTATTTTATTACTAAGGTTGTTTTGGGTCGAATTAAACTTATCCAGTAGAATTAGAACATGTGTTAGGGTAATAATAATATCATTTGTACCTTTAATTACCCTATTTACTTTTAACCGTGGTAAATAAAAGTAAAATGTTACTATTCACCCAAAATTATTTTTATCTTATTGAACAACATTTTACTCTTTGATATTAGTTTTGTCTCTCGGATTTTTGAAATTCCACTCACAGATGCGGTAAAATTATGTTTTATGTTGATTTTCAAATTCTTTTAGGAGGTGAGTAAAAGACGGTGAAAAGTTCAATAAAATTTTTATATATCTAAAATTAGTATAAAATGTCTCAAATGAATTACATTGAACTTATATAGGTATTATTTATAATTTTTTATCTAAAAATATTTTAACTAAAATAAATAATTATTTAAATAAAAATTTAGTTTTTAAATAGTAACCTAGTGTTTTCACTATTCATCAAAAATTTAATGTTTTCAGAAAAAATACCCAAACTTCACCCTTGGCTAATTTAGATACTTCGAATCCAAAAATGAAGTCCATTTCTAAAGATAAAATTTATAAAATTTCAAAAAGTGGGTATTATTATTCATAACGGCTTGTTTATATAACATATTGTTGTTTAGAGAAACTCGGTATTGCGTACAACACACGCTATTGTGGAAGGTCGCGATTGTGTGTAATGAAAGACAAATCAGGGATGCATTTAGTGCAAGTTCCTTTTGGTGTAGTATAAAACACAAGACATCAATGAAATTAAAAAGAATATTTTTCATAAAATATTAGGGTGTTACAAAGACTCAGCTCTTGGAAATGAGCTTAGGTATGGGAGTTTCAAACCCTTGTATGAGGGGGACCCAAGTACCTAGGGTGGGATTGTTTTTATTGATGTCTTTTGTTATTGATTAATATTATTTCACTTTTAGTGAAACACTTTTTCTGTGATGTGAAAATTGTTTTTGAGATTTCTGATAAATGAATCTTGGATTGGAATGGCATTAGATTTTAGTATGTCTACATTATTATAGGAAAATAGTGTTATTATGACATGGATCATTTTAGGTACACATGAAAAAATGATTTATGGGTAAGTTGTTGGACTTGAACTATTTTCATTGATTGTGAAATTGAAATGAAAATGGAGTTTAACAATAAATTTGATAAAGATTGTAAAATGATGCAAGATGGGAATAAATGGGTTTCTTAATCAGAAACCATAATAATGATAATGAGAATACCCATTTATAACCAAGACCATGGTGTAGGATGGTTAAGGGAAGTGTTAACACCTCATTTTTGTCCACGTGAATAGATTTTGGGAAAATAATAGTTGTGAAAAGTTATGATTATTAACCTTATGTAAATTTTATAAGGATGTGTTATGAGTCCTAAAACATGTGTTTGGATTTGTAGATAGTGTGCCTCCATGATGAAACTTGTTCCTAGGATGACTGGGGACATGGATAGGAATGATCCTCCAATGATGGTACCAGAGGCACCGATAATGTTGGGTGAGGAATAAGGGGATCAGTTCCGAGACGATAATGCTCGCTTCATGCAATTTATGGGAAGAGACCAAGAGAGTGTTGGGAAGAGAGTGTATAACTATAGAAGAGATTTTCTATTGTGTCACCCTCCAACTTTTACTAGAGAGGGTTGAACTAAGAGAGATACATTCTGGGATGAGTCTGTTGAGGAAATATATGACATCTACGGACTCCTACTAAGAGGCAGGTCAAGATTGATTAATATATTCTACAAGGATTAGCAAACCGTGGGTGGGATATTCAAGTATGGACTAGAAAAATTTACGGGTTGTTATGGAAGGACTTATTTGATGGATTCATGAAGGAGTTCTACCAAAATATTTCAAGGCCGGAGAAAGTGGTGGATTTCATATAGCTAACTCATGGGAGAATGTTTCAAATGGGATATGTTGGACTCTTTACAGATCTTCAATTCATTGAACTATTAGTGGAATGAGAGGAGAAAGATACAATATGATGTTATCATGATGGAATTTAGTGTGATATTATGTTATCTGTTAACCTATTTAGATTACGTTTGTTTGCTGAGGTGGTAGACAGGTTCTCCTAGCTAAGGGGAACACGAAATAGGCTTCCAGTGTAAGACAGAATGTTTTTAATCGAGAATCAGGTTGGGGGATTTAAAGAGAGAAAGAATGTTTTTAATTTGGGATCAGGTGGTCAGACATTCAAACATAGAATGTGTAATTATGAGACCTATTTCTAGGGTAGTGGAATATATCATACACACACAAGAGGGTCGGTTTCCTGAGAACTTATTAGAGTGATCTTTCACCAGTGTCGTATGCCAAGATACTATCATTAACACAGTCCCAAACCCCCAGTGGAGTATAGATATTGCAGCATGATGGGTCATATAATGTTGTTCTATATAACATAATGACATGGGGTTAGTGAGGGTGTATCTAGACATATTCAATGTTAGGGAACTGTTTATTCTACACATTTTCAAACTATAAATTGGAGTTCTACAAGATGAGGAGTTGGATGCATTGGATTTGGTTCTTCAAGGAAATAAATCCCAGATCAGTAGAGCAGTGTGACTTGGGGGGATTCAAATGACATCACTAGGGAGAGGGAGAAGAAAATTTCTTACAGTGCAATAAACACTTGTGGATTGCAAGGGTGGAACTTCAACATTGATATGTACTATTCTTGAATCCTCTAAATTATCTAGTGCTTTATTTGATACTGGTTCATCTCATTCCATTATATTTAAAAAAAAAATTAAATTGATTAATACATGTGCATGAGTTTTTGAGTAGAGTAATGAATATAGATATACTATCAGGAGTTTAGTCTAGAGAAATATGATTGTGAAAAGGTTGTTCTTATAATATCAAGGAGTAGTTTCTATGGGATCTCTATATTCATTATATGTCAGGATTTGACCAAATAATGGGTATGGACTGGATAGTCTCATAATAATATAACATAGACTATTACCATTGGAGAGTGACATTTGTGTCTTCTAAGGGTGACCATTACATTCACTGTGAGGAGTGGGATATCCCTATAGGTTGGGAATAGAAAATCAATCAATAACCGGGGGACCTCAAAACCCAGGATCTACTCTATTTCTAGATGACGGAAGTTTTAAACCTAATGCTTTTTTCTCGAGTATTGGAAATGTTTTAGGATTTTTTTTCTTGAATACTTTATGGGATTCCACCAAATAGATAAATGGAATGCACTATTGACCTAATGCTCTTGTCTGAGCCAATATCTTTTCCATTGTATATAATGGCACAAACAGAGCTTCAAGAGCTCAAGATTTTATTATAGGAGTAGGATGATAATGGATTTATCCAGCCAAGTATTTCAACATGGGGATCACCAATGTTGTTTGAAAAGAAGGTTGTAGGGCTTTTGGGCCTTTGTTTTGATTAAAGGAAGATGAATAAGATGAATGTAAAGAACTGGTATCTTCTTCCATGTATCAATGATCTATTTGAAAAGATGAGAAGATCTTGTTTTTAATCAAATATTGACTGGATATTTGGGTATCATCTTCTGATTATTCAGACCTATGATATACCTAAGATTAGTTTCAGATGTAGGTATGACCTTTATGAGTTTTTTATAATTACTTCGAGGTTGAGGAAAACCGCATTAGTTTTTATGTACTTGATGAACAAGATTTTTCATCCATACCTGGATTATTTTTTGGTAGTGTTAGTATATAACATTTTGGTCTCCCCAACTCTCATGACAGTCATGAAAAACATCTTGAAATTATCCTGAGTACACTGATAGATCATTATATATATGTCAATCTATCTAAGTTCCATTTTTGGATTGATTGGGTATACTATTTAAGGCACGTCATATATGAGTAAGGTTTGTTAATTGACTCAGAGAATGATAATTCTATGGTTTATTGGGAGCATCCCAATAACATATTTGATATCAATAGATATTCAGGGTTTTCTATATATTATTAGAGGTTCATTTAGTAATATTACCATCTGGAAGAACCAATTTTGAGCATGAACAAAAAGAGGCTAAAGTTTTAATGGTTATATGATTGTGAAATTTTGATACAAGAATTGAAGAATAGCTTCAAATCAAAACCGATATTGATCCTACCCAATCTAGGTGAGTATTACACAATGTATTGTGGCACTTCTATAATCAGACTTGAAGCCATGCTGATGCATGAAGATTGAGTTTGGGCATATGGGTATCAGTAGTTGAGGTCACGTGAATGGAAAAATCTAGGAAAAACCTTGTGTTTTTACTTTTGGTTTTTGTTCTGAAGTATTAGAGACATTACCTATCCAGTGAAAAGATTACTATTTATATCGATCAAAAGTTGTTAAGGAATATCATCTCAAAATGTGAAATCAATCTTCAGTAGTAGAGATGGGTTGGGAATATGCAGTCATTTGACTTTTTTCTAGTATAAATTCCCATGAATGGGAATAGTTTTGTCGATGCTTTGAACTATAAAACACAAATTGAGGTTGTTCCAAAGTTTAGTGTTGAATGGAAAAAGATGATTTTACTGGACTAAATGCATGTGGTGGTTTAGGAGAACTGGGAACAGATAAATCTATTATCAATTTTAGTGGATTATGCTCTTTTTTATAAGGATTCAAGATAGTCAGTATGAGGATCTGGAATGTTTCAACATGATGTAACACTTGAAGGTGGGGAGTCACCTTAAGACATATTGATAGATAAGGAAGAGGTTACATGTGTCATGAATCTAGTTATTGTTCCTATGAGTATGTGGGAGGAGTTCATGTGAGAATTTGAAGCCTTATAGTAGGTGGTGCTTACATATGTGACAAAAATGCACCATGACCTATGAAAATAGTTTCGGTGGCCATACAAGAAAAAGAAGATAAAGGGGTTTGTGATGTGATGACACACCTTCCAACTGGTGAAGGAAGAGTATCAATGACCTAGAGGTTTTCTACATTCATTAAACATTTGGAGTGGAAGTGGAAAGATGTGAAAATGGTATTTGTGGTGGGTATTCTAAATATGTAAAGTATTAATAATTCTATTTGGATTATTTTGTATTGAATGATGAATGTATTGTATTTATTGCACAAATGGGAAACATTATCAGTGGAGTATCTAATAGATTTTTATGTTCGGGAGATAGTATATCTTCATAGGGTGACATAGGATCCAGTTTCATAATGTGAATCATGATTCACATAATGTATATTTCAGGGCATGTTGAAGGTTCTTTGTAAACAGGAATTATGGAATATTGGCTTCCACCCAGAGACAGATGGGCAGTCAGAATGTACTATACAAGTGCTCGAGGATATGTTGTTGGTGTGTGTTCTTGACTTTAGTTGGTCTTGGGAGAAAAACATGTCTTTAGTTTCTTTTTCCTACAACAATAGTTATCATGAATCTAAATAGATGGAACCATATTAGTATTTTTATGGAAGTCAAGACAGATCACTTAATTTCTAGATGGTGGAAGGTAATTCAAAGTTGTTGGGACCAAGTCTCATGTCAAAGATGTTAGAGTAGTTACAGCTGATTCAAAAAACAATATAGCAATGAATCAGGATAGACAGAAGTCATGTGATGATATATGGATATCACCCCTATATTTTTTAAAGGGTGATCATGTATTCCTTAGATTGTATCCTAGGTTGGGTGACCTCACGATATGGAGATCGGGAAAGTTAGCGTCAGAGTTTGTTAGAACTTTCATGATTGTGGAGAGAATGTGGTCAATGGCTTACTTATTGGATATACCACATAAATATAGTTCAATGCGTGATTTTTTCCATGTATCCCAACTATAGTTGTATCATCACAACCCTTCTTACATGATCGATGTGGACGATATTGATCTGGAGATAGATTCATCCTTTATGGAGCATCTGATGGGTGTGTTAGATCATAGTGAGATAGTATTGTTTGAAATACTATGTCGATTGTTTGTGTGTTTTGGTAACAAGGGAATGTGTAGGAGGAAACATGGGAAAGGAAAGATGTTATGTGGGCTCTCTGGCATGATTGTTTTTATTTTATAATCTAATAGATGATTGGGAATGTTGCTCGAGGGCGGGTTGTTATTAGGAGGGAAGAATTTAAGATTCCAAGTATTTCTAGTTTGGAATCAAACTTGTTTTTAGGTAATATTTTTTCCATACTTGAGTAATTTTTATCTATTACAACATGGGGTTTATTTGGTTGATTTTGGGTAAAAACTAAAGGAAAAATGGTTGTGCACAATTGGTTCACAGTTAGATAAAGCAATGCAATCCAGCCCCGAAAACCATGCAACCCAAGAGGGTTGGAATCACCTGGTTGGCACATTGTTTTTCAAACGCTACAACCTAAAAAATAGGAACAATGAACACCAAAGATAACTAGTGCTCATTTGGTGCACATTTAGACCAAACCATGTCCCCTTCCTACGAAACCGTGCATGGGAATTAATGATGCAGAAAAATTATTTAAAAAATTATTAAACCCCCATAACCCACCTATTTTTACGCCCATTCATCCATATGCCATAATTAATGGTTTTATAGCTCTTTGGATGAATTACATGCCTTACCATCCACCATTAGTTGTGAACCAAGAGTAGAAATAAAGACTACTTCTCTCTGAGTAAGTGTATTCTTCTCCCTTTCACTTATCGTGCTTCCCTTATCACTTCAATTTTCATTCGGTGATGTGATCAACTATATTTCATAGATCAATATCTATTTTTTGAGATATAGATATATTATTATTTATATATATCTATATTTTCATGATATTGAATTTATTTAATCTTTATTTTGGGTTAGAATATTTACATCTAGATCTATGTCATTTTGCTACTCAATTTTTATGGATATCCATTGGGAAATTATTCACCCAAAAATTGAGTTAGGTGATATATAATTAAAATCCCATAGCCATGAAATTGTTAATGTTTTTTCAATTTTAGATTTGATATTATTTCTGGGAAATTGAAATTCTTAAGACGAATTGATTAACGTGGTCAATTAATTAATTGAGAATTCATTGGATTTGATTGAATAATAAATTTTGTGGTTTGGAGATAGATAATTATGAAATTAATAATGTGAGAATGATGTTGTGAGATTTATGATTAATTGTGGAATTAATTATTACATTTGAGGATTGTGATTTAAATAATTAATTGGGTAATTATTTATGTTCTTTTGATGTCTTCAATTGAGATAATTAATTATAGAGTTAATTATGAGATAGTTTTGCTATTTCATTGACATAATTAATTATTGAAATAATTATGGGATATAGAGATGGTATAATAAAGATAATTTATTGATGAATTAATTAATGAAATTGACAATCTTAATTAATTCGGGAATTAAATTAGGATATTTACATGATAAACTAATTGTTGAATTGGGTATGAAATTGATGTTGAATAATTAATTTATGAATTAATTATGAATAAAATAATGAAAATGTGGTCATTCTAAATTGTGAATTATCAATGTAAACATGTTCATTATACATATGAGTAAAGGAATGGGAACATGTTCATTCGATTAAGAATCATAAATTTTATCATGGTCTTTATACTCTTGAGTAAAGGAATGGTAACATGATCATTATATTGAGAAGTAAGTATGGTTACATGGTCATATTACTTGTGAATTTAATATTGGAAACATGGGAAATCAAGTATGAAATAAAAAATAGTAAGAAGATTATTATATATTATGTTCTCACTTGAGAATAATTTAGTCTCCGACATGAGCTAAAGAAGGAATTGAGATATGATATCACCTTTGAATACTTCAAGATCCACCATGTGTAAAATCTAGTTTTAAGGAGTGATATTACCCAGGAATAATTCAGGATCTAGAATGAGATGAAGATGTAATTGAGGTATAAGGGAACCTTTTAGATTATGCGTTTAAATAATGATTAATTTTATAATGTAAAAAGTGTTAATTTAGGCATTGTAATTATTTATTCATACAACTACACACACTATTTATTGACTGGATTTATTTTAGACACCATTGGTGGTGTCCGATTGAGTTTTACTCACACCCTTCTCAGGCTTCCAAATTGGTACCTGAATAGATAATGTGTTTTCAAGATAGTTTAAGGGAAAATTCCCTAATTTAGATCATTGAGTTAGGATAAAGCTTCGATAAGGGAACCATACTTCGGTTGGGACCTGTTTGGGAGTCTATTGTGTCATTATTTAGGTTTTTATTTCAGTATCTTTACATTTACTTTAACATGGAATGTTTCATCATTTAATTAGATATTGTATTATTTTTTTTGATTATCATGAGTAATTGTTACTGTTTGTGGTAATATATGCTTCCCTTATTTTGATTTATTTATGATGGTGTGTTTCTCTGATAAAAGAGGGTATAGTCTCCCAATCATCGACCTATTAGACCCTCCTTGCTAGTCAGCAACCTTAAAAATACAGGTAGGTGTGCTTATGGTGTTGTCACCAACCAACTCGGGGCACTACTGTGTGGAACCTTGGTCCGAACGCAACATATCTACACCCTTCATCTCCCCTCACCCCTCTCTCCCCTTCTCTCTCTTTAATTTTTATTAATTTTCATTATTTATTATTTCTATCGAACATTATTACTCGATATAAAATTTAACATTGATTGTATTAATGCATATTCGATTTCATTGGTTCGACCTCAAATGTTTGAATTTGTGACCTAGTTTTGTTTTAGAAGGATGCTCGGTTTCAATGGTGCAATTAAACTCATATATCAATCATTTTCATCAATCATCATTTCATATATGGTATGAATTCCTTGATATTAGTGAATTATGTATATATGTTATTGGAATGATTTTTGGAATGTGTGTGTACCCTTGTGTGAAACCAATGTGTAAGAAGTCATTAACATAGTTTCGTGAGTTATATGAGATATTGTTATGAGTTCTTGTGTGCATGTGTAGACCATGTGACATATGTATGATTCTTGATCAAATGATTTTGTGTGTGTGTAGATTTTATCTTTTGACTGTATTTCTTATATATAGATTGTGATGATTAGGTTTTCATCTAGATTGGATATGATATTGACATTAAATTTTCATTTTATATCAAATATGTTTTATTTTTTGGTGTAGTTGAGAATGTATGTTTGGACAACCGAGATGATGTGTGGTATGTGACACGCTCATAGGTGCTTTCCTCTAAGTGGAATATGAATGATTTTTTTTTCAGCATGTATATTTAGGATATTTTTACTAGTGGGATGTGTCACATAATTTTTGATATCATTTGATTAGGATGTGTTTGAAATTGGTCAACATGTGATATTTGTTGCATTATTTCAGAATATCCATCGAGAGGGGTATGCTTCAAATTGGATGGTATGTACGTGGGCTATCCCAGCCAGTGAGAATGATTTAGAAATTATTTTTGGGATATTCGATAAAGAATATATTTCTGGATGGTAACCAATTTTCCACCCAACATTGTGCCAAAGAAGGTATGTTTCTATTAGCATGGTGTCAAAGTAGGTAGAGTTGGTCCCTAAGGACTCAACATGGGTCTTATATGTTTGTGATATATATTTTTCTTAATATTTTTACCTTTTATGTGATTGTAGAATGAACTTTTTCATTTTATGAGCTACTGTTAATGTCATTTTGTGGTTTCCTACATAGTCTTGTACTCACACCCTACTCGGGAATTTTTGTTTTCTTAATTGATTTTATGTTTAGGGATGTGGTGAAATAAAGGGTAACTAGGGTAGAGGGTTGAGAAGATGGAAGATGAGGATGATGTCGATGATGGATATAGTTTGAGAGGGACGCCGGTTTTAGGTTTTTTTATTGGATTTACTCTAACCATCATCTCTATTTCTTTTTAAAATAGGAATAAAAATAGTATACTCTAACTTCAATAAATTATCCATGATTTATTAATTAATATGAACATGTATCTAGTGCCATAAAATATTTTTTTCATATATAGTTATAATACATGTAATCTCTTTGCTTTCAACTTGATATAGATAGACATTTATCCTCCAACATTTCATTATTGAATTATCAGTCTTTCCCTTGATGCTCCAAACCTTCCAACTGAATATGGTTCCAAAACCTAGGTCACAAAGCTTACTAACACTCAATATACTATGAATAATTCCATCAACATAAATTTCAATAATATTGTTCAATTATTCTTCAAACCAATCGAGAATATCAACTAACATTAACCTTTAACACTCTAACATATCATATATATATTTTTCTATCATCTATTCCCTTCACGATCTTCAATAAATTCATGTTTCCAATCTAATAAATTGAACAGTATCTATCAAGAGTCTAGATGAAACTGTTATTTAATTGATTTAATAAAAAATAAAATAATTATCCAATATTCTTTCTATCATTCAAATATGTTTTAATCATTTCATAAATTCATCAGCATAGACTACCAAATCAAATTATTATTTTTCGAGTTCATAATATTGTTTTTAATATAAAATTAATTGTGGAGTAATGAATTGAAATTTATTTACATCAATTATAAGATCTTTGTAACATCTATAATATATATAAAATGGTTGAGCAATTAAAATATTTACCATGGAATGAATTTCTTTTATGATTTGAAGAATACATTTGAACTCCCACGTAATGAATTCCTATAGCTTCTAATTTTGGATTAATTTATCCTTAACAAATTAGTATAATGTGTGGATTTCAAAACCAAAACATGATAATTTATCAATGGGAATACACTTTTATTATCACCTCACCACATATATCCAACTGTTTTATAAATCCATGGGTGTTAATAAGTTGATGATTATTGAAAATATTCACTATTATTATACTTATATGTGTTATTTATATTTAGAAATGTTTTCTTTTATATTTAAAAATCATAAAAAATAATATTTTTACCCATATAAATTATTATTCGATCACCCAACCTTTAAAAAAAGTTTTGGTGCCACTATTTTCCCCTTTTTTAAAAACCTCAAAATATATTTTTTTTGTATTTTCTAGTAAAACCACTTTGAGTTTAAGTGAGAACCTCTTAGAAGAATATTGAAAACTAGAATAACAATCCTATTAGAAAAGTACAATTTATCATATTTAGATAGTCTAGGAATCAATTAAAACCACCACTCATTACAATTCAAAATTCAAATTGACATCAGATAACCACAATTGCACCACTTCCCAGAAAAACAACCATATACAAAATCAAAATTCAAAAAATTGATGACAAAAAAACAATAGACTCTAACAGATCAGTTCATGAGATCCAATGTGAGCCATGAAACCGTACACTCTATCACTATCATCCAGAATGCAACTGGAATAATGAGGCCCACTCATATTCTAACACACCGTTTTTTTTTAATTTTTTATTTTAAAAAAATCATTTGAGAATTTATGAATCAAAATTTTATTCTTTGAAACATATTCTTTTACCTCTAATTCCTGATTTTTTTCTCAACGATAATACATTTACCTTATTGTTTTAATTTCACTTACTTTCTTCTAAAAAATATATTAATATCATCAATGATATTTTTATTTTATTCAATCATCAATCCATAGTCCATAGATTCATTTTATTTCATATGATTATTATCCCATTATTCTAATACATATTCAAGGTAATCAACTTCTAATCCACGTACAACCATATATCTTCAAGAATCATTCAAAAAACATCCATTTTCCTTTCTTATTTACCTATAAACCATCCTTCATAAGAGCTCTTTCAATTTTAATTCAAAATAAACAATTGTAGCATTATGATCATTGTATTATACTAAATGTTTATAATTCTATAATAAATACATTATTATATATTTATTATCTGATATATACATATCCTCAATACCTTCAAGTAGATATTACTAAGTAACAATAATTTCCTCTAAATATTCAAACCACATCAATTTATAGATTTTAAATTCCTTATATGGGGAGATTTATTCTTCTATTTTGGATGTTATTAAAAATCACCATCATTTTTATTGAACATATTCAAACATCTAGCATCGATATGTCCAATGTTTCCATGGAAGAGAGAAAACAAAATGTAACATAACTTGAAATATTCCTCCACCTCTTTATTATATCCATTTAATGATTGAAAACATATCATCAATTTTATCTTCTTTAATTTTTTTATTTCTATACACTTTCTTATATATTAATTTAAACGGTATATCCTTATATGTTTATTCTAAATATTTTTTTTTAATTTCCAATTCTTCGTATCGTAAAAACATATCATGTTTTTTTAGAGAATACTTATCAATAATCATGTGTACATGTATTTCACTAACAAATATATAATTTCAAAATCCATCAATATTTTTACACAGATTCATTTTCAAATAAAGAATTATATTATTTTAAAATCTCTTTTTTTACTTATTTTACATTTCTATCTTCTTTATATATGTTATAATTTTTATCCAAAAAATTCTTTTTATATAATAAAATCTATTAACATTATATATTTTTGATTAGCGAAATATCATGGCCATGAATTTTGAGACTTAACATCCTCATTCAATAACTTCTTATCAATTTCTATTATAAATATTATTGTGGACATATTAACAAAAATTATATAAATACATTCTGAGTATATATCAAGTCCATGATATCATAGATATGATCCCATTGTTATTTTATAAATTTTAATAGTTTAAAACATAAAATAATGTTAACCCCATACCATTAAAAATATTCTCTATAATAACTAATTTCCCCCAACATTTTCTCAAAATAACCAATGGAACTGATACCATTTATTACAGACAGATGTATCGCTACACAGTAATGAAATATTATGTGTGATCACATGATTCTCATCTTAGGTTCTAGTTGTTAAACTAAACAGTTGGTCAATGTCAGATGCCCATAAATGTTATGAAATAACATCCATGCTTTATGATGATAAACAGGATAGAACCATCAGCATTTTCACAAGATGATAAATGCATGACATATGGTCCTAAACATATAACCTAAAATGGGGAGGCTGTATTCTTCTTTACTGCATGACATTAAACTTCAGGGTTAACATCCTTCTCATTCAATGTTAAAAAACCCCTAAAATAACACATGTTGAGACACTCTTCATGGAACCTTAAATATATGCATCAATCTTTGGTTTTAGTCCCAATCGCATCACTCAAACCCCGCATCTAGTTGAGATAACCTCTTGCTAATACAGGAGGATTAATGGATGGGAAGCTCTCATATGGAATCCCCACTCATGTAATTGCCACATCATTATGGAACATGGTCCACATTTATAGGTATGGGATCCAACATTATCGTATCCTGACAATATGACATTAAAATTAATGGTTCATGTCCTTGTTGTATGATGTAAAAATTTGCAGCATTTTGATCCATGTATGAAGGGATCATAATATCTAACACTAGTGTCCCTTCCACACCTTTATTCAAGAAATACCTATGGATAGATTCTCATTATAAGGAGATACAAAGTGTCACATGGACCTCCCATATCCATTCCATCGACGATAAATAAAAATAAAATTTCCCTTTATTCTAGTGTATGAATCAGACTTACACATGGAACTTTTCCATAACTACATATGGATTGATTATCAATATAATGAAATATTTAGTGACACTGGGACCCCATACATCAGGCCAAAACCTAATTACGAAAAATATCAAAGCCTTCATTCTCCACATAAACATGACTAATATAGGAAACTATATTATGAACTATGTGGGGCTTGATTGTTTCTCTAGTAAGATATGTAGTGACGAATGATTGTTATCCCTTATCCTAGTTGAAATATTACCTTTCACTTTGGGAGACCCACATCCATACCACAATTATTTAAAATTTATTTCCAACATCCTCATTTCATTAAGATAAATTTCACAATATTTATAAAACTACATGTGGCTTGATTTTCATTCCAATGATATACTTAGTGATGCCCATATCTCTAATATCAGTTTTACCCACAACAAAAATATCCCCCACTCATTGTTTTTGATTCATACCTACAGAAGAAGACTTTAAATTACTATGTGTGTCTTGATTTGTTCTATCAAAGGATATGAATTGATGCCCAGATTTCCATCCTTAGGCCCAACCACAATGTTTCCTCTCTTTCACGTCGATTAATATTCATCCTCCCTGCATGATGTTAAACTGAATGGGATTTCAAAACTATGTAAGGCTTGATTCTAATAATAATTAGATATATAGAGATACCCTAATCTCAAATCTGGTTGCATCCACTAAAAAATCTAGATACTTTTATCCTTTCATTGTATTAATTTTTCATGATAGAATAAACCTTTACCACTCCATGTTTCTCACACTGAGAACAACACACATGGTATTAGGTTTTTTGGTAAAATATTTCCCTACATGAGTAAGGGTTATCAATTCACAAAGGGTGATCATGGTCTAGGGTAGAAGATCATAAAATTCATTATAGATATCCTCAATGTCTGATAATAAACTGCACGATTTTTCCAAGAACTAAATGTGTCTAGATCCTCATTCCAATGAGACACATAGTGACGCCCGAATCTTCAATCCTAGACCAAGATGCCAAAAATATGAGAAATTCCCTAACTCACTCATGTATGAGTTATATATACATAATATAATTCAATATTATGTCTCATCCAATGTGTGATCCCACATTCACCCCCCCCCCCCATTTTCTCTACACATGAATTCAATCAGTTTGGGAAACTATTTTTTGAACTAATTTTTTATTTATTATTTTTTCTACAAGATACATAGTTATTCTCATGTCCAATACCTTGGTACATATGAAATATTCCCTTCCCCCCCTCCTCGATACACCTTCTTTCTTATAACATGTTGTTAAACTACATGGCTAATTTCCTCACCATGTGAGTTTAAAGTGCATGGTACAATAAGATATATGTGTGTCTTGATTTTCATTATAGTGAGATACATAGTTAAACATTGGCCTCATTACTGAGTTCCAGCTATAAGGTAGATAAAAATAACCCTCCTATATGTATATATAATTATCTATGCATGATATCTTAATTCGATTTCCCTCATTATGGGGTCCACTAAGGAAACATGGACTTCCCTTCTATATAAGAGTTAGATCTATGTGAAGGAATCTACACTTCATGTACAATATCAATCCAAATACTTAATTTTTTCTGATAAGTACCTCTTCCACGCATCATACTTCTAATCCTTGAAACATTTGGATCTTCATAATCTTTTTACATCTTTTGGTGATAGAATTTATAAAAATAGAAGACTACTTTTCGAGACTATACAATAACACACCCTCATTGGCTATGTATAATTCCACCCACAAATGGGGTTTTAATCCAATGGATGAAATATTTTTACTATTCTACAAAACTACCCATCTGTCTATTCATAAATTAAACAAATTTGTTTGTCTACTAGTTGAAACATCACCCTCGGGAAAATCTCCTTCTCCCCTTATGAACATTGAAAACAAGTTGTTGGAACCCGTGATTTTAATTAGTTTGTGGTAACCCCTCACATATTTGTCTCATATCATTTATCTCGATCAGATACCCCTAGGTCCAGGGTTTAAATGTTCCTCCTTCATGTTTAAAGTATTTTGGAATGACCATGATCTGGTAGGTCACATATCACCTATCATTTTCATAATGTTGTGGTCCTAGTCATATGACCTAAAAGTATAGGAACCATATTTCCAATGATTCGGATAAACCTACATAGGGGACCTATTATACAAATTATAATGAATTTTTGAATTCATTGAATTCTTTCATATTTATGTACATTTCTTTAAAAAAAACTAGTCTTTGTGTTTAGGAAAATCTTAATTTCCATAAACATTCTTCAGGAATCAACAATTGTATCTCTGGATTCTAGATAACTCCCTTTCTTGAATATGTTGTAACACACCCTAGTTATCTATTTTTAAATTCAATAAAAAATAGGGTTATCTTCCAAAGGAGTCAAATATTTCACTAAGAAGTAGCACACTATAGTTTTCTATTCATAAAGTAGCACACAAAATGAGGTTTTTATCTAATGGAAACTTATTCCTTGAGAGAGACATCTTTTATCACCATAAGACCTTTCCTCTATAATACTATTCAATTTTTTAGATCCCATTATTATTTCATACAACCTTCCCCTCCTCATACCTAAATGTGATGGTGAATTCCTAGATGGATGACCATGAAAGGGGAGAGTTATTAATCTTTTGGTCAAATATAAAGACCTTAAATTTTTTCTCCAATGTCCTTTCTATACAAAATTAAACTGTAAAACATAATGTTTGAGTAAAAATATGTTAAATATCACAACAACTTCACCACTATAAGAGAATAAAGTAAATGATTAGTGTCCATATCTCATGACATTGAACTGCATGATAATTTTACCCCTATAAGAAATTCTAATTTACCCCTATCATGAAACAGGTAACAAAATATACCCTCATTCACAGTAGAGAAATTTTTATAGGAGTAGTTTTCAATTCATTTACAATGCCATTATAGATGTTCTATTCATTCTCAGACATCCTCCCTTGACAAAACCACCCAATAAGGTATTGAGAAATCTATATCTCCATAAACTTCCTTCTCCTATCAGCAATAGAGTTTTTGAATTCCAAAGATCTACTTTTCCTGAATATATTATAACACACTGTAGTTGGATATGCATAAATTCTCTCAAAAAATATTTTTTCAACTAAAGTATTATACTATTTTACTATTCTATAAAATGACGAAGATCGATTTTAAGAATGTTTCACAAAAATGGGATTTTCAACTAGTGGTTAATTCATCCCCAAGAGATACATCATTTATTCCCTAATATCATTTATTAGATTTGGGAACCAAAAAAATGGCTCAAAATTACCCATTAGGTATTTGATGAATTTTATAACACTCAAGGCCAATATGACTTGTTTGGGTCGTAATTTCCAAAACATATAGTCAACATTTATCAACCTTAAACAATAATCTCGATAGTCCATCTTGAATGACATGAAAGTACACATAAAAATAGGTAGTTATTACCATATTTAAAACCCACAAATGGAAATACTAAAAAAATAATGTATTGGATCTTGGTACATGTACTCTGTGAGGTTTAGGAAAAAATCTATTTAATGAAAAGAAATAGGCACAAAACGTATTAGGCTGAAAACCAAAAAGGGGGTGGTCTAAGAAAAATCCAAGTCTCTCCGGCTAAGTGTTCCTTACATTGTACCTGGTCAAGAATTAGGGTGATGAAAAAAAAGATGAAAAGTTTGAAGGGTTTTCTATATGACCATAGAAATAATTAAACTATACTCTCTTTTCCCCATGGTACAGGGAAAAACTGAATTCTCTACCCATCACTATCACTGTAATTATTAGTAGTTGATGCAATGATTTATTACTATGAATGTTTGATTCAATTTTATGTTATTATCGTAGAAGTAAAATAGGGATGTAGGATGAAGACATAGACTATCAGAACCAAAATTATTTTCATTTATGAGACAAAAAAATCAATGGGGCATCATCAATATTGAATCTCTTCATCAAATTTTACAATATACTATTTACAATACTCTTCATTTGTTGGACAACCTCCAATGACCCATCAACATCTATCATAACCCTTCAAAATAAACAACATTAATCTCCTCATTAGTGTGAAGTACCTCCACCATGAACGTAAAAGTGTTTGACCCTTAATTTTGTGATCCTTCTAGGGAATGATGATGTTGTACGAGATCCCCCTAGGTGACATCAAATTATGTTTTAAGGTGAAATTTTTTAATGGTATTATAATTAATAGATTATTCAAATTCCACTGAAATCTTACCACGACTGGCCCCCACCTAGGATAATAATAACCAAGTATCATCAGTGTTGAAAAGTACCTTCACCTTTATGAGGTTGTATTGAATATTGGGTTCTTGCTCCCAATTGTGAATAATCTCCTTCATAGAGACATGAATAATGTGGTAATCAAATAATCCACCTCCCAGCAAACCAAAAAATAATGAAAGTTGATAGACATAGAAATGAAGGTCTTAACAATGTGTCTCCGAGATTATTTTAAAATTTTCCTTCCAAGATGTAATATGTTTGATGAGTAGGGAATTATACATCTCCAAATAAGAATCAAATAATTGGTTTATGGAGAAGTGTACTCTAGGATCAATTCACTCAATGAGGAATCCTAGCCTACTCCCTCTGGGACAATAACAACTTCACTTTCCAGTATTTTCTATATCGACATGGAAACTCCACCCTCATGCCGGGATGCATATATTGATGGCACTGGACATATATAATACTCATTATCAGCCTCAAAAGTAATAAAAATGGAAGAGTTTTGGGACAATCACATTTGTTGGTGAAACTCACCCAGTGAGGCATAAGTAGATTGTGTGGATTCCAATCTAATATCCCTAACCTCTATAGTTTGAGTCAGGACCTCTAGATGTGGACACTATCCTAGATCTGCCTAAAAATCACCAAGGGATGATCAGAAAGACTCCCCATTTCAAGATCCTCTTGAGCCATCCCACCCTCAATAGTTAGAGTAAAATTTTCTTAGACACCATGCTCACAAACCATTACAACATCATTATCCATGGGAGGGGATTAATATTTCTACCATTCATGATCAAAATATCAGATTAAAGAATTGGTTGTACAAGATGAAAGACACACATACATTCTATTCTCAACTTAAATTATCAACCTCTTTTAAAGAGGTGGTAAGATTAATATATTCCATTATTTCTTAAAATTTAATTAACTTCCCATGCCCTATTGCAGTCTTACCCGTGGGGACTTCTGAAACACCCAGCTCGAGACCCAGTACAACCCCAACATTTAATGACCTGAGACCCCAAACAACTTCCTCATAGATAGTCACATGGTTAGAATCAGTCATCACGAGGACCTATAGGGCGTATGATTATCCAGAAAAAACATATGGAATAAAATTTAATAGATTCCAATTGACCTATTTTTATGTACCTATGACATTAGCCGAACTCTCCCTATTAACAATGGTAGGGGTGGTGATAGGAGCAGCTAATGTATTCTCAACCCCCACCACTTCATCAATCAAGGGAGCCAATTCGCTATGGTAATTCACATTTGGGATAAAACATTGTCTTCAGTTGTCAGAGGCTCATTTCAAAACCCCTTGAGATAGTAAAGGTAAAGGGTTTCTGCAACCATACAAAGGTTTAAACATTTGTTATAGATAAATAAAAAATAAATGATATCATGGGGACATATCTTCATTTACAAGGCTATTAGACAATGATTTTATTCTCTGAAGATATTTCTTTTTTTATGGAGGAATTCTAGAACTAGCCTTCATATAGACAGGTATTATAGGTGGCAGTGGAAATTATCCCGCCATCACAGCCTCAATTGTCTGGTGGCCCAAGGATATCTATCCTTGTCTCGGTTATGATTCATCAGTTCTGATTGGGGTACCATTCATTCCGTATTTCAGTGATGAAATCTCACCTGATTTCTCCCTAGACCACAAACAATCTGGATGACCTTTGGTTCTATAATAGTACTTTCTCTGAGATAAAATAAATGAAAAAATAGGAGATGATAAAAAGTGATATTACCTCCTTAGGATGAAAATAGTCAATCCATTCCTCAGAATATGGGTGATCGACCCCTTCTGCAGCACCCCACCTCAACATTTCATCCACCAATACCTTCGTAGGGAACTAGCTATCATTTAAATAAATGATAATCTGTATTTCACATATATAAATCACCACCTTAGTGGTATCATCCTCAATGCAATGGTTGTGTGGGGATTGAGTGTATCCTATTTCTAGAATTTGCATCCCAACATAGAGAACATAGTATATATTTTATCATAATAACTAATGTTATCAAAAAAATAGGACTTCCTTTAGTAAAACATACTCAAAGGCAATCATGAACGGTCCTGAATGAGATATAGTAATATTAAGACTCACATGCCTTCTAACATTATTTTTAATTTATGATGGATGCGAAAAAGGAACTTGGGTCTCCTCCTGATAATGGTGGCTAGACAACCTAATCCAAACCTCATCTATCGCAACCCCCATGACCCTAAATAGTGGAATAGACTGTGTATAAATCTATCATGGAGAACATGGAACCTCTTCCTCCAACCATTCTAAAGGGGACGAAGAACCCTATATACGAGATGAAACACCATATAGAGATGGAGGGGCCTTTCTATGATTCTTTTCATTCCCGACAGCAATTACAACCTATAATTGATGAAAAAGATATGCTTACACTACCTTGAGATAACATGAAATCTAGTTCTCGCCATAAAAATAGGTCAATACATTGGATACACCTATTAGAGGAGAGTTTATTACATCTTGACTTAGCCCCATCGCTGTAAGAATCCACAGTTATTAGGATACCATTGGGTTTCTTTCTAATCATACATACACTAGAGGGGTACATTTATCCTTTTTAGACACTTGAATTATAGTTAAAGCCTATATAAAGAATAGGCTTCACACATGACCTATCCATAGATGAAAGTTTCCAGTAAACCATCACAAAACTCAATCTTGTGTGATCTTAGCTCATCACTAGCCTTCCCATAATTATTGAATCTCCCAGTAGGTGGGTCTCTATATGCAAAGAAATTTAACTCCTTGAATAGGTTCAAACTCACCAATTATTCACAGGAATTAAGGGATAATGGTTGAATACCAGAAACCCCCTAAAAATAGTGAAAACCTACCCAAGGATTCTTATACATACATAACACAGTGTCAAATCTCAAGTGGGTTGTGACCCATCCCCAATATTTCTATAAATGCATTTTAATTTTTAAAGGGATACTCCTTAGATGAATAATCACAAGGAATCTATGAATTTTTTCCATGATAGGGATTTTCAACCTAGCATGATTCTTCTCTACCATCTTGCCTACAATGAAGAATGTCCCTGACGTCAGACCATAATTAGATTCATGGAAAGGAACTAGGTAAACACTAAAAATCATGGATAAAAAAACATTTGAGATGTTCCTTTTCAGGTATGTTGGACATCAATTTGTACCCCAATTGGTTGTACTACCCCTTTTCCAAATATGTACATAATATACCAAGATCAATCCACTTAGTGTTATCCCATGTCTCTCTCTATTGGATAAACTCATCATACATATGTACAAGTATAGGATCCCTGAAGATCGAGTAAAATCCCATAGGCTGTTACCGACTTCTTCATATATTAGGTGGAAATAGTTTGTTTAAGGGCTCTATAAGCATTGAAGTTCATGGCTGAATTGATAATTCATGTACACGTATATCTAGGCCACCTAGACAACCTCATATATAGATACTAATTTCATCTTGGTTACAAAGTCATCAATCGCCTGGTACACCTAGTATTCCCACATCCCTTGGTCATGACACCCCCTCCAGGGTAGTGGTCCTAGTAATCTTTCCAACCATTTGAATGGTCTATCTCGGAATCAGAGAAGATGGGAGGGTAATAGTTATACTTTATTTTAGGCATGTGTAGTGTTAAATCTCGATCACATTGTGGATGATTCCTGAAGCACACCATGGGTGATGCCCCAATATTAATGTATTCAACCATGAATGAAACGTTTGGAGGGGTGTAGTTCACCTAGTCTTGAAACGATGAAAGGGTAGTATATTTCTTCAAATCATACATGCAGACTTTCTTTAGAAGACTGTCACCATAAATTTGTAAAAATTTACTCTTAGGGAACTCATGATTATAATTCATTAAATTTCCCTCATGATCTAGTAGATTGGTACCAAGTACGTCATAGTAGTAAGGCACTACATCATTTACCATATCCTCAGTTCGATTTATTGTTTTCCCTATTATAAGAACTAGTAATTTGAGAATCCATATAACAATCTAAGAGACACCATGATTTTAATTGTAAATAAGTCTTTATTTTGTAAAATTTCCATAAATTTGTAAAATTGTAAAAGGCATGAACTCACACAGGGTTCCTACACATATAACATTGTGCATGTCCCTCACCCAAGACACCTTGTGCATATCACTAGCACTGATATATATATCACATAGGTAGGTGAATACATTTTCTAATTAAATAGTTATTTAGAAAATAAGACTATGTATACGATATACATAGAACAATAGCGTGATGATACCATAGTTAAATAAGTTTGAGGATCGTCCATTGAAACCATCATATCTATTTATAGACATGGGGCCCCTCATCAAGGTGTGGGTGCATACCTCTCATATGAATCATACATTGGAAGGTGACCTATATGGGACACCTCTATGGATGGCTTCCTCAATTCACCCACCATTTTTATCAATTTACCTTAGGATCAGACTCTCTTCTTTCAATCAGTTCCAATCCTGATGGGGGGATTTTCCTAACACTTAATTTTATCAAATGGATAAAAATGTGTCAAAGGGAAAGACCTTCAGAATATGAAAATAATAGTAGTTAATAAATCAAAAAGAAAACCCCTTTCATAAAATACCCTCCATAGAGGTACCCCCAAGAATAATTAGTGTACTGGGTACTTGCACATAGACCTTCATGGTGTCCTTGTGCATGGGCATGCGCAAAGACCATGGACATCAACCTCCATGATATCCCTCCACATCAGCCAGTGAGACACACCTACAAGAGCCAATACCTTCTCCCACGGTCACATATTTTCCTAAAAATATAACCATGTGGGCTCTTAATTTGAAAATATGGATGTTCTTAAATAACTCTAATCACTTGGCTCACCCTAATCCATCACTCATTCCTTCCGAAAACATCTATGTATACCTTCAATACTTGAAGAAGATGGAATATTGGGGGAGGGGTAGTGGATAAAAATTCTTCCTACGGTCTAAAACATTAACACCTATATGAGGAACCCTACCTCTCATGGCTAATGAACATTAGTGTAGATACCCCTACCCTAAACAGGGACCTTCACAAGACACATCAGGGAACACCTATAGAGACTTTTGAGCCTTGAAAAAAGCTTCACTATTTCTTTGTTGGCCAGGAGGTCCATCACCCAATGTACCTTCAACTCGAATAGGCCTACCTATATAAAGCACTCCCATGATCTCACAACCTATACCATGTGGGATATCCCCTTTGATGTCCTGATATATACACTCTATGGGACTCCCTTGGATCACCAAACCTCTACCCCTCTTTGAGCCACTTCTATAGCGCTGTTATACTATAGCAACAATAGGGCCTCTCTCTTTTTTTTCTCTCATGTCTGAAAGGGAAAAAACATAAAACCTCTACCAAAGATGAAAAACTTTAAAACCCAAAGATATAGGCACACCATTGTGTCTCTCATTTGGATATGCATTCCTTAGATTTTAGGTTTCCTACACCTTTCCTACAGGATAGTTTTGGTCCTCATGGTGCATATAGATATAAATTCCCATGGACACAAGGACCCCAACCCTAGGGATAGTGTTAGAGAGTTATTAGTCTATGGAACTAGGGTTAGAACCATGTCCTTATCTAGTTTTCTCTAAGTCCCAAAGTCTCTTGTCCTAGGTGTGGAGGGTAAGGATCAGGCTTACCTTTACCTTTGAAAAGGAATGGGATCCTTCTATCCTCCTATGGAACAAATGTAAAGGAATCCACCATGTATGAAACCATTTCCTTTCTCATGAGAAGTTTCACTCATTATCTTCTTTAGATCTTGGGTCGTACTCGGATGGATTAACCGATGTGAATATCATGAATAAGAAATGGGAGAGTTAATAGTTGCATAAAAGGCCTTTATTCTTATCTCCTCTCCCCATCCTCTTCTAATAGCGGAAGGGGGACTGTGTGGTTCAATAGATCTTCTACTTCCTCTTACTTCTATCATTCAATAATGACTCATCATAACTTATTTTGTCTTAGAGTAAAGCCACAACCACATCCTCTACACACTCTGATGAATGTTTTTTAGTAGAATATTCTTATATATCTTCCTATAACATTTATTTAGATGTGGCTTAAAGGAATGGGTCCCCGATGCAATATATCCAACCTTAGGGAAACTTGGATTGTGTGGTTTCTTGGATATCATGTTTTATCTTCTTTTCTCACACCAATCATGAATCACATGGTCTTAGATGTTGGTGGTGGTAATTAAATCCACATGATTCCAAACCTTTTGGAAATCATTCGATGTATATGACCAAACCAATCATTGGTCCTCCTACTTGTTATAAGGACCAATATCTTAACAGTGCATCCAACTCTAGAATAATCCTTGAAAAACATCATAATGTCATCCTCCTCATTTTCAAGACCTAAACCAACCCCCCCAAATACCCATGAGTAGAGTCACTTATCATGGCCCCAGACCCAATCAGGTCATCCTCTTTATGAGTAATCCCATGTACAATCTTCTCAATGTTAAATAAGACCCTGCAATAAAAACTTTTACTTGGTTTTACATAACCAAACAACAAGGACATTGATTCCTATCCAAAATGGATATGTATAAAGCCTTCCTAATGTTCAAACACAATACACCAAATTAACCCTATTATCTATGGGACACATTAAAATTAAGGTGTTATGAAAACTGGGAGTTATATCCTTTACATGTTCCTTGGGAGGCTTCTGAATATGTCCCACACCCAACATTAAATAGGAACAATTTTCCTAAATGTTTTTGTTGCACAATATTAAACTACATGGTTTGGTCCTCAGCGCAAAACATTAAATGGTATGATTTTTTCTAATATGTGAAAATAAAATACCTTTTTTATGATTCCTTTCATGAGGATACCTAGTAATCCCATCTTATGGGTTTGATCACAACATCAAAACAACTCCCAACTCCCCGGATGATGATATACTCTAGAGCACCCCACTGTGTGGATGAAAACCTATATCATAATAATAATGACCAGAGAATATATGAACATTACATAAGAATATACCATTGATGGATAACATGGGACTCATATAGATTTCTCCATTAATAAAGAGCCTTAGATACATAAAGATGATTCTTAGTACCCTTCATAGTAGTAATTGTTAAATAGAGTACCGATTAAGTAAAAAATTTATGAATGGTAGGACTTAATATTTAACTAAAAATACCATTATTAAAATAAAATTCATTAAATTAAATATGTAATATCATTTATATAACACCATAAATGAAATTATGTTAATAATACAAAAAATGACTCAAATAAAATAATTTGTGATGAAAACCTCACAACGAGTCCAGAAGCATTCTTCAATTGCAGTTATATTTATGAATTACTAAATTATGTTCATCATATATATAAAAAGGACCTTATTCAGATATATTTTATATAACAAGTTCTCACTATAATAGGTTATTAAATTATAATATAGTTTTCTTTTATACATTAGCTACACGAGGTTGTTCAGTTAGTTTTCTCATAACTCCTAATCTATGTTGACCATTGTAGAAAGAATCATAAAATAGTATTAAAATATATAAAATATTAATAGTTTAATGAATTTTTTTATATTTAATATATTTTTAATTCCATCCATGCATGGTGGTGATGAAAAATGAAAATTCATTACTCATGCAAGAGATAGTTCATACATACACTTGATTAATATTCCAATTTATCAAAGAGTGATAGGGAAAGAAGATAGACGATAATTTAAAAATTAAATAATTATAGTTTTTTTATAAATATAATATTTATTCATCCATGAAATCCTTTCTATACTCCATGAATGGTGGTGTTCAAAAATAGAAGATGACCCTTTGTGGAGGTTGTAGTCTGCACAATGAACTTATGACGATTTGTTTTTATTTATAGATGAAGATGAATAAATAAGGATCATCACATTAATATAAAATATACCAATATAATAATTTTAAATAATTTATCATATTATTAGCATGATAAGGTATTTTTAAGTGTACGATTAAGATGAAAAGGTTAATATAGTGATAATACATATGTTGGAGACTTGATATTTCCATGGAAACCCCCATTTAATTTAATGGAATATGCTGACATATGAATAACATGGGATTAATATGATGTGACGTAATTATAGAAAAATGAAAAAATATTTCAATACATATATATTACTTTTTTTGGAAGAATATTCATGACACCACACAAGCACATACCTGAGCATTTTAAAGGCATAATTCCCTTGGAATGATAAGAAACTGGTTCATAAAATATATGAATCATCTCCAAGTTATTAATTTAAAACTTTTATTCTATTTGACATATCATACATAATACATTTCTTCATATATTGGGGAAACGAGAATGATGAAAAGGGTGAGCTCAGTTGCTCAGTAAGGGTAAACAATTGAGATATCAATGATTACCTAAGCATAACTTGCGTTTAAGGGTATAAAACCTGAAAAAAAAACTTTTGATAATTATACCATGTGTATCGAAGATCATAATATTGAGTAATAGAATAAATCATAAATGTTCATAATGCATTAATAATAAAATAGTCAATGAACATAAACCATGAAAGCATAAAATGAGATATATAATTATGGAATTCACATAAAATTGAAAAGAATTTCATTTTTCACTCATGGATATTTAATAGGTCTATCATATTTGTGTGGGTACACTCAAAAAACCATCATATCAGTAAAGGTAAACTCCAAAGACCATCATTATAGACAAATTAATTTACTGAACCGGTTTTACTCCTCACTCAAATCCTCTCTATATCATGAGAAATATATTATTAACCAATATTAGTGGGAGATACAGGTCCCACCAATCACAGTATGAAAACAACACATATTTGTTCTATAATTACATAAATCATTCTTCATATTTAAACCCATGAAAAGAAATGTGTTTCATAAATATGTCATTATTAAATAAAATAAGAAAAAGAAAAAGGGTTCATAAACCTTATTCCATAAAAAGGTAAACCAACCAGATAAATATTAAGGATGATGTACTTAGATAATATTCCTTGTAATGAATAAGTAACATCAAATAGTGTTATATTAGATGCAAAATGATTTTGAAAGATCACTTGAAATAATTATTGTGGTAAATATTCTTTCTGTTTTGGAATCATTTTTCTAAGATTTTTAATTATAATGGAAGATGGTTTTTTTGAAATAAAACATGGAAAACATGGATATGGAAGGGAAATATTACCCAATATATACAAAAACATAAACTATATAGAATAATTAAGAGATTTTGAAATAAAACTTTAACTTATGTCTCACCTTTACTCATTCATTTTAAAACCTAATTAATACTAAATATGGATTTAATTTACATCTATTAAAAAACCATAAATTTATCATACCATTTTATGTTTTCAGTAAAACAAATTAACATCTGTTCATTAATAACATGTTATTAAAATCCCTATTCTGGGTGATAAATGCTTAATTTTCCAAGCATGTTTCGGTTCGATAGTCTATGTCATTATACTTTGATCCTGGCCCCATAATTTATTGAATATTAATCATTTTTAACACAATATATATTCATTATATTTATATTTATAATAATTCATAAAAATTAGAAATATTAAAATGAATTACATAACTTAGCGAGATGGTATGACCTATGCACACATTAACGTTGTTTACATTTTTCAACTGAGGGAATGTTTGAAAGGTAAATAATAATTCAATGTTATAAAATAATTTTTATATTATAAATATCATATATATTCTTTAATTCATACTTTGTAGCATCCATTCCAAATATTAATGAAAAACGAAACAAATTGAATCTTAGAGATGGTAGTCCATACGTACACAAGATCATCATTATCATTTTCTTAAAAAATTGGGTGATAAGATGGTATAAATGATATTATAATTAAAAATAAATATTTAAGTCATAAATTTTATATATAAACATTATAAAAATTATAAAAAAAACCATAAATTATTTTTATGAAAAATGAATTTTGTCACTATGTAGAGATGGTAAGACATACATACCTTCGATCAGTAATTTCACTTCTTGTTTGATGAGAAAAGTGGTGTGTAATGGTCTAATAATTATTATAATAAATATTCAGAATATGGATTATAATTAAGTTATTGTGTTATAAGAAATATCATATATCAAAAGGAGGTAATGAGGAGTAGTAAAGAAAGTGACCAGTTAGATAAATTTCTGCTTCTTCAAAATGAATCCATTTGATCCCATATAAAGAGATCAAGGGTTGGTATTTTGGGAACACAAAAACCACAATAACATGTGTAGGGAAGTGGGGAAGAAAAACATTCATATATGTTCTAGATATATGACTGGAATTTTTTTAAATAATCGAGGAATGAGGCACCCTTCTATAAATGAGGTGGGTGTCACCATTAAAATTTCTCCAAATATTATGATATAAAAAATTAAATATAAATCAAAATACCCAAAAAAGGAAAGGTATTAAAAAATAGCGTGATATAGGGTTTTATTACAATCAAAAAATATAATTTACACATGTTTTTTTCATAATTTTAAACATTATTATTTTGATTAACCATTAGTAAACTATTTTTATTTTTAACTGTGGTGAGAAATTTTTCAATACTAAATGGTTGTAATTTTACTTTTCATCTTCCAATTTGACCATAAATTTTTAATTTATGATACTTTTTATTAGAACATATCCTTTTTTTCCTTAATTATTTTTTTATAATTTATTAATAATTCAATGAAATATTGTTTTTCAGAAAATATTAATATTGTCAATTTAAAAACTATTCATTACATTGATTTCAATGATACCAATAAAAGACATAGAATTATAAAAAATTATTTTTATACATCCCAAAAATGTCATGTAAATCAATAATATTTTAGGATCACCTTACTTATCTGAAATTAAAATAATTAAAATATTTTTTATACCATTTATTTTTTTCATAAATTAAATAATTACTACATTCGCGCTCAGAAATAATTAAGGACTTTATTTAATTTTTAAAAATTATAATTAAATTTAAAAAAATTATTATAGTTTAATTACACACAACATTAAAATTAATATTATTTCATAACAAATATTTTCACTTTGTGAATAGAAAAATGGTATTTAAAACTAAGAGAGTGATATTTGGTCAAATCCTTTTTTTAAATAATATAAGAGTCATTTTCATGGAAATGTGTCCATTAAATGGCATAATTTTGATCCTTATGTGTGAAGGATCTAATTTTATTCATCCAATTATAATTAGGATGAAAATTATTATTGCATCGCAATTTTGGAATCTATATTAACCCTTATTACCTGTCACTAAGGTGATATATTTTACCATGGTTACTATTCACATTGACTAAAAATAAAGGGGATTAATTATAAAATTTGTAAGTCCTGATTATAAATAAGTATTTCATTTTATATATTTAAATATCAACAAATAAAAAAATTATTATAATGTATGCGCACAAAATTTGAAAAATAACTGTTTAAGAAAAATATATTTTAAAACATGAAACTGAATTTATTTTTATCATATGGTTAGGAAAATGTTTACTGAATGTATAAAAACATTTCTAAATTAAATAATATATATAAATAATTAATTAAAATTACTCACCAATAATTTTTAATTTAATATGTCGATATAAAATTCTCTGTCTGGAAGAAAAATATTTTTTCTAAAATTCAACTTTTATTTTAAAATAATATTAAAATTTTAATGAAATTATTTTAAAAAGGTATATAAAAAATATTTAAAATAATTTATTGAATTATAATCATTACCACCAATATATGGGATTGGAGATAATGTAAACATAATATTTTAATAATGTAGTGTGGTTCATTTAAACACATTTTTACATGCAAAAAAGATATAGAAGAAATAAAATTATTCTAAAGATAAATATTTCATAAAAATATCCGGTTTTATCATTCAACCCCTTCAAAATGAATTTTACCGTCGAAATTTTTATCTCAAATACAAACAGATGAGTATTCCTCTAAATAATCACATCCTGAGGTTCCCATGTAGATTCCTTAAATTGGTGGTTTATCTATAATGTTTCAACCAGCTGAGTGGTCATTTTTTGTAGAACCATACATCTACAACATAGATTATCTAGAAATTGTTCTTCATAAGAAAGGAATTTCTATAGAGACTTGTACTCTACATTTATTACAAGTCTAGGATCATTTATTTACTTCCTCAAGAGAGATAAATGGAACACATCATAAACTAGTGAGAGATTAAGTTAAATCCCCAATAAATAATCTTTCATCCTGAAAAGATCAAGAATTTAAAAAGGGATGATGTACCTAGGGATTATATTTCCCTTCTTTCTAAATCTCATCACTCTATTCTAGTGATATATTCATATATATACTTTTTCATCCACTTTAAACATCATATCATTACAATTATTAGCATAATATTTTTTTAAAATTCTGAGGTTTTCTTATATACTATTTATTGGATAAAACATATTCTTCCATTTACTCAATCATATAAGGTTCCAATGTTTTTATTTCCCCAACATCGTTCCATGTATTTTGAGTTATGAAATTATTACCATAAAGGGATTCATAAAGATCCATAAAAAAAGAGTATTCAATGATATTGTTCTAAGAAAATTATATTAAAGAAAGGTGTTGATCCCAATCACCATTGATATATATAGAGAAATTTCTCAACATGTATTTCTAGATGTTGAATGGTCCTCTCAGAATGAACATATGATTGGAGAATATAACCAGTGATAAAATATAACTTTGTATCCATAGCCTTTTGAAGGCATTTCCATGACATTTTAGTAAACCTTGGGTGCTGATAAGATACAATCGATGGAAGTAATCCATATAATCAAACCACAACCATAATATATATTATTTAAATCTAACCAAGAGATATATATTCTTTGACAATAATTAAGAGTGCCGACATTGTATTGTGATCATCTATAACCCATATAGCATTATGGTCTGTAGATGTTTTGGGGAGTCCAACGATAAAATCCACAGTGACGTTTTCCCATTTCCATTTTATTATTGTTAATGGTTATAAAATCACATCAGAATTTTGTCTCTATTATTTAAATTTTTAAAAAAGTATTCACCAATAAACATATTCCCTAATACCTATCTTCAATCCATCCCATCAAAAAATATAACTTCACGTGTCCATAATTATTTTTACTTATAATATGAATAGATAATAATGAACAATATTCCTCATCCAATAAATCCGTATTCAAATTTGGTATTGGTATTACAAATAATTGGTACATAAACCTTATTATTCCATCACATTCCAGTCTTAATTAAGAATCATTTTTTGACCTTATTTTTAGCTCTATATCTTCTTTATGTGACTCTTTAATCCTCACATGTATATATTATTAAACAATCATTTGGCCCAGATAATATTTCAACCCATCCATCAATACATCCAATCACATCCTTTTTATATCCATTAATATTGGATATTTGTTTATCCTCATCAGATATAAGCTAGCATAATCATTTTGAATCAAATCATATTCCATCTTTTTCACCATTATATAGATTTAATGGAATTATAAGACATTATAATTAAACAGCTCCAACCATATTCTTTGGTGCATGTTCAAATCATTATGAAAGAAAATATCCATGAAATTTCTTAATCAGTATATATGTCACAAATTTCTTTATAGAGATAGTTCCTCCATATCATTAATGAACAAATTACCACAATTACCTCCAAATTAGGATTTGGGTAATTAATCTCATGGACCATAAATTGAGTGAACCATAAGCTATCACTATACCATTTTTCTAGAGGACATATCCTAATGCATTCATTGATGCATAACTGTAGATATAAAACCATTCTCCACTATAAAGTTGTGTGATATTTGGTTCACAGATCAACCTTTATTTCATATCCTTTATATTCCATTCACATTACTCCATCCATAATAACGTAAGTCTATTCGATGTTAAGTAATCCAGTGTATTAGATAATCCTGAGAAATATTTCCTAAAACATTAATAATATCCTTCCAACCCATGAAAACAATCGATTTCTATTACTAGGGTTCGTCTATTCTATTTACCAATAGTTTTTATCTTTTAATTAAGTAATTATATACCCTCATTTGAGATTATATGAACAAAAAAATGAATTTTTAGGAATCCAAAATTCATACATGGAAATTTTTTCATAAAGAATATACGACTTCAGGGTTTTAAACAAAATACTCAAGATATATTTCATTTCATTATATCTATTTAAATAGAAAAAATGTTCCTTATAAATGCTACCTTAAACTGATCAAGATAGTTTATAAATAATATATTTATTAAAACCATAAATATATCAGGGGTATTAGTAAGATTAAAATGAATGAATATAAATTCACATTTCCCAAAACTTTTATGGAATGAAATCTTGGGTAATTACTCCTTGAATCTTAATTGATGATATCTAAAATGTGGTTCGATCATGGGAATGTATTAAGGCCTTAATAAATGATAAAATAAATCATCAATATTTGGGAGATGATACTTGTTCTTGATAATTATATTTTTTATATTCTTAATAATCATTGTAGAGTTGCATTGATCCATATTTCTCTTAAAAAATGTAACAGGTTCACCCCTTGGTGACAAAATAGAGAGGTATGACCCCTTATCATTATTCTATAAGAATTTATTCTTAAATTCATATAACATAATTGGGGTAATTCTATAAGTATTATATGAAATAGGAATGACACCATTTATGAGTTCAATTAAAAAAATACGTCATGATTCGTTAGAAGACTCATAAATTCATCTACAAACAAATCAACATAATTACCTTCTATGGAGAGTAATATGAGCCTTATATAAGGAAATAAAATTCTTCCTAAGAATAACATAAAATTTAACTAAACTGATAATAATAATATTTTCATGAAGTAAATTCTTCACAATCTTCTACGAGAGATGAATTACAAAATTGAGATGTGACTGTTGTTCCATTTAATGTTTTCATAGTTAAATAAACACCAAATTACTATATTGATAAAATCATACAATTAAAAAATAATTTAGAAATAAATAATTCGTTGGATACAAAATCGAATAAGAAATTATTTATTCAGTATTGGATGATAAGTGTAGCTTCAACCAGTCCATTCTCATTAAGCAATTTGGAAGTTGTGATATGATGATATTTTCATTTTTATTTCATATTAAGAAGTTTCAGACGATGGTTATAAAATAACATCATATTCATGCACTGATTAAAAAAATCTAATACACATTCCATTAATCGAATTAGATCGTGGATGGTGAATTGTATGGACCTTTTTCTATATTCACATCATTTTCTACCTTATAATGACCAGTTTAACATTTTTTCCCAGTTACCATTTTTTCCACACATGAATCATTTAATATTCACCTTAAGATAATTTCTCTCATGTTTCCTTTGATATATTGAGCATAAAAGAAATCTTAATTTCTTTAATCCATGGTTTTTATAATTTCATTTGAATCCCATTTTTCTTTTCATATCAAAATGATAAGATTAATGGGTAACTATAATGTACATCCCCACATTAAGGGAACATCAAACAATTTAACTCTAGGTAATGAAGTATATTGTAGATAATTCCCTTTAGTGACATGGTTTTAAGACAACAAATAATAGATCAATCTTAATTTAAGGGAAGATTGTGAAACTATAAGAAGGTCAGGAATGCCTTGTAAAAGTTTCCTCACATGCACTGTAAAGACCCGCAAATTTCAAGGAAATTTTTTTTCTTAATTTTCTTTGGAATTTTTCAAGAGCGCAGCTTCAGACGGCACCTGATTCTGAGGCCCGGTGTGCCCGGAATCAATTTCCGAAGATTGGCTTGGGTACGTTCAGTGAACGGACGAGCGGGTTTTTCTATCTTTTGAACCGGTGCCCGGAATCGAATTCTGAGGGCACCGATGAAATCGCAGCACCGGTATTTGCTTAGAAACGCCTCTTCCGGAGTTGCGTTTGCTCAGATGTGGTTTTTAAATTTTGCGGGTTTAAGTCAGAAATAAAATAAAGTTTGTGCGACAACTTTATTCTATTTCACTTAAGCTGCTTGGAAGCCACTTGAAGCCACTTAAAGACGGCTTGAACTGAGTTGAACTGGATAGGATGCTATCCAGAAATATCCTACCCCTTGGTAGGATATTTGTGCGGTGGGGCCCGCACGAGCCCCGCCGTTTCTTTCGCTAAGTAACGCACCCGCGAAAACCCGTCAAAGTAACTGAAAAGTCAACCGACGCGTTTTCTTTAATTCTTAACAGACCATTTAATTGGGCGGTTTATTTCGTGAATTAAATGGGCTGTTTCTTTCGTGAATTAAATGGGTCGTTTCTTTCGAATTGATGGATCATTTCTTAACCGGTTTCGTGTGTTGGCGTGTTTATAAAATAAGACCAACCTAAAAATCCTTTGAAAGGATTTGAGAGAATCCTTGTTTCTTCATCTCCCCGCGAAGAACGCGAAGAACGCGAAGAACGCCGGCGACCGAAATTCGACGACGCACACCGAGATCTGCGACGTCGACGAGCTTTACCCGCGACGTTCTTCGGCGACGCCTCTTCTTCCGCGGCCGATCCTCGATCGGCAACAAAGGTGAGAATCGAACCTTCTAATTCCTTTTTTTTAATTCGATGACAACAGATTTAATTAATTAAATCTGTTTGCTCTTGATCCGGAGATTGGCGACGCGACACCGGATACCGCGACGACGCGACGATCTCCTTCATCCGCGACGAGCGATTCCGTGACGACCTCTCGTCCGACGACGACGACAAGGTAAGGGTTGATTTGAAATATTTTGCTTTCCCCGTGTTTATTCTTTTAAAGTAAAGAAATGATCTCCGACAATTTTAATTTATTTAAAATTGTTGTTGATTATTCCTCTTGTGGTTCATGACTAACGCGGAGGGTGCGGATCTAACAAACAAGATCCGGCAACCCTCCGCCGATCTTCCCTTTTTTGTGCGGATTGGGCGGACGACGACGAACCGCGCGGCAGGGGCGATCTGTTGATCCCGCAGTGAAGGTCGGCCCCCGGGAGGAGCATCGGCGCAGACGGGAGGCAAAACGGGCCACCGGAGCAACTCCGGCGGCCCGCGGAAGGGGGCGGCGGAGCGGGTCGCCGGCGCGGCGACGCCCGCGACCGGAGGCGGCGGCGCCCGACGCGCCGCCGGAGGAGTCCGCCGCGGCCGATCCGCGGCGGCGGCGAACCGCCGGACCGCGTCCGCGGTCCGGCCACCCAGCACGCGGCCCGCGCGGGCCGCGTTTCTCCAAAGCCGCGGGTTTGACCCGCGGCGGCTCCCTCGGCCGCCCGGCCGAAGCCGAGCCGGCCGGTCCGGCCGGCCGGGCCGCGCCCAGGCCGGACCGGACCCGGCCTAGCCGGGTCGGGCCGGGTCGGGCCGACCCGGATCGGCCGACCCAAGGGGGGGTTCGGGCCGGGTCGCCCCGGGCCCAGGACCCCCGTTTCGGGCCCTCTTCGGTCTTTCGCCCATATTTTGGGCCTGGGACCTCCGATTGACGAACTGTCAGCGGCTACGCGATCCTTCGATCGAGACGGTCGTTTCCGTATATTATACTCAAGGTTTCGGAAGACTTTGGGTTCGGCCGGGTTGGTTCGTACACGAAACCAACCGGGCCCTCGGAGCGGAAACGCTCATAACTTGAGCTACGGACGTCCGAACGACGTACCGTCAGCTGTGGTAGTTTCCTCTAAGTGAGACGGAACTTTTGGGATACTCCGCCCGAGGATCGGATACAGGCGGAGTACGGTCGGGTTGGTCTTCCTCTAAAAACCAACCGGGCCCCTGGGACGAAAATGCCAATAACTCTCAGACCGGGCGTCCGATTGACGCGCCGTCTGTTGCGTTGAGATCCTGTTGTCGATACGGAAATTTTGGATACATCAACTTCGGACTACGTATCAGTTGATGTATCAGCCTCTCGGCTCGTGGAGCGGACCCTCCTAAACGAGCTCGCTATGTGCGGGAACCCTAGCGCTGGCTGTGACTTCGACGACAGAGCAGAGATCCTCCGTGGACTGCGACGACTGCAGAGCAGAGATCCTCCGTGGACTGCGACGACGGCAGACCAGAGATCCTTCGTGGACTGCGGCGACGACTGTGCAGAGATCCTCAGTGGACTGCGTCGACTACTGCACTCAGCGATCCTACGTGGATCAGTGCTACAGGTTCTGTGTGAGCCCGATCCTATGTGGGTCCTTACTACCGGTTCTGTGTGAGGCACTGCCTACAGGTTCTGTGTGAGCCCGATCCTACGTGGGTCTTTTGCGGGGGTTAGTACCTATCGATCCTTCGTGGGTCCGACGACTTAGATGGATCAGTGATCATCTTTGACGTCATCTGAAAAAGTATACCTGGTTGAGCTGAATCTTATGCTACTCTCCTTGTGGATTGTGTTGAACTATCCTATGTGGATTTACTGTTTACTCTCCTTTGTGGATTTGAGTCTTGCTTTCCTTTGTGGATTGAGTTGTTCTTGAGCTCGTGAGCAGAGCTAGAATTGGGGACTTAGGTATATGTATGGGCATATACCTAAGTCGAGTCAGATGTTACTTCGTGATTGCATCTTTCATTTGTGCTATATCCTTTGTGGATTTCGGGAGACCTTCGGGGGTCTCGGGGTCCTTACTGAGTAGTTGTACTCACCCCTGCACGGGCTATGCCCGCACCTTGTTGTGTTGGTTGTAGACGACGGACAGCGCTGATCACGATTGGGGCGTGGAGCAGGACGGTACCTGGAGGTGGACCACTGGGCGGGATGTGCTCGGAGCGGACGTGGGACCCGAGGAGCCTGGAGGCTATCTGTACCCACCCTTCAGGTGGGATTTCCAGTGGACGACACGAGGTCGCCGTCTTTTCTTCAGTTGCTGTACTTTACTTTTCAGTTGTACTTTACAGTTGGGCTTGTATTTCCGGCCCCCTTTACTTTTCTACACTTTACTTTCCGCTTGCTGACTCTGTGTGGTTGTTACTTATAAAGGCAATGCCTTCCCTGTTTACTGGGATTTTACGCCTTGGTGCTAGTCGCCATCCCCTGGCCTATGGAAGGCGGGCTTGGGGTAGTCACGGCACGGGCCCCGAGGACGGGTCGTGACAAATTGGTATCAGAGGTGGTCGGTTCTACCGCAGACTCTGATCGTCTTTTCTTTCTATATGAAGCAATAGTGTTTAGTGTATTGAGTGTGGTTATCAGTTCAGGGAGCCCAGTGTTGGTGCGGCGGCCGACGTATCCGTACACCAGGACCCTGACTCCTGATTTCCGACTTAATGCATGAAAACATTGATTGCATGTGTGTTTCAAGTCTTCTTTGTGGTTACTTGTGTCAGCTCACCGGGTATACTGATCTGCTTATGAAAGTCTCAAGTTTTCCTTGTGATTACTTGTGCCAGCTCACCAGGTATACTGTTCTGACTGTGGTGCTCTTGTTCTCCTTTTCAGGATGGCCCCGCGACGACAGCCAGCTAGGGTTCCGAGTGTAGGGTGCGACGGCAGCCCACCGAGCGACGAGGCCTCGGTGCAGGGCCCTTTGCCAGCAGTGGCACCGGCGGTAGCCTTACCCGCCGAGCCACCGATGCTACCAGTACCAGACGCTGACGATGCACGTCGCCTCAGGGCACTGCATGAGTTTCAGAGCCAGCGACCGCCCAGGTTTCGCGGTGAGGCGGACCCCCAGGCCGCCGAGGACTGGCTAGAGGCGGTGGTACGGATCTTTAGGCTAGTGAGGACACCAGCGGATCTCATGGTGATTCTCGCAGCGAGCCTCCTGCAGGCGGCGGCAGGACGATGGTGGAGCCTGATGCTCCAGGTTCACGATGAGGCATCCTTGCTCTGGGAGGACTTTGAGAGCCTCTTCCGCTCTGAGTTCGTCCCGGCCACCCTCCGAGCGGTGCGCATCCAGGAGCTTCTCCAGCTGCGCCAGGGCAGCATGACGGTCGCTCAGTACGCGGCGAGGTTCACGGACCTATCTCGCTACTCGACCGACATGGTACGGGACCCCTTCGTCCGGGCCCGGACCTTCGAGCAGGGCTTGCGACAGGAGATTCGGGCGTCGCTGATCTCCCTCAGCATTCCGACCCAGGCGGGAGTGCTGGAGCGAGCCCTCCTGATCGAGAGCTTCCTGGCAGAGCCTTCTTCAGCGGCGAGACCTAGCGCAGGGCGGCAGGTAGCTGAGTCTTCGGCAGCAGGTAGCCGATGGATGACTCTCGGGTCCAGGCAGACCAGACCCCCACGCAGACGGCCTCAGGACACCGGCTCAGCAGTACGAGGCACACAGCGGAGTGCCAGCCTTCCGAGAGGCAGGCTGTGCTACTCCTGCGGCGGGCAGGGTCACATGGCTCATGACTGCCAGACTCGCCGACCAGAGGAGCAGCAGACGGTGGAGGGGCCACCCAGGCAGAGGCAGAGGGTCGACCGCGGCGGTCCGCAGGGAGGAGGCGGACGAGGCAGAGGAGCTGGCCGAGCAGCGGGTGGTGGGCGACGCTTCCAGGCTCTACCCCCACCACCACCAGGAGGGCCACCTCGACCACATGGAGCTGGCGGGCAGGGACAGGGCCAGCTCCAGGCAGTGGAGGCCTACGACCCCGACTTGCCAGAGATGATTCGAGGTACGATCTGTGTCTATTCCACCCTTGCTGCAGTACTTATAGACACAGGAGCGAGTCACTCTTTCATAGCCTCTGCCCTTGTTCGGAGCTCGGAGATTCCGACTGAGCCGTTGGCTCGATCCTTACGGCTAGAGACTCCTACGGGAGCAGACTCGACGATTACGCACTGGTGCCGGCAGTGTGAGCTTACTCTAGGAGGCGAGAGCTTCGGCTGGGATCTCCTTGTAGCGGCGTCGAGGCCTTACGACGTCATCTTGGGCATGGATTGGCTATCCACGGTTCATGCCCAGATCGACTGTTTTAGGCGCAAGGTGCGATGTGTTCGCACCGACGGGAGCAGGTTTACCTTCACCGGCGAGAAGGGAACCTTTGCAGCACAGGATGGACTTCCGCAGAGGAGAGTGCAGCCCATCTCTCATCAGTTGGCTAGCCTCATCCTAGGAGCAGTGGACGTGCGGAGTCCGGCTTTTCCTGCAGTGGTGGACCAGTACGTGGACGTCTTTCCCGACAACGTTCCAGGGCTACCTCCTCGTAGAGAGGTAGACTTTTACATCGACTTGTACCCCGGGACAGCCCCGATATCTTCTCCAGCATATCGGATGGCCCCCGCCGAGCTTCGGGAGCTTCGGGTACAGTTGGAGGACTTGCAGAGCAAGGGGTTTATCCGACCCAGTGTTTCGCCCTGGGCTTCCCCGATTTTGTTCACCAAGAAGGCGGACGGGAGCTTGCGACTGTGTGTCGACTATCGTCGCCTGAACCAGGTGACAGTGAGGAACAAGTATCCGCTGCCACAGATTGATGACCTCTTCGATCAGCTCAAGGGAGCGCGGTGGTTCTCGAAGATAGACCTCCGGTCAGGCTATCATCAGCTCAGAGTTCGAGACGAGGACGTGCAGAAGACGGCCTTCAGGTGTCGGTATGGCCATTATGAGTTCTTGGTTATGCCATTCGGCGTAACCAATGCTCCAGCAGTGTTCATGAGCCTCATGAACAGGATCTTCCAGCCATACCTCGACCGATTTGTCGTGGTCTTCATTGACGACATTTTGGAATACTCGACGACTGAGGAGGAGCATGCCTACCACCTGCGAGTTGTGCTAGACACACTCCGAGAGCACCAGCTTTATGGCAAGCTCTCAAAGTGCCAGTTCTGGTTACGTGAGGTCCATTTCTTGGGGCACGTCATCTCTGCGGCGGGAGTTGCAGTGGATCCCGCGAAGATCGAGGCAGTACTAGCTTGGGAGCCACCCAGGAGCGTGACGGAGGTGCGGAGCTTCTTGGGCCTAGCGGGATACTATCAGAGATTCGTGCCAGACTTCTCCAGAGTTGCGGCACCACTCTCAGCTTTGACAAAGAAGGGGAAACCCTTCGTGTGGTCGGACAGATGTCAGCAGAGCTTCCAGGAGCTGAGGCAGAGGTTGACCAGCGCACCTATCTTGAGGTTGCCTGAGGAGGGAGTAGGATACGTAGTTTACTGCGATGCATCAGGGACTGGACTCGGGTGCGTCCTGATGCAGGAGCGGGCCGTGATCGCTTACGGATCACGTCAGTTGAGGCCGCATGAGCAGAACTACGCCACTCATGACCTGGAGTTAGCAGCAGTGGTCTTCGCTCTGAAGACTTGGCGGCACTATCTGATGGGCGAGCGCTTCACAGTCTTTTCTGACCACCAGAGTCTCAGGTATATCTTCTCTCAGAAGGACCTGAACCTGAGACTGCGGAGATGGCTTGAGTTCCTCCAGGACTATGACATTGAGATAGTCTATACTCCTGGGAAGGGGAACGTGGTAGCCGATGCCCTCAGCAGGAGGACGGGCATTCAGCTACTTGAGGAGGCGACAGAGCAGCTAGCCTCCTTACAGATATCCTTCGTGGATAGAGACGAAGCAGCCTTTCTTCAGTCTCTCACAGTCTCTCCTCCACTCCTACAGCGGGTCAGAGAGGCTCAGCGTGGGGACGCGGACTGTGAGACCCGGCGTGCACTGATATCCTCAGGTCAGGCGCCTGATGGCTTCTCCCTTGGAGCAGAGCACGACATCCTTTTCAGAGGGCGTACCTTCGTACCAGTCGCTTTACGAGAGGAGGTGTTGAGAGAGTTTCACACTTCTCCCTTGGCGGTACATCCTGGAGTGGCGAAGATGTACCAGGATCTCAGGCGACAGCACTGGTGGCCGGGCATGAAGAAAGCTGTGGCAGAGTTCGTTTCACGATGCCTCACCTGCCAGCAGGTGAAGGCAGAGCATCAGGTACCAGCAGGCTTGGTACAGCCCTTGGAGGTCCCGGAGTGGAAGTGGGATGGCATATCTATGGACTTCGTGACTGGACTTCCACGCACTTCCAGAGGTCACGACTCCATTTGGGTGATTGTCGACCGACTCACCAAGTCGGCACACTTCTTACCCATCAGAGAGCAGGGCTCAGTGGAGAGCTTGGGACGTCTTTACGTCCAGGAGATCGTACGGCTTCACGGTGTTCCATCGTCTATCGTCTTCGATCGAGATGCTCGTTTCACTTCCCGGCTTTGGAAGGGGTTGCAGGAGGCGTTCGGGACGCGGCTCCATCTGAGCACAGCCTTCCACCTTCAGACGGATGGTCAGACGGAGAGGACCATACAGACACTCGAGGACATGCTCCGTGCATGTGTTCTCGACTTTGGTCGCAGCTGGGAGGACCACCTACCCTTGGTGGAGTTCGCGTACAACAACAGCTACCACTCCACCATCGGGATGGCACCATACGAGGCGTTGTACGGCAGACCCTGCAGATCACCGTTGTGCTGGACAGACCCTGGGGAGTCAGCACTCGTGGGACCAGAGATGGTCCGAGCCACGACAGAGAAGGTCCAGATCATCCAGGAGAGGATGAGGACAGCTCAGAGCCGGCAGAAGTCATATGCTGACAGGAGGTGGAGGCCACTGGAGTTCGAGGATGGCGACCACGTCTTTTTGCGTATCTCACCTCGACGTGGTTTACGGAGATTTGGCCGAGGCGGCAAGTTGTCTCCACGCTTCATCGGGCCTTTCCAGGTCCTCAGCAGGATAGGAGAGGTGGCTTATCGCCTGGCTCTACCACCTCAGTTGCACCGGGTGCACGACGTCTTCCACGTGTCTCAGCTGAGGAGATACGTGCACGACCCGACGCACATCATCGACTTTGGGGAGCTGGACGTGGACGATGGGGCGACTTTTGCGGAGGTCCCAGTGGAGATCGAGGATCGACAGGAGCGGGTCCTACGTGGGCGGTCGATTCCTCTTTTGCGCGTCAGATGGCAGCACGGGAACCTCCAGGAGAGCACTTGGGAGCGGGAGGCTCAGATGCGTGCTCAGTACCCCCAATTTTTCCCCTAGTTTTTGATGTATCTTTACGGGGACGTAAAGCCCTGAGGTAGGAGTAATGTAAAGACCCGAAAATTTCAAGGAAATTTTTTTTCTTAATTTTCTTTGGAATTTTTCAAGAGCGCAGCTTCAGACGGCACCTGATTCCGAGGCCCGGTGTGCCCGGAATCAATTTCCGAAGATTGGCTCGGGTACGTTCAGTGAACGGACGAGCAGGTTTTTCTATCTTTTGAACCGGTGCCCGGAATTGAATTCTGAGGGCACCGATGAAATCGCAACGCCGGTATTTGCTTAGAAACGCCTCTTCCGGAGTTGCGTTTGCTCAGACGTGGTTTTTAAATTTTGCGGCATTAAGTCAGAAATAAAATAAAGTTTGTGCGACAACTTTATTCTATTTCACTTAAGCTGCTTGGAAGCCACTTGAAGCCACTTAAAGACGGCTTGAACTGAGTTGAACTGGATAGGATGCTATCCAGAAATATCCTACCCCTTGGTAGGATATTTGTGCGGTGGGGCCCGCACGAGCCCCGCCGTTTCTTTCGCTAAGTAACGCACCCGCGAAAACCCGTCAAAGTAACTGAAAAGTCAACCGACGCGTTTTCTTTAATTCTTAACAGACCATTTAATTGGGCGGTTTATTTCGTTAATTAAATGGGCTGTTTCTTTCGTGAATTAAATGGGTCGTTTCTTTCGAATTGATGGATCGTTTCTTAACCGGTTTCGTGTGTTGGCATGTTTATAAAATAAGACCAACCTAAAAATCCTTTGAAAGGATTTGAGAGAATCCTTGTTTCTTCATCTCCCCACGAAGAACGCGAAGAACGCGAAGAACGCGAAGAACGCGAAGAACGCCAGCGACCGAAATTCGACGACGTACACCGAGATCTGCGACGTCGACGAGCTTTACCCGCGACGTTCTTCGGCGACGCCTCTTCTTCCGCGGCCGATCCTCGTTCGGCAACAAAGGTGAGAATCGAACCTTCTAATTCCTTTTTTTAATTCGATGACAACGGATTTAATTAATTAAATCCGTTTTCTCTTGATCCGGAGAATGGCGACGCGACGCCGGATACCGCGACGACGCGACGATCTCCTTCATCCGCGACGAGCGATTCCGCGACGACCTCTCGTCCGACGACGACGACAAGGTAAGGGTTGATTTGAAATATTTTGCATTCCCCGTGTTTATTCTTTTAAAGTAAAGAAATGATCTCCGACAATTTTAATTTATTTAAAATTGTTGTTGATTATTCCTCCCGTGGTTCATGACTAACGCGGAGGGTGCGGATCTAACAAACACGATCCGGCAACCCTCCGCCGAACTTCCCTTTTTTGTGCAGATTGGGCGGACGACGACGAACCGCGCGGCAGGGGCGATCTGTTGATCCCGCAGTGAAGGTCGGCCCCCGGGAGGAGCATCGGCGCAGACGGGAGGCAAAACGGGCCACCGGAGCAACTCCGGCGGCCCGCGGAAGGTGGCGGCGGCGCGGGTCGCCGGCGCGCCGCCGGAGGAGTCCGCCGCGGCCGAGCCGCGGCAGCGGCGAACCGCCGGACCGCGTCCGCGGTCCGGCCACCCAGCACGCGGCCCGCGCGGGCCGCGTTTCTCCAAAGCCGCGGGTTTGACCCGCGGCGGCTCCCTCGGCCGCTCGGCCGAAGCCGAGCCGGCCGGTCCGGTCGGCCGGGCCGCGCCCAGGCCGGACCGGACCCGGCCTATCCGGGTCGGGCCGGGTCGGGCCGACCCGGTTCGGCCGACCCAAGGGGGGGTTCGGGCCGGGTCGCCCCGGGCCCAGGACCCCCGTTTCGGGCCCTCTTCGGTCTTTCGCCCATATCTTGGGCCTGGGACCTCCGATTGATGAACCGTCAGCGGCTACGCGATCCTTGGATCGAGACGGTCGTTTCGGTATATTATACTCAACGTTTCGGAAGACTTTGGGTTCGGCCGGGTTGGTTCGTACACGAAACCAACCGGGCCCTCGGAGCGGAAACACTCATAACTTGAGCTACGGACGTCCGAACGACGTACCGTCAGCTGTGGTAGTTTCCTCTAAGTGAGACGGAACTTTTGGCATACTCCGCCCGAGGATCGGATACAGGCGGAGTACGGTCGGGTTGGTTTTGCTCTAAAAACCAACCGGGCCCCTGGGACGAAAATGCCAATAACTCTCAGACCGGGCGTCCGATCGACGCGCCGTCTGTTGCGTTGAGATCCTGTTGTCGATACGGAACTTTTGGATACATCAACTTCGGACTACGTGTCAGTTGATGTATCAGCCTCTCGGCTCGTGGAGCGGACCCTCCTAAACGAGCTCGCTATGTGCGGGAACCCTAGCGATGGCTGTGACTTCGACGACAGAGAAGAGATCCTCCGTGGACTGCGACGACGGCAGAGCAGAGATCCTCCGTGGACTGCGACGACGGCAGAGCAGAGATCCTTCGTGGACTGCGGCGACGACTGTGCAGAGATCCTCAGTGGACTGCGTCGACTACTGCACTCAGCGATCCTACGTGGATCAGTGCTACAGGTTCTGTGTGAGCCCGATCCTATGTGGGTCCTTACTACCGGTTCTGTGTGAGCCACTGCCTACAGGTTCTGTGTGAGCCCGATCCTACGTGGGTCTTTTGCGGGGGGTTAGTACCTATCGATCCTTCGTGGGTCCGACGACTTAGATGGATCAGTGATCATCTTTGACGTCATCTGAAAAAGTATACCTGGTTGAGCTGAATCTTATGTTACTCTCCTTGTGGATTGTGTTGAACTATCCTATGTGGATTTACTGTTTACTCTCCTTTGTGGATTTGAGTCTTGCTTTCCTTTGTGGATTGAGTTGTTCTTGAGCTCGTGAGCAGAGCTAGAATTGGGGACTTAGGTATATGTATGGGCATATACCTAAGTCGAGTCAGATGTTACTTCGTGATTGCATCTTTCTTTTGTGCTATATCCTTTGTGGATTTCGGGAGACCTTCGGGGGTCTCGGGGTCCTTACTGAGTAGTTGTACTCACCCCTGCACGGGCTATGCCCGCACCTTGTTGTGTTGGTTGCAGACGACGGACAGCGCTGATCACGGTTGGGGCGTGGAGCAGGACGGTACCTGGAGGTGGACCACTGGGCGGGACGTGCTCGGAGCGGACGTGGGACTCGAGGAGCCTGGAGGATATCTGTACCCACCCTTCAGGTGGGATTTCTAGTGGACGACACGAGGCCGCCGTCTTTTCTTCAGTTGCTGTACTTTACTTTTCAGTTGTACTTTACAGTTGGGCTTGTATTTCCGGCCCCCTTTACTTTTCTGCACTTTACTTTCCGCTTGCTGACTCTATGTGGTTGTTACTTATAAAGGCAATGCCTTCCCTGTTTACTGGGATTTTATGCCTTGGTGCTAGTCGCCAGCCCCTGGCCTATGGAAGGCGGGCTTGGGGTAGTCACGGCACGGGCCCCGAGGACGGGTCGTGACATGCACTATTGGATTCATTATCCTTTTTATTCATCTCAAAAAATTCTTTATTTATAATGGTATATTTAATTCAAAGAAAATAAATGTCAAAGAATATCTCATTAAACTATTCCCATTTCATTGATTCAGTTTCTCATTCTTGGATCATATTCTTGATAAGATTCCACCATTGATCTATTTCACCATTAAAATGATAAAAATCTAGAAAAAATATTTGTATCCTAAGCATTGAAGTATTGAATATATTTTACCAGTGGTGCTGATCTATTCCTCAAACACTATTGGAAAATAATAACCAATAAAATATGGTGTTTGATTCTTTATGAATGATTCAAAAATATGTTTTTCCCTTTCTTGATCCATTGGAATCATGGCATGATTCATAGCCCGTGGAAGTTGTATTAGCATTACATCAAGATTCAACATTCCATGTCCTATAATATTTAATTTCTCATGTTTCAAATCATTTTATTATGCATCACATTTGGCACTAACATGATCTATTAGGGTTCAAACCATTGATAAAAACCAAAAATCATATTGTGAGAAACAATAATCATATGATAAATAAATTATAATTTCTATAAGTCATGAAATTTTATTTTTTAAAACCTTAGGATTAATATAGGTCATTCATGATCATTATCAAAATAGTTGGATTTTATCCTATATTTAGTCCTTTCTTTAAATTTTTCTCATCCTTGTATCTAATGGTTTACAAAACTCATCCTCTAATACCAATTATATTAAACTAATATTTTCATATATATATATTATATCTTCATTTATATGAATATTCATTACATTATACTAGCACTCTCCTGGAGATCGTAAAGGCATAGTTCCATTGGAAATATAAAAACATAAACCGATAGTTTTTAAAATGTCTATATCATATACCACTTATTTATTTATAGTTAGCCACTTCTTTTACATGTCTTACTTAATAACTTGATTTATATCCTAGGGAATAGAAACATAAAAATAGGGTGAGATGAGGAGCACAATATGGGTAAACAAGGGAGATACCAATGATAAAATAAGAATAACATGATTATATAAATATAAGAACATGAATATAAGATTTAATATTATACCTTGTATATCAAATATCATAGTCTTTTGTCTTGGAAGATTTCATGAATGTTCATAAGACATAGATCATAAATGAATAAAAAAATAATCCATGTGATCATAACAAAAGAAATGGAATTTTGGAATACATATATGAATAAAACCACATCTATATAGAATTTATGTATATTAACCAATAAAATAATAGTGAAATGGTTTTACTCTGAAAACCATCATAGTAGTCATGGTTCCCACCTAAGACCATCATTGAAGACCAAGTCCCTAGCTAAACTTACATTACTCTCCCTTCCATTATGCTCTATATCATTCGATATGAATTAATACCCAATTCAATACAGGGAGATTTAGGTTGCAACCATAAAATAATTACAACCATAAATATATGTTCCTCAATAACAAAAATCATTCATCAAATTAAAACCCATGAAAAAAATGTGTTTCATAAACATTTCATCATATCATAACCGACGTAAAAGAAATAAGTTTCATAAACATAATGTCATCATACTCTTAAAGTAACTAGAGAAATGGTAAGGATAGTATCATGGGATAATTTTACCAATAAATAATAAGAAACATAAAATATTTTTATCTTATATCACTACTGGAAAGGGGAATTTTCCCAACACTAGTATACCAACAGTTCACAGAACCGTTGGTATATATTGTCTTTACCAACGGTTTTCATAAACAGTTTGCAAAGACCTTGAACAACTGACTTTTCCCAACAGTTTTATGAAACCGTTGGGAAAAGTGGGGGAAATCACTTTTTCCAACGGTTTCCTCAAACCTTTGGTAATGATGGGGAAAAAATTAGTTTTCCAAATGGTTTTATGAAAATGTTGGGAAATATTGAGTTTTCCCAACAGTTTTTAAAAACTGTTTGGAAAAAAAATCCCCAAATTCACCTAATGCAGGCAGCGGCCTCCCCATGATTGGAGAACCCTTTTGCTCATCTCTATAAGCAATTCCTTGGCAGAAGCACTTCTGAATCCCCACATATTCCATCGGTTCAGCAGCTATCATGTTAGAATCCTTCCATATTTTATCAAGGATATAGTTACACCTCTTATAAAGCATATCCATCTATTCTCAATGATTTCATTATTCCCAAATTTTAGGGTTTTTGTAAAATTTTATGATTGTTCCACGAATTCTGTACTCAAATACCGATATCGTTGTATGTCCAAATAATGTTTTCTTTCACATTCAGATTTATAAGGACATGGTGTCTCTTTATTGTGTTCTAATTTTAAAGATTCATAGTTTTTTTAATCTGCTTCAAATAGTATAGCTTCATGTATATGAACTAATAAGAAATTTTTTGTAATATTTATTGATATTATTTCATGAAAAATCACTCCTTTCATTAAGATCATTCTAAACATGAAGTTCCTGTTCATCTTAATTTTTGTACACTATGTGTATTACATAACAAGTTTGTATCATGATTCTATCAATATATATATATATATATAAAATGAAACATTGTTCACTTATCATTTTCACAATAGAATATATGGAGTATCTTCTTGAACTTTTCCAAATAGTATGTGGTCCCTAATCAGTACTTCTTCCTTCTTCATTAAACAAATTCACAGAATGTCAAATTCGCAATATTAGTGAATATTAGTTATTCTAATATAACCATTAATCATTCTACCTTCGACATCATACATGTGTTATTCAATCACCTTTTTAAAACACAATGACCATTTTTACTGATTTGGGGTACCTCAAAATGCTTGGGAAAATAAAAAAATGCATGTACTAAATTGTGTTTCCCATATGGTTTCATGGATACAAGTTCATCTCGAAAATCATGATTGCATGGTTCAGATATCATGAGTACCATGAGATTATTATTCATCACACAAATGATGTTTTTTTCTACAACTATGTGTTTTTTTCACTTTTGATTTGGCTGAAAGGGGAGCTTTGTGGCCATTAATCACGGTTGTGGGTAGTCATTTAAGATGTAATATAGTATGAATTAATTTTACTTGATACATCCAATATTATTATTGATTTATGTTCAATTTTATTTTCTTTAACAAGTGATGTTATTTAATAAGTTGTTATTAATTTTTGTAATAATGACGATATGGTATAAGGGTTCATATGGTTTGTATAAGGGTTCATATGGTGTGTGTAACGGTTGAAATGGTATCAGTGAACTCAAGTCATTAATTTGAGCCTTCATTCACACTAGAATGTATTGAATTGAATGATTTAAACCCATCCTCACATGATTTATTACCTTAGACAGTGTCCAACATATGGAATACGATATTTTGAATTCATCAGTTTACCAAGATCATATATTCCATTTCCCCCAAGATGACTATACTAATATAAATTTAGGGTCAAATAAATATGGTTCACATTTTACGTTGTATATTATGTGTCCTTCTTGGCCAATACTCACTTTTATGAGGGTGGGGTGCTTTTCACTACCCATTCTGGCATGTGTAGACAGCCATAAAAATTTTAGATAAGTCACAAGTTTAATTCAGTAATGTTGTTATCATTGACATACTTTATTAAGATTTTCATATTTAAAAATAAATGTTTTTCTCTATACTTAAAGAAATTTAATCTTTTTACTTGTCATGAACAACCTATTAGTGTAGAAGCCTAAAATTTATCCACCCATGGGGTGCGCTTGACTTGGAGAAGTAATTGGGTAATGAAAGGTATGGGCAGGTGTCAATAATAAGTTATTGAACATGAGTGAATGAATTGGGATGCCTATAACACATCATGGGACCTGAGTCATGTGCCTCTTATAGACCTAATAAAAATGAATATAAATAAATTTTAATTTAATTTATGAGTACTTGTTCTTTACATTATTTTAATAGTTCACGACATCGACTAGAAACTTCTTCCGTTATCATTTACTTAAATGTATTTTATATTAAACATCAATCCTATTGAATTGTTTATAACAAAATTATTTATATAAAGTCTTTTTACAGAATGGACAGAAGTTGGATGTATGAACCGATCGGATCTCAAGCAATTTTCAAAACAATTTGGGGAGCTCTATAGATTTTTCATTTCACAACGCTTCAGATAGTGGTCGCATACACTGCCCATGTTCCAATTGTGTTGGTAGACCATGGTTGATCTGTGAAGATGTTAGCAACCACATAACAAAAAAAATTTTCAAGAAAACTACTTTGTGTGGTATCACAATGGGGAGAAAATGAAATCTCAAATTGGTGATGATCGAAATGAAAAGACTAGAGTGGAGAATTTGTTAGATGATCAGTTTTTGTTTAGTCGTCATCATGAAAAAGAAATGATTTCGTCTCAAGAAGACTTCGATATGAGCACAGCTGATGAATCTAGTGAAAATGATGATAATCATAGTGTGAAAAAATTGAATGATGCTTCCACGACTCCAGTATATCGACAATGCTATAAAATGAAAAAGTTGGAATTTTTAATCCGATTGTTTCATGAGAAAACTTTTTATGGGATTTATAATACAGCAATCGATTATATTCTTACCCTCTTGAAGGATTTACTTCCAGATGATGCAGATATTCCCTCAAACCACTATATGGATTGGATGTTAGTTGAGGAACTAGGATTCTCAAGAAACAAAATTCATGCTTTCCCGAAAGATTTCAGTTTATTCTGGGAGGAAACCGCTGAACAAAATGATTGAATAAAATGTGGCACATCCCGTTGGAAGTCAAAATCTGATGGAACACCATCCCGTGTTCCACAAAAAGTAATGTGGCACTTTCCATTGATCCCCAGACTCCAGAATCATTTTATGTCTGATGACATATCAATAAAAATGACATGGCATGATACCGAGAGAAATAAAATTAATGATGAGTTGGTTCATCCTACAGATGGATTTTCATGGCAGAGATTTGATGCTCAACATCCTGATTTTACAGCTGATGTGCATAATGTGAGGCTGGGTCTTTCATGTGATAGTTTTAATCTGTTTGGGCAGATACTTACTTCACACAGCACATGGCCAGTTTTTATACACATTTATAATCTTCCCCCATGGTTGTGTATGAAAAAACCTTTAACATTCATCAATATACTCATATCTGGTCCTTCTGATCCCGACATTGATATTGATGTCTACATGCAACCTTTAATAATAGAGTTGAAACTTCTTTGGGATGTGGGTGTGTGCACATATGATGCATGTTTGAAAGACATATTTCAGATGTGTGTTGCGCTTATGTGGACGATCAATGATTTTCCAGTTATGCAATGATGTCTGGATGGAGCACGAAGGGAAAATTTTCATGTCCATTTTGTATGAAGAATACACAATCCATAAGACAGAAACATCGTTGTAGTTTTAGTTTAATGGGACATCGATGGTTCTTGACAAAGGATAATCCATATAGAATAAATCATCAAAGATTTTATAATACCATAGAGACGGATGATCCACCTCAGCGTATGTCTAGAACTGACATGCTTAATGAATTGAAAGATTTTATTTTTTCGTTCGGGAAGTGTCAAATGAAATCAGGAAAGAGAAATAATGTTTCCACTAAAACATATTACAATTGGAGGAAGAGGAGTATCTTTTCTTATTTTCCTTATTGTTCAACCAATTTATTAGGTCATTACTTAGACGTAATGCATATTTAAAATAATATATGTGAAATGTTGCTTTCGGTTCTTCCAAATATCAATGGAAAGACAAAAGATGATTTATGATCTCTGCATGACTTGGTGGATTGGGGCATCAGACCAGAATTACATCCTGTGCGTATCAGTGAAAATAAATGGCAACTTCCATGTGCTTCTTATGTGATGACACCTATGAAAAAAACAATTTCTGGAAGTATTAGAGACTATTAGAGTTCTTGATGTCTATTCAAACAACATATCTAAATAGGTCAATAGAAGAGAGTTGAGTCTAAAATCATTGAAGAATCATTATTGTCACGTTCTACTACATGAGTTGCTTCCAATAGAAATCTTTCATCTTTTGTCCAATAATTTAAGGGTGGCTGTTATTCGGTTGTTCCATTTGTTTATATATCTTTGTGCTAAGAATTTTTCCAAGCCTTTCTTGCAAAAAATGTTGAAAGATGCCCCATTAATTTGTGTGAGTTGGAGAAAATATTTCCTCCATCATTTTTCACATGCATGTTGCATCTGACTGTCCATATTCCCACTAAAATACTTCCCGGAGGACCTGTTTCTTTTCGTTGGATGTATCGAACTGAAAGAAATATGTTCACATTAGAGTCTTATGTCTGAAACAGAAATCATCCCGAAGGTTCTATCGTGAACGGTTACTTGGATCAAGAATGTATGGAATTATACTCGATAAATTTGTCGGATCTTACTACAAGATTGAACAGACCACTAAGATATGAAGAAGAACAGTGTGAGCAAATTGAACCCAGTTTTTCATCACGTCCTCCAACAGGAGGAATTCCTGGATCATATACATTGAAGACATTAATCCATGAAGAGCAGGGGATGGCACATCGCACAGTTTTGTTCAACTGTGATTTTTTCGATGACTATATCAGGTAACTAAATTGATTATGTATATCATACAAATATATCTGTTAAACTATTCATATTTTTTATCTATAGGGAACAAAAAAAATGATAAATATGAACCATCGTTCTTTATCTTTGAGAACGATAGAGAATTTGCATAGCAAAGAGTTTTCTTCTTGGTTAAAATTGAAGGTATAAAAAATTAAAGTTTAAAATAATTATATCAATATTTAATTATGTTTAATAGTCATTTATATGGAAGTTATTGAGTTTGTCTGCTGACTCTGTCTATGAGGAAATAAGATCATTGTCTTTTGGTCCTAATACCGTGGTTTGTGATTGTAAATCAATTTTTATCAATGGGTACAAATTTATTTTCACTGAACGAGAAAAGAACTTGAGAACACAACATGATGGTTTTATGGTTACTGCCAACACAGATTGTTATGCCAGTACATCAGATAGTAAACTGCGATTTGAAAATGTGGGTTATTATGGAGTTGTTGAGAAAATAATAATATTGGATTATTACTCTCATGGACGAGTCACAATGATGAAATTCCATTGGTTTGATTCGATGACAAGACATGGCAAATTTATTAATGATTGTGGATTTTGAGTAATTACTATGACTCGCAATCTTGCTACTGAAGAACCATATGTGTTGGCATCAATGACTAAACAAGTTTTCTATGTCAAAGACCAACTTCGACCTAAATTTGGTGTCATAATTGAAGAAATTCCAAGAAATATTTTGGACGATGGTGATGATGGAATTGACACTGTCCCTAGTACCATTGGAATCAATCCATTTATTTCTTTTGATGACTCAAATAACTCAATTGTTAGAGATGATTGTGAACCTGAATTTGTAGTTGGAAATATATAGAATCTTTCATCCATGTTCTCAATTCTTTTGGTTTACCTCAATTTGGGTTGTTAAGGTTGTTAATATTCAAATTGTTTTCGTATTGATCACAAATATGTTTTAGTTGACTTGACCATTATGTGAATTTTCAATGTTTATTGGTTGCAGTTTTATTTGAATTGCATTTTCTAATTTGGAATTGAACTGTATTCAAACATAGTCAAACAATATTTCTAACTTGGTGAACAATACAACTTGTAAGATTTATTAAATCCATTCAAGCTCTTCTAAAACAATTGATAGCTGACTTGACCATTATGTGAATTTTCAATGTTTATTGGTTGCAGTTTTATTTGAATTTCATTTTCTAATTTATAATTGACGTGTATTCAAACGTAGTCAAACAATATTTCTAACTTGGTGAACATTACAACTTGTATGATTTATTAAATCCATTCAAGCTCTTCTAAAACAATTGATAACTGACTTGACCGTTATGTGAATTTTCAATGTTTATTGATTGTATTTTTATTTGAATTTCATTTTCTAATTTGGAATTGAACTGTATTCAAACATAGTCAAACAATATTTCTAACTTGGTGAACATTACAACTTGTATGATTTATTAAATCCATCCAAGATCTTCAAACACAATTGATAGCTAAATTGACCATTATGTGAATTTTCAATGTTTATTGGTTGCAGTTTTATTTGAATTGCATTTTCTAATTTGGAATTGAACTGTATTCAAACACAGTCAAACAATATTTCTAACTTGGTGAAGATTACAACTTTTATGATTTATTAAATCCAGTCAAGCTCTTCTGAAAAAATTGATAGCTAAATTACCAATTAATCCCCCTATTCCATCATATATTTTTTCTTTTGGGTTACACATTTGTTTTCTTTTTCGAATTAATTACATATTTGTTTTCAAAATCAGAAAATGAAGCCAATTGAAGGGAGATGAAGGAAAAAAATGATGGAGAACATTCGTCTAATGATGGAGTTGGGAATTCCATCATTAGTGCCTGTAGTGAGAAATTTATTTCAAACTAATATATTTAAAAATATATAATGTCATGTGATTAATTTTTCTGTAAACATTTGTGTAGGATCCACCTATACGTCGACAGTTATTCGAAGAGAAGCCTAGTACTGGTCCTAGTACTCAGGCCGGTGGTACGAGGACGGTCCGTACTAGAGGTGGACGAGTAGCTGCCCGTACCTGACTAGACCCTGCCCCTCCCACTTACATGTCATACTTCCCACATTCTGATCCCGGTGTGTCATTATGGACACACGGGATATTTAGGCCTCCCATGTTTTCACTACCTTCTGTATCTTCTGGCCCATCATTTTCACATCCCATGATGATTCCCACTCCCCAGTCAGCATCCGGTCAGACAGTTGTCCCATCTTTTTTTCCTTCTACTTCTTTCTATCCGAGCTTCTATATTCCATCCTCTTCGACTCCTGTTCCACCACATGGTGTTCCATTCATTTCTGTGGATCCAGCGGTGCTCAGCGATCAGACCGGAACACGTATATTTATAGAACCCTAACTAATTTTTATAGCAATATTTATTTTAATTATAACATGTTTTGATAAAATATTTATTTTTCTTTCATGAAAGATACATCTACTAACAGTAGGCATGGTCTTGGGCGTACATGCATGTGTTCGGTGTGGAACCGCCACACACAGGTTATGGTTGATTATAATTAAGACAACCAAATGGTTGAGAAAACAGGGCAGCAATGTCAGAGTTTTTTGGCGACGCTTTCCTAATACTCCGACATCATTCCAGTCAGCCCGCTATCATAGATACATTCGCGACATGAGGTAAAGGATAGAGCTTGGGCAGAGATATGGGTAAAAAAAATATCTTCTATTTAATTCCATGAATTATTTTTGTATTTATATGAATTAATATTTTGATGTCAGCTTTAATTTAATCTTCCTGATGGTGAGGGTGCACGACCGGAATGTCTAAAGGATTTAGGTGAGATTTAAAGAGCCTACAAGCATGAGTTGTATATTGGATGGGTTGCTAGAGTTGGAACTGAGTTAGAGGAAGTACAAGTGGTGGATGATTGTCCTATAGAGAAGTAGCGTCAGATGACTACTCATTGGACGAGTACCCAGTTTAAGGTATTAATAACATTTGAGGTATTTAAATAATAACTTTCATGTTTTGGATTAATACTTTCTATTTCATTTTCGAATTTTATTTAGGAATCATCTGGAAAAAATAAAAATAACGTTGATGCAAAAAATACCTCCACACACTAGGATGCACTACGATGCCAGATCATGAGAGGAAGCAGGTATGAAAATTGTTTATAATTTTTCTTTACGACATACACTTTATTTTGTTTCATCAATTATTTAATAGTTTGCTAAATTTTTCATATAACGTTAGTTTTCAATGTCATTGTAGAGGAAAATAAAAAATATTGAAGGATGTGTGCCTTGAGAAAAACTGTTTTGCTCGAGTAGACGGAAAAAGGATAGAAGTGTCGTCAACGAAGCGACTCAGTAGCAAATTGTACGTTTTAATCTGTTGAAGTTGTATTTTAATATGTATTTTGTAACATAATGATATATTTATATTTGTAATAGGATGCTTTAGAGGCCCTCGATGCCCAAGAACCAGACAATTTTGGGCCAACAGATCACTTACATCAGGTGCTGGGAGAGTAGCATTCTGGCAGAGTACGCTGCCGACCTAGGATAGCCCAGACGAGGTATTGGCCCTCCTCAAGTACGAGCTGTAGTGCCACAGAGCTGCAGAAAGTTTGGGAATAGGTAGAACAAGTAGAGAAAAGGGTAACAGAGATGGAAGAACAGTATTCTAGTGCAAACAGTGCATTTATGAAATTTATTGATGTTCTTCTTCCCACACTTCCAGGAGAGGCCAGCCCGGATTTTGATGAGTATATGTCGTCGATACGTTCTATATATGATGCACTAGGTGGCAGTTCTAGTGGTGGTCAGGACGCTGTCTATCTTGGAGATGATGATGGAGAGGAGTCTGATGTAGAAGAGAATGGAGAGGAGGAGGGCGAGGTGGGTGGCAAGGGCGAGGAGGAGGGCAAGGGCGAGGAGGAGGGTGAGGACGAGGAGGGCAAGGACGATGATGGGGTCGAGGATGAGGGTGATGGTGATGGTGATGATGGTGATGGTGATGTGGTACAAGTTGATCCATTACAGTTTTTACTGATATTACTAAGATTTGATAATTAATCTATTCTAGTTGTTGGTTTTATCTAGAGTCGTAGTATAGTATTGGAGTTGAGTTATTTTTATATATTATCTATATTTATGGATGTTTGTTGTCTTTTAGTGGTTGTGTGTTTGGGAACCCCCTTCTTTCATAGACCCTGTACAACCCCCAACCCTCCTCCCTAGACCCCGGACAGGCCCGCCGGACAGCCCACCAGATAGCCCCCCGGACAGCCCCCACCCCCCCCCCCCCCCCTTCCTTGGACGCCAGACAACCCCCCGAACACCCCCCGGACAGCCCCCCACCCTCCTCCCTAGACCCCGGACTGCCCCCCGGACTGCCCCCCAGACAGCCCCCCAGACAGCCCCCCCACCCTCTTCATTGGAACCCGGACAACCCCATGAACACCCTCGGGCAGCCCCCAGACAGCCCCCCGAACAGCCCCCGGACAGCCCCCCCTCCTCCCTGGACCCCGAACAACCCCCCGGACAGCCCCCAGATAGCCCCCCCCCCCACCCTCTTCCATGGACCCCGGACAACCCCCCCCCCCCCCCCCCCGAACACCCCCGGATAGCCCCCCGAATAGCCCTCGGACAGCCCCCCAAACAGCACCCCCACCCTCCTCCATGGACCCCAGACAACCCCCCGAACACCCCCCACCCCCCCCCCCCCCGGACAGCCCCCCACACAGCACCCTCACCCTCCTCATTGGTCCCCAGACAGCCCCCCGTACACCCACCAGACAGCCCTCCGGACAGCCCCGCCGTAAATCCCACCACCCTCCTTGATTTCATTTCATACTAGAAAATTTATAATATAGATTTTATTTATTTTCATCATGATAATCAATATAAATAACATTTACACATCTAATCAATATCATAGATTCATGATATGTTATAAACGATATGTATTCATTGGGCATGACATTGTTAGCTCTGAAATGTTTCATATCATTATAAACTAAAATCTAATCCATACTAAGAATGATATAAAAATATTTTATATAAATTTCTACAAGATTTTAAGTAAATACCATTCCACTAATAGACACATGAGGATTCTCATAAAATGGACAACATTTTAAGTACATACGAAAAACCGACCAAATGCATTTGGATTCCATTGAAACATTAGGAGAACGATCCATGGGTCATATGTGACGTGTATGAATCAACCCCGCCTCAATACTAGGCGTGGTGTGGCCGACACCACTCAATGTGTCTTCCTTTTGTTTCAAAAGGACGTCATTTTAATTTAAAAACATCAACTGACATACGGAAAACTGACCAAACACATTCATATTGTGTCGATACTTTAGCACAACGATCCATGTGTCATTTGTGATGTGTACGAGTCAACCCCGCCTCAATCTGAGGCGCGGTGTGGCCACCACCACTCAAAGTGTCTGCCTTTTGTTTCAAAAGGACATCATTTTAGTTGAAAAACATCAACTGGCATACAGATAACCAACCAAACGCATTTGGATTGTGTCGATAATTTAGCACAATGATCCATGGATCATATGTGACGTTCACAAGTCAACCACGCCTTAATCAGAGGCACGGTGTGACCGAAATCACTCTAAGTGGCCCTCTTTTGTTTAAAATGGACAACATTTTAAGTACATATGGAAAACCGACCAAACACATTTGGTTTCCATTTAAACTTTAGGAGAACGATCCATGAGTCATATGTGACGTGTACGAATCAAATCTGCCTCAATTCGAGGCGCGGTGTTGCCGGCACCACTCAAAGTGTCTGCCGTTTGTTTCAAAAGGACGTCATTTTAATTGAAAAACATCAACTGGCATACGGAAAACTGACCAAACACATTCGGATTGTGTCGATACTTTAGAACAACTATTCATGGGTCATATGTGACATGTACGAGTCAACCCCGCCTCAATCTGAGAAGTGGTGTGGCCACCACCACTCAAAGTGTCTGTCTTTTGATTCAAAAGGACGTCATTTTTAGTGAAAAACATCAACTGGCTTACAGAAAACCAACCAAACGCATTCAGATTGTGTCAATACATTAGAACAATGATCCATGGGTCATATGTAACGTGTAAGAGTCAACCCCATCTTAATCAGAGGCATGGTGTGACCAGAATCTCTCTAAGTGGCTCTCTTTTGTTTAAAATGGACAACATTTTAAGTACATACGGAAAACTGACCAAATACATTCGGTTTCTATTGAAACTTTAGGAGAACAATTCATGGGTCATATGTGACATGTACAAATCAACCCCACCTCAATATATGATGCGGTCTGGCCGGCACCACTCAAAGTGTCTGTCTTTTGTTTCAAAAGGACGTCATTTTAATTGAAAAATATCAATTAGCATACAGAAAACCAACCAAACACATTCAGATTGTGTCGATACTTTATCACAATGATCCATGGGTCATATGTGACGTGTACGAGTAAAACCTGTCTTAATCGGAAGCACGGTGTGGCCAGAATCACTCTAAGTGGATCTCTTTTGTTTAAAATGGACAACATTTTAAGTACATACAGAAAACTGACAAAACACATTCGGTTTCCATTGAATATTTAGGAGAATGATCCACGCGTCATATGTGACGTGTACAAATCTTCCCCGCCTCATTCTGAGATGCGGTGTGGCTGGAACCACTCAAAGTGTCTACCTTTTGTTTCAAAAGGACGTCATTTTAATTGAAAAACATCAACTGGCATACGGAAAACTGACCAAACGCATTCGGATTGTGTCGATACTTTTCCACAATGATCCATGGTACATTTGTGATGCGTACAAGTCAACTCCACCTCAATATGAGGCGTGGTGTGGCCGCCCCCTCTCAATGTTTCTATCTTTTGTTCCAAAAGGACGTCATTTTAATTGAAAAACATCAACTGTCATACAGAAAACTAACCAAACGCATTCAGATTGTGTCGATACTTTATCCCAACAACACATGGGTCATATGTGATGTGTACGAGTCAACCCTGCCTCAATTTGAGGTGTGGTGTGGCCTCCACCACTCAGACTGTCTGTCTTTTGTTTCAAAGGGATGTTATTTCAATTGAAAAACATCAACTGGCATACGAAAAACCAACCAAATGCATTCGGATTGTGTCGATACTTTAGGACAACGATCCATGGGACATATGTGATGTGTATAAGTCAACTCCGTCTTAATCGGTGGCATGGTGTCACCAGAGTCACTCTAAGTGTCTCTCTTTTGTTTAAAATGGACAACATTTTATGTACATACAGAAAACTGACCAAACGCATTCGGTTTCCATTGAAACATTAGGAGAATGATTCATGGGTCATATGTGACGTGTACGAATCAACCCCGCATCAATCTGAGATGTGTTGTGGCCGACACCACTCAAAGTTGCTGCCTTTTGTTTCAAATAGACATCATTTTAATTGAAAACATTAACTGGAATACGAAAAACTGACCAAACGCATTCGGATTGTGTCGATACGTTAGAAAAACAATCCATGGGTCATATGTGACGTCTACGAGTCAACCACGCCTCAATCTGAGGTGCGGTGTGGCTACCACCACTCCAAGTGTCTGTATTTTGTTTCAAAAAGACGTCATTTTAATTGAAAAACATCAATTGGCATATGAAAAACAAACCAAATGCATTCGGATTGTGTCGATACTTTAGCACAACAATCCATGGGTCATATGTGACGTGTACAAGTCAACCCTGCCTCAATCTGAGGTGTGGTGTGGCCGCCACCACTCAAAGTGCCTGCCTTTTGTTTCAAAAGGACGTCGTTTTAATTTAAAAACATCAACTGGCATACGGAAAACTGACAAATGCATTAGGATAGTGTCAATACATTAGCACAACGATCCATTGGTCATATGTGACATGTACGAGTCAACGCTGTCTTAATCGGAGGCATGGTGTGGCCAGAATCACTCTATGTGGCTCTCTTTTGTTTAAAATGGACAATATTTTAAGTACATATGGAAAATTGACCAAATGCATTTGGTTTTCGTTGAAACATTAGGAGAATGATTCATGGGTCATATGTGACATGTACGAATCAACCCCGCCTCAATCTGAGATGTGGTGTGGTCGGTACCAATCAAAGTGTCTGCCTTTTGTTTCAAAAGGACGTCATTTTAATTGAAAAACATCAACTGGCATACAGAAAACTGACCAAACGCATTCGGATTGTGTTGATACATTATCACAACGATCCATGGGTCATATGTGATTTGTACAAGTCAACCCCTCTTCAATATGAGGCGTGGTGTGACCGCCACCACTCAAAGTGTCTGTCTTTTGTTTCAAAAGGACGTCATTTTAATTGAAAACATCAACATGCACACGGAAAACTGAACAAACACATTGGGATTGTGTTGATACTTTAGCACAACAATCCATGGGTCATATGTGATGTGTACGAGTCAACCCCACCTCAATCCAAGGTGTGGTGTGGCCACCACCATTCAAGGTGGCTGCCTTTTGTTTCAAAAGGACTTCATTTTAATTGAAAAACATCAACTGGCATACGGACAACTGACCAAAAACATTCATATTGTGTTTATACTTTATAAAAATGATCTATTGGTCATATGTGATGTGTACGAGTCAACCACGCCTCAATCTGAGGTGCGGTGTGGCCGCCACCACTCAAAGTGTTTGTCTGTTGTTTCAAAAGGACATCATTTTAAGTGAAAAACATCAACTGGCATACGGAAAAGTGACCAAACGCATTTGGATTGTGTCGATACATTAGAACAACGATCCATGGGTCATATGTGACGTGTAAGAGTCAACCCTGCCTTAATCTGAGGCACGGTGTGGCCAGAATCACTCTAAGTGTCTCTCTTTTGTTTAAAATGGGAAGCATTTTATGTACATACGGAAAACTGACCAAACGAATTCGGTTTCTGTTGAAACTTTAGGGAAACAATCCATGGGTCATATGGTTCGTGTACGAGTCAACCCTGCCTCTATCTGAGGTGCGGTGTGTCTGGAACCACTCAAAGTGTCTGCCTTTTGTTTCAAAATGATGTCATTTTAATTGAAAAACATCAACTGGCATACGGAAAGTCGACCAAACGCATTCGAATTGTGTCGATACATTAGAAAAACGATCTATGGGTCATATGTGACGTGTACGAGTCAACCCCGCCTCAATATAAGGTGTGGTGTGGCCGCCACCACTCAAAGTGTCTGTCTTTTGTTTCAAATGGATGTCATTTTAAGTGCAAAACATCAACTAGCATACGGAAAACCGACCAAACGCATTCTGATTGTGTCGATACTTTAGAACAATGATCCATGGGTGATATGTGACATGTAAGAGTCACCCCCACCTTAATCGGAGGCACGGTGTGTCCAGAATCACTCTATGTGGATCTCTTTTGTTTAAAATGGACAACATTTTATGTACATACGGAAAACTGACCAAACGCATTCGGTTTCCATTGAAACATTAGGAGAACGATTAATGGTTCATATGTGACGTGTATGAATCAACACCGTTACAATATAAGATGCGGTGTGGCCGGTACCACTCAAAGTGTCTGCCTTTTGTTTCAAAAGGACATCATTTTAATTGAAAAACATCAACATGAATACGGAAAATCGACCAAACACATTCAGATTGTGTAGATACTTTAGCATAATGATCCATGTGTCATTTTTGACGTGTACGAGTCAAACCCACCTCAATCCGAGATGTGGTGTGGCCACCACCACTCAAAGTGTCTGCCTTTTGTTTCAAAAGGACGTCATTTTAATTGAAAAACATCAATAGGCATACGGAAAACCAACCAAACACATTTTGATTGTGTAGATACTTTAGCACAACAATCCATGGATCATATGTGATCTATACGAGTCAACCTTGCCTCAATATGAGGTGCAGTGTGGCTGCCACTACTCAATGTGTGTTTCTTTTGTTTCAAAAGAATGTCATTTTAAGTGAAACATATCAACTAGTATAAGGAAAAGTGACCAAACACATTCGGATTGTGTCGTTAATTTAGAACAACAATCCATGGGTCATGTGTGATGCGTACGAGTAAACCTCGCCAGAATCGGAGGAATGGTGTGGCCGAAATCACTCTAAGTGGCTCTCTTTTGTTTAAAATGGACAATATTTTAATTACATATGGAAAACCGACCAACCGAATTCAGTTTTCGTTGAAAAATTAGGAGAACGATTCATGGGTCATATGTGACATGTGCGGAATCAACCCCGCCTCAATATGAGACGCGGTGTGGCTAGCACCACACAAACTTTCTGCCTTTTGTTTCAAAAGGACGTCATTTTAATTGAAAAACATCAACTGGCATATAGAAAACCGACCAAACGCATTTGGATTTTGTTGATACATTAGCACAACGATCCATGGGTCATATGTGACGTGTACAAGTCAACCCCTCCTCAATCCGAGGCATGGTGTGGCCGCCACCACTCAAAGTGTCTGTCTTTTGTTTTAAAAGAACGTCATTTTAAGTGTAAAACATCAACTGGCATACGGAATACTGACCAAATGCATTCGTATTGTGTCAATAATTTAGAACAACAATCCATGGGTCATATGTGACGTGTAAGAGTCAACCCCGCCTTAATCAGAGGCACAGTGTAGCCATAATCACTCTATGTGGATCTCTTTTTTTTAAAATGGACAACATTTTAAGTACATACGGAAAACCAACCATATACATTCAGTTTCTATTGAAAAATTAGGAGAACGATTCATGGGTCATATGTGACGTGTAAGAATCAACCCCGCCTCAATCTGAGACGCGGTGTGTCCGACACCACTCAAAGTGTCTACCTTTTGTTTCAAAAGGACATCATTTTAATTGAAAAACGTCAACTGGCATACGGAAAACCAACCAAACGCATTCGGATTCTGTCGAAACATTAGAAAAACGATTCATGGGTCATCTGTGATGTATACGAGTCAACCCTGCCTTAATCTGAGGCATAGTGTGGCCTCTACAACTCAATGTGTCTATCTTTTGTTTCAAAAGGATGTCATTTTAAGTGAAAAACATAAACTGACATACGGAAAACTGAACAAATGCATTCGGATTGTGTCGATACTTTAGCACAATGATCCATGGGTCATATGTGACATGTACAAGTCAACCACTCTATAATAGGAGCCACGGTGTGACCGTAATCACTCTAAGTGGCACTCTTTTGTTTAAAATGGACAAAATTTTAAGTATATACAGAAAACCGACCAAACACATTCAGTTTCCGTTGAAACATTAAGAGAATGATCCATGGGTCATATGTGACGTGTACGAATCAACCCTGCCTCAATCCGAGACGCGGTTTCACTGGCACTACTCAATGTGTCTGCCTTTTGTTTCAAAAGGACGTCATTTTAATTGAAAAACATCAACTAGCATACGGAAAACCGCCCAAAAGCATTCATATTGTGTCGATACATTAACACAACGATCCATGGGTCATATGTGACCTGTACGAGTCAACCCCACCTCAATCTGTGGCGCGGTGTGGCCGGTAGAACTCCAGGTGTATGTATTTTGTTTAAAATGGACTTCATTTCAGGTAATAATATATGGTATACAAAAAATCGATCAAATTATGAATTGACTTCCGGATTCCACATATAATTGTCATCTAAATTTTAAATTGAATTCTATATGAATTATGTATGTTTATAATTACATTATGAATTCTAATTTAATTATGGATGTGTATAGTTCCAGCATTATATGTTAAATGTGTGTGAATTTATTCTCTATATGTATGGGTTAGTTGGTTATTGTAGGTACAATAATTGTATATGTATGTGTTAGTTTTTTTCAGGTACCAAAATTGGATTGAAAATGAGTGGGAACCCACAAAATGAGACCTGGTGGGAAAATTGAAGAGTTGATGGGAAAATTGCCAAGCTGCTGTGAAATTTGCCTAGCATAGGCAATGCCAACAGTTTGAAACCGTTGGCATAACATCTCTCGGTTTTGTTTTACCAATGGTTCCATGAACCGTTGGGAAAGAGGAGGCCTTGGGGTTTTCCCAACAGTTTGGCCAAACCATTGGGAAAAACATTCCCAATTGTTTGGCATAATAGTTGAGATAGGGTAATTTTTCTCCACCCTATCCCAACGGTTTACATCTGTTGGGAAAAGCTTTCCCAACGGTTCACTGAAAACCGTTGGGAAAAGATTTCGCAACGGCTTACTTCTCTACGGTTTGCAGAACCACTGGTATAACATATACCAATTGTTCTGCAGCCTTTCCCAATAGTTCTAAACCATTGGGAAATTTTTTATTTCCAGTAGTGAATGAAAAATTATTTTGAATTTTCACTTGAAATAATTATTGAAAAAAATATCTTTTTGTTTTGAAATCATTATAATATTAATGTGTTGCACAATTATAAATAAAAAAACATACATTGATGAGATCCTTATAAAATGATAAAGAATAATAAAATAATTATGGTTTCATGATAGAAGGACTATATACTCATACTATATAAGTTTAAAAAACAATCCCTCCATATTTTTTCTCAAAAAGTAAAAAATTACCTCATTAAGAAAATGAAAAAAAAAATTTAAAACGATTTTATAAAAATTAAAATATGGATATAATTGATTTTAAAAAATTATAGTAGAATATTAAAAAATTTAATATTATTTTATAAAAAATTAACATGGATTATAAAAATTCCCTATAAGAGTATTAAATATAACCAATCCTGAATAATGATGAGATTGTGAAATAAACCCTTACCATAAGTATTTCCTTTTCTATTATAACTTCAAACCTCCTATATAAAAAAATTTCATTTTATACTACATTTATTACATAACTATATATATATCTAACCATGTATGATTTATGTGTATCATCATTTCACATATTTATTACAAAACAATTAATTGAATCACCATTCTGGATGATAACTACTTCATTTTCCAAGCATGTTTCGGTTTAAAGATAATTCTTAATTATGGTCCCATAATTAATATAATTTTAATAATCATATATATTTCTCTTTCAAAAATTTATATTCATTCATAAAAATAAGAAATAGGAAAATTAATTACACCAATAATAGAGACGGTAGGTCATACATATGTAGGAACACTATTTCCATTATTCAGTTGATGGATTGATAAAATGGTAAATAAAAATTTAACATTAAAAAATAATTATTATAAAATATGTATCATATATATTCATCAAATATATCATCATTACCATCCATTATAAATATAAATGAAAAATTAATCACATCTCATTGTGGAGATGGTAATCCATACGTATGCATGACTGACATTACCATTTCCCCACAGTAATGGGAGATAAGAACGTAGAAATGCTTATACCATTATAGAATTATAATTATATCATAAAGATAATATATTAACATTAAACACTAAATATTCCCCATTCATAAAATATTTTGAAGAAAAATGAATTGTAAAGCCACATGGAGATGGTATGGAGTACATATGCACGAGCGATACATTAACTTCTTTTCTTATGAGAAAGGGGGTGTATAATGGTGTTTTAACAATCATAATATCATTTTTATATTTTTAGGATATTTAATTTATTATTTTATGCTAAATATAATAGATTCTAAGGCATTAAAGACGAGTAGAAAAAGTGATTTGTGAGAGCGACTACCACTTCTTAAAAATGACTCCTTTAGATCACCTCTAAAAGGATCTAGGACTTTTCTTTTGGGAATACAATAAACTCTATAATGTTTATATGTAATTAGATAAGATATTTTTTAAGAGTATGGTCAATATATAGGATACAAATTTGTTTAATTAAGTGAGATAGGATGTTCCCTATTATAATTATTAAGGGGAAACCTTCAATATTTCTCAAAAAAATAATTTATAATAAAGTCTCTATCAATCCAATAACCTTAAAATTGTAAAATATTAATTGATAAGGTGTGATAGGTATATAATCCAATTAATAAATATATTTTAAATATGTTTTGGTGTAATTCTAAACCTTTTCATTTTTATTAACCCATAGTTAACATATTTTAATTTGGACCACATTAACAGATTCTTCAATATTTAATGTTTTTAATTTTTAGGTATAATATATAAATTAGGCCATAAATTTATTATTTATGATATTTTAGACAATAATTTATCCCTTTTTTCATTATTTTTTATTATTATTTTTATATAATTTAATTATGAACTATTTTCATAAAATATCATTATTATCAATTTTGACATTATTCATTCCACTGATTTTAATAACATCAATAAAACCATTATAATTAAGACCAATTATTTTTACATATCAAAAACATGTCATGTTAACCTATAAAGGTCATTTATCACCTTAATTATCTCGTGTCATTGTACTTGTATTATTGTTAATATCATTTATTTTATTTTTCCAGTAATTAAATAATTACTCCATCAATATTGTGTAAGAATTAAAGATAATTATTTGATTTATAAAAACTATAATTAAATTTCCAAAATATATATAATTTAATTAGGCACAAAATTATTTTTATATTCTTTCATTACTAGTTTTTTCCCTTTTCGAACACATAAATGATAATTAAAACTAAGAGTGGACTTTTGTCACTTCCTTTAATTTAAATAATTTATATTTCATTTTCCTTAACAAGTCTCAATTAAATGTCCCAATTTACAACCCTATTTATTAATTTTCAAGTTTAATTCATCCAATAATAATTAGGATAAATAATTATATACTTATCACATAATTTTAATACAGACTAACCTGATATACCCTTTCCTAGGGCGATAAATTTTACAATGGTTACTATTCATAATGAATATAAATATAATTGGATCAATTTCAAAATTTTATCCTCATTATTCTAAATATTTAATTAATTTTATCAAATTAAATATATAAAAAAATTTTAAATTAATTTTTATATTAGTGCGTAAAATGTGTAATGCATTATTTTATGAAAAATAAAATTTTAGGCACTAAAAAATTTAATTCTTATCATATGATTAGAAAAATATTTTTTGACTTTTTAAAAAAGATGTTAAATAAAATTAAATATATAAATTTCACTAAAATAAATAACTAATAATGATTAAATTAATATACGTATATAAAATCCATTATACAAATAAACTATTTTTTAGAAAAAGGAAACTATTATTTTAAGATATTTTTTTAATGAATTTATTTTTTAAATTTATAGAACATATATTTTCAATAATTTAGTTATTAAAATAAAGACATTCCAATCTAATGTCTTGGTAATAATGGACACAAAATATTTTAATAATGTTATGCAGTTATTTTAAACTTGTTGTTGCATGCAACACAAGCTATCAACGAAATAAAATTATTTTAAAGATAAATATTTCATAAAAAATTCAGGGTGTTACCGATAGAAAATTTAATTTTGGGAGATAATCATGTAAAATTAAAATTTTAGGGACATGTATGAATTTGTGTAAGTGATCCCCTTTTTTATGTGAGGGTAAGGGCACTTTTCGAAACACCCTTTATATTTTAATATTGTCCTGAAACTATTCAAAGTTAAATGGCTCTAAAATTTCAAAATAATGGGTTTTGATGTGAAATTAGGTCTATATTAACATAAAAATTCTATTACACATGCTTCAAACATGTTATTGGATTTTTACCATTGTGTTTTTACATTTTACTCTTTCATTTCAACTATGTATGTAGTATTTAACTAAGTGATTTACAATTTTATATAAACTATAACATGATACATATAACCAAATATGGGGACTTTGGATATAATTTTAAAAATAGTTAATCATATTAAAATTTAAATATTATAAAATTAGCCTTTATATTTTAACAAATAATGTGTAGAAAAATTATTTCTATAGAAAAAATGACATTGTGAACATTGAGAATTCCTTATCTTATACATTAATGGTTACAAATTAAATCAGCATTAATATATTTAATTACATGTTTTAATATAATTTTATATTATGTTTTGATGTATATCATTTTAAATGATTTTATTATTATTCATTGCTATTAATTATTATTTAGAATAATTGTTTCCCCAAAATTGTGGAAATTAACATTATTCGTAATAATCTAAATTTTATAAAAAATGAAATAGGTCACTTTAAATAATATTAATATTATTATCTCAATGATAATAATAACACTTTTTATCATATTTGAAAAATCTATGTTTAGGGAAATTCATCTCAATATTTTCATTTGTAATGTTTACAAACCTATTTTTTAAACTGTATTTTTATAAATAATGTTCAGGTATAAGAAAAAAATTTCAATGTTATTGGATGAAATGATAATAAATATATTACTATTTATCAAAATATTATTAGTCTAAAGTAAAATAAATCCATAACCAAATTTTATCATGTTCAAACATAATTTAAAATTAGATAAAGTGTTGTTTCCTAAAAATATTACTTGATTTTTTAAAATAATATTCTTAGATATTATAAATTATCATAGTATTTTTAAAATAATTATTTGACTTTATAAACAATAATTTTATATATAAATAAGGTTTTAGAAACATCTAAGTCATATTAAATTAACAGAATTATACAAATCGATATTTCACTATTATTGTCCTAAATATATATTATTTTAGAAAGAACAAAAAAAATACAGCCTAAGATAAATGTTTTGTCATGAATTAAAGAATAAATTTCACTTTATCATAATTTAAATTCTAAAAAATGTAAATTTATCTTTTTAATATAAAATATATAATATAAAAGTGATTTCCTACATGTCACAAGTTTTCCTTAATTTGAGGTTGGTTTATCCTTGGGGGCATTCAAGAATTTTCCATGTAAGGAATACAAACATGGGTTTTTAGAGTAAATTTTAGATACACATGGTTATGGAGCATAGTTAGTACTAACAATGATACAACAATGGGGTGTGGTTCTATGATACATAGATGAAAGTTTTACTGTTTCAGCAAAGTTAGTTCTATCATGAGACATTCCAAGGGAACCATGCGAGTATCTGGGTGGTTATATAAGGTTGTCACACCATTTGAGAATGATTTCCCAAACCATGGGTCTCATCTCTAGAAAACCATTCCACTCATTTTTTAAATAAAAAATGCCACACATGGTTTATCAAGATTTAACTAACTATGTGCCTCAATTTGAACCACTGAGTAGATGGAAGTAAACTTTTTTCTGTTGATAATTTTTATGTATAATAACCTCATAATACCTATTATGATCATGCTAAACCTTCTTAGAAAATATATTTGATTCTTGTTTTTATTTATAGCTATTTTCCATTGTTATTAATTAATTTATTAATGTTATGTTCTATTTGTGAAATGACATTCTCTATTTTTCTTAGATCCTATCCAGATATCTTATCCTATTTTCTCTTTGGAATTTTAATTGGTTGTAGATTATGGAACTAAGGGATTTGATAGATGTTTGATGTCATTTCTTATGGGTGTAAGATATTGAGGGCCCTAACTACTTGGTTTCTACTTCTACTCTTGAATGAAACTAGTTTTCCTAAATTTTTGAGGTAAATGTCTCTATATAAAATGGTATTATTTAATAATTACATGATGTTCTTATAAAATTTCATCAATTTATTTTAGAAAGTAGTTTAAATAGATATCAAAGTGGTTATGTTTAATTAGATTCATGTTTTTAAAAGGGTTTGTTATTAAAAACAATATCCACACTAAGTATTTGATGAAATGACCTAAATTAGGCTTTATTAAAAAATGAATTTTAAAGACAAAATGAATAATTATTTTCCATGAAAATGTTTTATAAATTGTGGTTATGGTTTTCAAATGTTTTTTTTGAAATATTAGTACATTGGGAACTTTTGGTGTGTTGGTAAATAGACAAGTCACTCTTAGTGTGTGTTATACCAATAGTGGATTGATATCTAAAGAGTGAGATATGACCTGAGTTTGGTTATATTCACATGATTTCATGTTATTGTGTTTGTTTCCTGATCGAATATGTATTTCCAGAGGCTATATCCTAAATCATATGATTTTTCATTTATTCTTTATTTTACATGTGATGGTAAATTTTGTGGTTATTTTTTAACATTGTTATCTTATAGTGTATCAATAGTTTATTTTTATTATTACTTCAAGAAATCCAATATGGGAATTTAATATTCCATGTGTGTTTGAATATAAAATAATTTTACGAAAACTAAAGGATTTTTAAGAAAATTGTTTGACTTTTAGAAAAATATTATGAAATGTTTTTTAATCTAGAAATAACATTTTCAGGGTATTATACTCTTCAAAGATTATTTTTTGATATAATTGAGGGATATATACTCACACCAAAATTTTTCTATTTTGAATTTAAAGTTATTTTTTTCTAGGAATTAGGTAAAGGGGAGGGTGTCATATAGTTCACCAGCTTCTCTTGGTTGTCTTCACCTTCATAGTGAGATATTTTTGTGCTGACATATGGTCACATAATGTTTTGACTTTTGGATTGGGATACTTAAAATTATTTTTTTTGCATTTGGGGTTATTGTTTTATGCCACGCAGATATATAGTCTTCCTCCAATTTCCACTATATTTAAAAATTATATATTTATGATACTATTGTTGTTTTGTTGCACCTAAAATTTGGATGAAATTATTGGGTTTCATTCCTTATTGATCAATGTTGGTTAATTAAAAAATAATGATAAATGTAATACACAACCTAAAGTGTTATGAAATAATCTAATTTTGATTCAAGGTTTGTGGTAAACAGATGTCTGGACTATTAGAATTTGGTTAGTAAGTGTGAAAGGGTGCTTGGACAAATAAATTCCATTTTTGAACTTCAGTTACCTTGGGTGGTTTGAATTATTTACTGTTGGTCAGAGTGGATACTCAAGAAGGGAGTGTATTGAGTTCCAATTAAAATTTCTGTTTTAAAATATTTATATTAAAATACACCAAATTAAAAATATGTTAAAATGTAGTGAATTTATAGAGATTGTAAAAGTTCAATTAGTTTCTAAAAGATTGATTAGGTATAAGTTAATTTAATCAGAAGATTAGAATAAATTTTGAAACTAACTTACTGGTTCACAATAAGTATAAAAACTTGCAAATTTAACTATCAAAGTAACTTTAAAACATATTGTATTTCAAATTAATTAGCAGTGGAATAGAAAATATATTTAATATAATTTAGATTTAAACTAAGATGCACGACAGATATAACCAAGAGGTTTAGTCTCAAGCTAACACATTATCCCCTCAAAAAATTTATATAAATTTGATCCACACCCTGGATCAGGGTAAACAATAGTGCAATCACTGTCCATGTACTATGACCTCAACCACAGTTCTACATGGGAAAACAAAACAACAGCACATAGGTTGTCCAGGTCTTACTTGACCTCTACCACTATCCACAGTGGGATACAAGAGATTTATAGAAGGTTTGTGTGAGGATTTATAAATCCTCCAGCTTAGCTCAAGGGACAGTGTGTGTATAAAATGTACATAGTACCACACTGCTCAGAATGTAAATAAAAGAATAACTGTGAAAGAATTTATGAGTTTTAGAAAGCTCTAGTGATTTGAAGTGCAGCTCTGGACTCTTGAATAATTAGGAATGCTTCTGAGTCCTTCTCTGGTTTTTGTCTGAAAAAAAGAGGGTCGTTTTCTTCATGTTCAGTTTGATCATCTTGAGTTCACGAAGAGCTTGTTGTAGTTCTTCACTCATTGACTAAGATACAACTTGTGTTCTCCCTTAGAATGAATGGATTCGTGTAAGTCCAGTGTTATTCCAGTATGAATGTAGCCTTTCTTTTCTGTGTGAATGTACCATTTTCCAATGGTATTTAGCCCTTGCTTTTCCACACACTTTAAGTTCCTTCTTATTACTTTCTGTCTGGCCTTTTTCCTTCCTTTTATAGCTTTTAGATCCGGTAAAAGGAAATGATTACCTTTTTACAGGTACGATGTACAGTTCCCTGACATGCCAACAACTATCATTAAATATCATTTCTTTCTTTAAAATCATCAAATATGATTGATGCTTAATTAATAAATAATATTGACAAAAGTAGGGTTTAGCAATTAGTTATTTAAAGCCTTTGATCATTAGCCTTCTGTCAGTAGATATGTAATGGTGGACTTTGTATAGCAGTGAGCTCCTATCGGTAGCTCCTTGTATCAGTAGATCGTGCATACCGGTTGCTCCTTGTATCGGTAGCTGTAACTCCATGTATTAGTATCACTATATACTGGTGACTCCTTCTATCAGTAGATTGTTTTTTCTAGCAGTAACTCGCTTGTATCGGTAGCTTGCTGTATCAGTGACTGTCTGTATCGGTGAACATTGTATCGGTAGCTCGTGCATACCGATAACTCCGTTCGGTACTAGTGAAGTATATATCAGTAGAATTATGCATACCGGTAGACTTGTTATATAGGTATCTCAGCTCCTATCGGTATCTCTCTGTATCGGTAGACTTGATCTATCAATGGAATGTGCTTACCGGTGGATTTATAAATACTGGTAGCTCTACGTATTGGTAACCTTTGCTTTTCGGTGACTATGTCTATCGGTAGACTATGTACTGGTAGAGCTGTTTGTCTGTATCAGTAGCTATAGGCATATTAGTTACTTAACACTTATCAGTTTTATACAAAACATATCCGTTTGAGTTATAATTATTTCCAAAGTCATATAAACATAGATAAAAATTGATTAACATATTTCAAATATTATTTTAATATTATTATCAAATAGAATGTCAAATATTAAAAGAATTAATATATATATGAACATTATTTGGGATTTTCAAAGTTTGTGAAATCATTATTTGGATTAACAAAACTGGGAAGGTCAAGAATCTTCCCCTTTTTGATAATCACAACTTAGGATATTATATTCCCAATAAAATTTGTAATGTATCAGAGGATATTTCATTCAATCCAATTTTATCAGAGAAAACTATGTATTATAAAACATATATAGTAAAGATACAATAAAAAATGGATCAGAGGAAAATGAATTAATCTCATAAAATATAATATTTCTCCCCTTTGTTGTATCCCATATATATTTCCCTTAGATAATATTTCTCCCCCTTTGTGATAATCAAAAAGTGGGACAAAAAGGAAAAACAGGAGAAAATAAGGTAAGATCATATGTACTTCATGGAGAAAACACTTAAAAAGTAATACATAAATGAAACAAAAATAAATACAGGTGATTCCTATCAAAAAATCCAAGCTACTTATCAATCCACATACTCGGCATGATATTTCCCCTTGGAATCAGAAGAAGATTCAGATGAGGTCGATAAAGGTGAAGGCTTATGAACATCAAAGATGATCAGAGGTGGCTGAGCAACTGAAACTGTTCCTAGCCTATACTTTGTAGTTCTTTGAGTGATCATAGGAGTAAGGCTTCTGATGGATTCGGCTGGAGTCATCTGAACAAGAGAAGTTGTAGAGGCAGAAGTAGGTAAAGCTGTAGGAACAATAACTTTCCTAGCATCGACATGCAAGAAGGGAAACAAGATATTTCTGAAATCCATTATGATTCCTCCTCCTCTCTCCATAGTAGATGTGACATCATCCTTATTATCCATAAATTTATCCAAGGCTAGAGTCAGTTCCCTTAGCTTTCTTACATTCTCCCTGAAGGCTTGATTGACTAGTCTTAGCTTTATGTTTTCTAAAATAAGCTTGATTGACTAGTCTTAGCTTTATGTTTTCTCTCATATAGTCATGAACAATCTTCATTATCTCTCTAGTTGTATCTCTTGTAGAAATACCACTTTGGTTAGATTTTATGAGTCCACAAAGCCAATGGTTGATGCTGAACCAAGATCATCCTTCTTCAAAGCTCGAGTCTGATTCAATTTTATTGATGGTCTAGAGGCAAGAGAACGAATAGAGAATGTTACTGTTTCCTTGATGTTTTTGGTGAACCACCTAATAAGATTTTTCACTTGAGAATCCTGGGTGCTAACATGATATTTAATGGAGGTTTTAAATCCCACAAAGACAGATACCATCTGGCTTAGAACACTTTTGACATAATTTAAGTCCTTGTCTTCTTGAGTTCTTGAACTCATATAAGTTTCTAAATAGATAACAGACTTCTTTAGAACTTCAACATCCTCTTCCATGCTAGACATCTGATTCTGGAAAGCTGTAACTTCATCCACTATCTCTGCCACAAAGGTAGAGAAATTACATCCAAAAGAGATTTCAAAAGACTTTTCCAAATTTCTCATCTCTTCAACAAAGCAGTGCTTTAACTTGGCAATAGAGGCACTAAAAGACACTTTCATCTCCTTCTTTAAGGGTTCAAGATCAGCCCTGGTGATCATTTCAGCAGGTGAAACCACAACAGGTGCTCTTTCAGATACTATACTGGCCATAGAGTCATTAAAAATACATTGAATGGATGAAACCATTGATGATTCGATTTTTCTTATTTCTTCCACAAAAATGATTTTACGATCAGACTTGAGCTTATCCAGATCATGCTCTCTGACCACATCTTCTGGTAATAATTCAGTCTGAATATCATAATTGATTTTTGGTTTATTGAGTGATATCTGATTACCAGAATCTGGAAAATCCAATCCACAAACCCCAAAACCTAGGTCTTCTGCCCAATCCTCAATTTCAACTACCACTAAAACACTTCCAAACTAGATTGGATGCTCCCCCTCAACTGGTGCATTCTCTTATATAGAAACAACATTATCAGTAGGTCTTTCTTCCTCAGAAAAATCTTATACAATCAACTACATATTTTCAATAGAAAGAGGTTCCTTAGGAATCGGTAAAGGTCCTTACATATCACCCACTACATCCTTAACAGGCACAACTGAGCTTCCAATCAATGGACTCAGACATAAGCAGATAGATTCAGATGCTTCAGATTCATTCTCTTGTTCTTCTTCATTCTCATGGGTTGGCTGGTCATCCTCATCTACATGTGTTTTTTCTTCTAATAATGTTTCTTTTCCTGAAGATATAACTTTAGCAACAGGACTTGGGGGAAATTCTAGATCTCTTCCATCAGCCATAGAAGTCTCCTCTTCATCAGTCTCATCACTGTACTTAGGTTCTTCTTCATCAGGTCCTAGACCTGGATACCTCACATCCTTAGGCCTTGAAGAATGATCCACAGGATTGAAATTATCATATAGCTTCTTGTTATCATTAACCCACTCTATTTATATATGGATTCCAGTTTATCTATATATATTTTCAAACAGTTCTTGTGATACAGAATTTGATTTATAACACCACTGTCTCATCCTGAGACACAGCTACTCCTTTTACTTTTATTATCACGGAGATCATCTTGGCAAAGAATAAAGCATTTGTTTTTGACTTTCTTCTAATCATATCCTCTACTTGAGTCATTAGTAGCCTGCACAGATTCAATTTCACACCATGTATCAAATGATGTAACTGTTAGATATCATGATATCTTAAATTCACAAATTCCCCTCATCTTGGAATTAAAACATGATGAACAAACATGAAGAGAAATCTGTTCTCTCCATCTATTTCAGCAGCCACCACCTGTCTTTTCGTTCCACTACTGGTGAGTTCCTCTAAGGCAATCTCATAATCAAATATCTCACTTGTAGGTGGTACTTATTTTGAGAAATATCCAGACACACCTTAGTTTGGTACCTTCTAGCATTCATCCCACACAATAGATGAAAAATCCATTTCCTTTCCATTTATAAGTGAAATCATTCAGTTCTCTTCTTCTTATTTCTCAAACATAAGAACTCATAGAACTCATTCACCAACTTCAGATAGTAAGGGCAATTGTTGTTCAAAAATAATTATACTCACTTATGATCTTCCAGCACCTCGAGAACTAACGATCTACTAGACAACAGCCATTCCACACACATCTCTTTTTCGATCACAATAACTCTATTCTGTAAGTGCGGGTTCACTAGTCTCCTTCCTAACCTTGTTCTACCAACACGGCTACTTCCTTCTTGATCTGCCTTCTGCTTCTTCGCATTCGTCTCATCAATGTCATCTCTAGCAGTAGGGAGTTTGGTTTTTTCCATTTTTGGTTCAAGGAACATAGGGTTTTCGAGAGATTTGGGAGATAAGGCTTGAGGGAAAAGGGTATGATGTGGATAAAAAAGTGGCTAAGATTTAGTTTTATCATTTAAAAATCATAAATAATTAAATTATAAAAAGTAAAGTATAAAGGATACAGATTCAAGTGGCAGACAGAAGTTTAAAACATCGCATACTTATCGGTAGGGTATATCAGTGATAATTCCTAATCATTGAGGTTTCACATCGGTGAGGTACATCGGTGAGGTACAACGGTGAGGTACATCAGTGAGGTATCACATCAGTGAGGTATTACATCGTTGAGGTACATCGGTGAGGTATCACATCAGTGAGGTACATCGGTGAGGTATCACATCGGTGAGGTATCACATCGGTGAGGGATCACATCGGTGAGGTATCACATCGGTGCGGTATCACATCGGTGAGGTATCACATTGGTGAGGTACATCGGTGAGGTATCACATCGGTGAGGTATCACAATGGTGAGGTACATCGGTGAGGTATCACAGTGGTGAGGTACATCGGTTAGCTATCTATCGATCAAGGTTAATCATTCCTAGCTCATTTCTAAGGTAATTTAACCTATCAGAACAAAAAGGTTTGGTAAAAATGTCATCTAATTGATGTTCATTACCTATAAATTCAAGACTAATATCACTTTTTTGGTAGTTCTCTCTCAATAAATAGTGACTTACATCAATGTGTTTGGTCCTAGTGTGAGACACAGGGTTCTTTGAAATATTAATTGCACTACTGTTATCACAGTTAATAAAAAAATTCTTAAAATCATATCGATAGTCCAAAACAGTGTCATTCATCTACAGAATTTGTGCACAACAGCTACCAGTAGCTATGTACTCTGCTTCAGCAGTAGACAATGCAATAGAGTTTTGTTTCTTACTACACCAAGATACTAGGGACATTCCTAAAATATGACATGTTCTAGATGTGCTTTTTCTATCCATCTTGGAACCAGCAAAGTCTGAATCTGAATAACTCGTTAATTCAAAAAAATTCCTTTTAGATAAAACAAATCCAAATTTGTAGTATGTTTAAGTTACTTAAAATTCTTCTAACAGTATGTAAATGTGATTATTTAGGATTATCTTGAAATCTTTCACACATACACACAATAAACATGATATCTGGTCGACTAGATGTAAGGTAAAGTAAGCTTCCAACCATACCTCTATAGATGGTTTGATCCATTGGTTTCCCAGTTTCATCTGCATCCATGTTATAGATAGTACTCATAATAGTTTCACTTTCCTTAATACTATCCAATCCAAAACGCAATAAAAGATCCTTTGTATATTTACCTTGATTCAAAACAATACCATTTTCATTTTGAAAAACATTAAATCCAATAAAATATTTGATTTCGAACATTAAACTCATTTCAAATTCATTATGCATACTCTTTGAAAAATCAGTACATAAAAAATGTTTAGAAGATCCAAAAATAATATCATCAACATAGATTTGTACTATCAAAACATCTTTAGAAATTATTTTAATAAAAAGAGTTGGATCATCAATCCCTTTAGTAAAACCTTTTGAAATAAGAAAATTACTAAGTCTATCATACCAAGCTCTTGGAACTTGTTTTAAACCATATGATGCTTTAGAAGGTTGAAAAACATGATTTTGGAAATGGGGATTAGTAAATCTAGGTGGTTGTTCAACAAAAACATCTTCAATAATAAAACCATTTAGAAAATCACTTTTAACATCCATTTGATATAACATGAAATTATGATGAGAAACATGAGAATGTAGAATCCTAATGGCTTCTAATCTAACTACAAGAGCAAAGGTTTCCTCATAGTCTATTCCTTCCTCTTGACTATAACCTTGAGCAACTAAACTAGCTTTGTTTCTAACTATATTTCAAGACTCCTCAACTTTTTTTGTAGAAACCCATTTAGTGCCTATGGTCAATGTTTCATTAGGTATGTCAACTAATTCCCAGACTTTGTTTCTACCAAATTGATTTAGTTCTTCTTGCTTAGCCAGTACCCAAAATTCATCATTGATTGCTTCATTGACATTTTTAGGTTATAACTGTGTAAGAAAAGCTTAATGTTAAACCTTGTTTCTTAGAGAACCTCCTGTCTATGATCATTTATCAAGATTTCCAACAACATCATCTAAAGGATGATTATTTAGAATCTTGGTTGATCTAGTAAATGCAGGACTAGAAATTTCAGGCTCTTCTCTAAGTTCGGGTCCAATAGGAGCAGGTTCTGGAAAGTTTCGAGAACTTGATGTCTTTACAATAGGTTCTTTGGTTTTTCCATTAAGGTCCAAAATAGATAGATTTTCCTCAATATTTTCAGGAGAAGACTTAGATTCATGGGGATCAGTTTCATCAAACTTGATGTGAACAGATTGTTCCACACATTTGGTTCTTTTGTTAAAGACTCTATAAGATTTGCTAGTTAAAGTATTAACAAAGAAAAGTTCCTTCATCACTTTTGGGTGAAAACTTGTCAAGATTATCCTTTTTATTGAGAATAAAGACTTTTCAACCTAAAACTATAAAGTAACTAACCTTATGTTTTCTGTTATTCCACAACTCATAAGGGTACTTCTTGAGAACGGGTCTAATTAAGACTCTAGTGATAATATAGCAAGCTGTATTTACAACTTCAGCCCAAAAATAAATTGGCAGGTCATACTCATTAAGTATAGTTCATGCATTCTCTTGAAGGGTCCTATTTCTTCTTTCTACTACACCATGTTGCTAAGGTGTTCTAGGGGCATAGAAATTCTAACTATATACATTGTGTGAGAAATAAGATTCAAACTCATAATTTTCAAACTCACGACCATGGTCACTTGTCAGAGTCTTAATCTTAAGTCCACTAAGGTTTTCAATAGACTTGGAGTATTTAGTAAAGTAGGAACAAGCTTCACATCTGTGAGCTAAGAAGTATACCCAAGTATATCTAGAAAATTCATCTACTAAAACATAAACAGAATGCTTCCCATTTAAACTAAAAACTCTATAAGGTCCAAAGAAAATAAATGTGAACCAACTTAATAGGTTGAGAAGTTGAAACTTGTTTCTTTTATTTAAAAGAAACTTTATGTTGCTTTCTCTTTCGACAGGGATTACAAACCTTATCAGCTGGGAATTCATGTTTAGGTAGGTCTCTAACTAATTTTTTTCTAGTCAGTTTTCTATGTGAATGAACGTTGCAGTGTCCTAATGTTTTGTTCCATAGATGAGACTCCTTATGAAAAGCATTTAAGAAAGTAACATTTTTTAGCTAAAGAATTCATATCAAGAGCATAAACATTTTAATTTCTCAATGCAGAAAATACTAAAACATATTTGGAATTAAAAAAATTACAAGAATCATTTTCAAATTTAACATCAAAACCATCATCACATAACTGATAAATACATAACATATTATATTTAAGTCCATCAAAAAATAAAACTTAGAAATTAAAACAGAGTTAGTGTTACCAATTTGGCCTATCCCAATGATCTTCCCTTTAGAATTGTCACCAAAGGTGACATAGCCTCCCTCAAATTTTATTAAGCTTTTCAAGAATGAGTAATCTCTAGACATGTGCCTTGAGAATCCACTATCCAAGTACTAAGTTTTCCTATAGGAACTCCTTAAACAGGTCTCCTACAAAATAGGTTTAGATAGAGAATGATTTTGGTACCCAGATTTTCTTGGGTCCAGATAGGTTAGCAAGTAAAGCCATAGGTACCCGGATTAGTCTCGTGGTACAAAAATAATTTACAGAATCAATATATTTTGAAAGATAAACTTTATTTGATCTACAACCATATGAATAACTAGTTGAAGCATAGAGATTTCCAGAACTAGAACTAGCAGCATTCTGTCCATATTTAGAAATGAATCTAATTTTAGTAAATTGTCTCTGTCCAAGCTGATAGCCTATTCCAGTGGTATATTTGGTGCCACTTGTTTTCTTGGAATTTGTGTAAGTGTAACTTTTCCATTTGTAAATTTTTCTATGTCCTTCCATAGTTGCTCATTAGACATTTTTAGTTCGGCATTTTCCATTAGTAATTGATCATTCTTTTCCTTTTCTACATCAAGTGTATATTTTATAGAACTGGTCAGAGCATAATGATTCTTCAAAGAATTATAATTTTCCTTCAATTCATTACATATTTCTTCTAGTATATTACTATATTCAAATAACACTTTACTAGACATATTTTCAGATTGAGAATCAGAATCAACTCCAGAATAATATGAATTTAAAACAGGAGGGTCCAGTGTTACCTCAAATGTGTTTTTCATAAAACACATGTTATCTTTATGAGAATCTTCATCCTTATCAGAATAAAAATCACTTGAAGTGTCTTCTGAAGCACTCTAGGTAGCTTTCATATATTTATTGTACTTATTGTCCTTGTAGTCATATTTATTTTTGAACTTCAATTTTGGACAGTCTTCTTTTACATGTCCTTTCCTTTTGCATTCATAGAGGATAATCTCATCACTTTTATCAGACTTCTTCTTGTCCTCTTCCAATGACCTTTGTTATCATATTTTCTTTTTTAATTTGATTTTCTAAAGAATTTCTTCTTCCTGTAGAACTTCTTGAATCTTATGGATATTTGAGCCATCTCAGCATCACTGTCAGAATCTGAACTTTCACTTGATGAGCTTTCAGTTGGTATGTGTACATTATCCATGTCCTTGATCTTTGAAGCATATGTATTGAAGGCTACTGACTTTTTCCTTGGTTCATCATCTTCCTCCTTATTCACTTTGATATCTTCCTCATACATTATAAGATTACCCATTAATTCTTTAATGGGTAGAGTTACAATATCACATGATTCTATAATTGAAACTGATGTGCCTCTCCACTTGTCTGGAAGACATCTTAGTATTCTCATGACCTGCTCTTTTGCAGGAACAACTTTTCCAGGTTAGCTCATAGTGTTCACAATATCATTGAACCTGAGATACATGTCAGAAATAGGTTCATCAGGCTTCATTTTAAAATTATCATATTTAATAGTATAGGTCTTTAGCCTCATTTCATTGACATTGGTTGTTCCCTCATGGGAAATGGCCAAAGTGTCCCAAATTTCATAAGCAGTTTTACAAGAAGATATTATTTAAAATTCCTCATCACCTAAAGCACAATACAAAGCATTCATAGATTTACAATTATTATTATAAGCTATTTTAGTAGGTTTATCCCAAGTAGTTCTTTTAGTTTCTGGAATCTTATATCGAGTGTCTATAGAAGTCCAGATGCCAAACTGCATACTCTCTAAATTATTTTTCATTTTAATCTTCCACTGGGCATAATTTGTACCATTTAACAAAATGTGGCATGTTGTTAGCAGCACCATATAATCTATTATCCATAGATATATTTTAGCAAAAATATTTAAAGATATTAAATTTAGAACTAACAGAAATATAAGATATTTAAGGTACAAATAAAATCACAATTGAAAAACTGAGTGTTTAAAAAACTTTTAATAATATATTTAATCATTTGATACCAAATTTTCATCATAGTGGATACTCAATAGGGGTGTGAATTGAGTTCGAATTAAAATTTCTATCTAAAAATATTTATATTAAAATCTCCGAAATTAAAAATAAGTTAAACTGTAGTGAATTTATACAAATTGTAAAAGTTCAATTAGTTTCTCAAAGATTGGATAGGTCTCAGTTAATTTAATAATAACATTAGATTAACTTTTGAAACTAACATACTGGTTCACAATAACTATAAAAACGTGATAATTTAACTATCAAAGTATCTCTAAATCAAATTGTATTTCAAAGTAATTAGTAGCGGAATAGAAAATATATATAATATATTTTAGATTTAAATGATGATGCATAGCAGATATAACCAAGAGGTTCAGTCTCAAACTGAGACTTATTCCTCTCAAATAATTTATATAAATTTGATCCACCCCCTTGATCGGGGTAAAAAACAGTGCAATGACTGTCCATGTACTAAGACCTCTACCACAGTTCTACATGGGAAAACAAAACAACAGCACACTGGATGTACAAGTCTTACTTGACCTCTGCCACTATCCACAGTGGGATACAATAGATTTATGGAAGCTCTGGGTGAGGATTTAGAAATCATCCTGCTTAGCTTAGGAGAAAGTGTGTGTATAAAATGTATAGAGTATCCACACTGCTCAAAATGTAAATAAAAGAATCATGAGAATGTAGATATGAGTTTTAGAAATCTCTAGTGATTTGAAGTGCAGATATGGACTCTTGAATAATTAGTAATGCTTATAAGTCCTTCTCTAGTTTTTGTTTGAATAATAGAGGGTCTTTTTCTACAAGATGAGTTTGATCAGCTTGAGTCCATGAAGAGCTCGTTGTAGTTCTTCAATCTTTGACTAAGATGCAATTTGTCTTCTCTTTTAGAATTAATGGCTTCAACTAAGTCCATTTTTCATCCAGTATAATTGTAGCATTTCTTTTCTATGTGAATGCATCTCTTTCATATGGTATTCATCACTTTCTTTTCCACACACTTCACGTGCCTTCTTAGTTACTTTCTATTTGGCCTTTTCCCTTCCTTTTATAGCTTTCAGCTCAGGTAAAAGGAATTGATTACCTTTTTACAAGTATGAGGTACAGTTCCTTAATATGAAAACACATGTCATTAAATATCATTGATTGCATTAAAATCATCAAATATGATTGTTGCTTAATTAATAAATAATATTGACAAAATTAGAGTTTAAGAATCAGTGACTGGAAGTCTAGGATCTGTAGACTTCTGTCGGTAGATATATAATGGTGGACATTGTATAGTAGTGAGCTCCTATCGGTATCTCTTTGTTCTTATACCGGTATCTCCTTGTATCGGCATCTCGTGCATACCGGTTTCTCCTTATATCGGTAGCTGTTACTCCATTTATCAGTAGCTCTGTATACTGGTGACTCCTTCTATCGGTAGCTTGTTTGTTCTAGCAGTAATTCACCTGTATGAGTAGCTTGTTGTATCAGAGACTATCTGTATCGGTGAACTTTGTATCGGTATATCGTACATACCAGTAGCTCCTTTCTATACTATTGAAGTATATATCGATAGACTTATGCATACTAGTAGACTTGTTCTATTGGTAGATCAGATCCTATTGGTAGCTCTCTGCATCGGTGGACTTGATCTATCAGTGGATTGTGCTTAACGGTGGATTTATACATACCGATAGCTCTTCGTATCGGTGACCTTCTCGTATCGGTGACTATGTCTATTTGTAGAATAAGTACCGGTAGAGCTGTTTTTCTATATCAGTAGCCATAGGCTTATCATTGACTTAACACTTATTTGTTTTATACAAAACATATCCGATGGAGTTATAATTATTTCAAAAGTCATATAAACATAGATAAACATTCATTAACATATTCCAAAGATTATTTTAATATTATTATCAAATAGAATATCATAGATTAAAAGAATTAATATATAGATGAACATTATTTGGGATTATCAAAGTATGTTCAAGCATGATTGGGATGAAGAAAACAGGTGATGTCAACATTTACCATGAATAAGACTTGGTGTTTTGAATTTGGTTAAATGATCTCTATTTATAGTTTGTTTAAATGGGAAAATTCCTTATTAAGGTTTTTTCATTATTTTATAGAATCCTTAACTGATTTAAAAGATTTTTATTTGATGGTATTAATATGGACTCAGGAATATTTCCTTGTGATTTTATATTTTTTCTCATTAGATAATTGTTTTTTGTATTTTATTTATTAGTAAATTATTTATAGAATAGATATTCAGAATATAGGTGAGTAACTTTCAAGGTATATTTAATAGGAAAATATTTTGGTGGAACCTTCTTTTGTGGAAGCTATAATCCACACTCTACGAACTCTGGGTCAAGTGGTTAATAGATACAATGTATGATTGGTGAATCTTTCCTTGTATTTTACTAAGAATCATCCACCCATATTCTATAGTGAAAGGGGACCCCCAAAATATGAGGAATTGATTGAATGGATTGATATGATTTCCCATTTTCAAAAGACACTTGAGGACTCTATGGTGGGTTTTAACGCATAAATACTAGAAAGAAAAGGAAGAATATGGATAGATTACATTATTCATGCTAAGTTTCATGAAAATATTTCTTAATCTTATTTCATGAAAAATGTTCAATCAACTATTTTACAATGAAAATTTTCAGGTTGAAAAACCCTTGAATTTTTTACCTTAGAGCATGGAGAGCCTATGATTTTGAAATATTCCACCCATATCCTTGATTTGGGGAACTTAGTATTAATTTTTACCAATTAATACTTTAAATATTCATGGATTGATATGTAACTAAGAGAAAATATTAATTTAATATAGACTATATTGTTCCTTCTAACCTTTTTGTTGGTACTAAAATAAGAATGTATGGAAGATTTATAAATATCTTGAAAAATATGTTTGGGTGGAGATTTATTTTGTGTATTTGTTATCCAAGTTGTGTCTTTTATCAAGGAAAACCATATAAAGTTATACATATTTTATTAGAAATAGATTGAAGGACAACATTAGGATAATAGTATGTATTTTCAATTAGTATAGATGGCATGGTTATACCAAGCCTAATTATAAAGTATCTCATTGAACATGTCATTATTGGGGAAAGACAGGTCATATCATGCATTTTTTGTGGATGGATGTCCCACAATGGTTAGGATGGATCCACTCTCACCAAGGGTTTGTACGTTTGTTATGATGGTCTCATGGGTGGTGGGTCTTATCCCCATACTGAGGTGGATGTTCCTACGGCTAAAAAACTCAAGGATATGGTTATACCAAAAATTATTTTTATAGTAGATTTTTTACTAGAGGAATCTTATACAGGGACAATTATTGTTTAAAGTACTGTGTTAATTTCATCTTCTATCATGGTAGTTTTTTTTAATACGTCATTCTATTACATTGTTAAAGTTAGTTTACATGTTGGGATTATTCTTAGAACTTATACCATTGTTATTTTATCTTTCTATGCCTTTGGGAAAGAGATATGAATAATTCTTTTCATGTACTACTTGTTAGGTGAATATATTCAACTTTGAAGTAGTGTGGTATTTCTTAGTTCTCGATATTGATATCTTATACCTAGTTATTAACATTGATTTGATGATCTGTATTTAGGACCCTCTTGATTATTATCATAATAGAATATTTTTCTATCTTATGATGGAAAATCTCTTTTCATTCAAAGAGACTATGATTATATATCTTGGAGACTAGATATTCTTATTCCTTATGATGAATTGAACTCATTCTATCTATCTGTAATGTTCCTTGATGTCGCTGATCCAGAATTGATCCATCCACTTCTTCCAGTAGTGGTTCATACACTATAGTATTTCCTAATGATATTTCTCAGTTACCATGGTATAAGGAAGTTATGTTTACTATTGACATGATCCCTAACCTAATTATTATTTCAATTACATCATATCACATGGAATGTGATGAGTTAAGGGAACTTAAAGTCTATCTTGCATACCTTGAGGCTAAGGTATTTATTTTTCCTAGCATGTCACCATGGGATTTTCCAATCTTCAATGCTAATAATGTAGATGTAATCATTAGACATTCCATTGACTATCAAAATATAAATAAGTTAATCAAAAAAAATAAAATATTTCTATGAATTTATGATATTTATGATCAAATCAGAAGGGAACATTGGTTTTTTAATGCATAAAACATATTTTTAAAGTGTATTTTTATCTATAATGTTTTGGTAAATGAAATAATTATCAATTTTATTAATTATAATGTTAAAAAAAGTTTATTAGTGAAAAAATAAGAGTTCATTGAAAGTTTAATAATTCCATGAACTAATTTTTTTAGGTTCAATCAAAATGAAAAAATAAGTAAAATAGTTTTTATAGAATATTACATGATTTTATAAAATTATATTCATTGATACAATCAATTAAAATAGTATTTTTAATTTTATTAATCTAATTTGATAATATGTATTATATATATAATGTTTCGAAATAATTTAATTGATATAAAAGTGATGGTATAATGAAAATTGATATTTTTCACTATTCAAAGAAAATAGATAATTTTAGGAAAATATAAAAAATACATAATAAGATAATTATGTTGTGAGGAATTCATGTTTTTGTTTTAATTTATCATAATTTGAATTCTAAAATATATAAAAATATATTTTTAAATTAAAAAATATAATATAAATGTGATGACCTCTCAATCACTAGTATGCCCTAATTTTATATTTGATTACCCTTAGTTTCATTTAAAAAGTTTCTATGAAGTAGGGGTTGAAAACATGGATTTTTTAAGAATAAATACAAGTGCATTGTTATGGAAATTTTTTAATAAAACACTATGTGGAAATCATAAGACGTGTCACTTTGGGGTACAAAGTTTATTTTAATAATTTCATAATAATTACTTAAACAATGGGGTTTTTATGGGAACCACGTCAGCATCTGGGTAGTTTTCCATGCATCTCAAATGGTTTGATAATTGTTTTCCAACATATTATATCAAATCACCATGAAATTGTGTTCCATGATTTTCAAGGGACAGTAGCCACACATGGTTAATGCATTTTTTATCTAATTATTGAGCCTAACTGTGTGCCCTGATCTGATCCTCTAAAATATCTAAATTTATACCTTTTAATTGATCGTTTTTATTTCATATCACTGAATTTTTCTCATTTGGATTGAATGAAACATTATTCAATACTCTATAATAATCTCCCTTTGTATTTTTTGATATCTGTCGATAATTATTAATAGATCACATTATGGTATATTATATTTTTTATCAATATTATTTATTATTCTTAAATCCTCACTAGATATATTATCCTCATGAATTTTTGGGAAATTAATAGGTTTTGGATGGTGAATATAAGTGCATTTAAAGAGAATTGATGATTTTTCTTATGTTCCTAAGAACATGAGGACCCAAACTACGTGATATTAATCTCAATTTTCAAAGAAGATAAGTTTTACTCCATTCTAGAGGTAGGTTTTCATATATAAAGGGTGAAATTCATTAATTTCTTGACGTACATAAACAATTACATTTCTTAATCTTATTAAATTTACAGACTTGATATCAAGGTTTTCATATTGAAAATGATTCAATTTTCTAAATGGGTTTGTATATAATTGTTTTCTACAATAAGTGTAAAATGAAATTCCTTAATGGTGGTTCGGATTGGAAATAAGATCCAATGAATGGAAGTAGTAATTTTTCTCTAAGAAAATGATTTAAAAATTATGGGCACTATTTTCAAAAGTTTTTTTGAGAACATATCACATTAGGAACATTGGGAGAATTAGGAAATGGACTTGTCACTCTTAGTCTGTGTTATACCACTACATGTTTTATATCGACAGACTAAGAGAAGATTGGATATGGGATGAAGTCATCTGCTGGTGTAATTACATTTTATTTATATTTATGAATATTTTTTATCATAGGATATAGCCAAAATCTTATTCCTTTTCATTTATACATATATTTAAACAAGATGGTATATTTCATCATTTATTTCTCACTTGTTTATCTTATAATGAATTTGTGCATGGTTTTGATTATGAAGTGAGGATTTCATACTTTTTCTATTCACATTCCTTGATTATGTGAGCATAAAAGGATATTACAAAAACTAAAGTATATTTTAAATAAAGGATTATATTTCAGAAAATATTTATGAAATGTATTTTTTTAAAATATATAACTAAAATTTTCATTTTTTAGACTATATATATATTATTAGGTGAAATCCTACCACGATCTGTACTCACACCCATGTTTTTATATTGGGTATTTATAGATTTGGTTTTTCAAGACTTTGGTAATGGTGATGGTGTCATGTAGTTTACCAGATTCTATTGGTTTTCATCTCATTTGTAGTGGAATAATTTAGTGGTGAGGGTAGAGCACATTGAGTTTCATATTATGAGTAGTCTTTTTGTTACATTTTGGTTTATCCCTTTCGTACTTTCATTATATTTATAATGGATATGTATTATTATTCTTCTTTGTACTCTGTTTTTTTTAATTAGACACAATACATGTCTTGTTTTTTTTCACATTTCCATATGGAAAACATACTTTGGTGACTTTCTTAGTTTACCTAGGTTGGTTAAGTAAAATAATGAAAAGAATTATTAAAAATAACGTTATTCAACATTAACTCATATAAATTTTTCACCTTCTGAATGAGAGAAATATTAATGGGTTACAATATTAGTCTGTATTATAGTTTGGTTAATAACATCTTATTAATATTTTATGGTTTTGTTATATTGGGTGTAACATAAAAGGTATAGTTTTTTTACACATTGATATATTTAATGATAATTATAACTTTTGGACGATACAATATCCCCCCTAAAACAAATTTCATACCAAAATTTTTACTTATAATATCATAATAATTTCGTAGGGAACATCTAATAAACCATAAATCTAAATACAGTTAAGGGTTTATTATTGATTTGGAATGAGTTTTTTTCTATATGAAATAACATTATAATAACTTCAAAAAGAGAGAAAACAAATTACAAAGTTCATATATAACTTCACTATCTTTTTTTGATCTATATTCATATAGAATAACATCCCACAAACCCATGAAATTACTTCTTTAAAAATAATACCACTCAAAAATCTTTATTTATAACACAATATTCAATTGTTAGAGAAAAAAAAGAAGACATAAGAGACTGTATTATGTAGAGTGAAAGGTTACCATTAGATTCATTATATGTAGTTGAATAATATTTTACTTGATCACATGGTTGTTAGTGACTATTTCCATCGTTGTCCATTGGGTATGGACATTAAGTCACATAATGTCCATCTCTATTAAAATTGAAGCAATATAATTTTATATATTATCTATTTTCCATACACTTGTAAATATTCTGACCTTTGTTATATTCTTCACTTGATCTCTTTAGACCCTTCACCTTCTTATTACTTTAATACATTAAATTGTTAATCATATTTTTTCAGTAAAAGGTTTGGTATAATCACCAGGTTTCTTATTTCGGCTCTCATTCTAAAGTGTAATTCAATAAGGTAATCCTCACATTATCCCCCACACCATTAGTCCCTTCTTGATCCATCCATTACTAAACCCATAAGGGTTGATATGAGGAAATTAATTTAACAATATTATGTAATTTTTATAAAAAACATAAAATTGAATCTACCTTAAAACCATTTTCCCTTATCATTAAATTATCCTATAATTCATTTAGTTTGACCCACATCAATATTATTTTAACCAATATAATTGAAAGTTAAACCTAGGTTACTATGAGATGGGTTCCTTCATGCTTATTACCCTAATACTTGAAATAGAGATCAAAAAGTTCTACATTCTCTTATATATATTCTAATCCCAATAATAACTTAAATCTATGCAACCAAAAATACCACTTATCCTCCCTTCAAAAACAATATTCATTCATCCAATCATATACCAATGTATTTATATACCCTAATCATATAACCTCATTAACACAACTCTCCCAAAACTAATTTGAATACTAATACATTAATACACAATAAAATTATATTTTTTTCAAAAATATAACTCTCTCCCTAACCCTTGAATGGTATTAACCACTTTTTCATCAGCTCATACACTGGTCACTATGATCATAATCCAAAAAATGAGATGAGATTCATTAAAAATATCATGGATATTTATCAATCTCAAGGTTGGCAATTAATATCTCGCATACTTATTCAAAATCAAACAACCCTTTATTATCCCAGTGTCAGACATATACTAAACATAAAACTTTTTCATCCATCAAAAATGTGTTATTCAATAATTATCTTAAAAAATATAGCATTTCTTTAAAATCATTTTTCATAGTTTTTTATACAATTTATTATATGATTTCAATACATTAAAACAGAACTCATAAAGAATTATCCTTATATGTTTCAAATAATCCTTAATAACAAATAGAATATATGAAAATGTCATTGATAAAGACCAAATCACTAATTAATATACCTATGTGTATCCGAAATTAATTTATATTATGATATATTCCTCACCACTATTGGTAAGACTATGAAACTCACCTTTTCTATCATAATATATTTATACTAAAATAATTTAAAATTAACCTATGATCCCTTATTTGGTTATGAGGCATAGTAGTTTCAAGATATACACCTTTCTCGACTTCATTTATATTATCCAATTTCAACCAAATACTAAACTAGAATATGGTTATTAATAAAATTAGTATAAATAATCATGTTAATATTTAAATTTAAACCTAATAGGTATTCTCTAGTGGAACCTTAATGAAATAATTTGTAATTTCTAGTTCAATTGCAATTGACTTATGTCAGGTTCTATTTTACCTTTTAACTAAATTACATAACATAATCTAAAAAATAAATATTTTATAATGACTCATAAATAGAATATAGTTAACCAAATAAAATCCTTTGGGAGATTCCTTCTTAGTTTACACTCTTATGAGCACTTATCCTACATCATTGGGTTAATTGAGTAAAATCTAAGTCTACTATTTTGTTGGTGATTAACCCAAGGTTATTTTCTACCACAACTGCATACAATTACCTATATATAGATATGTATTTATTTGAAGAAAAAACAACACAATATCTAATTTACGAAAACATATAGGTGTTATCCTCTACCATGACTCGTCAATATGTTTTTAAATATGGTTCTCCAACACTAATCCCAAAATGAAATTATAATTATTAAATTGAAATAAAATCATATTCTTTTCTGAATGGGTTATCTATACCTTTGAAATTATGATCAAACCTAATGTATAGACCACTAAAGTTTCATAAAAGGACACAATAACCTCTAAAATTACATAAAACGTTCCTTTAATACTAACTATGATTCCTTACAGAAGAAAACCTGAATCTGGTTCTCATAGATACCTTCCTTTCAATATTTTTTAATTCTAGCTATAAAAATTCAAGATATAACCATATGTAATTATTAAAAATATTTTTTTTTTAATTTATTACATCTAAATGAGATTTAAATGTCTCTATGTTTCAAGGATTATGTCACAATACTATCTGATAAATCCCATATTTTTTTGTGTTAATTGAAAATAATTATTTTATATATGAAACTAAATAATCCATGAAAATTCTTAAATATAACCCATAAATTATTCAATGTGTTTTATCCCTCTAATATTGTCATGTGTAATAGTTTTTTCTATGACATGGGGAATTGGAAATATAAGAAGGGTTGAGATATGACACATTTAAAAGGAAATATATAACTAAAATAATTCTGGAATAAATGTGTTATAAATATTATGGTTGGAATAGGTATAGAACATGAATCTATAATGATCTAGATACTAAAAGCATATTTTGTCAAGGAAACTAATTGAAAACAAAGATATAAATAATAGTGATCTCATAAATATGGAATGTATAATTTCTGAAATCAAAAAACGCATGTAAAGGAAATTTCCTAGACACACTAATTATCCTCAAGACCATAGTTAAGGAATATTGCTGAATTTGGAAAGAAAACAGTAAATAGTAAAATCGTTTTGTCTTATGAGACCTATCTATTCATATATGGTGCATATAAAGTCGGGGCCCAACCATCACACTATTAAGTCTAATGAATTTACCATAAGTTTCAACAAGACATCTCATACCATTTCATAAAGAACTTATTATGAAATAAAACATGGATATATTTATAATGATGAAAAAAAATTAAATACAAGATAAATCTATGTTAGTAGTTAGTAATAATCTATAATGTTAAAAATGATATCCACTTGATCATTACCCATCTTGAGATAAATGGTTTATGGTAAAAAATTGGATTATCAACATTCCAAAATACATCCACAGTAGAATAATAAAAAATGCAACACCAATAATTTCCCCTATGTTAATTGAATATCATTATTAATATGTTAACATAATGCAATATTAATTATGTAAAATGTGATTTATTACCATATAAATTAATGAGTATAATGATAATTAAATACATGAAAATAATGATCATAATACATCTCTTGGAAGGATGTGGATGGCTTCAAAATAACTTATACCCTTTGAAATAATGGATACCCAGAAAGATGTCAACATTGATGAAAAAAATAATTGAGAAAGTTAGATTCAAAAATACTACCCAATAAGAGATCATTAATTGGATTTTGTGGTGTCATGTGTTTATTCTGCTAAAATATATATGTATATATATTTTTATATAAAAGAATATGAATAGTGTAACATAAGACTTACCACAGTAAATATTTTTCAAAATGGAATGGAAAACTGATGGGAAATAATAAATATTAGTTAGATATATTTTTTACCATTTTAATAAAAGGGGATGCTTCCAGTCACTTCCAAACTGTTTGTCAAAAGATGAATTGAAAACTCACAAAAAATTTACTTTTAAAATAATCTCAACTAATAGATTCTAAAAAAATTAATAAATAATTCTATAAGAAATGTTTATCTAAAATATATGTTATGAAAGAGAGATTTTTAATACATAAAATTACATTTTTTGTATAACCATTTTTTTAAATAGTAATAAAAACATATTTTCATTTAAAATTAATTTTACTAATGAGTATTATTAAATAAAATCTAATAAAATTTTTGTGTGTGTTAATCCATTCATGGGGGTAGAAAATTCAATATATAACATTATAACTCAAAAAAGGATTTTGGAGTTACCACTATAACGATATCTCAAGGAAGTGAGAAATTTTTTTCAATGGGAATATGTGTAAAGAATTTATAATCCCAAAAAACAATGGGTGAATACCATATAATATAATCAAATAGAATAATATAAAAAAAATACCTACTATAAGGGAAGAACTAAATCAACGAACACTCAAATAAGGAAATATTATTTGTAATTTGAATCCCAAGAAATAAAAATACTATATATATATATAGTCAATACATGATACAGAGTAATCATGATGTATAAAATTTATTATTCCTCAATGAATTATAATTGATACCTGTAAAACCAATTTCGTTTGAGTAACAATTTAATCAAAACCCCCAAAAAGAGAAACATTGAAATAGAAAATAAAATACCATGATTAAAATATAATTCATTTTATTATAACTCAAATAATTATTTTATAAACCACTTAAATGAAATTAGTCACCTAAATCCAAATAGGTCTCAAAGTGAGGAATTTTAGATCAAAATTATTACAATGTGTATGACATTGTTCTAAATCCACACTTAACTTTTAAATAATTGAGTTAAATAGAAATATTTAAAAGAACATTATTTATATATATTTCATATAATATGATCCTTCAACTATCATAATATATTTAATTATATTATTATTTTTCACCTACATCTGTTCCTTGAGGTTGTTCGATTAGCTCTCCCATAACTCGTTATGTATATTAACCAATGTAAAAAGATTCATAAAACAGATTCATAATATCATAAATCATAATAGTGTTTTAAAAATATTTTTTATAAATTAAATAAATTTTGAAATCCAACTATATGGTGTTATGATGAATGAAACTCATTTCTCATGAAGGTAATAGTTCGCATGTATGCATGATTAAAATTTCTATATCAAGCCAAATTATAATGATATAATTTTAAATATAATTTTAAATTTTATACTAATGGTTTTATTTTATATATTATTATTTTTCATCCATTAAATTTCTTTTTTAAACTATAAATTGTGGTGTTAGAAAATCGAATGTGTCGCTTTATGGGGGTGGTATTTCTCATAATAGACTAACAAAACATCTATTTGTATTAACAAGAAGAGAGTAATAAATAATGGTTACTACATTAATATAAAAATAGCACAATATACTAATGATAATTAATTCTTCATATCATTAACATAATAAGGTATTTGGAAGGGTTGTATTAAAAATATAAGCTTAAGAATAATATAACACTTACGTTGGAGGCTAAATGTTTCATTGGAAAACTCATTTTGATTAAATATAATAGGATTAATAAGTGTGGCCAAAGGATTAAGAACTTTTGAGAGAAATTTATGAGAGGTTATTTGGGAATATGTTCTAGTAAAATTCAATTATGAGGTGCTTGTTTGAAAAAGTTTAAGTGACCCCCTTTTATAAGAGAGGAAAATGTATCTTTTTGAAACACTCTTTATATTTTAATAATTCTATCATAGTATGAAGAGATTAATGGATAAAAATATTAAAAATAATTGAAGGTCGGTATTTTTTCATAGATTGATACTCTAAATTTTTTTTTCACACATATTTTATAAAAAATTATTGGTTTTTTTAGCATTATGTTTTAATAATTCAATCTTTTAATTTAAAAAAAGATAATAAGTTTTCATCTAAGTTCATTTGTGTTGTATTAAAAATATATCATAATACATGTAAAAAATATGTTTGTGATGGAACAATATTTGACCTGGATTTAATCAATTTAAATTTATTATTATTTTAAAATTGAATTTAAAATTAAAACAGATACTGGGTAAAATCCTATTTTAGTATGAAAAATAACATTTATAACATTATGGGTTCTTAATATTATTTACTAGTTATTACTAATTAAATGAATGTTAATATTTTGTAATTATGTGTTTATAAATTATATTATATTAATTATTTTTTTTTATTTAAATTTAATTTATTCTATATAAATTACGTGATATTAATATAATAATTACTTTAAAATATTTGTTTCACAATTTTCATGGTAATTATAATTAATCCTAAAAATATAAAATTATACCTAAAATTTAAATTTGGAATATTAATTAAAATAAAATTTATTATCTCATAAAAAATCATTTTAACATATTGATATTATATGTTAAGGGAACTTTTCCTGAACATTATCTTATGTAATGTGTAAGAGACACATTTTCTGGAAAAGTGTATTTGAAAGAATAAAGTATATGTATTAAAGAAATTATCAATGAAATTGATTCTAATGATATTTGAAAGAATATTATTGGAAAAATATGAGTTATTTGAAATTTAAAAAAATATGTAACAAAAAAATACTATTGTTCAAAATTAATTAATGATGATAAAAAATAGTTTCCAAAAAATTATTTTATTTGTAAAAATGATAATTATGTGTTTTACATATTGAAATTGTATTTTTATATTCAATATCCTACTCAATATATATAAATTTTATTATTATAATAGTTTCAAATACATCTATTTTATATAGAAGTGATTATTTTTTTTAAATTCATTTTGTAATATTCACCAAAAAATAAATTATTTTATAAAAATTTCCAAAAAAACATCCTAATCTAATTTTGCTGTGATAAATTAAATAATGAATTTAATTAAATAAAATTATATTTATATTTTAAAAAAAATATTTTTAATATATTATATATAATATAATGAAAACAACTTTTACTGAAATAAATCCATTTTCAATATTAACTCATATTATTTACTCATCATATAAAGGAAAAAACAATTAATGGACTTATAACATAAGGATTATTATAGATTTATTAATAATTTTTTATTCATATGTTTTTTTTCGTTTACATTTTGAGTAGTATAAAATACTCGTCATCCAATAAATTGACTTATTTTAATGTAACTAGAATTTCAGGGTTTTATAAGCACCAAAAAGAACACTCAACTTCAAGATATGACTGTGTGGATCGATCATTGAATCCCTCATGATAACCTAAGAAATAATTTATATATATAGTGATGAGAATAACATATATACTCAGTGGGATCCTCCTCAAAGAAATTCATGCAACTATGAGTGAATAAATATAATTCTATTGTGAGAAAACAATAAAATCAACTAGCACCTAATATTTCAAATATCACCCCACCTCATTATAGATCACTCAAAAAATAATCCATCCAATATAGTAAAATAGTATACCAGAGAATAATATATATATATATATATCATAACCACTACCCCACTGATGTTCCACTCTCACACCCAAACATAAAATATCCCATACTCATATCCCTCTAGGAATAGATGTTTGTTGGATCACAACCCTACCAAACCCAACCACATGATGGGTCTAACGTTTTTTGTAATAATCAGTCCATTCAATCGACTATCCCCAACTAGATCATCCTTATCATCTCAAATCCACTTTCACTCATGTCATGTATTTCCCACATCACACATCACATATCCAATATAGAAGGGCATCATGAAAATGAAGTACATCAACCGTATTACCTCTTCCTATGGTGAATGACCCCCATGATATTCCATCATAAAAGGGTATAATGAACATGAAGGATATCAATATCATTCCGTCCTAAAAATATACATGACCCCCACCATTTTCTTGTAATGTAAAGTACTATTCTTAAAGCGAGAGAGAAGACAAGGGTATATATTTATCCACCTTTCACAACCTGTACATTACAGAAAGCACCCAATTCCAATGTAGTTGGGAATTTATATGGATGTAAAACTCAGTTGGGGTTTTTTTATAAATCAAATGAATATATATATATATATATCCCCAAATAATACCGTCATAGGGGTTTACACCTGGTAACCTTACTATAAACCACACCACCACAACTTTCCTCTAACAAATGTCACTACACCCCTTCCACGACTTCCATTTACTATGCTATAAACTTTCCCCCACTTCAATCTCAAAATAAACCACTTTAATAAACCAACCACTTTTTTCTTGTCACATGGATAACTAAATTGTAGATATTCTAATTTTCAGAAATATTGTTTTTATTATTCAAAGTATTTCAAAATTTTAATGAAAACCCACTTATAACCATCATTTGACTTTATTTTCACTAGTTAACCATTCCATACAAGATTTTACATTTTAATTATAGACTATATATAGTAATATCTATCCCATTCCTATTTTTAATATTTAAATAATAGACCGAATTTATTTTATTCCATTCACAATCTAGTTTTGGTTTTTGTTAATCCCATTCTATACCATCAATCGCAACATAAAATGTCACATATTACCCAATAATGATAATTTAATAACCCGCACATCTTTTACCAATCACCTAACATCACATAACCTCACACCATAATCATCATCCTATAACTATACCACTCATCATTTCATACTTTCATCCGTAACCATTCACCCCATTATAACACAACCACAAATTTATTTAAAAATAATCAAGCCACAACACACTACTCATCCGAAAAAAATTATAACAAGTTTCTTCATTCTATTTTAATCATTAATGTATCAACACATACATTTCATATATATATATGTCAGATTTTTTTATGAATATCCAATATTTTTAAGAGACATATGCATGCAGAACTTTAGTTTTTAGTGTCTTTGGAGACTATATACACAATATTTCTACCTCATGAAATATATTAAATATATCCCATAAAATAATTCTAATTTGTTATTATTCATATAAAAATCTGACATAAAACATTTCTTTAAAAAAAGTCAATATGATGTAGTAGAAATGGTTTGTTCATGTGATTATTAATGGTAAACATTGTATATATTAATCAATGATCACATGAATGAATAAGATGAGAATAAGGGTATTGGATCATATAAATAAATTAAGAACGTTGTATCCAATAATTAAAATCTCATACTAAGGAGTAAAGGAACATAATTTTAGGTCATATAAGTGGGGCACTAACATATATTTAGAAATCATTTTATATGTTAAGGTTACCTACTGTGAACATCAAATCATATCGGATTTGGCACCAATAGCTATTTCTAATTATGGATGAAGAACATTGACTAGATTATCATAATAGGTGAAGCACATAAATTCATCCCAAAAATGGATTAATCATATTGAATTATTTCCCATAATTTATCAAGAACATAAGATTATTTTACACAATTACCTCATACGCTACTAAACATTTTCCAATGCATTAGAGTGGTACATAATATCTTTCCCTATAATGACATAATTAAATCTATAAAAAGTTGATCCAAAAGATCATTAAACATTCACCTTTTCTTTATTTCAAAACCCATGAAAATAATACAAGTTTTATAAAAATTTCATTAATTCAACTTAGCATAACCGATAAATATATAAGAGTTTCCTAATAATAGCATCATTATAATCATAAAATATTCAGATAAATAATATTTATGGTATCATTGGATCATATCATAAATAAATTTCAAGATACATCAACTATTTTTATAGAGGAATATATCATTTAATTTATTATTAAATAGATTATTGAGGAAAATATCATTTTCACTTAGAAATAATATTTTTAAAGCATTAAAATTTTCCAAATATTATATATTTTTTAAAAAATATCCTTAGAAACATGTAATGAAAGCTTCTAATAATTGATCATTCAAGACGGGGGGAATTTTTCCTATCATATATATATTAAAATAAAACCATCCTTTTACACTTTTGTAGAAAATGTTAAAAAACCTATTCAGAAAAAAAACAAGAAGATACATTTGAAACCTTTTTAAAAAAAGTAAAACATGTTTACATATGAATTTTAACAATCATATTGTAATATTAAAAATTTTATTTAGTTTAATTTTCAAAAAAAATGAGTAGATAAGAGAAAAATTGACTGAATTGAGAAAGATATTATATTTTCTATAAAAACATATTGTTTTGTATCTTCAGTACTTATCTTCATGAACATGAAAGGAAACGTGTATTGTTAAGAAACAAAAATTGGGGAACAAAATCCATGTATTTATTTAGTGATATATGATAATAATTTTCCATCAAAAACCTAATCATAAAAAATCCCGATAAATAATGAGAATGTAATATAACAACCTAACAACTTTGAAAATTTTGAATCATTATCCCCATGGAAGAAATAATATTTAATGTATATGTTAATTGAAATAAAATTTATAATAAAATTATTAAAAAACATTTTTGGTTAGTATATAAACTACACAAAAGATACTATTTCTTAATATTGTTTGTGTCTCATAGAAATAAGAGTGAGACGAAAATCACTAATAGTGAGATCAACTTTCTTCAAATGTTATTTATCCTCCAATTTAATTAATATAAATTCATTATATTTCAATAAATGAATAATTTATATACTTATTATATAATATATAATCATTTTAAATACATAGAGTCATAAATAAAGGTATATATAGAAAATTGAATTATAGTGTTAATGGATATGGTAGGTTGTATGTAGTAATGAATGTTGTTTTCATTTTTTTATGAAGGGAATGAAAGAGTAGAAAATAATAATTAATACTTACCGAATATTTATTTTATCATATAAATAAAAAATATTTATTATATGTTTCTTTATTATCATCCATGTAAATCATAAATGAAAAACTAATCACATCACTTTGTAGCTGCGGTAGTCCACACATATGCTCAAACAATGTTATAAATTTTTAATAGATTAGAAGGTAAGAAGTTAGACATGATATTGTAATTAAAAAAGTATAAGTATTTTTTTAGTATCATATTTGAACAGTAAAAAATCATAATGGCCTTCAGTGAAATATGTTGGTGGAAAATTAATTGTATCACTAAATAGATACGGTAAGACGTATGTATACATGAGCAATACATTTACGTTCCATGTGATAAGAAAGAGTGTGGATAATAGTAATTTAATATTATTAATAATAAAATTTAACTATAATTTTCATTCATCATTTATTATTTTATGATGAATAAAAAATATTAATAGGATTAAAAGAATATGTAAAATATGAAAGTTATCAGTTATGATGATAATGTATTCAGTGAAAGAGATCATTTAGTTATACTCTTAAGTATCACTAGGTTGGTCTATCGGGAAGAAACGAACCTCTATAATGTGTATAAGGATTTTTATAAGGTATTTATTTATGGTATGGTTGATCTAGAAAGATCAATATGGCATGAAGTAGAGCAAGAAGTTGTTCCCTTTTATAATTGAGGGGAGATAAACTCTTGGGATTTGATAAAAAAAATTAAAATTAATAAAGTCATTATCTATCCCAGATTCCACTAAAAGTCCATTTATTTTTTGATAATATTGCATGGGGTTCAAACACCATAAAATAATAATATTTTTGTTGTTTATGCTGTGATGTAAACCTTATCTTTTGGTTTAAAACCATAGTTAACCCATTATAACCTTAACTGTGATAACATATTCTGCGCACTTAATGGGTTATAAAATTACATATAAGGTTAAAAATGGATCATAAAATTAAAATTGATTAAATTTTAGACAATATAAATAACTTATTCATCTTTAAATATTTTTATGATTTCTATATAATTTAATAAATTATTATTTTGGTAAAATATCATTAATTTGAAATTGGATTGTATTAACATAATTTTACATGAAATGCATATGTCAAGAAGTTTTAATTATAATATAATTCAATAAAACATCTCTAATATGTAATATTTTTCTATAAAAATCTTGGAATAATATAGATCACTCAAATTATATAACATTTCATAATTTTAAAATCATTTATCTTATTTTTCTATTAATTGTGTAAATATTATACTAATGTTGTCCCTGAATTTAATGAAATATTTTATTCAAAAATATTATAATTAAAATAAAATAAATAGAATAATTTTATAATTAACAAATAAGGTATTTTTATGCATTTTTTAATATCTTTTTCTCTATATTAACACATATGGGATATTTAAAATAAATGGAGTGGAATTTATTATCTTTATTTTTTTGAATACTATATAGGTTATGTTCAAGTACATGTATCCATTAAATATTTAAATTTCAAGACTAAGGTGATGATGGTATAATTCAATTCACACCATAATAATTAACAGGAAACATTATGACCTTGTCACTATATTTTGTCCAAGACTAATTTGATTTACCCTTTACCAATGTCATAAATTTCACCAAGGTCATTATTCATATTCAAAAAATAATAATAACAGGGTCAATTTTCCAATTTTAAAATGTTGATTCAAAATATTTAATATATCTTACCAAATTATGTAAATATAAGATGATGAATGTAATTTTATAATAAGTGCTCAAAAAGTGGAACAAATCATTTTCTAGAAAAATATATTTTTAAGTATAAAAATTTTATTATATTAAATTCTAATATAAAATTCACTAAAATTACTATACATGTATTATATTTAATAAATATAAACTTATGTAATTTTAAAAATAATTAATATTATAATTTTAATTTATAAAAATAATAAAATACATTACACTTTTCAATAAAAATATGTTTGTTTCAATATTCATTGACAAATTAAACTTTTCAGAAGGATCTCAAAAATTTCACCAAATTCAAATTCTTATATGATGATTTTATATAAAAATCTTATTTTATAAAATAACCATTATAAAATATTCAAAAAATAAATATAATATTTTCTAATAAACTGAAATAAAAATAATTTTGAGGGAAATATATTTCTGAACCATAAATCACTTTACTAAAAGATGAGTGCTTTTTATGTAATAATTGTGTAATAAATTTGTAGTGACTAATACCTATATATATAAATCATAATTTCCTTACTCCTACTCATACTCACAAATTCAATAACTAGGTTATAATGATCATATCTATATAAACATATTTTATGGCGTGTTTGGGCTTGATGTTGTGTGTAACAGAAGGTTTCAATTAAATTAAATTAGAAAATTATTTCAAAAAATCATAGGGTGTTACATTCTTCCCCTTTCAATAAATTATGTCCTCACAATTTGAATTTATTCTCAGTAATCAATGGTTTGATATTCAAAATGTTATTTTTTGAATCCCAAATCATAAAAAGGGTTCATGAAACTTCTTCTAAAAAATTGAAGTATAAATGTAATCTAGGTTTTTGAATTAGATAAAATTAGTGGGAAGTGAAAATATGGAAATTGAAGAAAAAACATAACACTAAATGACTGATAGGGAGTGATAGAGAACATTTTCATTATATATTTAATGATCAAAAATCCAAAATATTGTGATTGAAGTAAATTCCATTAATTCATTAGATATTAAAGTAAAAGTAAAACATTTTATTTCATAAAAAAATTTCTAATGTTAAGGAATCTTGAAAGAGAATAGGAAATAATATATTTACATGAGTTATTTCCATTCCATAATATAAATTTATTCATGTGGTTTTGCTTCTATGATTTTTTATTTTATATCATATTCCATGAAATTAACATGTAACATGAAATTTTCATGCATGATTCACTTTTAACAAATAACTAGTTCAATAAAGGAATGATAATTCATTCCATCAATCTCTATATTTACCAAAAAAATGATTTGTATAGGTTTTCCAATATCAAAAATAATACTTTAACCTCAAATATAATACCCAAATTTCAAAATAATCCATTCTATAAATATTTATCCTTAAGATTCTTCAAAAAATTGTCTGATCAAAATTGAAACCCAATGACAATTTGATCTCAAAACCTTCATTGATCTACTAAAAATTAATTTTTATCACTTATAAATTATCGGACCAAAATGTATATACCTTTAATCCTTACACTGAAAAAATATAAATTATTATTTACATATTATTAAAAATTATTTTGAATCTATATAAGAGGTGTTAACAAATTTTTATAATCACATAAAATTTCCCTAAATGATAAGATTTTCATCGGGAATATTCATCTAAACAACAATATGGATCCCTAATTATAGAGTGGTGTATATGTTTCACAAACTATCTTAGGTAGTAGGGAAACTTGTTAAATGATCCGACATTGAGAAGTCCCAAAGGAAATTCTCGATCCCCATGAGTTGGTGACTAGCACCAAACATCATAAAAAATGAAAGTATGAATTAATTTTTCAAAAAATATTTTCGAAGAAAGATAAAAAAAGGTGGTATGTATATAGTAAAAACATAAAATAGAGAAGTTTACTAGAATTGAAACTTATATCATCAACGTAGTGTACTACACCAATGAACTATAAAGATAAGAACGATAACCCAAGTCCCGATAAATGAAACTCTTTAGGTCTGTGGTTAAATATATAGAACCACCTTCAAATTGTCCATTACCCCTGCTCAAATCAAGAAGGATATAATATAAAAACACCAGAAGGCATAGGTAGGGTGTGAGATAAAATCTCAGTAGGGACTCAACATGCAATCATTAATAAGATGCTAACATTTAATTAACTGAATAAAGAGCATGAAATATTAAATAAATATGTTTGTAATTACAAAAGAATATTTAAATAAATCATGACTTACATTTCAAGTTATGGAAATTATTATTAATGAATTTCTTAATTCAATATTTTTTATAATTTTTTTTATATAAATCAAAAGGCTTATAAAACTATTAAATAACATTGGTATACATTTATATCTTATATAAAAAAAATCAGGAAATATGTTCATCTTCCAAGAGGTATGACAGTTCTAGGTTATGGAATCCTCTCACACTTGTATAATGATAATGATAATATGTATAAACATCCCTTGACATTGGTCATAGGTGACTCATCGACATCCTACAGAGGAATAGAATGTTCCAAATAGTTTAGGAAAGAGTTTTAAATCATCAATATGGTGCAAGTGCATTCTCATCCTAGCATGTTTGTCTCCAATAACTCACTAACTATATATACTTACATGTTATCTAGTAAAAATCAATGATTAGATTTTTCTAGAAACCTTATAATAAAATTAAATCCCCTTATCCTATTTCAAAAATGCCAATTTTCCATTTAAAATCCAAAAGTGGTTTTTAATCAAAACATGTTTTCTTTTCAAGATAAAACCCTATACCAATACCATTTGAAGCTATTTTCCCAAAATAAGAATTTGAAATCATTTAAAAATTCAATTTCACAATTCAATTAAAAAAACTAAATTCCCAAATTTATAATCAAAAATTTATTTAAAACAATTTTCATCAACATAAAAATCACAAACCTATTCAATAGAATTAGAGATTTCACAATTTCATGCCAAAATTAAATTTCAAAAACCCTAATTCAATGGGATTGTGTTTCTAATCAATCAAGTGAAAGGAATTTCATTTATAAAAAATTCAAATTAAATCAAGAAATTCATGTTTAATAAAAATTCATAATCATGATGGAAACACCTACCTTAATATCACTAGATCATAAAATATTAATCCCTAATAGATAATTTCCAATGATAAATAATGAAAATGGAATCTGGGAATCAAAACTACATCCATGTTTCAATTTCTAATGGGTAGCATAGTTTCTTCTAAGTGGGTGCATGATTTTTGAAACCTTTCACCAACTTGGTAAAACCCCACTACTTGGGATTGCATGGGTTTCCATAAGAGGGATCATAGTTTTGGAAAACCATGCACTGATTATACACTATCCTAGAAGTCTTTAAAATTTGGAATTTTCTCACCTAAAACATCCCCAAATGAAATCCATCCAAATCAATTTTAAAAGAGGGGTTCTTAATACCTAAAAAGTGTAACATGATGTTACAACCTCTACACAATAGAAACATTATTTCCCTACAAACCCTATCAATATTATTCCATGCTAAAAATATGAGGCCACTACTCTCTCATTAGTGTCTCCATCTCACATGTCTAATGAATGTCAGAACTATGCTTCCATTGAACCTGAGCCAAAGGATCCATCCTCCCTCCATGTAAAATGGTTTTAAAATAATCTGTCATTACATGACGTTCAGTCATGGATAAATCAGGGTCAACCGCAAGATCACTCTAGATCAAAACATGAAATGGATCGAAGATATTCTTTTATATATGATATACATAGAAAAAGTTATGTTTCGACGCCAGTTACAATGGAAGTGTTAAATGTTATTTAAATTTTACCACCAACTCATCATTTTCAAAACGTCCCAAAAAACTAAGTGCATGTTTCACTTGCCTCTCAATTCATCGATGACCCAACTGAGGTGAAACGTTCAAGAAAACCTAGTCACCAATTGAAAACTACAATTATCTACAATGACTATTAGCATAATATTTATACCCACTCTGTGCCATCAACATCCTCTGCAGAATCTAATGTATCTTTAATATCATCTCTTGACTGAATTTTGGTCTAACCAATGAAATTTCTCCAATGTAAAACTTATATAACAATGATCTTCAAGGAAGACCTTACAAGATCTCAAAAGGAACAATTATGATCAAGGATTGGTAACTATTATTAAAAGAAAAATAAACCATCCCCAAATGATTATCCCACACCCCACCAAAGTGAAGAAATCAAGCATAGAGAATACCCTCAAGAATCTGAATATATCTTTCTATCTAGCCATTCAACTATGCGTGGTATGCCATGCACAAACTAACCTAATATCCCAACGCCTCCTGAAGGTCTCTCCAAAAAACAAGAAGTTAACCAAGGATCCCAATTAGAGACTATAACAACTAGAACTCCATGAAAATGAACTATATCTTAAATTTAGAGATCACCCAACTCCTCAGCTTTTATTTTAACATGAATGGGTATAATGTGAGATAATTTTTTCAGCCAATAAATCACATCCCATATCATATAATTCTTTCTCTGTGTAGAAGGAAACCCAACTAAAATGTCTATAGTTATCTCATCTCATATCCATGTTGGGACTGGAAGGGGCTGAAGCAAAACCATGGGTTTCAGGAGATTGGACTTGACTTGACAACCAGTGTAGTGAAGAGAGAAAATAAAGAAATTTCTCACATCATACTTATCAATTAGATTCAATGAAAAATTTCATAGAATATCTTAATTGTTCTTGGGTACACAACCCACTAAGATTTATAGTAATCCTCCATCACATCTTTCCTCACTACTAACATCACAACAAAAAAAATTTGAAAACATAAAATTATCTCAGTGGGGAATGGATATTTATGTACGATCTCCCCACCATAAAAAGAGCCTTGAATACTATGGTACTCATCATCAATATTTTTGATACATAAGAATCATCTCATGAATAGTGGAATACAACTAAAAAATGGGCAAGGAAAACTCGATACCTTGATTTCTGGACTCCAATATAAAACGTTTCAAAGAGGGCCATCTAGTTCTACTATTCTAAAGATTCTTTCTTGTCCCGAGTTAGATGTTTCGGGCTCAATGTATCTACAATGACATTCCCTTTCCCTAGTGTATATGGAAAATCTAAGTAAAATTATTTCAAGTGTTTCACCCAACTCCTCTTGTAAAATTCATATGTTTTTTAGAGAAGATATAACTCAATCTCTTGTGTAATGAAAATAAGGTAAACCTTTCCTAATAAAGGTAATTCCCCAAATTTTAGGCACATGCATCACAACTGTAAGTTTAAGGTAATTTTTTAGATAATTCACCTCATGTGGCCAATGTTGTTGAGTTCTATAATCAATGACGTGATCACCTTTTATAAGAACACATCCCAAACCTGAACCCAATGCATCATAAGAGATCATATAGACCATACTGGGTTTATAATAGTGTACACAAACATTTTAGTCAAAATACGTTTCAACTCAACAAAAGAATTATTATATTTTCCATCCAAATAAAATGTCACTCCGTTCGGAGTTAGAATAGTAATTAGTGAGGCCAACATTGATATTTCCTTTACAAATCAATGATAATACCAAACTAGACCTAATAATATTAGAATGTCAAAAACATTAATTGGTTATTCCCATACCAGCATAGATTTAGACTTGTTAGGGTCAATTGAAATACCATACTCTGAAACTATGTGTCCTAATAAATTCAATTCCCAAATCCAAAAATCACATTTCGAAATATTGGAAAAAAGTTGGTGATTTCTCAACAATTATCATACTACTCTCAGATGAATCACAATGTCCTACTAATATTTAGAGTGAACAAGGTTTTCATCC